>OZ012681.1:72150175-73425401 GCA_963942445.1 Argyra leucocephala | reverse complement strand
TTATCGGCTCTAAAAAGGGAGACAACATGAAATGACATTATTTTATATTAGAGCTCAATGCGTACGACAAGGACAGAAAATGTCATTTATTGGGATATTTTCACAAAGATTTGGTATACTAAACTTTGATAAAGTATATTTTTAATATATTGGAAATATCGGGAGTTTCTTTATTTCGGTAACACTGTTTTTATCAATTTATTAAGTAAATCTATATAAAAAAAATAATTTTTTTCAACAGATTGTTTTGAGCGGTCTATTTTTTTCTTAGATAAAAATTCAATAAGCTATCTCCCTTTTTAGACATTTTTAAAATTTTAAATATTGCTCAATGAAAATCCCCTTTACAGTTTCAGAAAATCCACCTTACTAGTTTTAATATAAATTTCAATTAACTAATTTTTTTTTACAAATTCATTCAACAATTTTTTAAATATTTTCCTTGTCGATTTAGCCGCCTTTTAATATGGCCGTCGGAACACTAGCCAGGCACGGCCCTGTATGAAATATTTTACGCCACTGTACTTATGTATTCCTTTTCGTTCGTAATGAAGTCCACTCACCAGTTTGCAACTTTCATGAAACTTAATTTTTATGTTTCAATTCCCATGTTTCACTTGATGTTCCATAATGTATGGGCATGTCTGGCTACCATTTTGAAAGTTTCAAGTCTGCTCGTTTGTCTTCAAAATTTTTCGCAAACTTGAAAACTTATTTTATATATTTTTCTCATGTTATGGGTGAAACTAAATGTTTATGTGTATGATGTGAAGCCAAAACTTAAACAAAGCCATTTCTTTTATTTAAATTAGTGATGTCTTTTCTTTTTTACAGTTTTATATTACCATTTTGAAAAAAAAAAATAAATAAAATAAATGAATAATTGCTTTATCTATCATTTTGTATTTTAATTATTTCGTAATTTTAATAAAAAATTTAAAAAATATTGTCACACCATGTAAACAGAATACGAATTATGAATGAATAAAACAAACTTCAAAATAAGTCTTTTAAATACATAAGTCTTTGCGTGTATGTCAAACACAAAACTTCAAGTTTCATTGAAACTTGCAACTGGTGAGTGGGCTCCATTAGACCACTTATTACGCTGGATAACTTTGTGACGGTGTGACTCCGAAAATAGAAAGGAAGGGATTCCTTACTTTTAATTTATAATCCAAGCACCTCGCAGTGGACAGGTCTATCAAATTATATACAGAGATTAGAAAACTATCTTATTTTTGATGTGCCACAGGTGTTTGACAAAGTCTGGCGAGCTAAAATATAAAATACTAAAAGTTACCTCCAGAATTTGCTAACATAATATCTCTCCAATAGATTATTTAAAGTTAGAAGAGAAGGTTAATTGAGGAATTTAAATAAATATTGGAGGGCTAAGGTAACGACCTCGGTTCACTTTTTTATTTAATCTGTACATTTGAATTACCATAAGTGTTCTGTAGAAGATTACTGGTAATCTCCAAATTAGCAGGCACAATCGCAATCTTACATAAGCTTAAGCTTAAAAGGGAAAATTGAAATACATTAAATCAAATGTATCCATGCAATCACTTATGGTCCAAAGAAGTTCATGTATATATAACAGAGATATATGTAGATATAACAGAGTCCATATAGACTTTCAAAAACTTTATACTGGTTATTCTTTGATCATTCAAAAGTGAAATTAGACTATCAAATATTTACTTTACACATTAATTTTAAAATCAGGCTTTTTTTGGCCGTGCGTAAGAGATGAGACAATTAAAAAATTTTCGTTTTATTTATTTTTAAATTTTATAATAAGTATTAACTTAGTCTTTTAATATTTTTTAAATTTTTGTAATCTACTAACAGAATATTTTATCTACAATGTTGTTAACATTGATATAATTACTTTATTAACAGTTTGTTTTTCTTTCAACCTCACTGGATGATGATTAGTTTTGCACAAAAACTATAGCAGGGTATCGTCTCGTGTATATGATTATAACTATTTTATGAAAAAATAAAAATGTAGCGCTACCTACACGCTGAGTGGCGCGGTAGGTAGAGCACTTGTCTTTCATTCCTTACTTTTAATTTATAATCCAAGCACCTCGCAGTGGACAGGTCTATCAAATTATATACAGAGATTAGAAAACTATCTTATTTTTGATGTGCCACAGGTGTTTGACAAAGTCTGGCGAGCTAAAATATAAAATACTAAAAGTTACCTCCAGAATTTGCTAACATAATATCTCTCCAATAGATTATTTAAAGTTAGAAGAGAAGGTTAATTGAGGAATTTAAAATAAATATTGGAGGGCTAAGGTAACGACCTCGGTTCACTTTTTTATTTAATCTGTACATTTGAATTACCATAAAGTGTTCTGTAGAAGATTACTGGTAATCTCCAAATTAGCAGGCACAATCGCAATCTTACATAAGCTTAAGCTTAAAAGGGAAAAATTGAAATACATTAAATCAAATGTATCCATGCAATCACTTATGGTCCAAAGAAGTTCATGTATATATAACAGAGATATATGTAGATATAACAGAGTCCATATAGACTTTCAAAAACTTTATACTGGTTATTCTTTGATCATTCAAAAGTGAAATTAGACTATCAAATATTTACTTTACACATTAATTTTAAAATCAGGCTTTTTTTGGCCGTGCGTAAGAGATGAGACAATTAAAAAATTTTCGTTTTATTTATTTTTAAATTTTATAATAAGTATTAACTTAGTCTTTTAATATTTTTTAAATTTTTGTAATCTACTAACAGAATATTTTATCTACAATGTTGTTAACATTGATATAATTACTTTATTAACAGTTTGTTTTTCTTTCAACCTCACTGGATGATGATTAGTTTTGCACAAAAACTATAGCAGGGTATCGTCTCGTGTATATGATTATAACTATTTTATGAAAAAATAAAAATGTAGCGCTACCTACACGCTGAGTGGCGCGGTAGGTAGAGCACTTGTCTTTCATTCCTTACTTTTAATTTATAATCCAAGCACCTCGCAGTGGACAGGTCTATCAAATTATATACAGAGATTAGAAAACTATCTTATTTTTGATGTGCCACAGGTGTTTGACAAAGTCTGGCGAGCTAAAATATAAAATACTAAAAGTTACCTCCAGAATTTGCTAACATAATATCTCTCCAATAGATTATTTAAAGTTAGAAGAGAAGGTTAATTGAGGAATTTAAAATAAATATTGGAGGGCTAAGGTAACGACCTCGGTTCACTTTTTTATTTAATCTGTACATTTGAATTACCATAAAGTGTTCTGTAGAAGATTACTGGTAATCTCCAAATTAGCAGGCACAATCGCAATCTTACATAAGCTTAAGCTTAAAAGGGAAAAATTGAAATACATTAAATCAAATGTATCCATGCAATCACTTATGGTCCAAAGAAGTTCATGTATATATAACAGAGATATATGTAGATATAACAGAGTCCATATAGACTTTCAAAAACTTTATACTGGTTATTCTTTGATCATTCAAAAGTGAAATTAGACTATCAAATATTTACTTTACACATTAATTTTAAAATCAGGCTTTTTTTGGCCGTGCGTAAGAGATGAGACAATTAAAAAATTTTCGTTTTATTTATTTTTAAATTTTATAATAAGTATTAACTTAGTCTTTTAATATTTTTTAAATTTTTGTAATCTACTAACAGAATATTTTATCTACAATGTTGTTAACATTGATATAATTACTTTATTAACAGTTTGTTTTTCTTTCAACCTCACTGGATGATGATTAGTTTTGCACAAAAACTATAGCAGGGTATCGTCTCGTGTATATGATTATAACTATTTTATGAAAAAATAAAAATGTAGCGCTACCTACACGCTGAGTGGCGCGGTAGGTAGAGCACTTGTCTTTCACCCGGAATGTCCCAAGCTCCGGGTGAATGCAAAAAAATGCTTTATTGGTTTTTCGATCTGGTGTATCCTTTGTCATTGGGATATAATAAAAGACCAAAAACAATTGAGAATATATTTATGATCAGGTAACAAATTCCTTTCATAGATCTCTGGAAGACTTCGAATTAGTTGAACTACATCTGGATCGCCATTTTCTATTCAATTCTATTGAACATAAATAAAACACCTTTGTTTTTAAGCATTTATTGTCTTCTAATAATGGTAAAATATTCGAAACGTGTTTCTTATTTATTTATTATTTATTTATTTTAACAGTGGGTCTCTAGATAAATCTGAAGGCCAACTATATGTCATTTAGGAATGTGAACCATATTTTGATGTAGTAATTATTTAGTATATATTTTATATGTTTTTTTATATTATTTTTATTAGTTTTTAATATACCTAATAATATGTTTATTAATCACAACATAATATTATAGAACCGATGTTGTTAGATTGAATTTACTTAATATAATTATTTTCATAATTTAAATCTCTTTTCTGTTTTCACGAGGTTTGAACCTGTTCTCTCTTGATCATTACCATTACAATACACGAGTGCTTAACCACTCAGCTACCGAAGCCAATGTCTCTTAATTTATTAATTTATTTTGCTTTATAAATAAGTAGGACTGTCAACTTGTGAAATCTATATTTACCCGAACTTTTGGAAGAATCTAGACTACTGTATTTAAAATATATTTAATTCTTCTTCTTTATTGATTTCAATTATGTAACACTAAATTATAACCCTGTACAAATTTGTGAAAATTTAATACCGGATGCATAGGAAACCCTATATATAGATGTGTTTTTTTTTGTATTTTGTATTTTTTTGTCAAGATACATGAAACTATATTTATACCACTGTATTTGGTGTATTATCAGAAAATGTAAACATTTTCAAAAAGATTTTGAATTGAAATGTTGTATAACTGTATTTTTGTTTTTGTGAGACTTTTTTTAAGCAAAAATCCAAAAGATATCATGTTTGCTAATGTATAAATTTTGCTACTTCCGATTTCCTAGATAACTATTCACTGATAAATATTGTTAGTAATATTATTTTTAAAATAAATTAAAATCTTTTGTTTTTCAATGAGTTTCAGTTATTATTTTTAACTAACATATTCGTATTTTGCTTCGATGATTGTACCTGTCATATGGATAATATGGTTCTAATTTAAAATACGATTTTCTGAAAACTATATCAATATGTTCTGGAATAATATTTATCTAATTTATGTTATCTTTGAAAAGATAGAAACAAAAATACAAATGCCATGTATTGAATATGTGTATGGTCTATTTTACCATACACATTGGATCAGAGCATTTCCAAAATTCCGGATTAAGTGAACGGTAATTGAGTAAAACTGATTGCGTTAATTCAGATAGAAAAAAATTGGAAGAACAAATATACAAATTCTCTATCCACCTATAAGACTATTTAAAATTTCGGCTTCGTCATCAGTTTTGGCCTGGTATACGAATTTCCTTCAGTTTGTTCTAATTTATAATATCAGCCCTTACAGATTCTATTTTATCTATTTTTACTAACCATACATAATACACTTTCTCAACTATCTCCTCTACTGGTAGATCTCCTCTGTTAGTTGCTATTTCAAAATTTAAAGAATGTAGCAAATAATTATCATGCAAATTTAGTTGAGTCTTGCTCACACTTTCTGAACACTATGTAGGCTGGCTTTCAGACTGATGTCATTTACAAAGATTTGAGCATGGCATTCGATTTACTGCCTCATAGTGTTTTTTTATTAAAACTTAAAAAACTGGAATTTCCTAAATTCTTTATAATGTGGATCAAATCATTTTTATCCAATAGATCTTATAGTGAAATGTTTAGATCAGCTTTTTCTGAATCATTTTCTGCCACCTCTGGTGTACCACAAGGCAGCCATCTAGGTCCCTTACTATTCATTATCTCAATTAATGATGTCAACAATCTCATTAACAATAGTAACGTGATCATATATACTGATGATATGAAAATTTATAAAAAAATATCTTCATATAATGATTGTACTGTACTACAGAACGATCTTGATTCGTTTTTTAAGTGGTGCGCTGTTATTTCCTTTACTCGTAGATTCATTCCAATAATAACTGATTATACTTTTAATTCTAAACTAATCAACCGAGTTTCTCATTTTAAAGACCTTGGCGTACTTTTTGACGATAAACTCACATTTAAACTTCACTTTAAATGCATAATTAACAAGGCAAATTCTATGTTAGGTTTTATTAAAAGATGGCCTAAGGAATTTGATGATCCATACATTACTAAATCTTTATTCACTACTCTTGTTCGCCCCCACCTTAAGTATGCAAGCCCCGTCTGGTCACCTCACTATTCCACTTATATGAATAGAATTGAATCTATTCAAAAAAATTTTTTGCAATATGCTCTACGTAATCTTCCCTGGTCTAACCCAATAATCCTATCTCCATACATAAACCGTCTGAAGCTTCTTCAGATGAACACATTGCAATCAAGAAGGGTTGTTGCAAATATTTTATTCATATCCCAAGTAGGTATACAATGGTGAAATTGATTCCAAAATTATAAAAGATCAGCTTAACTCGTACATTAACACCAGTACGCGTTTTCGTATAGAAAACTTTTTAATCTTCCTTTCCAGAGAACTGAAATTTGAGCCAATAAACAAAACTAGTTTAAAGAAAACCTTATTTCACATGCTCCCTTAGTCCTCCTAATAATCCTTGTTTTCCGCTACTAATATTAACTAATTTGTAGTGTTATAATTAACTTTTAATACTTTTAATAACTTTTCATCTTCTCCTTTTTTTTCTGATGAAATTTATTTTATCTAATTTTTTTTTTTTTTGGTTTTGTTTTTTATAAAAACTATGTTGTATTAAATTTCAAAGTAATTTAAACTTTAAATCATAAATCAAATCTTATTTGATACATTGTGTTAATTCAAAATTTTAATAATTAAATTGTATTATATTTTGTAAAGTGTTTGAACTAAATAGTAAATAAATAAATAAATATAAATAAATAAATGCACTAGCCTACGTTACAGATAATACAATATTTTTTTTACAATCTATCTGTCAAGCTTACTTTGTAAATAAATAGTTTGTAAGAATTTGTTTGTTTAGCATATCGCCATATTTAAACACCATATGTCCAGTCTGACTTCAACTTTAATTGATTATATATCAAAATTTTGTAACACATCGAGTTCATAGAACTAACATATATAAATGTACCACAATGCCATTATATTAGTATTATATTAGTATGGAAACATTCCATCATGGGCTTTTGCAGACAGGAGGGTATTTTGTTGGTTGATAAGTGAAGTCTACATGACTAGATTTAACTTCATTTAATTTTCTATTTCCTCACCAGTTTTAAATTTAATCATTAATTGTTGTAGTTTGGTTGTAGTTTCTTCCATAGTAGAACCAAACGCCAACAGTGATGTTTAATTTGGAAATGTTAATACTTTTATATTTTCTACTATTAAAAAATAAATATAATTGATATTAGAAACTTTATTGAGTTTTTGTATGTGTGGAATTTAAAATGAATATGTAATTAACAAAAATTATGAATTAACGAAATTTCATAGTTGCGTTGAAAAAACCATTATTAGTTGAACGTTAAGAAGAAAATGATTTGTATTTAATTAAAATTTATCAGGAAGAATCTAATCAAACAGGTTATTTATGTATATGAAATGAAGTTGCGTACCTAAGTAACATAATATGCACATATTTAAATTTAATTTATTAAACTTATATCCAAAACAAGCCACATTGTGAATCCTTCATAGTAAACTTGCACAATCCTTCATAATTTATAATTAACATGCAACTTACAAAACGACATTGAAACTTCTATACGATCATGTTACACTTCTAAAGCTAAATTAAAAAAAATAAAACAGAATATCATTTTTATCTTCATCTTTCACAAGGCTGTCTCAGCTGTCTCAGCTTTCTCTTATTTTTATTTTTACTTGAATCAACTCTGAATATATATAAAATATCAGATTTGATACTTATTCGATTTCAATCGTTGAATAATTCCCATATTGTGTAGGGAATAGTGATTTGTGCCACATTTGTGATCTAGTGTATTTGGACAACGACTCTAATTGTGATTTTCTAAAAACTTATACAACTGCTGTCATAAAATATACCTTCACTTTTCAGTGTTAATTTTTTAGTTTTTATCTTTTCAGCAATTTTCAAAATATAATCCTCTCATCACAATTACAGTGTCGAGACATTACTATACAAGAAAAGTTTAGATAAAAATAAATGTAGACAAAAAAAACTGATAAAAAATTTACATTTCACAAAAAAAGGAAATTCTTAATGGCTTTAATTTAAAAAAAATTATTTATATATTTTTTTGAACAAATATTTCACAGGTAATCCGCTGACAAGTAGATAAGTAAATAATATAGCGAAATTGTCATCATAATAATTTCATTGTCATTGTATCATGATTTTTTCTTTATTTGCGACAATAGAAAAACAATAAAAAACAAAACATTTTGTAAAAATTTATTAACTAAATTTTCATATCTTGTTTCAACGCGCAATGAACGAAAAACAAAAACAAAGCAAAAAAAAACATTAAAAAACATTTTGTTTTGTCATCAGCTTAAAATCGGGATAATAAATTATATGAACACCTACATAAAAAATCCTAGGTAACAATTTAAGAAAAAGGAAAACACCTTAATTCTGATATCTAGCTAGGTAATACTTGCTGTATAACTAGATAATTTGAAAATGAGTTTCTATTTTTTTTTATTTTGTTGCTGAAAAGATTTATGATTAAATCATTCAAAACGAATGTTAGGTTTTAAAGATGTTGAATCTTTACAAAAAAAAAAAAAAAAATTGAAAGATAGGTACTAGGAGTTATTTACTGTAAGACTATAATACTGACAATATTTGTAGATAACCCGATTGAAATAAGTGATTAAATGAGGAATTGATTAGCTTCTCTATATTGACTGTATTAAAAATGAGAATAAAAATAAATTTTAAATTATAATGATAATATTTTTTTTAAGCAAAATTATAAAAATTGATTTACTATTTTAAGTAAAAGAATACATTTTGTTTAAAAATGGTCTTTTAATATACTTCTACTATTCTACTTCTGGATATTATATCTTATATATAAAGAAGGATGTTTGTATGTATGTATGTATGTATGTATGTATGTATGTTTTTGTCAGAACTCCTCCGAGACGCATGGACCAATTTCAACAAAATTTTATAGGATGGTTTTTTACTACTTGGAATCGAACCCGTGATATGTTGTTTTCCAAAATTCTGACTGGTTCGGGTACCTGTCATACAACTCCGAGCACCTGACAAAAATATTTCAAAAACCAAAGGTGCTACAGAGTTGAAAATTTGCACACAGTTACTATCTCAAAAATAAATAAATATGACTTTCACATTTTTTCGAAATTTTGGCTGGTTCGGGTAGCTGCCGTACAACTCCCAGCACCCGACAAAAATATTTCAAAAACCAAAGGTCCTAGAGAGCTGAAAATTTGCACAAAGGTACTCTTCCAAAAATAAACAAATTTAACTTTCACATTTTTTCGAAATTTTGACTGGTTCGGGTAGCTGTCATACAACTCCCAGCACCCGACAAAAATATTTCAAAATCCAAAGGTCCTAGAGAGCTGAAATTTTGCACACAGGTACTCTCCCAAAAATAAACAAATTTGACTTTCACATTTTTTCGAAATTTTGACTAATTCGGGTAGCTGTCATATAACTCCGAGCAGGTCCGCAGATCCCTCAAATTTTCTAATAAGCAAAATAGTTTTCATTGGAACTCAACATACATATGTGTATTAAATTGGAACCAAATCGGTCCAGTTTCTGAGATATGAATTTTCGTTCAAAGGAGCTCTGGCGGAAAGCACGTTCAACAAATTTGGCAGAAACTGCTGTAGTCGGGATCCAAGGTAAAATGTCAAGTCCCTAACTTAACAGGAAGTGGGTCTAAAATGCCTGAATTTCATATGTTATGGAGACCATATATAATTTTCTAATGGAGCTTGAATTTAGCCTTTTTATTTGACCCTTTTTAGTGCAGTTAATATTGGTACGAAATATTGGTGATAGTCATTCAAAAAGCAAGTTTTTAAATTTTTTTTTTATTTTATTATTTTTAAAAAGGAAGAGAAAAAGGGGTGAAGAAAACAGCAAAACAAAATTCTCATTTTTATTTATTTCTATCTTTCAATGAAATAAAGTAAAGAAAACAATTTTTTTTTTACAAATATTTGCCTTGAATTTAAGCGTACTAAGACTACAAAAAAAGCTTTAGAATCGACAAAATTAACTTTATACAGATTACATACGAGAAAAGAACTGCAACGTCGAAGAGCTAAAATCGTAAAATCGCGGAAAAAATACCACTTCTAAATCAAAATCAGAAAAAAGCATACAAAATTATCATGGATCAGGAGGAGAACCAACAAGGTGGTACCGTTTTTCTTGATGCTTCGGGGGGCACAGATAAAATATTTTTAACCAACCTAATTCTAGCCGAAATCAGAGCTCGAGGAGAAGTTGCTCTTGCCATTGCATCTTCAGGAATCACGGCAACATTAATGGAAGGAAGAAGAACAGCCAATTCTGCACTTAAGTTGCCACTAGACATCTTCAGACAGGAAAATCCTACCTGCAACATTAATAAAACAAGTGGTCGGGCGCAAGTGCTCAAGACTATTGTATGGACTCAAGATTATTGTATGGGAAGAATGTACCATGGCTCACAAGAAAGCTCTCGAAGCCTTTAACGTGACTGTGAGAGATCTGAGAGGAAATAACAACCTTATGGGAGGAGTTCTGGTACTTCTATGTGGAGACTTCCGTCAAACTTTACTCGTCATTCCAAAGTCAATACCAGCCGATGAAATTTACGCATGTTTAAAACATTCATCTTTGTGGAGACATGTACGAAAGATAAGTTGGAAACAAAACATGAGAGTACATCTGGGGTAACCATGCTCACATTTTCGCCAACAAGCTACTTGAGATCGGAAAAGGTAGATTTGCAGTTGAGCCATCTGGAAAAATAAAATTGGCATCCGATTTTTGTAATTTGGTGTCGTTTGTCGCAGAACTAATAGATGCAGTCTATCCGGATATTCAGCAAAACTATTATAGTTTGAACTGGTTTCGAGAGAGGGCAATTCTTGCTGCTAAAAATGCAGCAAGAATTATTTGCCTCTGTCAATCAACTGCAGAAAATGATTGACAATCTCTAATAGCCCACTTACATCATAAATCCAAAATATTTTTTTTTCTTCAGCTCCCACTTTTTAAAGAATTTTTGTTTCTACATTTTCTTTATTATGGCAAAATTCAATAAAACATTTGTGACGCAAAAGATTTGTAATTTGCTTACCGTTAAATTTCAGTAATCTATAAAACTATATTTTCAACAAAGGTTTCATCTTCCTTTTAAATTTCTGAAAAAACTTGCCAATACAATACATATGCATATCTAATAAAATTACTAATGTTTAAAAAACTTAAATATTCAATATACTCAATATACTCAATATACTCAATACATTTTCTCTATTCACTGCAAGGAATACAATACAATATAAAATAAATACAGATACAGAATAAGTATAATTGATATTTTCACTCATTTCTTATTTGTATTGTATTGTTTGTAAATTGTTAAATGTAGGTATATTCATAAGTGTTCACAATAATGAATGGATTGATGAGGTGCACATTATCAACTATCCACCCACATGGAATTGCAATAATTATATGCATATATATATATAACAAACAGTAATATGAGATACATTTATTCCTTTTTAATGATA
Organism: Argyra leucocephala; assembly: GCA_963942445.1. Lineage (NCBI taxonomy): Eukaryota > Metazoa > Arthropoda > Insecta > Diptera > Dolichopodidae > Argyra > Argyra leucocephala. Next base: position 73,413,567 of record OZ012681.1, on the reverse strand, counting down.
ATACATTACATTTGAAATACTATGACTACTTTAGTTTGCGGGTATTGTTAGAAATAAAAAATTATAAAAACGTATGCGTTATGCGCCACAAAAATGTATACGTATATCATATTTTAGCGTCTCAATATAACTTTTACTTTGATTTTTGTAAATTTATACGGCCACGTCTACGTAAATATGGATTTTATAGCCGAAATATGATTACTTCATATATAAGCGAATCATTTTGGTTTTTAAATTTTATATATTTATATATAATATATACATATATCTAAATTAAGCTTAACCAAATACTAACCAGTATTCAAATCTCATATTGTACAAGTCATAAGAATGTCAAATCACAACACTGTCATAACTCTTTTTCTTAGAGCAAATTCTATATTTTAAGCACTATTTTCAAATAGAATAAATAACAGCAATAAACTGTTTTTTTAGAATAGTTAGTTTTTTTTGTTTTTTTTTATCATTACATAAAGAATAAGTATATATATATACATATATATATAAACAAATTACATTAATCCTAAGTTGCAACAAACTGTAGTATTTTTATTTATCCTTTTGATTTCTATATAAAATTCCGCAAAAAAAATAATTTTTTTTTCTCTTATACAAAACTAGCAATACCATAGAGGAAATGATGTTAAAGTATGTACACAATACTATTGTTTTTTATTTAAAAAAAAAATTGTAAAAAAAAATAAATATAAAATTGTAAAAGAAAAATAAAATTTGTATTTTGTTAAGAACTCATATTTGTTCTTTGGTTAAAGAAAATTCAACTACTTTAAAAATTTTAAGTGAAACAAAGAAAACAATAAAAGAATGTACGCATGCAATTACGAGAAATGGGAAAAATAGCAAATCCTTTAAGATATTCTATTTAAAATTTGTATTCATTTCTTCGCAATAACTTTATTAGATTTGTTTTATTATTTTGAAATAATAGAAAAGTTTTTAAAAAGAAAATTTGTTTAATTTTCAATCACAAATGGATAGTGTGCTATTTTTTTTTTTTAATTTTCACAATTTTTTTAAAAAATTTCAGTTAAGTACTAAAGCTAATAATGTAGATGCATATTTAATTTCAATTCTACTTAATTTTCAATCAATTTTCTCAAGCAAAGTGTTTTTGAAATTCAAATCATATTTTGAAGTAGATTTTTTGGTGATGTTAAAATTTTTAGTTCTAATTTATGTAGTATAAGTATTTTTCTGTACTTTTTATGTACGGCTCCTCATTATCCGGAAAAATTTAAACATTGGGATTGAGGCATGAACATTAATCTATACCCAAGATCTGTTAACTAGCCCAAATTACTCTAATTGGTATATGTTGTTTTGTTTTGAGTTATGTATTTAAGTGAAGTGATTGAATATGATATGAATTTTATGTAGACCATAGTTGACTGGCAAATTCTAATTGAGGCCTAACAATACATGTAACAAGGGTTTTTGGTCTTTCCCGGAAATTGAAAATATCACCAATCGATAGAGCACTCTCGATTTAGTTAATAACATTTTTTTTAAATTTTAAAATAAAAGTTCCTTCCACTATTAAAAAACTGATACGCATGGTTTGGAACACCCGGAATATTCAAAATGTTCTAATAATTTCAAATTTTACTTAATGATAATTGATTTTGGTAATGATTTCACAAGATTTGTAATACTTTCAAAGTTTTATAATAAGCTTAAATATATTGATTTTAGTCACTGATTTTCGTAAACGATTTTTTCAACTGTTTCTCTTAAGATTTAGTTAAATAATTAGTTTAAATATTTATATGTAAAATTATTAATTAATTTTCAAATATTCTTCTGGTTGATTGATTGTAATTAAATTTTTTACCGGACGACAATATAAATTGTGATGAGTTCACAAATCGATTTCCAATTGGTTTAACAAAATTGCTAGAAAAGGAAATGCAACAATTTTAAACTGTAAAGTGAAAATTAAACGTTAAAGTTAACGACCAAAAATCGATTAAATAAAAACACTACCTTAAAATAATCTACTTTATCATAATTTTGACATACGACTTTTTACTAATTATAAAAATCAGTTTTTCACAATTTACAACATTTGACAGCACTTATTTGTTTACCAATCAACAGAATTCAGTAATTTAACATTAACTAGACTGATAAATGTGGCTTTGGATTCCTTTTGTCAGCGGAAAGCATGGAATGGTTCTTGCTTCTGTTGAATCCATTCATTTTTGAAACAAATTCATATGGCAACATATCTGAATACTTATTTAAATTTAATTTAAAGAAATGTTTTCCTTGTTTCTGGAATATGTAAGCTCTTACTCTCTTTAGTCACCATTTTATCGTAATCATATCGATAAATTTATTTATTTTTTTTTATTTTATTTATTTATTTCTTTAAATCAAACAAATTACAATAATTAATTGAGATTACAATGATATTTACTATTATAAAAATAAAAAGAAGTAAAAGAATAAAACAAAAAAAAAACAACAAGAAAAATAACAAATAGTAAAAATAATAATAACAATATGTATATAATAATAAATTTAACAATAATGAAGAAACAAAAAGAATGTAATAAAATCAAAACAGGTTTTAAAAAATTTTTTGAAAGTTAAGTGAAACAATATGTAAAACTTGATCCATTATTACATTATTTATTAATTAATCCTAAAGCAGGGCTCGGCAACAGTTGGTATGTATGTTAGATATATAGAAGTCAGCACATCTATTTTGTTAATAAATCTTAATGAATCTTAAATTTAAGAATAAATTGCTAATACATAATATTGCAATATCAGTAACTAGAGAAAAATTAGTAACTACAAGATGAATAAAAATTAGAGGGATGGATCAGATTAAGCAGATAATTCGAAATAAAGGCGCTTCTTTAGGGTATCTTTAGAGAGGGACAAATCTATAAAATGCTGGTATTTATTACCCATGGTCATCATTCTGTGGATTGGTTCATTCATTCCATAGTTGATTCGATGAAAGGTAAGGGTAAAGAGGGTATAAGAGCGAAAGCGCCTGGTGGTATTTATTTGGATTAAGTTGGAAATGTAAGGAGAACTAATATTTCCTTTGACCACTTCAGTGACAAAAATAACATCCGCAACTTCGCGTGTTTTTTTCAATGCAACAAAATGAATTAAATTCAATCTGTGCTCATATGGTGGCAAAATTAAGGGGTCAGACCAGGGAAGATGGCGTAACGCGAATCTTAGGAAATTTTTTTGAATTGCCTCAATTCGTAGTGTATGAATTTCATAATAGGGAAACCAAACCTGGCTGGCATATTCTAGTTGTGGCCTAACAAGACATAAATACAGTGATTTGAGGATATAGGGATCGTCAAATTCTCTGGACCATCGTTTTATAAAACCTAACATTGAATTAGCCTTATTTATAATATTGCTATAGTGCAATTTAAATGAGAGTTTGTCATAAAAAAAAATACCTAAATCTTTTTACTAATCGCAAGGGAAATTGCCCCGCTGTTTACCTTAACGACATGGAATTGACTCACCAAGACTCGGTTAAGTACTTAGGTATGCACTTGGATAGACGCCTCACTTGGAAAAGTCACATCATCAGCAAAAATAAACAACTACGATTAAAATTCAACCAATTAATTTGGCTAATAGGTCGTTTCTCCAATTTATCCCTAGAATGTAAAGTTGCAGTGTACAAAGCTATCATCAGGCCAATCTGGAGCTACGGGTTGGAACTGTGGGGAACAACTAGTAACTCCAACATCGAAATAATAGAACGCTTCCAGTCCAAAGTATTAAGGTCTATAGTTAACGCGCCTTGGTATGTCCGAAATTACACAATTAGATCAGATTTAAATATCCCATCTGTTAAGAAATTCATTAAAAAGAAAGCTGAAAAATACTATGTTCGACTGGAAAACCATCCAAATTTACTTGCTCCTCAACTCATCAATAATGAACGAACAAGCGAGCGCAGATTAAGACGCTTCAGACCGCTGGATTTATCTACTAGATTCACTTTACCTGAGACTCCATAAATATAAATTTGAATATTAAGTCAAGAATCAATGGATTTTTGACTTAGATTACATGTCAGTTACATCACGTCAATTTTAATTCCAACATTATACTCAATATCTTTTATATTTTATGTAGATAGTTGTATAGAATAAAGACAAAAAAAAAAAAAAAAAAAAAAAATTTTTTTAAGATAATTTCTAGGACACCATCTGGCTCAGGAGATGGGTTCTCTCCGAACTTTTTTAAATAGTCAAGGACGAGAGTATTATTCCAGTTTGACAAAAATATTAAATCGAGTTGACGATGTTGATAGTTACGAACTGCGGATGACTGCTGAAGACAATTTGAATTAAGGGAATCAATGAATATGGATTCGGTTTCATTACAAAGGTTATTAGGGATTAAATATGGTTCTTCATCATGAGCATTCCAATTGATGTTAGATCATAGGTAGATTAAAATCACCACATAAAATTATTTCATCAAATTGTAATAGGTTATTAGATATAAAATGGATGGCATTGGAATAGTTTATGTAGGTATCTAAATTACTGTTTGGAGGAATATAACAGTTAATAATAAAAATATTTTTAGAATTAAAAGCAATCTTAACACACAGAATTTCAATTGAATCAGAATTGGGTACTGAAATTTCACTGGCGTTATAGGAATTCTTAACAGCGATTAAAACACCACCTCCTTTAACAATGATATTTTTGGCTTGTGGGGTTAAATCGGAACCATATCTGTCTTTTCTAAATACCATGAATGAAGGGTGAAACAATTCTAGGTGATTTACAGTGTGTGCTAACCAGGTTTCAGTCAATGCATAACAATCCAAATCAAGAGACATGGAATTAACATAAACTGATTTAGTTTTTGTCCGTAATCCTCTAACATTTTGGTAATATAAAAGAAAGTTAGTTTTTTCGGGAATAAAATTGGATGTTAAGATATTAGTTTCTAATTGACATGGTCTTAAGTTAATGTTAATCATAGAGCTCTGGTTAGGGACGAGTTTTTTCAGATCGTTTCAATTTATGAATTGATTTTTGAGAGTTTTTGATCCCATTTGAGGATACGAACAGACGGAAGGTTTTTAAGTCTTTCATAACATTGGCACGAGATACCCCTAGCGATTCATGGTATGAAAGGAAGAGTTTCAAAAGATTTTGATAATTGGATGGTAAACCTTCCTGTTGGATTAAAACCGAGAAATTAGAAGCAATAAAAACAAAATTTCTTCGTTTTACCATGGTCTTATCCTATTATACTCTCTCCCATAGAAACTGATTAAAAATGATGCAATTAAATTCGTTGGAGACCCGAAGAACTATAGCTGATATCGTATTCTTAGCTCATGTTTTGAATGGAGAAATTGATTCACTGACTACTAAACGGCTGATCATCTCCCATTTGAATACAGGTACTAGTTTTCGATTGGAAAATGTTTTTAATTTGGTATTTCACCGAACTAACTACAGGAAATATGAACCAGTCAATAGAATGTTTATGGCAGTTACAGTATATGCAGAGATTATATTGATTTTTACTTTCCTTTGCTTTAACAATCCAAATTAAGGAAGTCTTTTTATTTACAGTTACCCTAACAATACCAATACAATTTTCTATTTTTTCGTTTAGACTAAGATATTATAATATACACAAAATATACATGTACTTGTAATAATTAGCAATTCTAATTTTAATTTTACTTTCTAAATTTTCATTTGATTGTTTTTTAATTGTTTTTTAGACTAAAATGTGCATATTAATTGTTTCTTCAAAAATATTCACTCTTCACTCGTTTATAACATACTTCATACATTATCGTTGATATATATATGATAAATAACATAATATGTATAAATAACATTTGATACAATTGCATTAAATTTTTTATGAGTTACCAAGTTAGATGTAGTCGAGATACCTGTCCCTAACCAAGTTTCAAGTTCATCATTATAATAATTATATGCATTATTATATAACGGAGCTGTATAAAGTTCAAAATATTTGAATTTTTATGGTAAGTTGCTTATATTGGATCCGAAAATTTGATTTCTTGCCATAATTTTTTAATTTTGACCAACAATTTTTATTAGAACCAAAAAAATAATAAATTCTAATATTGAAAATGCAAGTGCGAATTCTATCGTTATCGTAAATATTGGAAAATACATAATAAAAATTAGAGCAATTTCCCGGAATCCCGGACGTTTACTAAACGGGGATAATGAGAAAACGAAATATGTGAATTTCGTTTGAGAAACTATTTTTCTTATTTCAATGACAAATCAAATCATATTAATTGTTAGAAGTAACAACGATATTAGTCAAGTCAGGTAGGTATTGTTAAAGATCCAATAATATTTTGTATACAGATCGAACAATTTCTTTAGAAGCTATTAAAATTTTTATGTTTTAGCACAGAAAAAAATAATATACAGAAGCACAATCCCATATAAAATTTTTGTATGAAGATCAAATTAACAATTTTATAAGAAAATCAATAGCTCCATTTCTCGTTCATACATTTTTTTCTTTTTTGTTTTTTTTTTGTGTTTTCCTCCTATTACTCCGCGTGGTAGCATAGGGCTTCGATAGTGAACCTCCATTCCTCTCTGTTGAGTACTACTTCCTTAATATCGTCCCAGGTATAATTGTTGACTGTTAATTCTTGATCGATTGTGCGTCTCCATGTGTTGTATGGTCTGCCGGGTCTCCTTTGTCCTTGTGGATTCCACTCTAGAGCTCTTCTTGCTATATCACTTTCTGATTTACTTAGTGTATGACCTATCCATTTCCATTTTTTCATATTTATCTGTCTGTTGATCGGTTCTTCTCCAGTTATCATCCATAAATCCTCGTTGCTTATTCTTGCCGGCCAGAATATTCTGTATATAATTCTCAAGCACTTTTTAATGAATACTTGTAGCTTCTGTTTGATTCTGACTGAAGTGAGCCATGTTTCACTGCCGTATATTAATGTTGACTTAACACATGCTCTGAATATTGTTAGCTTTGTTGTTCTCAATATTTGGTTGCTCCGCCATATCTTCATTAGGCTCCCAAATGTTCTTCTTGCCTTATTTATACGGCTGTTGACATCTTCTGCTGTACCTCCTCTTGATGTTATGATGCTCCCCAGGTAGTTGAATTCTTCTACGTATTCTATCTGTTGTCCACTCACTGTTATTGGCTCACTATCACTGTTGTTTGTCCTCATTGCCTTGGTTTTCTCGATATTTAATTCCAGTCCCGATTTCTTTGCTTCTTCCTGTAATCTGTTGACTTTGTTCTGTAGGTCCCTTTGATTTCTTGATATGAGGCATACATCATCTGCGTAATCTAAGTCTTCTAAGTTAGCGAAGAGATCCCATTCTATTCCGTTTATTCCAGTGCAAACTTCTCTTAGAATGTCGTCTAGTATTGTGTTGAAGAGAAGTGGAGATCGTGGACATCCTTGTCTAACTCCTATATTGGTGTAGAATGGATCACTGATCTTACCTCTGTGTTGAACTGTTGTCTCTGCATCTTTATACATCGCTTTGATGATGTTGATGATTTTTTCAGGAACTCCCTTCTTTGTAAGTGTTCTCCATATTGTGCATCTCTTGACTGTGTCGAATGCTTTCTTAAAATCTATGAATAGTAGATATAGTGGGGCATTCCATTCTACTGATTGTTCAACTATGACCCGTAAAGTATTTGCCTGGTCAACACAGCTTCGGTTTGGTCTGAAACCTGCCTGCTCTTTCCGTAGTATTGGTTCTAGTACTTCTTCTAATCTTTTTCTTTATAATAATTGCTATTATCTTATGAATAGTATTTAGAACCGTGATTCCTCTCCAGTTGCTGCAATTTGCCAAGTCTCTTTTCTTAGGTATCTTGACAATCATTCCTTTCTTCCATGATGGTGGTATATTCTCCTCTATCCATGCTTTCCTGATGTGGGGCTCAATTGTTTTTGCGAATAAGTCAGGTTCCAGTTTGGCTATTTCTGCTTGAATTCTATCTTCACCTGTTGCTTTGTTGTGCTTCAGGATATTGATTGTAGCTTTGATTTCTTCTATATTTGGAGCTTGAGTAGATATTGACAGTCCCTCAGTTGGGTAGATATTTGCATTGTCTCTGTTTCTTATGTCTGCTTCATTATTTGTACTTTCTTCGTTGCTCAGTTCTTGGAAATGTTCTCTCCATCTCTTTAATTGATCCTCTAAGTTTGTGATGAGCGCACCATTTTTATCTTTAATTGGTTTGTTTTGTTGTTCCGACTGGTTTGTAATGTTCTTGATTATACGATGCAATTCTCTCAGGTTATGTTGCTGTGCTGCTTTTTCTGCTTCTCCGGCTAAATTTTGTAGAAATTTCCTTTTATCTCTTCTTGCTGCTCTTTTTACTGTTTTCGCTATTTCTTCATATTCTCTTCTTGATGCCATCCTGTTGTTTATCATTTTCTTCATTTCACCTCTTCTTTTAATCAAGGCCCATGTGTTATCGGTTATCCAGATTTTTCTTTGTGGTTGTGAAATTCCAAGATTTTGTTCGCTTGTTTGGTTGTAAATTTCCAGAATCTCTTCCCAAGTGTATTCTCTATTATTTCTAATATTTTCTCGTAACGCCGTAACTATGTCAGCTCTTACTTGCGGATTTTTTAAGTTGTTTATATTTATTTTCTTCTTTCTATTTCTTCTGCCTCTTCCTTGTTGGCTTAGTTTCATTCTGAAGTCCCCAGTTAGTAATTCATGATCGCTGTGTATATCTGCTCCCCTTCTATTTCTCACATCTAACATTGATTGTTTCCATTTTTTGCTGATGCATATGTGATCTATCTGATTTCTTGAGATCCCGTTTGGTGTTGTCCATGTGTATTTGTGGATATCTTTGTGTGGGAATAGACTCCATCCGATTGCTAGGTCGAAAGTCTGACACAACTCTATCAATCTTTCCCCGTTGTTGTTTCTTTCTCTCCCTAACCCGTGTTTGCCCATTATCTCCTCAAGTCCATTGTTGTTAGATCCTATTTTCGCATTCCAGTCACCCATTAATATTATGATATCTCCCCTATTTATGAGTGCTAGCGTTGTTTCTATTTGTTCGTAGAAGTCATCCTTAATATGGTCTTCAGCGACATCTGTTGGTGCATAGCATTGAATTATTGTTACATGTCTTGTCATATTTCGAAATCGCCCTATAAAAATTCTATCCGAGACTGCCTTCCAAGAAACCAATGTTTGTCTCAATTTCTTTGATATTAGTATTCCGACTACACTTTCACCCCCTGTTTCCCTTCCACTGTAAATTACCATGTTTCCATTCTCCGTGTTGATTTCTCCGGTGTTGTTCCATCGCATTTCACTTATACCTAGGATGTCTATGTTGTAAGTAGCCATTTGAGCTTCCAATTGCGAGAGTCTTGAAGCTTCTCTAAGTGTTCTTACATTCCATTGTGCAATTCGGGTCCTTTTTTGAGTGCCAAAGGTCGTTATCAAGTAGTCATTCGTGTATCCGAGGCTTCTTCTTCTATTATTTCGAATCTCGTTCATACATAAATCCACAAATACATGTGCAATGCATATGAACATGAATCAAAAACATAGAAAATAGACTAAATTTGAGAGAAGAAAAAAATGCCTTCGTACAGTAGTGGTTTTTAATTAAATTTTTCCACGAGTCGTACCAATAGTCGGCAGTAAAATAAATATATTTTAATAAAGTAATAAAACTGCAAACACAGAAATGATTTTATTTTACAGATATATATATAATTTTAAATGGTTAATTCAACAGTAATAAGAATTTTATTTATCAATGTTGAATTAACTATTTAAGTTTTTATATCTGTAAAATAAATATTTATATTCAGTAAAAACTAATCTTAATAATATACTATCACTGTATATTATTATATTACACAGTACAATTTTTAAATAATACTCTTTAATATTGGTTATTTGAAGTCTTATTATATAATATTGTAAAATTTTATGGTTTTTTGAAACGAATGGATTTAAATTTTTTTCTTTTAATTTATAATGTGTCTTGTTTTTTTGTTGTAAGTTTTAATAATTTTTAACTTTCTATCACTACTTGTTTCTATTGCTACAGATTTTCTTTTTATTCTTGCGTTTTTTTCTGATTAAACTCTTCTTTATTTAATATCTCGGTAAGCCATGTAGAATTGTTTCTTAATAAAACTAAAATTAAAAATTCTAGCATATGTTTCCGATGATTTAGGCATACCTCGTCAGAAAACCAATTTTTAAATTTTTCACAATTTTTTGTTTCTTGTATGCAAATATCAACTATTTCGTTTTTAATTTTTAAAATATATTACAAACCTCAAAAAATAATTCTGATGGTACTTGTAGTACAAATTTTCCACTAGTTTTATTTTCTACTTTTTATGGGGATAGTTTTCTTTCGATAAAAGTATATTTTAAAAATTTTTATTTTTACATTATTATTTTTTTCAAAAAATTTTAAATTTTCTTTCAATATCAAGTAAACAATTTTCTATAAAATAAAATATTTTTAAACAAAACGTTATCATACAAGGAGATTAATTGCAATGCTGTATTATTTTATTTACCTAAATTAAAATTTAAAGTGATATTCCTAAAAAAACTGATATGCATATGAATATGATATTGATGATGAATAATAATAAAGTTAAAAGCAAAAAAATATCAATTAACTAATAATTTTACCTCTTTTCACCAAATTTATATTTTTTTTTGTTTTTGTTTTGTTAAAAATTATATTTACGTAAACTGAGGGAGGAGTGCATTATCTCGTTAATAGAATTCTTTGGTTAAGTTAAAAAAATCATAAAAAAGAATAAAGAACAGCAGATAAAAGTAAAATGAATAAAACAAAAAAATTTGAGAATCGCAAAAACAAAATTCTCTTTTAAATTACCAACTTATATGTGTTGGTAGAGCTATGCTTCTTGAATTTTTTCTGAAATTTTAAAATAAAATCGTACATACTCTTTGTATGGACTTTACGCCTCTGTATATAAGTTCCCTGTGGTTTTAGTTAGAATCGGAAAATAAAATATTTTCAAAAGTCAAAATTACAATGATTATACTTTCCTTTTTTGCAAAAAATTATTCATCTAATAAGAAATAAACAGTAAATTTTTATTTTATTATTTTATTCCCAAAACACCATTTTGAACCCAAATTTGTAATTTTTGAAACCATCCATATGCAATCCATAAGCAAAAGTTGTTATTGGCGTATCAGTTACAAGCATTGGTGTTATTAATGCTTGGTAACATATTTTTTAATTTTCGCCTTGCCAAGTTTGTGTTCACTAATAATTTTTAATATTTGATTGAAAATACCGATATTTCGGAAGGAACGTACTTTCTTCATCAGTGCTTGTGACTAACCTAGGTTGTATGTTGCTTCCGAAATGTCGATATTTGCAATCAAATATTAAAAATTATTAGTGAACGGAAACCCGACAACAATTAAATTATTTAATTTAAATTTTCACTAAAAATAAAAATCCGATTATTAAATTTAAATAAACTTCTGTAAATATTTTACTAATGATTTTGTTATACAAAAGTGTTTTTGAAGCCATGAAAGCTTCGTTACCATATGATATATTTGATTTGTTCAATATAATTTATTTTAGAATTATATGTTCTCCCATATTTAATTATTTTTATTTGATAGGGAGATAATTTCTACAAACTTTATTTCAAATGCATTTCTATGTTTTATTAATTATGTTCAAAGATAAAAAAAATTATGTTAACAGGATTAAAATTAATTTGTCTTTCCAATAATTCAATACAATATTAACAATAAATTTCGACAAAAACAATTAAACAGCATAGAGAATGATATTACCAAGTTTCCGAAGTTAATACATTATAATATTTTACATCATAAGTTTATTTAGTTTTATATGCGTCACATGGAAAATATTAAAGATTTATGTTCAAATTTATTTCATCGTAAACAAAAAATTTCTATTTCGTTTTCCTCATATTTTTTTTACCATATTTTTGTTTTATCTTATTACTTATATAATATTATGTAAAAATTACTTCAACCTTATGTTTAAATCGACACCTTAATGTTTCTATACCTACTAATATTCGTATACGTACATATGTAATCGTATACTTACATGAAACATAAATAATGTATACAAAATTTGTAAAAAAAAAAATGGAATCGATTTTTCTCACGTAAACAATCCTTACAGCATTATATTCTACTACAATTTAATTTATACGAATATTATTTGTATCTCATATGTTTTGAGTCTGAAGTCATCTTATGAATATGTTTTTTGTGTATTTTTTTTTTTTTGCTTGCTTCTCTTTAAGAATTCAGGTAAATATTTAAAGTAAAAGAACAAAGTTTTCGTTTTTTTTTTGTATTGTACAATTTCAAACAAATTTTATTTTTCTATTAGTTCAGTTTGTCTAGGTTTGTTCTTTATTGATTTTCAAAATAATATTTTTAAAGAGCTTTATACAAAAGTTATCGTTGTTTATTGTATTTGTTTAGGGTGGATCTTAGTATGAAATATTTTTTGCTGTTAGTGGGAGGGTAGGTATCAACGATTGTTTGAGCGTGTAATTCTAGTTTATGTAGTGTGATAACTCTTCATTGCTAGTCTTTATATTTAATTTGAGAAAAAAAACGTCTTTCAAAATATTTAGGGCAAAAATTACATTTATGCTGATATACTTAATAATAATAACTAAATATTCAACGTATAATTTAACTATATACGTTGAGGAATCCGGATGTTGATTTCCGATTGGAACAATATCTAACAACATGGGCGCAGAAATCAAAGATTCAAAAGATTCAATGATCTTTTTTTCTTTATTAAATTTTTTCTCAATTCAAATTTTAGCTTATAAATATAGTGTTTGTAATTTGTAAATCATTGATTTATTTAAACCTTAGCCGAAGCTGACTGGTTGTATTGCTTACAATTTTATAGTTCAGTTTAACAGGAATCCGTATTTTTTTTTTGTTTTTTTTTTTTAAATTTTATTTTCAATTATTAAATTATTTTTAAATTAGTATTAGTAATTTTATATTTCTAATAAGTTATTAACGAAAAATATTTAAATTTATATTTAAGGCAATATTTACACGTTAGAAAAAGTCCAAGATTTTTTCGAAGACAAAGTTGGATGAGTGTTTATTATGAGCATTTAAGATTTGTTCTCTACGATTGACGTAATCAAATATATTTTGCATTTTACAGGTGACTACAACGCTAAGCACATAGATTGGGGGTCTAGAGTAACCTCTACGAGAGGAAGAGAGCTAAAAAAAGCTATAAAAGAAAAAGGCTGCATTTACCAATCTACCGGTAAGCCTACCTATTGGCCAACTGATAGAAATAAAACTCCTGATCTGCTTGATTTTTATATAACAAAAAAAATTTCACCCAATTATATTAAGCTAGAAGATAACCATGATTTGGACTCAGATCACTCTGCAGTCATACTAAGTCTATATGAAAAGGTTATTAAGAAACAGTCGAAACCTCTGCTAACGAACAAGACAACTGACTGGGCTAGCTTTAAACAAGAAATAGAAAACAAAATAAACATAAAAACAAAACTAAGATCCAAATGTGATATAGATTCTGAAGTAGAAAATTTTATTAAAATTATTCAAAATGCTGGATGGAATAATACAAAAAATTGTGAATATAAATCGGTAGGATTCAACTACCCTAGAGAAATATTAAATATGATAAAAATAAAAAGAAGAGCTAGACGCAGATGGCAACAATCGCGTGATCCGGCAGACAAAACTCTGCTAAATAGGTTAACTCAGAATCTTAAAAGAAAAATTAAAGATCTTAAAAATGAAAATTTTGAAAAATATATAAAAAATTTATCAGCTAAAAGAGAAAATAACTACTCGTTGTGGAAAGCAACAAAGAGTACAAAAAACTCGATCTCTCAAATCCCGCCAATCAGAATGAAAAGCGATAAATGGGCGAGAGATAATAAAAATAAAGCTGAAACATTCGCAGATCATCTTAAAGAAATTTTTTGTCCAGACGAGACAGATTCTGATGATCTCACTGAAGAAAATAATAATTGGCAAGAAAATGTTATATCACCATTTTCAGAGAGTGAAATAGTTGAACAAATTAAAAAACTCAGAGATAAAAAAGTTCCAGGTTTTGATCTAATTACATCGGAAGTCCAGAAAGAACTTCCGAAAAAAGCTATAACAATGCTAACACGCATTATAAACGCTGCTATAAGAATAAGGTATGTGCCGAATATGTGGAAAATAGCAGAGATAATTATGATACCAAAGCCAGGTAAGCCCATAAATGAGGTCAAATCCTACAGACCAATATCATTACTACCAATAGTATCAAAATTATTTGAAAAACTATTATTGATTCGAATGGGACCGATCATAGAAAATAGTAATCTGATTCCAAATTATCAATTTGGCTTTAGATCTAAGCACTCGACAATCGATCAAATTCATAGAATAACAGACATAATAGAAAAAGCTTTAGAGGAAAAGAAAGTATGACTCTACCATATTTCTGGAGGCGAGGCTTAATAAATAAACTAAACAATATGTTACCTAAACAATACGTAGATATACTCTCATCATATCTAGAAAACAGACTATTCAGAATAAAACAAGACGAAGAGTATTCTACTATTAGAGATATTAAAACGGGTGTGCCTCAAGGTAGTATTCTGGGTCCCTTACTGTATTTGCTCTACACCAATGATTTACCAGAAATGGAAAATATAACTGTAGCTACATTTGCTGACGATACTGCGTTGATGGCAGTAGGATCAAATATTGACGAGGCTACAATTAAATTGCAAAGAGCAAGCGACAAGCTATACCTCTGGACAAAGAAATGGAAAATTAAACTCAATGAGTTAAAATCAGTACATGTAAATTTTACAAATAAAAAGTTAGAAAATCAACCACCATTGGTAAATCTGAATGGGGTCAATATACCCCAAGAAAACAATGCTAAATACCTAGGAATGACATAAGATGTCAAACTTAGATGGAAAGAGCACGTTAAAAAGAAAAAATTTGAGCTTGAAAATAAGTATAGAGAAATGTACTGGGTCTTAGGTCGAAATTCTAAATTACCTATACATAACAAAATTTTGTTATATAATCAGATAATCAGACCGATGTGGCTGTATGGCATACAAATATGGGGATGTGCCAAACAAACACATGTACTTTGTATACAAAAATTCCAAAATAAAGTCTTGCGCAACATGGTAAATGCCCCCTGGTATGTTCGCAACAGTGATTTGCACAGAGATCTAAAAATTCCTTGCATAGAAAATGAAATAAAAAGATATGCAACAAAGCATATAGCTCGTCTGGAGGGACATGTTAACGTTGAGGCCACTCAATTGCTAGATAATCAAAATGATGTCAGAAGGCTTAAAAGAACTAAGCCACTAAATTTAATACGATAGAATTTCGTAAACTTTTTCTTTAAGAAAATCAAAATAGCAATAAATTAATGGTTAGTCCGTTGGACTAGTATTAATGGGAGGAGTGTGGTTTAGTCAGTAAAAATCTGGCGCACAATGGAAGCTACGGGGCTCATTGTGTCTATGAAGATTCCCACCAATCCACGCAAAAAAAAAAAAAAAAAAAAAATATTGAATTTTAAAGATGTGAGTAAAAATCTGATGAGAGTCGGATGGTTTTCTATCTTTTCCATCAGATAAAGTCAGACTGAGTTTACATTTCAGACTTAATCTTAGATTTTGTGTGATTTGTAAACGCTGCCTAAGCAGTTTAACATTATAAATTTTCCAATAACTTTGTTCATACACTTATGTACTATGTTTATTGTGATAAAAGTAATTTATTATACCGTTATTTTATGTTTAAATATAGAGTATAATATGTGAAGGAATGTTTTTAAGGTGGTCGGACAATTTATTAAAGAGATTTAAAGAATTATAATTATACTGCGTTCTTTGAATATACGTTCTAAATAATGACAGGTAAAATTTAGTTTTATTTCTCGTATTTTGACTGCATATTTCTATACTACAATTCAGTAAGAAATTATGTTTAATCATATTATTAATTATTTTATATGCCAAGAAGTATGCTTCACTTGTTCTCATGTTTTCAAAACTTATATAGAGAGTATAATAGTTCGGTAAGGGGATGTCCGTCCCCAAGGAGGTGTAATTTCGCCACTGCTGTAGCTAATAGCAATAGACCAGCTACTGGCCATTCTGAAGAAGGTGGATATCTCCTGTATCATATCCTGTGCGGAAAGAATGTAACTTGATATAAGCATAGTGTATAAATGGTGCAAAACGTGGGTCTGAGCATCGATCCAAACAAAATTAATAACATCCTACACGCTGGGTGGCGCAGTAGGTAGAGCGCCTGCCTTTCAACCGAAAGGTCCCAGGTTCGATTCCCGATGAAGCAAAAACAAAAAAAAAAATGCTTTATGGATTTTTCGACCTGGTCCAGTACCCTTTGCCATTGGGATATAATAAATGGCAAAAAATAATTGAGAGTATCTGGTAACAAATTAAATAAAAATGAAACTATTCTATTTGAGAAGGCTTAGTTCCTGACAATAGCAGTAGTTTTCCACATTTAATGAGTTAATAAGCCAGTAATTTGTTAAATAAATACTCGAAATATTGTAGATTGTAGTGTAAAATTGCAGTACCGTACTTAATTAAGCACGAAAAGGGGATTCTACCTAAGTTACTGTAGAGTGTAAAAAAAAAAAAAAAAATCCTATTTACACATCGAAGAAAAGTAAACTATCAACGGAGTTGCTATCGAAATGATAAAGGAAAAGAAATACTTAGGAATAATACTTGACAGTAAACTGAGGGCACAAAGGTGTCAATATATACATATTTTCAGATAGCCAAGCTGCCTTAAAAGCTCTGGCTTCCCCAATTTTGAAATCAAGTAGTTGTCACTTGTAGTTGTTACAGAAGTTTAATAAAGCTAGCGGAAGCAAACAGAGTTACTCTTATGTGGAAACCTGGGCATGAAACAACACAAGACAATGAAGTAGCAGATGTCCTTGTAAAAACAGGTACGAAGAGCCAATTCTTAAGAACCAGAGCCAACTATTGCTCGCTCAAACGCCTACTTACAAAGAATTGTTTCCAAGTGGGAAACTACAGAAACCCAAAACATATGGGATAGTTAACAAGGACTTCCACAGTGTAAAGCGTTTTTCAAACTAAGTACACAAAAATTGAATCAGATAATCCAGGACACTAGATCCAATTTCAGAATACTGGCATGGTTTATCATTGGTCATGGCGCATTTAACAAGCATCGGTTCAAGATTGGTAGATTGAACACACACAGATGCAGGTTCTGCTTAAAAAAAGAGGAATCTTGCTTTCGTATTCTATTTTTTTGCGATGTCATTGTATTATGTATTATTTTTATGGCTTTCATATGCTATTTCCAAATATTTCCAAATGAATGTGGATCATTGCTCCAAATAGGGCTTAAATACATTATATTAGATAGAATATATTATGAGTATATTATAAATGATGCTTTTTTATCAACATAAAATTGTTTCCGTAGAATAAATATGTATGGAGTTATTTTTTTTTATTATAAACTCTAAATAATCATTCCATTTAAATTGATTGCTTATCATAAGTCCTTAATAATTAAATTTATTGTTTACAATTTCAATAGCATTATTATTATATGAGACATTGGAATAGAAAACTTTATTGTTGAAAAATAAAATTTGTATTTTTTTTTGTTTTTTATATTTAGCAACATTTGGTTTTTGAGAAACTAATTTTCAATTATTTCTAAATCAAATAGATTTTCTTCTATCAATTTTTCTTCGTTCACACAGGACTATATGACACCAGCGTCATCTGAATATAGTTGTATTATGATGTCTTTTAATTTTAATTCAGTGATATCATGAATATATAATTTGAATGACCTAAAATGAAACTTTGATGTTGAGCGAACTGCTATATACATTACCAGATTTGCCACAATGTGTCTGTTGTTGATGTCCAAATATATCTAAATAGACTTATTTGTGTAAAGTTAAGTTTCAGTACTTCAATTTATAACGAAGTATGTCGTGATCAACATAATCAAATGCTTTTTGTAGATCAATGAACCAACAAGCTGTATACGTTTTTCTATCAATGCATTTTGATATAAAGTTTGATATCTTCTGCAATAAATTAAATTAGAAACAATTTTTAAATTATTTAAAAAATATTGTATTAAATGCATTGAAACTAAATTTTTTAATTTGTAATAAATTTATAATATATTAATAATTGTACATTATTGCTAATAAAGTTACTTACTAAGGTTTTTAAATATAATACAACAAAAATCAGATCGAAATTAAATAAATGAAAAAAAAAAACAAATAACATATTCAAAAGTAAAACAAACATATTTTTATACAAAAACATTTCTAATTAATTTTCAGCTTCAACACCCTTAGAATAATATATTATTTAAATTTTATCTGGTGTTAGTGATCCACCTGAATGCACATTGTATTGAATAATATACAATTTTAAAAATACTTGACTTAATGGAAATATAAAATATTTAAAATCAATAACATAAAAAAGTAAAAAAAAAACCTAAAATAAAAACAAATAAATATATCATTTATAATTTATAGTATCTATATTTTTTTAAATTGATTGATTTAAAATTTAAATTTAATATGTATAGATTAAAATAATTTTTTATAGAAATTTTTTTTTTTAATTGCAGATTATATTTGAATTAATATTTTAAAACTTTGATACATTCTCACTTAATTCTCATAAAACTATCAGTATGCTGCGAAATTAAAAATATGTTTGGTTTTTTCTCAGATAGTTTATCTGTATCAAAATCCATAATAAATACCAAAAATTGTAACTCAACAATTATTAACACTACCACATATATCCTCATCAAAGTTCAAGCTAAATTTAAGTTCTTTTGGATTGTAGCACATACTCGGGAATACAATAGCTGATAAATAGACAAAATATGTTGAAGCCATAAAAAAAAAAAAAAATGATTAGAAAAAAAACTCTGTCGTTAATTTAAACTTGCAGCTTTAATAGTCAAATATAATATTTTTGTCATTCGATCACCAAAATACTTAATGTTGCTCTTTTTCGTTTTATTGACTATAAAATTTGGGTTTATATTTACTATAGTTAGACTCACAATATTTCGCTATGAATCTACTTAGCTATGTGTATGTTACTCAGTATTCCACGATATACCCACATCACTAATGTACAATTAGCCAACCAGTCTCCAAGAAAATAATTAGAAATACTGGAAAATCTGGAATAAATAAATTTCAATATATTTTAATAAGTATTAATATTTATAATTTTAACAATATATATATATAGGTAATCAGATGAAATGGACAATTTAAATATTATATACCGAATCAAGTATAATTAAATCATTAAATTTTAATTGACTTATGAGATTAAACACTCATACTCACATTGGAAATAAATGAAATTGTTGATGTATTTCAATAAATGAAGTATTCCTAAATTTTTACTAGCTAAAGGCTCTATTAAATTCACTATTCTATTATTATTCTATTATGTACATATATGTGCTTATTTAAAATAAAGCATATACATAACGTCCAGAAAATTAATGTTTCTATACAGAATATCAGTTTCAGTTCATTATTAACTATTTTACTACAATTTGACCTTACAATTAAACTAATTGTACATTAAAATTATTTCTAAAGTACAATGAGGTCTTATTTTATTAAAATTACAGGTATTTATTACATAAACAGGGTGGTAAAATAGTTTTTTACTGACATACTACAAGCATAATAACATCCAACCGGCAAAATGTGACGAAAAATTAAATTTCCTGAATAACTTAATTCTGTTAGTTTGGTGTAATATCACCATAATTTTTTTTGTACTATTAATGGAAAGCTCTATGTAAGCGCGACCTCTTAAGATCTGTTGTACTTCCCATTTTATTATTCTAGAATTGTAGGTCTATGTCCTTGATGAACGCTATTGTTACTTTGATGTTAATTTCAGAATTAGGTGATGTGTATTCCTGGAAATATGTATGTCTTTTGCAAGCTACGGCGCCGCAAACAAAAATAATATGAGAGAAGGATTCCTCTTTTTATAAACAGAATCAGCATCTGTCTGTGTTCGATCTACCAATCTTGAACAAATGCTTGTTAAATGGACCATGATCTGTGATAAACCATGTCAGCATTCTGATATTGGATATAGTCTCCCTGATGATTACCTGATTCACTCGTTGGATACTTAGTTTGAAAAAAACTTTGCACTGCGTAAGCCTTTGGCAACTAGCCCATATGTTTTGGTTTTCTGCAGTTTCCCCCTTGGAAACAATTTTTTGTAAGTAGGTGTTTGAAAGAGCAATACTTAGCTCTGGTCTTTAAGAATTGCCTCTTCGCACCTGTTTTTGCAAGGGCATCTGCTTCTTAATTGCTTTGTGTTCCTTCATGCCCAGGAGCCCGCATAAGAGTAACTCTGTTTCTTCCGCCAGCTTTATAAATAAAACTTCTGTTACAGCTATAGATAAGCTTTGATATAAAAATTAAAGAAGCGAAGTTTTTAAAACAGCTTGGCCCTAAAAGCTTTGGCTTCATAGTTTCTGAAATTCTTTGAAAACCAATTGGTTTTGTCATATTTTTTGTAACTAGGTGTTTGAAAGAGCAATACTTAGCTCTGGTCTTTAAGAATTGCCTCTTCGCACCTGTTTTTGCAAGGGCATCTGCTTCTTAATTGCTTTGTATTCCTTCATGCACAGGAGCCCGCATAAGAGTAACTCTGTTTCTTCCGCCAGCTTTATAAATAAAACTTCTGTTACAGCTATAGATAAGCTTTGATATAAAAATTAAAGAAGCGAAGTTTTTAAAACAGCTTGGCCCTAAAAGCTTTGGCTTCATAGTTTCTGAAATTCTTTGAAAACCAATTGGTTTTGTCATATTTTTTGTAACTAGGTGTTTGAAAGAGCAATACTTAGCTCTGGTCTTTAAGAATTGCCTCTTCGCACCTGTTTTTGCAAGGGCATCTGCTTCTTAATTGCTTTGTGTTCCTTTATGCACAGGAGCCCGCATAAGAGTAACTCTGTTTCTTCCGCCAGCTTTATAAATAAAACTTCTGTTACAGCTATAGATAAGCTTTGATATAAAAATTAAAGAAGCGAAGTTTTTAAAACAGCTTGGCCCTAAAAGCTTTGGCTTCATAGTTTCTGAAATTCTTTGAAAACCAATTGGTTTTGTCATATAGTCTGTCATCGAAATTGCTTCGGTTCCTAGTTTAATTTTCTTCACGATCATACTGGGCCCTGGTCTTTTGTGTTTGAGGTTATTTGTTAGATGCAGCCTTGTTGATGTCATTCCTGCCATTTTCATCAGGTATAGATGAATCGGTGGAAATTCCAGAATTTTTTCTAGGGTTAGAACGTTATTTGTATTTTAGTAAGCTTGGTACATGCTTTCGTTCCAAACTCTATTTTTGGCCATCATACAAATCTCGCGTAAGATATTATAAGTTTTATTATAGACTTGTAGAGCCATACAATCATTTGTGGAGACAATCCCCATGTTTTGCCGAACATACTTCGACATACAAAAAATGCTCGATTGAATTTTCTATTTATGTAATCTATGTGAGGATTCCATGACACTTTACTCACAAGTATTTTTCCAAAGTGTTTTGTTTCATTTACCATTTGGCTTCCTCTTCCTGTATTACCATCATTTTATTTTTAAAATTATCTTCTGATGTAGTCGTAATTTTAAGTAAATTTAGCCATAAACAATTTATTATATGAATTATATGAATTATATACAATATAATTTGAACTTCTTCGAGCGCTACGATGAAATAACGTCCAAAGTATCAAAGTTTCTAGCCGCGATATGTATAAGTTTTAGTTTAGAAAATTAAGTTTTTTTGGGAAAGGAAAAATTGTGGGATCAACAACCACATTAAAAAATTACTCTGAATATCCACCATATCCTGAAAATTTAATTCGTATATCCATCAACAACCACCTACACTCCTGTATTTTAATGTAAATTTTTAAACAATGCAATTTTTTAAACCATTTCAATTATTATAACTGTATAAAATATTTGTATTTCAATTATTATAACTGTATTATTGAGCCAGAAACTCAATGCACTCAGTGACCAATATCTCTGGTTTATTATTTTGTATGCCAATTTTGTTTCAATCTTCTCTAAATTTATTATACACTTTTATATATATTATAATAGTTGTAAAATCATGGAAGTGGAACTACCTTGACTGCAGACAAGACACAGACAATAGAGATATTATTAATGGTTCGCATCACTCAATTGTGCAAATTTGTTTAATTTTATTTTGTTTAGGATTAGTTACATTGTTCGTTATTTTTCTTTTTTAGTTAATGAATTTTAAAGATACTCGTAGTATAAAAAACCAAATTAAAAGCTTAAGGAATAGCACTATATAATTGGATTAATAGATTAAAACCGATAAATAGATAATCCTATATGTTTAAGGAAATTAGAAAATAAGTAGATTTATATCTGCAAATTAAGAAAATTTTTCAGTATATTCTATGTGTTTTTTTTAACAAAGCCATCCCACCGGTAGATTGTTACCTTACCAACAATCAAGAAATATAGAAATATAATCAAATATAGAAATATATAAAAATAACTTCATGGTTTATATGTCTTCTTAAAATATTTTTTCATATATTAGTAGTTATTGTAATTATTGTTAGAGAAGTTAGTATTGGAAAAATTTACACAAAAGTATATAAAATTAACTAGAATAGTAGATGGGATAGAAAAAACAATATTAAAAATACATACTATGTACTTATGTATATAAATGAAGTCTCTGTAATGCACTTGCACATTATTGAGGAGAATTTTACAAGAATACATTAATATTGTATTGCACTACAGAAAGAAAAGTTTAAATATTTTTTATAATTTTTTTAAAATATTTCTCTTGATTGGGTACTTTGGTATAAAAGGTCGACTTTTTACAAGTGATTCACAAGAATCTTGCGTGTCACTAACCAAAAGTTAGAGTGAAATGAAGATTTTTTTTATAACTGTCAGATTTAATTATTAGCATATCAGAGCAAGCAAACACTTCAGACGTCTATTAGCGACGAAAACTACTTGTTTTTGTGCAGTATTTATCATCATGCAGAATGAGGTTAGTAGAACACAAAAACCTGTATATAATACGATAAAAAACATCCTTTTAATAGAGAAGTTGTTTAACCACAATATGAACTCTTATGATTGAAATATTATATATTTATTTTACAAAAGTAAACAATCAAAGTGTTATTTTTCAACGATTTAACAACTAAAAATAAGGTAAGTCTAAAACTATTTATTTATACTATTAATATAATTCCAAATACAATTTATTATATTTATTATAACAATTTATATAATGAAATTTGTATACATTAAAACATCACTAATTAATTTGTTCTTTTTTGTTTTAGGATTATAAGTTTTTTTCAAAACTATATACATATGGATATTCTTTGATATTACTTCAAACACAGTATTCATAAATGTAAGTGAGCATTCAATACATACATATATTATTTTAATTCAGTTAAATTTTAATTATTTTTATTTTTAGAAAAGACGATCAGTACTGCATGCTTCAACAAGTTATATTACACTGTTAGTAGAGTAGATAAAAAATACTGTTGGTGGATTATAAATTTAAAAATAACGTATAATATTACATCACAGTCTACTTTTAACAATCTCAACGTTTACGTTGTGGTCAAGAAATAAGATTGAATACAAATTAGTCAATAAGTTTCAGACAGGAAGAAGGTGAAAGTTTCAGTGGATATTTCCACGATAAAAATCTAAGTGCAAAATGTAAAAAATGTATATAATAACAATCTCTAATCGATTAATATTGGTGAAGGGATGAGGGGAATATACTTGACTGGCATATTCACATATTAGGTAACATACAGATATTTTATGAACTAGGGGTCCGCGAATTCTTTCAAACAACGTTTGATGAAACCTATAAATATAAATTAGCTTTACTCACTATTTTATCACAACTTACTCACAATAAGTTACTGATTACATTAGGTTCTTAAGATATAAACGGATACTTTTTAAAATATTAATTAATTTAAAATACATAAATATATTTTTTTTTCTACTGTAATGATTATGAATAAAATGATGTAATGCTAATCGAATTAATATCATTTTAAAAGTGCCAAAATTACATAAACAAAAAAAACTTTTTATATATCAAAATTTAGAATTTTGAAAAAACTCACTCTGAAAACTTTGAAAGACAGTTAGTCATAGTTAGTCATTTTTTATTTATTTAAATTTTATAACAAGCAAAAATTGACTAACTATTGGGGAACTTTATAATAATTCTTCAGCAAATGGAAAAATTCTTTAGAAATACAAAAAAAAATATTAATCAAAACTAAATTCATTAAAAGTATTTTTAAATCATTTAATTTACCACAAAAATTTGTTGTTTAGACCTTTGATAGTGTCATAGAAAATTTTTGTTTAAAAAACTGCAATTTTATTTTTTTATAGTATTTTTTTTTGTTCACATTAAAATATCTAAACTAAAGAAAGTACATACACTTAAATTAGCAAAACTGAAAATTTGTCAGTACTAAATTCAAATTAAATATATAAACTTTAAAAAATTAATATTTAACTTATTTAAGATCTAAGTAAATTGCATGATAACTAAAAAACTTACATTCAGCACTTAGTTAATTTTTATGGCATCTTTTAATTATTATACCAACCCAAAATTTATTTTTTATTAAGCCAAGCTATTTCCTTACTTAATTCAAAGTAAATTTAAATTAAATTCAAAATAATTTCTTATTAAATTCTAAATAAAATTTGTTTAATATTAATTTTTGAGTTTTTAGTCTTTATTTCTTTATTTCAAAAACCTTAAAAGCTTATAAGAGTGTAACTTACATAAATTTTGATTTATATATAATCAATAAATTAAAAAAAAAAATGTAAAAATGTAAAGATAAAAATATCTTCATGTATTTACATACACACCAATTATACCAATATACTCAAAATCTAATATAGAAATTATAAAAAAAAACAAATTATAAAAAATAGTTTAGTTTATGAATTCTAAGTAAAATAAAAATAATAATTCAACCACTTCAATTGACCGCTAATTCAATTTACACGCTGAGTGGTGCAGTAGGTAGAGCGCCTGCCTTTCAACCAAAAGGTCCGGGGTTCAATTCCCGATGAAGCAAAAAAAAAATGCTTCATTGGTTTTTCGAGCTAGTCTAGCACCCTTTGTCATTGGGATATAATAAATAGCAAAAAATAATTGATAGTATATATAATCTGGTAACAAATTAAATAAAATGGAGCTATTCTATTTAAGAAGGCTTAGTTCCTGACAATAGCAGTAGTGTTTCCACATTTAATGAGTAGAGCCAGTAATTTGTTAAAATAAATACTCAAATTATTGTAGATATTATTTAATTAAGCACGAAAAGGTGATTCTACCTAAGTTACTGTCAAGGTCTTAAAAAAAAAACCGCAATAATATTAGATACTAGCTTTGTAACCCGTCATAAATGACGGAAGCAAAATAAATCCTAGTTTCTTTTTTTCTTTCATTAGATTCTTTATTCCGAAATTACAGTACTTATGTTTATATCACTTTTTATTTATTTTTATTTATGTTTATATTGGCCTAACACTAATCTTTTTTTTTTTTTTTTTTATATAACAGAAAAAGAAGTACCATACCAACAAATTTGTATAAAATGTTTGTATTTTTGTATGGTATACTCGTACTCACTTCCATTTAGTTATAATTCGTTAGTTGGGTTCCATTTAGTATAAATTATACCGTATTAGCGTTATTGTGGCCTCTGGAAGAGCAAATTTAAAAATGGGATCTTATTTTCATATAAATTTTGTCTTTTGTATAATGTATAGGGATCTTATTTTGCTATATGAATAAACTGTTATTATGGTATTGTGTTATTTTTAAAAAAAATATTCAAAATTTTGTATCTAAATTGGTAAAATTTACAAAAAATACAAAAACATTTTCATATATAATTTTCAATTTAAAAAAAACAATGTTTTATTATCCGACGTAGAAGTAGAGTTTATTATCCTACTCTACTTCTATCAAGTTCACTCGTTCGTTAGCATTCGTGCGTATAAGACGTGTTTTTTTTCCGTACTTCGCGTTAGTCTGAAAAATTTTACTGTATTTAAAATAATAATAAATTAAAAAGCGTTAATAAAAATAGTTTATTAATTAAAACAATTTTAAGTAAACATATTTTAACTAATAATAATAGCACATAATACAAACTAAATAAAAAACTATAGTTATATAGAGAGAAAAAGAAAAAGAAGCCAGTATGGCGTCTTTTTTATAAAGGGATTCTATATGTAGATTTATAAGTATAAATTATAAATAGTGCATAAAACAAAAACACAATAAAAATTTAATTAAGCTTAATAAAAATCATTTAATAATCAAAATAATAAACAAGTGCTTTTAACAAAATAACTAAAAACAAGAATAACATAAACAACAAAAATAATCACATACAAAAAATTTTTGAACAAAAAGGATACTTTTCTTGAAAAAAGAAAAACACAAGCCAAGCCTAAATGGTGTTGGCATATAAACAATATAAAAAATCTTTCTTAGTTGTTTTTTCTTTATATTTAAGTGTAACAACATTCTAAAATTAACTAAAACTAAAATTTAAGGATTTACTAAAATAAATAATAATTTGTTTAAATATAAATTAAAAACTAATTAGTGTTATTAAACATAATATACTTTTTGTTAAAAGGACGCCAATATAGCGTCTCTTTTATACATAGTAAATAAGTGTTGATACAATTGCATGTTTATATACTGTAATAAACAAACCAAAACAAACTCAAAGTTAAAAACATTCGTATGTATAAGTCGCGTCTTTTCGTATTTCGCGTTATTAGGAAAATCTTTACTTGCATAAAACATAGAACACAATAAAAACATAATAAAAATATAATAAATTTAAAAAAAAAAAAATAATAATTTAATAACCAAATTAATAAACAAGTGCTTTTAAAGAAATAACTAAAAACAAAAATAACATAAACAACAAAAATAATCGCATACAAAAAATTTTTTGAACTAAAAGGATACTAGTCTTATAAAATTTAAAACAAGACAGTTTATAAGAATAGATTTGTAAAAGTAGAATAAATTATATATTATGTGCTATTGCAAAAATAAGTTATGTAATAAGTAATTAAACCAATCAAAAAGTGGAATTAAATTAAATTAAGCTGTACATAAAATATATTCAAATAATTTTCAAAACATATTTTATAAAAAAAAAAAAAATAATAAATAAAAACAAATTTAATAAACAAGAGACCTATATAATAATTATAATAAAACACAATAAAAACACTGGTGTTAAAAAACAGCTGCTCCGATGGGGAGCAAAAATAAATTCGATATCCTTTCGGAGGAGGAACCAGGGTCAAGTACCCCATTAAAAAAAATGAAAAGTAAAAAAACCATAAAGGAACCATTCCCTGAATTAAACATTAGCAACAGACAAAATCAACAAGGGTTAGAGAAAAAATTTTTATTAGTATCAGCGACAAAAGTAGGTACATCAATGAAGTCGCACAGCATCTTCTTATTAAATAAACTCTTGAAAACTATATCAGCTTTTTTCAAAGCTGACTTTAACAGGAAAGGGGACATCATATTGGAAGTACCTTCCAATGACATAGCAAAAAAGTTTCAAAATACAAATAAACTTGGTGACATCGAAGTAGAGATTAAAGAATTAAACTCTCTAAATGAATCCAAAGGAATGGTTTTTTGTAGAGAACTGTCATCAGTACCTGATGAAGAGCTCCTAGATAATATAAAGAATGACAATAAGAATATTAAATACATATACAGACATAAAAGTAGAACGGAAAGCAATCATTCCAGCAGCCAATACAACGGCCAAATTTCTATTACATTCGAGCAAGGGGAACCACCGAAAGAGGTAAAAATTGGCTTCTTAGTGGTGGAAGTGAAAAAACTTTACCCGCTGCCAACCCGTTGCACTAGATGCCAAGAAATTGGTCACAAGCAGAAATATTGCAGATCTTCTACGCAAAATTGCCGCAAGTGCAGCGGTGAAATTGAAGATGGCATAGCAGAACACGAAAGAAACTGCACAACATTATGCTGCAGAAACTGCATGAAAGAGGGCTTCCCTCACAATCATCCAACAACAGACAGAGACTGTGGGAGCTATCTAATGCACAAACAGGTGCTATCTATTCAAACGGAAAAAAGAACAACCAGAAAAGAGGCCTGGACATTGTACAGGAAAATGTACAATCTCAATAACAACAGGAATAATGTAAATAAGGAAACATACGCGCAAAAAGCTGCAAACATTCAAAACATCAATGCCACGGAAACTGCTCTGCTCAAAAAGACAATAGACCAGCAACAAAAACAAATACAACAACTACAAACAATAATCTACGAACTACAAAACAATCAACAACAACAACAAAATCAACAACAAACACAACAACAGGAACAACAGCACCAACTACAAAAACAAAAACATCAAATAATAAAACAACAAATACAAATACAAAAAGAACAAATCAAACAAGCTCAACAAAACAACACATCACAGCAAACAAACCAAAAAACAACTCAACTAAATTACGAGCAACAACTAGCTCAAAAAATTAAAATAAAATATCACAACATTAACACAATTTCACAAACAACAACTCCAGACCTACCAAGGGAACAGGTAAACAAAACAACACTTACAGCAAACAAACAACAAAACAACAACTTACGAAGAACACCAACAATGGAGCTAGATTCATCAGAATCAGACTCCGAAATAAGAACGTCAAAAAGAATAAAAAACAAAACAAACAAAATACCAACAGCGGAGTTAAATTCGTCTGAATCGGACTCCGAAATTTTGAATACCAAACACAATAAAAAATAAATTTAAGACTTCAACGGAAACATAACTATAAACAACACAATAACATCAACATGTATAACAACTCAAACAACTCAACCAATAACAACGTAAACAAAACCACGCTCATATTACAATGGAACGTACAAGGATTCCAGACTAACAAATCTTACATTGACATACTACTATACAAATACAGACCATACATACTGGCAATACAGGAAACCAACATTAAACCTC
Organism: Argyra leucocephala; assembly: GCA_963942445.1. Taxonomy (NCBI): domain Eukaryota; kingdom Metazoa; phylum Arthropoda; class Insecta; order Diptera; family Dolichopodidae; genus Argyra; species Argyra leucocephala. The sequence goes on along the minus strand of OZ012681.1, from coordinate 73,384,192 downwards.
ATCAAACACAAAATAAATACAAAAACTATGACTGCATACTACCTATCCATCACCAACGTTATGGAGGTGTTGGATTTCTAGTACGGTCAGGACTTAACTACACTTTACTAAATATACAAACAGAACTGCAACTACTTGGCATAAAAACTCAATTACCAGGACTAAAGGACGAAATAACTATAATAAACATATACATTGACCCAAACACCAAACTGGACAGACGGCAATTGGACAATATACTAGGTCAACTAACAAAACCATACATAATACTCGGGGACTTTAATGCTAGAAGCCAAACATGGGGAGACAGAATTACAACAGGAAGAGGGAAAATTATAGACAAATGGACAGAAGACAACAACGAACTAGTACTACTCAACGACAACTCACAGACATACAACTGCCCGAAAGGTACACAGACTGCAATCGACTTGACCATAGCACATACTGAAATAGCGTATAAGCTTGACTGGGAGGTAGGGTACAACCCGAAGGCCCGGGACCACAACCCGATACTACTGACAATTACAAGGAGGGGACAGACTAATGAACAACATAAGCAAAGACCTAAATACAAGGAAGAATACGCGGACTGGGACAAATTTAAACATGTACTTGACAAATACTTGGACAGCAAACCACAAACATCAAACATAAACAAAGAGACAGGAACTCTAACGAAAGCTATAAGGACTGCCGCTAACTTAACAATACCACAGACCAACAACAACCTAAAATACAACAAACCGACTTGGTATAATAAAACAATACTAAAACTTACGAAAGAACGAGACAGAATTTGGAGATCGTACAAAAGAACACCTACTCAAGACAAACTTTTAAACTTGAAACGCAATAACGCAATACTAAACAGACAAATACTAACTTCACGGAGACAAACCTGGACGAACTTTGTAAACAGCATAGACGGACAAGACTTATCTGAAACATGGGAAAGAGCGAGACGAATTCTAAAAAAAGGACAAAGACAGAAAATAATAGCAATTAAAATAGGGGATTCGCTACTGGACAACAATCTTCAGATAGCAGAACACTTCATAGAAAAATACACAACAAACCAAGCAGACGGAATTAATCCTAGTAATAATATTTCAATGACAGAGGGAGACTTACGAATGGACAATATAATTCCAAATGACGAACTAGACTGCAAAATCACAGAAGAGGAGATAAAATGGGCACTAAAGAATTCCAAGGGAACCACACCTGGAAAGGACGGCATTTCATATGGCATGCTCAAACATGCCTCATGCAAATTCAGGGATAGATTGAGGGATCTCTATAATTTAGTATACAGCTCGGGTCAACTCCCACAGGCATGGAAGATGGCAGAGCTTATACCTTTAAAAAAACCTGATAAGAATCCACAAGCATACGAGGGGTATAGATTTATTTCGCTACTTTCAGTAGCCTCCAAAGTAATGGAAAAGATTGTAGCTAAGAGAATTAGCTGGCACCTAGAGGGAAAATTAACGGACGAAATACATGGTTTCAGAAAACTGAGGGGAACGAATACACTACTACATGTACTGGACTACCAAGTAGGGAGGGCTTTAGAAAACAAAGAACATATAGACGTACTATCACTAGACCTAGAAAAAGCATTTGACAAAATACCGAGGACCACTATAACAAAACAACTAATAGACTGGAACACAGGAACTAACATAACAAAATACATACACAACTATTTAGAAAACAGAACAATAACAATAAAAGTAAACGGACAACATTCAAACCCCAGAACGACTAACACCGGAATACCACAAGGATCTCCACTTTCAACACAACTATTTAACACTTACATATACGGACTGAGCAAGGAACTAAATGAAATACATCAACTTAAGCACCTAATTTACGCAGACAATATACTATTAATATCAGAAGGACAACAACAGAACAGACAAAACATACTAAGAGACGCCAACAACAGAATACAGAACTGGACAACACAAAACGGAGGTAAAATCTCCACAGACAAGACAGAGGCAATACATTTTTGCTGCAAACGGAAATGTGGGGAAAGAAGCATTACAATAGACCAAACAATCTTACAATACAAAACAGAAGTTAAAATACTAGGTTTACACTTCACCAAAAACAACAAATTTAACTTACACACACAAAAAACAATAGCCAAAATAAACCAAGCAAATAATTTATTAAAATACATTTGCAGAAACAACACAGGACCCCCCATTGACGTTGCAGCAAAAATTGCCAAGACAATACAATACGGAAAACTAGACTATGCACTAACCATTTACGGACATTCGACAAAAACAAACTTAGACAAGCTCCAAAAAGCGTTAAACCAGTCAGCAAGAATTGCACTTGGAGCTCTAAGACAAACTCGAATTGACGGACTATTAACAGAAGCTGACTTTCCAACTGTAAAAGAACGGCGCAACATACTGACATCTAGGGTGGTTTGTAAAGCATATTACAACCCCAAACATCCACTTCACAATATAACAAAACACACAATACATGAACAAATACAAATTTACAATAACCCATCCATAAACAAAGCAATAGAAATAACATTAGAAACAGGAATTAACTTTACAAACAACATAGAGAAATCAAAAACAGAACCTACTTGGAAACAATGGAAACAAAACATAATAGATGTGCTTGCAAATCACCCGAAAGACAAAACAACAAACGAACAATACAGACAACTACACAAACAAATAAAACAACAACATCCGAACGCAACACACATATACACCGACGCCTCAAAGGACGAAAATGGAGTAGGCATTGCCATAGTAACAAAACAAAGAACACTGACAACGGCACATATGGACAACGCTTGCTCCATATACACTGCCGAACTGACGGCACTATACTTAACAATAAAACTAGCAGACAAACAAAACAAACAAACACTTATATACACTGACAGCCTAAGTACAATACGAACTATACAAAACATTGACAACACTGAACACATTATAAATACGATAAGGGACACAATAATAAGGAACAGAGGGAAAATAAAAATAATATGGGTACCAGGACATGCAGGGATAGTGGGAAACGAACTAGCAGATAAAGAAGCCAAATTAGCAACTAAAAGACCATTACTAACAATAACACCACTAACTTACGGACAGGCAAAACTAGACATACATAACTTCAACAGAGAAAGGAGACAAGAAGCTTGGGACATATCAACATCATTTAGACGAGTACACACAACAAACGTAACTAACAATAACATAACTAAAACGAAAATAAGACAACTAGGGGTAAAACTCACAAGAATCCGCTTGGGTTGCACAAAAGCAACCCATCGGTATCTCTTGGACAATACCCCTAGACCTACATGTAGACAATGTAATGAACCCCTAACTATACAACATGTACTACTAGACTGCCAATACATACAAAACAATCAAATAACTATAGAAACTTTACAACTAAACAATGACAAAGACATAAGTACTATACGAGACAGACTAACAAACCAGGGAATATGGAACGACATATAATTACATAAGACGTGAATTGAGCTGTATCTAAACACCAAACAAGTATTAAAAACATAACTCTTAAATTAAACTAATTAGATTTAAACTAATTAGATCACATTTAAATATTAACAATTAATTTTAAGATTTGGATTATTATGGGTTTCATTCTTTTTATTTTCTTTTTCTATCAGACTTGCAGTGTGGTGTAATTAAACACCCAACAAATTTTTACTATAACATAACCCACTAATAATGTGTTTAAATTAAACTTAAATACTAACAAATAATTTAAAGATTTGTATAATAATGGATTTTACTCTTTTTATTTTCTTTTGCCATTAGACTTGTATTGTAGTGTATTTATACACCATACAAGTTCTAACTATAACTTAACCCATAAATAACTTAATCAATTTAAAGTAAATATTAACAATTAATTTTAAGATTTGGATTATAATTATTTTATTCTTTGTAGTTTATTTTGGCAGCAGAAGCATATTGAGGTGTATTTAAGCACCAAACAAGTTTTAACAGTAACATAACCCAAAATTAATTTGTTTAACCTAATTTTAACATTAACAATTTTTTAGATTTAGATTTGTTTTGATTTTATTCTTTTTATTCTCTCCTGATATCAGACGTTTTTTTGAGGTGTATTTAAACACCAAACAAATAATAACAAAAACATAACTCTTAATAATTTGACTAAATTTGAACTAATAACACTTAATTTTAATATTGGGTTATTTTATTATTTTAAACTTCTTTCTATCTATAACTAGATAATATAAAATTTAACAACTAATATTTCTGAAAAATATATAAGTAATTTAACACTAGAATTAAGTATTAAAAAAAGCATGTAATTGTAAAAGATTGGCCCACATCCGAAAGGAAAAGGGTCATAATTCTTGCCTACACATTAATGTGTAGGGAAGATGAATAAATTAAATTAAATTAAATTCTATCAAGTTCTATTGATTGAACAGTGAACCTGAACAGTGCAGTGAAAAGTGAACAGTGAACACTTAACACTGAAAATAAAATAATATTTTTGGAATGGAGCATACAGAACATACAGAATACAGATACAGCAAATAATAAAAAAAAACAAAAAAAAACAAAAATAATTTTTTTTGAGTGAAGTGAGTTACGCACACAATAATGCCAAAAATAAAAGGTAGAAGCAATAAAGTAGTATAATGTATAATATTATACAATACAAATATGCTGATACACATGTGTATTATTATGTATAATTTTAAGTAATAAGAATAACCTTTGAGTGAATTATGTTTTTTTTTTGTGTTAAATGCTGTTTGCCTTTTGGTTATTATACCATATTAAACTATTGATTAAATTTCTATTAGTCCTTATTATTATAAATCAAAAAAATTGTTTGTTTTATTTATATTATTATTATTATTATTTATTATTTTTCCTTATTATTTGCGAAGAAAACTAACATTAAATTAAAAAAATATAGTTCATGCAATCAATTTTTCCTGCAAAGGTTCAGCATGGTAGACAGGGGTTAAAAAAAAGCACCAAAGCAATTTGTATATGTATGCATTTGTATACATATGCAATTTGTATATGTGTTGGAGCGTTCCGTCGAACTTACAAATAATTATTTTAAACTAGCATTACAAAAATAATTAAAAGAATTAAGAAAAATTAATTTGAAATCTACAATATTGTTCTATGCATTTAGAGGACGAAGCTGTATTAATTATCCTTCAAATTGTGACCGGTGATAAACCTTAGATGGCTGGTTAGCTTCGTGTTTGGACTGTGTATGTCTATATTTGTTGTAAATTTTGTATATATTCGATTTTATGTTGCTTGTTTTTATACTATTAATATGTAAAATCTGACTCATTTCCTGAAAATCTTTTAGTTTTAGAATCTTGTAATAAGCATAAATAACTTTTTAAGTATTTAGATTTTTTGCAAAATATTTCTCCATACGCCGATACCATACACGTTATCTTATTATATCTAAACATTTTAAGTATACACGTGAACCAAAAAAAACCGAGAACAATCATATTTTTTGATATCGCGAAAGGAGCATCAAAATGATTGGGATACTTGAGTCGACTTAAAACTCTCTTTTCCACTTCGAAACTTTTTAATATCTATAAATCATTTATAAGACTCAAGGTGGAATACAATTTACAAATTTGGGCTGGTAACCCCCTTTCAGCCTTAAATTACCGTCCTTAACTTATGTTCGACATCGTTGTATAGTATAGAGCGTTTTCACTGTTTTATAGATTGGTGTGAACACATGCTCATTAGAAATCAAAGAAAAACTCTCTCCTCTTAAACAGTTCCATCATCAAAGAAGAGGAGAGTCGCAGATGCCTCTCCCTAAGCTGTAGAAATACCTAGATGACAGGTTACGGAAATTCATACACATTCTCTGAATGATTTTCAATATGAAATCATACCCCTTCTAGTGTGTTTCCACATTCAAATAACACCATAGTTTATAACTTGCACAAATTCAAAAAAAAATATAAATAGTTTCATTCTGCCAATTCCTATCAATTCCTTCAATAATTTTCTTCTTTCTTGCTGTACTGTTCGGTCCCATCCAAGCGGTCCATCCATTCTATCTCTTGACTGTTTATAAAAAAAAAATATTATTATGGAAAAGGCTATAAAAAATATATTTTTGTAGTTTGAGAAACTCTAAATCTATATTTTTTTTCAAACGCCAACTATCTTGAGTTTGGGGTTATGGCATCCTTTATAGGCTCATTTCAATTTAAATCTTCATCTATTATGATACCAAGGTATTTGTATTTCATTACTCGTTCTACATGTTCATTGTTGTACATAACTGATATCTTTTTTTCTGTGGCTTTAAATAACATATATGTATTTGGTTTTTTATGTATTAACTGTGAGTTTGTGCACATAGTTCTATTTGTACACATTGTTCATATTCTTAAGTTTGTTATTATCCAAGTTAAAGTAAATGGTGTCTGGCTTTTCCATATAACTCTAACTTTGAGAAGCTACTTATGTCGCAGTAGAACAAACTTGAACCAAATGAGCTTACTTGAATTACTTCATTGTCTACATTATTTGTAGATCTTTGACAATCAGAGTATTATTTTTTATTTTTGACTTATGCAAAATTCTAAGTAAAATAATATCTCGGTCTACACAATCGAAAGCTTTCGAAAAAAAAATCAGCCACCTTTTTTCCTTTACTTATTTCAGTTTGATTATGTGATATAATGTCAAAGTATATAATGTTTTAAGATTAGGTTTGATGAAGCATTGAAGTCTATAATAATCCAAAGACTATCCTCGCTTTATGTACACATGTATGGAAATAAATAATTAAATAGCTTTCGTGAAATATTCATATTTTTGATAAATTTATAAAAAAATATTATATCCATTTGAAGTTTCTTTTAAATTTTAACGAAACTAGGAAACTTAAAATAACTAATGGATAAAATATTGTTACGCAATCAATTTTTTTCTATTTTCAACTAGACTGTAAATAAAAGTTCAAAATATCCTAATTCTAATCACATAGACGGCAACTAAACTATAATTGAAATTTTATAATTCTAATTTATTTATGTTTTCTATTTTTCCTATTCCATTTTAGATCATTAATGGAACAATTAAAAAAATAATTTATGAAAAATTCACTTATATCTGATAAATTATTTTACTAAATGAAATAACCAAACCATTTTGACTGATTCTTAACATCCAATATTAAATAAGTTAAATTAATATCACAAATATATTTACCTAGACAAAAAAAAATAAATAGATCTAATATATTATTAGCAATAAAGAATTCCTAAACATTATCTCTCTGTTCAATCATAAATTAATTTTGATGATGATTAATGATAAACATTTGTCAAAATTATTCATATTGTTTCCTACCCCAGTTCCTGTACTTCTCAACACAATATCCAATCACCAAATGTTGTATCTTTGTAAGTATCTAAACAATTTCATTCTATTGTGTTGCGATACTCTTATACAATTGAATAAAAGGAATGATATTATTTATGTTGTAAAACTAATATGCTGTATGGCAATGAATACGATCTAGTCATGTTTACTGTTGTACTCCTTTGGAAGTGTGTAATAAAGTAGGAAGAAAACGCATATGAAATCGTTAATCATCCGAAATATGAATAAAAAAAGCAATAAAATAAAAAATATTCAACATTTAGAAAATATTTGGAGACAACATCAAGTGACAGTAATCTAAGTCAAATGATAACTGGGAGTTTTTAAAAAAAAATTTTAAGATCCTTAAATTTTTGTTATGAATAATAAAAGTGTCATTAAAAATTTAACATTTTTACGGGTTTTCTAATAAGTTTAGAAAATAATTGGATTAATTTGATAAATGCGAAAAACATGTTAAAGTTGCATATAATTATTTAAAAATGTTATTAATTTTGTTTTTTGATTTTTAATTGTAATTTTTCGGAGTTTTTCTTAAAATTATTAACCCGGTTTTAGTTATGAAATTCAAAAAATAATATCTTGCAAACGTAGGAAGCTATGGTTTAAGTTAATGTAAATTACCAAACTCCCTTAATAATTTAAAAAACAAATAGTATTCAGATCAATTATATACCCTTCCATAAAATGTAATGAGGTCGCTTCATTAAATGAAAGTACAATCCTGAATCATTTTATTGTCCAGCGAGAAAAATATTGTACCTTTACAACATAGAAAGAGAAAAATATTTATCAAGTATTTATTTTTATTTTATTGTTTTCTTTGTTTATTTTAAAATCTCATTTTGTTCAAGTTTGTTTACATATCAATTTATTTATTTAGTTTTATTTCAAAATTGAACTTAAAATAATCTGAGCCTAAGTCTAAAGAAACTAAAAATAAAGAAAAATTTATTGGTTCAATCAACGAGCTACTTGCTACAAACCAGGCTAGTAAACATTTCTCTTATTACTACAACAAAACTAATTCGTTGTTTAATTGTTGGTGAAAATTAAATATTTAAAATTAACAAATTTTGTAAAATATGCAAAAAAAATGCCGCAATTTTTATAAAATTTTTCTAATTTTATTATCGTTTATCTAATATTGTTATGTACTATCCCAACCCAGTTCTATATCTATATACAGGGTGGTCTAGTGGTCTAGTTTAGAGCAAAAAGTTTTTAAGGGGTGATTCCTTGGAGTATTTTGGGAAAAAAATTGTTCTAGAAGAGGGGTCTATCTTTAAATTTACCTGGGCTACAGAGGGTAAAAGAAAATCGGATTAGAAAAATTATGTCTAAAGAATATCAACTACAGCTCAGAAGAAATTGAAACTAGAGCAACATCTTCTTCATAGCTTTTTTTTTAGAATTGATACACCTAATTAACGGTATATGTTGAATGAGTATCACACTTACCGTTTTTGAATAATAACTGCATAAACTTAAAATTTTGCTTTTAAAAACTGAAAATTTTGTAAAAAACGTTGATTATCTCGAAAAATTCGCTAATTTTTTTTTTGTAAAATATAATAAATTTATAAAAAAATCAATAAGTTTATTTATTTATTTATTTTAGCAGATATTTTTTTTTGGTTTTTAATTATGAACCAAATGAAATTGAAATAAAAATAGTAAATAAAAGGACATAAGAGTTTATGCAATTTGAACTTTAAATTCCATTTTCCCAAAATAGACCCCACTTAACATATGACAAGCATTTAACCAGCTGACGATTTATCGATATATTTTGATTTCACAATATCTATTATTTTATTATCGACACGATTAATAATAAAAATAATGTTATATAAAATAATATATTTAATTTTCAATTAAAATCGTATTGACGCTTATCACACCTAATTTAGTAAATTGAAATAAACGTTTTTCACCTAAGTATAAAAATAATTTAATTATAGTAATACAAGTTTCTCAATATAAAATCATTATAACGTAATTATAGTTATTACCTCTTTTGATATTAGCGATTTTATAATAAAAACAATTTACTAATTTAATTTGTCTAGAAGTAGACATTATGGAAAAATTAATTACTTAAGACTAAAAATGAATTGGAAAATTATGTGAAACTTTCTAAGTGTAAAAAATAAAATTGTATACTCAATGAAGGGAAATATTATTAAATATTGAAATATAATATAAAAAATACAAAATGAAATATTCAAAAGTACATAACTAATTTAATTAATTCTGAAGAATAACACAAAAGATAAGCGTGATAACGAAATGAATCAACATAAATTTAGAAATATTGAACGATTTTACAGTTTTATTTAACCAGTTGTTGCTTGATTAAATGAAAAGTGAAATTCGATTATTTTATTTTCATATCTGAATTTCGCTTTTCATTTAAATTTAATATTATAAAGGTATCTTTCAATCAAGATACGCTTTCATGGTATTGATATTAAAACCTACCCAAATCGGGATTATTAAGTTAAAGAAATGCATCACCAATAAACATGTTTGAATCCTTTGAGATGTTAATATATCGCAGTATGATGAATATGTGATAGGTATAGTCAACAATAAATAAATTCTAAGTAGAATAAATAGATCTATAGTTATTTTATTTTGAGTAAACTTTGCCAAAACGCAATTTTTCTCAACAGATATTAGTCAATAAATTGACAAAGATCCCACAATACGATGAAATATGTAACCAGATCATAATAAACAAACAAAATGATGCTGTGGCATAAGGAAATAAAATCAAAATATATATATATATATATATATATACGAGTATAATGCCACTGCTAACCAACTGTAGTAAAGTTTGTGTGCAGTTTAAAAAAGAATACATCGATGTATTGTAGAGGTACTAACCAAAAATGTTTCAATCCTACTTCAGACATATGTTTAAAAAAAGTAAAAACAAATTTAAAAATAAATTTATATAAAGAAGTTTAACTTATTGAGAATAAGTACCTTGAGATTGTTAAATAAGATATCTACCTAACTTCAAGTAATTTCGAGAAAGAGGGTATTATACCTACTATTATAATTATGTAACAAAAAGTTAGATTCTCTAATCTAAGAGTAACTTTGCGTTATCTCTTAACTAGCAAAGTTACCCGACGTTGTCCGGGTCGACCACAAAATGAATCAAATTTATTTCAATGAAGTTTGATTTATGAATCGAATTGAAAAAAATTGGTTTATTAAAAATATTCTAATATTTTTTTTCACTACGATAAAAAAATATCATCAATACTTCAACTTAAGCTATACTTATATTAAAATTATTTCTTTGTAAACAATATTTTGGTGATCTTTTCTGATGAAGTATAAGCAAATACGCTCCTTTCTGTTGAGGTATTCTTGAAATAAAGAAATGTTCGTTTTTTCCATAATCAATTGGAATTTGTACTTAAATGAAATTAGGATGCCAAGTTCTTATTCTTAAACTACTACCGTAGTTTTGGCTTCTTTAAGTTTCGTAGAAGCAATATTGAAGCTACTACTTTTAATTCCAATTGATGAGGAACAACAACTACATTTTCATCGATAACTGTATCTATCGATTTGTACACATGGACCCCCTGGAACACTCTGCAGTATTTTCTGATTAATAAAACGAATCGTCACATTTTTGTGGCTAATTCACATAGCCATTCCACATAGCCATGTAAAAATTGTATACTGATTCCTAAATTCGAAAATACTTTTTCAGGACAATACATGTTTTTTTATTTTTCATAGAATACCTATGAATAAATTTTCAAGTCTGTAACACAATTTTTTTTTTGAAACATTTCTGATAGAGTATGTAAGTGTAAATTTTCATGCCTGTAACACTATTGGTTTTTATTCCTGAGACATACATGCTAGGAGTTGTACGACAGCAACCCGAACCAGTCCAAATTTTTGAAATCGGTAACAGTCGAATTTCTATATTTGTGAAAGAGTATCTAAGTGTAACTTTTCATGCCTGTAACACAATTGGTTTTTGAAATAGTCCCGGGACGTACGTGCTGGGAGTTGTACGGCAGCAACCCGAACCAGTCCAAATTTTCGAAATCAATAAACGGTCGAATTTCTTTATTTGTGAAAGAGAATCTAAATGTAAATTTTCATATCTGTCACACACATGGTTTTTAAAATATTCCTGAGTCTTGGTAAGAGTTGTACGGCAGCAACCCGAACCTGTCATCTGATGGCTTTGTAAAGTACCGCGTTATTTGCATACCGGTACCATGAATAACTGTGCAAAATTTCAGAACTCTATCTTTAAAACTGTGGGCGTGTATAGCGAACAAACAAACAAACAAATAAACAAACAAACAAACAAACAAACAAACTTTCCCTTTTATAAGTATAGATATTAGTAAACCTAAATATTTATTATATTGGTATACGATTATAAAATAATACTGAGGACAACATCTATTTACAAATCACAGAATTTAAAGAATATGATATCGCTGTTTTAGTTAGGTCTCCTAAAAATCTTATGGATAGTTGATACAATTTAGAAAATAATATTGTTAAATATTTCAACGAAATTTTTGTCGAAAAATTTTTTTAAAATTATTTTTTTTTTATTTAATTTGAGCCAACTTTTTTGTTACCCTCTTTTCTTTACTATATTTTTTCTTTTTCTTATACACGTAAAATTCTTATTATCGTCTATTTCTTACAACTTTTAACAAACATGAGTTCATATTCTTTTTGTGTATATACTTTGGTTGAATGGTTATTGAAATGGGTATTTTGTTGAATTGAAGCATGTTGAAACAAACATATAAAGTCAAAGGCAAATTAATTAAGGCAAATATAATAAAAAAAAATTACTACAAAAAAACAGGAAGTGTGGGTACAAAATATCTCATAAATTCTGAAGTACTGGTCCCAGAATAGCCGTTCGAGGATTTTTAATGAAGGAAATTAAATTTTCTTTAATTATGTGAAAAAAAGGACTTTCACTATTGAATTATAAACTTAAAAAAAAATACAAAATAGTAGCATAAAATTTCATTTAATTTCTTACAAAACGCATTGGTTTGGTTGTTTGTTCAAAATTTAAAATGTACCTAAATTTGGTCAAACAAAAAAATTAAAAATAAAAAAAGACAAAAAAAAAATATATGTTTGATGAGGATTTTTAAAAAATATTTTTTTGTTTGGTAAATAGGTTACTTGAAATAAAGCCGGAAGAAATAAAACCGAAATCATATAATATTTGTTTTCGTCTTTATTTTATTTAAAAAAAAACCAATAAAGCTTTTTCAAATATTTACATAAGTATTCAAATATTTATAAAAACAAATTCTGTGTGTAACTCATATACGTGAATATTCTAGAAAAATGAAATACCCTGATTTTGATTTCAGTCTTAAATCTCTCCTAATTCACTCCTCTTCTACCGTATCTTATATAAATATTCTGGCAATTGGAATTCCCTGATTTTAATCCAAATCTAAAATTCGTAATATTGTCGTAATAATATAATTATCATCTGTTAATAACATTTTTGCATTTTAAATGGTAAAAAGTTTATGATTTCGGCTTTATTTCAAATGTTGTATTGAAATAAAGCTATTTTTAATTTTGACTTTATTTCAACACCCATATAAAATAATGTAAGAAAATGTCATTTGGCTTTATTTCTTTCGGATTTACTTCAGGTAACAGCTTCATAAACTATACAATCATCTATTGATGATATGGTTGGTATGAATTTATATGCAAACTGAACGGTAAGTAAGGTACGTAACGTGTATGGTAACTAAGGAAACATGTACGGTATCTATGTCCTCAGACCAAAAACAAAATTAGTATATATAAGATATATATATATATATGTATACATTTGGAAAATAAATCTAGTGACTGGAAGGAAATGCATAAGGGAGATAAAACTTCCTTCAAAAATTTGATGAATGAATTGCAAAAGAGGAGAATTTTCACAAGTCTGATCGCAAATATCTAGTGGTATGGATATGCAGCTAAAGAAGAGTAACTAAGAAGAAGAAACTGATTTTTTATTATAGTAAAAAATATTTTAAGAAAAGAAACAAAATTTAAAAAGTTTTTTCTGGGTAGGACAAATTGTAAAATGTAGAATTTCTATCTGAGGAGGATGGAAATATATTTTTAGCGGCATAATGAGTTTTCGAAACAATTTTTAAGCAACATGTATGACTTCCACGGTGTACTGAACCTTTCTTAGTGTTATACTGAAAAGTTAACTTCAAAAATATTAATCTCAGCTTAATATATACACAATTAATTGACACAAATCTGATATATTGATTAGTATGTAATGGAACGTAAAATATATCAACGTTTCTAAGATATTAAAGTAGTTTTTCATTCACCAATACTGCTGAAATTCATCAGTAGGTATATAGCATTTTAGATTACTAGCTGAAATTTGAATTGTTTCAAACTCATAATATAAATTTCAAAGAAAAGAATACGTGAGTTATAAAAATCAAAACCAAACTAAACTCTAAAAGACTTCCAATTGACTCTGTTAATTAAATAGTTTAAAATTTAAGACAAGTTTTGCTGCAAAGGATCTGGTTGACAAAAGAAATGTGTTCAACTATTCAATAATCAGAAAATGTCCACAAGTCATAAGTTTTAGATGATGGGAATCGTGTGAAAACCATATATAAATCTTCAAAAAAATTGTTAACATCGAGGTACAAAAAATACCATCGTTACGACTCCTATATATGAATTTTTGTTCAACGAATCTACTGTTATACAGGCATGTTGTAATACTGTGATCAATTTTTGTATTTGCCTAAATAAATTATTCTATATTTTTTTTTTATTAGAAAGGTAATTTTTAACATTGCCTAAAAAATTTTTTTTCAAAATTATTTTAATTAAGGAAGTAAAATTCTTTGATTTATATACCAAGTAGGCTTAAATATCAAAGTTTTCAATCTAACACATGAAACAAATATACTTAAAATCATAATTATGTTCATTAAAAGCATAACCACCCTCATACTTATATTGATATTAGACATAATCAATATTGATTTAAAATAATTGCATATCCTTGAGACGATAAAAATTAATACAACTAAAATTTTGTATAATGGTCTTGATAGTTGTAAGAGTATCGTTAAAGCTAATAATCGTAATTAAGCAATATTTTTAACTAAAATCAGGCTTTTTGTCGCTAATAGTTTATTTGATTTTTAAATAAGTGATATTTTCGATTAATAATTGCATCAGTGATGTAAGTACTTGTTCTAATATTCCATTTGGTTTGTCCTTGTCAATGGCATTTATTTCTAGGAATTGAAATTTTTGTCCTCTTACCTATATAAAATTGTATGGAAACTTAAGATCCATTCTCTATTTAAAAAAAAAAAAAAACAAAATTAGTTTAAATGAAAACGAAGAAACATAAACAGAGAACGGCAATTTTTTTCGTTTAGATAAATTTGAGTAGAATTTCTATAGTTTGATTTTTATTTTCTTAGTTTGTTGATTTTTCAAAAAGAAAAACTCGACTTTTTTACAAAAAAAACTGAAATGTTTGTTTTCTTTGTATTTTTTTTTTCTTTTTTTTCTGTTTTTTAATTTATGATAACTGTCCTCAAATTCGCTTCCTTTTTATTTATATTTTAATTATTTTTTTCTGGTCCTTAAATTTTCCATATTATTAAGTTGTATCTATGAATAGTTTTTTATGACTGCGCTTTTATCATAAGATCCCAACAACAAAAAAAAAAATTGTGAAATATTTTTCGTTAAAATATATTTTGTGCAATTTCATGAATTTATATTTTTTTTTTTTGTAAAATCTTTTCAGAATCGGAATAATCAAAAAAACAAAAAAAAAATAAAATGAAACAAAATCAAAAAGAATTATTCTGCAATAGCCCAGTTCTGGTAATGAAATGCCTGAAATTTAATTTAATTTGTTTGAGCATGTTTATTGAAAAATTTAGGACATCAAGTTTTTTGATATATAAAAGGGGAAAAACTATTTTTACTCGTATACACTATTTGATAAAATAAATCTAATTTAAAAGTTCTTTGAAAAAAATTTGGGTTATGTCTTTTATTAAGAAACTATTTTTCTTTAACGCTTTTCTTTTTTAGTTTTTGGAGTTATGGTGGTAAATTAAAAAACATAATTAAAAATTCCTTTTTGTAAAATTTAATTAAATATTTTTTTTTTTTTCAATATCGTGCAATGAATTTAATGTGTACTTTTTATATTACTAGATTCATTGCATGTTGGTTGAGGGCGAATTTCATTTTTTAATAAGATTTAACCACAAAGTTTATTTGATATGGTTACTGATATTTTGTATATTGGGATTGAATGTCCAAATTTCAGTATTATAAATAATATAATATAAAAAGAGTTGGTCGCTTTAAGAATTAATCTTATAAATGAAAATTAATTATTTGCTTGTGAATGGTAATAAATAATGAAGGACTTGAAATTGTACGCATTATTATATCATTATTAGCATATTAAGTTTGATGGTTCATACTTTAGAATTGTCTAGTTTGAGTACGTTATACATTACCTAGAACGTATGATGACACTTATATATTTGAACAATATACTATAAGTAATAACACATCAATGACATCAACATTTTGAGTTTATATGTCTTCAAAAGTCACACTCGATAATATTCAAAAATTCAACGTATGACATAGACATTTAAATTTACATTCTCGAAAATCTAGACTTAAAGGCCATCCAGCTAATTATAAAGGATTTGGAGCATATCAGGCAACTCTACAATTACAAATACCAAAAAAAAACAATAGTAATACACGTTTACAGGAAAGATCAAACATTCAAGCAAGCAGAATAACATATGCTGAAGCGTTAAACCAAACACATTACAAATGGAATATAAACACGTACATTCACAATCACAGACAGAAGTATTGAATAATAACGATTTGATAAAACTTATGTCAAGCAGAGGTAAAACAAAACTTCATTCAATTGACAAAACGAATTGAACGGATCGAAAATATGGGTATCGTATATCTTCCACTATCCCAAACCAACAGGAGATGACTGATAAATCACTCCGTAACATGAAACGCCAACGGACTGAACCGAAAAGCTCAGCAACTAGTAATATTTCTAAACATCAACTGTATTGATGTTGCACTTAACTGAAAAAAAATTACAATATAAAAATTCCTGGATATGATGCCTACTATAGTATCGATAATTAAACAAAACATCATACATTCTTAGCAGGATGAAATAAAATTTGACTACATGCAAGCTACTATTACATCAGTTAGTTTAAAGGGAACTTCACTAAATATTACAGCAGCGTATTGCCCAACTAGGTATAGAATCGAAAACAGTAATTCATAGATATTTTCAATAAAAAACTCGACCAACGATTTATAATAGCTAACGATTTAATTGTGTTAATTTTTTTACATTTAAATAACTGAGCGTGATACATTCACAGAGGACTTTTTTAATTCACATGAAAATTGTGGTTAATAAATTTATTTAATCCTTCTTGTCCCATTGATATTTGAATTCCTTTAACAACGATTGCATTATTTTGTACAAGTATTAGGACCAATTTGAGCCGATCTAGATATTCCATTAAGTTTTCTGTTGCCCACTGAGTTTCAAATTTACAAATAGTGAAGGGCGTATCCAGTGGAATCGTATACACATGTTCCTCAACAAACTATCAGTAATTTTTTTGATTTTATTTATTAACTATATAATTATTTATATGTTATAATCTTATATATAATATACAAAATGAACAACGTACACAATAATACCACAAAAATATTAAAATTTTAGCAAGTTCTTGATGCTGAATACTTAAAACATTTAAAATAGTTACACGAAATAGTGACGGTTATTTCCGAGTTGAGCGACATCTAAAAGAAATTTCAAACATGGACAATTTTTAAAAAGGCTTCATAAAAATTCTGTCATTTTAAATAAACACACAAACTTATAAAAAAAAGTAACAAAAACACAAACAAAAATTTTAAACAAAACAGAAAAACAAAAATCAGATCAGATCATACTATTCAAAAATTATATAATAAATGTTAGTTCATTTGCTTCTGCTATCATTAAAAAAAATGTATGCAGTAAAACACGGTTATAGTCGTTCGCTAAATTTCAGTAATATTTCTGACTATAACCGTTTTGTGACTATAGGCGTAGTAAAAAAAAAATTGCATCTTTATAAACAAAATCAAATTCAATAAAATATCTTTCGTATAACAATTTTAAACTTTATTTTATTGATAAGTAGCAATTCTGTTATGTAATCACAAGGTTCACTTATGTTATTTACGAAAACCTTAGTTCCTCACAATAATATTGATTTTCCACATTCCATTAGTTCTTAATTAGTAAAATATTTTTAGACAATATCAAAATATTTATTAAAATATGGATAGTTTTCGATTGTATATTATTAGTTAACACCAAATAAAATAATATACTATTACTTAGTATGACGCACTCGTCACTGCAATATGTTTTGCTTAGAGTGTGTAAGTTATTTTTCTTTTCTATTTTTTTTTCTTTTATATTTTTTGGTTTCTAAATTTATGTATTGGAAAACAATATTATTTTAAATTGTATTGGTTTATAGAAAAAAAATTATATTATTTATAAATAGCTTTCTTTTTATACAAATTGTTTTATAAATTATAAAATATTCATTGTAGCAAAAATTAAAGAAAACTAAAACATAAAGTTAAAAAATTAAAAAATCAAAAATATTAGACGAGACTTGTACGAATAGATAATTCTAGTTAACTGATTAACAGGAACATAAAACAAAAAATAAAAAAACAAAAGAAAAAAATTAATTACAATCATTGATTAATAATACTATAAAGATATACATTTTCATACAACAGAAAATGTTCAGCTCACTTTTTCCAAATTATCTTCATTTCCTATATTCAATGTGTTGGTGCATTTTCTATATTCAATTTGAATTTTTAAATTTTTGAGCGTTTTATACGACTTTATTCTCTAAATAATTTGTATGTGTTTAGTTTCTCTATACTGTTCTTGAATATTATTGTTTTTAACTTTTTGTTATTTGAATTCGTATAGGTAATTTGAATTTTTTTTTGAATTGATAGGTACAAAAATTTCAAATTGGATAGCATTTTTATCGAGTAGTCTTTTAAGAAATTTTTTTTTTATTTTTCTCTCAATATACATTGTAATAAAAGGATTTTTATAATTGTTGATATTGTGCATGTATATTATTTGAATTATAATATAATTTTATAATGTTTAGAAAACAAAAATATTTTTCTTTTTTTAGTTGAATAATTTTCAAAAATAAAACAATTTCAAAAAATTCAAATAATAGTGAACATTCATTCACGTTATGATTTCTAATATATATTCATACATACATATACATATATATGTATAAATTTACAAATAAAATAAAATTTTTATTTTAAAAGGCTTTCTATTTGGTTTTTTCAATATGTGGATATGTATGTACGCATGGGTGTTAAAAGTATAACAGAATTTAAAAATATTTGAAAAACTCATCATTAATTTTTGTAAAATTTATAAAAAATCTTAACGGTAAATTGAAAAGTATATTTAATATGTTTTTTTGTTGCAGTAAGCATACAATTTATTTTTAAGATAATTAAAGCTTGCAACGCACAATTTTACAATGGTATTTTTCAAATTCAGAATTTTCTACTTTGTCATTATTTTCATAACAAAAGCATTAAATATCAATATCCAAAGGCTTGTCATGATTTACTCCAGCTTTGCAAATATATTGTTGTTGTAAATAAAATTCATCAAATTCGTAATATATTTGTAAAATTATTTGCAACTTATTGTGCAGGTGGATTTGTTTAGAACTTTTAATTTTTTAAGATAATCTAACAATTTCTCTACGAACAAATATGGACAATTTTTAATAGTACCTTGTACGTATTTTTAGTATAAATATTTGAAGAATTTAAAGAAAGACAAGCAGTTTACATATTACTCACAACAGCAGGCTTACTTTATTACTCATTATTATATGGAAAAATTAAAATTATAATTATTTTGTTTTCGTAGCTGCATATTTGCATATGCAATTAATTGAAAAGCTAAAACAGCTAAGATTTTTTCCAAAGCAGCCTTAACTTGCAAAAATTTTAAAAAGTGTTGCTAATTTGCAATATTAGCATTTCCAGGTTTGGGCAATATTTTTGATGAGCATTTTTCTCTTCGAAACAATTTTCTTAATTATATCTCAGTTAATAATTTCATAAAATGTACCAGTTACCAAAATCATTTTTTATATAAATGAATTTCTAGAGGAAATAATTTATAAAGGAAAAGAAACATCTTACAGTGTAAAAAAGGATTGTATAGATGGTGTAGAAGATTTAGATGGGGATAGAAAACAAAAACTAGCAACAAAAGCACATTTCCTTATGATTCAAGGTTTACATGAAAATTATAAGTACGCATAGGGTTACAATTTATCCAAAAATAATTTGAAAAGAGAAACTTTAAAACCTTTCATTTTTTTATCAATTTACTACTAAAATATCTTAAGGAGCTAACAAAGATTGGTTCTAAAACTGTTGCACCTGCTTGTGACTAATGCAGTACAAATCGAAATACTTATGAATTACTTGGTGTCAATAAGGTAGACCCTTTTTTTCTGATTGGAATGGAAATAAAATTTATGCTTAGTTTGATATGGAATCTTATAAAATCTGCCAGAAATTCTTTTATAAAACCCGATTTTGAAAACTGGAATAATGATATTATTAGCTTTCAACAATTTTACCTAAAGTTCGTAGCACCCATATTAATTCTAACACATTTGAAAAAATGTCAGTAAAATCAGCTTTTCAATTATTTAGTCATAGTACATATGCAGCCATAAAAGCAATAAATAACACTGGTCGAAATTTTTTTAATTTATTGTGTAATAAAGCCAATCTGACTTTTGATGTTGTTTTGTTTTGTTTTGTTGAGAGCTAACTAGTTAATTGATTACTCAAATTCTTAAAATTTTAACACAAAAAATTAAAAATTTTGAATTCACAACCGTTAAAAATTCTCCGTTTTTATTCTTAGAGGATTTGCTAGAATATCTTAAAAAATCAAAAATTAAAAGTACCAAAAAAAATGTTTCCATTAATGGAATGGCCCAAACAATAACTGCTGTATTATCTTTATCGAAAGATCAAATTGATAGAATATTAATTTCTTAATGACGCGCAGACTGAATCAAGATCCGTTAAAAAAAATGTTTTCTCATATAAGATCTGCTGGTGATTATTGCAGAAATCCATCTGCACAACAAATTGGGAATATTTTTGCTAAGACGAGGCGAGTATTTATAACGAAAATACATCCTCAAATTGTGAAACAGATCACAACAATTATTTGGACATTGGTGCCAATATTTGTAAATTTATACATATATATGTATATGTATGTATATATATATATTAGAAATCATAACGTGAATGAATGTTCACTATTATTTGAATTTTTTGAAATTGTTTTATTTTTGAAAATTATTCAACTAAAAAAAGAAAAATATTTTTGTTTTCTAAACATTATAAAATTATATTATAATTCAAATAATATACATGCACAATATCAACAATTATAAAAATCCTTTTATTACAATGTATATTGAGAGAAAAATTTTTCTTAAAAGACTACTCGATAAAAATGCTATCCAATTTGAAATTTTTGTACCTATCAATTCAAAAAAAAATTCAAATTACCTATACGAATTCAAATAACAAAAAGTTAAAAACAATAATATTCAAGAACAGTATAGAGAAACTAAACACATACAAATTATTTAGAGAATAAAGTCGTATAAAACGCTCAAAAATTTAAAAATTCAAATTGAATATAGAAAATGCACTAACACATTGAATATACTCTGGAATTGAAGAGAATTTGGAAAAAGTGAGCTGAACATTTTCTGTTGTATGAAAATGTCTATCTTTATAGTATTATTAATCAATGTTAAAATTGAATTTTCTAAAGACCTTCTTCCTTTCTATTAGAAATTATTCTTTTTCTTTTTATTTATACTAAATTCAGAATTTAATATTCAAAATACAATCAGGAATAGTTGTTTAGAATAGTTGAAAAGAGTTCCTTACAAAATAAAAAGTATCATAGTGTGTTTAAATGTGTTATAACATATGCTATACAAATATTGGTAAAGACTTACAACAAAAAATATTTGGTTCCAAAATGATGATGGTCAGTATCAAATAATTTCAAATGAGGTGTTAGAAGCACTAATTATAAAACTTATCAAATAACAAAAACTAAAATGAGCAGGACATGTGGTGAGGATGAATTAATAAAGGATGGCAAAAAGAATATTAGACGCAGTACGATACTATACTAGATCAATAGATAGACCAAGATCAGAATCATTGAACAAAATCGAGAACAACTGTCTAAAAATTGGAGTTAATGAATGGGGAACAATTGCATATAGCAGAATGAAGGAAAATTGTGTAAACAAGATTGAGGCTCAACCTGAGCTGTAGAACCAATGGGTTATGATGAACACAAAATTGATAATCAATTGATGAGATACGCTACTATGATCCCGGGGGCGCGAACAGAATGACAATTTTACCATCAAAAAACAAAGTAAGTTGTTGAGATACGCTTTACAATATAGAATATAAAATGTATTAATGGAATTATTGAGGAACTGAAAAAATAAAGAGATATCAGAAACTTTAAAATGACGTTAGAAAAGTATCTAATGAACAAATTTTAAATCAGGTAATTGTAGTACATCTAGACTATATATTAACTGTTTATTATCAATATGCATTCCGTTAGAATGGAATTTAAATGACATGTAACGCTTTGTTTAGATATAGGCATAAATATATTTTTATTTTAGAATAAAACGGCCAAATGAATTTGAATGAAATATGAATTGGAATAATTTAATAGTATCTATAGTTGTTGCGAATTTTTCCTCTTCAGCTGGATATTCACTACTGGATGTCTGCGATCACTTTTCTGAAGCTCTCTCTATCCTGCGCTGCGTACATTAGTTCTCCCATCGTTTAGGAGCTCATCTATTTCCTGATGTTTCTTAACCATGATATTTCTTTTCTGCCAACATGTCTTCTGCCTTCAATTTTACCTTGCAGAATCAGTTGTAGAATATATGACATATGACATTTCACATCATATGACGGGGACAAGTTGTTTTTCTGCATTTGATTGTTAATAACAATTCACCTCTTCTACTTAGAACCTCACTCGATCTACCCATGATATCTTCAGTATTCTACGGTATAACCACATTTCAAATGCTTCAAGATTATTCATGATTGTTATTTTCAGTGTCCACGCTTTCATATACCATATAGAGGAGTATCAACCACACGTAGCATTTAACGAACCGGATATTAATTCCAGATTGATATCACAGTTAAATATAACTTTTTTATGTTGTACAAAACTGCTACGAGCATATTGTATTCTGCATAATATTAACATAGTAATAAATAAATAAAAATTAAAAATTGAATTATCAATATTTAGAAAATAAAATGAAAAAAGTACAAAAAAAAATACAATTATTTTGAACATGGGAAAGTGTAAACTTCGTTTGGATATTCTCTAAATAATTAAAAACATAATAATTATGCATGAGTTATAATGTTTTATCTACTAAGTTTTAATTGCATTTATTTATATTTTTTACGAAATTAAAAATCAGAGCAACTAAAAACTATTCGAAAACATGAAATAACTAAAAATGAACAACAAAATCTATTTATAATTTAATTTTCAAGAATTTTATCATGTCATTAATTTTCATAACTGTTAAAGTTAAGTTCAGTTACAGAAAAAAAAGTCAAAGAAAATAAGTTCCTTATTTCTTATTGTTTATGTCTATACTCTACTCAGTCCTTTTGTTTGTATTGCAACAAAACTTTTAGTAAAAAATCTAGATATTAGTAAAAAAATTTTTTTGTCTTCAGAGTTTTCTTGTCTTGTCTAGTATCCTTCCAAAATATTTCCTTCCTTGAAACGTTATTGTATCATACATACATTTAAAAGAATCAACTAGTAGAGTAAAATAAACTTGTTCCATAAAATAGAATTAAAAAAGGTATAAAAAAAATTCAATAAAAATGTCCGAGACGGTTATTAAAAATGAACAAATGAGAAGGGAAGTTTTAGTAAAGAAAACAAAAGTTGTTTTGGTTGTTCTCTTTTCTATTTTAATTTATTTCGTTTTTTTTTTTTTTTTTTTTGTTGTTGTTGTGTTATAGAAGTCCAATATTTCGAAGAAAAACAAGAACAAAATTTTGTCGCTGTCCTCTCTTTTTCTATAGGTACAATAACAATAATAATAGTGTTCAAATTCTGAAAAGCACTTTATGAAGCTTACTACTTCAGACTATCTTAAAATGTAATTTTCTCTGATGAGAGCAATTGAATTCATTTATTTTTTCATTTTTTAGAACAAAAGAACCCAAATTTATTATTTTTATTATTATTATTATGATTTTTGAAGGACCTGCTGCTCTTAAGTGAATTAAAAGTTATATTTCGCAGACATATTTTATTTATTTCAATTTTTTTATTTTTATTTTTTTAAATTTAGAATATTTTGTTAAAGTTACAAATTCTAGATATATTTTTTGTATTGCATATTATGAAAAAAGGTAAAGCATTAAAAATGTAAATGTGTCAGTTATTTTTTTATTTTTTGTTATAATGTTCTTCAGTTATTCTTTTAATTAATAAAAAAAATATTAAAGCAGTTAATAGAAAATATACCCACTTGAGATATGTACTTTATATTTTATTTTTATAAATTTGTAAATTTGAAATCCTAATGTTAATTAAAGTATTCTTCACTAGGGAAGATTAAGAAATTTTTTAAAATTTGTTATGAAATTTGAATTTCGTTTCACAAATTATTTTTATTATTTTATATATTAATAGGCAAACGTCTGTTAAACTTTTCACAAAGCTTTTACAACACACAGCTTTTTTCAACTAGATTAGACAACTTTATTAGAAGTATTACGAATTACGATAGTGTGCAAAATTTAATTTAAAGACATAAACCACAAAACAATAAAAACAAATAAAACCAAAAAGAAATTAAAATTAACCTAAAAACAATTCACCTCTTGAGCAATAGCATTAATTATATCTGATTATATGAATTAATTTTAAAAAAAAAACAAAGTAGCAAAGACAAAAACCAAATTATCAGAATATAATTATTATATCGATAAAATAGCTTTGTTAAAATATTACGATATTACGATATTACAGCAAAAAAACTTACTGGTAAAACAAATAGTAAATTTAGAAAAAATATTTTTTACCTCAACCATGTTCAGAAATTCCAATAATTGAAATTTATTTATTTTATTAACAAATAATTCAAAAGTATAAATTCAAATGCGCAGTAGCATTGAGTAAATATTATATTGTGCATGGAGATTCATAAACCAAAATTTACGATCTGCTAAGAACAAGAAAAACAAAATATGTTATGACATTATTATCAAGTTCCAATTCAATACATACACGGCAAATTTAGTACACATAAAAATTAAAAAAATTTTAAAAAGAAAAATCACAGACTACCCTTACCTACATCAGAGACCCTAGCAGGATAACAATATAACAATAAAAACTGAAGAACAAGAGAAAAAAAGCATAATTATTGGCTTAACCCCTAACTATAATCGTCAATAAAAACTGAACAATAAGAGAAAAAGCATAGTTTTTGGCATGAAAAAGCATGTGTTTTTAATGTGAGTGTGGTATGTATTTAGTTTAAATGCATTTAATTTCATATCTATACTGCCAGCGACATCTCTGTTCGCCACATTTTGTTGAAATGTACGTCTCTATTAATGGTATTTGTTAGGGAGAGCTTATACAGATACACCCAGTCCTGCAGAAGTGGAAGCAGCCATCCGAAAATTAAAGAACAACAAAGCTGCTGGACAAGATAACCTGCCAGCTGAACTTTTTAAGGCAGGAGGTGAAGTGATGATTGAATTCATGCACCAAATCATCAAACAAATCTGGATCGAGGAGAGCATGCCTGATGACTGGAATTTAAGTTCAATATCTCCTATATTCAAAAAGGGCGATTCCATGTCCTGCGCCAACTATAGAGGAATATCCCTATTAAACGTTGCGTATAAGATCCTTTCCAATATTCTGTGCGAACGTTTGAAGCCCCATTGTAACGCTGTGATAGGAAACTATCAGTGCGGCTTCCGTCCTGGTAAATCAACCACCGACCAGGTGTTCGCATTAAGGCAGATCCTGGAGAAGGCCCTCGAATTTCAAATCGATACGCACCATCTTTTTATCGATTTTAAATCTGCCTATGACAGCATACATCGATCAGTGCTTTACGAATCAATGTCGGAATTTGGTTTCCCAGCCAAGCTTATCCGTTTGTCAAAAATGACCCTGGAAAACACCCGGTGTGCTGTGGTGATTGGGAGGCACATTTCTGATTCATTTCGAACGTGCTCCGGATTTCGACAAGGCGATGCGCTGTCATGTAATTTCTTTAATCTGGTGTTGGAGCATATAGTGCGACGTTCCGGTGTGAACACGCAGGGCACTATATTTTACAAATCGGTGCAGCTCCTGGGTTTCGCTGATGACGTCGATATTATCGGAACATCACGACGAGCAGTCATCGAAGCCTTTACACAGATTGAAGAGGAAGCAGGTAAAGCGAGTCTTCTCATAAATGAGACCAAAACAAAATATATGCTGTCGACAAATAAAATGTCCTCACAACATCATATAGGACACAACATCACTGTCGGCTCATATAATTTTGAGGTAGTTCAGGAGTTTATCTACCTTGGAACCAACATCAACTCCATCAATAACATCGATGTTGAAGTAAGGCGAAGAATTACCCTTGCAAACCGTTGCTACTTCGGTTTGTCGAAACAACTGGGTTCAAAGCTCCTATCCCAAAATACCAAGGCACAATTATACAAAACGCTCATCCTTCCGGTGCTGCTATATGGTTCTGAATCGTGGACATTACCAAAAGCAAGCGAGCATGCACTTGGTATCTTTGAGAGAAAAATTCTTCGTCGCATTTATGGTCCTGTGTCTGACGAAGGGGTTTGGAGAAGAAGATACAATGCCGAACTATACCAGCTGTACAACGACATGGACCTAGCTAAAAATGTCAGAATAAGACGGCTTCATTGGCTAGGCCATGTAGAGCGTATGGATGAAAATGCTCCGGCTAGGAAACTTTTCGAATCCAAACCCCAGGGAACGCGTCGTCGAGGGAGGCCACACCTTCGTTGGAGAGATGAAGTATCGGCAGATGTGAAAAAACTACAAATCACCAACTGGAGAGATTCCGCTCGTGACCGAAATCAGTGGAGGACAATTTTGCGCCAGGCCCAGGACCTTCAAGGTCTGTAGCGCCCAACAAGTAAGTAAGTTAGGGAGAGCTTAGACATCAGATTTTGTTTCTTGAAAGTTTTGTTTTACTTATTTTTATTACATTTACAAATTTTATTGCAATTACACCAAATTTTATTTCAAAAGTTTTAATTACATATCTCAAAGATAAACAAATATAGTTGCAAAGTTTACTATATTTCTTCACGCAAAATCCACTTTCTAAGCTTGCAAAATACGAAGATACGAATATGCGTGACGAGTACTAATAATAAATACTTATAAACAAATATAAATATTCAGTATAATTTCAGAACATTTATGAAATCTAAATATTTAAATAGTAAATCAATTATTCTAAGTATTATTTGTATTGATGAATAATAATAATAATATTTAATACACATTTTTTGTATTTTTTAATGTATATCTTTCAATATATTGGCATAACACAATTAGGAGTTTATAAATACCTTTTCGCGCAAAATCAGTTTTTCAACTTGCGAAATACGAAAATGCGTGTCGAGCCCTATTATTTAAAAAATTATGATATTCTATAACAAAGTCGGATGTCAAACTTTAATGAACATCATTTATACGTTATAAACACAATTCAAAAACGTATAAACGCTGCCTTATATAAAAGTTTTCTTCAAAACTATTAGCGGTCAAAATTAATTTATAATAAAAAAATAAAAACCTAAACAAAAAATATTAAAAAAATAGTTATAGATAGATCAAACAATATTGTAAATTCCTAGCTATTCCCGGCATAACATTCGCCGGTCTAGCATTAGCATTATAAATGAAGCAATTTATTTTATTTGTTTATTTTCTTTATTTTCTTAAAAAAAAAATATGTAAAACATTGATTTTTTTGAGAAAATAAACAAATAAAATAAATTGTCTCATTTACAATGCTAATGCTAGACCGGCGAATGTTACGCCGGGAATAGCTAGTATTTATTTATTTAGCGTATGGAATAACAATACATGATAATTATACTAATTTAAAATAATTAGATACACATATTCAAATTATTGTTACATCGTTAAAGAAAACAAGGTGCCAAATTCTAACATCTAAGTTGTTTGTTCATTATAAAGTTGAGCGGGTTAATTCAGCGAAATCCGTTATGTTGTCTTCATATGCTCTGATGTCGCAGTCGCCCACTAATTGATAGTTTGTCGACGTGCACCGCAATCAAAAACTGGGGACGTGCGCACTCGGGAGATGAAAGCCTTATCTCTTATTAGTAAAGTTTTTTATAGTTATTTAGTTTACCTGTAAGGTTGGTGTTCCTTCATCATTCGAGAAAAATGTTTGAACCATTTTCAATTAGATTCTTGGCTTTGGCATTTGGTGGGAGACGTGATTTGAATCTCCGGATATTTTGATGCAGTATATTTTTATTATTATGGATTTATAAACCGTAATTTATCATTAATTTATGGTACTCTCTAATCAAAGCATTTTCACGACGTCGAATGGCGAGGGGCTACATTATTGAGCACTAGTAGCCATCTCGTTGATGTTGGTCATATCGTGCATGTAATGAGACACATTGTACTGATTAACTTCATATCAACCTTCTTAGTTTTCTGCCCAGTATGGTGCACAGTATTCTGCAACAGCATAATTAATATAAACTAAGAGCTGGTATGCGCAAGGACTATGCATTTGCACCCCAAAAAGTTTTGAATAATTTTTTTATTATGCAAAATATAGAAATTTTTATAATTAAAACTTTTACTGAAGTTATAAATGGTTTTTTCCACCACAATATTATTTTTCACACGAATTGGTAAGTGAAATTTCAATTTTTAAAATTTATGTCCAAAATTTTGGTTGACGGGTATATGCCTCTGCATTTTATTGAATCACTAAAATTGCAACATTTTAATTACACAGAATTAAATAAAGAATGACATTGTAATTAGATCATAGACGTTGCATAAAAATGCCTGATTGACCGATATGACAATCCAAAAATTTTGAAAACTTTCCACATCAATGTCTTACTAAATAT
Source organism: Argyra leucocephala (assembly GCA_963942445.1). NCBI lineage: Eukaryota > Metazoa > Arthropoda > Insecta > Diptera > Dolichopodidae > Argyra > Argyra leucocephala. The sequence continues at coordinate 73,355,198 of OZ012681.1, read as the reverse complement.
AGAGGCATTAAATAAACATTACATGATCTTCGTCGATTCATTGACGAATCAATAAAAAATGTTCGAATTTTACAAAATCTGAGTGTTTCAGTAGAGCATTGGAATGATATGTTAGCGGTTCATTTATCGAATATACTCGATACAACCACACGACGTGAATGGGAAATAAAACATGCTCAAAATAGAGACACTTTCCCAACAGTGGAAGAATTAAAAATATTCGTGGAACAAAAATGTCATGTATTGGAAATGCTACCAGTACTTCAAAAATATAATTTACAATCATTTACATTTACAATGATCATGCAAGAACTTTGGCAACTCAAATTAAATTGGGATGAACAACCACCACAAAAAATTCAAAAAAAGTGGATATTATTTCAGTAACAATTAATTTCATTAAACAAACTTAATAAAAATCGTCACATCCAAACATTTTTAAATAGCATTATTGAATTGCATGGGTTTTGCGATTCCTCAGAATCTGCATATGGTGCATGTATATATATAAGATCAGATGTATATATATAAACAGATAAAAACGGAAAAAATACTATAAACTTATTATGTTCAAAATCACGCGTAGCACCTTTAAAAAAGTTAACAATTCCGAGACTGGAGTTTTGTGCAGCTAATTTATTAGCAGAACTTCAACACAACGTTCAGGCAGCTATGAAACTGAATATTCACAAACAGTATTTTTGGTCAGACTCACAAATAGTATTAGCATGGATATCAGCATCTCCCTCCAAATGGAAAAACTTCGTTGCAAATCGTGTAGCAAACATTCAAAATCTGACAAACATCAAAAACTGGCATTATGTAGAGTCGAAACAAAATCCCGCCGATATCATTTCAAGAGGCACTAGCACAAAAGAAATTTTAAATTCAAGTTTGTCGGACCATCATTTCTTCAATCAAATATTGATCTGCATGTATGTATACATAACAAGACTATCAACTTTAATAAACAAGATATTCCAGAAACAAAATCTAAAATTTCTTTAATAATTAACTCTCATGAAAATTCTGAGAAATTTATTGAAAATTATTTGCCTTTTATTAAGTTACAACGAACAACAGCATATAAATTTTACGATTTGTATAACAGTACTGTTATAACAGTAAACTTCAAATAACTCAACAGAGACGAATGTGGTTGAGCGATTGTAGTTGGAATTGTGAGCATATTCATAAGAGCGTATGTATTTTAATTTTTTCGTCGCGAATTTTTCGTCGGTAGTCGCAAATGTGCTTACCGCTTTAGCTTGTAAAATAAAATTAACATTAAAATAAAATCACTTTTGATCAGGCTATACTCATCAATTTTGTGTTTCAATTATTACTATTAAACAGACAGGCATTGTTGCGCTAAAAAGATTACCAATTCCAATTTTGTATTGAATTATTTTTAAGGCCTTCACATATCGAAGAATTTTATTATAAACATATTTATAATAATAGTAATAATGCTGTCTACAAGTAGCTAGGACTACTTACACAATTCCAATTAATACAGAAATCTTTCAATAATAAGATTTTATAAAATAAATTTTATATTTTTAAATTATTTAAAATTCTTGACCAAAACCAACTAAATTTGTTGCAGAGAAAAAAACAACAAAATAATAATATACAAAGAATTGGTGATACCCATAATATGAAAATTTAAACCAAATTCTTATACTTTTGAAAATTATTTTAAGAATGTACTTATACTTTTTGTGGTCTATACCGAATTTTGTAGAAATAAAAAACTCTGCAATATGTATAGATATTTATTGTTTTTTTGTTTTTGAAAGCTTGAATTAAAATAAAAAGATTCCACAAAAATGCAAGTATAGTATTAGAATTTATACATTTTGTTGGAAAAATTTAAATAAATCAAAAAATCTTTAAATTTGCAAAAGTGATCTAAAACATATTTATTAAGATATTTTCATGTTGTTATCGAATATTTCAATATAAATATTTATATTCAACCATTATGTGAATTATTTTGAAAGTGTTTAGAATAGAAATCACTTCAAATATTTTGTTAATTTGTGTCATGTGAATCTGTTCCCACCTTAGCATTAATGACTGTTCTGAAAAAATTATATTACAAAAATAAAACGAATAAACTCATGTACATAGTCATATAGGAGTACAATAACAAAAGTAAACTACTTCTATTGTACAACATGTAGACGAAAATAAATAGGTATGTATCCAATTTAAGGAGAATATTCTTCAAGCAAGTTATTAATAAAAACAATTTTTTGTTCATGTTCCATATAAATTTTCATTACTGATTAATAATATTTGTTGGCCATAATATGAATTAAAAGAGAAAAATAAATATAGGTAGTGGGTGTAACACAGGCTTATCAGCTTTTTAAGAAGGAAAAGAAACCGTTATATTATAATTTAAAAAAAATTGGTTATATTTTCAACTTCCGGAAAGAACCGAAATAGGGTTGTTTAAGCCCTAAATTCGCCGAAACTGGCCGAAATTGAGACTTTTAAATGGGAAGATTTTTAATTCGAATTCTACGTCAAACAATAAGAAACTTTTTATTAAACTTTCTCGCAAAAGAGTTAAAAAGCATCCAAATAACACTAACTTAATGTTGTATTATAAAAAATTCTGTAATGGGGTGAAAGTTCAAATACGTCAGTCAGATAATTTATTATTCCAGACAGTTTAGTGAAAACAGAGGCAAAAGCAGAGCTGAATAGAAAATTTTAAATAAAGATAGTGCTGATAGATATATGGATAGATAGATAGGTAGTACTCAATAATGTAATTTCTAATAACGCACAATATGAGAATTTATTATCTAATTTATGTGAAAAACCTTTTCAGAATCATGGGTTCTTTTGAGCCTATAACATCTTCTCATTATCAGTCTTGAAATATTTAATTCTGCAACTAATGAAATGCACCTTCACCATCTTTTTCCAAGAATTTTTTGAAGAAGGTTCCGCTATTTGTTGTTGTTATTTTGGGTCATATTTTTAATCTGAGCGTTTGTCAAGGAATTTTTCCGGATGAGTTGAAAATTGCTAAAGTAATTCTCCTTTTTAAAAATGGAAATTTTTAAAGGAATTTATAGTGGTATTAACAATAGTAATTTCTGTAGTGACGTGTATTTCACAATACATCACAAAAGCGTTTGACACTGTGAGTCATGAGTTACTTTAAGCTAAAATTTATAATGCGAGTTTTAGAGGATTTATTTGTAAATGGTTCGAGTCATATCTCAATAATAAGAAGCAACGAGTAAAATTAAATGGAAAGTTCAATGAGTTTCTAAATATCAAGGTTGGTGTACCCAAAGATTCAGTATTAGTACCCATTAGATTCAGAAATTTTATAAATTCATTATTTCAACAACCTTTCAAGGGTACACCTACTGCTTTTGCTGATGACATTTTTGTACAGTAATAATAATTTACTTGACTTATTTTGCGGTTTAAATTTTAACTTAGACCTAATTCGAAAATGGCTTTATGTGCATGAGTTAGTTTTAGTAATAAAACTAATTTCAGTATTTGTTATCATTTTCCTGATTGTATACAATTTTTTTTGAACTATTAAAACTTCATTTTTGGAAAACTATAAATATAAAAGTGCGTATGGTTTGTTTCTATTATATACTTTTATATTAACTTGCCAGTTGCTATATGCTTATATGTATATATGTATATATCTATATATGTATATATGTATATATGTATATATGTATATATGTATATATGTATATATGTATATATGTATATGTGTATATATGTATATATGTATATATGTATATATGTATATATGTATATGTGTATATATGTATATATGTATATATGTGTATATGTATATATGTATATAGGTATATATGTATATATGTATATATGTATGTATATATATATGTATATATGTATATATGTATATAAATATATGTTTGGTAGGTAGGTTGGAATTTTTTTGTTAATATTAAAACCAAACGCAAAAAGAAAAAAAAATAATTTTTCTTACAAAATTTAAAGATAGAGTTCTGAAATTTTGCACAGTTACTCATGATAAAAAAGCAACCGGACACGGTACTTTACAAAGCTATCAAATGACAGGTTTGGGTTGCTGCCGAACAACTCTTAGCACGTCTCAGGCATATTTCAAAAACCAATTGTGTTACGGCATGAGAATTTATACTTAGACACTCTTTCACAAATAAAGAAATACGACTGTTACCGATTTCGAAAATGTGGACTGGTTTGGGTTGATGCCGAACAACTCTTAGCAGTTAGCACGTATCAGCATTTTTGAAAACCAATTGTATTACAAGTATGAAAATTTACACTTAGACTCTTTTTCATAAATAAAGAAATTCGACTGTTACCGATTTCGAAAATGTGGACTGGTTTGGGTTGCTGCCGAACAACTCCTAGCACCTCTCAGGCATATTTGAAAACCAATTATATTACAGGCATGAAAATTTAAACTTAGATACTCTTTTTCAAATAAAGGAATACGCTTTCTACCGATTTCAAAAGTTTGGATTGGTTCGAGTTACTGCTGAACAACTTCTAGCACGTCTAAGTCATATTTCGAAAACCAATTGTGTTATAGACAGAAGAGTTTACACTTATATACTCTTTCTGAAATTATAATACTTATAGGTTTCACTTAAAACTAAAAAGTATAAAATTAAATAATAATGTAAAAATAAAAATTTTTAAAATATACTTTTATCGAAATCAAACTAGCCCCCTAAAAAGTAGAAAATAAAACTAGTGGTGGATGTTGAGCATTTAGAACTACTATAAGATAAAACACAAAAGTATATAATGAATCTTGCTGGAATATTGTTAATGGGAATTTGGAAACGCTTTGTTATGTTCTTTTAATATTCGTGATTTTTTCAAGCGGCAAATATTAAAAGTGTACATTAACAATATTCCAGCAACTTTTTTCTACTTTTTAGGGGGCTAGTTTGGTTTCGCTAAAAGTATATTTTAAAAATTTTTATTTTTACATTATTATTTTATTTCATCTCTATTTCTATTTTATGTATACTCATTAATTTATTTGGCTGTTTTATTCAATATCTCTAACATTAATTAATATACTATTTGAGCTTACATTTTTTTTCGTTTTTTATATTTCTTGATTTTAAATATTTTAAATTGCACTGAATATTTTTATTTTTACGTCCTGAATATGTAGTTAATAACGAAAAAAAAAAATAGACTCTGTACGAGCTTTTTGAGATTGTAATTTAAACAATTAAAAATAAAAAATTAACTAGATTAATTATTCTGAAAACAAGACCAGTTATCTTAAATAAGAAGATTTAAAAATACATTATAATCATTCTAAGACTGGTAACCGTATATAATATATCGTATAGACGTATTGTACAAATTAATTTTAAGTAATTAGAATATCAATGTTTGTTCAAAAGTCAATAATCGCCTACAGATTTAATATATTTAATAATACAAAGCATGGAAATAATTATTTATTTATTTATTCATCTACTGGGAAATTATTCCTTACAAATATAGCTTTAAACTAGAGTTTATGAAATATTGAAAAATTTTGTATAAATGTACACGAAAAGATATGAAGATATGTTGCGGACTTCATATTATTTTTATCGATTTCAAGCCAATCTTTGAAAGCATAAATTAACAACAAATGCTGTTTTTCTTTCCCCAATCCTTGACTAGTCCGGCTATCGTTTGAAAGTTAGTGTTTGGCTTAACTTAAAAAGAAACCATGGGTAATTAAACTTGAAATATCAAAAAAGCTTGCTACGATTCAAATAAAGTTTAAAATAAATGAAATCACTTTAAATTGCGTTGCTGTTCAAAATAACCCCGAATAACTTCGAAGTTATTCGAATTACAATATTTAAATTTTTATTAAAATTGTTTTTACTATTTTCTGCATAGTATTTTCTCTTAATTTTTGCTATTATATTTTATCTAAGTTAACGTCTTCTACTTCTTACTATTTTAAATATCCACGTCTTATTATCAATAATAAAACTTTTCTAAAGATTGTATCTTGACCAAGAAAACTTTGAACAAAAAAGAATTGAGAAAATATAAAAAACAAAATGGAATTTTTTTAAAATAAGACAATTGGCTCATCTTCAACTTCTCTAGACTTCACAACATTAAATATGTTTTATTTTTTCTTTTATTTTAAATCTTTCTTCTTTCTTGCTTTATTTTTTTTGTCTATATCACCAGTTTTATTTAGTTTTTCTTTAATTTGATTAAATTTTATCAAAGCGAATTCGAAGGTGTTGTTCTGATGTCAATTTGTTACTATCGCTTTGATTGAGTAAACACTTTTTAGTTTATCTTCGTTTACCTTGATTTATCTTTTTACACATTTTAATTAATTTTGAATTATCTCAAGTAAAAATTAAATTAAAAAACATGAAAATTTCAATTATACATTTTAAATTAATTAAGAAGAATTTATCAAACAATATAAATTTACGTGAATATTCAATATTAGGTTTAAGACCGTGACTGGCATATCGTAGTATAATAGAATTAACAAATATATAAATGTACATTGATTAACATTTTCTCAAACACTCACATGTCATATCACCACCTAACACCACCTAATTCTCACATATGCAACAATAAAAAAAATGCTTACATAACTTTGATTATGAAAATTGAATTGGAAATTTTAAAATTTTATCAATAATAGAAAAACTCAAATTTTGTTAAGATAATACTGATATGATATGAACCTATGTAATTTGATAATGCCAAATTTAATTTGATTTTGGATAGTTTTTCAGTTGATTTTAACCATTGACGTCGATAGTCTGGAATTTATTAATTTAATATTGGTTTGGAGAAAAGAATCTGATAACCAAACAAATTAATTATTTCAAAAGCCTATCGAAAACAAATGGCTAAAAAAAAATTACTGATTAGTTTAAAGGCAATATTAGTTTTAATGGATATTATAGCCATAGATATAGATTGCTCTTTAACTCAAATACTCCTACATTAATCCATGGGTTGGAATTTTACTTTTAATGACTATTGTTATTAACCAATACATTATGGATTTCCCTGCTTTTGTTACATGCTACTTTATCGCTTCAAGACGTTCTGTGTAGTTTGCTTCTATTGCTTTTAAATTTTTTTTTAACCATAATTCATTTTTACCTTATTGAAGCATCAAATACTGCCTTATAGTCCTGATGATTTATTTATTTATTTATGTATTAATTTACCTATGCAACCAAATTTTCAAGGTCCTTTTCCCTTTTGAGATGTGGGTTTATTATTTTTTATTAGGTCGAAAAACCTAAAGGGCAATTTACTTTTACCGGAAATCGAACCTGGGACTGGGACTACCTACTGCCCCAATCAGCGTATGTTCTTTCGATATTCCTTATTTTTGATTACATTGCACTGTAATTTCCATATAGATTCAATCTACATAATGAATGTAATATAATCCGTAAAATTGAAAATTATATGTTGAAATCCAATACATTTCAAGAATATTTATTTTTATATTTATATAGAATTGATATAGAAATTTCAGATAAACCATTATGTCAATTATCAATAGAATATTTGAATTCTAAACTTAAAGTAGGAACAACAACAATTTATAACATGACAACTTTATGAACATGACAACTTTATGAACATGACAAGATAATAAACTTTGAAATGTTAATATCCTTATGTTCAAAATCTTTTCAAAAAAAAAATACATTTCATGATTTAATTGAGCTGGATAGCACAAAATAATATGCTGTAGAACTCAAATGGATTAACTATATGATCTACTGAACCATCACACATCAAGCCTAACTTAATTTTAGGACACAATGGTATTAAATTTTATTTTTATTATTTTCAAATTCCCAAAAAAAAATGATACCATTACAACTTTGACCAATACTTATATTATTTGAATGTTTTAGGTTTGTTTTACACAAAAAATAATGATGTAAATTTTTGAATGAAAAACAAAGCAACAAAAAGAAAAAAAAACAATATAAAAACAAAAAAAAAACAAAAATCAGAATGTATTAAGAATAATTGTATGGGATTTTCTTTTCCTTTATAAGATGTCTTAAAACGACTGAGAAAAAAAAAATTTTTTTTTTGCTTTCCTATTTGATGTGGTTTTAAGAAAACCCCACCACAAACACATTTTATATATATACATACTTACATATGTAATAGAATATTATTTTTTGTTTTTTATAATTTAGTTTGACGTGGTTTCTGTTTCATTTTATTATTTCATTTTCCCAGTTAAATCCTTGTGCCTAGCTACAATGGTTATATTACAATATTGTTTATATATGTATAGCTAGTGTAAGTAAGTAACTCTCAAATATATTGATTGATTAAAATGTTATGCCTTGATAAATTTAATAAATTATAATTATGATAAATAAATTTTAAACATGATGTGAAAATTTCACCAAAGCGATAATTTTCTATTCTGATACACGTCTTGTGATATGACGTGACATCTCTTTTTTGGAGCATCGCGTGGAGCAATTCGATGGATTATCGCGACAAATTATTTTCAGTTGTTTGCTAAATATAAATGTATACCGAATTTCTTAGGAGGCCAAAAGAGAATCATATAGGTCCTGGGCCTGACTTATCAGCGCGTCCTTCATTTTTGTCGATCACGGGCGGCTTGAAGATACACAATTGTTTCGTCTCTGCCGATATTTCGTCTATCCAACGAAGCTTTTGTTTGTCCGACATCTGGTACATTCGGATCTGGGTTTGAAGATTCTATTGGTACTGTACTATTGACTTTCGTGACAAGATCCACTTCATTATACAAATCATAGAGTTCGGCATTATATCAGCTCCTCCAAACCTCGTTGTAAGGATTGATAAACAATTTTTCATTAATTTTTTAACATTTTAATTCATTTTTACTTTTACTATTTTGCAACACTTACGTATTATAATATTTATACTATTGAAAAATATTTTAAAACTTCAAATTAATTGCACTCTAACATATTATCCAAAAATATTATATGTAATGTAGTTTTTGTTTATATATCAATTTGATAGAAAAAAACTGGTTAGTACTATTAACATAATAAAATGTTCTATCACTCCGCTTAGATCGTCTAGCAGAAATGCTGCTTCAGCTAGACGGTGACGTGATTAATTTTGTCTACGAGTCAGTTATGCGTCTAAGAGAATGGGATAAATATTAAATTCTGTATGTATACTAAATTTTTTAAACTATCCGAGAACAAAATCCAGAACAACAAAAGACAGTTAAATCGTATAATTGAGGAACTACAATATGAGCTAAAAAAAGAAAACAATGAACAATGAAAAAAAATAGTTCAACAATATCTGTCTAAATTGAAAACAACTGACTATGATCTGTGGAAGACAACAAAAAAAGTCAAACAGCCTCAAAAGCCAAACCCACCAATTCGACAGCCAAATGGAAAATGGGCATGAAATGATAAAGAAAAGACTAATGCATTCGCAGAACACCTTGCTATCGTATACACACCTTACCACTAACGCAAATTGTTCAATAAGAGGTTATAACGAATTTAAGGATTTTGTTATTTTTTATTATTTTAAAATCAGATGGTTTCTTTTATTTTACTTCTGTATTACTGTTAGAAGCAGTTTACCATAACTGGTGTCTATTAAACAATATTAGCTGAACTTAAAATTTGTTTACTATTACATTTCTGTTTTGTTCACATTTTACTGTTGTATACGATATCTGAAAAAAGAGTTGAAATTTCTAATTTCCAATTGGATTGAAGTTTTATTTCACCAGAACATTGACGACATTCCAAATATTTGTTTGACATAAAGTTTTTCTATCCTACTATCTCTTTTATACACGTTTTTATGTTTTAATATTTTAGCTGCGATTTTCTTTTGCTACAAACTAATCTAACTTAGTAGTTTTATTGTATGTAAATGTAAGTCACCAGTCACCACATATCTGTAGGTGTTGAGAGTTAATCTGGCTAATAATGAATAATTTTGATCATTAATTTCGTAAGTTGTAGAAAACTGAAAATTTTAAACTATGAGAAGGGAATCGTCTAAATAAATCCATATAATATGATTTCGATATTTCTTTCCAATAAAATTAACAAAAGAAAGAGAAAGAAAGAGGTAAAACAAAATACATGTCAAAATGTCTTTAATCTGTTAACATTTGTTTTTGATTGTAAATTAATCCTTGTTGATTGCGTTTTGATTATTGTGTTTTTTTTCGATTAATGTTCTATTTTATTTTTATTTAACACAGTTTCCCAACGGGTTAAGAATTATTCTACCCAAGGGAATTTTAGATTTTCAACTGCGAAAGATTTTTTTTTTGTTTTTTACGAAAATATTCTTTTTTTGCATTAATGGTAACTGATATTAAAGTTTTGAATTCTAAAATATTTTTGTTTTTAGATTTGTTGATTTAAAAAAAAAATTAAATTTTAGAAGTATAAGGCAGACACACCAACCCAATCTTTAAATATATCTGCTCAAATTACAAGGTTTAAAGAAAATAAGAAACATTTTAAAATCACTGATATGAAATTTCCTGTTCTAGAAAAGGATTGACTTTGAATGAAATGGGTTTTAAATGGATAACTATCGTTGTAGGTATGTGAATGACATCAGACATTATCATATAAATTAAAAGAAAAACAAAAAGAAAAATAAAAATACTGAAGGCATTTATAGATACGTGGTGGTAATTTATATCGTTGGTCATTCTCTTCAGTACTAGGTCTATTTGGGTAAGTCTAAAAGTTAAAATAAATTTGGAAATTTGATATATTGTGTAACTGTAATTGTGTAAAAAAAAATTTAAAAAAATAGTAGATTGTTTCACATCAATAATGTCTATAAATTATTTTTGAAAAACATCCACATCATCCTTCGTTTGGTCCTGTCGTGTATTAAGTTAGTATAGAAAAAATCCTGGATTATAGGTTCACTGTTTTTCATTATCGTAACAGTTAAAATATTTTCTTATTTATTATTTCTTTATATAATCTTAAATAGTTAAATATATTTTGCTTCTGAGTAAAATGGGTATACATATTTTCCTTCAAAACATTTTTGTAATAAATAATATATCAAAATTGTACAGTCTCTGGTTATGATTTGAGTAAATCATATGATACCAAATCATCTTGTTGAAATAAAAGATTGAGTCCCTGCAAATTGAACATTAAAAAATGTACAAGCTATGAAAATGAATAAGTGATAAGAATTATAAATGTATTTTCCATAAGTTTAATTTGAGTAAGTAAATAAGTAAGTACAGAGTATAAATATAAGACCGACAGCACAGGACATATATATTTTTTAAAAAAACCGCTTGAGTTAAAAAGATTTGTATATAACAGATTCAGAGGATTTAATAAATTTCAGTAAATATTTTAACAGTGTTATTAGAAACTCTTGTGAATAGTGTTGTTTGGCACAAAAATTTGTAATTTTGAGTTCTTCTATTACCTGTACAATGAAATGATCAGTTTAAATTGAATGTATCTTTAACAACAAAATTTAAAAAGCATATAGTAAAGGTTACACCAATATATATATATATTTGACAGATCCATCACTTTGAAACTTTGAATATTCTATTCAACATTAGCAACATTATTTTAGTGGTGATTAAAAGACATTGTTCATCCATATCAATGGAAAAATATCTGAGAGTAACCAAAACTTCTGTGCAAATTCGAATGCGAAAGTAGAAAAAAAGCTTTCTAATTATTAAAAGCTGATCCAGATAAAAGTCGTTATTTTGTTACCTTTGTTCAAGGCTATATATCCAAGGGAATGGAAGAAGTTATTGTTAAAATATCAAAGAAAGGTAACATAAATCATTACAATAGCTGGTTAGGTAATTTTTTTGTTTTATATTCTTAACATTAACTTCGAAAGAATCACGTTTTCGTGCTTCATTAAGTAAGGTAATGAAAGTTTATACCAAAATATTTCGATCATTTATTTATTAAATTTCTGGCTTATTAACTCAATAAATGTGGAAAGCTACCAACATTGTCAGGAACTAAGCCTTCTTAAATAGCGTAGTTCCATTTTATTTAAGTTGTTACTTAAGTAGTTGATTATACTTTCATTTACTTTTTGTCATTTATTTTATTCCAATGACAAAGGGTACTGAACCAGGTCAAAAAACAAATGATGCATTGTTTTACTTGATCGAGAATCTAACGTGGGACCTTCGGTTGAAAAGTAGGCACTCTACTGCGCCATAGTCGAAAGGATTAAAGGCAGAATAGAAGCTACACTCAAAAGACACCAAGCAGATTATGGATCACATCAACACATTACGAATAATCCTTGAACAATCCTCGAATTTAAAACACCGGTAAATATCATGTTTGTAGATTATATAGCTCTATAAAAGCCCCAATAACGGATATAGAGCTAAAAGTTATACGACCAAAAACGGATATAGAGCTAATAGCTCTAAATTTTGTTGTTACTTGGTTAATTATATTCGGTCAGTTACCATTTCAGTACCTAAATTACAAAAGAATAATTTGGAATTCGATTTGAGTAGGATTGTACTGAACATTCACATTTTAAATTTGTTCCACGTTTGCAATAGTAAATTATTTTTTAATGGAAAATTTTATAAGAAACATTTTTAGTTATAGATATGTTTCACTAAGTTTGATTAATATTTTAATCGATTTCGGTTATTACATCATCAACACAAGGTGAAGCATGCGTAGCTGTCAGTAAAATATAAGACCAGACCAAATATATATTGCCAATAAAAAATAAGACAGGTATAACAATGACCAATATTAATTTTTTATTTTATTTTCTGATGATGGTGACTATGTAATAACGAACATGATGGTGTAGTAATCAAATTTAATTAATGTGTTAATTAAACTTAATAAAACGTACCTGGAGTATATAATTTTTATTATTTCATCTAGACTCTATAATGCATTTACAATACATAATATGATAGTAAAATTTTACAAATGTATGTAAAATAAATTTGTATACTTAATATTTGCCTAAAAGTAACCAAATATTTCCTTTGTTGAATTCAATTATTTTCAATTATTATTGATCATGCCCGGTTTTCATTTAGCCGATATATCGACGAATGGTTTGAGCATAGGCAGAAGATACAAAAATTTCATAAGTGCGATAGAGAAACAATGATAAAATATCGTAAGAATTACAATAATATCGGGAGGAATATCGAGAGAGTCGCTATAAATATCGGAGAATCGCCATAAATATCGGGAATATTTAAATAAACATATCTTCGCAAAGATATGTTTCCTATAATTATCGCCGATATTTTTAACATTTACATAAAAAAATTTCTACTTACACAAAACAAAATTCGCACACTACCAACACATTTTATGGATATGGAAAGACATTTCAATTTTTGAATTTGGGTAAAAACAATGACAAAAAGTAATTTTGTGCATTGAAAATTTGAATGTGTGTAAATAAAAAACAATATTTTAACTTTTAGGTATAATATACTTAACTATCTGTCTAACTAAAATTATATATATTCTATTTATCTTATACATAAACTAACTACTAAACTATTTAACACATTTAAAAAATTTACTTTTAATTACAATTTTAACTTTTAGCTTTAATTTTTTTTATGTGAATGAATTTTGAAATTTTGAATGTAATGTATACATTTTTTTTCTTAATTCATTATTTAGTATAATAAATACTTATGTAAAAATGAAAAACATAATAAATTCAAGTTTATTGGAAATTTAAAAAAACTGTTCGATATAAATATAACGAAATTCTCCACAGATAAATTCATTAACTTCTTTTAAAATTTTCATTTTTCACTTTTCTTCACTTTATTTTAGGGTTTCCAGTACCGAAGAGTTTCTTTAAAATCGGTATTTTGGTACTGATGTCAATACCGAAACCGGGAATACCGGTATTTTCGGTAATAAAAAAAAGCTTATTTTATTCACATCAGCGATAAGAAAAACACAATTTTTTTAAAAAAAAAAACATTCTTTATTTAATTTTTCGAAAAATTAACTGAAATTATAAATTAAATAAGAAAATTAAGAATTATAAAAATCATTTAAATATTATTTTTATTTTAAGAAATAGGCTTCTAAAAAGCATAAATTATTTATACTGTCATACGAAAGCATCGACCGAATTTTGGTTAATAATAGCCCTGCTGCTGAAAAGGCCTCTTTCTGCTTCAACACTGGTAGGTCGCACTGTTTTTAAATAACATTCAATTGTACTTAGATACTTGCCTTTGCAACCTTCCTCTTCGTAATATTTCACTTCTGCTCGAATAACTTTTAGAAGTTCTTGTTTTGATTTGATTTTTTGGCTGACATTACCTTGGCTGCATTCCGACCTTTCCTTTAATTTTTGCTGAAGAACTTCTTTTAATAACATCTGTTTTCTCTCTTCCTCGACTATAATTTCTGAATTAGTTATCACTTAAACGTCCGCATTTGATTCTTTTAAGTCTGGTGAAAGCGTGCCCAATCTTTCCAATAAAAAAATAATTTGGGACTGCAACATTGTTTTTGAAGTTAAATTAAATATGTCATAATCTTCTCGTTCATTGTTAATATTTTTAGGATCCTGCAGGAAACTGAAAAGATCTGCATTATAGAGTATTTGAAGCGGCGTTCTGTAATTCTACGTATTAAGGCGATTTTCAGATCATTATTGAACTAATTTAATTGCTAAGAAAGTTTATCAAACATAAACTCCAATGCAATGTCGGCCTAATACAAATCAACATCTTGACAGTATAAACTTTCTATAGCTAGCTTAATAGGAGTTAACGCTGTAAATTTACGAAAAATTAAGTCAAACTCTTCTTTTGAAACCACGATGTCCATTTGTAAATCAATCAAAGCTTTTTGAATAGAGCTTTTCAATTTATAGAACCGTGCAAGCATAAACAAAAGACTACTCCACCTGGTTCTACAATCTAAAATTAAATTCAATTCTTTTCCATATTCTTCTTTGACATGTTTTTGTAAATACAATTCATTTTTTGTTGGAAATTGCAGAAATATTTTTACAATTCTTCTTACTTTTAACAATTAAGGGTTCAATATGCTCGTTTAAAGTTAGGTCAACTTGTTCTTCACAAAATCGTTTCCAATTTGAAAATTAGTCATAATCATCATCAGAATCTGGGTCATCATTATCAACAGTTTTATAATTATCTTCTACATATTCTAATAGTTGTTTTTAAAAAGGGAATTATGAAAATATACAATGCTTTTGATTTGAAAAAATAGGTTGCTGTTACTGCAAGTCAAATTCAAAATATTTTGAATTTTGGTGCACAAAAAAAGTTGAAAATTAAATTTTTTTTAAAGAACGCTCTTGTGTAAAATTCCAAAAATTTTTCAAATTTATTTGTCAATACCGAAATACCGGTTTTCTTGATTCGGTAGTGTCGGTATTTCGGTTTTAATATTCTTCGTTAATACCAGAATCCCGGTTTCGGTAATACCGGTAATGGAAATCCTGCTTTATTTACTTTATTTATATACTTTCACGAAATTTTAAACAATTTTAAGGAAGTCTGCTTAAATTAAATAACCTTTTGTTGAATGAATATTAAATAAAATTTTAAATTTAAAGCTAAACTTTATTTTGTTTACATTTTGAATATTTTAAGGTTATGTAAATAGATTTTAAATGTCAAATCATCTATAAAAGTTACCATAAAAATAATATAATTTTACTCCCTCATACACATTAGCGGTATACTATACTTCTCTCTTTCTAAGCTCCAATTTATCAGCTAAAAATTTCTCATGAAAACCGGCCTTCACTCAGTTTTTATTCTACATGATTAGTTTCGAAAATCTAATAGGTAACTCTCAACTCACTTTGCCACTTGGCATTCATATGAAGATAAAATTAACTATATCAAAAATGCAAGTCAGATTATTATCAGATTTGCAAGTAATTCTTAGCAAATGCAAAAATTGAGCATAAACAAAAACAAAAGTACGCATCAGTAATAAAATTTTGGTGTCGTATTAAAGTATTATTTTCTTGACATTTTAACAAGTACAAAAATGCTAAAAATGAACTTATAACTATATGTAGGTACCCACGTCCAGATTATAAGTTAAAAAAATTTTATTAAAAAGATTTGTACAGTTGACATAAATTTATTTTATAGATTGTTACTATTTTTATTATTATTACATTTCAAGCTAATACATTACACATTTTGATCCTTTTTTAACATATAGCCTTACAAATTCATCACTTTTTCCAAAATTGTTTTTATTTTTTTAAATTAAATATAAATTTTTATATAATTTATCCTTTAGAATTTTAATCATAACCCTAAACAAAATAATTTTTCGTTTCTTTATTCAATTTTCTTTTTTATGTATATTAACATACATGATGTGTGTATATATACATATATGTATATAAAAAACAAATTTAGGTCTATTGTACCATAAGTCATGTTTGGTATCAGAAAATTTATATTTTTTATTTTTATTTTTTTGTGTTTACAAGAAAATAAGACCTTTTGTTCCAGGATTTGAATTCTTAACTTTGTTTTTTTTTTTGTTTTTGTTTTATTTAGTACATTTCTAAATAAATATTTATCAAAAAAAAAATAATAATAATATATTATATTTGTTGATCCGTTCATATATGAAAAAATATAAAATAACTGTTTAAAAAATATATAAAGGAAGTGAGAAAATATAAAATAAAGGATAAATAAATAAGAATTTTATTTTTTTATGGATTATTAGTTTTAGGAATGATAAAATGGTATAAAATTAAATGTCTAGGAATTTCAAAATAAAGGATGTTATAAAATTATAAAAATATTAACGAAACCTAAAATTTAACCTAAACAAATAAATTAAAAAAAACAGTTTTCTTTTTATATATTTTTTGTTTGTTTTATACTAAAAAAATTATGAAATCAGTAGCAACGATATTTATTCACTGAAATTAAACTAATTTTATCTTATTTAAAATGAATGAAATTATTAATGGAAATTCACAGAGGTTACCAAAATTTAATGAAAGGTTAACGTTTTGTAAATGTGAAGTGGGCCACATTTCTAGAGAAAAATTGTCAAGATGTTACGGCAAAACGTTAGCCCACGTAATTTTAAATTTTCTGGTTGAAAGAACCAATCGAAATCTTAAAACCGCCGAGAAGTTCCACCTCTTGCTTGTAACCATACATAATATGGCAGATTTAAGCAAATTACTAGAATGCTTTGTAAAATAAATCCTAAATGAAGCTTTTTTGCCTTTAATTTAATTTTTTAATATAGTTTAAGTTTTTGTAATCTACTAACAGCACATTTTTTTATCTAACGGTGTCGGGTTCTACTAATCTCACTGAATAATGATTAATTATTTCTCAAAAATATAGCAAGCTTTCGCCTCTTCGATGTGATTTAAAGCATTAAATTTGGCAGTATTATCTAACCTGATAAATTCAGAAATTAATTATTATACCCCATCTAACTTACTATTATCAATTTTTATAAGACAATATTTTTTAATTTTCAACCTGTTATAGATAATAATCTCGTTTGATAACGTTTATTATATTTTGTATTTACTATCACAGAATTAAAATTGAAATTTTAATTGAAATTTTATCTTAACTAATACATCACGATCCACCATGTTGACAGAAACAAAAATTATTTACTCAACGATGATTATGATGATTATGAATTTCATTATAAAATGGCTATCTTATATCGAATTAGGTTGAATTTCATTGAAATTAAACCGAAATTCTATCAGTTTTACATTGTTTACTTTAACTGTTCATTTATAGATATATATTTTCAAGTTATTTTAATTTAGATAAAAATTTTCCTATAGTAGTTTTGGCAATTGAACTCCGCCAATTCTCTATGCATTAAAACGAACCAAAACTACCGTTAGATAAGAAAAAGATTATATGTATACGAAAAAAACGACAACGGTATATTCAGTCTTTGTTTTTAATTATTTTTGATATATAATTTATATTATTTATTTTTTTTAAATATTGATAAAAAGTTTTATCAATATTTTGATTTAATTAAATACAATGTTAGTCAATAGGTATTACCTGGTGAAATTAAATATATGTTTGATAAGTAATCAGTTCCCGATCAATGGAAAATAGCACAAATAGCAAAACCAGGGAAGGATCCAAACAATTTGCATATAGACACACAGAGATAATTCTTCACAACATAGACAGATTCAAATCGGTACTGATATCAAAAAATTGTACCTCTTGCCAGCAATTTTATTTCAGGTTCAGTTTACAACAACGCAAGGTCATCGCATAATAAAAGACAAAAACAAAATTCACAATGATTTTGAGGAAAAAATATACTGCTCAGCTCCATGCCATGACGTAACACAAACATGCGATAAGTACGATATGCACGATTGACTGCTCTACAAATAATTCAAAAGTGCTTTATCTTATCATTATAGTATTTTGTTTTTGTTTTTATATTATATGATTCGATAATATTGTACATATGGAACAGCCAGCAACCCTAACTTTGAGACCCTAAAAAAATTGGTGGGCTGCTGAATACCACCCATACAAAAATAATGAAAAATTTTAGGTTTTAAAACCTTTTTGAAAATTTTAGAGGTATAATCAAATTTTCTCTTAACTATAGAAACATTCAGATTTAATATAAAGTAGTATTAATTTTGTTAGTCTGAGACGATTTGGTGAAATCGTCACTCACAAGTCAATTTATATTTTTCAAAAATTATACCTCTTGTAATGCTTTTTGAATGGTTAATTTAAAATACTGTTAATACGCCCTAGTTTATCAGAAAATATGACATAAATAATGATATGCAAATAGCAATATGATATGTGTTATGAAAACACACGAATTTGCAGAAATCATGGAAATATAATATACCAGTGTAGAATGTCGAGACTGGTTAATGCTGCTGGACCAATGAAACATATAGACTCAGACATATAACATAAAAGATGAGAGTTGTCTTTAAAACTAAAATTGAAAACAATCCAAAACTGCTCATTATAGCCCTAAAATACTATGTAACAATACAGGAAGGGGGAGGTTTAGTTGTGGTGGTGATTCCACAGACAATGTCAAACTACGAGTTTTTTGTATATCTATATTATAATACACAAGAGCACGATTTTGAAGGCACACTTTCGTGGTGTTTCGTGTGCTTCGTTTTTTTTTCATTTAATCAATCGGCGATGATGCAGGCCGTGGCGATCAAAATCAATTTTTATTTTATCTATATTATAATACACTAGACCACGATATTTGAAGGCACACTTTTCGTGGTTTTTCGTGTGCTTCGTTTTTTTTTTTTCATTCAATCAATTTTTTTTGTCGATTCTCTTTTGAGTCAAATTCTTTGTATTTTTTTTTATTTATCTTATTATTTTTTTATCGCATTTGGTTTTTTGCATTTTTAGTAGGAAAAAAAATTAATTAGTAGGATAATATTATTAATATAGGTTTTAATATCACAAATTTTTGTGAGTTCGATTCTCTATTAATTCAAATTTGTTTACCGTTTAGTTTAAAATAAATCTAGGTATACAAAATACTTATTATTTATGCATATATGGAATGTATTCACAGTTGACAGTTTTGACACTATGATGTATCATGTAGATGTTGGCATATAATATAATATATTATACCAATTAGCATTTATCCTACCTATATATGTATACTCAAACAGCTAAAATGTAGGTACAATAAATATAATATATAATTTGTACTGTATTTTGGTTAGCAAGACTTATTAGTATATTGGTGAAATGTTATGTATATCGAACCTATGTTAAAATTTTATTGCTCAAATTTATTTTACAGAATACAGATTTTATAATATTTAATTTTAATAAAAAAGAAACATATCTTAATTTATGACTAATTATTTTTTAAATTTAAAAAGTTTTGAAAAAGTTATTAAAATATCTTAGATACATACATTGTATATGTATATTATTACAACTTTATGATAAAACTGGCAATTTATTTTTAAAAAAAACTAGTAACAAAATTATATATTTATTAAAATCTACATAAAAAACCATCTGACGGCCAACAATAAACTAAAACTTAAATCACATACAAGAAAAATAGAAAAATATTAGGTTTATTCAGTAACCTGTTCCAAATAGTTCTAAATGAATATGAATACGTTTGATAATTTCTTTAATGTCATTGGTCATAGTGATTTGAAAATACATAACTTAAGTATGTTTGCTTATAGATTGAAAAAGTACGGTTCAAATCTGAACCATCTAACAACCGATGTTCATTATTATTTTTTAAAATGAGAGATATTTAAAAGGAAACTAAGCAAAATTATATATTTTTTTAAATTGTTCTAATTAGAAATTTCAATTTAAAATTTCACCCCATGTAAAACATTTTAACATACCTGCAAACATTTTTTTTTTTTAAATAAAAACACCTCCATAAAAAAATTAAAATATATTCATTCGCTAAATTGTTAATATTTCAGTAAAATTTTAGGTTTATTCAATAAACTTTTCAAGAACGATCTAGAGTAAAAAAATTTGTTGTGTTCAGTAGATTCCGTTAATTTAACTTTTTTGCCCAAGAGTTCCGAATCTTTTTGTGCAAAAATTTTGTAGGTTTTGTATATACCCGGGGGCTTCTTCTAGTATAATTATAGTTATGTAATAGGTTTATTGGTTTTGTCTGTCAAAGATATATTTCAGCCGGTTACTCAGATGGACCATTGAAGAGAATAGAACCAAATCTATAGTTATAAGTAAAATCTAAAAGTAGATATGAAATAAGAAGAATAATAAGCTAATAATATAAAATGTGTGTAAATAAAATAAATAAAACATTTAAAACTATTTTCAGCAATTGTTTCGTTCATCATAACATTACTAGAACTTATCAGTAGGTATTTATAGTGTTAGATAATTCTGTCATTTTAATTGACTTTATAACTTATCAAAACAGGTCATTAATACAACTGGGAATTATAAAAATCAACCAAAATTTCATTATTAAATTTCCTGAAATTTGCATTGTAACTGAATTTATATCTAAAATTATACCAATAAGTTTTTCTCAATATAACTGCCAACAATAACTTATTATTTTCTTGAGCACTCGGTCTCAATAAAATTATCCAATAGAGGATAATTGAATCGTCCCTAAATCGGACGATTCAAACCGGATCCAATAAAATGATGAATGGACAATAAAGTTATGTTTTGTTGCAAAAATATACTAGAATTGCAATAATGTATAAAATTATAAAATCTAAAGAGGTATAAATTCTTGTATAATTGATGTCACTCAAAGATGACTTGTAAATCATTTGAAAAAATCTTCCAAAGTAGTAATTTGAAAATATTTCAGAATATTTTTTTCTTTTGTTTCCATTATTTCAATTTGTAGATTTACGCCTTCCATTCTAATTTATGTTGTCACAATTGTATCAAAGCTGCAACATTTATGCTTAAAAAAAATTTGCGTTTTTCTAAAAAGATATACCGAACCAATCTCAAAATTAAAATCTTCAAAAATTGAGGTGATTCATATCATATTATACAAACAGAGTATATTAATTAGAATCATTTTTTTATTACTTTTGTTTTTATTATTTTTTTTTTTAAACTTCGTTTTATATTAAGGTACCTTTATAATCCTTTATAAAAAAAAACACGAAACGTTTTCAAAATTATTTTTTTGTTTGCGTGAAGTATAATTTTAGAGGTTGGAATGAATAGTTAATTACTTGTATAATACAAGTATTAAGATATGCGTGTGTGTGTATGCATTAATTTTACAAAGAACATGTCATTAAAATGGCGATGAATTTAGGCGGCCTCAATAAATTATTTTTTTAAGCAGTAGAATGTTTTTTTATTAATAAAAAAGCTCAAAAGAAACAATAAAAAAATCAGGTGTGTTGTAAAAGGATGAAACAAATTTGGTTTTTGGTCGATGTTTTAGTTTAAGAGCTTATTGCATATTTTAATATTCTATTACGTATATGTAGGTAAAATATTCAAAGTTCCACTAGTCTTGATATTTTTTCCATTAATGTAGAATTTTGAATTTTCTTAAACATACATCTATAAGATCGTGAAGTAAATTATTATTAAATATTTTTGCCAACAAAATATTTTTTTTTTTGTTTCTTTATTAACAAAAAATAATGTTTACATTATATACATTTGTATTTGTATAACAAAATTTTATCCATTGAATTATTCATTATTCAGGAGAAAAAATTAATTTATAGAAAAATTCAGACCTTAGCCAAAACTGTATGGTCGTATAGTTAGTTACATTTTAAGAGTTATCAACAAAATAAAAAAAATAAAAATATTAAGTTTTAATTTAAAATAATAAAAAGTAGATTTTCCTAAATATTCAATAATACTAAATTTACTACCAGCATTCCAACATTCTTTCTTCATTACATTATTTAGTTTATTTGAATTAAGTTTTAAAGTTTTAAAGTTTGTGTTCTGATTAGTTTTTAGTTTTTTACTTTCCTTTCACACTTTCTTTACAATATTTCTTCTTTAATTTTATATACTTTTATATTAACTTGCTAGTGGCTATATGTATGTATATATGTGTGTATGTATATATGTATGTGTATATATATATAGGTATGTTTGGTAGGTAGGTTGGAATTTTTTTGTTAATATTAAAACCAAACGCAAAAAGAAAAAGAATAATGTTGTTTAAAAAATTTAAAGATAGAGTTCTGAAATTTTACACTGTTACTCATGATGAAAAAAGCAACCGGACACGGTATTTTACAAAGCTATCAAATGACAGGTTCGGGTTGCTGCCGAAAAACTCCTAGCACGTCTCAGGCATATTTGAAAACCAATTATTTAATTGAGTATTGTCATTGCTACGGTCGGGTATACAAGCAATTAAAATAAATGTATTTTAACTTTCCGATATTAATTACTGTTTTTTAAGTTCTCAATTTTTTATCTAATTAAAACTTTATTTTTAAAACACAAAACAATAATATGAATTCCGATATTAATAAAAAAAAAATAAAAATATAAATTCCTGTTTAATTAATAATATAATTCAAAATTTAATAAGCAACTAAAGTGAAAATGAAATAATAGAAAATGGAAAAAATGAATAAAATAAAAATCACGTGCAGTTGACTCAAAATCTAATAATACTTTATCCATAATATAATTGATCACACCACTAATAATAACAAACAAATAGCCAAATCTTCCTTCATTATCCAAAAAATTACTCAAAATATCATAAATCAATAAAATTACTAATTTCTCGACTCAAATTTCTAATATCACAGTTTATCTTGATGTTGTTTTTGTTGTAAAATTTAATTTTTATTTTATATTTTTTTTTTTGTTTTTCTTTTTATTTTTGGATTTCCTTTTGTGCTTTCTTTTTTCGTAATTAATTGTCATGCTTAAAAATTTTTTTTTTTTTTTGTTTTCATTTCAATTTAATATTTAACCAATTTTATTGCACTATAAATTCTAATAATTTTTGTTTTTTGTTTTTTTTTTTGTTTTTTTTTTTTGTTTGACAATCTACAGTGAAGAAGATTTAGTTATTCCCTGCATCCAATAAGGTACTAAAAACTGTTGAATGTAGGTAATGACTGTTTTTTGTTGACTGTATTTTATACTATAGTGTATGATAATACAAAATTCTTGTTAGTGTCATTTTTATTGTGTTCTGTCATGTTCAAAATTAATTTTTGTAACATTCGTGGCTTATCAACGAATTTCCATGATGTCGAAGCTCATCTATATACTGAAAAACCAGCAATTTTAGCATTAAGTGAAACTCAAGTAAACAGTGAAAATAATAATTTCAACATTAATAAATATTCACTAGTTCCACTTTTTGTTCCCCATCGAGGGGTCGCCCTATATATACGATCTGATGTTGCTTACAATACTCTTCACAATTTCAACAGCTCCAACCCATTGTTCCACTACATATGGGTTAAAATCCATGTTGGAAAGCACATCATCCACTTCTGTTTTCTATACAGATCACCTCAATTAAGTGGGCCCGAAACTATTGTGGAATTAGATAATCTATCTGACACAATCAACACGATTTTGGAAAACCATCCAGAATCTGAAATTGTGTTAGCCGGAGATTTTAACGTTCATAATATCAACTGGCTCAAACATTCCAGTCGCAATACTCCCGAAGGCACGCAAGTTGAACTTTTTTCTAATTTACACAACCTTTCTCAACTTGTAAAAAGTCCAACAAGAACCCCGGACCGGATTGGCGATAAAATGAATCTCTTGGACCTATTTCTGACCTCTCATCCCGAGAAATATTCCACATTTGTAAATTCTGGACTTGGCAAATCTGACCATTGTCTTGTAAATGTCAGTTTCTTTACAAGCACATTGACCAACCAAAATGTACATCCCAAAAGATTGATCTGGCATTATAATCGAGCCAACTGGGATGGTCTAAACAATTTTTTAACAAGCTTTGATTGGTCCTTGTGTTTCCAACATAAAAATGTTGACTTTGCTACAGACGTTGTTAGCAAAACGATTAAGTTAGGTATGAAAATTTTTATTCCTAACTCATTAAAAAGTGTAAAAAAATCATCCACGTCGTGGTTCAACGACGTCTGTAGGAAAGCTATTAAAGAAAAAGAGGTGGCATTTGGAAATCTCATGGCCAATAAGTCAGAGGAATCAAGGAAGAATTACAACATCGTCAGAAATAATTGTAAAAAAATCATTAACCAGCAGAAGTTTTTACATACTCAAAGGTTGAGACAAGAAATTTTATATCTCCCTAACACTAGTAGAACCTTTTGGTCCTTTGCTAAAAATGTCATGCATAACTTTTGCGAATCTTCATTTCCGCCACTAATAGACCATGACAAAATAATATAAGATTCGGTTGGAAAAGCAAATTTATTTGCCAAATTGTTTTCTGCTAATTCCACTCTTCCCCCAACGACTCAAAATCCACCTTCAGTTCCTATAAGTAACTCATCCTTCGGAAGAGTCTACTTCAGAACTCGTGCCGTTGTTAAGGTACTTAAGAATCTGAATATCAGAAAGTCTACCGGTCCCGATGGCATCCCTGCTATGGTTCTAAGACATATAGCCTTCGCTATTTCCAAACCATTGCGCAACTTATTCCATTTATCCTACTCTACAGGAGTATACCCAACCCAATGGAAGATTGCGCATGTTAACCCAATTCCCAAAAAAGGCGACAAAAGCGATCCCTCCAACTACAGGCCTATAGCTATAATATCGATCCTCTCCAAAGTGATGGAGATCTTAATAAACAAAAAGCTGACCAAATATCTTGACAGCCAAGGTATTGTCCACGATAGGCAATATGGATTTAGATCCCACCGGTCCACCGGTGATTTAATGACATACCTTAACGAGAAGCTAAATATTTGCTTGCACAATTCGGGTGAAGCAAATATTGTGGCTCTAGATATTTCTAAAGCTTTCGATAGAGTATGGCATAGCGCATTATTAGCAAAATGTCAAGCAGTAGGCCTGGGTCTCTCTTCTCTCAAATGGATTGAAAGTTTCCTCTCGAATCGTACGATTCAAGTCTTAGTTGACGGATTTAAATCCGATCAATTCCAAATAAACGCTGGTGTTCCCCAAGGATCAGTTCTCTCACCTACCCTATTCCTTATATTTATAAATGATTTGCTCCAAACCACTTTCAATCCAATCCACAGCTTTGCAGACGACAGCACCCTAGTAGCCTCCTACGATTTTCATAAAAAATCTGAAGCTACATCCACCGCTGTGTCAACCAAAAGAGACATCATGGCTAGTTCCCTCAGCCACGATTTGGTCGCAATAGCTAATTGGGGCATAAAAAACAGAGTCGAGTTTAACTCTTCTAAAACTCAGAGCTGTACAATCTCCCGAAAAATTTCCATTTTTGATCCTACTCTTTTGTTTCAGGAAGATAAACTTCAGCGGTTTGAAAGCTTAAGCATATTAGGTATGCACCTTAATCGAAAAATGATCTGGAATGATCATATATTTGATGTTGCAAAAAACGCAGCCAAATGTTTAGGTTTTCTTAGCCGCTGCAAGGCTTACTTCTCCCCCTGTGACCTCTTGAAAATCTATAAAGCTTTCATATGACCCAAAATGGAGTACAATTCTCACATATGGGCTGGCGCTTCTAGTATTGCGTTAAAACATTTGGATAAAGTCCAAAAATGGGCTATTCGTCTAATCAACGACCCAAATGTGACAGCCCATCTTGCTCCTCTTGGACATCGTCGTATAGTCGGAGCTCTCTCACTTTTTTATAGATATCTCGTAGGCATCGGCACATGCTCAGTGGAAATTAAATCTATATTACCTCCACTTAAGCGTTTCCCTCGCGAAACACGAAGGGCAGCATGTGCTCATCCCTACACCATCGAAATCCCTAGATGGCAAAAGACAAGTTATGGAAATTCGTTTATAACTTCAACATCCCGAATGTGGAACCAAATTCCATCTTATGTGTTCCCAAAACATGACAAATTTTATATTTATGACCTAAACAAATTCAAGACGAACATTAACACCTTCGTTCGTAATTGTCCTCCTTCCCTTTTACCATCCTCCTTTCCAAATTTTCCTTTCCCTCCCTAGCCAAACGTACCAATCGGTATAAAAGGTTCCCACCTAGTGTTTTGGCTATGCATAAAAAAAAAAAAAAAAAAAAAAATTGTAATACAGGCATGAAAATTTACACTTACATACTTTTTCACAAATAAAGAAATACGACTGTTACCGATTTCGTAAATGTGGACTGATTCGGGTTGTTGCCGAACCACTCCTAGCAGCTCTCAGGCATATCTGAAAACCAATTGTATTACAGGCATGAAAATTTAAACTTAGTTACTCTTTTACAAATAAAGAAATACGCTTTCTACCGATTTAAAAAATTTGGACTGGTTCCAGTTACTGCTGAACAACTTCTAGCACGTCTCATTCATATTTCGAAAACCAATTGTGTTATAGACAGAAGAGTTTACACTTATATACTCTTTCTGAAATTATAATACCTATAGGTTTCACTTATTAAAACTAAAAAGTATAAAATAAAATAATAATGTAAAAATAAAAAATTTTAAAATATACTTTTATCGAAATCAAACTAGCCCCCTAAAAAGTAGAAAATAAAACTAGTGGTGGATGTTGAGCATCTAGAACTACTATAAGATAAAACACAAAAGTATATAATGAATCTTGTGGAATATTGTTCATAGGAATTTGGAAACGCTTTTTGATGTCCTTTTAATATTCGTGATTTTTTTCAAGCGGCAAATATTAAAAATGTCCATTAACAATATTCCAGCAAGATTCATTATATACTTTTGTGTTTTATCTTATAGTAGTTCTAGATGCTCAACATCCACCACTAGTTTTATTTTCTACTTTTTAGGGGGCTAGTTTGGTTTCGATAAAAGTATATTTTAAAAATTTTTATTTTTACATTATTATTTTTTTATTCTTTATTTTTGTACCGCAAGTAAGTTTTCGATTTTCCTTTTAAATAAACTGTACGAATTTATATTTTTTAGGTCGTTCGGTAGAGTGTTAAAAATGCTTAAACTGTTGTATACGCAGTTTGCTTTTTGTATATCTGATCTAAACAATGAAAGATAAAAATTTGAGCGATTCCTAGTGTTATGGCTATGTATGCCTATATTGAGTAAAAATGTGTGTTTAATCATATTGTTTATAATTTTGTATGCAAGATAGTACATTTCACGTTTATATATGTTATTCAAACTTATGTATCGTTCACTATATAATAATTCCGTAGAATATCTTGGTGGAAAGAAATTAATAGCTTTTTCATGTATGACATCCAACTGTTTGAGGTATGTTTGTGGAGCGTTACTCCAAATGGGATTTAAGTATATAATATTAGAGGATATGTATGAAGAGTATATTGTATAAAGGGTATTGGTATTAATATATTTCCTCAGCCTTCTTAAAATAAAAATGTAAGGAGTGATTTTCTTAATTACATAATCAATATGTTGTCACCATTTCATTGTATTGTCAATAATTAATCCTAGGTAATTGAAAGTTTGCTTTATTTTTGTGTGTTATATTTACGAAATTATAGTGTTTATTACTGAAAAGCAATATTTTTGTTTCCTAACATTTAATCTCATCCTATTTTTTTGTAGCCATTTACAATTAAATTTAAGTCATTTACACTGAAAAAAAAGCTGAATGCTAAATTTTCTAAAAAAAACATGACAGTATAAAAATAACCTTTTGTGATGGTAATTATGGCAAAAAATACTAAATTATTAACTTCAAATGCATTGTGCACTGTTAACTTGTAATAAAATTTATTACAAAAAGTGAAATTCATAATATCATATTATGTAACATAACATTTTTCTTTATAAAAAAAATAGTAACATTTACAATGTTTTTAAAGAAAATTAAAAATATAATTATAACAAATTTTCCATTGAATTTAAAAAGTTTAGCTATATTAACTAAAAATATTTGTTATTTTATATTACAATTTTAGTAATTTTTACTTTCACATACTGATATTTTTATAAAGCATCAGCATTGCAAATTTTCTATGTAGATTATTTATATTTGATTTGGGCACATAACAAAAATCACAAAAATATTTATTTAAACTTTGTCTAATTTGAAATAAATTGTTAGATATGCTTAATTGCGGTTTTTAATTACCTTGTAACACAAATTTTCTAAAGCCACATAGCAATATTTACCAAAAATTAGGTTTTAGTTTTTGTCGTCTCTCTTTTGCATATAAAACTCTTACGGTTGATATTTTACAATTTTTCAGCAAATTCGCACAATATGAATTTGTGTGAAAGAAAAGATTTTAGTGAATACAGAATAATGCACTTTTGTTACCTATTTCAGTATATAGATATCCTTTGATTGATTTGCTCGTGTTATAAAAAGTTGAATTAAGTGATTAATAGCTAATTTATTTAGTTAAATAAATAATTGAATGTAGTGTAGTGCAATAATATCTAATAATCATAATAAAAGTATTAATTAAATGATTAAATCAAAATAGTATATGAACTAATAAGATTTATAATTTACACTCAAAAATAGTACTTAGCCTAATTGTTATGAAATAGTTAGGTTAGGTTATCCAAATAACGCATGAAGTTTTAGATACAGATTATGTTAACATTGACTATAATTTATAGATGTGAATTTTTTGAAATAGAAAAAAGAAAATATATAATTATGTGATAATAAAATAAATAATAATGCTTAAAAAATCAAAATAAAATATAAAACAAAATAAATTAAAAAAAGAAAAGTTAAGTAAAAAAAACACGCAAAATAAATTAAAAGAAGAAAATCACAAAAATTTAGATTATAGGCCGATGAGTTCATCTGTGATCTATGCGATTCGAATTGCACAACACAAAATCCTCAAAGGCATTGTTCGCTGGACAAAAACACGTTTTCAGTGTTTCACGTTTTCAGTACAATGATAGAAGTATATTTTTAAGTTATTTGAATTAATTCTGCGTTTTTTTTTTGTAATTACAACAATTTTATGTATATATATATATACGTATAGGTATTTTAAATATGAAAAAGTTAAAAATTTGTAATTAAAAATATGATAATACTTAAATGTATAATATAGATTAAGGTATACATATAAATAAAAAGTAAATATTTTTAGACTTAAATATCTATGATGTAAAAAAAGCAAATAAATACGATTAAAACTTATTTGAATAAAATTTTATTATTTTTTTAATTTCCATTTTAGTTCGTATTTTTATAACACTGTAAGTTTTAAAATTTAACTAAGAACTGTATCAAATTTTAAAAATTTCGTGAACTGGTCTTACATATGAAGGTTTAAATATCATTTCTTTAAAATATAAAAACTTTAATAATATGTATTTGTTTCATTATTGTTAATACTTTTTAAATTACAGAAACAGAACGTTACATCAAAAAGATTCAGCATTGCCTCCCAATTTATATGATATTTCTACAACAAAATAGCTATATTCACAATAATCTTAACTAAATCATACCAGCAAGATGAAGCTATTTATTAAGTGATGTATAAAAATTTGCAATGGTGAAAGTCAATTTCAGCTAGTATTACATTACAGAGTATACCAAATTAAATAGCAAAATTTGAAATGTTACCTTACAAATTTACAATGTTTGGAATAGCGTCACTATCCCGGTATGAGCTATATAAATAGTACATAGTATATAACAAAAAAATCTATTTTAGCTAATTATTTTTTGTTCAGTGTACGATCGAGTTTTTTATCTTTTTATAGTACGATCTTCCTCGGTATTGCAAGAGTACTTAATAACAGCATCATCGGCATAAAGTTGGATGATTCCATTAAGGTTTAGCATGGAGATGTCATCAATACAAATTTTAAATATATCAGGCCTCAAGATGGATCCCTGTGGTACCCCTTATTTTATAGTTTCTAAACTACTATACACGTTGTTGCAATGAACCTGTTGTTTTCTATCGGTAAGGTATGATTTAAAAAATTTTAATTGATTTTCATTGAAATTTAATAGCGATAATTTAAACAGAAGTACATCATGATCAACACAGTCAAATGCCTTTTGTAGGTCGATAAATAAACATCCAGTATATTATTTTTTATCTCTGTTTTTAGAGATAAAATCAGTGAGCGCTAAACAGGCAGCCGTCGTATTTGATCTTTCTTCAAAACCATATTGTTCTTTATTTAAGACACCATTGTTACTAATAAAATCTATAAGTCTGTTTTTCACAACTTTTTCAAAGATTTCTGAAAAGGAGTTTAGTACAGAAATAGGACTATAATTAGATAAATCTGTTGTATCACCTCCTTTATGTATTGGAATAACGTTCGCCACTTTAAGTGAAGTTGGAAAAACTGAATTTTCCATGGAAGTATTTATTAATTTTACCAGTATTGGTATCAATTGACTATTGAATTTTTTTATTAATTTTGCTGAAATACTATCATATCCCGTAGCTGCTCCTGGTTTTAAGGAATCAAATATTGTTTTAATTTCATCTGGATTCGTAGGAGTTAGTTGCAGTTTTTGATATATATTTTTGGTGAAACAACCCAAGTAATTTTTATCAATGTCGTTTGCTGTGGGAATATTTAAATTTTTTGTAATATTAATAAAGTAAGTGTTAATAGTATTAGAAATATTTTGGGGGTTTTTATATATTTTATTATTAAGATGTATTTCTGGTAAATTATTTGAGCTTTCGTTACAGTTTTTATTATACATAATCCTTTTATATAGAGCCCATAATTTTTTGCTATTGCTAGGATCGCAAGAAATGGCTCGAGAGTAATAGTTAAGTTTAGCTTGTCTGATTTCTTTGTCAATAATTTTTTTATATTTTTCAAATAAGTTACAAGTTTTAGTATCATTAGGATACTTTTTTTTGAATTTGAAGAAAGAATCACGAATCTTTATTTTCTGTAGAATTTCGCTGTTCATCCATTCTTGTTTTTTTTTTTATTTATTATAGGCTTAGATTTAGTATAAGATTTAATGTTCCGTGTTAAAATTCCGACTAAATCATAAAAAAAAAATCATAATTTTCTAGGTCATTCCAAAGTCTATAATCATCAAGCTTTTCATAGCTCAGAATTGTTTTGGTGTTATTGTTTAACTCTTTTGTTATTTTTAAATTCGTACTTACAAAGAACATTTGATGGTCAGATAGAATTGTGTCGGCAACGTGTAAGTTATAGTTATAACCAACTAAGTCAGTAAAAAAATGATCAATTACTGTTTGTGTGGTTGAACTAATCCGAGTTGCAATCATATTCGTTAATTTGTTGTATATAACATAGCCATTACAAAAGATTGTATTTAGGTAATTGTTAACATCAAAATTATTTTTATCTAATAAATTGATATTTACTTAAACCCGACTATTAAAAAACAACTATATAAAATATTAAAAAAAAAATGTTTTTACCTACATTTTGAACAAAATAACATTATTCCTTGACAATGTGATTTAAACTTTTTTTACTTAATGTAAAGAATCGCTTTAACACCAGTTTAATAACATTTCCCGACTCTCAATTACTTAAAATTATTGGCATTAAAATTCAAGTTGCTTCCAAAAATTCTTGTGTTGATTCAGAAGTTTATGATGCCTTAATAAAAGCAATCGATTTTGTTTCGTATAATCTTAATCCATCTGACGAAATTATCTTATGTGGTGACTTCAATCTTCCCAATTTAAGCTGAATAAATCATGAATAAGAGTATTTCGTAACCCTCTACAAATTTTACTAATGAAAATAAACTTAATTTTATTGACTCTCTGACTGTAAATTACCTTCAACAAGTATCTAATATATGTAGGTAATTTTCAAGATAGACAACGTGATCTTATATTTTTTTCTGATGGGATTAATATTTTAATTATTGATTGTGTCTGATTGAAAGCCCCTCGTAAATATTGATTCTTACCATTTACTTATCTGTTTTAGGTATTGCGTAGATCCTCCTAAAATTTCTGATACTACAATTTCTGACTCCGACAATTTTAGCCACGCAAGCATTAATGAATTAAATGGTTATTTCTTCTCTTACAACTTTATTTCTATATTTGCAAACAACGATATTGAAGAAATGATTAGTAAATTTTATGAAATCATTGAAGAAAGACTTAGACAATATATCCGATTAAGGAAAACTAAAGAATATAGTTCCACCATGGTTTAATGATCATGTTAGAAGACTGAGAAATAAAAGAATAAAGCCTGGTGTAAACATCTAAAGAGCAATAATAATGAATCTTATAACAATTTTAAACCCATATATGATCAATTCAAACTTACTTTTGAATCTTCAAACAATAGTTATATTTGTAGTGTATCATCTGAGATTAAAACTAATTCTAAGGAAAAATAAAATCTGCTCAATTCCCGATTTCTATTAAATATTACAGATTAGTAGTGACACAAAAACTATTTGTGAATATTTCGGAAACTTTTTTGCATCTTCTTCTACTTCTGTTTTTATGGTCAATGAGCATCATTTTATTCACCTGAATGATTATCTTATCTTTCACACACATAATATAAATGAAAGTATCGTAGAGGATTATTTAGTAAATCTTAGTAGTAGCACATACTCCGGTATTCCTAAAAAAGTTCTCAAAAACACTTGCTTTTTCTCTCTCTATGTTATTTAATGCATCAATTCAATCACGAATCTTCCATTTAATTTGGAAAAAGTCCTGCGTACTCGACTAGTCGAAGAAAGTAGAAGTACTCAATTATCCTATTGCTAAGATATTATCGATTCCTACAGTTCTCTGTACTTATTTCCTCACTCATAGTCAACATGGATTCATAAAAAATTGATATATGGTAACAAATCTTGTTGAATCAACTTCAACATTTATTAATAATATGGAGGAAGGTTTACAAACAGATGTAGTATACACGAATTTTAGTAAAGCTTTTGACATTTTACCACATAGTGTAATATTGCGTTTTCTGTAACTTATATGTAACATTCGTAATTATATCCAATTTTAGCAATTCTATTAACAAAGAAGAAATTCTTCGAACTCGAGGACCAACTGTAGAAGAGTTAGTTGGTATTCTTGAAAATTTTTAAGAAGATGAATACATAGAGCCTGATATATATATTTTACTACCATATGAAGCTATTTTGACATTATTTGTTCGAAAAATAATGTCAATTTATTAATAGAGGATTATTTTCTCGAAAATGAAGTTGTTGATGAACAATATGTTTCTGAAAATTACAAAAACTCTTTCGATGAAGGCTTACCTACTCATAAAAATATCAAACGTACTTGGATTGATGGTGATATTCTTTTTAATGGTGGTACTCTAATTGAAAATTATGAAATTTATTTCGGAAAAACCCCAACTGAAATATTTGAAATGATGTTAACTGATGATATAATTGACATTTTGGTGAAAAAAACTAACAATTACGCAGTTTTTAAAGGAAGACAAAATACAAATGTTACGAAAGAAGAAATTAAATGTTCTATCGCAATTTTATATTTGACTGGTTATAGTTCGTTACCTTCTCGATATTTATATTGGAGCAGAAATTTAGATGTATGTAATCAACTGGTATCTCAGTCGATGCATCGTGTTCGCTTTACACATATAATGAGTAATCTGCATTGCTGTGATGTATCAAAATTTAATAAAAGTGACAAGTTATATAAACTGCGCTCACTTATAAACTTGCTGAAAAGAAAATTCTCAAAAAACTTTGTTCCTTCCAATAATATTTCTTTTGATGAATCTTTGGTAAAATATTATGGAAAACACAGCTGTAAACAGTCCATCAACAATCAGCCTATTAGATTTTGATACAAAGTTTGGTATGAACACAGAAAGCGGTTATTTGATAGATTTCGAAATATATATGGGAAAATGTTTTAAAGAAATCTCCAACTATGATAAGTATTTATTTACATCAATCAATTTATTATCACATCTACAACATAAAGGTTATGGTGGTACGGGAACTATGAGGGCCAATCGTATTCCAAAAGAATGCAATTTACCAAACAAAGATGAAAAAAGCCTTTTAATAAAATTACGAAAGAGGTCATATTTTATCTAAAAAGTCTAATGAAGATAATTTAATGATAATAAAATGGATAGACAATTCCCTATTTACAGTTTCATCAAACATACATGGCATAGAACCTTCCGCATCAGTAAGAAAATATTCTTCCGCAGAAAAAAAATTTTACATATTAAATGTTAAATGTCCTGCTGCAATAATGAAATACAATAAATATATGGGAGGAACTGATAGGATAGATGAAGACATAAATTCATATAGGATTGGTATTAGGGAAAAAAAGTGGTACTGGCTACTAATAAATTAATTGGATGTTTGATGTTTGTATGTACAACGCTTGAATGATCTATAAGCGCGCCAATAACACAAAAATTAGTAATTTTGATTTTCGTCGGATTATAGTTGAAGATTATGCTTTCAAGAATCTACCATCAAAGTCTGGACGACCAGCTAAGGAACTTCTAAGCCAAATGTAAATTGTAATTGTAAACTTTTCGCTTGAAGATTTTTTTAAAAATTTTTATAACATCTTAGGTTTGATAATATTGGTCAAATTGTTACATATGTTCCCAATTGCAAAAGAGGGAACTGTAAGGTTGATCACTGCAATTCAGTATTCCGGTACCAGTGCAAGAAATGTGATGTTGGTCTTTATATATAGAAAATAATGGTTAAAAATTAAATAAAAGCGTATGTTATTTTACGAATGTGACATATATGTTACACATAATTTTCCCATTTTCCCGAAAAGTCTTAGGAAAATTTGCAAAACAATCATAGAATTATTATATTTTAAGTAGTTTTCTTTAAAAAAAATAAGATTATGCAGGAAATAAAAATTTCATAAGAAACGGGTATTTGGTTTTCCGTTAATCTTTCAACTTAAGATAATAAAGTTTACAGTGCTTCGTTCAGATCATCTATTTCATACAGATACAGATAACTTTTTTCTCTGGTGTACAAATAATAACTTTCTTCTCAACATTAAAAAGTTTGTTATAATCGCCGTTCTAACCCATTCGCTTATAATTATGCCTTTAAATGTTGAGTTATTACAAAGAGTTAATTCTATTAAGAATTTAGGTGTGATTTTCGATGATAAATTAACACCTAAATTACACTATAATCACATTATAAATAACTCAAATTCCTAATTAAGATTTATAAAACGGTGGACAAAAGAATTTTCTGATCCCTATATTTTAAAGACCCTTTATAAGACATTGTTCCGATCTAATTTGGAATATTCCAGCCAAGTATGTGCTCTGTTTTGTGATGTCCATATATTCAAAGAACTGAATATATTCTTTATTATATATATATCAAAAAAAATTTAAGATTTGTCCATCGTAATCTTCTTTGGGAAGACCACATTCGTTTACCAACTTATCAGTATTGATTAAACCTAATACATTTGGATACCCTACAGAAAATGAGGAACATGATACACCTATTTCTTATAAAACTGTTAATAACATCAATTCTCGACTTCGATCGGTTAATCTTTTTACAGTGGCACACCATACGACTAACTACGGTATATTTGAGCCAAATAACAGAATGTTAATATTGGGAAATAAGTATAAGGCCTTAATTGACTTCTCCCTCTCAAAGTCTACTTTGAAAAAAACAATTACACCAATTAAACTAATTACACAGCTACTCATAACATCCATTAGTATTCTCGTTAATATATTCAATTTTAAGTTTATAACTGTAAAAATAAGTTTAATTGTACTTTGTATTATTTTTAATTTTTTTTTTGTCAAATGTCAATTTTTATAGATGTAAGTAATTTGTAACTGTTTGATTTAATGATTCAATGAAAGCTAGGTAAAAATCAGAGAAGAATCGGACTAATAAGCTTGCTGCCAATTCTAGGAAAGTTATTCGAAAAACTTCTGATGAAAAGATTAATTCAAATTCCTTCGTCAAAAAGACGAAACAATTGAGCAGATGCATCGCATCGTTAACGTAATAAATAATTTCTTGAAAAGAAAAATTTCTCACGTTTGACCATCTGGGTCTATTTTATAAACTGAAGAAATATTTGCCAAATGAGTTTTACGAAATTTTAAAAAGCAGCTTACAAATTAGACATTTTTTCTGTTAAAATGCAAATACGTTTTCTGAATTGCTGCCATTTCACTCTGGAGTTCCTCAAAGAGTTCCTTGAGTCTACACTGTATTTACGATACACAGCTGATCTACCATATATTAATGAAGTTAAAGTAGCAACTTTCGCAGATGACAATACGCTTATAGTTTCTCACAATGATCCATAGTTAGCCACTCACATATTGCATCTACTACAAACATGGTTTGATAAATGAACGTTCAAAGTAAACTAATTAAAATCCACAAATATAACTTTCACTTTCACAAGCAGTTTCATTAAATAATAATAATAATAGTGTATCAAAAAAATGATGTCAATTACATAGGACTTCAATTAGATAAACAACTAAACAGGCGAAACTACATTGACTAACATAAGAAAAAAACTCGGTATTAAGTAGAAAACTATTTAGGCTCATAATTACGAATCACAACTCTCCTCTCCAACAAAATAAAATTTGGTTGGTTGTACAATTCCATACTGAAACCACCAATTTGGATTCAACTATGGAAAATTGTAGCCAAAAGCAACGTACAAATCATGCAACGATTTCAAAATAAAGAGATCTATTGTAAATGCTGGGGTGGTATTGGTGTATATGGTCTAACACTACAAATATATACCTATACTGACGAGTTCAATAGAGTAGTGTTGTGATGAACGAAACTACTCCTAAAACTTATTGTTATTAACTATTTTATGTTCGATAAGTATTCTGGATAAGTAAATGAATAATACGAAGGAGGTTTTCAAATCTCTCAACAACAAAATAACGAAAAATAAATATCTTTATGGTGTTTATATATGTCAGACTTGAATACAAAAACCATTGTAATCAATTAAATGTGAACATTTGGTAGAAATTATTTGAAAATATTTGAACATTAATTTCGGCTTTAAGAATTCATATTGTGATACTTTAATGTTTTCTAAATACACATTTCAAAATTAAAATCAACAAAAACAATATAATATTTTTGCTTATTGTAAAGATAGAGGTTACTTCCGTTTCTATTTATTATGCTACTCATAGTACAATAAGTTATTAAGATTTTAAAAGAAAAGTCACGATATTAAAATGAATATCAAGTCGAAAAACCGTAAGTAGAAAAAAATTTATGAAAACAGAAAGGAAGCAAAAAAAAAGGACAAAAATTTAAGGAAACACAAAGATTTTGATCAAGTAGATTTTCATGTTCCCATTTAAAAATAATAAAAAAAATTAAATTTTTTTTTATTGTAGTAAACGTTAAAAAAAATATTTTTTAGTTTTTCTTTTATATTGCACTAAGCCTTTTGAGCTCTTAAAGTAGACTATCCTAAGCTGTAGGAAAACTTTCACATTTGACCTCCCTTATTTGTTTTTTTTTTTTTTTTTTTTCAAATTTCCTTCCAGTTAAATTTATTGTCTATTCTGTAGTAAAAATTAAAAGTTTGTAAAATATTTTTCTCGAACAGACTTTCTAACAATAAAAGGAGTTACTGTTGAAATAACAAATATAAAGTTTATTTTATGAGTTTAAAAGATTTTTGTATTGAAGAATAGTAATGGATAATAATTTAAGTAGGTAGGGATTAAAATTTAAAGAAAATTGCAACGTTTTTATCAGACGATTTCTGGATGCAGAATTTTTGTTTTTTGTGTTTTAACGAAATCAAAAATTATGGGATATTTATTTTTTAAGTTTGTTGCCTCCTTTAAGAAACGTGTCTGTTCCCTTAAAGAATATTAACTCTTACATTTTTTTAACTTTTGCTATGATTTCTTAATGCAAATACTTAGTCTTTAAACTGTTGGTGGAATTATAATAAATTATTGAAAAATTTCCAAATTTTTAATTTTTAAATTTTGATTTATTTTTATTAAATTAATTTTAATTAAAAAAAAAGAAACAATGTTTCAGCAACTGTTTATTGAAAAACTGAACTGAATTAAAAAATAAATATAGTACAGGATGTTCAGCAAATATTTAAACAAATAAAAGCATAAAGAAATTCAAATAAAAAAAAATGTATTTAAAAGTTTATTTTAGTAGATAATACAGTTTAGCTTAGTATTTAATAAAGTTTGAATTAGTATTATGAGAGGTGCTGGTGCTGGTGGTTCTGCATTTTTGTTTGTAATGAAATAAGAAAACTAATAATGTTTTATAAATTTTTATTTTTTTAAATTAAAGTATGAATATAAGATTTTTTTTTATATTAATAATTTATCTATTCAAATTATAATAAAATACAATTCATAAAAAATAATCCAAAAAAACATAACAAGAATAAATATAGGATCATTAAAATATTCAGAGGAACATGTTTTTTTTTTTTTTTTTTTTTTTTTTTGCGTGGATTGGTGGGAATCTTCATAGACACAATGAGCCCCGTAGCTTCCATTGTGTGCCAGATTTTTACTGACTAAACCACACCCCTCCCATTAATACTAGTCCAACGGACTAACCATTAATTTATTGCTATTTTGATTTTCTTAAAGAAAAATTTTACGAAATTCTATCGTATTAAATCTAGTGGCTTAGTTCTTTTAAGCCTTCTGACATCATTTTGATTATCTAGCAATTGAGTGGCCTCAACGTTAACATGTCCCTCCAGACGAGCTATATGCTTTGTTGCATATCTTTTTATTTCATTTTCTATGCAAGGAATTTCTAGATCTCTGTGCAAATCACTGTTGCGAACATACCAGGGGGCATTTACCATGTTGCGCAAGACTTTATTTTGGAATTTTTGTATACAAAGTACATGTGTTTGTTTGGCACATCCCCATATTTGTATGCCGTACAACCATATTGGTTTGAGTATCTGATTATATAACAAAATCTTGTTATGTATAGGCAATTTAGAATTACGACCTAAGACCCAGTACATTTCTCTATACTTATTTTCAAGCTCAAATTTTTTCTTTTTAACGTGCTCTTTCCATCTAAGTTTGACATCTAATGTCATTCCTAGGTATTTAGCATTGTTTTCTTGGGGTATATTGACCCCATTCAGATTTACCAATGGTGGTTGATTTTCTAATTTTTTATTTGTAAAATTTACATGTACTGATTTTAACTCATTGAGTTTAATTTTCCATTTGTTTGTCCAGAGGTATAGCTTATCGCTTGCTCTTTGCAATTTAATTGTAGCCTCGTCAATATTTGATCCTACTGCCATCAACGCAGTATCGTCAGCGAATTTAGCTACAGTTATATTTTCCATTTCTGGTAAATCATTGGTGTAGAGCAAATACAGTATGGGACCCAGAATACTACCTTGAGGCACACCCGTTTTAATATCTCTAATAGTAGAATACTCTTCGTCTTGTTTTATTCTGAATAGTCTGTTTTCTAGATATGATGAGAGTATATCTACGTATTGTTTAGGTAACATATTGTTTAGTTTATTTATTAAGCCTCGATGCCATACTTTATCAAAAGCTTGGGCTACATCCAGAAATATGGTAGAGCATACTTTCTTTTCCTCTAAAGCTTTTTCTATTATGTCTGTTATTCTATGAATTTGATCGATTGTCGAGTGCTTAGATCTAAAGCCAAATTGATAATTTGGAATCAGATTACTATTTTCTATGATCGGTCTCATTCGAATCAATAATAGTTTTTCAAATAATTTTGATACTATTGGTAGTAATGATATTGGTCTGTAGGATTTGACCTCATTTATGGGCTTACCTGGCTTTGGTATCATAATTATCTCTGCTATTTTCCACATATTCGGCACATACCTTATTCTTATAGCAGCGTTTATAATGCGTGTTAGCATTGTTATAGCTTTTTTCGGAAGTTCTTTCAGGACTTCCGATGTAATTAGATCAAAACCTGGAGCTTTTTTATCTCTGAGTTTTTTAATTTGTTCCACTATTTCACTCTATGAAAATGGTGATATAACATTTTCTTGCCAATTATTATTTTCTTCAGTGAGATCATCCGAATCTGTCTCGTCTGGACAAAAAATTTCTTCAAGATGATCTGCGAATGTTTCAGCTTTATTTTTATTATCTCTCGCCCATTCACCGCTTTTCATTCTGATTGGCGGGATTTGAGAGATCGAGGTTTTTGTACTCTTTGTTGCTTTCCACAACGAGTAGTTATTTTCTCTTTTAGCTGATAAATTTTTTATATATTTTTCAAAATTTTCATTTTTAAGATCTTTAATTTTTCTTTTAAGATTCTGAGTTAACCTATTTAGCAGAGTTTTGTCTGCCGGATCACGCGAGTTTGGATCTTAATTTTGTTTTCTATTTCTTGTTTAAGGCTAGCCCAGTCAGTTGTCTTGTTCGTTAGCAGAGGTTTCTACTGTTTCTTAATAACCTTTTCATATAGATTTAGTATGACTGCAGAGTGATCTGAGTCCAAATCATGGTTATCTTCTAGCTTAATATAATTGGGTGAAATTTTTTTTGTTATATAAAAATCAAGCAGATCAGGAGTTTTATTTCTATCAGTTGGCCAATAGGTTGGCTTACCGGTAGATTGGTAAATGCAGCCTTTTTCTTTTATAGCTTTTCTTAGCTCTCTTCCTCTCGTAGAGGTTACTCTAGACCCCCAATCTATGTGCTTGGCGTTGTAGTCACCTCCCAGGATAAATCTATCGCCAAGTAGTTTAAGAATTTCTTCAAACGTGTTATTCTTTATGTTGTATTTGGGTGGACAGTATAATGCACCGACACAAAGGCTTTGTTTAACAGACATAATTCGTAGCACGATTAGTTGGAATTCATCTATTTCTAGACTAAGTTCCTCGTGGTGCTTAATATCTTTCTTTATTAAAATTGAGCTACCACCTCTGGGTGTATTACTCGGATGGTTTGCGCTGTAGCATGTATAGTCATTTATTTTAAGCGATGACTTATCTGTCATATGTGTTTCTGTCAAGAGACATACATCAATATTTTGTGTTCTCAATAGAATTTCCAAATTATTTTTCTTGTTCAGAATACCATTGGCATTCCACGTGACTATACGAAGTGCGTTCTTAACCATGCCTTGCGGATTTATTTTTTGGTGTATACATATATATTTCATTATGTTTGTTTTCTAATGTGCATAGTCTTGTTGAGATTTCATTCATTGTTTTTATCATATTTTGCATCATCTGCATAATGGTATTTTCAGTCAACTTTTGTGTAGAAACTTTATTTTGTTCTTTCGGGTTTCTTTTTTGACTTAGGTTATTTTGTGTTACCTGTGAATATGATAAGCCTTCTACGACTTTTTTCTACGTAAAAGTTTTAGGTTTCTCTGAAGTTTCAATGCAATTCTGTTTCTGTGCAATAGGTTGCCTAGGTTTTGTCTTTTGTTTTTCTTGTCTATGTTGCACTTGTTTTGGGGCATTTTTTTGTAGCTTCTTTCTTTTTTGCAACTCTCTAGCCACCTGGCAACCACGATAACTCGCTGGGTGTGCCTCAAGGCAATTAGCACATTGAGGCTTAATATTTTTTTTTTCTTTACAGGAAATTGTTAAGTGGGGACCAGCACAT
The DNA here is from genome assembly GCA_963942445.1 of Argyra leucocephala. Lineage (NCBI taxonomy): Eukaryota > Metazoa > Arthropoda > Insecta > Diptera > Dolichopodidae > Argyra > Argyra leucocephala. The sequence continues at coordinate 73,312,877 of OZ012681.1, read as the reverse complement.
TTAACACACTGAGCTAGACGCTGGCAAAACTTTTGTGTATGGCCAAATCTTTGGCATCTCTTACATTGAGGAATGGTAGTCGTTTTACGAATAGCCTCCATTTTAACCCTCATGTGCTGGATAAATTCAATTTTGAATATTTTGTTTATATCTTCGGAGTTTTCGAATGTTAGCATAAAGAGAGGAAGACGTACCGTAGATTCTTTGTTATTTTCCTTTTTCTTTATTATTTTATTTGTGACTTCTAAAATTTTGAAGCCTCTATCTTTCAATTCATTTTTTATGTCTTCAGGTTGGCATGACGGATGTAAATACCTAACCATTACTTTAATAGGCCTGGTGCTCTTATTTTCATAAGTGTGCCATTCAATATTGGCTTCATTTATTGCCTTAGTCAACTCTCTATATTCTTTTTCTTCTTCAACATTAATTTTTAGTTGTTTATTGTTAAGCATATTAACTTTATATTTAATATTGCTTTCTTTTAATTTTTTGTTTATTTGAGGGTATTCCACTACATTACTAAGTATAACTGGAGGAGGTTTACCTTTTCTTTTACTTTTACATTTCGCAACTTCATTTATTTGCACATTTTTCTCTACTTTGTCCGCAACATTTTCTGGGCTTAAAGTAGGTGATTTTTCTGCTTTTCTTTTTTTACAGATTCTTTTTGTTTTAAAGATCCAGTCGGTTTCTCGAGCTAGTTCTTCATCATCTGTATGAAATTCTTCAGCAGTTTTTAGTACTACTCTTTTAGTAGACATGTTTTGTGAATTTTTTAGTTTCACATTTTCTTCTTTAATTATGCAGAGTTCATTTTTCAATTCCCTGCATAAGATTTCTAATTCTGTAACTCTGGCATTAAGTTGATTATTTTTTGCCTCAAGTGCCTTTTCGTTATTATTACCCTCGTCGGGGTTTCTATATCTGTCTTTTTGGGACATGTTTTCGTAGATATTTTGAGACCCTGCTGGAGGTGTTCTCTGGACCCCAGATTTTCTTCTGAATGGGTCAATTAAAGCAGCTCTGCTTTCGTGGTTTTGCAATAAGTGGTCTCCCCCAGAATCCGTGAGACCTGCCTCGAAAGAGGGTGGATTTTCCAAAAGATCTGGATTACCACCTGGGGTATACAATCTTTGAGTTTTATTCATTGCATACTTTTTTTTTTTTTTGTTTTAATTCGGAGTTCCATCTCCTAGCCTAAGGATAATATTTCCCTTGTACAAGGCGGTACCTTTTATTCCTGCCGTCCCTCTGGGATCAGTCGCAGACCAGAAAGCCGCCCATTCTGGGTCAGTCGCTTCTGGATTTTTCTAGGCTTTTAGTGGACTTTTACCACAAGCATGCCTTACTGCGGATATTTCGTACCCCAACCCGCCGGGGGTAGAGGAACATGTGGTAAATAAAATTACAAAACAAATACAATACAGCATATAAAATTACAAAATATTGTTGGGTACATACATAATAAAGTAGCAAATTAAAGTAAACTAGCTATTCCCGGCGTAACATTCGCCGGTCTAGCACTAGCATTATAAATGAAACAATTTATTTTATTTATTTATTTTCTTTATTTTCTTTAAAAAAAATCAATGTTTTACATATTTTTTATTACATAATAAATAAGTTACAAATTAAAAAACTTAAAACTAAAATTCACTTTATTTAATATCTTAAAAATAGTTTAACATTTTAATACTTATTCAAACATTTCATAATACTTTATACTACACTAACAGTATCAAAAGATCGTACTCTAGCCAAGCAACATATAACTGTGAAATAAAGAATTATGTTTTTAGTGAAATAGTCCGGCGAATGTTACGCCGGGAATAGCTAGTTTACTTTACAATATTGTTTGATCTATCTATAACTATTTTTTTATATTTTTTATTTAGGTATTTATTTATTTTTTTTAGCAGTGGACCTGTAGATAATTCCGCCCGCCTACTTCAAGTTTATATTTTTTTTGTTATATTTTTTTTTTTTTTTATGTTCTTGACACTAACTTAGGTAAAATCACCTTTGCGTGCTTAATTAAGTATGGTACTTCAATTTTACACTACAATATCTACAGATTTTCGAGTATTTATTTATCAAATTACTGGTTTATCAACTCATTAAATGTGGAAAACTACTACTATTGTCAGGGACTAAGCCTTCTTAAATAGAATAGCTCCACTTTATTTAAGTTATTACCAGATTGTACTCTCAATTATTTTTTGTCATTTATTTTATCCCAATGACAAGGGGTACTGGACCAGGTCGAAAAATTGATAAATAATTTTTTTGATTCATCGGGAATCGAACCTGGGACTCTTCGGTTGAAAGGTAGGCACCCAGCGTGTCATGCATTTGGAAAGCACTTTTCACTGTATGTATTAAAATTTTATTTTCACAACAGGTAGGAAGGTATTATAATACGAACGATATCATAAATTGTTATAATTGTAAATATGATTGTTATTTAAATAATAATAATAAAATGAATAAAAAAATGAATAAAATTATAATTTACAATATTTATAATATACTTAATATGTATGATATAATAAATAATAATTTTATTTGTTTTTCATAGAATCAAATTGAAAATTTTGACCGCTAATAGTTTTGAAGAAAACTTTTATATAAGGCAGCGTTTATATGTTCTTGAATTGTGTTTATAACGTATAAATGATGTTCATTAAGATTTGACATCCGACTTTGTTATAGAATATCATAAATTTTTTTTTTTTAAGAATAGTGTTCGACACGCATTTTCGTATTTCGCAAGTTGAAAAAGAGTTGCGAGAAAAGGTATTTATAAACTTCTAATTGTGTTATGCCAACATATTGAAAGATTTATTTATTTATTTATTTATTTTAACAGTTGATCCTACAGATAAATCTGTAGGCCAACTTTATAGGTCCTTTTCCCTTTCGAAATGTGGGCCTTTTTTATTAAACTATATTAATTATTTGGTATATATTTTTGTATATTATATATTTATATTATTTTTTTTTATTAGTTATATTATATCTTTATTAATTATTAAATTATATATGAACCGATGTGGTTGCATAGCAAATTACATTTTTCAGTAATTTTCACCATTTGAAAAAATTTTCGGTTCTCACGGGGCTTGAACCCGTGATCCTTCGGTCGTTACATTACTACACTCGAGTGCTTTACCACTCGGCTACCGAGGCCACATATTGAAAGATATACATTAAAAAATACAAAAAATGTGTATTAAATATTATTATTAATCATCAATACAAATAATACTTAGAATAATTGATTTACTATTTAAATATTTATATTTCATAAATGTTCTGAAATTATACTGAATATTTATATTTGTTTATAAGTATTTATTATTAGTACTCGTCACACATATTCGTATCTTTGTATTTTGCAAGTTTAGAAAGTGGATTTTGCGTGAAGAAATATAGTATACTTTGCAACTATATTTGTTTATCTTTGAGATATGTAATTAAAATTTTTTAAATTAAATTTGATGTAATTGCAATAAAATTTGTAAATTTAATAAAAATAAGTAAAACAAAACTTTCATGAAATAAAATCTGATGTCTAAACGGTCTCTAACAAATACTATTAATAGAGACGTACATTTCAACAAAATGTGGCGAACAGAGATGTCGCTGGCAGTATAGATATGAAATTAAATGCATTTGAACTAAATACATACCACACCCACATTAAAAACACAGTAAAATAGCCATAGATACGTTTTTTATGTTTTTTTTTATTATCATAATAGCCCTAACTATGTCAAAACTCAAAATAAAAAACAAAACATTTATTTATAGAATTTATATTTATATTTCACTTCTTTTAAATTTTGGTATGGTTAGGTATGACCATTATAGTAAAGGTTATGATTGGTCACGACTTTGTTAAATCATATCGAATCATATAGGCCATTGAACGAAGTATCATATGACATCATATGACCCCTTATGACTATTATAGTTAGGGGTAAAGCCAATAATTATGCTTTTTCTCTTATTGTGCAGTTTTTATTGACGCGTTATGACTACTATAGTTAGTGGTAAAGCCAATAATATTTATGGTTTTTCTCTTATTTTTCAGTTTTTATTGTTATATTGTTATCCCGCTAGGGTCTCTGATGTAAGTTAAGGTAGTCTGTGATATTTCTTTTTAAAGTTTTTTTAATTTTTATGTTTACTAAATTTGCCGTGTATTGAATTGGAACTTGATAATAGTTGTTGCTGTTATATTTGACGATGCCAGTGAAATTGTTAAGTTTGGAAAATTAACTCAACACTTCATGTGCCATAGTAACTGTTATAGGCACATGCACAATTTGCAAAAGATGTTTTAAAAATTAACGGATCAAGAGACATGTCCAAAAATTTCAGTAATTTTGACTAAGAAAATAAAATTTGCTACAATAATCAACTCTTTTTATTTTTCTTATTAAAACACAAGTATCCAAATAATATTACTTTATTTGAGATTTAAACAGAGTTCTTGAAAAATTCAAAATTTATAGATATCAACTTTTGGCAAATTACCACAGCATTATCTTTATCATAACTCATAATATGACTATTACTATAATTTATCTAAACAAAAAAAAATGAAACTAGATTCAGGCTGAATTTAATATTATCGTTCTTCGCATCATGAGATTTACAAATTACTCAGTCCTTCCTTCCTTATTTCTGATGTATAGGTATACAAGCATATATACTTATTTATTTTTTGCTATGGAAGTTATTTTTAAAAATTTACCCTACTGGAAAATAATTGTTGTAATTATTTATAATATACCTATACTTTTATTTAGTTGTTTCTACTACTTTTAATCCTACCGTTTTGTTTAGTTTTATTATTTTTATTTTTAGTTTCATTTTTCGTTTTATTTTTATTATTCATAATTCTATATGTATACATTATTATATTAGTTTATTGTTCTTCATAATTCTATAGTTATATTCTAAATAGAGTAATAACAATTTGCTAGTCATCAACGAGAATTATATTTACAAAACTCTTTACCCCTGTAGGTATCATCCTTATTCCATTATGGTAGGCTTTACTCTATTATATATTTAAACATATTTAATGTTGAAGCCTTTATTTAACCTGCTGAACTAAGAATTATTATGATTTATTAAAATATTTTTATTTTGTAAATTTATGCTTTAATTTGTAAAGTCGAATAAATTATAATATAACTTTAAATTGTCAGAAATTTATTATAAAAGTTACATGCATACTGTAAAAATCAAAATAAGATTTTTTTTTTAAGAAATCATAATTACTTTAATTACTGACATTTGAAATTTAATAAAATTAAAAAAAAGGTATATAAATGATTGATTTAAAATGTTGAAGATTTTGATTAGTAAAGTGTTATAATAATTTGTCAAACTTTGAAAAGCAATTATTCGAAGATTTGTTGTTGTATTTACCATCTATTAGAAATACTGAAATTTTTCAGTTTAAACCGTAGATCGAAATTGATTTCGAGTATGTCAAATAGCGATTGTCGTGAGCTTAGTTGTCAACATCTGCAAAGCTGAAATAGCTGATGGTATAGTTGAATCAATAAACAAATCATTATATGTCAAAGTAAAATGATTCAATCTTTAAATACATGCAAAATAATACCAATCAAATAAACACGAATGATGAGCTGGATGAGGAAATAATTAATAACAGATGAAAATTTGACTTGACATTGTCAAATATTAGCACAGACAAAAAGGGTAAGAAAATTAGTAATAATTTTCAAGCTGTTGGGGGAGAAAATGTAACATAAAGTGAAAAGGGCCGGATATACCTGGTATCCTACTGTACTCTACACTCTGCAAAAAAGATTGAAATCTCTAACTGCTTTATAAAAACTACAGCTAATATTTCTAATTTGCAATTTTTATTCCGAATATTTTATGGGAAAAATTTAATGCTTTTGCTAAAAGCAGATATTGGGAAGCATCAGACGTACTGTATAATTAGGTCAAAAATTCATCCATATTCAAATATTCAACCAAGTTTTGAGCAAAATATTCATTAATTATAAAATTCTTAGAAAATTTTAGTATCATCAACCATCATAATTTTCATTGATTCAAAGTATCAAAGTGAGGTAGTCTACTAGAGGATTATAACAAATCACCTCTTTACTTAAAATATAACACTTAAAATATTATGAAGAATGTTTGAAAAAAAATATGATCACACTCATATTTTGTAATTATATTTCGTAATCAAATTAGTTTTTAATGATGTATGTTGAGTTAAGTAAAAGATTAAATGTCACAATAAATATAGTGTAGAAGTGTCAAATATTCGTTTAGAGGTAAGCCGTGTTATTAGAGATATCAGAAATTTTAATATCACGGTTATTGATTATTTGAAATGAATGGAACAAAGTCAATAGCAGAGCGTGACAAAATAGAAATCAAAGGACCTTATTATAATTATCACTTAAGAGCAAGTAAATTGATCAGGAATCCCAAAATCGTATTGCACTAAAAGGAGAAGATCAGTATCTATTTCAATTCTTCGCAACAAGTTAGAATATTGCACGGATACATCATAGGAGATATCGAGTTTCATATCAGATAAGTTAGAAGAAATGCGCCGATCTATAATCAAAATATAACTCAAATATCTCACAATTGAATACCACAAAACAGCACTTAATCAAACAAACCATCGAAACGTTGGAGAGACGTAACATTTTTCTCCCCAGAAATCGTTTAATTTTGAATAAATATATCTATAAATATATCTCTTGATACTTCGTCTCTCCAACGTAGTTTGGTTTTCCCCATCATCGTTTTCAGGATCATGGTAACTATTTTCTAGCAAAGAGACCTACATCAGTCTTTTGTGGATTTAATAAGAGTTCACAGTTTGTAGTCCATTTATCTAGCTGGTTTAAAGCGTTTTGCATGAGGTCTCTTAGTGTGCTTAGATACTTTCCAGAGACAGTGATAGCAATGTCATCCGCATAAGCAATCACTCTGAAGCCTGCCCCTTCTAGTGTTAGTAATAATTCATTTACCACTTAGTTCCATAGAAGAGAAGACAAGACATTTGACACCTGAGGGGTAGCTCTTCAGACAAACCTTCTTTCGCAAGCAGCACCGAGTTTAACATTGATAACCCTGCTCTTAAGCATTTTGTTAACAAGTGTTACTGGTGCGGAATCTACTTCAAGGTTCGACAGTGCACGTGTGATTACCTCAACGTTGAAATTGTTAAAGCCTCCTATGTCCATAAACGCAAGTAGTTGTGTACTCCTTATAAGCCAATGATTTTTCAATAGTACTAACTAGAGAGTGGAGGGCGGTATCCACCGACTTTCCCTTGTTGTACGCATACTGTGTCGTTGAGAGTCGATTATTATCCATATTATCAATCGGTCTCTCAAGAGTCTTTAGTAGAAATGAAGACAGAGTAATTGGTCTGAAATCTTTAGAATAGGTGTGGGAGCTCTTACCCGCAGACTAACACTTTAAAATGTGGCCTAGATCTAGACAACTCTTAAAAATTGTTTTGAGCCAGGGAAAAGTAGTACTAAAGGAGTGCTGCATTTAAGCTGGATAGATACCATCCGGTCCTGGTGACTTAAATGATTTAAAACTATTTATAGCCCATTGCAGCTTGGAGTTTGTTACCACTCTCTCCGATAAATCCTCTGATTTCTGAGTTGAATATCACTTTGGTTTATCGTAGATTGTGTATTAGAGCCGCCGGGGAAATGAGTTTCTAACAGCAGCTTCAATGATTCTCCCCTAGAAGTGGTCCATGTGCTATCTGCCGTTAAAAGGTAGCTGGGGATCGCCGAATTAGTGGATAGTATTTTACGCAGCGTTGAAGCTTCGAAGGTTTCTTTTATGTTGCCACAGAAGATTCTCCATGAATCCTTTTTGGCCTTTTTTAGTACAGTTTTGTACGCTTTAAGGGAATCTTTATATAGTTTCCAGTCTTGAGCTTCTCTAGTACTTTTTGCTATATATTTCAGGATCATATATCTGGCGGACACTTTTTACTCGAAGATACAAACGAGAAAGGAGACTACAAAAAAGTAAAAAAATCGAGAATAGTTTTAAAGTTAGCATTGGTAATTTCAATGCTGTACTCTAATTAGAATTTTTGATATACTATTATTATTGATAGGTATTTTGCGTTCTAGTGGTAACATAAATGCAGAGTTATATAAAAAAGAAACAATTTCAAAAATTGTTTTCAAAGTTTTCTATTGGAAATTTTATGCAAAATTATTTAACAACAACAAATTGTTTAGAATTTTAATTTTTCGTTTTTTAATTGGTGAGCTTATATTTAATTTTTTTTGTTGTTTTCGTATTTCAATCAGAGAAATTAAAAATTGTTTTTTTTTTTTATTTTTCCAATTAAATTTTATTTTCCTAATGCGAAAAAAATAAAATTAGAAAAATATTTGAATAAATGCTGATTGGATATAAAATAAACTAAAACTGAGGCAAAAATAATGTCGTTAAAAAATAACAAATAAAATGCAATTTTAATCAATACGTTCAACAAGCCATATTTAGTACCCTAAGACCCCTATTACACATCAATCTGTGATCCATGAATGGTCAATATATTGTCAATATATTGACCGCTAATTGATGAGAAATTATTGATGGTGGTTCTATTATCGTGAATCATCAATATTGCTGTCAAAATCAACGGAGGTAAAAAAATGACTTCTTGGGGGTATGTTCAGATAAGTTTATAATATTAATTTATAATGTAATTCTAAAAAGAACAACTTTTATATTAATTTTAATAATTATAGCAATTATTGTGAAAAAACAATTGATATATTTTCCAAATGTGCAAAAAAAAATAATTTGTTGTTTTTTATACACAACATTTACTATAAAAATTCCATTTAAACTGAAGTCAAAAACATTCCTCCAGTAATTATATTTTCAATATTCATACAGGCTCTTGCAAAATGTCAAAATATGGATAAAAAGATTGATGAATGCATGATTGATGTGTAATCGCTCATCATCCTTTTCATCAATATATTGTCAATATATGGACAAGAAGATTGATGAAAAGAATAACGTGTAATAGGCACCTAATAGCAACGGCATAGTTTAAGAGAGTCAATAATCCTTGTACTAGAAAAATTTTGGTCAGTTTTTGCTCTTTTACTGTTTTATGTAACACTACATTTCAAACATCGTGGTATGGTCCTTAAATCAACAAAATAATTTTTTTTTTTATGTAAAATATTTGAAAATCATTTTATTTTACAAAATCTACTCACGTAATCTAATAACATAAAATTTTATAACTTTTGATGGTACCATCTACAAAGAAAGAAAGAAAAAAAACTTAATAGAATTTCAGTTCTTGAAGCATTTTTCTACTATACGTACTTATTTTTTTTGTAAAATATTTCATATTTTAAACTTAACGTAGTAGAATAAAATTATTTTAATAATGATGATAATAGACCAATTATTGGGGAATTGAAAATTGAAAATTTAATTTTAGTTCAAATCAGAAAATTTAAATAACCAAATTGGAATTTGTGTCCAACTGATGGTACCAAAATTTCGTTTTTGTAAGTCATCAACATTATCATAATATTATTAGGATCATCACCAAATTTGTTCAAACCTCTTCAGTAGTACATTTAATGAAACATGAAGAAAAACCTCTTGGCTCATCAAAGTAAGTAATTTAACCTGAAAATTTCACACACAACTGGTGGTAGGTGATGGACTGAATTCACCAATCCTGCATTAGCTATTAGCTTTAATTTATTAAAAATACCTTTCGGAATATATTAATAACATAGATTATGTCATGTGGCTGGTAACACGATAGCCTAAAATTTTTTTCAAAATTATTTCATTTGTTTGTATTTTTATTTATTTTGTAATGGTAGATTTAGTGATACAAATATTATCCACGTTATAAATAGAAACTATGCAGCTAAAATATTCTAATATAAATAAGAACCAAATTGTGCAAATCAGCTTGTGATATTGTTACAACAGCACGTGTAAGTTCTATTTTAGAGTTAATCCATAAATCGCCTAAATACGTACCAAGATGAAATATAATTCACACACACGCTTTGTTCACAGCTTTAGGCTACCTTGACCGTGCTATTCGTTTATATTCTTAACTTTTATTGGACATAAACGTTTAGCTGTAGCACTTTCTCTATTTTATAAACACTTTATTGATATTAACAAATCTTTAACAGAAATAAAACCAATGCTTCCTGATCTTAAGCAATTCCAAATGCAAAACAAGAGAAGCTGCATGTGTACCCCTCTACAGATCCCAAAATAGTGTAAAAAGGGTTATGGAAATTTTTTCATGAGCTATAAGAATGTGGGATCATATCCCAGCTAATGTGTTTCAACTTTCATTATAAAATTTACAGCATTTTATGGAAGATATTGATAACTTTATTCTTTAAGTCATACTTTCCTTTCTATATCAATTTTATTTTCTGTTCTATCTAGCGGTACATAAGTGCTAAATAAAATATCTTAACTCCTAAGGTGATTATAAAAAAAACTAATTTTAACTGATAATTCCATACCGTTCAAGTCAACAATAATTGATGAAAAATTGTTCCTATGTTAAGGACGACTTCTTTTTATTTAAAACCTGGTAAAAGATCAAAAATGAAAAGAAGTGTAGATGCAGGATGCTGCAGAGTATATCGCACACCTTATTCTAGTATATCGTATTTCGACTTACGATATACTAGAATGATTGGTTTATTTTGAAGATAATAACAGGACGCATCTACTGTATAGATTTCATCAAAGCGATACGTTGCCTCCCTCGAAAGTTATGACAGATTGAAGACTTACGATATTCTGTCAGTTTCGTTGACTCTCCGTTCTAGTGCAATGTTAGTCGACATACGATATAATAGAACGTATATTTTAAATCAGATATCGACATACAATTTTTATGCTCGGATGTACTTCAAAACCTGTCTTCTAAATGGGTTTGTATGTATTCTTACGATAAATAAGTTTGGAGAATTTTTGAAGTTGAGTAATTTTGTTGATAACGGTTTTTGATATAATTTTTGTATTTTGTCATAAAATTTAGAAGTTTATAAATTGTGCTGACATTATTTGATAAATTCAAATATATTTTAAAGTTTTTTGTGTTAAAAAAATAATGTTTCGCGGAAAATTAATGGTACATGAAGTATTAAAAAATAAAAATCTCAAGTTTTAATATTGAAAGATTATTTTTCCGTTTATTTCTGAGTGAAATTTTTTTTTTATAGAAACTTCTTCAAGAAAAAAGTTAGAGTTTGATAGAACATTTAATTCACCAACTTTATACAAGCACCAACTAAATGCAAGTATGTATAAAAAAATAATTTCAAATTCAATAAAAAGTTAGCCATTATATTCGTATTCTTATCACAAAGTTGAAATAGATACACATTGACATAAGGATCATAATTCAAGCATCAAAATGGCTGAAGTGCAAGCATCAAATTATGAAATTACTACAGCAGAAAATGCTATTTTAACTTCTTTACCTAGTATATCCCAAATAGAGGAAAAAGGTTAAAAAATTTACATGCAATATAATTAAATAAACCATACTGTAAAGTCTGGAAATACGTACTTAGGTACTAATGTGTTGTTGTGTAATAGTCTTGCTATTTTGAATTCATGAATGTGGAATCAGGTGGATAGAAGTGACCATTTTTGCAAGAGCAGCTGCAAAGGAAGTTTTCTGGTTTCTATCTCATTTTGTTATTTGTAGTTTCGACAATGGGCAACAGAATACCTAGCAGACAGTGTAGCTTCTAATCGGTCAGTGACCCATACTGATAGCTTTTTTTTATATTTATTTTAATTTATTTTTTTTATTTAATTAGTTATTCATTAAATAATCTTTGATTGATAATCACAATGACACCTATTATATTCATTTTACAAATACTTAGAGCTTTATATAATAAAAAAAAAACAAATTTCAAGTAAATAAACTGAAAAATAAATAACAATATTAAGCTTAAATACTATAAAAAAAAACTAAATAAAAATATAAAAAAGTGTTCTACAAAACCAGAACATAAATATGATTTATATTGAATAAAAATAATTAATAAATATCTTGATAGATCAGTACGAGACATGGCTAAAATTTATTTTGATTTTGTTGATGTTATAAGAGTACCATATTTTCCTAATGGCCGCACAGCTATTTAGTCTATGCACCTTTCGTTTGATGTTATCTGATAGTATGAATGAATGAGTTACTTAACGGCTTCTATTGACGAGTGTCACTCCTATCAAGGGGCCTGTAAAGATTGCTGAAAACTAATACTGAAAATTCTGCTAAGCCAGTACAACTGCTCTTTCTTATTGTATAGTAGAGAGACCGAAAAACAACCAGCTACGCTTTCAAATTTGTTTAGGCATTGTTTCATAAAATTATTGAAGATAGTGTCCGTGACTAAATCTTTGATAGTGAATATAGAATCAATCCAAAAATGTTTTTCTCTTTAAACTGTTTTTGTAACCTTTTCTGTATAAAAATATTATTGTAAATATTTTTATGAATTGCATTTTGGGTGAAAGAAGTAGTCGTTGTTTTCTTTAAAAAATCTAGTATGTATATTTAAATCTTCTGACAAAGAACTAATTTTTTATGGGCAATTTTATTTGTTTTGGTTTTTTTTTTAATCTCAGTAATTTTATTTAAAGTCAGTAATTATCCTTCAATCTTTAACTATTGTTTGTATATTTTTATCTTCACTTTTGTTTTCATTATTTTGATATTTTTATAATTTACTTTATATAAAACGATTTATTTGCCTTAGCACGTTTTTTTAATTATAAACAAAGATATAATCTCTAAAACCCCGCACATTCTATAAAAAGAATAAAAATTCAAAATTGAGATAAAATTAAAGTGCGGACTAAAAAAAAAAGAATTAAAAATTGTATTCGTCAAGGTAATTTAAATTTTAGATTACATGTACATTCTCAAAGTGTTCTCTTTACCAACCATTCATATTAAACTTCAAAGAGTGAAATTAAATTCTTGAACCAGAAATTGTTATTAAAATTCTTATAGCAAAGCAGACGTTATGGATAATTAAAAAAGAATTGAAAAAAATTTATTACTTCAGATTAAATCTTTATGAGAGTTGGTTATAAAGCATTCAAAATTCAATAATGAGCCATGAATAAGATATAAGAGTCATTTTTTTTATGTTTGTTTTTTTTTTTTGTTAAATAAGTTTTGTAAACGATATCTTTTTATTTGGTATACATTCGGATATTTTATTTAACAAGCTAATTGATGAAGTTGATCATAGGAATATTTTTATGATTCAATATTTTATCCTGATGTGTGAAAACTGCATCCCGTTAAAATAGCGCGCCTAATTAAACTGATCAAAAAAGAAAATTTAAAATATTAATTCCAACATCTACTCATGAAATTACTTTATTTATTTTTATTTATTTATTTTTATTTAACTATGCAGATATGAGAGGCAAGGTCTCTCTTACCACAGAACATATAAAATCATTTCACTTTAACTGTACTTAATCGATGGAAATTAACAGTAAAGCAAGATAAAAAAATGTATAACCATACGCTTGGATTTATAATGCACTGGGTCAAAGAGTTTACAAATCTCTACGCCATACATATATGAGATCGACATTTAAATATGCTACGCAAGTTTGGTCTCCAAATCGTAATGTTGATATTTCACGTATTGAAGCAGTTCAGCGTACATTTTTACGCTTTGCAATACGTGTCTTTTCATTTCCATTCTCTTTTCATTCCCAGTATATTCCCATTCCCTTTTCAACTTCCTCCAAATGAAGATGGGTTATTTTTGATAGACTTAATAACTTTTAGAGAGAACTTACGTTTCGTTAACCTGTTTAATATTGCTAACCGTTGTACTGACAACGGTAAGTTTTAGCCTGGGTCTTGAATCGCACACGAAAGCATCTTGATTTGATACTGACTTTAGTGATAAAAGCTTAAAATTAAAGCTGTATAATCGATAAGTAGTTATCGTAATTGATATTTGGCCTTTTTCTACTTTCTGCTTGTATTTGAATTTATCTGGAAATTCTACTAACTGATATTAGCTATTTATTTTTATCTCTTACTAATATTAGTTACTAACGGTGATGGATACTAACCCACTGGAAGATGATCTCATCGCGTAGGAACACGATTCAAGATTTCGTCTATAATAGATGTCGGATTTGTTTGTTCTAATCTATACCATAAAAATTACCCTTAACCACTCATTCCAGGATAAACTACACCATAATAAGTGAAATGTGGAAAGATTAAACACAAAACCAGTTTCTTTTTCACTCACTCACTAGTAAGAAAATTTCCAGAGTTTTCGTAATTTAAAGACAAAAACACTCTTCGAATAATAACACTGATGTGATCATTCCACGTGTGAGTTTTATTTAACATAACACCTAATTTTTAACACTATATATAATTATTAAGTTTTATATTCGAAATATCTTTTGTGTCATCAACAAGTGCTTAAGAATCATATGCCGAATATTTAGAGAGAAAGTGGAGGATCAGAGAGAAATGGAGGATCACTATCGAAGCCCTATGCTTCCACGCGGAGTAATAGAAGAAAAAAATATTCGAAATTTATTCGCACACAAACAACCATAGTCTGAAATTTGGACAGATTTAATCGTCGTCCATTGTTTAAAAAAAATAACCTATGCCGTTAAGACCGTCATTTATTTTGGCGATAAAGCGGAGAATATCAGAAACTGCAAAAGTTATATAAATTTGGGAATTATCTGCACACAATTTACAATGGACTTCAAGAAAATAACAGGACAAATCGCATTGATGAAGATGATATAAAGTAAATGGTTCAGTATAAATCCTTGAGGTAAAACGTGTAAGACAAGTAATTATTAGATTATTAAACATATCAAGACCATTATTCTATTAATATAAAATATTAAACAAGAACAACTAGCTAATTTATCATTGCATATTTGATTTGAAGTAAAAGAAATATAAATATACATAGAAAGAATTTATTAACATATTATGGTAAACTTAACAAAAATATAGAAAATAAATAATTCGTTAAGAAAAGATGTACAAATATCTACAAGGATCACATGAACAAAGACTTTTGGCTTGGTTAAATAATACAGATCACTGAATAATGTTATAACTCCATGTTATTGTAAAAAAAATTTAAATTTAGCAAATTAAATATCTAGATTAAATAAATTTATCAGAAAGCAAATTAAAAAACGGAAATATATGGCCTTAAGAAAACAAAAAAAAAACCGTTATCGGTAAAATTCATTCAAACATCAATACAACCACCATTAAATATTTTACACTTATTCTCAGATAAAGTTTATTTCTTTTGTTAAATTTACAGCCATTAGCGATGACCAGCACCCTCTGTGAACAATGAAATTTAAAATAAATTATTTTTTTTCTTGATATTATTCTTTTTAATTTAATTTTTCGTTTCTCTCCCTCTCTCTCTCTCTCTCTCTCTCTCTTTCCATATACCTACGGTATACTTATTATT
The DNA here is from genome assembly GCA_963942445.1 of Argyra leucocephala. Lineage (NCBI taxonomy): Eukaryota > Metazoa > Arthropoda > Insecta > Diptera > Dolichopodidae > Argyra > Argyra leucocephala. The sequence goes on along the minus strand of OZ012681.1, from coordinate 73,297,275 downwards.
TGTTGGAACTTACATAATTTATTATATTAACACGCAACTTGGTATTCCAAAAGTGTACAGTACAATGTGGCTTAAAGCAAATTGATGCAACAGATAAGACAAATTTTGTTTTTAATAAAAGTGTATACTGTACAACAAACAATGTTGCATTGTGAACGCATTCAGTGCTTTTATGCAAGTGCAAATGTTGATGTATGTTTTTAAAAATCGTGTCGTTTTTTATCGATTTTAAATCTTTGTGCAGTCGGTGATAGTGTCTTGATGTTTTAAGAAATTTTTCTTTTTATTCAATTTTTTTTATAAATTTACAAACACACACAAGTATAATATGTGAATAGTTTGTTCTAAAGGATTATAATATGCAAAACAAGAAAAGCAATATTTATTACCTTATTTTTTGGTTTTTATTGTTATGGTAAGGAAAAAGAAATTATGTTATTGCTTCAAGCAATTAATTGAACAGTAAACTTTTTAATTTACATTCATTTGAAAGAATCAATAAAAAAACTTCTACTTTTAAATTGTAGCGTATGTGAAATTTATAAAAATTGTTATTTAACAAAAAAAAAACTATAACAATATGTTTATCAAGTTACATTGTTTTTAACGAACAGTTCAAAATGCCCTAAGTTGAAATGTAAATTAATTGTGCACATTTAATTTTTCTTGTAATAAGGATTTTAGGGAACATTTCTTTTTGAGCTGTAGTGATCTACTTGTACTAAGAAAATCTATTTTTACTAAATCATTTTTGATACATCGTGCAATATTGGTACTCTTTGGACAGCCAACAATATACAATGAAATAAGAGAGGTTACTTTAAGACAATATTTTGTCTTAGTCCTTTATTTACATCACTGTCTTAATATAAAACACAACATTTTGTTGTTTTTATTACGTTTCATTTCTACTCAATACTTTCTTCAACATACATATTTATATTTTTTTTTAAATATTTTCATAAATTAGTTGGAAAATCATTAAATATATTTTAGGCTACATTATACATTAACATATTTTGTGTTTTGTTTTGGTTAAATAGACTTAATCTAAAATTTAAAATATTTCTTAAATATTAATTTTGAACATTTTGTACATAAGCTAATTTGTCACTCATCTTTGATCATAAATACATTAATTTTAATTTTTTGTAAAACACTCATTCATTTTAAACAATTTAACATAACAGCTTTTGAATACCTGCTTAGTTTTAGTATAGTTCTATGTATTCTAAGTATAGTAACTTTTGTAATTTTTTTTTATGCTCTTGACAGTAATTTAGGTAGAATTATCTTTTCGTGCTTAATTTAGTACGGTATTGCAATTTTACAATTAACAATATCTACAATATTTCGAGCAATTATTTATCAAATTACTGGCTTGCTCATTAACCTTCACTTGGGCAGGATTAACGTATGTTAATATTTACTTTTTTACTTTTGCATAAAAACTTCATTATTTGGCCGATCTTACTGAAATCAGAGTGCCTAATTTTTTTTAGTAGATATTGAATATATAAAGAAAAATTCGGAAAAACGTGTCTATGTCCAATTTTTCGGCAATTTAATTTTTTTTCTTCGTTGTTGGGCAACATTAACATATGTTAATATTTTTTTTATTCAAACAAAATGTATGGTCTTCTATAAAATTTTTGTAATTATTTCGATAAAAGTTGAAAAATAAAATAAAAGGTTCTGAAATATTTTAAATATAAATAGATATATACTAAAATTGATATATTTTAAAACATAAAATAAATAAAACACCAAAGGTTTTTTGAAAAAAACTTTTGTTTTGAATTTTATTTTTGGTATTTTATAAAAAAGAAAAATTCTGTTACGAACTTAAATTAAAAATTTATGTCAACCATTGATGTATTGAAAATTGCGGCAAATGTTTCTCAGTTAAACTTTCTGTTAATGGATAGCGGACCTATCGATTTTTGTCGGAAAATATTTTGTTGTCTAGCCCTTTGATATGTTGACGGAATTTTATTCCACTTTGTGCCATTCTTTTCAATAAAATATTGATTTGAATCAATAATGTGATTATTTTCTTCTTGTACTTTTGAATCTTCATCTAGAGACTCATCCTCAGAATGATGACCATCACTTACGTCTAAGATGCATTTTATAAGCATCTGATTCTTCATTTTCATTTTGCGAAATACAATAATCTTCATTTTCATCTTTGTCATCATTACCATCACTTTCGACTCTTGAGGGACAGGCAACTGATTCAAGTACTATTTATTCCGGTGATCCCACATCATCATGTTCATCATCAAGCACATGTTCCACCAATCTAGACAAATATGCTTGTTCTTCCTCAAATGATAATTCCTGAAATGACTTGTAAAAATAAGTTTTTTGTATCTTTTGTGTGAATTTTTATTTTTTTTATTTTTTGTGTTTCTCATAGCAAAACTCAATAAACAAAAGTGTCACATACCTGTAACGGCATGTTTTTTTAAATTTAATATATTTTGAATAGTTTTGCTTGCTTTTGAAGAAATTTATTAATATTTAGACCAAAATATAGGAAATACAAAAAATGGGTTTTTCGAAGAAAAACACTAATTTTTTATGTGTTTTGCACTTATACTAAAAATTACAAAATTTACTTACCTGCCTACCTGAACTGCACATAAAATTTTAAACTCTTCCATATTATTGCAAATATTGAAAATTCAATAAATAATCATACTAAAATATATATATTTAATTTTTTTTTCTTATTTCACTGAAATTGATACACTGTTGTTGTCGGAATTACTAACTCTGCTGTAAGTACCTTGTAACAAACGGAAGTTCCCAACAGCACTTCCTTTTTCTAAAATACCGGTATTTCCAAAAAATAATCTAAGAGGATAGATATTCCAAGGTAATTAAAGCAAACATAAAAGTAATAGTAATGCACATACAAAAATAAATATTAAAACATAAAAATCACGTAATTTTTATCAAAAAATTCTCTATACAAAATGTATGGAAAACCCAAAAATATGTATTAACATTTGTTAATCTTGCCCGCTTACGTATATTTCATTTGCCGCCCAAGCGAAGGTTAAATGTGTATTTAAAAAACTATAACTATTGCTAATATATTGCTAATACTAAGCCTTCTTAAATAGAATAGGTCCATTTATTTAATGTTACCAGATTATACTCTTAATTATCTTTGGTCATTGACCAGGTCGAAAAACTCGTAAAGCATTTTTTATTTTGCTTCATCGGGAATCTATGAAGCATTTTATTGTTTGACATAAAAAGTATCGAAATCCAATATTCAAAATATGGTCTAACTAATACATTATAGGCTATACGAAGAAGATAGGTTCCTTTTGATAGACCTGAAATTTCTCCAACAACCACCACCAAATTTATCCACCAAATTATTGCTGGGAATATCCTGACACCTAAAATTAGGATTCAATATAAGATATGCCTTGATATGATATGATAGTTTCTTACTTATAGAAGAGACGCAATTTATTACTAACTTTTTTACATAAATATTCTAAAGCTTAAATTGTTATCCATGACTACAACTAAATAATTAAATGCTCTTTCTATATTTGTTACTATTTATTATCGAATACAATTAATTTTTTAAAAATTTAAATTTAATTTGTAATTAATAATCCATTTTTAAAATCTTTACTAATTTTTGCAATATATTCATCAATTTTATAAGGGTGATTTTGTCAAAAGCGACAGTGAAAAACTGAAGCCTTCGCAGAACATCTAGAAGGAACTGCTCAGCCACATAATATCAATGATAAGTTACCAATTATACGAAACCGCAATAATTTTTATAAAGCCAATTAAAATGAAGAATAAAACAGTGCAATTACAAACATAAGACAATTCGACGACAAAAAGTATGTCACCAGGATATGTCAAAATTAATGGAAAAATGTTTAAGGAATTACCTGGTACATATAGGTTTCATTTATATTACACAAATTTTCAATGCTATCTTTAGAAAAAAACTATTTCCCCTCATTATGGAAGCTTCTGAAGATCATAATGATTCCTAAACCAGGTCTCCAAAGACTCAACAAAAATAGATTCATATATACGTATTAGTCTTTTACCAACAATATCTTTAGTACTTAAAAGAGTGTCACATTTTCACAAAAAACAATTACTTCCCTACTTTTATAATAAATACATATATTAAAAAGTTAAGTACTAAACAGATTTGGCTTAATCAAATACCAGATTTATCAGACTAACGTCAAAAAACAAACAAAAGTTCAGTATCGAGATTGAAAATTTCAAAATAATGTATAAAAAATAAAAATCATTTCAATTTAAAAACTAATGAAATGTAACAAACCAAAGCCAAATTAATATTGAAAAATTAAATGTCCTTTATTTGAACTTTGAACTTTTATTCTGATTTTATTTTTTAAAATTTTATTTTAATCAATAATTTGTATAAAAATTGTCCTCGATCTAAATAAAACAAATAAGGACAATTTTTTTTTTTTCAAAAATACTCTTGTACATTCAATTAGAATTTCCATTATTTTTCGACCGACTCTAATTTTTTTTTTACATTATCTACATGCATTCAAATATCTATTAAAATGTGAAAAAAATACATGGAATGAGAGAAATCACAAAATAATGTGAAAATAAAATTGAGGTTAAGGACAATAACAAGTTTTTCTCAAATTTATTTATATATATTTATGTTTGAATAAGAAAGTGTTTTGAATTTGATTTTAATAATATTAAAAATTGTATTTTCATCTATTTTATTTAAAATAATTGAAGTACATTAAAACTTTATAAATAATCAGAAATAATGCATTCAAATTGGTATATTCGATTATTTGAATTGTCGGATTATTTAGTAGATTTTGCAATATTCGTTATCTGAATGTACTTAAATCAGTATTCACGAATATTGAAAGGGTTTCTAGTGACTAAAAATATCACCCTACCCAGGACAAAGGTATTAACTGTTTGTTTTTTAAAAATATAATTTTAATTATTAAAAATATATAAATTTATTAGTATATTCTGGTTCAAAAACTAAAAACAATGATGCTTATGTAAATGAAAATGAAGTAAAAAAATTAAAATCATGACGACTAGTCCTAAGCTAGTCGATCGTCAGTCACAAAACCTACATCACGATGACTTATCCTATACCCAATTATTTAAATAAAAACTATTAATCGGATAGCAAAAAATATTGAATAATCGGATGCACTAATCTGGAAGCTATTAAAATTTTACAACTATTACTATAGTCAAATAGAGTTAAAACTGAAAAACTGTGTAAATTGCTTAAAATTAAAAAAAAACATCTCTCAAGTTTTTCATCTTAACTTGTCACTAATTTCCTTTCATGCAAACTCAGTTTCACACTTAAAAAATTTATAATTACATAAATTTATTTCATAAAAATAACATGTTACATTGAAATTTTGGTCGATTTTTATAATTCACAGATGTATTATTGACATCTTCTAATAAGTTATAAGATCAATCAAAATGAAAATCGGAATTGTATAGGTAGTCTAACAATATAAATACCTACTGATGAGTTCTAGTAGTGTGATAATGAACGAAACAGGCTCTTTTTGAAAAGTTGCGAATTGCAGAATAGAGCATTTTTATCGGAGGGAAACATATGAAATGGTAGTATGTTCCACATTTTAGAAGTTCTTACAATAAAGTAATTTTCGAAACCAGTTTCGGACCAAGTGATCCTTGGCAACGGTGTAGCAGGGAGCATTTGAAGTGTACCTAGTGTTACTCCGGAATTGCCTACATGTGGTAATGGCATGACAATGACAAGATATTTATAAAAGAAGAATATACATAAAAGAATAGAGAGTAAAAGTTATCTAAACGGTATAGTCGCCAATTAGACGTAAGCCATAATTTCGGATTTATGTATTAGAATAACTTTTACAGCCTTATATAAGTTATCATCTGCTAATTCCATTTACAATAAGTGTTAATAGTCTTTAACTATTTCAATAGCTATTATTTAATATTTGTTTTGTCTATGAAATCATAGTTAGCTACGTCGGTAGGTGGTTCCAATTAGTACTTAATCACAAGTGACCTATTAGTTATTGTTGGTTTTTATGGGTAATTCTCTCAAGGAACTTAGTATTAAGGTGACCGTGTGCGATTGAGAAAGTAGTTAAAATCGTTAATTTGGCTTGCTGCAGATACTAATTCGACGAAATGTTCAAAAGTTTCTGTCTGTTTTCTTTATTGCAGGAGATTGAACAAAATACAAAGCTTTGTAACGGAGAAATGCTTCCTATTGAACGATGACCCGTACTGATTGCGACCACATATATCAGTACAAAGCTGCAGCTGGCTAAAGATAAATAAGAAGCCTCTATGCAACATTTTGTTTGTTCTGGCCAGGTCATACGAATGCAGATATGAACAGGTGAATATTTTTTTTTGATAAATTTTTATTTTAATCATCTTTATTGTTAGGTTTAATTTTTTAATCGGTGCATTAATTTGGAGTAGAACAGTTGTAGCCTCGGGCCTGAATAAGATATTTATTGACAGTGGCAAAAAAAGTCAGAAAATTTTAGAAGAATCTCAAATTCCACTCTTTCACGGGATTTATATATCCTCTGTCAATAACATTGTTTATATGTAAAGGTTTTTGAAATAATTATCCTTTCTTTAACATTATTTATTTTAATTGGAATTTTTTCTTTATTCCGTTATGGCGTAGGTAATTTTTTTCTTGTTGATTTATATTTCCGATTTTCCAATTATTTTCATAACTTTAAGAAAAAAATGTTCTCAACTTTGCGAAAATAAAAATCTGCAAAATATTTTTGGTTTAAATAAATTTTAAATATTTGATTTTTCAAATAAAGAAAGAACGCTGGAAGCAACTCGAAAAATATGCGGTTAATTTTAATATAATAATTTTTTTTGCACTTTTTATTTACAGATTTTGTTTAGAATGTTATAAACCACAATTTCTTGTGTTTGAAAACTTTTTTGCGTTAGAAGAAAAATATTTTCAAATAATTCTTGGAAAATGGGAACGACGAAACATAATTTTCTGCGAATTACAAATAATAAAGATTCTAATGGTATAAAGTTCAAAAACAAAATATGTAATTTTTTGTAAATAATTTTTTCAGCTTTTTATTAAAAGATTTGTAAATTAAAAAAACCCTATAGGTATTTTTGCTATGCTTAAGTATTTAGAAAATTGTGTGTAATCTGTATAGATACCTAATATACATTACGTGTTTCTTCTTTTACAGTGTTGTTGGTTAATTTGAATTGAATGATGTAAAGTATTTAATCATTTATTTCTTCAGAATTTTAATATTTATCACAAACACATGAGCAAACTGTGCTATCCAAATATTCTTTAAACGTGATAATCGATGTCAGTGTCATTTAATCGGTTAATATTAAGTTTGAAAGAAGGTGTATGACTGCAATAGGCCTTAGCAACTGTTCTATATGTTTTTCTTTACTGTAATTTTTAATAAGTTTGTGTGCGAACAATGATTATCCTTGGCTCTAAGAATTAACTCATTACATCTGTTTTCGCAAGTATATCTGCTTTCTTATTACCTTGTATTCAGTCATGCCCAGAAGTCCATATCCTAGTAACTATGTTTTCTTTTGCTAACTTAATAAGCTTTTCTAACAGGTAAAAGCTAGCTTTGATTTTAAAATTTGAGTAGCCATACCTTTTAAATCTGCTTGGCTATCTGATTTTATGTATATGCTAGCCCCTGTGTGCTTTTAATGCATTATAATGTCGATATCTCAAAATCATAAGTTTCAGCTTGAAGGATAGTTGTGTTCTGTTCCAAGCGCAGCGTTAAACTTGAATGTTAGTCCAAATACGCTAGCATCTCTTTTGACTTCAATTTTTGAGAATAACACATATCTATACCAAAACAACCCGTCACCTGTTTTAGTGCATATCTCATTGTTTTGACAATTACATAGAACAAAAAAAACATATTCAAAACATTACAGCTTTCGTGAAATAAGCAGTAAAACGAGCAAAATCAGGGCCAATATGGATATTATTTAATGATACACTACAAAAAATCTTTTCTCTAAATTCAATCAACTTTATTAAAAAAAAATGTCTTATAATCGGAAAACACTGTTATAATATTAAAAGTTTTTTTAAAAAAATTATTCTCTAAGCATGTGTGAAGATTTGAAGAATTGTAAATATTGTGCACTACTGATGGTCATTGTCTAGGGAATTCATCTGCTGAATCATTAACAATTTATATTTTATAAAATAATTATTATCATTCTGACTATATTTTGTTGACACATCCGTCATAACAAAAATTATAACGTGACATTATTTTAAAACTTTATTTTTTCTCAAAAGTTTTAAAAAATAAAAAATTTTTATTATGTTTGTCCAGTTTTTTATATTTAGTGTTGTTTAATTTTGTTTTTTTGTTTGCATTATGAATTGACAGCAATTTGCTGTAAAAGTAAACAGGAAATTTAAACAAAAACTTTACAATTTTCCGGAAGTTATCATAAAATTGAGAAATGAAGATCTGTGTATATGTGTGTGTGTGTGTGCATGTTTATCCCTATAAAAAATGTAACAATATTTTTGAAAAACACAAAAAAAAACTTATTCCATTGAAATTTTGTTCAACGGCATTCTCTAGTTGATTATTTGTATAACAATTTTAATTGAACAATTAAAACAGGACATTGTAATATTTGTGACAAAATTTATGTAATTAAACTAAATTTAAGTTGGCTCTAACTAAAGCATTAATTTTAATATTATAAATTTACACACGATTTGTTAGTTAAATAAATTAACAATAGTAGCTAAGCTTATCTCTGTGGCTTGAGAATTTAAAAATTGTCATTCAGAAGTTGGATAAGTATTAAAAGAAAAGATATGTATATCATTTTCATATAATGAATCAATTAGATTTAAGTATCTGCAAATTCATCATAACATCACCATTAAAATTTTTTTTTTTTGTTTGTTTTTTTATTCACAATCTGTATGTTAATTAAAAATAATACAATAAGTGAATATGTTTTTGACTGACTTAGTTAATAATAGATATGTGAAATTACAATCCAATAAAAGTAATTTCTTAATTTATATTAAAAAATATATTGATAATAATGTCAAGAAATTTCTACAGATCTGCTGGTGTATTTCGTTGTAATCTTGTATGTTGTGTAATATTCATAAGTGTACTTGCTATTACATTGGGATGACTATTTAATCTAGCACGATATCTCTGGCTGTGTCGGTGAATTTCGTCTTGGACCGTCGACACTTGCAAATCATTGTGTATTATGTAATTTGGCACAAACCAAGGTGCATCAACTAAAGCTCGCAGTACCTTATTTTGGAAGCGTTGTAATATTTCAATATTTGTTTTTTTGGCTGTTCCCCATAATTGTATACCATAAGTCCATATTGGTTGGAGTATCATCCTATATATCAGCAATTTGTTTTCCTGTGTCATTTGAGACCTTCTACCGACAAGCCAATATAATTTCCTGAAATTTGTGCTTATTTGGATTCTTTTTGTGTAGATGTGCTTTTTCCAGGTCAGACGGCGATCCAGATGCATTCCAAGATACTTGACACTTTCTGTTTGAGGAACAGCATTACTATTTAAAAATACTGTAGGACATGTATCCCTCCTTAATGTGAACGTAACGTGATTAGACTTAGTTTCATTGGCTTTAATCTTCCATTTGTTCAACCATAATTCGATATTGTTTAAGCTCTCTTGCACGAGCCCAGAAGCCACATTCTTATCCTTGTGCGATGCAAGTATGGCTGTGTCATCGGCAAATGTAGCTTTTATTGTGTTTGTTGTTTGCGGTAAATCGGCAGTGTATAGCAAGTAAAGCACTGGACCTAGAACGCTACCTTGTGGAACTCCCGAATGAATTTCTTTGAGGCTGGTAAAATATTCATTTTGTTTGACAAAATAATAACGATTTTCCAGATAGCTTTTTAACAATTCATAGTAGTGATATGGCAAATTTTGTTTTAATTTATAGAGAATTCCTTTGTGCCGGAGCAATAATTTTTGTTTTCAAAATCTTCATTTATTTTATTTACAATTCTATGTATTTGTTCCTCTGTGGAATGTTTATGCCTGAAGCCAAATTGGTGTGCCGGGATTAATTTTTTTATTGGTTGAAGTCGTCGTAGGATTAGTTTTTCCGTCACTTTAGATAACACTGGAAGAATACTGATTGGCCGATATGATTTGACGTCTTCAGATATTTTGCCTGGTTTAAGTATCATTAGGATTTGCGAAATCTTCCATTGGTTCGGGAAATATAATGAATCAATTAGATTTAAGTATCTGCAAATTCATTATAAGATCACCATTAAAATAATAAATAATAACAATTCGATCCAAAGGAATTTTAAACCTTAGTTTCTGATAGATAAGAGATATAATGTAAACATAAGTAAATTTCTATACAGTCATGGATAGTTTCAGATCACCACAAACTCCATGATACCTCCGGCACTTCCTAAGCAATTCGTTAGCAACAAACTATTTCAAACCGAATGCAAAAAATGAATGAAAAACAAATAGATGTGGCAAACCAACAGAGGAAATGACCTTGCATCGGGCATACTCTGAGAAAACCTGACAACAACATCGCAAAACAATGTTTAAACAACAGACTTCGTTGACGCAAGTACCCAACAAAGAACATGGCCACAATTGAAGAAATTAACCGAAGATAGGAGTTGATAGAAAGATTTCACTACCGCCCTATGCCCCGCGAATGAGGTTACAGAACAATGATAAAGCTACACTAGAGTCTTAGGTATATTTTAACAAAATCAATAATTTGCTGAAAGCAGTTTTCAATATTTTGTATTTCTAAGTTTTGAAAATTTCCGAGGACAGGTTTGGTCATTCTAAAATTCGTTAGATTCTAAAGCTTATGACAATTAAAAACAAAAAACTTATCTGTCTAACTAACTAACAAAATCATATCTGAATAGTTATATTCAATCTAATTTGCTTCAAAATCAATTTAAAACTAGTTTTTTTTTTGTTTCTTATCCTTTTATATTATTATTTTTTATTTTTTGTTATTTTTTGCTCTTTTTTTTATGATTCTTGATTGTAAACTTTTATTTTTAATTTTGGTTCACTTGCTACTTAAATTTTTGTTTTGTACGCAATAAATTAAAAACATTCTAAAGCTGTGTATTCTATAGCCTTCTTATGAGAATTATATCTTCAGGCATAAATCGTTGAAATAAAATAAAAATCAAAACGTAATACTACTATCTTTACAATACATCTATCCTTCCATAGCATCAAGACTATATTAGAAGAAAGACTGTCGGATCAAGGCCAACGTAGAAAAATCGGTACACGACACTTTTACTACCATAAGAAAAAAAATTACTTTTTGTTAACCCCAAACAATATTCCATTAATGCATGCTGAATCACCAAAATATTTTGGAGTGCATTTAGTTAGATAGAAATTTACTTTGGCAAGTTTTAGTTGACCTAGAGAATTTGTCAATTTTCAGAAAAGATATTAATGACAACGAAATTTGATTAACTTTGTAAGTAACACACAAAAATCGGTTCTTAAAAAAATTAATAACGGATGCAAATAACCGCAATGGATGCAAATAAGCGAACTGAAAAATTATATCACAAAACTGGAAGGCACCTTGATTCGCTTAGTGTTTTTAGAATCCACCATTTCATTCGTCACTATTGATGAACACTTAAAAATATTGCAATAGCACATTTGCCAGATATATTTACCCGGAAATATTCATACTCATTACTATTTATGCTATATTATAGTCGTGTAGCATCACCTTGTTTCAAATTAGTTGGATAAAATTTTATATATTAATAGATCATAGTCATGTTCTAGAATTATTCTATACGTAATATCTAGGAAAGAAAAGAAGATACAATTTTTCTTTGAATTGATTAATTTTATCCATAATATTTGTTTGTGTAAATAAAAGATTGCGTATATCTTTGATAAATTTAACACGTCTCCTTTTATTTTCCATAACATTTTCTTTCTTGAATAAAATCGAAATTCAAACACAATAATAGCAAAGAATCTGAGAATCTGTATTGATTATAGTGATGATTTTGTAAATTTATGACCTCATACGATTATATTCAGGGTAGATAATATGTATCTCTAGAATATCCAGATCTATTTATTTTTATTATTTTTATATCAAAGTAGGTGGATACTGGGTAGATATAAATTAAATACGATGTTTCAGATGGAGAATTTTATTTATGTAGTAAACTTGATTTGGTGGTCACAGTTGGTTACATCTCCCTTTAAAGTACATATTACATCAAAATTATATATAGATAGTATACTATGTACTGATATTATGTTATTTTATACTCTTGTATATATATTTGTATGACCTACTTTCTAAAAATAATTTAATGTGAGGTGTATTGGATTTTTGTTATTTTACATTTAATTCAATTTACTTAGGGAAAAATTAATTTTGTATAATAATTAATATAGAAAAATATATTTAAAAATTTATTTATTTACATTTGCAGAAAATTTCATTTAACAATAATGACAAAAAAATAAAATTGATGAGATATATATATATTGCTTTTTGGTATCATCGAAAACTAAAATAAAGCTTTCTAACTTTAGATTAGACTAGATTATTTTTTAGCTTGAAATTTACTTCGCAATTTTCTCTCTGTTATTTTGTTAACTTTAATGAAAACGTTTAAAATAACTGTAAGATATTTAATCACAATAGTAAGACCTTTTCATGAAATAATCTTATATTTTATTTCAGTTACTTCAATAACTACACAATATTAATTACGTTTCAATAGAATTTCGCAATAATTTCCATATTTTATTTCTTTGTAGTATTTTCAATAATAATGTGTTTTTGGGAATTGTACATACTTGGGATATTCAAAATTATTAAACATTATCTTGTAGTAATATAAGTTTGGAGATTTAAGCGAATTCTTAATTTCGTATCATTATTTTGTCTGCATATATAATGTCTAATAAATAAGGAATGGTTTAAAAATAGAAGCAACTACAATTTAATATTTTTAAACAGAAATATGGTTGTCACTGTTAGACACAGTCTAATATTAAACAAACAATATATCAGAGTTTCTCTAATGAAACAGGAATTTTCCTAACTTTATTTTATTCTCAATCTTCACTATTGTATTTATTTATTAATTTATTTACTATCTTATATTATTTTTAAAATAAACCCAATTGCTACAAACAGCTAATAATTAAGATTTGAAATAATAATAATAAAAAATACATATAAAAAATTATTTCCAAGCCAGCAAGATCTACATCATCAATTTCATCTACATCATCTTTTTCTTAAATACAAACTGACCTTTTAATACTGCTTAGATTAATATCATTAATGAAGGTTGCATTACAAAAACAATCTGTAGTAGAATTTAGTGTGTTTATAGGATATACGAAGGATAAAAAAAGGAAAAACAGAAAAAACGGATTCACAAAATATCCTGCAACAATAATGTGAAAAGAAATATGTAAAAATTGCTAAGATAGGGAAAATACCTAATGTTAAGTCAGTAGCTGAACACATCAGTATGGAGAAACATGACATTAACATAGATGACCTAGAAGTAACGAAAGAAATCAAAGACATTTACGAAAGTATCGAAATCATAAAACAACAGCCAGCAACAATGGTAGCCTTCTAAATGTGACTATGGAAATGGGTACACGTGGCCATTCAAATTTATAAGAAAATAAAAATGTAAATGGGTATAGAATATTATTATTTTTTGCGTAGCAGCTGTTAAATGCAAAAAAGAGAGTGTCATCATTTTTCAGAATTTTTATAGAATTAATAGCATTAAGCAAGATTTTGTAAAACGATATTTTTAAAAGGAAAATTGTGATCAAGCGACATTTAGAAAAGCGAGATTTCAAACCAGACCCAAAATATATGATTATACATGCAAATTTAGTCACAAAATAGCCATCACTACTCAGTTTGACGTATTTAAATATCATTATTAAAATCTTATTTCCTAAGATTTAGAAACATCAGCAAAAGAGATTAGAAACTGGACATTGACGAATTAATCCATTCAGAAACGGATCGAAACATCTATCAGGACATCATTTCCAATATCATCCAGTTATGGATAGGCAATAAAAGAAAAAGAAGAAAATAATATTTTAAATATTAGCTAATTTATTTTTATATATTAATTATAAATTATTTGATAACCCACGCCAAGAGGAACTGTCAAATAGTTTACTTTGAATAGCTTATTTTGAAAATGTTGTTAGATTTGAATTTTAAATTCAAAATGTGAGCCTTTATGGCTGTTCTACTGTCATCACATCATGGTAAATGTAATTTTGAATAACCAACAATAGTATAGTTGTTTGAATTTGTTCTCAGGATTATTTTGAACTCTAAATGTATTATGATATAGATTCGCATTATTTTACAAATTAGATGTGATGAGAGAGTACTTGTTAATATCTATAATTATAATTGACAAGTATTTAGGGACCAGCGCAGTAGACACCTTTTCATTTTATTTCGATTCTCCTATTCTACTTCTTAATGAACTTCTAATATATATAAATTATATATATATTATATATATTCGAGATCTTGAATGATTGAATTGGTCTTTTAGAAGAAACTCGGTAGAATTGTTCGGAAAATATAAACTAAGAAAATCTTTATTACTTGCGGTCACAGATTAATTCACTAATTGATTTTTTTTTTGTAGGATAATTTATGCATTTCAAAAACATGCTTATACTTATTTTGGGAATCTTGCAATTCTAATAAGTTGTTTTAGTCCTCCCAGACCAAACTATAATAATATATGAGTGAATTTCCATTTTGACCTAATTTAAATTCAACTCCCTATTTAAAATTTTCTTTAATTTAAACATTATACGATTACCAACACCACTTTAATTTTATTTATTGCATTTCTAATTTATTATTAATTTAAAGAAAGAAAAAAAAATCATTATGAAGCAAAATTACCTTTTTAATGAGTTTTTTAATACAGGAAACCAATTTAAAACCACACATAAACACAAGTGGTATACCCTGAATTATGTCACAAGTTATTCAACTTTTTCTTCCTCCAACAACATTTTACTACGATGTAAAAACCTTGAAAAACAAAACGAAAACAACAAGTAACTGTATGAAAACCACAAAATATAGAAACTACTCATTCAGATCACCGGTTAAAAAAAACAGCAAAAACGCTGAATTATCGAGTGGAAAAATAAAAAATTAACTGAATACAAAAAATGTGTTACGAACTATTAAAAAAAGAAGGTATTTACAAAGGGTATTGAATTGCAAAAAAAAAAAAAAACAAATAGTACCTATGCAAGTGTTTATATTTTCTTTCTTTTAAGATTATTGCTGTAGACCGCATTTACCACTCTCATAAATATTCTCATATATACATATTTAGCAGCTACCTGAACTTACCATCTAAAATCAGTAAACTTTATAAAATATTATATAACTATGATAAAATTATTCAGTCACTGAAGTAATATAACTACAAAAGGTGCATTCATTCAAAAAAAAAAAAGACTAGAAAAACAAAAGAAAAAGAAAATTTGCTAACAGAATGTCAGTTGAAAATCTGTAGAACAGTAATGTGCATCAAATTAATAAAAAAAATTAAAACCTAAAATGGTTTATTATCGTGTCTCTGAACTCATGCATTTTAAAAGAAATAAAAACTACTATGATGATGCATCTGTAGTAAAAGTTTTCAGTTGATGTGGCAAATTTTATGTATAAAGTAATGTGATTATGTTAAGCTATATGTACATATCTATAAATTACTGTTTCACCACCTGCCATGAAATATATGTAACAAATTCGTGTTATATTCTTAATTTTTATTTATATAAATGAAATTAGGTCATGGTATGATCAATGCTAACAAACTTATACTAAAATGAAATTAGAATATTGAAGTTTGTTCAAGTTTGTGCTATTTATTTAAATAATTTTAAGATATGATTTTTAGTCTCTCTACAGCCGAATCGGTAGTAAGCTAATTCATGGAAAGATACATTGGAACTTATTCCCACCGTCTTAAACTCATTGACTTACAGTCGTTGTCTGATCGGCGAGTAATTGCAGATATCTGTTTTATCCACCAGGTCCATCTAGATAACATGTTAGCCCTTAAAATTTCAAATTATTTGAGTGAAGAAACCAAACGAAATAATCTCAGAAACGTTGAGTTGTTCACTATTCCTTTCTACTCTACAGAATATGGCAGAAACGAAGCAATTAGTACAATGTTCCATGAAGTAAATTTGAATTTTATCTTTTTTGATCGTCAGCTAAGTGTTCTAAAAAGATAATGTTGTTATGTACGTATAACTGAGTTGAGACCAACTAACAACTTTTGTTTTTTAACTTTGATATGTACTCGTTCGCCCTAACTTTTTAAAATATTTAAATATCAATGTATTATTATTGAAAAATGTATGTATTTAAGTTATTATTTGTACTTCTCTACTAACAACATGTATCTGGTTTTGTCTACCTTAACATTTTGATTATCATCTAGATGATACTTCATCATCTATGGGGGTATATTGCATAATCAAATGTAGCAAACCTTCATTTGGTAATAGATGTCTGATGTGCTTGCTCTAAGCATTAATCTGACAGTAATACAAAAATGCAATTTAAAAATGTCTCAGTTATAGGTTTTAATCTGTAGACATAAAATTAATTTCTGAAGATAGGTAGCGCAAACTATATTTTAATAATTAATACATTAATGAATTCTTTTTAAAATTTTTTCTAGGAAAAACGTATCTAAGTTCGCTTTTTTGACTGCAATTGCCAATTAATGTGAGCACAACCGTTGAAAACAATTTGAATGGTGATTGAAAACTGAAGCATAATCTTAGAACGACTATATCTGAGCTATGTCGAAGTTTAATATTCCCAAGTGAAGTAAAACAGGACAAAAAAAATTTTAATTATATTAAAAGTAGAATTATAAAAAATGTAGATTTATGTTAAATTTATTAAAGTCATCTATTTGTAGCGGGTTTATCTGCACGAAATATTATTCAAAACTCTATGCCAATCTATAATCGATTATCTATGTGTTTTTGTCCTTTAATTGGCAACCATCTTAATCATTGAAAACATCTGGATAGAAGAAGCATGTCCAATGCCTGGAGTACCAGCTCCATATGTTCCATTTACAAAAAGGGCGACAAAACTATAGAGGAATATCCTTGTTATATATCGAATATAAGACACTTCCTAACATTTCATGCGAATGTCTGAAGCCCTATTATGATGCTGTTATTGGTAGTTATCAATGCGACTTTCGTCCTGGAAAGTCAATTTCAAATCGATACACATCACCTATTTATCGACTTTAAGTCTGCATACTATAGCATATACCGCAGCGAGCTGTATGCTGCTATGTTGGAATTTGGTGTACCAGCCAAGTTCATTCGATTGTGAAAAATAACACTTGAAAACAAATGATGTGCTGTATATCTTCAATATAGTACTAGAATGTATAGTGCCATGCGACGAGTGGAAGTAAACCCGGCCGGCACTACATTTTTCGGATCTGTTCAACTACTATGGTATGCCAACGACACTGACATCATCGTCAGTTCACAACGGGCGGTCGTCGGTAGGCCTTTACCCAGATTGAAGAAAATATCGGTATATCAGTGAAAATAGTCGAATATTTTCCTTTTAATTCTACTGATATGCTTATCATACAGATACGCGTATTTCGTCTACTACTTGCAGACTTCTTCAGTGTTTTGTACTCGACTGAGGAAAGAAACCTAAAACTGTCGTATTTATTTTATTACAGGCACAGGTAACAATTTGATGTTTCTCGCAGCTGCATGGTTGTTTATTATCCAATGAAATAGCACAGGTAGGGGGTTGAATAAAAATATTTTTATTTATTTTATTGTTGGTATTTGAAATAATTTTTCCGACGTTAGAGTGACAGGTAGGGGTGGTGTTATTCGTTTTATTACTAAACATTTAAATAAAGAAGAATATCCGTTGCCTTGGTTTTTATTTAGGAGTGAGTCATTTTTTTTCACTGTTATACCAAAATTTTACTCTAACACTGGAAAACAAGTTTTTATTAAAAAAAAAATCGGTATATCGTAAGATATGGAAATTCGCTTTTGCTTTATTAACGAAAGTTAATGTCTTTGTTTATTATTTAGTCAATCAGGGACTATGTAAAATCTTCACAAGTTTCCTATAGTCTTAAAAAAATGAGATATAATCGTGAGGGCAGATGAGGAATGACGAGGGAGAAAATGGATTTCATGGTTGAGTAACATCAGTTCCATATCGTATCATGTCAAATATCGGTGGTTTAGCCCACTTAGTAATGGACCAAAATGAATATAAAAATAATGTTTAACCAGTATTTAACATCTAAAACATATGACCGCTAACATCCAGTAGTGGTTAAGTACTGGAAACAAAAATATTAATTTTTAATCATATTGATCTGTTTTAAGTGTGAGATAAAGTATTTTGCATTCAACTTAAGGGTGTGGCATATGGAAAACGAAGACGAACCTATAAATCTACAAGTGAGCTTAAACTGAATATATTCTACAACAAATTATTAACCGATGGGTCGGTCGAATCGCGGCATCAAAATGATACAACATAGTGCCAATTGTCTTCCAGAAACCATCAGTTTCCCCTCCCTTCCTTCTTCTTTTGTAGGGAATTTTTCATAAGTACCAAAAGCCATTCGTAAAAACGTAACTCAAAACATCGTTTTAGAAATCCTCATTCTTACAATCTATTTCATTGATTATAAGATTTAAAATAATATAAAATTAGTCACTACTGAAATTTTCTCATAAAGTTTTCTAAGATAATCTTAAAACATAATTTTTTTTATTTTTCTTCAATTTCCTTTTCATATTTTGTTAAATTGCTAATGAATTTTCATATCATTGACATTAATAATACTTCAACTTCAAGATTCTTTTGATGTTTTTATTCGCCCTCTGGCATTCACATGATGTTGAAAATTAATAAAAGAAAATATTATTATGTATTGTAAGTCAGAATTTATTATATTTGTTGTTTACTGCAAATTTATTTGTGGTTTAGTTTAGATAATATTTATCACATAGCTGTTTGTGTGTGTGTGTGTGTTTGTTTTTTTCCGCAAAGGTTAACAAAAATTCTTAAAATATCTTAAAAGCAAAAACAAAATAAAATTTGCTATAAAAAAAAACTTTATTACCTATTACTGTGAAAATTTTGTGCTTTTCTATGAGTCCTGATGAATATGAGAGAACGTGTTTTTTTTCTTAATTAGCTTTATGTTTTTTTTCGCTGTTTTTCTGTTTGTTTTAAGATCAATCGTTCGTCGACAATTGCGAAATTAGGTGGGTTGTATGGGGTTTTTGTTGACAAAAACTTGTTTATTGTTTGTGAAATAGGTATAAAAAAATACATATTTTTTTTAAATATTTTAATTTAATTTTTTTTTAATATTATGTTTTTATTAAAATCTAGTTTTGAGTAGAATAAGCCGTTTTATTCGATACTAAAATACTATAATTTAGGTAGGTTTAATGTTGTAAAATTATCTCAGATTTTGGAACAAACATTTTTTTTTGTTGTTCCTCATATCCTTGATAATTAAATTATTATTAAAATGATTATAAAAGTGTTGCATCGCCTTATGAGGCAGAAATATTAAGTCTACACAAATTTCGAACTTACGTTGGGTGGTGCAAGAAGTAGAATACCTGTCTTTCAAACAAAAGATGCCAGTATCGATTCCCGATAAAGTAAAAACTGAAACAAAATATAGTAGCTTAATGGGTTTTTGAGCCTGGTCCAGTACTCTTTGTCATTGGAATAAAATAAATGACAACAAATAATTGGGAGTATAATTACCAGATTATAAAATTGAGCTTTTCTATTTAAGAAGGCCTAGTTTAGTTGCTGACTATAGTTATAGTTTTCCACATTTAATTTTAATGAGTTGGCGAGTTTGATAAATCTCCAAAAACAATTTAGTAAAAAGCTTGCAGTACCGTACTTAAAAACTACAAAAGGTATTTCTAACTAAGTTTCAGTCAAGAACATAAAAAAAAAAATTAAAATAAAAAACGAAGAACCAACAATACATATACAATACAATACAATACACAAAAAATCTAAAGTGTATATAAAAAAAGAAAATTTTAATTTAAAGAGACAATGTAAAAAAAATTAAAAAAGTTACAAACAAAAAAGACGAGTTCAAATAAAAAACATGTAAAAATACCGAAATTAAATTTGCAAATAAATACAAAATTTGCTAAAAATCTTAAATAGTCAAAGAATATGAAGATAATTCAATTTTATCTTACAATAATTTCCCAGAAACCAAGCGACATTAGATACTCGTTCAATTCTTTTTTTAAAAGGTATTAATATTACGTTAGCCCTTTATCCTCTTGGGTATACAGTGGTATACAGCCTTGATCCCGAAATTTAAGTCCTTTAATCTAGTTGTGGAAACCAACTAGCTTCAATTCTATTATCGCATTTTTTATTTGTGGTGATGTTAGTCCTATGTTATGTGAGATCTTAACAACTATAAACACTTCTTGCTGAACCCTTATTGATAGAATATTATTTTCTGAATATATGAACTATATAGAAATGGGAAGTTCAAAACATTTTTTAATAATTTGATTTGCGCAACTTACAGTTTTTGCACCATATTATTTTTGTAGCCCCATCAGATACTTGTGCCATATGTTAGTCGGAAATGGTCATAATACACTTTTAACTTTAGCTCATTTGGTATTTGGTTTTTATATTTAAACAAATATCCATTTGACGAACTTAATTTATATGGGCTTGCCAACTTAATCTGCTATCTAAAATAAGTCCTAAAAACTTAGTTTCATTAATTTAGTCTGAAAAAGTTTTACCTATTCTAATATCTTATATTTATCTATGTTTCTCGTAGGTGATTTAAAATTAATAAGTTTTGTCTTTCAAGAGTTTAGAGCTAATTTGTTAAGTCAACAAAATCTGATATAATAGTTAAATCATGTTCAATCATTTTCTTAACTAATTGTGTATCGTTCACTAAATAAAAGAATGCTGGAATCATCTGCAAAAATTAACAGGTTACCATTTATAAAAATCAAGTAAAGCAGAGGACCTAGGTATGAACCTTACGGTATGCCAGGCTAATGTTTTATTTTGCTGTTTTCATTTTTTTAGTTTACATTATAATTGTGTAAACTATAAAACTTAAAACACTTAAAAAACTTTTCATTAGTTTCATTCGTCCGAGAAACAAATACAATTTAATTTTATGATCAACAGCTGGTGATCAAGGAAGTAAGAAGTCTTACTTATACCGAGAAAGACTCCCGCCACCATATTAAATTCTTCGTGACTTTCACAAATTAAGATATAACTACATACCTTTTCTGAAATTTCATAATTGGTACAGAAATCAATGACTATGTGAATAATTTTCTATTCTTCAATACATTAATTTTTCTATTATTTTAGAAAATACTGAACCAGTTCATTTATCATGGAGTTGAAGAACAAGACAACACATCTAAAACCACCCTTCCTTTTGTTCTTGCCCATTTTTATTACATAAATGTTCATACATTTATAATCGGATGAAACTATCCATAATTATAGACATTTTGAAATATAATATAATTACATTATTTTTTTTTTGTTAATTTTATTAATTATCTAAATTTAAATCAAAATAACTTAAAGCTTCTGTATAGAGTACACGTGTTGTTCAAAAATTGAATTGCATGTAAAGAGGAAGCACATCAGACGTTTATTATCAGATGAAGGCATCTTACAGTACAGTACAGCACAATCGTGCTATATGTAATTATCCAGTAGGGCTAGTAAGACGCCGCCACAATTAGTGAACATTTTTTTAGTAAAATAAACTAAACCGAATACATGCCGTCAGTAGAGAAGAAAAATCATAAAAGATAAGTTTATTTATTTAATTTATTAATAAAAAAATTAAATTACTCTACAAAACTATCTAGTAAGTAACAAAACTAAAAAAAAAAACAAAAATTGTTAGTTAGTCTCAACCATACGTATTACGCAATCTTTTTGTAAGAGTTAAAACAATTAATAATTTGACGATCGACCAAAATAGGTTTCAGAATTTTCAGCATTCAAGTAATTGACTCAAATGTGCCATATTCAGTATTGTGGCGAGGAATGTCGAAGAACTCAACTATTTGGAAATTATTCCGCTTAGTTCTTTCAACCAAATAAATTGGAATTTCGAGGTAAAGTGTTTCCAGAAAGGTTCTGCTGAATAAAAAAGATATCTAAAATTGCTCATACAATGACGATAGGCATTATTCGAAATGGATCATTCCATGAAAAACCCCACTGTGGATTATTCCACAAAAACTATATAAAGCGAAACGTGAAAATTTTCACTGAACAGATTTTATTCGATTAATGTCAAGTCAAGTTATATATTAAAGGGTAGACCTTACATATATAACATCTGATTTTGAATAGCATTTTATAAATCCCAAGGCCATGAAAATTTAATCCTAATGTGTATGGTTTTATATTTGTTTTACCCTTTTTAGCTCTTGGAAGTATAGGGCTTCGGTATAATTTGATTATTGTGGTTCTGAAACATTGTTTCAGTTTTTGATCATGAATATTTTTACAAAGTCTGTCGTCTAATAGAAAAAAACCAATGTTATTCCTCTGCGAATTTGAATCTTAGTTTGTAACATCGTTAAATTACAACTTTCTACCATCTTACCGATTAGAATTAGACTATAGAGAGACTAGGGGCCCCTGTTGAGTAATTATATTTCAAGTTGAAGTCAAATTTAAAGTTTTTAAAAAAACAGTAATTTACGTACTGACATAGACTTCGCACGATATAGCAGAAACCACTCGTGTTTAATAAAAAGTTTTGTGGTTAGTAAGTTTTATTTAGGGCACATAAATACACGTCCCTCATATAGTGCTTCGTTTCCAATATATTCCTTATAGCAAGAAGCATTTAGTGATAAAATTACTAAAAATAAAAAGTTTTGTCATTAAAGAGGTATGTATATATACCTACATAATTTTAATAAAAACTATATTATTTTATTACTACAAATAACTAAAATTTAGAAACAGTTACTTAAAAAGATAAAAATGTAGAATTCAAGTGATTCGTTCTTTTGTTGTTTTTATATTTTTTATTTTAGATTAATTTGCTTTTTTGTTTTTTTTTTTTTTTGCATATGTACATAGATGCATTTGCAAGTAAATAATATAAAATATAATAACTGATTTGTTTACTTTTATTTATTATTTTCATAAGATCTCACTTATGCATAATGTATTTGCTGAATAATAAAATCGGATGTGTACAAAATGTTCAACTGTGTGCGCATTTTTGTTTTATATATAATCTTATATATTATGTATATTAGAAGTTCATTAAGGAGTAGGAGAATCGAAATAAAATAAAAAGGTGTCTACTGCGAAGGACCTTAAATGCTTGTCAATTATAATTATAGATATATTCGTGTTTAACCGCTACAATTTAAAATATAGAACTTATGTATTCAATTATTTTTCAAATTTAACGAGAGCTAAGAAACCAAAAAACTGTATTTCACTTCTAAAATATTTTATTAACCTTGTAATAATACAATGCATTTTAATTTCATCATATTTTTGTGAAATATTGAACAGGAGTAAAACCTGCAAAATTATTTAATTTCATATTAGAGATTTAAAATGTCAATTCAATATTACCGATATGAACAAATACGAGTATTGTTACTTTTTCAACGATGAAGCCATTTGTTGTAGCATTATATAATGTTGATTGTTGAAGCTGCCTAGTGAATACAACATACGAGCTATCTGAAAGTTTTTATTTGTGTAAAAAAGTTTATTTTGAATGGATGTCGTTGTTTTACAAATGAAAGAGTACACAAATTTTAATTTAGTTTTTAACATATAAACGGTTTTATTATTTGAATTGTAAGTTTTTTGTTTTCAAGGACAAAAAATACTTTTCCTAAACTAAGAACAGACTTTATGTTTTTAGTTTAGACTCAATTTTTTTTGTTTGCTTTATAAATTTAAACCTTAATTGGTGTAGTGAGAGCACTTTGACTTTTTGCTCTCTATTTTCTCTCATTTTTTTCACTACACCATCTATTAAATTCTCATTACCTTCATCCATTATCGCATTGTATGCATAGCAGAAAGGACGTTGCAAGCGCCTAAGTAAAAAGTGTAATTTTAAAATATTTTTTTTTAAAACTGAGTTCAGTGGACCCTATAACATCAATTAAGTAAGTTGTTTTGTTTTTTTTTTATTTTTTTAACTGAAAGGTAGCGAAATGGCTGAGTATAAAGATGAAGCTAGTAAGGTCAATGTCAACGCTCCTGGAGAAGTTGAATGTAGGGAAGAAATTGAGGATATGATTAATGAAAACCAAGATTCTTTAAATTCTCAGTTTAGAAGTAGATCTAATTAGAGATTGTGATTTCTCATACTTTTTATATTCTCGAGAAATGAGAAATTTGTTAACATTTTCTCGAAGAATTTTCAAGAAATAACATACAGAACTTTCCATTAGATTTTTTTTTATTATTTTAAAACAAAAAAAAAAACTTCATTGTGTTAAAAAAAATAACAAAAATAATACATTGTAACTTTTGGATATTATTAATTTTATAATAATTTAATTGAAAATAAATTATTATAAAATTTAATCATATTTTGAGAAATAATTTTTCAAAAAACATAAACAATTCAATGATTTGTCAGATAATCTTCCTCTCTTTTTGATGTGAAATTACTAGATATTGAAAAATTTCTTTCATTTTGTGTTGATGTTGCTCTAATAGTGCTTAAAGCATTTTTCAGCTGCAGTAAATTATTTGTAGGGTTTCTAGTAGCTTCATATATATTTATTTCTTTCAATAAAGTGCGGAAATCATCATCAATTACGATTTGAGTAGGTTTAAGTGTTTGTCGGATAGCATCTTCTATTTTCTTCTTAAGATTTAGTAGACTATTAGTTTGTTCGTTAATTATTTCGATACTAAAACTGGATCTCTTCTCTTTGCAATTTGTAGTTGAATTTCTTCTAAAAGTAACGCACTTATGTCAGCACAATTATTTGTAGTAAGAGTATTAAATAAAAATTTAAATATTAATAAAATACCTTCAGCTGTTAAAAGGTTTGTATCGTGTCGGCTAAGTGCCTCAACTGCAATTTTAACTGGTTTCAAAGCTTTCAATATGTTTAATGCGATTGGATCATCATATTCTGAGTTCCATGAATGACATAAATTGAGATCAAATAATGGCTTAATCACAGCACTTTTTATTCTTAAAAATATTTCAACCATTATTTCTATGGTATTCCAACGCGTTTTACAATCTAATAAAAGTTGTAACTCATTTTCTTCAATAGTTTTTACATAATTCTGTAAAATAGTATTACGTACTGGCGAATTTTTAAAAAGCTTAACAATTCTTCTAATTTTTTTTATAATTTCAAATTTCAAAGTAATGTGATTTAATTGATCGTCATCATTCTCATTGTCGTCATCACATTCACCAAATTCTGCTACTGAAGAGTCATCTGAATCTTCATTCAAGTTCACGTTACAATTTTGATTTTGTGTTATATAGAAAATTTTTGTAGCGGCTATATGAATGGCATGGTTCTAACATAGTTGTTGGTATGCAGGAGATAGTCTTCCAAATTTTACCATCACGCTGGCTCCATCACTTGTTGTGGAGACACAATGTCAGTTTCAAAATTTAATCCAAAAGACTTAAGTTTTTCATCAACTAAGTCGATTGCTTTTTCGGCCGGGCAAGAACCGTCAATGCGAACTAGATCCAAATTGTCTGATTGGCCATCAGCATAGTATAAATGGATATCCATATATCGCCGATTTCTAAAACTAGTCCACTCGTCAATTGATTGGGAAAATTTTTTCTTTTCAATTTTCATTTGGCCAATCTTTTGTATAATTTCGTTTTTTTTTATGTCATAATATTTTAATATTAGATTCATTATGTCAATGGGCTGTTTTGATAACGACAACCTTTCTTTAAAAATGCTATTTCGAATAAACTCACTCTTACATATTGCAAAAATTGAAATTCCATCCTTGGCAGCGAGTCTTGATACAATTTCTTCAACTTTCATACATAAAACGTTTGTTTACTGGCAAAAAACTATCAATTCTTTTAAGCTTTCTGTATCAACTTCTTTAATTTTTCTTTTCATATGATGAACATTTATAAGGTGGCGATGTAAGCCAGTTGTTAAGAATTTTTGAATCCAAGTATTTTGCTGCAAAACGTACAAGTAGCATGATCAGAAACTCTTCTGAATAATTTCCAAATATCTTCATTATTATATTCATTCATTGTGAGGCTAAATTTATTCTATAAAATTTTTTAATTTAATGAACTTTACCAAAACTTCAAATTCAAACACTGTTTTATAATTTCACAGAATAAGTCGAACAAAATTTGCTATCCTATATAATGATATATTTATGTATATTAAAAATAATATATTATATTACAAATTATACAGCCTGTACCTTTATGTAAAAAAAAAGCATTAATTTTTTATATTACTTTTCCGAATTTAAAACTAAAATATGTATGTATATAAAATATAAATTGTTATTAAACACTATTTCGCTTATAATAAATATTATTCAAACACCAACAAAAATATGAGTTTGACAGAATAATAATATTTCAAATATCAATCGCATCTCTTTACCCAGGAAACCAAAATATTTACAATCGATATTTTGAAGTAAAATTCTAATGTCCGACACTGCAGTTTATATACATAATTCCCCAGAAAATCAAAATATACTGAAAATAAAGTTTTTGAAATAGTTCTAGTGCCAGCAACCAGATTGCTCTATATAACTTACATTTTTTTATATTTTTGCTGTGTATTTAGTTTTTTTTAAAAAAATTCTCGAAACATAATTAATTTCTCTAAATAATTAATAATTGGATTTCTCGAGAATGAGAAATCCAAAATAATACAAATTCTCGAGAATTCTCGAGACAAGATTTATCGACCACAATCTCTAGATCTAATGATGAATATTCTGAAATTGAAGATGATCTTATTATTATCAAAACATGATTCAGATCCCACAATTTCTTTAGAGTCAGATGATATCGAGAATTCACAAGACACATAGGAACCTCTAAGTGTAGCAAACTATTTTTATGGTAAAAATAAATTTAAATGTAGTAAAAACGTGCCGACAAGAAATGTTCAAACACCAGCCCATAATATTTTAAGGATTCCTGTTGTGAGGGGAGTGAGTGGACCTTTAAATGAATATAGTCCACTTGAATTCTTCGAATGCACCTTTGACGAAGAAATGTTAATTTTAGTACTAAAATGGACCAACGATATAAATATATTCAATTCAAATTCACAGGCAAAATATTCAATTGGTGCGAAGGCAACAACAGACGAAATGGTAATTGGATTTCGAGGTCGGTGCAAATTTAAAATGTATATTCCGAACAAACCAAATAAATATGGCTTGAAAATGCAGGTCCTAGCAGATTCTAAAACTTATTATGTGTTTGACACTTATTTATATACTGGGAAAATAGCGATAGTTTTGGCTTAGCGCTCGAAGAAAGAAAACATTCAATTCCCGTTCAGACTTGTATTAGATTAAGTCGCCCAATTTTCAACAGTAACCGTAGTATAACTACGGATAATTGGTACACAACAATAGCGTTAATTAATATGATGAAGAATAATGACCTTACTCTTGTTGGTACAGTAAAGAAAAAATAAAAGAGAAATTCCGAAAGAGTTATTACCTGACAAGAGAGGGGATGTTGGATCATCGTTGTTCGGGTTCACAAAAGATATTACAATAATTATGAGTTATGTTCCAAAAAAAAAAGTATTATCCTCCATGCATCACACAAAAGAAATAGATGCAGTAACGGTTAAACCTGAAATTATTTCACACTATAACAATACCAAAAGAGAAGTTGATTTTGTTGACCAAAAATGTTCTATTTATTCGTGTAATGGAAGAACTCGGCTATGGAGTATAGCAGTTTTTTGCAGAATGTTAGATATGATGGCCTTAAATGCTTATGTGATTAGGCAGAGCCATGTCTAATATGTTCAAAGCCTATCTGTAAATTTTGCTGTGAAAAATGAATAATTTTATGTGATTTTCAACCTGTTCCAAAAAAATTGTGATTGAATTAATTTTTAAGTTATATATCACTAAATGAAGCTCAACTTATTTAGTTTATAATGCTTTAATTTACTGTTAACTTTTTTTATATAATATATCTTTTTTTTTTTTAAATAAGCCTAATTTTTTTATTGTTTTATATTGAATGTTGAGGTTTAATTTTAAAATGAATTTTAAGACTGTTTATTTTTATATATGTATTAAATTAAATATATAAGAATAGAAAAAATGGATTTATTAATAAAAAGTATGAAAATGTTTTGTATTTAAATTTATTTTTTTTTTTTCAATCGCATTAAAAATGTGGGTCCATTGGACCCCATCACACCAAATACATATGTATATTTCACCACATCAACTAAAGGTTAATCAAATAAAATTTATACAAAATATTGTTATGAAGAAAAATAAACTGTATGTATATTCCAAAATCAGTTGAAATGCTCATGGAAGTATACTTAAATGTTTGTTAAAAAGAAAAAAGTCTATTTGTAAACAATAGAAATTTACTAGGTCTATTATTAAATGTGTTTCTACAATTATTACCAAAATTCAAAAATACCAAATGAATAAAAATTAATATTGATAAAGAAATGGAAAAATGCAATGGAATGAAAAATTTAAAATTTTAATTATTTTTGGTTGTATAGTCATATTATCATTCATATCAGTCTTTTGCCATATTATCATTCATATCAGAAGTATTACACTTTCTAGATAAATATATATCCACCAAATATTTAAAGTGCTCTATGATGTACGAATTTAAAATGTTTACTTATAAGATTTTTTGAAGAGAATTTAACTTAACAGCCTAATGGATTAGAATGGATTTAATTTATTTCCAACATAAATATTTACAAAAGAAAGTTTACATATACAAGATTCATTTAAATATTTTACATTCCCAGAAATTATATTTTGTTTAACCTTGAAACTGATATAAAATTTAAAAATTTTATTTTCGGTATCAAAGGATTAAAGGATTTTTCCGAGAATATTCAGTTATAATAAAAAAATAATTTTGTTTTAAAGCTTTATTGCAAATAATGTTAACCCTATATTATGTAAAGAAAACGTTCATGTAAAGATACATGTTATTTTTTATTTAAAAAAAAAAAAAAATACTTTAAATGAAATTTTTTAGATTAATTTTTCGTTTTAATTTAAGTTATTTTGGAGTACTTTGAGAAAACAAAAAAAAAAAACTTGTCACATTTAAAACTTTTTCCTCTCTTATTTGCTATACTTAAAAACATTTAACGTTACTTTAACGTTAATTTTGATCCAAAGGATTTTCATAACACGTCAATTTATCCATTGAAATTTATGAATAGTATATAATGTATATAGTTAGGTAAGACAAAATATTTTCACAGTACATTAAAAGTATGTACTATACACGGTTTCGCTCAGTGAAGATTTTTATAGGTCTAGCTTTCCCATGGATAGTATAATAACGTTCTTTACCTGCCTACTAAACTTAAATAATAATAGAAATAACAATAGCTATAACAATAACAATAGGTTTAGAAATAATATAAACCCGAACAATAATAATCAAAACAGTAATAATTTCCGTAATAATTTCCGTAACAGTAGTTACAACAATAACAATAATAACAATAACAATAACAATAACAATAACAATAACAATAACAATAACAATAACAATAACAATAACAATAACAATAACAATAACAATAACAATAACAATAACAATTACAATAACAATAACAATAACAATAACAATAACAATAACAATAACAATAACAATAACAATAACAATAACAATAACAATAACAATAACAATAACAATAACAATAACAATAACAATAACAATAACAATAACAATAACAATAACAATAACAATAACAATAACAATAACAATAACAATAACAATAACAATAACAATAACAATAACAATAACAATAACAATAACAATAACAATAACAATAACAATAACAATAACAATAACAATAACAATAACAATAACAATAACAATAACAATAACAATAACAATAACAATAACAATAACAATAACAATAACAATAACAATAACAATAACAATAACAATAACAATAACAATAACAATAACAATAACAATAACAATAACAATAACAATAACAATAACAATAACAATAACAATAACAATAACAATAACAATAACAATAACAATAACAATAACAATAACAATAACAATAACAATAACAATAACAATAACAATAACAATAACAATAACAATAACAATAACAATAACAATAACAATAACAATAACAATAACAATAACAATAACAATAACAATAACAATAACAATAACAATAACAATAACAATAACAATAACAATAACAATAACAATAACAATAACAATAACAATAACAATAACAATAACAATAACAATAACAATAACAATAACAATAACAATAACAATAACAATAACAATAACAATAACAATAACAATAACAATAACAATAACAATAACAATAACAATAACAATAACAATAACAATAACAATAACAATAACAATAACAATAACAATAACAATAACAATAACAATAACAATAACAATAACAATAACAATAACAATAACAATAACAATAACAATAACAATAACAATAACAATAACAATAACAATAACAATAACAATAACAATAACAATAACAATAACAATAACAATAACAATAACAATAACAATAACAATAACAATAACAATAACAATAACAATAACAATAACAATAACAATAACAATAACAATAACAATAACAATAACAATAACAATAACAATAACAATAACAATAACAATAACAATAACAATAACAATAACAATAACAATAACAATAACAATAACAATAACAATAACAATAACAATAACAATAACAATAACAATAACAATAACAATAACAATAACAATAACAATAACAATAACAATAACAATAACAATAACAATAACAATAACAATAACAATAACAATAACAATAACAATAACAATAACAATAACAATAACAATAACAATAACAATAACAATAACAATAACAATAACAATAACAATAACAATAACAATAACAATAACAATAACAATAACAATAACAATAACAATAACAATAACAATAACAATAACAATAACAATAACAATAACAATAACAATAACAATAACAATAACAATAACAATAACAATAACAATAACAATAACAATAACAATAACAATAACAATAACAATAACAATAACAATAACAATAACAATAACAATAACAATAACAATAACAATAACAATAACAATAACAATAACAATAACAATAACAATAACAATAACAATAACAATAACAATAACAATAACAATAACAATAACAATAACAATAACAATAACAATAACAATAACAATAACAATAACAATAACAATAACAATAACAATAACAATAACAATAACAATAACAATAACAATAACAATAACAATAACAATAACAATAACAATAACAATAACAATAACAATAACAATAACAATAACAATAACAATAACAATAACAATAACAATAACAATAACAATAACAATAACAATAACAATAACAATAACAATAACAATAACAATAACAATAACAATAACAATAACAATAACAATAACAATAACAATAACAATAACAATAACAAAATACAAGTAATAGACGTAAAAGTAGATGTATACAGCATAATTATGAATAAAGAAATACAAGAAGGAGTTTTCAAGCAAACTAAATTATACCAGCAAAAGGTGTAGCACAGATTAAAATTTTAAATACGTTAGAACATGACGTTATCATAAATAATATGCAGGTGAAAGTGGAATCATTAGCGAATTATCATATAATAAATTTATGATAATTTAATATATCAAGAACTATAGACTACCAGAAGCTCAAATGGAAGAAATAAACACACAAATTGGAAAATCAGTTCATACAATTCACCATTACTCATCGTACCAAAGAAAAGTGAGAACGATGAAAAGAAATGGAGACTTGTAGCTGATTTTAGACAACTAAACAAGAAAATCATGGATGACAAATTTCCGTTGACAAGATTAGATGATGTTTTAGATAATCCTGGGAGAGCAAAATAGTTTTCAACATTGAACTTAACAAGTTCATTTCACCAGATCGAATTGGAAAACAAATCAAGACCATTAACTGCGGATTTGGTCTTGAAAACCTTATCCTCGCAAAAAACTTTAGATTTTTTTGATTTTGAAAAAGGTTTTATTGAAGTGTAAATAATATTATGTATTTCATAAATTTAACCAAACTAAACCAAGGGAATTCAGTAATTATATTAACAACATACCTACACATTGTTTTCAAACAATTTTTCCTTAACAATGAATGATGAACTTAACAATGGAACATTTTAACTAACTAAATATTATTGGCAATAATTAAGCCTGTTAAGAAATTAAAAAAAGAATTGAAATAAACACAGAAATTATTATATTTTTTTGCAGTTGAAGTCGTCAAACAGATTTTTCTGTTGATATAAAAACCTTTTTATAACTTACTTGAAGTAAAAATATCGGATTTAGTTCGATGAAATATAGAACGAAGTTTATATTTATGTTAAAGACTAATCGAAATCTGTAAAAGAAATTCCGTAGAATAAAAGTTACGTAAACAGAAAATTAGTACTATTAAAACTAAGAAAAAAATCGGTTAAATTTTGTAAATTCTGTAAGTTAAAAATATTTGTTTAAATGAATGTATCTGTTGATTTTTTCGAATGTATTTTTTTGAATATATAAATGAATTATCACTCTTTTAAAAAGTTGCTGTCAGTAATGAATTGAAGCATGTTTAATCATTTTTTTCATATTTGCTTCATTCTATTATTTAGCATCAGTTTTCCATATGGATACGATTCATAACATTCATTTAATTCGTTACCAATCGTTTCAAATATCATCAATTACCCCATCACTTTAGCAGTAGATCACTTACATCCAATACTATAATAAACTGACCGTATATTAGACAAATAATCGTGACAAAAAATCATAAGAAAAAGAAAATAATTAAGCAACAGTTAGATGTCTAAAAATAGTGCATTGTGATTGAATCCTCTTAGAAAAATAGTCTTTGGAAATTGAAGCCAATTTGATAATAAAATTTACTTTGTATTTTAAACATAATTTAATAAAATTAGTCCTGTTGAAGTTTTTCAATTGTCTAGTACTTCCAACACTATACGGGTAATACTATAAGTTCGGTAACGCATAAACTTTTACAACCAAAGTCACATATAACTGTTTTTTTTTCTTTTGAATCTGTTTTATATAAACTAGTTTAAATGTGAAATTCTATACATCTATTTCAAAATTATTGAATTGAAATCCGGGAACTTGTGATTAGTACTCAGATGACATAACTATACTATGCACCACGATGACGAGCTCCATTAGATTACAGTTGTATATGTATTATATTGTTTTACATGAATTATGAAAAACATTTCACTGGGTATACCACATTAAATTTTAAGCCCTGACGAAGTATTTTATCATTTTTTGGCGCTTTAAAAGTATTTATTAGTATGAGAAGGCTTACTCATTATATTGAAAGGCGATGATGCATTTTTTCTATTCGGTAAACTTAAATATTACAAACTTAGTTTTATTTGCTATAAATTGGATTGCTAGACTGCTAATGCTGGGAAAGGTTTTTTACCATGTTCTGTTTCTTCAAATGGTTAATGGTTGTTATATGGGAGTTTTGAGTGGCCCTGTACTAAATAACTTATATTTGATTACACTTAATTCAAACAAATACAATATAAATATAATAGGAATGTTAAAACAATAATTCAAAGTATGAATGAACAAAAAAAAGAAGAGAGTTTTATCAAAGATTATAATAAAATTTACCATATCTAGGGATAGGACAAGAAAACAAATGGGTTTTCTATAACGTTCGGCTTTTTACATATACTGTTTCCAGGTTGGGCTGTAGTTGGTCTGTCAAAAGATCGGCCCTTCCTCTTCTTCCATTAACTCTACCTTCAATTATATATGCTTTTCCATTTTCGTACCAGCTGCAAGTGAGCGCCTAATATGTCAGATAGGACTAATTAATTTATTTAGGAATCTGCATTTTACATTCAAATTGTTTAATTTTGAAATATTCGTACAATGATACAACGTCCACAAAGATTTCATTATTCTTTTAACTCATACCAAGTTTTCTATTTTCCTCCTATCTGCTTTGGAGAAAAATATTTTATTGTTAACGGATCTTCAACATAGCAGTGACTAATGGGAATATAAGGGTATTCACTAGCCTTTATTTTGTGCTTTTACTAATGCTCTTATCTTTCCATACACTTACATTTATGCCATTGTCATTATTATACTTTTATTACTTTTGTGACAAAATAATTATAATTTTCATTGTATTTAATACCATATGATACTATACAATACTAATAATTATATTATTATCTTTGGTTCCACTTAGAATAATATAAGATTAATAATTTAGAAAACATATGAAATCACTGAACAAGACAGTGTCAAAATTTATTAGCAGTAAGATTTTTAAGGATACTATTGTTAAATTTATAATATTTTATCAAAAAGTTATTATTTTATCTATTACTAAAAATCAAGCCTAACCTGACTACAAGCTCTGCAAAACAAAATTTTAAATGTTAAATATTCTTTAAGAAAATTAAAAAAAAAATCAAATATTCAATATTAAAACAATAATTAGTTTCAGACATTCAAAATATTTATTAAATAATTTCATATTGATTATTTTAATCGCGATAACCTCAGTTAATTACAAATTAATTCCAAATATTTCATAATTCTTATACTTCTACACAAAACTCAACAATTTTATGTTCAATTAAGATATTTAAAATAATATTCCATTATTAATCGTTTACACACTTTAATTGATGTCATTTTACATTCAATCATTATTATGATGTCAAATTATGTCTTAAATATTCAACAAATTAATTAATTATAAAGTTAATTTAAGAAGATGAAATATTTTAACCGAAATTTTTCACCAAATATTATAAATTTTTTATTCGTGTAAACTGGGAGTGGAATAAAAAAATTATTTATAAAATTTTGCCAAGTCATTTTGTACTTTGTTTAATTTGCCGTTACTTCCTAAGAAAGATGACTTCTACTTTATATCTTTATCATATATTTTTTGTGTATATGTACCATGTTTTAGATTTGGTAATATATTTTTGCTTTCTAAGAGGGAACTGACCTGTTTACGAAATTTTGATCGCATACTAATCATTATTGTTTATTAAAAGAAAACTATTTTTTTTATTTTCTTTTAAATTTATTTATTAATATTATCACTTTTCAATAATAAAATAACATTTTGTTAACACCATTTGCCTAATAACAAGCAAGTGTGTAAAGGCACACAAAACAAAATTTTAAAATTTCATGTTCTTCTATTAAATAAATAATCTAGTAAATGCAACATAAAAAATTTCCATTTTATTTTAGATACTTTTGGGAATGATTGTAGATACTTTTGACTTCCCCACAAATCTTCAATTCATTTATTACCACAGATACGATTATTATGAAATAAGTATTTAAATATTGTTCTCCTTGCTAAAAGCGTTCTATATTTTATAACGAAACAAATACTATTTTTTTTTTACATTTTATTGTCGTCTGAAGTTTTTTTTGCTCCATTTGCCAAATTGTTGTTTCGAGATAGTCGTTTTTGAAGTTCAACATTTTATAATAAATAAAAGCTTTAAGCATGTAAGCATAAAAATTAAAATTTTTTAATACTGTTTTGTAATATAGTTTTGATCGATTTTCGGTAAAAATACAAATAGAAACTAATGCCTTCTTTTTTCTTACATTCAGAATTTTAATTTGTAACTTTTAGGTAAAACTTTTAAATTAAATAAGTTTTTGCCATTCTTAGTTTTTTTCAAATACTTGCAAGTGTAATTGATTCAGAATTACTCTCTGATTGTAATTGAACTTATGTGCTTTTATTAAATAACAAAGTTGATAATTTTCCTGAATTTGAATTATAGTTAATTCAAAATTATTATATATATATATATATTTTAAATTTAATTAGAAAAATAACACTTGAATTTTTTTCATGTTCAGTGGAACGATCAATGACACAATAATGCGCATACAGTTGAAAATTTTTTACCCATATGATTTTATTATTCAGCAAATACATTATGTGTGAGTTCTTATTAAAATAAAAAACAAAAACAAACAAATCAGTTATTCTTATTACTTGCAATGAACCTATATGTACATATTTATGCCTATTATCAACGCTGCTTATCGTACGATACGCGATAGTTTATCGGGAAAATAATGTGTTGGTATTATCAAAGTTGCTTATCGGATTCTATCGTATATTTTTATCGTATATCGTAAGAGCTTTTTTATAATTTCTGTTTTCAATACAAACGATATTCTATCGTATTATGAACTGCAGAATCTATCGTAATTGTGGATATCTTTATCGTTCAAAAATATTGTTACGATATTGTACGCAAATTTAAATTGAAATTCAAATTTAAATTTTAATCGGAAATTAAATTGAATAAAAAAATTTAAGTATCTTATTATTTATTTTATTAAAAAAGTAAAATCATACTTAAAATTTGAATAATTTTTTAGGAGTAGAATAGTAAGCAATAAAACCAAATAAACAGATTAGTAGAATTAATGGAGGAAAATTTAGATATCGCAAGAAATGTTTGCTCCAAGGTAACAGCTCAAAAGTCTTGGCAGCGAGTTGCTGAAGAACTAAATATTCTCGGTCCGCCTCCAAGAGAGACTGATAAGTGGCATAGGGTAATTGTTCTTTTATGTTTTTATGATATATTTCTTCTAATGTAGGTAAAGGAGTTTGTAAAATTTAAGATAAGAAAGAAAGTATCTGAACAAAAGGCAGAAAGTCATGCAACAGGTGGTGGACCTAAAAAAATTCCAAAATTTACGGATATAGAAGACGCTATTATAAAAATTATAAAATTAGATATACCAGCAAACTCATGTAGTATGAATTTTGGTTTGACAGGTAAGGTATAGAACTATAAATAGCAAAAAAATATAAATATGTTTTGCAAGAAAAATATTTTTTTTTAATTTTTTCATAGACGTTGAAAATGAATTTGATTACTTCTTAGATAATTTAAGAGAAAGCGCAGAACAAAACAAAAATACAATAGACTCTGTCGAACCAAACAAAACAGCAATAGAAGTAACAGTATCAAATAAAACTCCAACAAAAGATAGGCCATTAAACAAACCCTCTGTTAAAATTACTGATGAACGAGTGGTACTTCTCGAAAAACAAATGCATGGCCAAAATGAATTTTTTGAAAGTGTGAAAAGCCAAGGTGTGAGAAGCCAAATTAAACCTTAAAATAAAAATTTTAGAACTGGAACAGAAAAATCAAAGAGATCGTTTATACTAATATTTTTATATGGAGGATATTATATATTAGTTGAGTGAAAAAAGTCTGAAATGTTTAAGTTTTTATAACTTAAATTATTTTTAAAATTAAAAAGTATACGCAAATTAAAATTGCAGTACCGTACTTAATTAACCACGAAAATTGATTCTACTTAAATTACTGTCAAGAGACTAAAAAGAAATTAAAAAAAGTTATGATAAAAAAATTAAATAAAACGTAAAAGGGCATCTCGCATTCGCCTGGCTTCTAATAATTGTCCACTATTTACAGAGCTACTGCTTCCTATGTACTGTCGTTTTCTTCATTTTCAGAAGTTGATGCTGGTTCTTCATTTTCTATATCCAGATTTACAACTTTATATTTTATACAAATGTTGTGTAATACTGCACAGACATTTGTTATTTGTACAGCTTTTTCTGGAATGTAATGTTGTTCTGTAGCTCCTAACAGGCAGCGAAATCTGGATTTTAATAAACCAATTGTTCTTTCAATTATGTTTCTACCCTGAGCATGTTTATAATTAAATCGGCTTTGTACAGAACCTTCTTCCACATTTCAATATGGCGTCAATAAATAGGGCTGCAATGCATATCCTGAATCACCTGTAATCAATTGTTTATTGGATATGAGTAAAAACTACAATTAATATGGTTGTATAATTACCAAGAATCTTTATGTTTTTGCGTTGTTCTCGGCAACCGTTTTCTAATTTTGCTTTTAGACTGGACATATTCCAAATGTTGGAATCGTGGTAGCTTCCAGGGTATGTCGCATCTATATACCTAATAATCATCATATGATCGCATACCTATAAAATTACAGTCTAATATTTTTGATCTTCTGATAAAAAAAATAGATTTACTTACTATCATAGCATTAAGACTGTGAAATCCTTTCATATTATAGTACGCATGTCTAATATTGTGATTGGGACCAATAATTTTAATATGTGTACCATCCACACAACCTATAACGTTAGGTATTCCCGTCTTTTCATAAAAATATAACTTTGATTTTCTTTCTTCTTCTTCGTTATAAGAACATTTTATTTGTCTTGGGCAGATGTACTTTTCTAGTACGTCCACAACTTCTTTCAAAATTATTGAAACTGTTGGCTGAGCTATTCCTATATTGAAGTCATTCCCAACGGACAACTGATAACTACCTTGTGCAAAAAATTTTAGAGTGGCTGCTAATTTTATTATATTTGGTACAGCTCGTTTTGTTAATAAAAATAAAGCTGAAACATTCGTAGATCATCTTGAAGAAATTTTTTGTCCAGACGAGACAGATTCGGATGATCTCACTGAAGAAAATAATAATTGGCAAGAAAATGTTATATCACCATTATCCAGACGAGACAGATTCGGATGATGTCACTGAAAAAAATAATAATTGGCAAGAAAATGTTATATCACCAATGAAATAGTTGAACAAATTAAAAAACTCAGAGATAAAAAAGCTCCAGGTTTTGATCTAATTACATCGGAAGTCCTGAAAGAACTTCCGAAAAAAGCTATAGCAATGCTAACACGCATTATAAACGCTGCTATAAGAATAAGGTATGTGCCGAATATGTGGAAAATAGCAGAGATAATTATGATACCAAAGCCAGGTAAGCCCATAAATGAGGTCAAATCCTACAGACCAATATCATTACTACCAATAGTATCAAAATTATTTGAAAAACTATTATTGATTCGAATGAGACCGATCATAGAAAATAGTAATCTGATTCCAAATTATCAATTTGGCTTTAGATTTAAGCACTCGACAATCGATCAAATTCATAGAATAACAGACATAATAGAAAAAGCTTTAGAGGAAAAGAAAGTATGCTCTACCATATTTCTAGATGTAGCCCAAGCTTTTGATAAAGTATGGCATCGAGGCTTAATAAATAAACTAAACAATATGTTACCTAAACAATACGTAGATATACTCTCATCATATCTAGAAAACAGACTATTCAGAATAAAACAAGACGAAGAGTATTCTACTATTAGAGATATTAAAACGGGTGTGCCTCAAGGTAGTATTCTGGGTCCCATACTGTATTTGCTCTACACCAATGATTTACCAGAAATGGAAAATATAACTGTAGCTACATTTGCTGACGATACTGCGTTGATGGCAGTAGGATCAAATATTGACGAGGCTACAATTAAATTGCAAAGAGCAAGCGATAAGCTATACCTCTGGACAAAGAAATGGAAAATTAAACTCAATGAGTTAAAATCAGTACATGTAAATTTTACAAATAAAAAATTAGAAAATCAACCACCATTGGTAAATCTGAATGGGGTCAATATACCCCAAGAAAACAATGCTAAATACCTAGGAATGACATTAGATGTCAAACTTAGATGGAAAGAGCACGTTAAAAAGAAAAAATTTGAGCTTGAAAATAAGTATAGAGAAATGTACTGGCTCTTAGGTCGTAATTCTAAATTACCTATACATAACAAGATTTTATTATATAATCAGATACTCAAACCGATATGGTTGTATGGCATACAAATATGGGGATGTGCCAAACAAACACATGTACTTTGTATACAAAAATTCCAAAATAAAGTCTTGCGCAACATGGTAAATGCCCCCTGGTATGTTCGCAACAGTGATTTGCACAGAGATCTAAAAATTCCTTGCATAGAAAATGAAATAAAAAGATATGCAACAAAGCATATAGCTCGTCTGGAGGGACATGTTAACGTTGAGGCCACTCAACTGCTAGATAATCAAAATGATGTCAGAAGGCTTAAAAGAACTAAGCCACTAGATTTAATACGAAAGAGTTTCGTAAACTTTTTCTTTAAGAAAATCAAAATAGCAATAAATTAATGGTTAGTCCGTTGGACTAGTATTAATAGGAGGGGTGTGGTTTCGTCAGTAAAAATCTGGCACACAATGGAAGCTACGGGGCTCATTGTGTCTATGAAGATTCCCACCAATCCACGCAAAAAAAAAAAAAAAAAAAAATTTAGAAAGTATTTAAAAATATCTTTAGATACTCTAAAATTTTGAATAAAACTGACACAAGACAGAAATTAAAAAAAATTCTTAAAAAAAATTTCATTTACCTACACTTGATTATCCAACTGCAAAGGATCCGAAGAATCTCTAATTATTTTTCTTCGTGCAACTATTTGTTGCCGTTGCTCTTCTTCATCATCATAAAAAAAAAATTCCACTGATAACATTTTTTTTTATATATTTTGTTTTTTTATATATTTTATACATATATTTTATAGTTTTTTTATAATATATTTTGTTGAAAACAAATAACAATTTTGAAAACTAATAATTTTAAACGTAAAACTTCAAGTGTTTTGACGTGTAGTATATGACACAAAGTACACATGTATATAAAAAAAAATAAGGAAAGCTTTTTCGATTTCTATTTGTTTATCGTTTTTATCGGATATCGTTTCATAATATCAAAATAAAACGATAACGATACGATAATTCATCGTGTATCGTATATCGTATATTTTTGATAATAGGCACAATTATGTCAAATAAAAACAAAAAAACAAATTCATCTCAAATAAAAAATATAAAAAACAAAACAAATACAAAACCAAAAAAAAATCAGTTAAACTCTACATATATCGGGTAATTTCGACTTTACATAGTAGAGTTAAAGCAGCTATCTATAATTATAATTGACAAGCATTTAAGGTCCTGCGCAGTAGACACCTTTTCATTTTATTTCGATTCTCTTACTCCTTAATGAACTTCTAATATACATAATATATAAGATTATATATAAAACAAAAATGCGCACACAGTTGAACATTTTGTACTCATATGATTTTATTATTCAGCAAATACATTATGCATAAGTGAGATATTATGAAAATAATAAACAAAAATATGTTATTATATTTTATATTATATACTTGCAAATGAATCTATGTACATATGCAAAAAAAAAACAAAGAAACAAATTCATCTAAAATAACAAATATAAAAACAACAAAAAAACAAATCACTTGAATTCTTCCTTTTTATCTTTTTAAGTAACTCTCTTTAAATTTTGGATATTTGTAGTAATAATATAGATTTTATTAAAATTATGTATTATGTAGGTATATATATACATACCTCTTTAATGACAAAACTTTTTATTTTTAGTAATTTTATACACTAAATGCCACTTACTACAGGGAATATATCGGAAACGAAGCACTATATGAGGGACGTGTATTTATGTGCCCTAAATAAAACTTACTAACCACAAAACTTTTTATTAAACACGAGTGGTTTCTGCTATATCGTGCGAAGTCTATGTCAGTACGTAAATTACTGTTTTTTTTTTTAAACTTTAAATTTGACTTCAACTTGAAATATAATTACTTAACAGGGGCCCCTAGTCTATAATTATAATTGACAAGCATTTTAACTTTATATTATTTTTTCAATTTACCAAAAATATTCTTAGTTTATAAATAAACACCGTTTTGGTTAATGAAAATATAGACCCAAATTTTACTAATTCTCTTGCAGAATTGTGAGCTTAATCTGTTTCAGAATTACATACATACATAGTACATACATATTTATATACCTACAATTTTCACAAAAATTAATAGTATATAGTATATGTACATTTGGAATAGAAGATACAGCATTGATTATATGTACAATAATAATGCATGTGTGGAATTGAAATTTTTTTATTTAAACTTTCAAATCAATATTTTTGTTTTTACGTACATAATATGTATATAGGGACCAGGCAATATTTTATTATTTTTGTTTGAATACTTAACATTCATAACTAACCGCCAATTTTTATTGTACTATATTATGTTCATCAACTATAATTATAATTGACAAGCATTTAAGGACCTGCGCAGGAGACACCTTTTCATTTTATCTCTCTTTTCCATAATGAACTCTTAATATATGATAAGTTAATTGTAAATAAAACAATAATCGAAATTTTTTTAATCATATGGTTTTATTATTCACCAAATACATTAAGAAATAGGTAGAAACGAAACAGAAAATGAGAAGTAAGGTATTTATGTTTTTTAACGACTTATTTATAAATCAAAGCTTTTCATTAAAACATGAATGTTTTCTGCTTTGTAATGAGAAGTCTATGTCTCTCCATGCAAATCCCTGTTCTTTTAAAAACTTTAAATTTGGCTTTAACTTGAATTTTAATTATTCAATAGGGGCCCCTGGTAATATTGTATTTGCATAGAGCATATAGTATTTATGCAATTTCATATATTTTGGTTGTAAAGTTTTATATATATAAAATAGTCATATGAGAAATAAATAAATAGAGCAGAATAATATTTTAAAAGTAAAAGTTTTAAAATTACACGGGATAAAATTATACGAACGAGATAAATTGTATAACTGTATTGCTCTATACGCCAAAAATTGTGATATAGGGCAAAACAATACTAACATTTTGATAAAAAAAATGGATATGCAGTAAAAACCTGGTTATCTCTAATACTACTACAACTAGGAGAAAACGGATAAGTAAAATAGAGGTAGCACCTTTTAAAACCCCAAAAACAACTCTTAACTTCCGGCGATTTGACGTATGGAGTAAACCAATCTTCAGACGACGATATAACGAATTGAGGAAGAACAGTTGATTTAAAATTAAAATATTTACAAAATTTCGAATGAAATTTTAACGTAAAATAAAAGACTTCATTTGATAAATTTGTTTGAAGCTAAAGCGATAGAACCCTGTCAACAACATCTCTTGCATTTTTCATATTTTGTACCATATGAGATTGAACATTTCTAATTTTTATAATTTTTTTTTTTTTGAATTTATAATGAACCTTGTCGGAAATGTAAGTACAAAAAATACAATGAACACGTATATAGAATATTACATTTTGGATATGGAATTGTCATATTCAATAAAATTTTTGTTTTTGTTAACTTCTTAATTAATAAAAATTTTTTCAGTACATACGACCTTTATACTTAGCTACCTGCACACCAGTCATTATATTTATGAATTTTTATTTTTAATCATCATTTTAAAGTAAGCATCATTATTAAAAAAATGCATGACATATAACATGATTTCAATGATAGCTGCTGGTATCTACTAACAATAACTAAATTAATAAAAAAAATTTGCAACGAGTATCGAAACAAATTTTATTTCAATTTTTGTCATTGTAAAATTCAATTCCGGTGTTCTGATATCATCACAATATAAAAATCCATTAAGTAGAAGAATAACGAAAATATTTACACAATATTTAAAATTCTGTTAATGTACCAATAATGAAAAAGTGATGAAATGACACTCTAAAAAACAGAATTGTTGGCACAAAGACTAAAAAAAAAAAAAAAAGAATATGGGATATATGGAAAAAATGAATAAAAACAGAATGAGGTCAAAATAGTGTAACCCTTAATGGTAACTGATGTTAAAATATTTAATTTTGAACTGATTTTTATTTTTATAGTTTTTTTTTTTTTTATTTTTTATTTTCAATTCAATTCAATTTTCCGGTTTTTGTTATTTTTCGATTATTTTGTGTTCCAGACTGCATTATTTTATTCAACTTCTCTTGCTCATAAAAATAGTTTTATAGCATATTGGAATGATTAAAAATTATGATGGGTGTTGATGATGATTTACATGTTGACTGTTATTCTTAGAATTGAAGAAAAACTAAAAAAAAAAAAAAAAAAACTTGAAAATCATCCATTTAATAAAACCGTATTCCTTTATATTATTTATGTGTGTGTAAATGTTAGACTTCATATTACAAAAATAAAAACTAAACGATCAACAGATGTTGTTGAAATTTTTTCTTATTTAA
This sequence comes from Argyra leucocephala, assembly GCA_963942445.1. NCBI lineage: Eukaryota > Metazoa > Arthropoda > Insecta > Diptera > Dolichopodidae > Argyra > Argyra leucocephala. The sequence goes on along the minus strand of OZ012681.1, from coordinate 73,252,600 downwards.
TTTTTTTGGTTGTTCAAAAACTGTGAATTTCTCCGTACGAAGTGAATAGCTTTAAAAAAAAATATTTATGTAGCAGCTTAACAACTTTCTGATAATTTTTTTTTAGCAAGGGTATTATTATTTCTATTCAACAAGTTCTTCTTCTTCCTCTTCTTTGATGGGCATTTACTACCTTATTTAATATATCATATACGTTAGTTTTTTCAATATATCTTATCCTCAATTTCGTGATGACGATGTCTAGCACACATATTTGCCTCGGAGCTCGCTTTGCTGATGTTCGATTTTTTTATTTTGATTTATATGTGTCACAATAGCGTAGGTTAGCATGGTCGAAAATAGCTTGTGTTTATTCATGTCTTATTTTCTTTTAACATGTATTTGTTTCTTCATATAACATCTCGCAGATAATCAGAAATGGCTGCGGCTTTTCCTGCTTTGGTTCTTATTTTTTCGATAGTACTATTGTTATTCGATATTTTACATCTAACGTATTTTTTCGAAATTTTCATGGATTCTATTTTTGTTGTGGATATTTGCATGTTGTACAATTTGGTAGTTTCAGAATTTAAAGAAATTAACATAGAACATTTTTCGTACAAATCTTTTATCATTGGATATGCTTTTCAGTTTCTCCCAAATTTTTAAAGAAAAAATAAGTTTTTTCACTCATTAATTAATTAGCAGTATAATCAAAATAACACAATATCGTTCTGAACACTTATCAAAACCAAATCGCCATATAAAACTTAAAAGCTATTTTGAACCTTGAAAATCTTTACAGATTTTATAAACTCTCTTTGTCTCTTAAAACAAAATAAAAAACATTTAGCATTTATAATTTAAACAAAGGTAATTTTCTACCAAAAAAGGTGCAACCTATATATCAAGCAATATAATTTTTCGAAATCACCCCAACTTACCTTTAGGAGTATTACCTTTTTAAGAGTATTTTCAAATTAAATATTCATATTGACATTATGGCATAAACTACTTATTACATCAACCGACCGATATGGTGTATATCGGTCGATTGTTATAATTAGATTGCTGAAATGTAATTTGAAATGTAATTTGGTTATCACTAAAATAAAGTGGCACCATGTTATTATGAAGATGCAGTTACTCTACAATACTGAAGGTGAAGTTACTCTACAATAAATATAGCTTTCCACATTTACATTAGTAGATATATCACAAAAATTATGAAGAAAAAGCAGTAATTGTAAACTCTGTGTAAAAGCAATAAATTAGGGTGTTCATTTGAGAGTTTTGGAATTATATAAAAAAAAATAATTTAGATGTAAACTTTGATATATGCACCTGTCGCATAATTTGACTCATGATTTAAAAAAATAGGTATTTCATCACTACTTGCTTTACGGATATAGTGTAGACGAGTCTAGTACGGCTTCGCACCATGTCTTTTACGAATATATGATATAGTGCTGAGCGAGGAACATCTGTGGAGTAAAATTTGTAATTTAAAACCAAATATTTGTTTGGTATTGTTAAATTACATGCAAAAAGATTTGTTTTTAATTTTAACTACATAATTTGAAATTTAAATTTTTAAAATTCAACCAACTGCATTCTACCGATCTTAGCGGCAAAGGATTGGAAATTTGTAATACCGTTATACTATGACGGTACTCACAACTTGCATTTTAAATCCAATGATACAAATTGTTTCACTTTATCCAAGAAGAATCATATCACACAAAAATCAATAATAAGCTTTTTTCCTTTTTGTAGAAACCCAAATCAAGATATTTCCCCAGTAAAAATTCATAAAAAACAAATAGACAAAACAATTTTTTTTTATGTTTGTGACAGTAACTTAGAATTATAAATATTGTCTCAAAAGAGCGCACTTGGCGCACTTGGCGCACTTGGCGCACTTGGCGCACTTGAATTTTGCTGCAAAATAGTTGGCTCAATTAATTTTATTGTGTAATATATCTTCAGTGACCGGGTGCTGTCAATTCTTTCATCAACCTCTTAAAATTTTTATTAATTCATATTTAAATACTAGCACTCGTTTCCGTAACCCTAATATTTTTAGCACTATATTTCACAGAACTAATTATGGGAAAAATGAACCTATTAATAGAATGTTTATAACCATAAATAAGAACAAAGATCGTATTGATCTCTCACTCTCTTAATACAATTGAATCTTTCATAAAGTGAGTATTACGATATAATGTGGTTCTAATGATAAGGCAATTTAGTTATTCTACTAGACAGCTAAAGAATTATTTTTTAATCAGCTACTGTTTGATATGTTTAACAAGTTCCTTGCCAATGAATTTTGATAATGCGACAGTCTGATGACGTAGTTAGTTGTGATTTTTCTAAGCTCTTTGTGAAATGTTGGTATATTAAAGTCTTTATGAATATTATTATTTTTAATATATCAAGAGTCATTCGTTAAGACTCTTAGTATTTCTTTACAGTTGGCATCCGTCGGTGACCAGATCGGTTTAAATATAGTACTGTGTATTAGAACTTTGTAATTTAATTTCAACTGTGAATGTTTTCCGATAACCCATTATAAAGTTTATGATTTTAATTTAAGTTGCTCTCTTTTACTGAGTAGGACTCAGAATACAATTTTATTGTTTATTTAATTTTATTGGTTATTGTTTAACCAGTTTTCAATTTTGTAAACATGTTTTTTCATGTTCAATTTGTAACCAATAGTATGTACTTGATACTATGCCAAGATATAGTATCAAGTAAGGTGATATGCTCTGCAATTCGATGAACCTATTCAATGGTTCTATGAGCTGCTTGGAATCTAAACTGATGCAGGTGACTTCATCATTTACTTTTAGTTTTCGGCATCAATTTGTGTAGTATAATTTTTTCAGATATGAGACTTAGTCGGTATCAGTTTACTCTGGTTTGAACTCTTCCAGGTTTCGGGATTATTGTGATTAAGGAAAGTTGCTACAAAACACAAAATTTTAGTAAAAAGGTATAGGAATCCTAAAAAATGTTTTAAAAAACAGATTCTGTTGAACATTTTTGGTTAAAATTTGAATAAAAAAGCTGTTTTATCATTTTACGGTACAGAAACAAAAATACGGATCCGTTTCAATTCAATAATAATGTTCAGCGGGGGTTTGGGGTGACAACGCCGACTATTATAAGTACTTTTTTGTGGAAATGTATATGCAATAAGAGTAGGTTTTCAAAATAAGCCAATCCAAATATTACAGGGTATTCCTATTATTTATTTGATTATGAAAATAGATTTTTTTTTTATTTTATACTTAATTGTCTATGCATTGTTAATTACATAAGCCAAATTTGGAAAATGTTGAGGGTTTGGATTTTGACTCATTTGGGTTTGAAAAGTTTGGCTTTTGAAAGTTTGAATTTTATTATTTGAATTTAAAAATTTGGATTTTCAGGCAGATCCAGAAATTTCATAAATTCTGTCAGTAATAACGGAAGGTCGCTTTGTGTAATTTCTGAAACTTTTATGAAATATTTTTAAAATTTGCAGTGTCCCAAATTAATAGTGGTTAGGGTCGAATGAAAGTGAATAAATAAAGTTAAAACAAAAATTATTTTAAATCTACATGCGAGTATATTATTATTTTTTTTTCAACATTTTGTTTTTCAACATTTTGCTTCCCAACAAATGAACCCACACTCATTACTCCTATAATAATACAAAACAAAATATTATTATTAAATCATTTGTGTTACGAAGATTTTAAGCTATTTATAATAAAAATTTAAAGCTAATAAATTATATATTAAGTATCTATGTATTTAGAATATTTTTATTTAAAAATTGAATTGGTCACGTAGAGCCAACTAAGGTATTTTCTAACACACCTGCGTAATATTTGAAAAATAATTTTTATAATTTTAATTCCTTAAAATATAACAAGAAATTAACATAATTACACCGCCGTGTTAAAATAATTACAACATTTCTTTTTACATTTAAATTAATAACCATTATAGGCATTAACATCAGACAAATTCAGAATATAATCTACCAACTTGCGCCCTTCTTATTCTAGAACATAAAAAAAAACAAGAAAACATGCTAATGATGATTTTAAAATACCACAAACAAATTTTTAAAATACAAAAAAATAGCATCGAAGTTAAAAACATTTTTGTTTTGTATTTTTTTGTTTTATTTTTTATTTAATTACTAGTCATTTCAAATTACAACGCAGTTAGTTTTAAAATAACAAGCATTAATTTACGCAATTTTAGAAAGTAAATTGTACATTTTAATTGTATTTTCAAATTATTGTTATAAAAGTTCCTTAGAGTGATTGCTGTATTTTCGTTTTCATTAAAATAAAAAAAAAAAAACTTTAAATTGTTTTTCTCCTTTAAAATTTAATTCTACAATGTCGTAATTGTACTAGAATCTATTAAATGAGCCAAACAACTGAACACGCATTAATGAATGTAATTATCATTGAAATTGTTTAAGTTAAAAAATAACATATAAAAGCCGCGGTCTTACAAGTTATTGAGGCACAAAAACAAAACTAAAACTTTTTAATGAATGAATCGAAAATGACATTCACTTGGATGAGAAAATAATGTTGTTGTAATTGTTGTTGTTGCTTGTAATGATTTTTAGTTTGAAAAAATTATTAATAATTAATTATTGTATTATTGCTATGTTTAATTGAATGGATCATTGTAGACTAAGAATTATGTATGTACAATCGTAACTTATTTAAATAAAAATTAAATTATTTTTTGTTTTTTCAATAAATTTAAACAATTTTAAAATAAAAAAGCATTTATTTCAAAAACAAAAATATAGCTCGTCGGATGTATATGTTGTACCCGCGTAGGCGCTAGATAAAAAAATCTAATATATATATAATATACTAAGAGATCAACAGATATAAGAGTTTATATATAAAAACGTTAAAACAACAACAATGCTTTCGAAAGTGATCCTCAAAGGGTAAGGTGCCCCATTACTATATAGTTTGGTTATATTACCAAAATACCCATAAACACTATTCAAAATAAAAATCTTTCATTTTTGTACTCAATTAAAAAACTTTATCATAAAGTAAAATATTAGCATGGTATCGTTCATAATGATTCCACACAAAACCAAATTTTTTGTTGTGGGATATTTTATTATCTGCAAATTCACTTATGGGGACCTTATATCAACAAGTTCGTTTTGTTTCTTTTGTTAATATGGTAAACTTAGACTAAGTTGACTAACTGGAAATTAATTATACAAATAAGTTTTAATTAAAATAAAATTAAGGCGGGATATGATTTAAAATCGAAAGTCCAAGAAAGACCAAATGTGTTTTATTTTTTCCGTTTTCAAATTTCCGTACTTGTATTTTAAAATTAAAATATTGTTATTTTTATAGTAAAGTTGTAGCTTTTACTGTCGTTATCTACATTTGATATTATATTGAAGTTATTCATCAACAGTTCTCTTAAAAATTCTACTCATATACTCAGTAAAAATAAGAGAAAATAAAAATTAATAAAATATACACCATCCACCAATACCATCCCATTTACAAATAATATAAGAGAATGCATACACTTAAGTTTTTTTCTTCTAATTTTTTTTCACTATATTTGTAAATATTAAGCACATTATTATATTTATACTAGGGGCCACTGTTGAGTAGTTATAATACAAGTTAAGGCCAAATTTAAAGTTTAAAAAGAACAGTTAAAAGAACAGTAACTTTTACGTACTGACATATACTTCTCACAATAAAAACCACTCATGTTTAAATAAACATTTGGAGGTTAGTAAGTTTCCTTTAAGAAACATAAATATTCATCCCTCTATACTGTTTCGTTTCGACATTAACCCATATAAACCCAGAGTGTCGAAAACGAAACATATTAAGTTTTCCGACATTGTGGTCACCCGGGGTGTATTTTGAATTAAACTAAAATTTATTATTCAATTTAAAACAAATATCTAATTTACCTTTTTTTTTTAATGTGACAAAAAGCGTGTTTGCCGATGGCTTGAAAAGTCCGAATTTCGAGTTTTTTTTTCATTCTTTCTAAAGTAAGAAAAAAAAATACAAAAAAGAAAAATAAAAAAAAATCTTTTATAAACTAATTCAAAGTAATAGTAATAATTTAATCACAATACAAAACTAATCCAACAAAATTTGTAGCTACAGGGTGACTTTTTCAAGCAGTGTATCGAAAAGAAAAAACCTCAGGTTTAAACGATACCTAAAAATTTGTATATAAAAAAAAAATCTAGATGCTTTTTTGTTGTTTTTTCCTCTTCCAAGCTAATTAGACAAATACTGCCTTTTTTTATTACGGACCACGTATTCAGCGATTGAATACTTCGAAATCAAATAACACGTTATGCTAAATTGGCGTCAATATCAGATGACGAAGACCCTGTTCGCATTTATATCTATGGTGGAGCTTCAGAGGAAAATGATATCTTATATGGACTAGTAGAAAACGTAGTTTTGCGCTTATTAGCAAATGCAGAAAATCGAACAACACACCGTTACGTTCGATAATTTCTTTACATCACACAAACTTATGTAAAACCTCTCATCACTTGGTTATATTGCAACTGGTAAGGTTTTTGTTTTCATAAAATAGTTAGAAATACTAAGTTTTAATAAAATTGATTATTGTTATTTCTAAAAAGAACCGTTCGAGATAACCGTACAAATAAAGCAAAACTTTTTGTTGTAAAAGAAGTGAAGAGAAAAGAACTTGGAAACAGTGACTTGTGTTTTGATCCTTCAAATCAGATTCTTGCTTTGCGATGGAATTCTGTCGTAACTGTTTTCTCAAATTTTTTAAAACATGAGCCAATGCAAGCTGCTAAGTGGTTCGACCGCAAAACCAAAAAATTTATAAAGATACCCATGCCAAATCCGATTTTTGAATAAAACCGCACAATGGGTGGAGTTGATCTATTTGATAATGCTATAAATATTTACCGAATACGCATTCTAAGCAAAAAATGGTATTGGCCTCTGTTTACTAATGCTTTAGATGCACATCAACTTGAATTCTGAGTTTTTGTTTTTGAGTGCTTGCTGAAATCCGCGAAAATACCTTTAAGAAAAGTATTAGCACTAAGAGAGAGCGGATAAAAGCTAAGATACTTCAATTAGATATGATCTTATGGATCACAATATCATCCATAGTGAGAATAGAACTATACTCAAACTATTTTTTCATGTATCAATTAATTTACATCCGAAATGTTCTTTATCATATCATTAGTTAAAAATAAAATTCGTTTTTTTGTAAAATAAGTTGTTATTTTTTTATTTGTAAGGATATTTATTCATTTGAAAAAGTTCTTATAGCAGATTTTTGAAGAATTTTTTCTTTGGAAAAATTATATCGTTTTATCCTGAAGTTTCGTTTTCGAAACGTGTAATATATCTTTTCCAGAATATGATATCAAATACATTTTTTTTTTTCAATTAAGATAAAAGTACTTCATGTATAAATTTTTATGACTCTGGGTGAACTGGATCTAGGTCCGGGACTATATGGGTTTCTCTCTATATTAAGTACCATTTAATGGAGAAAATTAATAAAAATAAAACACCACAAATGAACAAAGTATAGAAATCAATAATTTGAGGCAAATAAATAGAAACAGAAATAAATATTTTGTTATTATAAAAAATAAAATCAATATAATGGCGGAATACATATTTATATTGCCTACTTTTGTATCATTATCAAAAACATTATTATTATATACATTTCTTATTTGAAAGAAGTTGTAAGATGGATCGTTGGATTACATTTATTCTACTGCTTATTTGTTTTAAAATAATTTTTGTTTTCTTTCCCAAATGTTAACTTTACTTTTCAAAGTTTCCTGTACTCATAGAGTACCATGTCTTGATTTTTACCATCGGGTTTAATACTTAATATTAATTTAATATTTACTTATAATTAAGAGTATGAATAAAAAACAAATAAAACAGACTAGCACGGTAAATTATACTGATTCAAATTAATTTTCATTAATTCAAATTGCTTCCACAATGATGAAGCATGTTGATCAGATTGTAATACTCATTATTAATTTATAATAGATTGTATTTTAGATTGAAAAAAAAAACTTACAAAAACTCAAATTTTTCGAACATCTTTCAATACATTTAACCTTTGGTTTTCTGATAAAAAAAACATGTATCAATAAATTTACTTTTATATAAAAGCTAATAATTAGATAACTTAAATTATAATTACTCAATAGGGGCGCCCTAGTATGCATTGCATTTGTATAATAAAATTTTTTGTGTTGTGAAATTGTAATTATGAGTGCAGTTGAAGTACGGAAAAGAAAAATCAAAACTAAATCAAATCCAAATTTTTGCAATTATTTAATGAAACCTTCAGGAAAAATGGATTCTCCTTTTGCAGAAAATTTATAACAAAACATATGGATTTATTACAACTTGTTTTAGTTAAATCTTTTGCGAACTTATTGAATTTCTTCCATTATGAATTTTCCTTTGGAAATTATTACGATTTTGATTTCTTTCGATCTTATTTTATTTATTACACTATATTACAGTTTCAAGAGCTTCAAAGATTAAAATCTAGGCACATTTAATGGGACATGCTATTCACCTCCTAATACCAAATACTTTTACAGGACTCTCCAGTTGCGTTTTTTATACCTAAAAGATCTTCTTTGGAAAAATTTCAAGAAAATAAAACTGAGGGCCATTTTTGGAGCAATTATCAATTTTTGTTCTCATGTTTTGTTACCAAATTAGATTTCAAAATGTTAGAAGTAGCAGAACTAATTAAGTAGTATTAAAATATTTCTTTATCTATCGAGCTCCGTGTTGGAAGTTTGCTTATACCCTGTGGTTTAAGAGGAGAGACAGTAGAATTAGTGTTGAAACATTTTCCTTACTCTCATATAATATTTTACTTCAATAAATTGGGTATAATATTAAAATAAGATTAGATTACTTAAAATGGACAATTTTGAAACATTGTATTTATCTGGTAACCCAAAATAAGAGGTGAATATATATGAAATATTATTCAAAGATAAAATAGGTGATAATGTATAATGGATAAAGAAGTGTCCAAAGTCGGAATGCGAAATACAACTTAAATTGTACTTATCTTGACTTTTTTGTATTGGTTAATATTAAATAAAACATCTATGGTTTGTCAAAAAATCTCGGATCAAAACTCCTTTCCCGAAATACCAAAGTAGAAAATTTACAATTCGCTCATACTCCCGGCTTAGTTATCTTATATATTAATACGCTCCAACGTCTGTTAAACTTTTCACAAAGCTTTTACAACACGAAGCTTTTTTCAACTAGATTAGACAACTTTATTAGAACTATTAAAAATAAATTTTATTTAAAGACATAAACCACAAAACGATAAAACCAAATAAAGCAAAAAACAAATTAAAATTAACATAAAAACAATTCACCTGATTATATGAATTAATTTAAAACAAAAACAAAGTAGCAAAGACAAAAACCGAATTATCAGAATATTATTATTATATCGATTTATAAATAATTAAAATAGCTTTGTTAAAATATTACGATATTACGATATTACAGCAAAAAAACTTACCGGTAAAACAAATAGTAAATTTAGAAAATATATTTTTTACCTCGCCCAGACCATGTTCACAAATTCCAAAAATTGGAATTTATTTATTTTATTAACAAATAATTCAAAAGTATAAATTCAAATGCGCAGTAGCATTGAGTAAATATTATATTGTACATGGAGAATCATAAACCGAAATTTACGATCTGCTAAGGATAAGAAAAACAAAATATATTATGACATTATTATCAAGTTCCAATTCAATACACGGCAAATTTAGTACACATAAAAATTAAAAAAACTTTAAAAAGAAAAATCACAGACTACCCTTACCTACATCAGAGACCCTAGCGGGATAACAACATAACAATAAAAACTGAAGAATAAGAGAAAAAGCATAATTATTGGCTTTACCCGTAACTATAATAGTCATAAGGCGTCAATAAATAAAAACTGAATAATAAGAGAAAAAGCATAATTATTGGCTTTACCCCTAACTATAATAGTCATGAGGCGTCATATGATGTCATATGATACTTCGTTAAATGGCCTATAGATTCGATATGATTTAACAAAGTCGTAACCAATCATAACCTTTACTAAAATGGTCATATCTAATCATACCAAAATGTCAAAACCAAAATTTAAAAGAAGTGAAATAAAAATATAAGTGGCCTCGGTAGCCGAGTGGTAAAGGACTAGAGTGTAGTAATGTAACGACCGAAGGAACACAGGTTCAAACCCCGTGAGAACCGAAAAAATTTTCAAATGGTGAAAATTACTGAAAATATAATTTTCTATACATCCACATCGGTTCAAATATAATTTAATAATTAATAAAGATATAATATAACTAATAAAACAAATATTATTAATATATAATATACAAAAATACATACCAAATAATTAATATAATAAAAAAGAAAAAAGGCCCACATTTCGAAAGGGAAAAGGACCTATAAATTTGGCCTACAGATTTATTTGTAGGATCAATTGTAAAAATAAATAAATAAATAAATAAATATAAATTCTATAAATAAATGTTTTGTTTTTTTATTTTGAGTTTTGAAATAGTAAGAGCTATTATGATAATAAAAAAAAACACAAAAAACCTATCTATGGCTATTTTAATGTGTTTTTAATGTGGATGTGATATGTATTTAGTTTAAATGCATTTAATTTCATATCTATACTGCCAGCGACATCTCTGTTCGCCACATTTTGTTGAAATGTACGTCTCTATTAATAGTATTTGTAAGGGAGCGTTTAGACATCAGATTTTATTTCATGAAAGTTTTGTTTTACTTATTTTTATTACATTTACAAATTTTATTGCAATTACATCAAATTTTAGTTCAAAAGTTTTAATTACATATCTTAAAGATAAACAAAAATAGTTGCAAAGTATACTATATTTCTTCATGCAAAATGCACTTTCTAAACTTGCTAAATACGAAGATACGAATATGCGTGACGAGTACTAATAATAAATATATTGGCATAACACAATTAGGAGTTTATAAATACCTTTTCTCGCAAAATCACTTTTTCAACTTGCGAAATACCAAAATGCGTGTCGAGCACTATTATTTAAAAAAAAAAATGTATGATATTCTATAACAAAGTCGGATGTCAAACTTTAATGAACATCATTTATACGTTATAAACACAATTCAAAAACGTATAAACGCTCCCTTATATAAAAGTTTTCTTCAAAACTATTAGCGGTCAAAATTTTCAATTTGATTCTATGAAAAACAAATAAAATTATTATTTATTATATTATACAAGTATATTATAAATATTGTGAATTATAATTTTTTTATTCATTTTATTATTATTATTTAAATAACAATAATAATTACAATTTTAATAATTTATGGTGCCGTACGTATTATAATACCTACCTACCTGTTGTGAAAATAAAATTTTAATACATACAGTGAAAAGTGTTTTCAAAATAAAACAAAAAAAATATAAACTTGAAGTAGGCCTGCGGATTTATCTACAGGTCCACACTATGTTGCTTTGTCTAGAGTACGATCTTTTGATAGTGTTAGTGTAGTATAAAATATTATGAAATGTTTGAATAAGTATTATAATGTTAAACTATTTTTAAGATATTAAATAAAGTGAATTTTAGTTTTAAGTTTTTCAATTTAACTTATTTATTATGTAATAAAAAAATATGTAAAACATTGATTTTTTTAAGAAAATAAAGAAAGTAAACAATTAAAATAAATTGTTTTATTTATAATGCTAATGCTAGACCGGCGAATGTTACGCCGGGAATAGCTGGTACGGATCAGAATCATGGACACAGCCGAAAGCAAGTGATCATGCACTTGGTGTCTTCGAGCAAAAAATTCTTCGCTGGATATATGGTCCTGAAAACGGCAATGAGGTCGGGAGGAGAAGATGTAATTCCGAACTCTATAAGCAGTGTGATGAGAAACGAAAATTAAAGTCAAGAGACAACAGTGGCTCGGACACCTATAGCGGATGAACGAAAATGATCCAGCCAAGACCATCTTTGAGAGACGAACTATCCAAGTACAAAACATCTTGAACTGGAGAGAATCCGCCCGTGGCCGACAAAAATGGAGGACGTTGATGGGTTACGTCAAGGACCTACATGGTTTGTTGACCACCTAATAAAGTATATTAAACTAAAATAATTCAAAAGACAAAAAACTTTACAAAAAAATCGATCTAACCACCCAAAATAATATAACTAACAATTTTGACAACTTCAACCATACTCCTATGAAAAAAATACTCTGTTCCTGAAGATGTCCTTAATATAGATTATTATCACAATAATTATATTATTGAGAAAATTCTATAAAATGGTGGGTCCTCTTTTCAAGGTAAAACAAAACTAAATTTTCTGTTCCAATAATTTCTGAACTACACTCTATAAATCTCTTTGTTATGTTTCAGCAGCTGCTTCTTCTATTTCTACTGATTTATATTTTATTTTATTTTTCTTCTCAATAGTATCGATTTGGATTTTCCTTGCACAAAAAAAAAAAACAAAATAAAAGCAGCCATATAAAAAGATGAAGAAAAGAATAAAAATGTATGAAAAGAGTTTTCTTTTGAAAAAGATTAACCGAGAATAAATTTAAACTTCTTCTTGCAGAAAAAGTTTGTAAAAAGCTTTCTTCGCAGTTCAGAATTTTATAGACGACTTCATTTGTTCACTCCCATGTTATAATTATTTGATTGATCAAAATTTTTTTAGAAATAAAGAAGTAGAACATTCCATAATTTTTGCTGTTCTTAAGTCTTAAAAATAAGAATTGAAAAGTAAACACAATATTCTACATAGTACTTTAAAAACTGAAGAAACTTTAAATTTTTATCGACTAGAAAATTAGATGTAATGTAAAAGATTTCTTTTATATTTAATAACAATTACATATAATTGCAAAATTATTTAGTAGTGACAATTTTTGATTAAATTTATCTTTCGTCGGCTTGGTGTAAGAATGGGACATATCAAAAAAACTGTTTTTGAGTTACAGAGCATTGAAGATAAAAACGTTAAAAACAAAAAACTACCCGATAGGAATTTCTAAATTTTTTAGGAAATATTTTTTGCAGGTTTTAGATTAATTTAATGTGTTCCACTTATAACTTGTAGTATATTTTTTAATAAATTTAAAAAAAAATAATTGGGCACCTCTTAGTCCAATTTGTTCCATATCGCGATTTTTTTACAAATTTGTTTGTTGTGACTACATGGAACAATTTGTTTTGGAAACGGAACGTGAACTACATGGAACGGTTTAGCACAAACTTCTAAAATAAAAAAAATAGTGTTATTTTTAAGCATAATTAATTTATTTATTAAATAAATTAAAGCTTTCACAGAATTTGTTCAATACTATTATGAAACTTAAAATAAATCAGAATTTTCACAGCATTAATGTCAATAAAAATGTTAAAACAAAAAGCCTTCTTCTAGCTATTTAAATATTTACACATAAAAAATGATTATATTTTATCACAATACAATAATATGATTATTCTTATTATTTTTTTAATTCTTACAAACTAATAATTCTATTGTAAAAACAAAAAATTGCTTTCTTAGCAATCTTTAAATTTATCATACATTAATTTTTAAATATTTGAGAAAGTAATATTAATATCAAAAAAGTAAATACTTTCAAAATATATATTAAGGTCGAAAATAAAATTCAAATTTAATAAAAAAAATAAGAAAAAAATTTCTAAATTTTTAGTAGATTTTGAGTAATGCGGAAAAATAGTTCGCACCCTCTTTACGCAAAAATGGCAGTAATATCCGTAATTTTATCCTTAGAAACAGGCCGTGGTTCTGAAACCGTAAGATTAAAACCAAAAAGATTTTTGGATGTTCCAAGTTTTTTTCTAGTTGGTTTAATTGATATATCAATAAACGTGTATTCTGCTTTCCTGAGGGATGTCTTATATTTTAGAGTAAAACAATTAGAAATTTCTCGCTCATATAATATAGTTTTAATTTGTTTGAATGGCACTTGTGAATAATTAAGCTTGCTTGAAACAGTAGAATAGCTATAAAAATTGGTTTTCGTCATTTGCAGGATTCTTAAGTTTATATTTTTCAGATTCATTTTTTTGGACTGCTATGTTTGTAATCATTCGATCTAAGGCAGTCGACTTCCAGCACGCAAGAATGGCCGGGCTCTGAAAATTTTTGTGCTATCCACTTCAAATTTGGATTAATATGCACGAATAATTTTAATGCTGTGCTATTTATCGAATTGCGATTTTGAGGAACGCAAGAGTCGCTTCAAAGAGTAATCATAGTGATATGTGGAAAACCAATTAAAAGTTGTTTCAAAATTTTTGTAAGAGCATTGGAAATGTCGTTATCGCCACGACCATTGTGTGCTTCTATCCAAATCGCACAATAAGTTATTTTTGTTTTGTCCGCCATAATTGCTCTTGCAGTTAAATTAAAAACATTCAGTTTTCTCTTGTAAAAAAAAGCATGAACCGTTTCCTTTTGGAAGTCCTATTATTCTTTGCAAATCGTAGCAAACGACACAATGATTTTGATTAATGTTTGATCTGTCAATATCTTTATCTACACTCTAAAAATTTTCGTTGTAAATTTACCTCGATAATCGATGGTATTCTATTGCCATCGATTATCATGGTAAAATTACTCTCTAAAGGTAATTTGAAACAATTACATATTAAGATGTAAAATAAATTGCATTAAAAAAGAGTAAATTTACAGTATAAATATTTAATTTTTTAGGCAGAATTTCATACTACGTGGTGTAAATTTACAGTAAAATGTTTAATTTTCGTAGAATTTTGAGCAGAATTATCTAAAGTTACACAATTTTTCATAAAGCTATAATTGCAAAATTACAGCAAATTGTTATAAATTAAACAAATAAAATTTTTTTGTAACATTTTAAATTTTTATTTAAACTTTTTAAGTAATGCTAAAACATAATTTATTCTTTTTCGTCCTTATTTAATTTGTTTATTAAAGTGTTAATTTTTGATAAATTTTTGATGTTTTGAAGTTTTGTTGACAATCCAAGAAGAAGTTATTGGGCATACATTTGCAACATCATCCAGAGTTGCTTCAAACTGGAAAGGAAAATGTTAATCAATACTAATTTTCTTCATAAATTTATCTTTTTAAATTTAGAGCTCAATTACATATACTTATCTTATATATATTACAAATTTAAATTTACCTTTGTCTAGCAGCTCTTCAATGGCAGGCAATGCAAAAAAGGTTTTCTTAATCGTTCTATCGCCGTTCCAAACTTTCACTAGGTACTTTTTATCCATGTTAAAATTATTTAAATTTATCTTTTAATTCATTTAAACATTAGGTATAATATTAATTATTAATAGTTTTTGAACTTATAATTAATTTAATTTTTACTTAACGTAATCAAACACAACTTAATAAAATGACTTTCTATTGACAAATGATGATTTCACATCAGCACGCTTTAACAAGCCTGCTAAAACAAAAAAGAAAAACAAATCTGAGTTTATATTTATAATCAATGCAATATTAAACTCGTAATGGAAAGTTACAGTTTTTTTGCGAGTTTAAACACATATGTGTAATGTTTTATGTAAATTTACTCTTTTCGATGTAAATAATACATAAAATGCGTAAAATTACTCTTTTGAACGATTTTTTTTAGTTTTGCACAGATATTAGTTTATTTTTACATCTTGCCTTAAATTCGCATTGAAAATTACTCTTAATATCATTGTAAATTTACCCAATTCAACCTTCATTTTTTAGAGTGTAGTTTACAAGCCTTTTTTGTCAACTATGTGTTGATCATGACTTAATTTTTCGGCTCCCGTCAGATTTTCTTGTCTTTTAAAAGTAGACATTTGTCGCACATGTCTTTTTTGGGTTTATGAAAGGAAATATTATATTGATTGTTAAAAATGTTTCGGCAAAAGCTTAATTTTGCAGGGTTGTCGTTTTTTTCTAAATAAATTTGATACATCTTTGTTATTGTTAAATCGCTTTCTAGGTACTGTCTTTGAGTTGATGAACGACAGTAATGTGAATCAATAACATCAAAACTTTCAATATGACATTTAACAGCATTAACTTGCTCCTGAGAAATCTTAAATTTCACATGTTGACCCCTTTTGTGTGGCTGTGGAACTCCTGTTTCATTAATTTTTTCATTAAAACAATACTCAATTATTTGGTTAAATTTCTATGTACGTGGAACATTTATGCATTATGAAATATTAAAACTCATTTGTTCCATTTTAATCTTAAAGCAAATCTGTTTTAAATTTTAACAACATAGTTTTTTGTTACTAAAGTTCAACGATTTTAAGAATTTTCCATTTTCTTTTAACCCAAATAACAAGAAAATATTATAATTTACATTCATGGAAAATTCTTCTTTATTTCTTCAAGTATTTGCTTAAAAAAGTAATCAAGCTTTTTAAATAAAAACAAAAAAAAACAAAAGAAAGTAACAATTTCAGTGGAAAGCACACATTTCAATAGCTCAATACGTCGAAAATAATTCCAAGAATCTCTGTAATGGATAATATACGAGAGTACTTTACAAAAATTTAATTTTTTGTATACATGAATTGTAAAATATTTAAATAAAGGGAGTAAACGTAAATATTAAGAATTTTGTTTTGACAAAGGGATGAACTTCAACTTTTTAAAAGCATTATATTAAAGTTGAAGAGCTTAATAAATATTTCATAAGGGTTTCTTGGTACACTCACTATAGCTAAAAATTTGAGGAAAACATTAAAATATTTATGAAAGTTTTCAAAGTAAAAAGAGACAAGTGTTCCATTTTATTTAAAAAAAAAACACTTAAGTTGAATTATATTTAAATTAAAAATGTACAAAGCTAATATTTTGCAATTTAATGTAGAGTCTGAATAATATAAATGATATAATATTCAAAAAAGTTTGAAGAAAATAATTGCAATACACTTTTTTTAAGGATGAAAATGTTTTAGCAGTTTTCAAAAATTGTCTATAATTTTAAATTTAACAATAATATTAATTAAATAATTCAATTGTTGCTAGGTTTCCGTTCACTAATAAGTAATAATGTTTAATATTTGATTGCAAATATCGATATTTCGGAAGTAACATACTTCCTTCATTAGGGCTTCTGACTAACTATATCTGTTAATTCTATTTTTCCATTTTATATCCTAATCTCTACCAGATACCTATTTTACATGTACTTTTACAAATTATTTTATTAATTTAAATAGCGGTGAGTATCCATTCCCTAAATAATTATTTAATCTGTTGTCTACCTGTTCCCTCGAAATTGCTAAATTTTCGTATGTGTCTATAGTTTACTTATTTTATGTACCTACTTTGTTGGTGATAAATTAGTTTCATCAATTTTATGGTGTTCCTCGATTCGGGTTCCTCGGCATCTAACAAGCTCGTTATGTTATTGAGTTCGATACGGTGCAGTTTCTTCCTTATCATTAGATCTATGACTTCTTCATTATATCCTTTTTTCCTTGCCGTGTCTTTTATATAGGGCCTTTTTTCAAAGTTAGGGCCTTGTTAATGGTGTAGTTACCAACGTAAAATTATCTTTTCGGTAGATATCCAAATTTTATGGTTCCATCTTTATGAATTATTTTTATGTCAAGAAACGGTATTTTGTTGTTTTTTGTCGTCTACATAGTGAACGTGATGTTTCCATGTATTTTATTGAACTGATCTAAAATGCTGTTTATTTTATCTTTTGATACTACTGCGATGATACTATCTATGTACCGCATCCAAATTCTCGACACAAGTGCCTCTTCCTCTATTCTGTCTTCAATATGATTCATGAATATCTCACTTAAAACTGACGAAAGTGGGTTACCCATGGCAGTTTTTCTTGTATTCGCCTTTGAAAGTGAAATAATTTTCATTCATTCATAATGAAGCTAAAATAGTATTACTTTTTACTTTTTTCCTCCAATCCTTCGATGTACCTACTTATTTCATTTTACCAGTTTTCTAGTTTAGATATGGCTTATTTCACTGATATGCTTGGAAATAATGCTTTAACATCGAACAAGACCAAGGCATCATTGTCTCCTACCCTTATTTCTTTTTTTTTTATAAGAACAACGACGTATTTCTAATTGATATTTTACTGATTTCCTTACCTTATGTACGTTGGGAATTAGAGAATTGATCTTTGGTTGACATCGAATTCGAGGCAAGAATGGATTCGACATTCTTAATGAACACATTTTTTTTTTACTTCCTTTACTTTATACTCCTTATGGATCTATAATATCAAATTATTTTTTTTCATTTAAGACATCGCTTGTTTAAAGCAACAACGGCATAACTCAAAAAACATAGTTTTTTGCTAGACGCATTTTAAGGTTTTAAACTATTATATCCTTGCTAATACATAATATTTCTCCTTCAAATTAAAACCTTGTATTCTAAGAACATTAAACTAGAAATTAAAGGTGCAACGAACTCGATAGGTAGCTATTTAAAATACTTAGAGTCCTTAAAAGGACCTGGGTTCCAATGTATGTCGTTGTTGCAGCAGAATCTGTTTTGTACGACAACTTAAATAGAATTGTGACGTTACATCACCTAACAAAAAAAAAAATTAGCGAATTATTTTTACTTATGTCAGTCTTGTTTTAAAATTTTAATGACTTATGCTTCTTAATTTGGTTTATTACTTACGTTTTTTTAACGTTTAGAATAGTTAGATAGTTAAGGAGGTATAAAAAAATATATTATTTACATTTTAATTTTATTTTAGGTAATAATTCAACATAAACCTTTTCACGAAAAATCATAAAAATATTTTTAGTTTTAAAATAAGATAAGTAACATAACTTTAACATAAAATAAAATACTCTTCTTGAGCAAAACAAAAATTAATTTTGGTCTTAAAGCTAAAAATAAATGCCAAAAAACTTAATTAAATTAAACTTGAAAAAAAATTAGGTTATCTATAAAAATTTTTAAAAAATGGAACCTTTGCAATATGATTTTTTTCAAGAAGTTCGAGAAGATCTTTTTTGTTTTTCTCAGAAATTCCAGGTTTTGTCTGGAAAGCTTCTCTTAGAAGAATAGTTTGCATACTCAAATTGTCTCACCGGTTAGTTGAAAAAAGAATGCATTAATTAAATTTCTTTCTGGCTGTTTTCGATCAACAAGAACATAACGATATTTTGGTTTAATGCGATTCATACTATTGTTTATATCCAGAAGTTTTTAAAAATTTCCAGCCTCTGTTCCTCAGTAAATTTAATAAAACATTTCACTTTACATTTTTCATTGCATATGATTTTCATTTTTCTTTCGCTGTGTATTTTCAAAGTTGCACTATTCATGTAGTATTCCTTTCCAGATTTCTCAGTCTTTTTGACACACATTTGCATAAATTTTCATTTTTTTGACGTTTTCATCCTTTTTTAAGAAGATCTAACATTGAGTTTAAGCTAAAAGCACTTTCACTAGTAATACTAATAAGTGTATGAGTTTCATAAATCCAGGGCCGGTGCTTTCATAGAACAGTATGAACAGTTTGACGGGGCGCTAAACTTTAAGATATTTCGGGGGTGCCAAAATCTATTAATAAATATTAAAAAATAAAATTACAAAAAATTTGTTGTTTTAATTTTCAAGTAAAAAT
This sequence comes from Argyra leucocephala, assembly GCA_963942445.1. Lineage (NCBI taxonomy): Eukaryota > Metazoa > Arthropoda > Insecta > Diptera > Dolichopodidae > Argyra > Argyra leucocephala. The sequence continues at coordinate 73,232,825 of OZ012681.1, read as the reverse complement.
TGTCTTTCAAAAAATTGTATAACCAAAATACTGCACTGCACAGCTCAATTAAAATTTTGTAGAGTAAATTTTTTCTACAAAAAAAATCTTATAATATTAACAATATCTTCCTTCAGATGAATAATACTCTAATTACTTTGTATTCAAATTTTACTCTGTTCTGTACACACTAACAAAATGGGCTTACATTATTTTGAAATCGAAAAAATAGTATTACAATACAATTACATAAACTAGAGTGTATAATACAGCTATTTTCTCATTGGATAAAAATATAAGAAATTCTATACACTAACACTACACCTACACATATCTAAATAAGAAATCGACTCAGAAAAACAATCTTTGTTTCTGCTATTCCTTTTCCATCGTAATTCGTATTGATTTTTTCTATTTTTGTTGTGTCGATTAATTGAGAATTGGTGATACAAAGAACAAAGCACAGTGTAAAATTGCTGTTCATGTGGGGTTTTTTTTTATATGAGAAACAGAAGAGGGGTTTATTTATATTTTTTCTGTCCATATTACTTATGAACAGTTTTCAAACACTGTATATGGAAAGAAAATATATCAACAAACCTCTCTTCTGTTTTGATAAAATAATTACTATGGTATACAAGTATGCATTTTGTTCAATGAGAATTTTTTGATGGTACACGTACAAAGCACAGGCTAAAATTGTTGTTCATGCGGGTTTTTTTTATATGAGAAATGGAAGAGAAGTTTATTGCTATTTTTTTCTTCTCCATATTACTTATTAACAGTGTTTGAAATTTTGTTTTAATACAAAATTTTCAGGGCAAAAAAAAATATTGGTGTGCAAATAATCACTATGTTAAATGAATTTTGATGTATGAGAATTTCTTGGTGGTGCAAAGCACAGACTAAAATTGCTGTTCATGCATTAGGTAGGGGTTAGCTAGCAAATTAGTTTTTATTGTTTTAAAATTTAGTTTATGAAGAACTTTCAGTGGTGCGAGTGTAATTAAATTGTCAATTAATGTTTATGGTTAAAATGTTCAAAATTAATATTAGAATTAACTTTTTTCGTATATTGTAATTAAATAATTCTTAATTTTTTTAACGTTGAACTGTTGTTTTGTGTTTGTTGCTTTTTTTTTCTTTTAAAAATAGCTTTATTAATTTATTTCATTATATATACATATAATAGGTAGGTAGGTAGGTAGTAGTGGTTGCCGAAAACTTCGACACACTTAGACCGGTGAGGTTCATTGTGATACCACAGGAACTTTCCTCGCGTAATACCCTACTCGTTGAACCAATTTGAGCTTTTAATGAAGCCATATACATATAATATATATTTGTTGTTTTATTTTTCGACGAGAAGTATATTTTTCGTACAGTAAGTATATTATATAATATACATTTTAATATAGCACTTTTTTGGTATATGCTATTTTTCTTTTTTTTACATTTAAATTATATAATTTTACATACCTACATACATTTAATTTTTTTTATAATGTCCTCAAGACGAAAATTTTCTGGTCACGCTTTCAGACAAAAAAGAAAGCAAATGTTGTTTTCCGATAAAAATCAACAAAATGCTCTGCATAAGTTTTTTGATGTCGGAAACGGAAACATACAACAACAAACCGTAACCAACCAAATCAACACTTCCAATGACATTGAAAGTATCAATGATGTTGATTGATTAGACTTAAATTCGAATACCTCAACTCAAACTGAGAAATATTTTATGTAATTATTTTGCAAATTTAATTCATAATTAATATACTTCTTTTATTTATTAATTTATTCATTTATTTGTAACAGTGGAATCTTTAAATAAGTGTGCAGTCCAACTACAGGTCATTTTACCTTTCGAAATGTTGTCCTTTTATATACTAATTATTTGGTATATATAATTTAAATATTGTAGGTATATTAGATAATTTTTTTTTATTAGTTTTATTATATATGCTTATTAATCTATAATTATAATTGACACGCTTTTAAGGACCTGCGCAGTAGACCTTTTCATTTTATTTCGCTTCTCTTTAATGAACTCCTAATGTAAAAATAAGTTGTATATAAAACAATAATGCGCACACAGTTGAACAATTTTTACCCATATGGTTTTATTATAAAGCAAATAGATTATGCATATATGTGAGTTCTTCTTATTAAAATAAAAACAAAAACAACCAAATCAGTTATAATAGTTACTTGCAGTGAAACATATGTAAAATAAAAACAAAAAAAAAACAAATTCATCTGAAATAAAAAATATAAAAACAACAAAAACAAAAAAAAATCAGTTGAATTGTTCATATGACAGGCAAATTCATCTTTATAAAGCAGAGTTATAGTATTTATAATTATAATAGACACGCATTGAAGGACCTGCACACTAGACACCTTTTCATCTTATCTCGCTTCCTTAATGAATTCAACTCATATTAGAAGCGAAACTTTTCATTTACATAAACCTAAAGCAATTTTTTAAATAAACCACGACAAAGTATTTCCATTAGTTGAAACAAATAAAAACTACTATACTATACCTACTTTAGCATTGCCGTATAAATGAGAAAGGCAGAGAACACAGGATATGCTTGCCTAAATTTTTATATACAAATTTTTATTGGGCTGATAAAAGATATGAAAATGCTTATGAAATTTTTATATGCGGGTTGATTATTTATTAAGTACGTAGTGAGAAAAAAGTTCGGACAATTAAAGGTTACCTATTGAAATTTTAAAACAAGATTTTGTTCTTTAGAATTTAAACTGATAATGGGTGGTAAACATAATTATAGATGTATTACACGCTAATTGTGGAAAGTGAAAAATCGAAAAGGAAATTTTATCAATTTCTCAAAGAGAACAAAAAGTAAATTTTAAGATTAATTTTAAAATTAAAATACAAACTGCTGAAAATTTTCAACGCCTTTTTCAATGCTTTAGTTGGTGCTGAAAATTTTCAGCACAAACTGCTGCGCATTTTTCAGTAATATGAGCATTTTTTTTGTAGAATATCATCATTCATCAGTTGTTTTGAAAAGTTTGTTTCGAAAAAACCAAAACCAAAATTATTGGTGAACCAGTTCCAAGAAGAGGTTTGGTGTAAAAAAAAAGCTCTGCATCTTCGTACGACTGACAGAGAAGTCTACAATGGAGAATTCGACCACATCCCGAAAATACGCTGGAAAAAACTTTTTCATCAAGTCCAACATGTTAAGTTTAAGTTTGTAAAAATTTTGTAAAAAATTGCCCAAATGCCCAAGGGAAGCGGGTTTTAATATTGGTGTATTAAATTAAATTTAAATAGCAAGTTTGTTTATTTTTTCCTTACCTAATATATATTTTTAAATCTATCACAATATAAAAATTTGTTATTTCAAATATGGGTTTTTTAATATATACGGCCGAAATGCGCATACGTGTTAAAAAAATTTCTATTTGGTTTTATAATATTCAAAGTTTTAAATAAAATATAGCCATTTTGTGTCATTCAACATCTTATTATTTTTATACATAATTAAAGTAAATTTATTCTATTAATTTTTTTAAGTAACTGTCTCAAATTATTGTTTTCTATATTTTGGTCATTTGTAGTAATCATATAGTTTTGGTTAAAAATGTACATATGATGTACATATATACCTCTTTAATTACAAAAATATTTTATTTTTAGTGATTTTATCCATTAAATGCCACTCGGTATAGGAATATGTCGAAACGAAATAGTATATGAGGGAGCACTATTTATGTTTCCCTCTAAATTTTTATGAAAACATGAGTGGTTTTTACTATAACATGAGAAGCGTATGTTATTACGTAAATTACTGTTCTGTTAAAAACTTTAAATTTGGCTTCAACTTAAATTAAAGATACTCAACAGTATATTATTATATTATATTAAAACCGATGTGTATGTATTGAAAGTTACTTTAAGCAGTGTACTCCGAGACTACAATAATGAAAATATTCTCTTTCAGAAGGCTTAGTTCCTGACAATAGCAGTAGTTTTCCACATTTAATGAGTAAGCAAGTAATTTGTTAAACAAATACTCGAAATATTGTAGATATTACTTTCAGTAATTTTCATCATTTGAAAATTTTTTCGGTCCTCACGGGGTTTGAACTCGTGCTCCCCGGTCGTTACATTCTTATATTCGAGTGCTTTACCGCGGTCACAATTTTTTTACTTATAATGTTCTTTTTATTTTATATTATTTTATAAAATTAATTTACAATGTTTTAACAAATTTTTGTTTTAATATTTTATCGAATATACTGTTGGCTCTAGTTAAAAAATTTTTTATATTAAATTAAGAAACTCTGGGTATGTTTCAAAAAGGTTAGATTAATAAATGCATATTTCGATGGTATTCATATAAAATATATATGTACAGTACATGAACACATTTTGACAGACATTATACGTTGTACGTTCTTATTTCGGTTGAGCACTTAAATTTAAAAAAAAAAAAATTTAATATTATAAACGCAAAGGCAAAAACAAATTAAACTGACTTTTTCACATAAACCGTTTTGATGACTTCTTAAAATGAAAACAAATTTATTTCAACTTTTAATAAATTTATTTATTTACTCATTTAAGTTTCATTCTTAACTGACCCGGGACGTGACATAATAAACAAAATAATATATTCGATAATAATGCAAATTATATATTCTAACAGTAACATTTTCATTGGTTTTGAAAAATATACAAGTAGATTGCATTTGTTGCCATATAATGGCATCAAAAGAGTAACTCGCGTAAAAAAGATTTTTAATTAATAATTTGAAATTGTTCTGATTTGTTATAGACACTTATAAATTCTATTAAAGCCAATATGTTAAAATTAATTTAAATAAATATTTCTGTTTTACATATTTTTTTGTTATAATCACCAATATATCTGCTACATCACTTTTAGTAAAAAAAAAAATCAATTAATTGAACTATAGGTAGCTATTTATAAAATTACCTATATAAAATATTTTAGAAGATAACGTGACGAAATAAGACTTCCTGGTTCAACCAAAAAAGTTCTTGAGGGTGGCAAATCTTTTTCAAAGTCTTAAATTGTTACGCAATATTAACATTTTTTTTAAATAAAATTAGATAAAGTTTTGAAAAAGGTCACGCAGTCAAACAACTAATTAAATTAGCAATAAAAAATTGAATTAATTTTTTTTTTCAAAATTGATTTAAATTTTAATTCTACAAACGATAATAATAACTATAAAACAAAGACAATAATTTCGAGGGAGCGGTCCTGTTCGCAAAATCGACATATCAAATTACCATTTCGCCTAATGCTATTTCGCATAATTTCTTATTTCACAAATTTCATTTTGCAAATAGTTTATTTATCAAATAGGACACTTTGCAACTAATACTTTTCAAAAATACACTTAACAATATTAATAACAACTGCAAGTAATAATTATTTAAATTCATTATTAATGATAACGCAAAAACGAGTTTAAGCTAAAGGCTGTCGATATCCGCTGTTGGACACAAAAAAGAAAATATCTGTCTCTTACAGAGTTGGGAAAAAAATATTTGTTTTGAGTAGCCGCTGTTGGGCACAAATTATTATTTAAATTTAAAATAAAACCACTGATATTTATGTATATTACTTATGTCTGAAATCGCAGTTTCGAGTAAAAACAATTTAAAGGTTTAAATTAAATTTTAAAAAAGTTTTTGAAGTAAATGAACCAATATTTGTAAATTTTCAATAAATGTTGACAGATAATCTTATATATTAATACGCTTAAACGTCTGTAAAACTTTTCACAAAGCTTTTTTCAACTAGATTAGACAACTTTATTAGAACTAGAATTAGAAATACGATGGTGTGAAAAATATTATTTAAAGACATAAACCACAAAACGATAAAACCAAATAAAATCAAAAACAAATTAAAATTAATCTGGTGAATTGATTACCTGTTGTGCAATAGCATTGACTATCTGATTACATGAACTAATTTTAAAAAAAAAAACAATGTAGCAAAGACAAGAACCGAATTATCAGAATATTATTATCAGAATATTATTATTATATCGATTTATAAATAATTAAAATAGCTTTGCTGAAATATTACGATATTACGATATTACAGCAAAAAAACTTACCGGTAAAACAAATAGTAAATTTAGAAAATATATTTTTTACCTCAGCCAGACCATGTTCACAAAAATTGAAATTAATTTATTTTATTAACAAATAATTCAAAAGTATAAATACAAATGCGCAGTAGCATTGAGTAAATATTATATTGTACATGGAAATTATAAACCGAAATTTACGATCTGCTAAGAACAAGAAAAACAAAATATGTTATGACATTATTATCAAGTTCCAATTCAATACACGGCAAATTTAGTACACATAAAAATTAAAAAAACTTTAAAAAGAAAAATCACAGACTACCCTTACCTACATCAGAAACCCTAACGGGATAACAATATAACAATAAAAACTGAAGAATAAGAGAAAAACCATTATTATTCCCCGTAACTATAACAGTCATAAGGCGTCAATAAACACTGAATAATAAGAGAAAAAGCATAATTATTGGCTTTACCCCTAACTATAATAGTCATAAGGCGTCATATGATGTCATATGATACTTCGTTAAATGGCTTATAGATTCGATATGATTTAACAAAGTCGTATACAATCATAACCTTTACTAAAATGGTCATACCTAATCATACCAAAACGTCAAAACCAAAATTTAAAAGAAGTGAAATAAAAATACAAATTCTATAAATAAATGTTTTGTTTTTTATTTTGAGTTTTGAAATAGTTAGGGCTATTATGATAATAAAAAAAAAAAACACAAAAAATGTATCTATCGCTATTTTAATGTGTTTTTAATGTGGGTGTGGTATGTATTTAGTTTAAATGCATTTAATTTCATAACTATACTATCAGCGACATCTCTGTTGCCACATTTTGTTGAAATGTACGTCTCTAGTAATAGTATTTGTTAGGGAGCGTTTGGACATCAGATTTTATTTCATGAAAGTTTTGTTTTACTTATTTTTATTACATTTACAAATTTTATTGCAATTACATCAAATTTTATTTCAAAAGTTTTAATTTCATATCTCCAAGATAAACAAAAATAGTTGCAAAGTGTACTATATTTCTTCATGCAAAATCCTCTTTCTAAACTTGCAAGATACGAAGATACGAATATGCGTGACGAGTACTAATAATAAATACTTATAAGCAAATATAAATATTCAGTGTAATTTCAGTATTAAAATGTTAAACTATTTTTAAGATATTAAATAAAGTGAATTATAGTTTTAAGTTTTTCAATTTAACTTATTTATTGTGTAATAAAAAAATATTTAAAACATTGATTTTTTTTAAGAAAATAAAGAAAATAAAGAAATAAAATAAATTGTTTCATTTATAATGCTAATGCTACACCGGCGAATGTTACGCCGCGAATAGCTAGCTTATTTTCAATTCTCAAAAGAGTAAATTAGTAATAAATTGAATAAAAAAAGTTAAAAAAACGAAGTTAAGCGATTATTGCAAATTTAATAATGTGACATTTTAGATATTATAATGACTTAAGCTTTTATTGTAAAACACATTTCAGTAATTTTGGGAACTTACCTTGATTTAGTTTATTATTGTAAAATTGAAACTTGAGCATATAGTTTATATAGGCCAAAATGTAAACATTTTTTTTATAGTTTTAATATTTTATTTTAATTATAAATTCATTTATATAAAACTAAAAATATTCCATGTGTATAGAAAATGAAAACGAACATATTTTAAATAAATAAAAAAAATTATTTTAAATATTTAATCAATGATAATTTTTAAAGTTTTTTTAAGCAGTTGCTTACATTTTGTCAAAATTGCTTAAAATATCAACAATTGTTTTTATTACTTTTATAAAATTAAAAACTTCATTCTACATCAGAATCCTTTTCAACTAAATCTGGATGAATATCATAAGTATCTTCATTTGGTAAGCTTTCGTAGATTTGGTCAAAACAGGGATCAATAAAACGTTATAAATCGTGAAGATCGGCTTTTTTATTCAAAGATATTTTTACAGTTCCTTCGGTTATACTCACGTTTTAAGATATTTAATATTTTGAATGGTTCTTGGTCATGTAGAGAGTTTTTATAAAATATTTTTCCAAGCTCATCTTTGCAATATCGTCACCACTTTACGTTTTTCCAAACAAATTTTTCACTGTCATTATTGCGATCTCTCCAAACGAATTTATTTTTTGAAAAAAGTCAAAAATTTAAAAAAATCTTCTTTTTTCATTTCAGTTACAATATATATTTTTTTTGAGCCTACAGAGCGAACTAAATTATACCTGTTATGTGGATGAAATATTTTTAAATCAGTTCTTTTCTTTTTTCTTTCTATGGCAAAGTGATCTGAATCATACTCCATGTGAGTGTGTCCCACTTTTAAAAATTTATGGTCGATTATTTCAAGAATTGGTAATTGTGCAAAAACGAAACATAGTGGAAACAAATGAATTTTTGTTTGGCCAACGCATGAATCACTATTAAATATCAATTGTCATAGTTGGCTATCAATTTTAAGACTATTAATATGCTTAAAAAGACATAATGAAATTTCTCCCATCACGACCAGCTAAAGCCTCGTGCCAAATGTAACAGGTAGACGTTTCTTTTATACAATCGTGCACAGTCAAATTGCAAGTCCACAGTTTTCTTTTGTAGAAATATAATGAATTTTTCAAATAAGGAGTTGGTAAACATTGATGCAAGTCGAATGTGTATACATTAACAGTTGAATCTTCAGAGGGCAATACTAATTATTTTCAATTAATGTCACCTATACAGTGAGCAAGGTCTTTTAGGGAAAAAGTATTTAACTTTACTCAGGTTGCTCTGTATCTATTATTATTCATGTACGTACACATTTCTTTTATATTTCTTTTTGTTGTTTTTTTCTTTTTAAATACAATACGGATTTGATTTGCTTTAATCAGTAAATTTCATAGAGAAAGAACTTTGAAATGAATATATTACATATACATCTCGTTCCCCTTCTTATTACAACCTATTCTATTACAGGCACTAAGAAAAAGAGAAAACATATACAAATAAACAAACCACAGAACCAGAACTACGACAAGTTAATAAAGCCAAATAATATAATAAAATTAATATTATTAGCAAATTCAAACGTGTTATGTATGTAAGTATTTTAATAAAAATATTTACCTTCTTCTTCAATCAGTACTGTTTTTACTTGGTTTTTCCTATTATAATTTTTAGCTAATTCTAAAATTTTTAAAGTATGTCTTGATGATGTTTTTCCACAAAAATATTAAAAACATTATTTTTCCCCAATTATTATTATTTTAATAATTTATGACACTGCTAGTAGTTCACTTAATCAGCAAAACAAACCTTATCACATTACAATAAAAACTTAACTGAGATTTCGCTCTGACAAAACATGCAATTTAGTACAATATACAATTTAGTAGCAATTAACAACAATTTATAACAATTTAGTAGCAGTTAAGAAACCCTTAAATAAAATCACAATGTACAATAATCTCTTAAGATCATTAGTACAATATCGACGTACAATAAGAACTTATTTCAAATTAAGAATTTATTTATTGCGATTCTAATTATGCAATAATCGCTTACTTGAGATAAGCGGTTATAATTTTCTATATAGTTATAAAATAATATGCCATATATCTCGTAAGCAATAATAGCCTAAAACAAAATAAGCTAATATTGCAAAAAAATAAATACTTTAATTATAATCTTAAATTTAATTAAGTTATTATTGCAAGTGTTCTTCGATACAATATTGAGATAAGCCATTATGCTATTGACTATAACTTTTGCTACAAGTATCATACGAGAACCACACCAAGACAGAAATGTGTAAAACAACATAACGAATCTCATAAAGGTCATAACTCGATTCTTTCTACTGTCGACTTAAGCGATTATTGTTTGAAGCCACAGATTTGTATATATATATATATATAATATATATTTGGGTACATAAAGTTAAAAATAAAATTATTTAAACAAATATTTTCATGAATTATGTAATTTTATAGATTTAATTTATTTCGAAGAAGATATGTGGCAAACATTTACGAAATTTATACAATTTAAACAATTTTGCGCAAAAATTTGTCTATGTTCCAAATGCTATTTGCAAAATATATTTTTGTCAAATATCTTTTTGCGAAGTGTCTCATTATGCCAAACAACTATTTGTAAAATGGTCAAATATGTCAAATGGAAAGTTACGAAATGTCTTTTTTGTTAAAATATATTAGGCGAATTGGCGTTTTGCAATGTAACATTCGGCTAACTGTATACAAAACAATTTCGATGTCTTCTAGCACTTGAATTTTCAATTGAAAATTTCGTAAAAAAATAATAATAAAATATCTGTGTATAAAGTATATCTAGGTGTCTACTTCTCGTCATTGTTATTCCTAGATTACAATACAGAAATGAATGATCACTTCGCTTAAATTTAATAGGTTAAATAGTGATGAGAACAAAATCACGAAAATTAAATTAAAGTTTCTCTACAATTGATATTATTTTGCAATTTTAATTATTACGATTTCATGAATTAATAAACTTGATATTGATTTTTACTGTAATTGAAGTTAGTCATTTTCATTGACATTGACATTGAAATTCATTTTTTTTTTTGTGTTTGTGTAAAATGAGTTTTACTTTTTGGATTTGTTTTTTCAACTATTTCTTTGTTTTTTTTTAATAGAAAACAAAATTATTCGTAATGGTTTAGAAACTATCGTAATTGTTATATACCAGATCAACTTTATGGAACGAATTAACTTATCGAAATTTAAATTCGTTCTATAATAAAAATTCAAATTGAATAATAATATTTTAAAGCAAGTGAAATAAATTGTTGGATTTTAATTATTTTCATATAATCAACCAACTATAGCAGATTGACCAGCTATAGGTCGATAAATTAACAGGAATAAGACCAATTTGAAGATATCCAAAACGATGGTATTAACCCTATTGTTATTTAAGTTATAATTTAACATATATATATAAGTTATAATTGCATTTAAAGTATATGCAGAATAAGTCTAGCTATTATTGCTAATTTTTACACTTAAATTAAGAAATCAAAAAATTTTCAAAACACATAAATATTTTTGTAGCCATCATAGGAGGTACGAAATAAAGTTCAAATGAAATAACTTAGAAACAAAAAATGAAATAACTTCGGTAGAAAATGTCTTTTCCGTCGTTTTTTTCGACTCAATTTCAACAATATTTAATGATGGAATAAGTTTTTCAAACATAAAATATTAGAAATTAAATAAAATGAAAGAAATCTTCAGAAACAAAATCTAGAATTTTATCTTAAAACTTTTATATAAACTAATGGAGCACAATAATCAAACAGTGCAATCAAACAGTTGAAAAACTAAAAATTGCATGTCTGCGGTTACCCTAAATATTTCAAGTTTTTCTAAAAATTGGTGTGCTCAATTTAAATATAATAATAATATGAAAAAGGTATAAAAGTACCTATATACATACATAAAAAAAATGGGATGGATTTTATTTTAAACCTTTTAAAATTTCAATCATTTACTTAGCGGGAATTGGGAGTCCATACTATATATTCAGTTGTTAAAATACTTATTTGAAACAATATTTTTTAAGATTATTGTGGTTTCTTATAAACTGAAGTTAATACAATTTTTCCAAAATATTTATACATATTATGTAGATATATGTAAAATTCAGTATTTGGAGGTAATTTAATAATTGGTTGCAAACGTTTTAGTTATATATATGTCTTTTACAGAATATGTACGTATATAGACAAAATTGTGAATTAGGAAACATTTTAAAGTTGGTATTGCCTGTTCTTCAAGCTTATGTTTTCAAAATTTTGTTCTAAAGTTCAAAAAGATTTTGCTTTTCAAGATTTTGTTTGGTAAAGTTTGTTTTCACCATAATTAGCAATGCACTCCGGGACTACAATAATGAAACTATTCTATTTAAGAAGGCTTAGTTCCTGACAATAGCAGTAGTTTTCCATATTTAATAAGTAAATAAGTCAGTAATTTGTTAACAAAATACTCGAAGTATTGTAGATATTGTGGTATAAAATTTCAGTGCTGTACTTAATTAAGCACGAAAAGGTGATTCCTAAGTTACTGCCAAGAGTAAAAAACGCAATTAAAAGAAAATAGCTTATGTAAAAATATAATTGATATAAATTTTTAGTATGCCTACGTATTGTGTATTGTAAACAGTAGCCTGCAAAATGTATAAATTTAAAAAAAATGATTTCTAATACAAATAAAATTGTAAGACTTGTGTTTATATTATGTAAAATAAAATAAATATATTAAGACAAAATAAAAACGAAATAAAAATAAATAAAACAAAAACTACAAAATAAAAAGCAGTACATACAACGGCCGGTTAATTCACCAAAAACACCACAAAAAAATTGTTTACGCCAGTCATATATCCATTGGATATATAGCCCTAAATCCCAATACACTAAACACAATTTTATCTAATGCAACAAAGTTCATATATGTACACTTTGTATTAAAACTCATATTTTTTATCGAAACATAATTTTAATTAATAAAAACAAAGTTCATTTACACTTTGTATCAAATTTCATATTTCACTTTTAATTTTTAAAAGTTGAAAATATGAATTTGTTTTTATAACGAAATCAGCATAAATTTCTTAACATAAAAAAAATTGATTCTGATTTCGAAATTAACTAAATTAAAATAAACAATTAAATAATCATTAGGAAATGATGAAATAATTTCCTCTTTATAATTTTTGTGCGATTGCTTTCTTCAAAAATTAATAAGTACAGTTTAGTTCTAGAATTGAGTTGACTGAAATAAGTAACAAAATATATAAGTAGATATATTATTGTTAAAATAAAAAAAGGAAAATTTAAATAAAAATTTTGTTTTATTTTTTTTATATATAAAATTCATCTCAGAATTTATGTCGCATTTACGCAAATTAAACAAAAATGAAATTATCATATTAATATACAGTTCAATTATAAAATTTTTGGGTCTTATTGCACTGAATTAGAGTCTTATTTTATACAGTCAGTACAAGCTGTCAAATTTAGTCACTATAAGCTGAGGCAAATGAAAAAAATAGAAACAACTACACCATGCTGTAGACGAGTTGTTGAGGAGAAGACTCAATTCAAGTATTCATTTAAATTATATAATAAAAAAAATATATAGACCTTTCGTAAATTACTCTTTTACCTCTTTTTTTTAATTTAAACTTTGTCGAAATTAAATTTTGTGTTTTATAATGAAATAATGTCGATTAATTAAAAATGAAATAAAATAAAAAAAAAAATATGAAATTGTATCGAAGTTATTTAATTTTTTATCTATCGAAGTTATTGTTTTCGAAGTTATTTCGTACCGCCTCTACCATTCTGTGAAAAATTATGCAAATCATGAAACAAATAATAAATATAAAAATACACCACTCTCTATATAAAACATACATGCATACACCTTAAGATCAGTAATTAGAATTATAAAGTTGCAGTTGTCTTACAACTAATTTATTATATCCTTCAAAATAATGTTTAGTTTTTTATTTTATTTTTGTTATTACAAGTAGATTCAATTATTATTTCTACCCCATAATGATATAAATCAATTTAATCTAAAATAAATTCCTTCCACCTATTTAAATTTCATAAAATAAATTTTATTTAATAAATTATAAATTCCATACTGCCGCAAATCTCTAGAGATTGCACAAAAATAACCGCAAAAGCCCAATTCAACTATATATATATATGCATGTGCATTATTTATACACATATACAACTTGAAAATCCTATTAACATGAATGACGAATCTGCATTTCAATATTTTATTATTATTATTATTATTTATCCATTTTTACTTTACATAATTTATGATACCTATAGTAAAACTTGATCTACAACAATTTAATAAATGTTGAGGGACATGAAAAAATTAATTTATTTTTTTTTTTAAGAATGAAAGCATAAAACGAAGTAACAGAAAGCAAATAGAAGACAAGAAACATTTTTTTTTTATTTAAGTAATTATAGAGGATGAGAACTTACAGAGGCTCTATAAATCATATTTAGAACCGTAGTTAAGTTATTTATATAAATTTTATATTTACAGATTCTACACAACGGAGTACATTATTTTCATTATAAAAAAAAAATACTAAAAATAGTTTGTGACGGTCGTTAAACATTTTACATTAACAGTGTAAAAAAATTTCATACAATAAAGTTCAATTAAACAACATAAAATATTTTTTTGATCGTATAACTAGATAATATGAAAATCCATATCACTAGGTCTATTAGTTTAAAATCTTGAATTAAAAAATTTTAAAAAAGGAAATAATAGAAAATCAAAAATTAAAAAGTTGTTGCATGTCACAAGAACATATTTATATATGAAAGAAATTTGGAGTCAATAAGTGACTTCCTTGTAATGCGTTCTTTGGTAATAATTATTGATAATGAAATTATCCTCTGATATGGTAATAAATGGTAAATATGAGTTGTGTCATCAAAAACCGATTTAACCCAGTGTTAATTGTTTTTGCAGAAATCTTCTGGACCAGCCACATCTTTTATCTAGAAAATAATAAATACAGGATATAAGTTTGATGAAGCTTGTTTTGTTTTAATACTTTTTTACTCAAACTATTTTCACAGTCTTAAAAAATATGTATTTTAAAATACAAAATAAACGTTAATAATTTGTAATTGATTGGCATAATTTAGAATTAAGACAATTAGTTAATTGCAAAATTGTTGTCGACAACGCAAATGCGATTTTAATCTTAAATGTTTTTTTTTAATTGAAAAACCCACATAAATTTGAATTGTCAGTTAAGTTTGACAAATTCATAAAGTAAATATTACTGAAAATTAAAAAATATATTTTGTTATTAATAAACTACTAAAATGAAATTTTTTTGTTAATATCACATTACTTCCAGTAACAATTTTTGAATGTGCAGTTGCAATGACAATTAAATCAAAATTTTAAATTCCTAACGCTAGTATCAGTGGTAATAAAAAATTGTAACAATAATTGATGATCGTATTATGATAAAAAATTTGCCCATTATAATATTTGCCTTCCATATTATATTCGATATAGAAGCGATAAAAAACAATGCAATTTAACGATTTGGAAAGCTCAAGTTTACATCCTATGGATCACGTAGTAGATGTTAGATGTCGCAAACAATATAATATGCTAAGGTAATTTCTGATTATAGACCTATTGGTGTTCTTTCGTTTCCTTCAAAATCCTTTGAGCACATCTCTAGTTGTGCTTTCTCACGCCTTTGTACATTTTGGAATTTTTCATATTATATGAGTGATGTTTATCCTTAATTATGCTATTTTTGTAGTATTGCGAAGTTGTTTATGCAATATGGTATGATAGTTTGTGAGTTATCCAGATTAAATATTACTTTAAATGTATGCACCCGTGGTAGTACCAATCTTCATAGATTCGATAGTATTAGTGATTTATCTTAATTGATACTTGGCTATTCGTTCACAAAATTTCTTGAATTTCAAATATACCGGGTGCAGCAGAGCATGCGTATCAGCTTTTTAAGAGGGGAAGGAGCCTTTATTTTAAAATTTAAAAAAAAATTATTAACTAAATCGAGTGCTCTATCGATGGATAATACTTTCAACTTTCTGGAAGGACCGTAAATCAGATTTTTAAGACCAAAAAAAATAAAAGAAAAAGTTTTTCTTAAAACTTTTAAACTCAGTTTTTATTATTTAAATATTCTGGCACTGAATAAAATCTAAATAAAAATAATTATTATTAAATTTTTATATAATAAAGAAATTTTGGATTATGAAATCTGTAGGGTAGATTACTGAGTTCTGTAATTTACTGATTTTTGATAGTAGAAAATAAATTGTTTCGGTTTATTTCTAATTAAAAAAAAGAAAAAAAGTTAAGACCTACCAGAAAATGTTTGAATTTGAAGTATAAATAAAATTCGAATCTGTGTGTTATCGTTTCAAAAATTGCTCTAAGCTTTCTTGACTGAATACAAAAAAAGGCATTCAGCTTGCCTGGTTCGGCAAGTTCGATTCTCGACGAAGGAAAAAACATGCTTTATGGGGCTTTTCACGTGATAAATGGGATAAAATAAATGATGAAACAGGTGCTAGTTTTGGTTATCTTCTTCTTCATCTTCTTCATTTAGCGTTACAGCTCGGGGTGAGCTAGAGCCTTCTTCGTGATATTCCTCCATGTAAATAGATCTTCCGCAGAACTCTGCCAATTTTGTACATTCATTTTTTGGCAGTCATTTTCGATATTATCTTTCCATCTGAATCTTGGTCTGCCTCGTTTTGTTCATATTTCTATCTATTTTTATACGTTTTTTGAAAATTTCAATTTGTTTATTAATTTTATCAGTAGCTAACTATTTAGATCTATTTTCTGTTTGCTCATGAACCTTTTCGAAAAAAGACCCCAGGACGTTAAGTTTATCTAATGGGTGCGAAATCATATAATTTGCATTATCATCTTTAAGTATTGAGGTGGGATCTATTTGAGCTCTATTAAGTATATTTGTTTGATTTGGTTGTAGTTTTATTTCTTTTGTCTTATTCGTTTTTTTATTCAAAAAAATGTTTCTAATCTCAGGCCACTTATTTGAATTATTTTGTATAATAAGCTTTTTAATCCTATTTGACCAGTATTCATTAATGGATTTATTTAAATTTTGTTTAATTAGTGTGTTAATATTTTGAAGTATACTCTTAAGAACTAATATTTCATGATGGTTAATGTTCAGATCCCGCCTATAAATTCTATTGATTTTAGATATGGTTTCACTTTTTTTTGTTTTTAGGTATATTATCAAAGGGTTTAAGTATTTGTCTAGATTGTTCCGATAGTTTATTTTAGGTACAATTT
Organism: Argyra leucocephala; assembly: GCA_963942445.1. Lineage (NCBI taxonomy): Eukaryota > Metazoa > Arthropoda > Insecta > Diptera > Dolichopodidae > Argyra > Argyra leucocephala. The sequence continues at coordinate 73,215,800 of OZ012681.1, read as the reverse complement.
CTATTATTGTGCTTGCTATTATATTTTCGATATTAAGTAGATGGTGGTCTATTTCTTGTACTGTGAAATTTTTATTATTGGCTATCTTACTATGGTATTTTCTATTGAAATTTTTATCTAAAGTTTGCCTAATTTTTTTCCAGTTAGTTTTACTAAAAAATGAATGTTATGTTCGTTTTCATTAAAAAGAATGTATTGCTCATCCATATTAATGTTCATTATCATTTCAATAGCGTTGTGGTCACTATTGAAAGGACATGTTGGCAATTTGTTTTTTTTTTAAGATTAACTAAGGTCAATCTACAGTCTACTATACATAAGTCTAAATATGAATTTCCTCTTGGATAAGAAGTAAATTTTGTTTGTCTAGTAAGAGCTTTGGATTGTAGTAATTTTTTATTAACAAAGTAACTTCTATTTCCTGCATTTATTCGCTCCTGTATGCACGAGTGCATTAAAGTTGTTGATGGTAATATTTTGTGGTATTCTTGGATCTTGGGTTTTCCTTGTCATTTTCATATATTTTGTCTTGTTTTTGTTAATTTGCAGACCAACTTGTCTTGTCTTTTGTTCTAGTATAATAAATTTTTCTGCCATTTTCCTATAATTTTTAGCTACAATTGCTATAACGTCAGCTTTGGCGATAATTTGGAAGGATTTTGTGAATATATTACCGCCTTTATCAATTTCCTCTATGGCTTGTTCTAAGACCATATTAAATAACAAAGCTGAAAGCGCGTCTCCTTGTCGTACTCCCGATTTAATTCTATAGAGGTTTTATTTTTGTATCATAACTTTTGCTCGTGATTTGAACATGGTTTCCATTGCCAGTTTAGCTAATTTGTGAGGTACACCAAGTTTTATTAATGAGTATGCTATTTTATTTCTATTAATGCTATCGAAGGCTTGCTTGTAGTCAATAAATAAAATGTGTAAGTCTTGACTAAATTCATAGCATTTTTCCATGTTTTGTTTTAATAAATATATTTGGTCAATAGTGGATCTTTGTTTACGAAATCGAACTGATATTCGTCAAGCCTTTCTTCAGCATACGGTTCGATTTTTTCGTATACTATATTTGACAGTATTTTGTACGCTGTGTTTAGTAGCATAATCCCTCGATAATTATTACAGTTAGTTCTATCTTCCTTCTTATGGATTGGTCATATTAATTTATGTATCTTCTTTTGTAAATGTTCCCCACCTTTATATAGTAGTTCGGATGTTATCGAATCTTCCCCTGGTGCTTTATTATTTTTTAGCTTCTTTATAGCATTCTTCACATCATTTAATGAGGGTTCATTTATAATTAATTCGGCTCTGTATCATCATTTTCTGTTTGATTTTGTTCGAATGTTTTATTTAATATTTCATTTTAATACTCAGCTCATCTATCTATAATTTTTTGATCTGAAGTCAATTGATTACCCTCTTTATCCTTGCATGATAATAGTCTTGGCTGGAAGCTTTTAGTTTGTCTATTGATGTTATTATAGAATTTTTTGATATTTCCCCTATTATGTATTTTTAAACTTTTATTTTTTAGAGATATCCCTTTCTTTTGTTTGCATATTTTTGTGGCTATTTTTCGTTTTTCTTTATAATTTTCCATATTTGCTCTGGTAGATCTTTGAAGAAGTTTTAATCGGGCTTCATTTTTAATCTTTATTGCTTCTCTGCAATCATTATCAAACCATTCTGAATTTCTTTATTGTATTTTATTACCGATTATATTTCTTGCACTTGTGACTATGGCTGTTTACATACCAAAAGTAAAATTCAATTTAAAAATTTTTTCCAAAAAACCTGTTGGGTTTTATTTACTTTATGTTTTAAAATATATTAATTTTAGTATATATCTATTTATATTTAAAATATTTCAGAACCTTTTATCTTATTTTTCAACTTTTATCGAAATAATTACAAAAATTTTTATAGAAGACCATACATTTTGTATGAATAAAAAAATATTAACATAAGTACGTTAATTTTGCCCAACAACGAAGAAAAAAAATTTTATTTCCGAAAAATTGGGCATAGACACATTTTTCCGAACTTTTCTTTATATAATCAATATCTACTAAAAAAAATTAGGCACTGATCTCCGATTTCATTAAAGTCTGCCAAATAATGAAGTTTTTATGCAAAAGTAAAAAAGTAGATATTAACATACGTTAATCCTACCCAAGTGAAGGTTAAAACTTCTAGAATGTGTAAACATATGCCACCACAGGCATTCCCAAAAAGGGACAGTTTTTATCCTCGTTGTTCTCCTATTTCTTTCTCTATGTCAAAAAAGTCACATTTTTGTTTTAGAAAAGTTTTAGAACAGAAAAATCTTCCTCATTACAAAAACTATCATTATAATTTTAATGGCTGGCTTAACTTTTATATAGTACGATTGACTTCGAAAACTTTGTAGTCTGTTTTGAGAAGAAGTTTTCCATAAGAATTTATGAAATTGCATTCATAAAAACTTGTCTTTTAAAAACTGAAATATAATGTAAAAATTTGATATAATAAATTACAATTTTCTTAGAGATTATGAATACAACTACATTCAGAAAAACTGTTTTAAGCTAGTCAAAATTGAAGTTTTTATTGATGCTATATCGTTTTAAGCATGACTATCAATAAACCCCATTTGAAAAATATTAATGAACGTCAACACTTAAACACAAGTTTAAAGAAAAATTATACATGGGTAAATCCCACTGAGCGTAGCCATTCTTTATTCAACTGCATCATAATATGGATATTAAAAAGTTAAAGTCATCAGCAAATTATTATTAACTTCAGTACAGACAAAAAAAACTGCACAAAGCGGGGTGTTAAGAACCAATCAAAGAACCAAAAGCAAATCATAGCATATTTTATATAAATCAAAGGAAGCAATCGATTCAAATCTAGTTCGATTTTTATCTAATAAATTTCAAGTTTAGTTGACTTAAACCTAGTCAATTTCAACTAGGTTTCACGATTGATAATGATAAATTATATCAGTTAATTTAAAAAATAAATACTCATAAAGGATGTATATTTATTTATGCTTCTAAACTATTTTTCACATTAATTTGAATTTATTGAAAAGACTCTGCCAACTTTATTTTCATTTATACTTCGATTTGTTGTCTCTTTCTTTCTGTCTTTCTGTAGAAAACAGTTTTTTTTTAATTAAAAATAATTAGTAAGAGAAATTATTATATGACCAGTTATGCCTTTTCGTTCTTAATAGATTTATAGCTAATGAAAACTAAAAGAAAATGACAAAAACAAATAAACTGAAAACAATAAGAAAAAATAATTTTATTAACACCATTAATTTAAAAAAAAAAGTAATAAACAAAAATAAAAAAAAGCAGAAAGAATAAAAAATAAAAGTTAGAAGTAAGTTTTTGAAAGAAAAAAGAAAAATAAAGTTTCATGATTTTCTTTTGGAATAATATTTTGAAAATAAGAGAGTATAAAACTAATTTTAGTTTATTAGTTAGTTAAGTTTTTATTTATTTGTATTTTTAGTTTATTATATTATAACAAGATCTGGTTCAATTTAAATCTTATTTCCTATTCTTCTTTTCTATTTTCTTTCAACTGATATTATTGTCGGCGAGTTTCATAATATGCTTATATCTATATGTTATAACACAGTAATATAAAAAAAAATATTTTAATTTCCATTAAATTTGTCCGGCTTCAATTAACGGTATATATCGATATATTGAAAAGTAAAAATATTTCAATTTAAATTAAGAGCCGAAAAACATTAACACACTTTAACAAATTTTCCATTTCTTATTTATGAATAAATTTATACATTAATTTCTATAAATTCACCACTTCACCCACCCACCCACTGTTTCTCTTGATTTGAGAATTCTATTCATCGCTTTTTCTCATATTTTTTATTTTCCTTTTTTTCGGATATCATCAAAATAAATTATCTAAGGCCTCAAATGTCCTTTTTCTATATTAGTTTTTCATTCTGTAGAAAATCGAAGCGAAAAAAAAAAAAAAATCCAACATCGTACGAAATATAGAGGAAGTGTAGTAAAAATTTCATTAACACCATCAATTTAGTGAAGCAACAAATAAATAATGAAAACAGAAAATCAGTAGAACAGAACTTTGGAAAACTTTTGAAATAAAAACGAAAATACCAAAATAACTTTTCATGTTTTTCCGTTTTCAAAAACATATTATCAAAATGAGAAAGCAACACTACCAGAAGAATGCCTACCAAGGATATAGAATAAAATAAAAAAATCACCCATTGGAAAAGTAGAAGGTCACGAATTAGAGTAATTTGCAGTTTTTATTTGTTTTGTTTTTATATTCTTATTAATGCTAATATTTCTATAAAGCAAATTTTTACAACCAAATACGAGTTAAAAAAAAAAAATATATTTTTCATTTTCTAAATATAATTTTCCAAATGAAGTGAGCCACCGCTAAGTGCAAATTTTCAGAAATTCAAAGATTATTTTTTTTATTTTTGTTTTCGCAGATTAGAGGATTTAAATACCTAGAGGAAATCTATAATAGCGATGAAGTGAATATTTAGGAAAAACTTATAATAGGTATGTATATAAGCTCTTGAAAATATTTTTAGTTAATATTCAATAATAGATTAATTTATAGGCGAGATTTTGGGTTTTATTTTTCGGAAATGGTTATGAACACTAACAAAAACCAATCGTTTTTCAAATTAAAAATAACCTGTTTTATTTAATTGGAAAAGTCTAGTTCAATATAAAACAAGAAATAAAAACTCAGGATTTTAAAAAGATAAGAAAAAGAAAGGGTCGATTAGTATCCAGAGGATGTAGTCAAAGTCCTCGTCTTGATTATGATGAAACATATACTTCTGTGGCGAAATATAAGTCAGTACGTATATCTTAACTGCCATTGCAGCGGAATATAATTTAGAAATATACCAGTTTGATATTGCGGCAGCTTACCTAAATGGTACCATAGATGTAACTATTTATATGAGCATATCAATTTTTTACGTTGAACTTGAGAGTAAGAAAAATAAGGCTTGCAAAATCAAGAAAAGGCATCGAATTTAAGAAAACAAATGAAAGATTCTCCCTTAACCTTCGCTTGGGCGGCAAATGAAATATACGTAAGCGGGCAATATTAGCATATGTTGATATTTTTGGTTTTTCCATGTATTTTGTATGGAGAATTTTTTGATAAAAATAAGTGATTTTTATGTTTTTATGATTATTTTTGGCAGCTACCTCAACAAAGTCATAGCGCTGAGGAAGTTAAAGGAACAAGTGATATTCAAACTGTTTTTGGCCATAAATCCTATGCGGAAATATTAAAAAACAAGAGTGATACGCCACAGAAACCAGCTATCATATCAAACAATAATGCAACTTGTACTATCAGCTCCTCAACCAATTCAAATGAAGTTTTCGAATTAAAAAACATGGTGAAAGAATTAATGTCACAAGTTGGGCCTTTGATTAACCTCGTTAATACACTTCTCCTAAACTTACATAAAAATAGCTAAACTCCTCAACATAGTCGTCTGGAATGCCAACGGACTGTCAAACCATCAACAAGAATTGTATCATTTTATTATTGATCACCAAATAGACATCTTGTTAATTTCTGAAACCCATTTTACAAACAAAAGTTATTTTAACATAAAAAATTACAACACATATTCCACAAATCATCCTGATGGGACGGCTCATGCTGGTACTGCAATAATCATCAGGAAAAACATACAGCACTATGAACTTCCTAAATATAAATTTAATCATATTCAAGCAACAAGTGTCGTGATAGCTGACTGGAATGGACCTTTAACTATTTCAGCTATATATTGCCCTCCTAAACACAATATCAACAAATCTCAATTTATTGATTACTTTAAAACTCTGGGAAATAGATTTATTGCCGATGGAGATTATAATTCTAAACATACGTTCTGGGGCTCTAGGCTGATCACTCAAAAAGGAAGGCAGCTACTACTAGCCATGCAAGAATTCAACTTGAATTATCTGTCTACTGGACAACCTACATACTGGCCTTCTGATCTTAATAAGACACCGGATCTTTTGGATTTTTGCGTCTCGAAAGGTATCTCACCAAAACTATTTACTGTGAAATCAAGCCTCGAGCTGTCTTCAGATCATACGCCTATCATTATTTCTGCCTCATCCAAAGTAGTGATAACTCAAAATGAACAACGGTTACATACAAGGAAAACAAACTAGGATAATTATAGAAAGGAAATTGAAATGAAAACTTCTCTAAATATAGGACTGAAAAACGCCCAAGATATCAATGAAGCTATAAAAAACCTAAATATAACCATGATTGAAGCAGCAATGTCATCAACTCCGACGCAAGGTAACATCCGAAAATATGTTATTTCTCCACCTGAAATAAAATCCAAAATCATGGAAAAAAGAAACCTTAGGAAATATTGGCAACAAACTAGATCCCCTGAAATCAAAGCCAGGTTAAACCGTGCAATCAAAGAACTTAAATTTTTGTTAAATAAAAGCAGAGAAAGTTCGTTGAAGAATTACCTTGAAAGACTAACATATACCGATCTTAATGACTACTCACTGTGGAAAGCAACAAGAAAACTGAAACGGCCACAACAAATTATACCTCCACTAAGGAAATCAAATGGTAATTGGGCCAGAAGCGATGGTGAGAAAGCAGAGCTTTTTGCATCACATTTACAAAAAGTGTTTGTACCGTATCCACCAGAAATTTCAACCGACGAAAGCAACAAGATTGAAAACTACCTTGAAGTGTCTTATCAAATGGATTTACCGATAAAGAAAGTCCGGATAAAGGAAGTACAGGAAATTATAAAAAACTCTGTGTCAGACAAGAAGGCTCCTGGGTATGATGGTATCACAGGCAAAATGGTAAAGGAACTTCCGTATTGCAGTATAAAATTCTTAACCCACATTTTTAATGCTATATTAAGAACTAGCTACTTCCCAGATATCTGGAAAACTGCTCATATCATAATGTTAGCTAAACCGGGGAAAGAGCCAAATGAGACTAGTTCATATAGACCAATAAGTCTTCTGCCAGTAATATCAAAATTAATCGAAAAACTAATAGCCAAAAGATTGATTAAAATAAATAATGAACGAGATATCGTACCAGCTCATCAGTTTGGCTTTCGTCACAATCACGGAACAATTGAGCAAATACATAGAGTAGTGAACCATATAAATAATTCACTTGACAAGAAAAAATACTGTTCTGCAGCTTTTCTGGACATTTCGCAAGCCTTCGACAAAGTTTGGCACAAAGGTCTCCTTTACAAGCTTAAAAAACTACTTCCTCACCACTACCAGCAACTTTTGTCAACTTATTTATCAAATAGGAGGTTCTTCGTTAAATACAACGGGGAACAATCGTCACTAAAAGAAATTAAATCTGGGGTTCCTCAGGGCAGTGTCCTTGGCCCACTACTTTACCTGATATTTACAGCAGACCTCCCAATATCGCCGAGGGTACTCACTGCAACTTTTGCTGACGACACAGCGGTCTTAGTGTCTCATACTAATCCGAGATTAGCTTCAGAAGTTCTTCAGAACTACTTATTGGATATACAAAACTGGCTGAAAAAGTGGAGAATAAAGGCCAACGAATCGAAATCCCTTCATATCACCTTTACTAATCGCAAGGGAAATTGCCCCGCTGTTCACCTTAACGACATGGAATTGACTCACCAAGACTCGGTTAAGTACTTAGGTATGCACTTGGATAGACGCCTCACTTGGAAAAGTCACATCATCAGCAAAAATAAACAACTACGATTAAAATTCAACCAATTAATTTGGCTAATAGGTCGTTTCTCCAATTTATCCCTAGAATGTAAAGTTGCAGTGTACAAAGCTATCATCAGGCCAGTCTGGAGCTACGGGTTGGAACTATGGGGAACAACTAGTAACTCCAACATCGAAATAATAGAACGCTTCCAGTCCAAAGTATTAAGGTCTATAGTTAACGCGCCTTGGTATGTCCGATCTGTTAAGAAATTCATTAAAAAGAAAGCTGAAAAATACTATGTTCGACTGGAAAACCATCCAAATTTACTTGCTCCTCAACTCATCAATAATGAACGAACAAGCGAGCGCCGATTAAGACGCTTCAGACCGCTGGATTTATCTACTAGATTCACTTTACCTGAGACTCCATAAATATAAATTTGAATATTAAGTCAAGAATCAATGGATTTTTGACTTAGATTACATGTCAGTTACATCACGTCAATTTTAATTCCAACATTATACTCAATATCTTTTATATTTTATGTAGATAGTTGTATAGAATAAAGACAAAAAAAAAAAAAAAAAAAAAAAAAAAAATGATTATTTTTGTATGTGCATTACTGTTACTTTTATGTTTGCTTTTATTACCTGGAAATATCTATCCTCTAATATATTTTTTTGGAAAAACCCATTTTTTAAATTTCATATATTTTGGTGTATATATTAATAAATTTCATCGAAATCAAGCAAAACTATTTAAAATACATGAAACTCAAAAAAAAATGCCGTTACAGGTATATGACACTTTTTTTATTGAGTTTTACTATGAGAAACACAAAAAATCAAAAAAAAATTGCACACAAAAGATACAAAAACTTATTTTTACAGGTTATCGTTTGAGGAAGTACAAGCCTATTTCTCTAGATTGGTGGAACATATCCTGGATGATGAACATGCTGATGTAGGACCACCAGAAGAAATAGTATTTGAACCAGTTGCCGGTTTTCAAGAGTCGAAAGTGATGATAATGATCACAAAGGTGAAAATGAAGATTTCGCAAAATTAAAATGAAGAATCAAGTGATGGTCATGATTCTGAAGATGAGTCACTAGATGATAAATCAAAAGTACAAGAAGAAAATAATCACAATGTTGATTCGAATCAATATTTTATTGGAAAGGATGGCACAAAGTGGAATAAAATTCCGTCAACATATCAAAGGGCTAGACAACAAAATATTTTCCGACAAAAATTGATAGATCCGCTATCCATTAACAAAAAATTTAACTGATTGTGAAACATTCGCCGCAATTTTCAATACATCAATGGTTGATTTAAATTTTTAATTTAACTTCGTAACAGAATTTTTCTTTTTTCTAACATACCAAAAATAAAATTCAAAACAAAATTTTTTTTCTTTACTTTATGTTTTAAAATATATTAATTTTAGTATATATAGTGCCTACTTGACAGAGCTTGATAAATGCTTAAAAATGGATTGCCCATGGAAAATGAGTGTTTATCATGCTTTGTCAAATGGAACAGTTCTAACTGTAGATTTGATAATTTAATATAATAACTAATACAAATGTAACACTTAGATTAAGATAAAATAAGTATAATAAGCTTCTTCTTAATACAACACTCGAATGGAGTAGTTCATTTTAATTATTGTGTCCTCTATATATTTTTATATTTCAATTTAAAATATTTCAGAACCCTTAATCTCATTTTTCAACTCTTATCGAAATAATTACAAAGACTTTATGAAATACCATACATTTTGTATGAAAAAAAATCACTAACATATGTTAATCTTGCCAACAACAAAGAAAAAAAATTAAATTGCAAAAAAATTGGGCATAGACACGTTTTTCCAAACTTTTCTTTATATATTCAACATCTAATAATACAATTAGGCACTGATCTCTGATTTCATTAAGATCGGCCAAATAATCCATATGGTCGCATCTTGGTACCGTACGGTTGATAAATTTTGCGCTCTTGTTTAATTAATTTATTTCTTTGGTTATTCCTACTTTTTTTTGAAAATTTGGTGAAATATACCATAAGTTAGTAATACTGGGATTATTTTAGTTACGAATTTGATTAAAGTTTTTTTATTATAAAAATTCTAACTTAAAAATAAAAAAAAAAATAAAATAAACATAAAACTGCATTTGTGTAATTTCTTAGACATTTTTTACTTTAAATTTATTGTTTTGTATTGGAACACTAGTATTTGCATAAGATTAGTTCATACACTAATATTAAATTATAATCAGAATACAAGTGAAGTTTTACATATAAAAATATCTAATAACATTGGTAATTGCTATATAAAAAAAATAACTATATAAACAATTATCCATGTAGTTTCATTACTTCTATTAATTAGTAATCACATAACGCTTAATTATTACTTCCATTGTTACTACTATTATTAAACTTTGGAAATAAATGTTTAATTTCTTATAGTGATTACTAATCTGTATATGCACAACATTTAATTAATTAATATAAACAATCTATTACTACACATCAATGAAATATAACTTACTGTGAAAATGGTCCATGATGTCTTAAAACTAATTTAAACACATATAACACTGAATTTTGTTTATTTACAAAAAAATAAAAAATAGGAAATAAAAAACTTAAATAAAAAATTTGTTTTATAAACTAATTTATAATTAAAAATTTACTAATACTTGTCGACATTGTTATTTCAATTTATATAACAATACGATCTTTATTCACTTTCAATTAATTAAATACAATTTACATATTATGTGAATAAAATAATTATAATAACCAAACATTAACACCGAATTATCATAAATACACAAAATAATAACAAACAATTATCACAAAATACACCAAAATAAACAAATAAATAAAAAAATTTAACACTTTTTGGCAATCACATTGTTACAATTTTTATCTTTTATAAAAACTGTCAAAATTTTAATAAAAAAAAAAATTAAAAATAATCAGTGTATCTCAAAATTTAGCTGTGAAGTAAGTTAATTACAAAACAGTGTTGCCACATATTGTTACTTATTACCAATATAAATTTCATATTATAATTTTAATACAATGTAAACAAAATCATTTCTAAATTGAGTATTAACAATCATATTTTTAATTCAAATATAATACATTTTCGCATCGAGCTGTAACATTGATTCATAAAATCCATTTATAAAATTTTTAACTATGAGTTTCAAAATGCATCGGTTATGATAAAATGTCAAAATTCATAACATGCAAAGGTTTTTGCAGAAGAAAATTTCATGGCATATGTATTAATGCTCCGAGGGATAGTAACTTGATTTTCATGTCCAGTTACTTTTTTTGTATTGATTGTCAAGATTACCATAGCTTTCTAACAAAAATGCATGATAGTCTAAAAGCGGGCATAACAGACCTAAATTATAATAGCGCGAACATGCTTAACAGGAACGCAAAAGATTTTGAATCATACTCGGAATCTTTTGCCCACATGGGAAGCAGTTTTGATACAGTAAACAATAAAATTTCGGATTCTCTTAACAAACAGCACATAATCATTAATGAATCAATTATAAATTGTTTATCGGAAATCAAATGTGCAAATAATAATCTGCTTCACAGCTTTAAAAATGAAATCAGACAATTGAATGCTGAAAAATGCTCTTGTAACATGACAAATCCAATGAATGATGAAATCAGGGAAATGGTTAAGACCATTGAAATTAATATCAATTCCAGCATTAAGAAGATAATCGAAGCAATGTTGATGATAGGTGCCGGTAATAGTTCTAATAATAGTCCGCGCACAGACAACAGTACGATGGTGAAAATAGTCGAATATTTTCCTTTTAATTTTACTGATATGCTTATCATACAGATACGCGTATTTCGTCTACTACTTGCAGACTTCTTCAGTGTTTTGTACTCGACAAGTCGTTACTCTGTAGTATTTTCACTGTTATACCAAAATTTTACTCTAACGCTGGAAAACAAGTTTTTATAAAAAAAAACAGTACGATGCTAGGTTTTGATGTTTTATTGTCTGAACTGGGCCGATTGAAAGTTAAATTAAACACTTTGAAGGATAAAATTGATAAAGTAACCTTTCCAAAGGCATCTAACCTTCCGTTTGATGATTCAGTTGTGGATTCAGTTAGTTATCATCTTAATATAGGTGCGGAGATAGCTGCTGCTATTAGCGAGCCTGTACTTGTTGCGCCATATAATGCTACATCTCCATGAATTAATAAATTTAATACAACTTGGTCATCGTCAGACTGGGACAATAGAATTAAAAAACTAAGAATTTCCAACCAAACAAAACCTGCTCAAAATTATCCAAAAATATTGAGAAATTCCACTGATTTAGAAGCAGCCTTCTTTTTAACCGGAGCTCCTCCTGACGCCAACGTTGAATGGGTACAGTAATTTCTAGAAAAAAAATTTTGTATATCGGTTCTAAGTTGTCTGCATATTAAACCTAAAACAACTTCAAAAAAGAAAGCCACCTCCTCATATTTCAAATTCATAATTCATGAGCGTTACAGCTGGTGGTTTCCGTGTAGTAGCGTCGACAAAAAAGGTATTAAAATCTTAATTCAGCCTTGGAGAGAGAAGACAGCACATCTCAACTCAAGAAATAGAAATAAAATTATAGTATCTAAGAATCTGACAAAAAATAATCTTAAGCTAAAAAATCATTATAGTAATAGTAGTACTATAGAAAAAGTAGTTGAAATTTTGAATTGTACAAATATTTTGAATTGTATAAATGTTGAAATTTTGAATTGTACATACATATGTATGTATATTTATAATTATAATATAACTAGCTTTGTAACCCGTCATAATAAAATAAATCCTAGTTTCTTTTTTTCTTTCATTATTTTCTTTGTTCCGAAATTACAGTACTTATGTTTATATCACTTTCTATTTATTTTTATTTATGTTTATATTGGCCTAACACTAATCTTTTTTTTTTATATAACAGAAAAAGAAGTACCATACCAACAAATTTGTATAAAATGTTTGTATTTTTGTATGGTATACTCGTACTCACTTCCATTTAGTTATAATTCGTTAGTTGGGTTCCATTTAGTATAAATTATACCGTATTAGCGTTATTGTGGCCTCTGGGAGAGCAAATTTAAAAATGGGGTCTTATTTTCATATAAATTTTGTCTTTTGTATACTGTATAGGGATCTTATTTTGCTATATGAATAAACTGTTTTTATGGTATTGTCTTATTTTTAAAAAAAATATTCAAAAACTTATATCTAAATTGGTAAAATTTACAAAAAATACAAAAACATTTTCATCAATAATTTTCAATTTAAAAAAAACAATGTTTTATTATCCGGCGTAGAAGTAGAGTTAATTATCCTACTCTACTTCTATCAAGTTCTATTGATTGAACAGTTAATCTGAACAGTGAAGTGAAATGTGAACACTCAACACTGAAAATAAAATAATATTTTTGGAATGGAGCATATAGAACATACAGAATACAGATACAGCAAATAATAAAAAAAAACAAAAAAAAACAAAAATAATTTTTTTTGAGTGAAGTGAATTACGCACACAATAATGAGAAAAATAAAAGGTATAAGCAATAAAGTAGTATAATGTATAATATTATACAATACAAATATGCTGATACACATGGATATTATTGTGTATAATTTTAAGTAATAAGAATAACCTTTGAGTGAATTATGTGTTTTTTTTGTGTTAAATACTGTTTGCCTTTTGTTTATTATACCATATTAAACTATTGATTAAATTTCTATTAGTCCTTATTATTATAAATCAAAAAAATTGTTTGTTTTATTTATATTATTATTATTATTTTTTATTTTTCCTTATTATTTGCGAAGAAGACTAACATTAAATTAAAAAAATATAGTTCATGCAATCAATTTTTCCTGCAAAGGTTCAGCATGGTAGACAGGTGTTAAAAAAAAGCACCAAAGCAATTTGTATATATATGCATTTGTATACATATGCAATTTGTATATGTGTTGGAGCGTTCCGTCGAACTTACAAACATCCAGATAAATGCAGAATAATATATGTATAATAATTAATGTAAACTGTTGTTTTATTATAGAATATTTTTTATTAGAAAATTAAAAATCAATAACAACATAATATAATGCTGTACATATATGTATGTATATCTATACCTTTTTTCAGTCAAATTCAGCGTCTTTCCAAACAAATTGAACATTTCGTCAAACAAATTAAACAATTTCTTTTTCAAATTAAACAATTTTTTTAAACCAAATTAAACATTTTCTCAAACAAATTTACACAGTTTTTTTATTTTTGTAAAATAATACATTTTACATTTAATAAATTAAGTTATCAATTTTAACAGAGATTTGTTTTAGTAAAAATAAATATTTTTTTTAGATTACAAAATTTAGTTCTTCTCTGAAAATTTTTTTCAAAAAGATTAAAAAAAAAACTGTCTAATTTGTTTGACAAAATGTTCAATTTGTTTGGAAAAATGTTGAATTTGACTGAAAAAAAGTAAATGTTAACATAGTACATGTTCAATTCATTATCAAATCGTTATTTAAAAAACAAAATGATATTTTCTCATCTCAATTTTTATTTCTTTCTCAAATTTTAATAATAAATTTTAAACTATGGATTGGATAATATAAACAAAACACTAAACATATTATAGAGTTTCGCAAATTTTACTAATTTTTTCCTTAATTTTCATTGTTTCTTAATATTGATCTGAAGGCACCAAAGATGAATTTTGTTGGTGGAAAATTTTTTATTTTGAACAAACTTTCTTGACCTAAAATTTTATTGATTTTTATGAATTTTTGAACAATCTAGACAGGGTAATTTTTTAAGAACTTTGTTAATACGTCACAAAGTACAACTCAAAGAAAGATTCAAAAATTTTTTTGAGTATAACAAGTCAATTGATTAATTAAAAGTATATATGTATGTATTAACAAAAATATTGCCGAAAATTAAAAATACTCATAATTCATATCAATCCCAGCACTTTTCAAAAAATGTCAATTTCCCATCTATTTTTGCTCTTCAATTATTTAGTCATAGTAGGTAAATATGTAAATGCAGCTATGAACGCAACAAATAATTGTAATTTTAATTTTTTTCGTATAATGAGTAATAAGATAATCCCAACGGTTGGTTAATTTAATTCAATTTAATTAAATCTTAAAATTCTTCAAATATTTATACTAAAATAACTATCAAAAATTGTCCATATTTCTTCGTAGAGGAAATGTTAGATTGCCTTATAAAATTAAAAGTTCTAAGAAATCCATCTGCACAACAAGTTGGAAATATTACGAGCATGAATTTTTTATACAACAACAATATATTTTCAAATGGTGTAGCAGATCATGACAAGCATTTGGACATTATTGTTAAATTTTCGTTATGAAAATAATGACAAACGTAGAAAAATCTAAATTTGAAAAAAACCACAGTAAAACTGTGCATTTCTAAGAAAATTCCGTAATAAGCGTTACCGTAATTTACCGTTAAAATATTTTATTTATGAGTTTATCAAAATTAATAATTAGTTTTAAAAATATTTTTAAACTCTGTTATAATTTCAATATATATGTACAAATGCATACATATAGAAAACATTGAATACTTTAAAAAAAAAAACATTTTAAAAACAAAATGTGATTCTATTTGTAACTTTATACACACATTGCTATATGTAATATGTATGTATATATATATATATTAGAAATCATCACGTGAATGAATGGGCCCTATTTTTTGAATTTTTTTAAATTTTATATTTTTACAATTATTTAATAATTTAAATAAGTAAAAAAAATATATTTTTTATTTTCAAACATTATAAAATTATTTATTATTATAAATATACATACACATGTAAACGCACAATTCAACATTTATAAAATTATTTTATAACATTACATGGATTGAGAAAAATAAAATATTTGTTTTCTTAAAAGGCTTAGGCTACTCGATCAAAATGATAACGATATTTGAAATTTTGGTAGATATTAATTGAAAAAAATTTCAAATTACACAAACACAATAATAACAAAAAATTAAAAATTAAAAGGATATTTTCATTGCTTATTTGATTTTTAATAAAAAATATAATTTTTTGTTTTTGCTTTTATAATAAAATAACAGTTTACAGTAAGAAATTTTGTTTACTAAATTATAATAAAAGTATCGAGAGAATAAATAAAAAGCAAGAGAGTGGCGGGGCAGGCTATTGAAAAAAATTGCCAGAAAAATTTGTTCTACGCTGGACTTTTTCTATGGTAGTACTAATACTACTAACTATTTTCGTAATTCAAAAAAACTTCATTCTAACTCTAGTTCTAATAACTTTCAATCTAGTTCTAAGAGTGTTAAGAAGATATACCTTAATAAGAATAACCTTAAATATAAATCTGTTAATAATAACTTAAAAACTAACTTAAATTATAACCGTTAGCACTAATCAAAAATATAAACCACTTAAAAAGGTTATGGAAAATATATCGTTACCTCCACGCAAATATTCGTTTTTCATACAAGGAGAGACCATTGTTGCTGGATCTCAAAACCTCTCAAAAAGTTCTATCTTCAAAAACTCTACTAATTTTATTAATCCACTAGTACCACCTATCGTTAGGTTAACCCAAAAAACAGTTAATTCTGATGGTAATAGGTATGCTCTCGCAAGATTTAGAGATCATCGAATTTATGATAATATTAGATTATATTTAGCGTATCTGTATAATCAACCAGATTCCGTATGTATTGATGGTAAAACAAAAACTTGCGTTCAGGTTTTAATTCAACAAGAGGGTCTTCCATCAGAATACATAGAACTTCGTAAATTATTTATAAATTATCACGAAACACTTGGAGTAAGCGGTGATAACCTAATGAAAGATCTTGAAACTTATCGCAACCACGTTTGCAACATTTAAAAATTATTTAGGCAGACAGCTGGATCTTATTTTCAGTTCGGATTGGAATAACTTGATAGAAATCAATCAGACTTTGCCTCTTGTTACTATCGACAATTACCATCCCCCGATTTGTTTCTCATATTGTTATAACAGCCCTACTTATAACACTTTTTCCAACTCCTATAGGTACAACTTCTCTAAAGCAAATTTTGTAGCTTTAAATAATTATTTTTCTTCAACTAATTTTGAAGCTGCATTTTCTAACAAGAATATTGAACTTGCGTTGTCTGAATTTTGAATATGGCTTTATATTATTCATTCCAACCACACGTGTTAAAGATATAAATGGGAGTCCCGTTTGGTTCACTCGAGATCTAAAAAATTTACGTAATAGAAAAAACATAGCATGGAGAAAATATCTGATGAGTAAATCTAATGAATCCCACATGAAGTTTGTTGATCTTTTTAATACCTTCAATACCTTATTAAAAGCTAGATACAATGATTATCTAACCCATGTTGCCCAGGAGGTGAGATCTAATTCCAAAGTGTTCTGGAGGTTCATTAATTTAAAACGTAAATCAGACCGATACCCTAATCATAGGACTTATAAGGGTTTAACAAGTAATAACTCGGAAGCTATTGATAATATTTATAAATTTAAGAAAAAATTGTTTTATTAAGTAAAAGTAAATTTTTAATAGGAATCTAAATGAAAAATAATTTTTATGAATTTTTGGGTAATATTGTATTATTGTGATAAATACATATTTATGAATTTTGTATTTAAACTTAGTTTATATTATAATATTATATTGTTATAATTTAATGTAAATAGTTTAATTAAACTAAATAAAGTTCTATAATAATACATTGTTAGTTTCATTTAACATACAAAATGAGAGGAAGAACGAGAGGAAGAACGAGATATGTCAAAAATACCGTAGCAAAATTTAATTGGCATTATTTTAGTTATCAGAGACAACTCTACCAGATATTTCTTTCGTAGCGAGTTTTTGAGTAGATATAAGCCAAATTATGGGTTTACACATTGGACGGCACCAAATCACGTACTAAGATATTTAAAACAAACGATCAATGTTGGCCTAAACCTCAAGAGATGCGGTAATGACATAATAGGATATGCAGACGCTGATTGGGCGTCAAATGTCGATGACAAAAAACCGTGGCGTTATCGTCTGCCGAAGCGAAATACATGTCACTGACAGAATTTGGCAAAGAAGCAATTTATCTGAAAAACCACTTTTATCAAATCGGATATAGATCGTATATTCCAATTTACAACGATAACATCAGTGTCGAACATATCTCAAGCAATCCAGGTATAAACAATAAAAGTAAACACAGATATTAAACACCATTTCATTCGTAATAAAATTGAGCTAGACAGGTGATATTAAGTTGAAATATATGAATCTGAAACTAATGCCAGCGGATATTTTCACGAAACTTCTACCGAAGATTAAGTTTGAAGGATGTATGAAACGACTTGGTTTAAATTAAAATGTTCATTGCGGGGAGTATGTTGTTCTGGCAACTCTAATTTTAAAGTTTATTAATTGTCCATATTTGTAGTTGTGGCATTGTAGCTATACCTTGTCTAGTTATTAATTATTAGTTTTAAGTATTGTATAAACACTGGTTATTGCAACAACACCATATTATAGTTGAGGCTACTATTTTTTCTTCGTGTACATATTATGTATGACTGAAACTGGTGATTATAAAATCCTTTGAAACTCAAGATTGTAATATGTAAAAAGCAAAATTATTTTTAAGAGATTACTAGCACACTGAAATGTAGTGTTTACGTAATCTAAATACAAGTCAGCCGGTATCAAATCCCGCTCAGGGCAAGAATTTTTTTTTATTTATTCTTTGTAATTATACATAAAAAATAATCAATTTGGTTATCCCGAAAAAAGTAATATCATCGTATTATGAAGATAAAGTTATTCATTAATACTCACTAAATTAGTTGGTACACCAGTAATTCAAAAGCAAAAAACTATTGTAAGGGATTATTTATGCAAAATTTCAATGTTAAAACATCTAGAGTTCAATAATCTCGTAATTATAGAAAATATTTTGTTCGCAAGTAAGTAAAGTAACACAAAAAACTACTTAATGAAAAATGCAACCACTTGAGCGTTAGTTTTTCCAATATCAAATTAATGCGAAATATTTCCGTTCCGAGAATAATTAAGTCTTCTTATGAGAGCTAACTCGAGAGTTAGAAAACGCAATTGTTGTTTTCTGGCTACCAAGCTACACGGGCATCAAGGGAAATGATATGTTTGCAACATTTGCTACGAACATCAATCCTTACCCACATCAGTTGTTGGCAAGGGAGATTAAAGAGGGTTGAAAAAAAGAAATGGTACACACTTACATGAAGCCAGGTGACGAACCGGCAGCGTAGTGGCAAATAAAAAACTAAAACAAATCAAACGGTCAACCGCAAAGTGGAAAATTATTGTTTCCGTAAGCCAGAAAGCGCATGTATATAATTACAAGACTGAGGATAGGACATTAACGACTCCCGCATAAGTACCTATTTGACGGACGACCAGAAGTATACCTATATGTTGGAAAAGTAGACCTATATGCGATGGTCAGAAGTCAGTCAGTGTTCAACACATTTTTGAGGCCTGTCCGCGCCTCAATTTTTAATTGTTAGCTTTGTTTAGTTGTTGTATATTTGAATATATTATCATTTTTCATCATTGTTATAACATTTTAGCTCTTTCAAAGTTATAACTGTAAAAAAGTTACAAAGCCATATAACTTTATGAAACATCACGTCAATCAAAGTTTAATGGTTAATTTTATTTTATTGATAATTTTTTGAGCATAATAATTTGAAATCTTAACCATCTCGCATAAGTCAATAAGCATTTATGATTAAATAATTCTTAGCAGTATAAATAAAAAAAAACTAAAAATTTAAAATTATTTACAAAAATAGAGTAAAGCTTTCTTCCGCAACTGAACAAATCTGATTAAAAAAAAAAGAATAAAATTCCATACTACTAACCAATAATACAAAACTATTTTTAACACCTACCTCAAAATACCCTTTACATAAAATGTTTGCATAAAATGTTGAAACGATATCTCAAATTATATCCTGGTCTATGTAATTCAATGTTCGCACAACTCTTTTGTTCACTTTAATAAAATTCTTCAATAAAATATAGACACGTTTTATTTTTCTGCTCTAAACATTTATTTTATAAGTTGCACAAATTAGAATATTGTTTTCATACACATTGAATTTATGTTTTTTTTGTTAGTATAGTAAACTAACAAAATTGGTCCTTGAAAAATATTATAATCAAAGTTTTTACTTCAGCTACCTATTTTTATTTTATAATAGTAGAATACAACAACTAACCAATAAGCATAAACTATTCACTATTGGTAACATTTGTATGGAACAATGTAAACAAAATCAGATGATACCTAATTACAATCTCAATTAGTAGATAAATGTAATTTGCGTTAACAAAATATTTTAGGTAATGTAAAAAAATTATGGCTGATGCTGGCATCCATTTTGTTATTGTTGTTGTCTCTCTAATATTTGTTTCCTAATTTCATTTTTCAACTAATGAACTATAATTAACATAATTAATTTGCCTGATATGTTGTTGTCATTAGCAGCACTAAAACAAAAATCAAAATTGGAATATATTTTATCTATATTGTATATAGTTTACATTCATGATGTTATTTGAATTTTATTTTGTAAATATTTTAATTCGACTTGCAAAATTAAGGATTTTAATTTAAATTTTTGGGAAATTTGACCTAGAAAATTTTCAGTAATAAAATATCATTTTTTTGGCTTATTTCAGAAGCTAAAATTTAAGTTTATATCCTCTTTATCATTTTACACAGTTTTTTAAACTCTTAAGATTTGTTACAAAATTTTTAATCATAAAAGAAATTATTTGATTGTCGAAATTAAATAATTTTCATGTAGTACTTGTCGAAAAATTTTCCCGGAAAATATAATTATTGTTGCGGAGGTAATATAATGAAATAAGATGCAGCTACACTTTAATAAGGGTTTCAATAAAGGCCATTTCAAAAACAATTCAACTTATTCCATTTATGCTACTCTATATGAGTATACCCAACACAGTGGAAGATTGCGCATATCACCCCAATTCCCAAAAAAGGCGACAAAAGAAATTCCTCTAACTACAGGCCTATAGCTATAATATCGATTTTTTCCAAAGTGATGGATATCTTTATAAGCACGAAGCTGAGCAAATATTCAGACAATCGAGTATTGTCCACGATAGGCAATACGGATTTAGATCCCACCGATCCACCGGTGATTTAATGGCATACCTTAAAGAGAAGCTAAATATCTGTTTGCAAATCGGATAAAGCAAGTTTTGTGCCTCTGGATATTTCTAAAGCTTTTGATCGAGTTGGGCATAGTGCATTATTAGCAGAATGTCAAGCCATAGGTATGTATTTCTCTTTTCTCAATTGTATTGGGAATTTCCTTTCGAATCGTACAATTCAAGTTTTAGTTGATTGATTTAAGTCCAATCAATTCCAAGTATACGCTGGTGTTCTCCAAGGATCAGTTCTCTCACCTTTATTTATAAATGACTTGTTCCAAACCAATTTCAATCCAATGCAAAGCTTTACAGAAGACAGTATCATAGATGCATCCTACGATTTTCATTAAAAAAAAATCTAAAGCTATTTATATCGCTGTATCAACCAAAAGAGGCATGATGGTCAAATCATGACCAGTTCCCTCAGCCATGATTTAGCCGCAATAGTTGATTACGGGTTAAAAAACAGAGTCGAGTTATACTTCAAAAACTCAAAGTTGTACTATATCCAGAAAAATTTCCATTTTCAATCCCGATCTTTCGTTTCAGGAATATAAACTTCAGCTGTTTGAAAGCTTAAACATATTAGGTTTGCCCTTAACTTGAAATGATAGAGAATGATCATATATTCGATGTTGCAAAAAACGCAGCCAAATATTTAGATTTTCTTAGCCGCTGTTTGGTTTAGTAGTTATATACGGATGTGAAGCTTGGATATTAACACTGAATGAGGAGAACATATTAAAAAGATTTGATAGACTAGTCCGACAAATATATAATGACGAACTATATAATGACGAACTATATGAACTAACAAATGGTTATAATATATTAAAATTCATTAAAAGTAAATTCGAAAAATTTTTTTTAAGGACATTTTTTTTAATTAAAATTTTTTTAACCGAAAATTTTTTAAAACTTTCATTAATTATGCAAAAAAAGTTTTAATTAAAAACAATAATTTCCTATGTTCGCTTATCCAATGCACCAACCTTAAAAATTTTATATAAAGTTTATTATAAATTTAAAAAAAAATAAACTTTGATTAATAACGGAAATGTTTTCAATTAAAAAATATTAATTTCTTAGTATCTCGTATGCTTTTCTATTAAAAGTCAAAGACCAGTAAAGTCAAATTCATTAAAAATCAAAAATGCAAGAAAACCGAGATCAGCTTTCAATATTCTCGAAAAAATCCATAAAAACAAGGGGTAGGACAGACCGAGAAATATATGCGAAGACAATATTGAAGCAGACGTGAGAAATCTGGAAATGGTAAATTGGAAGACGACTGCTAGAGAAAAAATAATTGCACGAAAATTGTGAAGAAGGCTAAAATCCACCATTGGTTGTAATGCCCACTAATTAACAACAAAGACCAACTACTTCATGTATCGATTGTACAAGATAATGCATATATTATGTCCTCAAATAAAAAAGTAAGTGTTAGGTTTGTAAATGCAAATGATATAACAACTTAATTGTCTAAGTTTTCAAAAATATTTCAAGGCAAGTTAAGTTTATGGCTACACTACACAAAAAACCTACCAGGTTATATCTCGTGTTTAAATGATATAAATTTTACTAATTATTATTCAGTTCCAATAAACAATATATATGTACATATATAGTCTAGTATTGGTCTTATTTATTTATTTATTTTATTTATTTTATTTACGAGCTTAATTCAAGCAAGTTACAATAATTTATATTTAATTAAATTAAAAGCTAAAATTAAACATTCCAAAAATAATAAACAAAAAAATAATAATTTCTAACATAAATTATAAAACAAAAATTAAAAATTTATATTACGAAATTAAAAATTTTATATTCAATCATTCACAATAAAAATTAAAATAACCTTAATTATGAGGACAGATCAAAAAAGATTTATCACAAATTTCTGTTATACACAAATACAGATTATTCTTTCACGATTGTTTAATTAGGGAAAAGTTAATGTGGAACTTATATGTATTACACAGAGACATACTCCTATTAATTGGTTCATATTTTCCATTACTAGTTCGATGAAACTGCAAATTAAACATATTAGGGAATCTTAGTCTAGAATGCGAACAAAAATTAATTTTAGCAAACAGTAGAGGAGATTAAATGTTGCCTTTACTTAATTCAATTATAGGAATACTATATCAGCAACTTTACGATATGAACATTTTGTAAATATTTAAGAATCAATTGAAAACAATTTAAGTACATACGAAAATACTCAAACTTAACCTAAATCTATCCGTTTTAAATTACTACAAAATTTTCCAAGCCATTATTTGAGATTTACTTCTCTAGGATAACAATTCTTCTAAGATTTACACTTTGGTTAGAATTAAATTAACTTTCCTTTTTTTTGCATCGTGGCCAAAAATATAACCAAGATATTTTAATATTTATATTTTATCTGCTTCTTCTTCTTCTTCAAACAAAAAAAAAAAACAAAAGCAAAACCAAAAATACAGACAGAACCTAAAAAAAAATAAGAAAATAATAGAATTTCGGAAGAAAAATGGTCACGAATGGGTTATTACAGGACTGTTCAACCATTAAAAACTTGTTTTCGTTAATTTCAAAGTACACATAGATACATACATAATATACACTTGAATACAAACATAGATAGTGTTCTGGAAAATTTTTGATATTTTTGGCTTCATTCTTGTTCATTTTTTCCTTATTTTTATTATTTTATTTTGCTTTTTCTTCTCAACTTAAGAGTAATTAAGTAAATTTATTAAAGTTTTTATTTTCAAGATTTCTCGATCCTACCTTTTAAATCCTTGATTTTTTTTTCTTCTCAAACTTTATTCTCTTTAATGAGACTTTAAATATCCTTAAGTAAAAATACAATTTCTCGTTTGTATTTCATTAATTGCAAGTAGGTACCTATTTTTTTTTTCTGATTTTCCTTGAAAAAAGTTGTAAACTTATTTTTTTATTTTGTTTTTTTTTTTGGTTCTTGTAGTTTTAAAATTAAAGTTGCAAGGTAGAAGAATAAAATATAAAGAATTAAATAAAAAATTCGGTTTTAAATTTGTATTATAGTATTTTTTTGTTTGTGCACAACAATGAATGTACAATTTTAAGCTTAACATACAAAGTGTCACAATTACAAAGACTTTTTTTCTGAGCAATTAATTGACCAGTTTTAACTGATAAGTTAAACTACGAATTTTGGGCAGGGATTTTTCGCAACATCGATGCAAGAAATAGTAAAAGAAAAGATAAAATTGAATCGAGTACAAAACATTGAAGAAGTCTACAAGTAGTAGACGAAAGATGCGTATCTAGTAATAGCATATTAGTAAAATTAAAAGGAAAATATTCAACTATTTTGAATATTTATTTAACTTTTTAATAAACAATATAAATACTGTTTTACGTAATAGAATTATGACACATCAAATACAACTCTAATAACAGTAGAGAAAAACATTTGACATAAAAGGTCTGAAATTAGACGGTTCTAAATCTGAATATTTAAAAGAAATAGGAATTACACAAACATGTTGGATTGGACTTTAAATTACACATTATTTGTTTGCATACAATATTAGTTGTCCTGCCATTAAAATTTAGTTATAATTTAGTTTTTGCAAATATCATTTTATATCTTTATGGCAGCATGTTTGTGTAGAAACTTATATCTTTTGTTAGATATATTAAGATAAAAATTTTGTTTTCACAAAAATATAAAATATACACTGTTCATATTCAAATCTTTATGCTTAAGATATTCTTGCTTAATTAATTTTACATATTAAAATTTAATAATATTAACAAAAATTTGAGATATCAGTTTCGACATTTCGTTTTTGACTTAGCAACATAGACCTTTAGGCTAAAAACACAATAATAATAAAGAAAAACGTTAAAAAAATTAGAGCACTAACTGTATTGGTCGACTTTGTACAAGCTCCCCAATTTCAATATTAAACAGTAACTATCAAAGTGGAAAACTGAAATATTTATAACCGTTAATTATTCTTGGGAAGATTTACAGAATAAAATATTTGAATTATATATACTAGTAAGTGGCATCTTTTTTGTTGTTACATTATTATTATTTTTATTATTATTGTAATTTTTCGAAAAATTAAATTTTGTTTCCAACTAACTATGCTTACCAATTTAAATTATCTACTAATTTAAAATATATGTAGGTATGTGTAGTATGAACATTGGTAATAGTAAGTTAAATTATGATATCTAATGCTTTTTTCTTTAAATTTAAAACAATAGAATAATGGTTTAATCATACATGGTTTAGTTATAATAAATTAAATATGATTTATATTATTGTTACTCTTTTATTCTTATTCATAATTTCAAGAACATAAATCTATCTTACTCTAACAATAATGATAATTCGATATTCGAAATTTAATTTATTTAATACCGTTGTCTAAACTATACAGGTCATTTCATTCAGGATGATGTTGTAATATCAGATGGTATTTTCATTTTATTGTAATTTTACAATGTGTTTAATTTGTTTTAATAGAAAGTTTGAATTTAAATATTATTATTATACAGTTTTGTTTTTATTAATATAATATGAGGAAATATTATAAAATAAAAAATTATTGAAATAATCAGTTTTAGTAAAAAACGAATTGTAGCTGTTTATTAAAAGTTAAGACGCCATTAAAATTTTTATAATTACGATCTCCCTAACATTATTTTCCGCTATAAAAAATCCTACACTTGCAAACATTTTTAATTTCAAAATTTTTATTTTTGTTTTTAATTTTTACTTTTTACTGTCAACATTGTCAATTGCAACGCTGTTATGGCATACAACCTCTTATTAGCTAAAGGTTTTATTGATAATACCAGAAATCGATGAAATTTGTCCATTGGGTTGCGTTGTATAAAAGACAACTCAATTAAATACTGTTGTTAATCAGAAAAACACTCTTCGGTGTGTTTTTTTTATGATAAATTAACATTTAAAATACAATATAATAATATAGTAACATTATAAATAAATCAAATTCGTTATTAGGATTTATAAAACGTTGGACAAAAGAAGTTTTTGTTCCGACCTAATTTCGAATATTCCAGCCAAGTATAATTCCTGTTTTATGATAGAAGCTATTCAAAGACAATTTTTAAAATTTTCCCTTCGTACCTTTAAACCGTGGGAGGATCCCATTCGTTTTTTCCTCCTTATGAACATCGATTCAACCTAATTCATTTTACACAAAAGGAGAGAAATCGCTAATTTTACCTTTATAGTAGAAATTGTTAAACGCAATATTGTTTCTCCAACTATTTCTGATATAGTTGTTATCAACATCAATTCTCGATTTCGATCTATTAACCTTTTTACTTTGTCACACCGTAGAACTAACTATGGTAGATTTGAACCCATCTACAGAATGTTAATATTTGCAAATAAATATCCCTATACAACTTCTCCCTCTCAAAGTCTGTTTTAAAAAAAACAATTTATCTATTTTATTAGACACGATTCAAATGAAAAGATTGTCAATAGTGTTAATATAAAACGTGTAACTTAACTTACCTATATGTATGAATCTTTAATACCCTAGGTCCCTAGGTCAGATTAGAAAAAACAAATTGTTAATCAACAGTTATAGTCATAAATTAATCTAAATTTCGACAGTGTATCGAATCGATTTTTTCTCATTTCGATATTTTTAATATCACAATAAAATCTATTCCATGTCAGTATAATTTCAATTATTCTCTTAAGTTTTATTGTGATTAACCTTCTATTTCATTTTTTAGAAAATATTACCTATAATGGATGTAAAGTGAAAACTAAAAATTATTGAATTTGAAATTTGATATAATATTATGTAGTTCACTTTTAACCATAACAAAAGCAAAAATATATTTATAGTGAAAATTAAAAAAAAAAAAAAAATAAATCATGATGCTGTTACCCAAACAATATCGGTTTACTTTTGATTAATTAACTGAAAAGTAATAGAAATAATACGAAAATGATCAAAAAGTGGTTTTTTTTAATTGCTTCAAAGTTGCGATTATACTTCGGTTATTATTTCACATATTTTTTTTTGAGCCAAATTAAATTTCACCTATTGTATATTAGTTTATAGACAGTTTTTGAAAGAAATACATTTTGTGTTTGTGGATTTGAAAAGTACTTTATTCTACGGAAAAATAACATTGATGATATATTTGTTAAACAATTTCAGTAATAGAAATATATATACAAAGTTCAGAGTTTGTATTAGTAAAGAAAATTATTTGATTTTTTTTTGTAAAATTTATCTTCTCAAAATTGAATAAAAAGTGCTTAATTTCAGTTTCAAAATTTGTTTGTAGTCCATATGTTAATGAATATATCAACTGCAGTATTAAGTTTTGTATGTATTTTGGTAAAGTCATACTGAACAGTTTTTCATCTAGCGTATAAAATCGAATAGCCTAAGTAAAAGAGTTATTTCTTCAAAATTATTAAGAACTCAAAGATTAAAAACTCTAGGGAGGTTTCAATAATTCCAATTAATATCTTGATCAACTTCAGTTATTACATCATCTTCATTATCAAGATTATCAGACTTCTGATGATGATCTAATGTCTTTCACTAATTTTGATTAATATCTTTAATTCGGTTATTACACCATCAAAAACATAAAGACAACAGTTCTAATGATGGTGTTATAACCGAAATCAATCAAGATAATAATTAAACTTAGTGAGACATACCTCTAAAAGTTTTTAATCGATGTTATCGAAAAATATTTCACCTAGTATAGGGCATACATATTCTATAAAACAGTTATATTATTAATAATTCATTGAAACTTCAACATCTTCATTTTTAGAAGCATAAGAGGGATTGTGGTTCAACTACTGATCTATCAGATTTAAAGGTACGTAAATATTTTTAGATGCCGGTGACTAAATACTTTTACTAATATTACTTGTACATAAAAAAGGTACAACAAATGCATTTCACTGGTACTGGTGCGCTAAAAATTTTAACTAAATTAACTGTAAATATTAGTCTTTTGCTAGTAATGAAATTTGAACAATTATGTTTGCATTTATAATTATGTCAAATCTTTGATTTGTTTATTTGATTAATAATTCGTTCGGTTACTTTAGTGATCCTGGACAAATAACAAAGGGGTAGTCCTTGTGAAATTTAATATAATGATTGCAATGATTGAATAATTTTGGCAAGTGATTTGTTTACCTCCTCGAATCTGGTATGTATAGTTTAAGTCAAATCTCTAAAAAATAATCTGTTTCTATGTCGAGCTTCAAACCCACTAATGTGAAAAATAATTTCAAAGAAAGAGCAAAATAATACATTCCAATAAAAAAAAAGAAGAATTTGTTTTTTATATAAATTATTTTTTTTATTAACTGCAATCAAACATTTTTATTTTCTACTGAGTTTTTTTGTTGTTCTACTATTTTTATTTATAAGCTTCAGATTCCTTGTTTTTTAATGAATATTCTTGACACTGAATATTCTTGACCTGTTAAAAACTCAGCCACTCTGGATTTGGTATTATTTTCTCTTCGGAATCCAAAATTTAAACTGTAAAGAAATAAAAAATAAAATTAAACTGAAATCAAAAAAATTGTTTTAATTTAATTAATTTAATTTTTTAATAGTAACGTCGTTGATAAAAATCGTGGTTGAATTCAAAACTAGAGAATGTAGTTTTTTTTGTATAAAATTATTTTTTTCCCGTTATATGTTTACACATTGTATTTAAAAAATATTGTAAAATGCAAATAACTAAATTTCAATCAAATTGTTAATATTTTAACTTTTTCCTTTATACCTTAATATTCGATATACCTAATGTGCAATACGACTTCTTCGATACAGTACCGGAACGTAAAGGACGACGAACGGAAATAAACACGATTGACACTATATTTTTTTTAGATCTGTTTAATTATGAGAGTATGCGAATGATATTGACATCATCATATAAGGTGGCATCTGACGGCCGTCGAGGTTTTTACCCATATTCAACAGATGCGCAACAAATGGGTTATAAGGTCAATTAGAAAAAAATTAAATATATTTTGGCGACAAATAACAAACCTTTCAACATCATTTTGGTCAAAATATCACTGTTTGCACACTAAAAGTAGTTAAGAAGTTGATCTCTGTTGGAAGTAACATTAATCTACAAATGATGTGGATGTTCGATGAAGAATAAACCTTGTTAATCGTTCCTATTTCGTTTGATCAAAACATATCGGGTCAAAATCCAGTAACCAATCTTCAAAACAGCAAACTTCAAATTATAACGGTTCTGTTTTGCGGATCAGAATTATGTATTATACTTCACTTAAGTGACTTGTTGTCTTTGAGAAGAAAATTCTTCGTTGCAAACTACAATATTCTGAAAACAGCAACGAGGTCTGGAAGAGAAGATATCGAGTTCTATGAGCTCTATAATAAAGTGAACATATAGTTCCGCAAATTAAGGTCACAAGACTATAGTGGCTCGCATATGCTCATGGATGAAAATGTTACAACCAAGAGATCTTCATGTCCAGAACGGAAAACGAGAAAAAATACTAAGTCTTCGTCGAAGAAATGAAATATCGGAAGACAATAAAGAAAAATGAAACAATTTTATATCTTCGACTGAAGAGAAGTGTGGGTCGACCGCTGAAAATGTAGGACGATGATGAGTCCCAGCACCCATATGGACTGATGGGTGCCTATACAGGTAAGTAATATGAAAATATAAATTTACAAATCAAAGTTAATGATAATATTGCAAAATTCTCTGAAATACAAATTGATGCCAAATAACTGTACAGCAATCTGCAATAACTGAAAATTTATTTCCTCTTTCAATCGAGTGTATTTAGTCTAGCTGAGTCAATAATTTTTCAAGTCTAAAGAAATAAAACTGCAATAATACATTTTTGCAAGTATGAGTACAAATATTTTAATTACGGCATACCGAAAATCATCATTACAGTTTAATGATTCATAACCTTTAAAAATAAATTTAATAACAAAAAAAAAATGGTGATGAAATCATTAAAGGTGAACTGCGGTCACAAATAATTAAATAATATCATTTTAGTGTAAAAAAAAATCAATTTGTTGTCCTCTTTTATATTTTTTGAACCAAAAATAAAAAAAAAATATAATTTATAATTTATTCACAAAAAATGTCCACAAGTTCTTTGTCGCTTCTCTTCAAAAACAAAAAGAAATAAAAAACGATTAGAGTAAAATAAAAGTTATTTATGATGGTAATTTAGCAAACTTGTCGATAATGAAACAAAATTGTACTCATTAAAGAAATGAAAACAAAAACTAATACGAAAGTAAGTATGAAAAATCGGCACAAATTTTTTTTTTAAACTAGAATCCGTTGAATTAAATTCGCACAAAACTTTACCCTTTGATTCACGAATTGAAATTTTGTATAAGAAATGTATAAAAAAATTCGGTTACATGACAAAACTACAGAAGTCAAAATTACATATGGGCAAAATTTCAGAAGACAAAACTAAATATGGACAAAATTTCATATTTAAAAAAATTACATATTGAAATTTTTATTAAAATTTAAAATTATTTGGTTTTGTAATGAAGGTACTTTTTTGTTTAAAAGAAAGTAAAAATGACTAATTAATTTATTTGGTTAAACATTTATTATATTTTTTTATGGCCTTATAATTTTGAATTTATTAAATTATTTAGTTTTAAGGCTATAAAACTATTCAGATTGCCGGAAGATTTCTAAAATTTTTTAAAAATATAGGTAAATTTCTGGATTTTGTTTAAAATTTAACTATTTATTTTTTAATTAATTTACTAGCTTTGTAACCCGTCATAAATGACGGAAGCAAAATAAATCCTAGTTTCTTTTTTTTTCATTAGATTCTTTATTCCGAAATTACATTACTTATGTTTATATCACTTTTTAATTTTCTAAAACACATAAAAGAAATAATTTTTTTGTAGTCAAAACTTTGCCAATTTTTTTTTTTTGTATTTTTCGTAAGGGGATCTTCAGAAAGATACAATTACCCCGTAGCTTGACACTGTATGTAGGATTCTAACCTACTAAACCGCACCCTTCCTTAAAAAAATAATTTTTTTTTAGTGAAGTTAGTTACGCACACAATAATGACAAAAATAAAAGGTATAAGCAATAAAGTAGTATAATGTATAATATTATACAATACAAATATGCTGATACACATGGATATTATTGTGTATAATTTTAAGTAATAAGAATAACCTTTGAGTGAATTATGTTTTTTTTTTGTGTTAAATACTGTTTGCCTTTTGGTTATCATACCATATTAAACTATTGATTAAATTTCTATTAGTCCTTATTATTATAAATCAAAAAAATTGTTTGTTTTATTTATATTATTATTATTATTTTTTATTTTCCTTTATTATTTGCGAAGAAGACTAACATTAAATTAAAAAAATATAGTTCATGCAATCAATTTTTCCTGCAAAGGTTCAGCATGGTAGACAGGGGTTAAAAAAAAGCACCAAAGCAAATTGTATATGTATGCATTTGTATACATATGCAATTTGTATATGTGTTGGAGCGTTCCGTCGAACTTACAAACATCCAGATAAATGCAGAATAATATATATATAATTGTATTTATTTTATGTATAAATTATGTAATGTTTTAAAATATGTTATTTTGTCCATATGTAATTTCGTCCATGTGAAATTTTGTCTTCTGTGATTTTGTCCCGAAACCAAAAAATTCATATTCAACATTCGTATATTTTTATTTGTTTAAATTTTAAAATTTAATGAAAGCAAATCGTAAATGTGTCCTAATATATGTCCAAGTATGTGTCATGGAATAGCCCACAGTGCATTCACCTCCTGATATTTTAATTTCGTTATTTGCAAGCAGTTATTTATATCATTAATATTTTATAATAATATATATATTTTTTTTATTGTTTTTCATAAAGCGGTAATATTAGTATTTGCATACCACTTGTGGTTATGATAAAATAGGTTAGGATAAGAAAGAAAGATAGTTATTAGATATGTGGTTTTCGTTTTTTAAATTCTTATACGTATACTCGAAAACAAGGCCAACAAAATCAGCGGTACTGAAAGGGAGTGTTCTAGAGCCTATAATTTACTAAATATACTCAACTGATCTACAACCAACAGAGTGTACACTATCACTGATTATAGCATTGCAGTTGATATAGCGACACTGGTATCACACACAAATCTGTCCATAGCATCAGGATTGTTACAAGAAAAAGTAACTATTCATAATCTAAACATTGGTAGAAATCTGTCAGTAAGTAAATTGTATATAATTATGAAGAAAGAATGGAAAAATTGTATCTTCCTATAAATAAAATTAAAACAAAATATAATTATGCTGTCGACAAATAAATATTCCTCATAACTTTTTACAGGACACAACTACCATGTGGTTTTTGATATTAGTGTCGTATATTATGAATAACATTTAGTAGTTATGAATTACATTGTATTTAATTTTTTATCTTTATGAAAGTCTTTAGCTCTTCAAAGTAATTCAAGAAAAAAAAAATAGTTTTTCCGGATCTCAATGTGTATAAATTATATTTTCATTTTAATTTTAAATTTAGAAGTATTGAATTTACTGCTATAAAATTTATAGAAATTATGTTATTACTTTGGCAAAGTATGTACTTTGTGAACTTTAATGAATGAAATTTAAAAAATGTTGGAAGCAAGTAGTTGGAATATAAAAAATATTTTATTAACCTTACACTGATCAAATCAAAATCGCCTTTATGTTAAAAATCAAAGTTTATATTCAAGGGGAGGGGAGGTCTTTTTTTTGTGTGTTGGTTTTTTTTTTCAATTTACTTCAGAAATATTATCCAGAGATTCAATTAATTTAATTTACCTTTGGAAAAACTATCCTTTTGAGAATAAAATACAATGCACGGTAGAGCATGGCAGAAAAGAAGATTTTTTTTTAATTCTTTCATTTTAGTAAAATTTTATTAAAATGTGGTAGTAAATGTTTTACAGAAGGTCAAAGTTGAATAAAAAAAATGTTAAGTACAAGGTAGGTGCATAATAGTTACCAAACAATACAATTTATTGAGGATTAAATTTTCCTCTACTTATGATATTATATGTTTTTTATATTATTTTTTGGATCAATTTTACTGAAATCAATTAAATATGGAGATTCAACAAAAGATTTAGATATATCAAGAGGAGAGGAATAAGTAATTCTCAATATAATTTTTCTTAAATAAAAGTCTATGTAAGTCTTTACTGAACTAATTATTCAAAAATATTATTTGTTCCAAAAATAAAAAAAAAACAAAATTGATTGTTTCCGTGAATTCCTCCGCTCCGCATTTCCGTCTTTTTACCACAGAATTTTTTTTTTAACCCTTATTCCTAAAATTCGATTCTATAATGTTTTGAAGGGGGTGTATATATAATGTGCAGCCAAACCTAAGACCCATATCGAATCCATCCAAAGATTCTAAAAACAAAATGGTAAGCTAAATTTGTCACTCCTCTTAAGTGCATCATTTCTGGTCATCCATATCATAAAAAACAACAAGAAGCAGAAGAAGAAATATTTTTTTCTTATTGTTATTATTTTTTAATTAACTTATTATTGAATTCGTTCATTGACCAAAATTTGGTTTTACTGAAAACATTTTTTTTTTACAAAAATTTAAAAAAGAAATTTAATAATTTATGATCTAATGTGAGTTACCTGGACACTGAAATACAATCAATTTCATTGCATGATGATTATTAAACATTCTCAATACTAAAATACTTTTATTTATATGCTGCTAGATATCTTCCCGAAATATATTTATTTCATGTTTTGATAAATTTCTTCTGAGTAAAGAACTATATTTTCATTTCATTATGGATGTTGTACTTTCTCAGTCTCAAATGAGGAAATTAATTTTATATAATATCTAAATTTGGTAAATAATTTATTTACATAAAATTACAATTTTGTTGTTGTAATAAATTATTACTGTGATATCACAAATAACATTTTAATACAAAATTTTATGTAAGATACATTATAAGTACAGGTGTAATAATTTCAGTAGTCAACATATGAAAATAATTTAGAGGTTTACCATTTCCAAATACCGTATTTTTTTTTAATTCAAGAAAGTATTACAAAATAAATTTTGTCGAAAAATAAATTTTCAGAAAGGATCAAGTGTCTAACTCAGTTTTTATATAAATGTCAAAAAAATAAAACGCAAAAATACACATAAATATACATATCAAAGAGAACAAGTGTTAAAAATAAAACAAAAAGATTTGTGTATAACACCTGGATGGATCAAGTATTTTAACAGAAGTTATTCCAAAGCAGTAAATTCATACAACAATAAAACATAAAAAGATAACTCCTGAATTAGGTGTAATAACTATAGCAAAATTCTTAGACATTTGCCCAAAAACGTATTTTCATGCTCATGATCAACGCATCATTTAGGTTACAGCACGTGTTTAACCCATTTTCGACAGCTGTTCGATTTTTCGAACAGCCAAATTGCCTATTTTTATTAAAGGTTCTTTCTGTCATAGCTGTATATTTTTGCCTAAAATTTAATACATCAATAAACTTTGGACTCTTGGCTTTCAAATAAGTGTTTTAGATTTAAA
Source organism: Argyra leucocephala (assembly GCA_963942445.1). Taxonomy (NCBI): domain Eukaryota; kingdom Metazoa; phylum Arthropoda; class Insecta; order Diptera; family Dolichopodidae; genus Argyra; species Argyra leucocephala. Next base: position 73,181,020 of record OZ012681.1, on the reverse strand, counting down.
ATTGACTCACTCGTTCTCAAGATAGTGGGGGTGTGAAAAAACTCCTAATTTTAACGATTTTTTGGAAATGAAAAGAAATCAAATTTAAATTTTTAATTCAAAAAACCAATGATGAGGTTTTCTTGTCAAAAAGTCATATTTTCCATATTTTAATATTTTTGGTCGATTTTACGCCACCAGAATGTGTCATATACGTATACATATTGCTGTTCGAAATGGCCGTTATTTGACATTTTTTTTTGCAACTAATATTTTGATATTTTTTCATACTTTTTATTTATTTATGCTTATTGTTAAATTTTTTCAATCCGGAACAATTTTTTTTAATCGTAGATACTGTTTATAAATGTTTAAAGTAAGTTTTCTAACATTTGCAATGTATAACAAAAATGATATGAAATAATTTGTAAGAAAAAATATCATAATTTTGTATAATAAAAATTTAAAATAAAGTCTATTAAATTACCAATATAATAATTTATAATAGTAATATAAAATCCAGGTAAGAAAAAATAGTAACTATAAAATATCTTTTGTAATTAAAAACTTGTAGTTATTTATCTTAAATAATCAGGTTAATAAATAAACTTAAATAACAAAAAATAAAAAATTGAAAATATTAGAAATTTTGCGGGAAATAGATCAATAAGATCCTCTCCTGTAAGATGTATATTAGAAATAAACCAATCCATTTCGGTTGTAAAATATGGTGCCTATGTTCTTCTGATGGATACTTGTTCTCATGGATGCCATATACTGGATCAAGCGACAGCTATAATAAGCAAATTGGTTTAGATGCCGATGCCGATGTTGTCATTCGGTTACTTAAAAATATTCAACATCCAAATCGACAAAATATTTATTTTGATAACTTTTCACATCATACTATTTGGTGTGCTTGCTTGGTGAAAAACGTTTCCTTGCCAGTGGAACAGTACGAAAAAAATCGAATAGCAAACGCACCATTTGAAACGTAAAAAATTACAGCGTGGTGAGCATGATTACATATTTGATGCAACAAACAAATTATTATTCTGTCGATAGTCTGATAATAAAGAGGTTACAGTTTGTTCTACCTTTGACCAAATCGAACCAATCAATACAGTTAAATCCTGGAAAAAAGGAAAAAAGGATTATGTCAACTACCAGCAAACGTTGCTACAACATAACCACAAGTATGACTAGGGAGGTATCGATTTGCATGATAATGGAGTTGCAAATTATCGTAGCAATATCGGAGCAAAAAATAGTATTGGTCATTGTGGATTGCTGAGCTCTTCAATAGTAAATGGCTGAAGGCTACACTATTTTGTAGTGAAATATAAAAATGAAAAACCTATGCCACAAAAAAGTGTTCGTGTTTTCGTTGCTTTAAAATCATTATTGGGATTTGAATATGAATCATCTCAAGAAGAATATCAGCCTCATAATTTACCAAAAGTATCAGGCAGACATGTTGTTGTTTCCAAGGCATAAGGAAAATATCGTCGATGTCAATTGAAAAAATGCAGCAAGCCAACGAAATTCATGTACAAGAAGTGCAACGTTCATTTACACACTAAATGCTTTGAAAAATATCATGAAAAATAGTTTTTGTATTAAGATTTCATAATTTATAACATTTTATATTAACAAATTTTTCTTTAATTATCTCAATAAAGTTTTTGTTTAATTCTATTTCATATTTTCATTCATTGTTTAACTTTAATTTAGCTGGAGTTAAGTCAAATTGCTAAAAATATAAGCTTAATTTTTGATTTTCATGAACAAAAAAAATGTCAAATAGCGCCAATGTTCGATTTTTCGAACAGACTTTCCCAGCCTCTGGACCGTGCTAGCCCCAATCTGACACCGGATTTGAATTTTTTGGGCATCAATTATCCTAAAACCAATGGATTAATTAATAATTTAGATATGTTTTGCCGAAAATGGGCTAATATTTAGAAAGTAGGATAGGCAATGATACTTAAACCAGGCAAACTGCACGCAACTGAAGTAAAATCATATACACCAATATCACAGTAAAATCAAAATTGATTTGAAAAACTTCTACTAAAAAGATTGAAACCGATTATAAACCGAAAGCAAAAATTTAATACTAAAATACTAATTTGGTTTTAGAGTAAAACATTCAACAGTTGAACCGATACATCGTATCATGAACATAATAGAAAATTCACTAGAATGTGACCAAGTCTATTCAACCATCTTCCTTGATGTTTCTAAGAAAATTTGTCTTATAGAAAAATTAAAGAAACTTTTACACAAGCAATTGCTAGAACTATTAGAATTATATATATATCTCAAACCATATTATATTCTGCATCGGACCAGTACAGGCCCGGTTCAAAATACAGGCGAGCAAGGCCCTTGCCTGGGTCGCCAAAATTACTGCCATTACATAGGGCGCTGAAATTACTTAAATATGCCAACCAACATAACGAAAATTGTGAAAATATTATTAATAATTTGTTTTTACTTCTGTGTTAGTAGTTAAATTTCATACTAGAATCTTATTTTGTAAGAAATCACAATTCACAACTTTATCACACTAACTATAGTTAACAATACAGTTAAATAACATAACAGTCTTTTGAAGCTGGGAATTTTACATTTCTGATCATAGTATGCAAAAATATCAATTCAAAAAGAAAGTTTTTGCTAATTTGAATTTTTACCCTTATTTTCAAACTAGATCCTAGATGTTTTTTATCTGAATATAGAATATCTAATATCATTCTTTGGAAGCATATAGAATATCTGGGTTCGAAAAGGCAATCGAAAGTGCTAAAGTTATTGCTGAAAAGCTTGACGTAGTAGCTGATTTTACCCAAACCAGTAGTAGAAGGAAGAAAAGGCAGTTTGATTATGAAGCTGAGGATGAAATTACCACAAGCAATCCGCAGCAAAAAATTCATAATTTTTATGTTTAGCCTCAATGACTGAACGATTTTCGTTTGGTATATATTCAACATGCAAAGAAGATTTAATGAAATGCTGCAAGGATCTGCAAATTATACTAGAATATGATATAAACGGCAACGATTTATTTGATGAAATAGTAATAAAAATAAATTTGAAGGATTTGGGAAGAAAGATATTAAAGATATCTTGAAATATATAAAAAGTAGATCAATGGAAATAATATTAATAATATTCCGAAACCTTTATATTTCACTGATCAGTATTCCCTTTGCTTGCATCGAGAAAACTTCTAAAGTTATTAAAAGAAATTATTTTGTTCATACAACATATTATAGAAAAATAATTGTAATTTACAACATTAAAATTAATTATTTGAATTCCAAATCTCAAAATTATTCGAAAAAGGAAAAGAATTTCAAATGAAATTAATGTGGCTTTTTTGCAAAAAGACACAAACATGGCGAAAAGTTTTAAAATAAATAATAACAGTGATTTTGACAATTCACAAAAAAAAAAGAAAACTTCTGAGAGTAATTACTATTTACCTCTACAAACTATTGATGATGACAATGAAAGCACGTGTATGGAGGACGCATGCGAAAATAATGTTGAAAACACTGATTCTAAGAAAAATGGTCCACCACCAATAACTATAATAAAACAAAAAATTTCAACAATTCACGAATTTATGAAAAAAATTGGTGTAAATGATTATTATGTCAGATCCATTTCAATTGGTATAAAACTGTATTGTAACACAAATGAATCTTACACAAAAGCACTTGACGAACTAAAAATAAACAATCTAGAGTTTTTTACATATGAATCGAAAAGCACTAAGCCACTAAAATTTGTATTATCTGGATTGGACAACTACAATTGCACTGATTTGAAGAATAACTTATTGGAAAAAGGTTTAAAATGTTTGGATATCAAATCAATAAATAAAAACACTAATTTATATAACGATTTACAACTATATATTGTATATTTAGAAAAAAATTCAATTAAGTTAAACGCAATAACGTAATAAGTTTACTTATATATTCAACACTAAAGTTAGATGGGAACGTAAAACCACCAATAAAAAAATCACACAATGTTACAATTGCCAGATGTTTGGCCACGGATCACGTAACTGCAGCGTAAATACAAAATGTGCTTTCTACGCCGGCAGTCATTCAACTACTGACTGTACAAACAAAGAAATTAAAAAATGTGCTAATTGTCACGGTGAACATCATTCCACTGATAGTATTTGTGATAATAAGAAAACATATATCTCTCTTTTGGGTCGCAACAATAAAGTAAGACAAAATACCTCAGTGTCAAACAACAACAACAATGCAACTATGAGTAAAAGTAATTACAATGTACTTTTTCCAAACACTCTTTACTACAAGACAAACAGCAATAGTAACAGCAATAGTAACAACAACAACAACAATAATAGAAGCACATATTCATTACCTTACAATGTTGTATGTAGATCTAACTCTATTTGGAAGAACAACAATAGCAACACTGCTGCAAGTATAAGCTGTCATAACAATAAAATTCCAGCAGGTAGTATTAGTAGTAATAGTAATAATAATTTCAATAGTAATAGTAGTAATAATAAAGAAATAATTTAGATCTTTTTTCTGTTGATGAAATATTAAATTTAACTAATGAATTATTAAATAAATTAAGTAATTGTAAAAATAAGGCTGAACAATTTTCGGTTATAACTGAACTTTCGGTTAAATACTTATATTCAAAATGAATGTTAGTAATAAACTAAATATTTTAACATGGAATGCTAGATCTATTCAGAACAAAAACCATGAATTGTTCAATTTTATGTTACAAAATGGTATTCATGTTGGCTTGATATGTGAAACATGGCTTAACAATAATATTATCCTAAAAAACTCGAACTTTAATATATATAGGAAAGATCGTCTTACAACAAGTGGTGGGGGTGTAGCAATAATTATTAGAAAAGATATTAAGCATAAACTAATTGAACCTTTAAAGTTGGATTTAATAGAAAATATTGGTATAGAGGTAACATTAAATGATAACAAGAAAATTAAACTTTTTTCTGTCTATTTTTCCGGCACTAAAAATTACATAAGTAGCCTGAACGTAAGAAATCTAAATAAAAATGACTTCAAAAAAGATCTACTAAAAATTTCAAGAACTACAGGTGACTTCATTATAGGAGGCGATATAAATTGCAGGCACAGAATGTGGAGATGTGCCCGGGCTAATAGTTGGGGAAATATTTTATATCAGTTATTACTAAGTGATAGGTTCACATTATTATATCCTTTTGACCATACCTATATTCCTTATAATAGTAATTCACTACCTTCTACACTAGATATATTTTTAACTAATATACCAGAATATTGCTCCGAACCTATTACAATTAATGATCTGTCATCTTGCCGGTTACTTTAAACGTTAGCAAACAAACTATATCACATGATCGTACTTATTTGGATTTTAACAATGCAAATTGGTATCTGTATCAGAAGTTTCTTAAAATGGAACTAAATACCAATAATAATGATTCTGTTGACTATTGTTACCAAATAGACAATATGATATCTAATTTAAACAACAAAATTAAAAGAGCAACTGAATTGGCTGTACCCATGAAAATAGTCAAGCAATACACCGAAAAATTACCTGACTATATAATAAATATAATCAGGCATAGAAACACTGTTAGGAGAAAGTGGATGCGTAGTCGTAATGTAATTTTTTATGCTCAATTACAACACTTCAACAATTTTTTAAAAAATAAAATAAGTGAGTTTCGAAATATGAAATGGTCTAATACTCTTAAGCACTTGAAAAAATCGTCAAAACCTTTTTGGAAAATTTCAAAAGTTTTAAAAAATAAAAATAAATTTATAGGTACTCTAAAGGATGACAGTAACACATTTTACACGAATATTGATAAAGCAAATGCATTAGCTAAAAATTTTTATAACAAACACGCCGTGAACAACAACACACGCGACCATGATACAAATCTTATGGTGGAGGAATCTGTAAGCAAAATTGATCAAGCTGAAATAGAATCCTTTGAACAAATTGAACTGAAATCTGTCAATGAAATATTTGCCCAATTAAAGACTAAAAAATCTGCAGGTTCAGATCACATATCTAATCTGTGTATCAAAAAATTACCATTAAACGCAAAAAGATATCTAATTTTGATTTACAATTCTTGTTTAAAACTAGGTTATTTCCCGAATATATGGAAGAAGCTCATATTATTCCGATTCTTAAGCCTGGAAAACCGATGGAGGAATTAAGTAGTTTTCGGCCTATCAGCTTACTATGCAGTTTCTCAAAAATATTTGAAAAACTCATAAAAATTAGACTGGAAAAGTTTATTTCAGCTAAAAAAATTCTTCCAAACGAACAGTTTGGATTTAGGGTAAAGCATAGTACCATTCACCCTCTTCTACGTGTCAAAAATTACATTAAATCCAAGTTAGAAGAACGCAAATCTATTGGCCTAGTAGCGTTTGACATAAATTCCGCCTTTGACACTGTGTGGCACTCTGGCTTGCTTCATAAATTAGAAGTGTATAAATTTCCCATATATTTAATTAAAATCATACAAAACTTTCTTCATCAAAGAGTATTTCGTGTGATATTGAATAATACATGCTCCAATTTGTATGAAATTAAAGCAGGTGTTCCACAAGGCTCGGTACTTGGCCCAATTTTGTACAACACTTACACTGCAGATATCCCTAGGCTAGAGTTTACAAAAATATCAGTATTTGCTGATGACACTGCAATTTACTCTGCTGGCACTAATCCCAATGACATATTAACAAACCTACAAAATTCACTCAATAAGCTCTCTAGTTATTATGCAAAATGGAGAGTAAAAATTAATGCTTCCAAAACAGTATCAATTTATTTTACAAAAAAAAGGAAAGCCTCTCTTTTACCTTCTATACCATTAAAACTGCAAAATGACGAAATTAACTGGGCCGATACTATTAAATACCTAGGCATTACCTTAGATAAAAGGCTAACCTTTCAAAAGCAAACTTCCAACACTATTGATAAAATTAACAAATGTACTCGCATGTTGTATCCCCTTATTAACAGAAAATCAATCTTATCCACAGAAAACAAATTGATACTTATTAAGGTAATTTTTCAACCAATAATGTTATATGCGGCACCAGTCTGGGGAGATTGTGCAGCTAGTCATACCAAAAAATTGCAAATTGCACAAAATAAACTTTTGAAACTTGTATTCAATCTTCCCAGATGGTATTCAACCAAAAAGCTGCATGATAAAGCCAGCATGAATACAATTTTAGAAAAAATAAGTTATTTAACTGTAAAGTTCCACTCGGAACTGTTCATGTCAGAAAATCCTCTGATCAGAAATTTAAATTAAGTTAAAAAAATTAGGCTAGTTTAGTTCGTACGTATAGATTTTATTATAGATAGGTTTTACTGTTTAAGTTAGCGTTAAGTTTTACAAAACAAAAATTCAAAAAGGTTTTTCATCTCCAATTTTCCTTTAAATTTATAGTATTAAACTCGAAAACTTCTAAATAAAAATAAAAAAATACAAATCAACTGTAGTAAAGATAATTATATATCTGTATCTAAGTAAATAATTTTAAAAGAATTAATTGTACAATATATGGAGCATAATAAATAAATAAATAAATAATATTTCACTGAGAATACTAATGATAATTCCTGTTGCAGTAGCAACATGCGAACCAAGTTTTACCAAGCTCAAATTAATAAAAACATATCTTCGTTCAACAATGACAGAGGATCAGCTTAATGGACTGGTTATTATTTGTATTGAAAATGAGATATTGAATGAAATAAATATAAAAGAATCAATCGAAAAATTTTCAGATTTAAAATCGAGGAAAAAATTTTCTAATATATTAAATTTTCTATTTTTTTTTGTATAATTTATAAATCAGTTTTTATAGTTATTATAATGAACAATATTATGAACAATTGAAATAAAATATTTAGTAATTAAAAAAATGGTTATTAAGTATAAACTCTATTTAGGAGGCGCCATTAAAAAGTTTGCCTGGGACGCCATTTAGTCTTGAGCCGGCCTGATACCAGAATATAAGTACTATAAGAATTATAATATATATGTGATCTTCCTAAATTACAGAAGCTGCTTACGCAGATGACACTGTTATTCTGTCTGTAATTCTGGAAAAAGAGAGAATGAATGAAGAGATATGGAGAAATTCACGTTTGTAAATACAAAATAAAGTAGTTATTTATAATCACGTCCAAAAACCGGTTTAGGTATATAGTATTCAACTATGGGGATGCACAGCTAAAACCTACATTGAATCAATCCAATGCTAAAAAATAAGGTCAATTTTTTCAATGGTCAATATTCCTTGATGCAGCAGAAATAGAAGCGTATAAATAAACATCCACCACTGTCTTTAATAATAAAACAATTTATAGTAATTATACAGTTCTCAAAAACTCTAACTTGACACGGACACTGAAGAGAGTTAAACCCTTCCAATTGATGTTATTTTATTCTTATATAATTCCAAGTTTATAAGATGAACACCCTAATTGCTTTTACACAATGATGTACTAAGCTTTTCTGTAGACTTTTTACGGTATATTAATTAATTGAAATATGGAAAACTATGTCTATTATATCGAGTACTTCGCCTTTATAATAGCATAGTTTCATTTTATTTTTAGTGATAACCAAAACTCTCAGCTATTTATTATTTAATATATCCCAATTATTAAGGGTACTGGACCAGTACGAAAAATCCAGAAAGCATTTTTTGCCTTCGTCGGGAATCGAACCTGGGACCTTTCGGTTTAAATGCAGGCGCTCTACCTATTGCGCCACCAAGCATGTAAAAAAGAAATTAATTAATAATATTAAATAAATAGAGAATACTTAATTAAAATAGCAAATAAAAAATTATAACTGTGTAATTAACTATTAAATCCTAAGGAAACCGCAGGATAACCAATTAGCTATTATTTTCTACTAAAAAAAAAAAATATTGTACGAACTATGAATTGTTAGTTTTCAATCAAATATGGTCTATTACATGTATCTTTCTGCATTTGATACGGGAATACACTGTGTTTTATGTGCTCGGCAGTAGATAAGATAGAAATCTTTAGAATTATAGCTAGAACCCTTTTTGTACCTAAAGTATGGTATTGCATGTTTTTTTTAATTACATGAGCGAACTAGGAATTTTACTGAGTTCGAGTATTTATTTATTAATTTTTCTAGCATATCAACTAATTAAATATGGATAACTACTACTATTGTGAATGGACAAAATAAATAAATAAAAGTAAATAAACTATTGTCAGGAACTTAGACAAATAGCGTATAGTTTTATTTTATTTGAAGCTGTTGCCAAATCACACTCAACAAACAAATAGTTTCAAGCTGTTTCCAAATCACACTCAATCATTTTATTTTCTTCGGAAATCAAATCTGGGACCTTTCGGTTGAAAGGCGAGCGCTATACTGATTGAGCCACCTAATTTCGAATTTGATATTTTTTAAGGTGAATGTGTAACAATGTCTTCATGTTGGAAGTGGTTGTGGTGATGCGATCTACATATTATTATTTTGGTACAACTCTACCTTTTTCCCCCTTCTCCCCACCTACCTATGCATATTTTAATTAATGAAAGACAGATTTGCAGTTATTTTAATTTTTTTTATGCATAGCCAAAATACTAGGACCTTTTATACTGGTTTGTACGTTTGACTAGAGCTTGATATCAATATTAAAATTTCAGAAACAACATCATTATTTCCTCCACTAGCGCTTATAATAAGTTGATACTATTTTATTAAATAAGACCCTAAAATAAATCGTTTTGAAAAACGTATGGGTTATTAAATTAACGAATATCACCAACGAGTTGTATTCAGCGGTTGTTTATTCATTAATTTTCAGAATTTTGTTTTGGGATAATTTCCTACCAGGAGGTTTACTATAAGTTTTTTTTCGATGTGTTTTTGTTTTTGTTTTTTGTTTTTTCAAAAATTAATTATTATACCATTATGATCATTACACATGTGACAGAATTTTATTTCTTTACCACATCATCATGTGGGTGGTAAAAGGAATATAATTCAAGAAAAGTAGTGTCAGAAATAGCATTTGAGATATAGAGAAGAGCTTAAAATTTATTTTTAGAATTAAAAGTTTGCTTGTTTACTTTATCTTTTTTGTTTTTATTATTTTTTTTTTTTCAGAAAAACCACATAAAGTTTATTATATGGAAAAAATATTTAAAATTAAAAACTGAAACGGTAAAATAAGGCAAAAATAATATTTTCATAAGAAAATATTTTTATAAAATACTCAGGATCTTAAGAATATTCAAAATGAGAAACATTCGAACAATAAGAGTTTATTTTTAACTTTGGTTTGTATGTTTGTGGTTCAAGGTTTTATTTTTAATTTATTATTAAATGTAAATTATCGGTGTGTTAATGTTATTACAGGTGTTGCAGAAAATATTTTACTGTTATTTTATGAAATATTTTTGAATTTAAATTGAAATGGAAAGAAAATTGTATGTAAGTATGCTAAGAGGAATTCTGTTTTTAATTTATGTTTTGGCTTTTTTATTTTTATTCATTTAAAATGAAAGTTCTGAGAAATATTCAACGTCTTGTAAAATAAGAGGTTTTTGTTTTCTTTGTGGTTTATAACAATCAGACATTAGGTCATACACCTTTAATACAGCATAACTGCTTTTTGATAAAGAGAAAAATTCAACAAAAAAGCTGAATTTAAAATTTAATAAATTAATTAAATAGATTAGTTAAAAAACTAAACTAGAAATTAAGAAAAATGTAAATTATAATTATAGTGAATAAAATAAATATAGAGATTTGAATTGTTTTGAAAATACATGAGATTATAAAATAATTATTTTTATGGCATTTTATTACTAAAAATGAAAAATAAAAAAATTATTTATATAGCCGGGCTGTTTTTTGGCTCATTTTCATCTTTATTTCTATATTTTAACCGGAGCTATTTATTTAATTTATAATCAGTTGACAATTATGGTTATAACGGCACATCTTGTAATAAAGATTATGGTCTCATTTATTCAAATATTTCAAAATATATTGTTTATACTATTAAAAACTACTAGATGACTACGGTCTATAATATTAAACTACTAGATGAAATATTCAGTCCTTCTTCCATGACTGTTATAACTACTCTGACTGCGAAGTTATGACTAAAGTATTTGGTGTTTTTCTGAACTGACAAAATTAAAATTTCAGATCATGATCATTTATTACAATAGCCTTATTCTTTTTTTTTGTTCATTTAATTCACACTAGATTGGTCTACACATTTAACCACATAATTAATCTATTTCTATAGTTTATATAGTTTTCATAAAAATTTATTGTGAAAACTATACTAAATATAGTGAGGTTTAATAAAAAATTATATTAGGCTTAACTTTAATAGAATAATTTCATTTAAACATTCAAGTCCCTACACTAGCATTGGTGTTCCGAAACAATATTTATTTGTGCAATTATGACTATTTCTGTAAAGCAAGGGTTTTAAATATTTCTTAATCCTTGTTTTAAAATTTTACAGTTTGGCCAAATTACAAAGTAATCACAATCATTAAATATAGTTATATTGATAAATTCTAGTTCTATTTAGATTGTTTTTTAAGTACTGGATTAATGAAACAGTTTTTTATAATATTAAGACATTTTATTATTATATTAAAAATTATATTAAATTTCCTACAATTGATATCCGATTAAATTTCTTCGGTGACATTGTAAAATTATATCTTCTTGTTTATTGTACTGTCATGGTTTTTAATACTGTTATAGTTTTTATGTAATATACAAAAATATATACCAAATAATTAATACAATTTAATAAAAAGGCCCACATTTCGAAAGGGAAAAGGACCTATAAAGTTGGCCTACAGATTTATCTGTAGGATCAACTGTTAAAATAAATAAATAATTAAATAAATAAATTTAATTTTGTGATTAGAAATTTGAATAGTTTATGAAAATAGCTATTGTAAGCGGATGGCAGGCTTATGATGGCAGATATCAGATATCAGTTGTATAACTTTCAGAGACGAAAGAAAGATACATATATACATATTTCTTGCTCTAATAAGAATTATATTATTTGATATTTTGTTGATATACGTCAGAATAATTTATTTACGTCTCAATATACACATTAAGAAAATATATACGTATCTGGTTTTCTAAACTAAACTAAAAAGAAACACCCACTGAGAATTATGTGGGTGTCATTTAAAATTTAATTTAATTTCATAAAATTATTTTTAAAAAAAATTCTTTTTAACACAAATCCGTTTTTATGCTAATAATTTTCATGGAAATTAACTGTATGCTCTCAAAGATATGCAAATTAATGTGTAAAAAAATATAATACAGTAGTGTTGAGATATTTCTATAAAATATTTCTATGAAATGAATTAATTTATTTTCATTCTATATGACATAGAATTATTTACATTTTTCAATTTTCTTTTTTGTTTTTTTTTTTATTATGTTTGTTTTCTTTTTATTATTTTTAATGAATTGATCGTTTCTTTAATGAATACTCAAAGTCTAATCTACTCACACTATTATTGTTTCAATCACCATATTTTGTCACTTAAAAATGAATAGAAATGGGATGATTATTTTGTTTGTATATAATCTTCTCTTCATTTTCTTTTAGTATTGGTTTTCATAATTTTTTTTTTTTGCTTTGAATTTATTTGAAAAAATACAAAAAAAATTTTCATTTTTGAAATAATAAAACTTCAATGAAAAGAAATGCAAATTTAGTTACTATGAGGGAGAAAAAATAGCCTGAAGCAAAAGTATTAAATTAAGAGTTTTGTATATATATTGTACAACAATAATTCATCAATAAATAAAATTTATTTTCCAAGGACTAAATTGTTTTAATGATCTTAAACAAAGTTTAGTCATAAAATAAAAAAAATAGATAAATTTCACAGAGAGGGAGGTGGTTTTTGAAATAAAATTTAAATATGTGTATTAGAAAATATAAGAAATGTTTAGATATAAAAGTTGTTGCTATATCTTGGTTCACTATAGGTATAGGTGGATTAGACTCTTAAAGAAGGAACACGATATTTAGTGTTTTTGGTTTTGTTTTTCATATTAAGCCAAAATAATGGGATAAGTACCCTAATTGCCTTCGCAGAATTTGAGACATTTAAAGATGAAGGACAAAAAGAAGGATAGTAAAGAGTAATAAAAAAAATTAGAAAAAAATTAGAATACAATAGAAGAGTTAGTACAAGAATTTACGGACGGTTTAAAGGATATTTATTTTTCCGTTTCATGAAAAGCTCTAAGTTATATATTTGTGGGAACACAAAAGCTGATGAGCGAGGGTTGCCCTGCAAGTATTACGTTGGAATGGTTGTATTGTGGGTATGATACTTTTTATTTCGTCAGCGCAATTACCCAACACATTTTTATAAAACAGAGTGGCTGCTTCTACATTACAGTAATAATATTCAGTTTTGTGTAACATTTCCATCATTTCCTGTGTATTTCCATTCCAAGAATTCTTAAAGTTGCAAAACTTCGATATTTACATTTTCGAATAGAATATTTGGTATTGATGGGTTTTGCTTTGTTCATATGAGGCACCTCTGGGTTTTTTAAGCATTAATTTTGTACACTATTTATACTTTACCAGTCATGTGTTTTTTGAAGTTCGCTGTTTAGAGAACAACTTATGTTATTTCGTTCTTTGTGAACTGAAGTTTCTGTCAATTCAACAGCTTTTTCAAAGAAATGCAAAGAATCAAGGGTACTATCATCAACAAAACTGTGAATCTAGTTTAAAGTCGTGAATAGGAGATCATTTATAAATATTATAAACAATGTTAAAAGAAGTGAGCCTTGAGGGACATCAGGATTGATAGTGAATTTTTGAGATATAAAATTATTCAATACAATTTGTATTGAACGGTTTTAAAGGAAATTCCCACTCCAATTGCTTCTAGTTTTTACAATAATGAAGCATGCCAGACGCGATCAAAAACTTTGAATATATCTAGGCATTTTATTTATTTACAACTATCTTTGCCTCGACAACGAATTTGATTCTGGTTGAATAGATCCAAAGATTGTATTTTGTTCGCAAGTGATATTTTTATATCACACATCGTTTCATCTGATTAAATGTAGAGTACCAACTTCTAGTTGAAATTAACTCGTTGTAAAATATTTCGCCATGCTAAACGGTTTTTTTGAATACTTTTCAAATATTTATTTTAGGTTTTTGTTATTTAATCTCTTGATATAGAATGGAAATAAATTAATAATACCAGTTTAATGTTGATATTCTATTGTATTCAATGTAAATCTATTTTGTACATTTTGTTACGTTTATGTTCATGTCCTTCGGTAAGCACATATCATATAACGAGATTTTAAACGCATTTTGCTAACTATTACTTCGGAAAAGTGTCTTACATAATCCCAACATTATACAAATTTGTCTTAATTATTGCTTTAATCAGTTGCTATGATAATGATGTTACCTTATTGTTTTATATGATAGGTACATGCGTGGAGATAAAATAAATAAATTTGTAATTTTTTTATAAGTAAGAAATAACTCATTTTTGGTATCCTATTGTACACATAACATAAGTAATTATATTTTTTTTTACGTGTATTACGTATATAACATTCACATTCTTTTATATCGTTCATGTCCTTCTTTGTTCATATGTCCTTCTAATTTATATCATATCCGTTTATGCTCATATTCATAAATAAATATCTCAAGTCGGTTCATTGAAAAATAAAGAGAATCATAAAAAAATAAAATTATAAAATTTATGTGAACAGACAGTTGTAAATTGTTTTACTTAAAACGGACGAGAACTTTTCAAATTTTTCAAATTTTTGTTTTTTTTTTTTGTTTTTGATTATTTAATTTTCAACAAATTTATAGTTAAGAATGGATATAAATTTATTTCTAATAATTTATTATAGAATTTCTATGTTCATCCTTTTCTTTTCTTTTTCAAAGCTAAATACGTTTTTTTTTGTAAATTGTAAGAAATTTTAATACTTGAGACGTTTTTAAGTACTCATTTCCTTTGATAAGAGTATAGCTTTCTTTGAAGAACTTTAATTGTTTTAAGATTTGAAAATATTGCTTTCTGAAATTTAAAGTTAACAATTTATAAGTTCAGTACAAATTTATTCTAATAATAACTAAATGAATTAAAACAAATACTCTTTTGAAATAGGAAAACTATTTTTTAATTTTAACCTTGAGTAACTAGTAAAATAATTCAAAAAATTAAAACAAAAAAAAATATTTAACTTTATGGTGACATACGGTATCAAGACAAAAATGCCAGTTTATCAATTTAAATCCGGTCTTTGCTGGAAATTCCATATTTTTAATCTTGAATACAAAAGAACTCACATTTATTTTTGCGCGATTTTCAAAGTCAGAGATCTTTTTGTATTAGCATTTTATCTGCATTTCGTGACGTATCCCAACTTAAATTATATTGGTCATCCAATTCTAGGTTGCTTATTACTAGGCTCATATTTTGTTATTATATTATTTTTAAGATCTTTTATTTATATATTTATTTATCTGGCTCTATATTGATATTAATCTCACTATATTCTTCTATAGAGTGTAGGACTAAAAGTTAACATGTTTGTGATATTTTTTAGAATGAAATAAGTCAAAAAATCTAGACAAAACTAATACCATAGTATTTTCCAAATTTTAAAATGTCACGATGATAATTTATAGTTAAATTACCAAAATGGAAACACGAAAGATCAACAAACGTAAGGTACGCCTTTAATCAGGTATCAAGAAATATAATTCAAACCACTGGGCTATAAGTTTCGATATTAATAATTCAAAATTCAAAACTTTCGTTATTTATAATTTTAATAACTAAACAGAGAGATTATTGACAAAATCTGGGAATATATTTTTCATTACACAAGTAACAATTTCTTGAACTCTACGCTAAATTTCTGTAAATGACTCCTAAAGTAGCACAGAAATAAACAGAACATACAAAACAAAAGTTTAATAAATAGCTCAATAAAAATGTAAAACTAATTTGTTCTACTCCAGATAACCCATACAGCCTCATCGTTTATGATATATAACACATAGCGGTTATGAAAAAAGTCCAGGGCAACTTCTTTTTGTTTTATTTTTGACTCATTTTTGTGCTTAATTAAGTACGGTACTACAAGTTTATACTGCAATATCTAGGATATTTTTCGAGCATTTATTTATCAAATTACATGGCTTATCAATTTATTAAATATGTAAAACTACTTCCTAGTTTTACATATTTAATAAGTTGATAGAATAGCTTAATTTTTTTGATTTATTTTATCCTAATGACATAGGGTGCTTGACTAGCTCATACATTTTTTTTTTTTTTAGATTGATATTGCTCAACAGTTCATATTATGTTTAGGGTACAAATTACCACTTTTGTGGAATTAGATTCAAATCTTAAATAAAAATAGACAAAAAGTGGAAAGATTTTTTATTATAATAAAACCCTATAGAGACGATTCAAAAAGTAGCTATATGACCTAATTAACAAAGAGTACCTTAAAAGAACAAGATTGTTATTGACGTGCATTTAATTGCATTGAATTAAACTTTTTGATCTCCATTAAAATAATTGGATAACTTAAAATAAATCGAAATTTTTCTCTTTGAAGCAAATCATCAATTCGAAAACCTTATATGTAAACTGTAGAAAGAGTACAGGTATACCAGTGAAATAATTTAAGCAAGAGTTCAATAATTTTCTTGGGAACATGAACGTACATACAAAGCAACGAAAAGGTACATACTGAAATACAGTTAACTATTTATCGAATGTTAAACAAAAATTATGGGTAAGCTTTGGAAAAGGGGGTACGTCCGAATCAAACGAAATTTTACACAACGGTACCTGAATATGCCCCAACTATTTCATAGAAAACTATTTTTGGCGACAAAGTCACTTAAAGGTCTAATTGACCTTTTGAAAATGTTCGTCAAATTTTGTAGTGTTTTACTTAAAATGTTTAATTTCTTCTTTACAACAATATAGAGACAACAAGACAAACAAGACCAAATTGTAGGGATTTTTCTAGTCTTTAATATGAAATTTATTTAACCTGGATCAGTGTTACAATTTGAGAGATATTAGGATTTTAAATTAAAATTAATATAAATAGAATAAAAAAAAATTTCCCATAGTTTTTAGAAACCCCAATATTTTTAAAATATTCAAAGACATCCTACCCTATAACTATCTATTTTTACACCATTGGAAAGGCCTCTTCACGTAATTTCCAACGGAATATAACAACCGTTATTTAGGATGATTATTAGCCCTACAAAAAGATAATGGTCTTCTATGAAATATTTGGGACGTATTCAGGTACTGTTATGCGAAATTTCGTTTGATTCGGACGTGCCCATTATTCCAAAGTTTATTCAAAATGATTAGAATGATGATTAGAAAACATTTAATATATGTTTTTTATATAAACAGAGTGAAATGCTTATAATATTGTATAGAATTATATAAGAGTGTAATGCAATCAAATGCATATCTATTAATGAATTTTATATATCAAATGAAACTAATCCATGTGACAAATCAATAATACACAATAAGTCGAAAACAACTAAATTTTAGTTCTGTAGGACTTTAGCATTCAAGATATCTCGTAAATTATGCTAGCTACCGAAATTATGATAATTTTTTCAGAAATAGCGTATAGCCAAATTTCTTAGACTGCATTAATAACTAAATTTAACACAAAAAGTGTGTTATGGGACACTTAGATTCTTACCCAGTGATATCTAATAATAAATGCAAATTGGAAACAGGTGAAAAATGAGTTTTAAGATAAAAATAATTTGCTGAGTATATGTGAACCACATATTTCAGATACTTTCAAATAGCATCTTAAGCTTCTTTTGCTAACTATTCAATTTTGTACAATTAACCAAATTAAGCTTAACTATAACCAAATATATATTTTGTTTTATCCTACATATACAACTTATTGATATACAAATCAAAATCAGTTTATGAAAAAGTATCCGAAATTGTATGCAATACAATATTGTAGGAATAAAGAAAAAAAAATCAAACATTGATTTTCGTTGTTCAATAACTCTTACTGAGCTAAAAAGCAATGAATCCAAATAATTGTGTTGAATTTTGAACAATAAAACATTAAACAACAAACGAAAAATAAATTTCTACTTAGATATTACATAACCAGAATCACGAAATATATGTTGCTAAAAAAAATAAAAATGATAACATTTTTTTTTGTTTTATATGTCTTAGGAGACTTCTAACATGACCAGTTTAATAACATAACTATATACAACTACTTTAAGTCAACAGAATTTTATAATTATTTTTATCCTTCTATTAAATTTCAACTGAAAATAACTGAAACCAACACTATAACATAATAAAGCAATCTTTGGGTTTATTTGTGCAATCACTGAAGCTGAACAATAACAATAATTGCTAGGTTGGAATGTCAAAAAAAAAATTACGAAAAAATAGTTTTGTTTATTGGTGGCGCACATCACCAAGGATTAGGCGTCTTTTTATTTTGTTTAAAAAAACAACAACTGTGATTCTAGTGTGAGAATTGATGGTCACTCTTGAGACTGATGTCATTACAATATTGTTTATGTTCAAACAACATTGAAGCTACAACACATAACAAAACAACAACAGAAATATCTATGCATTGATTTATTTTCTAGTTACTGTGTTTTTTCTTGTTGCATTTCAAAACAAACTAAAGAAAACCCACGTATTGTATTCGTTTCTGAAAAATAATCTCTTCTCTTTTTACTTAATTTTGTTTGTTTTTTTCATTTTGTTTATTTGGAATAACATATAGTATATGGATACACCAATAACACGGTTGAACTTTTAATAAAAAAAAAAAACAAAAAAAAACGCCGCGTATAATCTAAAATTAAGAAGCCAAAAGAACACAAAAAAATACAAAAAATAAAAAATAAAATAAAAAAACAGAACAGCAGATAGGCACGCGATTAGTGGACACCATATTGTGATATATTCAAACGTTGAAAAATTTAATGAAGACCTACAGTCAATCTTTAAAAATTAAAAAAACAAAAATGTGACGTTATAACTATTGTATATATCTATATACCTGTATTTATTCTTCGGAAATTGGAATTGTCATTTTGTAATATTTGTATTTTTTTACGAATTGTCTTGAGGTGTAGTAATATTGCTATGACTAATCTAGATGTAATATTTCACTAGAATTCTTTTTTTTAATTCAAATTTAAATAAACCAAGTTTTTATGAACCATTTTTATAGGAGTTTTTTGATTAAATCCAAAAAAAATAAATCTAAAATTTATCAAAGCTCTATGTATTCTCATTATTTTCTCCATATTGCTGGCCGGCTGGTTTCAATGTATGTTATTAATTAATAATCAAAAAACAAATTTCAGAAAAGGTAATAAAATACATAATCCTCTACATATACACTTAAGTTCCATGATATATTCACCAAATTTACAGTATTTTAATAAATAACACATATTGAATAAAAACAATTTTCTAGATGCTGAAGAACGGGTCAAATTTAAATTATCCAAAATTCCAATACCTTCATCAAAATTTCCAAGCACAATTTCAAAACGTCAAAAATTTAAACAAAGCTAGCAATTTTTTAAATTGCAATGTACTTCAAAACAAATTAAACTGTCAGAAAATTACACAAAAAAAAATTAAGGAAAATGTATACATATTGTTTTTTTTTTTTTTTTTGTGTTTTAACATTGACTCAGAAAACTACAATATTCTTTAAATTAATTTTCAGCGGAAGAAATCAGTTCATTGTATCTATGTCACGTATTCTGTCCACTTGATTCTTATATTTTTTTTGTTGCGTTTTTTACGACTTCCTTTTCATGTTATATACAAATCATTGTATATATGTAATATGTAATACTCCATACTATACTTGTAGAAGATAGAGTCCTTATATTTGTTGACAAAGTGAGTCTTATACATGAACAAGAGTGTGATATTTGAATTTTTCTTATAGATAGGTAAGTACTTAGATTGAATTTTTAATGGATATTAAAAAAAAAACGTAAAAAAAAAACAAAAAAAAAACTGTACCAAAAAACCCATGATAAAAAGTCAATTCCGTGTGAAGGACACCAAAGAATATAAATAGTAAATTGAAAAATTTAAAGTCAATTAAAAATGTTTTTAAGGATAGCAAAGAAGTTCCAAAATAAATTTAGGTTAGCTCAATTTTTGGAAACTAATCAGAATGTTGATCAAAAATACGTAGTTAATTGAAAATTTTTTTGTATTAGTTCTAATTACAGTAACGTGCAGTTGGTATCTATTGTTTTTTTCAAATAAATTTTTAAGATATTATTTATGTTTTGTGAATGTTTAGTCAACATTGCTGGTACATTATTGAAGCAGAAAACTTTCTAAAAAGTGCCATATTTATAAAAGGATTTTTAACGATAGACTTTATAATGAAATTGGTGAAGAATGATAAGATAAAAATAAAAACAAAGTAGAGTACAAAAAAATCGACAAAAATATTGAAATTAGCACATTTAAAGACCCTAAAAAATGTATTTTAAATAATGCGGACACTTCTAAATATGCCAACATTATTATTAAATCGCTCTTGGTTAGTTGTGCCATTTTTAACTGGAAAATTTTTATATTGACTGGTTGATATTAAATGTCACATACGCTATAATAATTGACATTGAAATATTGCCTTCATTTATTACCGTGTTACACAAGAAAAATTATTATTTCAAATGCTACTTCCTATTAATAGCTACTCCATGACTGCTATAATATCTAATTTCCTTTTCGCAGCTGCAATTGCCGTGTAACCAGCCTCCGAGATATTTGCTATAACAAAACAAACACATCGTCTGGTTAATGTATTCAACTTCAACAGTAAGAAGTTACAAAATAACATATACATAACTTCTAGCATAATAAAAATTTGACTCTTATGAAATATCAAAACCCTACGAGTGGATTATTCACATTTTCTATGTCAAACATTACTAAACATTACTAAACGAAACAGTAACTAAGTTAATGCCAGTTAAGTATGACAATACAAGGGAAAGTATTTCGACCTTTTCAATATTTGCTGTACATTGCTAATCTATTTACAGCTCGTGTTGGCAAAGTTTAGTTAAAAAATTCAATAGCTTTCAAAAACTCAATTACTTATTCTATTTACTTTTTCTAGGAGTAATTAATCGAAAACATTTGATTTTTAATACAAGATCATTGAATCAATCTTGAATCGAATTCAAAAATAGAAAAAAAAACAGAAAAATAAAATGAGTTCAATTCAATATGAAGAGAATGAATTCAGTTCACCAACAAAATATCTGGATATTTCACCCTTAATAATGCCCTATATGATTAAACAAAATTATATGAGAGATGAACTCTTGAGAGATAAAAGATTTTAACGTAACATAGTTCAAACGATTAAGTTCGTTTAAGTTGCTAACAAAGTTTTAATTTTGTCAGCTAAACGTGAAACTTCGAAATTGGTATGTTGAGAAAGATAACTTTTATGTATGGCGTACAGCCAATGACTTTTATGAGAGGTATCTTGTGATCTCTATGAATATCAGCATTGCGAACAAACTAGGGGGCATTAATAACGCTTCGTAATACTTGGTTTAGCGCAACCTCATATTTAAATAACGTATGCCCAGAATGGTTTCAATATTTGATTATAGATCAAAACTTTGTTATATGTCAAAAGCATAAATGTCCGCCCAATTAGCCAATACAACTGTTTGCATTTCAAATCATGCGCACAAAAGAGATGTGTAACATTTGAAGATTGTATTAATTTTAGGGATGTAGAAATTTTGTTGGGATGAATGTACAATTTTTTCCGATAATTTATGATTATGTTGATAACTTCAACCACAACTCGGTATGAGCTACTACAAGAGCCAATAAACGGGCGTACTTAAAGTATAACGAATTGCTGATTAAACAGGAGGAGCAATATGAAATCAGGAAAAAATACAGTAGTAGGAAATATGTCGTGGCAGATGGTGACTTTATAACCCAGATAATAAGGAAAGCAAAGGCAAAATGTTACTACCAGGAACAAAGAAAGTACAATGTTTCTAGATAATTTATCGTAGATATTAATATATCTTAATGAATACAATATATCTTAATGAAAGCTTAATGAAGGATAGTACAACTATATATCGAAACCGTTGAAGTGAACCGTCCAGAAGGTCATAAATCAGAATCCTGAGAGAGTACAATTTGTACCATAAATGATACAGCTCAACATAACAAAAAAAATTCTTAAGATTGATCTCGATTATCTCTACGAATTACATCTCAAACACACCAAGGATTGCATTTAATTGAATTTTATTTTGAATCTCATTTTTTTTTTTTTTTTTTATACGCAGGCTGGTGGGAATTTTCAAAAGACACAATGAGCCCCGTAGCTTGACATTGTGTGTGGGATTCTTACCCACTAACTATTTTTCTATTTATTTTTTTATACCAATTTAATACTATTTCAATACTATTCTTGTACTTATTTACTATATTTCTGTTTTAAATATTAGAGTTTCATAACAAAATTAATATTCAGTGCTAATGATCATAATCAAATTATTTTCTTGATTTTAAAAAGGAATAAAAAAATAAAATTGTTGTCTAATAATATTGGTAAATTACTAAGTAGCAATTAAAATAATTATGCAACACTAACTACTGGAGTTTAGAAAAAAAGAAAAGACAAAAATCACATTAAGTTTACCTAAATTTTAAAGTTTCATATGTGTGCGCGGCTAGTTAATACTTAGTTAATGAGGAATTTACCATAGCAAAAACAAAAAAAAAAACTTGATTAATTTGTCTATCTAACCTTTTTAAGCGAGTTTAATTAATTTTATATTGCATAATCTATTTGAACTTGTAATAAACTTACCTACCATTTGGATGTTGAAATCATGAAGAGCTTTTTTAATTTTCATTACCTAATAATAAATATTTAACGTTTTAATGTGCAATGTACATTGTGAAAACCGAAACATTAATGTTTTAATAACTGAAAATTTTAAAAAAATTCATTGATTATACTTTAGATACGAGCATTTAACAATATTTATTGAAAATATTCTTTTGAAGATACAGAATTATTTTCTCATCGAATGATCTAACAGAGAACCCTACCTTTATTATTACCTATTATGATTAATTCACTAAAAATAAAATTAAAATCAAAAGAAATTATTTAGGTCATGTTACGACTGTGTTGTTTGATCTTATATATTAACTTGTATTCTTTGACTTTAGGCTAAGTATCTATATATACATAATATGCATAAATATAAACTTGTTGATAAAATAACAACCTAAACAAAATCATAACAAAATATTTTTTAGAAAAAAACCGGTTATTGCACAACAAAGAAAGTACATACGTATCTAACTGCTAATAAGTTCCCGTTAAATAAAACATAAACGATCATAATATTATATAGTATACTACTTTGCGATTTATTGATTGTATACTTAGATATATGTATATATTTATATTATAGATATAAATCTTATTCTTTTTCTTATTTTAATAAACTTATTTTATGGTGACGATTGATAGTTATTTTTACTTAAAAAAAAGTTTTCCATAAACTTTTTTTTTTCAAAATTATTTGTGGATTTGCTTATATTTTTCAACAAAAGTTTGTGTTGACCATAGTTATAAACTATAACAAATATTTTGTATTGTTTTAATGCTATAAAAATGGGCTGAATATCAAATTCTAGAACCAAAAGTGAAAACAAAAAAAAATTCATATGGTAAACATAGATCTATTTTCAACTGTTTAAGAGTTATGTGGCATTAAAAAAAATTTTTTTGCCAAAATATTTTGGTTTAATTTTCTACTTTTAAAATAAAGATAAAAGAAAAGAAAAGTTGTAATATTATTATTTTTAGATTTTTCTATGACCTTCAACTGTGTCAATGATAAGATTATCTGTAGTAAACTGAGATCTACTTTCAACTTTGGTATAACAACTACATCTCTTTTACACAACTACTTAACAGGCTAAAAACAATTTGTCTCAACAAATAGAGTTAATGCTAACTTTCTAGATATTAAATGTGGTGTTCCACAAGGTTCTTTTTGGACCTATACTCATTAGCCTATATATTAATGTCTTCTGATTCGAAATGCAGGTTACACGCTGATTATGCTCAAATTTATATTAGTGGTCCCATTGCTAATATAAAATTAATGTGTATCTAAATTTAATGATGATATTGCTATCGCGTTTTGGATAACTAAAAACGATGGATTAAAAATCAATGCATCTAAGTCAAAATCTATGGTTGTCTACTGAAGAAATATACCTTATTGCTACCCCAAGTTAAGATGAAAAACTAACATATCCAATATGTTGATAACGCTCGTAACCTTGGTGTGATCTTCAACAAAACCCTAACACGAGAATTACCATATTAACTACATATTTCTGAAGGTTTTTTAGCATTCCACGAAACTTATGGAAACTCTTTTTTTTCCGTAAGTCAGTGGCAGAAATAAGCTTGTACATCATCTAATAATACCTCATTTCTTTAGCACGCTGGATGGTGCAGTAGATAGAGCGCTTGCTTTTCAACTTTTCAAGGCCCCAGGTTCGATTCCCGACGAAGGCACAACAAATAATGTTTTTTGGATTTTTTGACTTAGTCCCAGTACCGCTTGTAATTGGTATAGCATATATGTTAGAAATAGTTAAGAGTTTTTGTGGTACCAAAAATTAAAAGGAACTATGCTATTATGAAGGCGAAATTATTTACTCTACAACAGGATGTGGTTTCAACATTTAAATTAGTACCGTAAATATTCTAAAAGAAACAACTATATTGTATTTAGTTGTGTATTCCGAATTTCTCTACAAAAACAATGTTCATTCCATAGATTTAGAATTAAATATACACAAAAAAGCTTGTGATGATTGTGACTTGTGTCTTTGCAGGTATCAATTCAAGTCAATTTCAATTCAAGCAATTCAAGCAAATTTATTTCAAAGCTTGTACGCGATTTTGTCTCTAATAGACGCAAGTATAATCAAATTCATGATGTAACAAAAAATATACTAGGTTTTTGATTTGCAAACTATTTTAAATTTAGATACACTTGCTTCATGCATAAAATCATTTATATGTATTTGTTCTGTCATATGTTAACAAATTAGAGTTTAGAAGATCGCAAAGATGTCTGAAGCTTCTGATTCCTCCACATAAAAATCGATTAAGACATTTCTGATTCTTTGTGAAACTTCCGTTGCTTTAGAACTCTTTGCCGAACAATATCTGTAGAGAAAATAAATATAAGAAATTTAATAAGCTTTGCAGAGAGTTTTCATGGATCAATCTTGGATTTGTGCATTACAATTAAATTCTTATTTTTAAATCATTTTATAAACATTGTATTTTTCATCGCATCATTCATCTTTTCCATTTAAGAATTTAGTTTTACTTTATATTTAATTAAATTTGATTTTGTATAATTGACAAACTTATATTCTTAACTTGTTCAGTAAAGAGACAATTGTTACACTTGAATAAATAAATAAAAATAAAGTATATAAAACAACTGGTGTAAGTCGTGTTATAACGCATTCTTTAAAAATATTATTTAAAACCTAGCAATGTCTAACACAAAATAGTAGTAGAATCGTAAAAAATTTTTAATATAACAATGTGGTATAGTCATGGATTCCAATTCTCTAATGATTCAAATTCGTGTTCAACTAGACGGGGACGTAAGCTAAACTAAGTAGATTAGCAAAAATAAACTTCTTGCTTCTTGTATATTCAAATGATCTAAACAAGTCAACAAAATTTTACTGTTTCAAATTTTATACATTTTCAAATACAGAGAATAAAACTAATGGTTATTAATTTTAATTTTTAGCTTTTATTTCATGTATTATTTCTTCAATAGCATCAATTTTATAAAAAAAAAACCGCACATTAATTATTTTTCTTTACATCTTTGAGATTTTTTTTCATTTTAGAAAACGTAAGTAAAATTATGCACCCATCTTTACTAAATTTAATTTTTTTGTTTCATGTAAATAATATTTTATTTTATTGCGCAACATTTATTGAAAAAAAATCTTAAGAATAAATACGAGACGACGGTGATTGCTGTTATAATAATATAAACACATTATTGCAACATTGTTCTTGAATTTTAATAGCACAATAATTACAACTATTTATAAAATTGCAAGTCATCATAACTACTTTTAGTTGAATAAAGTGAATAATGCATCACCATTTATTTCGTTGTAAATTTTAAAGATAACCATTTATGGTTTTCTTAATATTTATTAAAAGGCATAAAGGCATACACAGAAAGTGTTTAAACAAACAACTTAATGTTTTATTTGATTGTGAACGATTATGAAATTTGAAACTAAAATATGCGCAAAACATTTACATAAATTGTCATTTGAGAATATTTTATCATTAAATAATCAATTCGTTGAAATGTTCAAAAATTGCATGTTGAGATTAACCTAAAATTGCAAAAAAAATATAATATAAGCTTTCGATTATAACTAATTTCATTATCGAAAAATGTACACTAATAAAATTTTATTTATCAAATTATGATGAAATATTTTTACATCTATCATCTTATTACGAGAAATACAAGTAAATAAAATGCGAGGAGCTTCGCTCAGATTTCCTTCCCGTATTCGAAATGTATATAGAATAAAAGTATTTAGAATTTAACGATTTGTGATCAAAGTTCTTTATAAAATTTGTAATATGAATGCAAGCCAAAATATATTTTTGTGAGATATTTTTTAATGATTTTTTTAATGAGTGTACAAAATATCAATTGATTAAATTGTAGTGCTTTTATCAATTTATAACTAAATATCAAATAGAACACTTTACACGATAGATGGTGCAAGGGCTAGAGCACCTGCGGATTTTTCGATCTGGTCCCTTTTGCATTCGGATATAGATGACAAAACTTAATTGAGAGGTATAATCCGCTAACAACTTAAATGAAATGGAACTACACTATTTAAGAAGTTTTAGTCCCTGACAATGGTAGTAGTTCTCCACATTTAATGAGTTGATAAACCAGAAATTTGCTTCTGAGTTCGAAAAACATTGTAGTAAAATATGTAGGGAAAAACTTGCAGTACCATATAATTCTGCCTAAGTTACCGTCAAGAACATAAAAAAAATAAAACCAATAGTGGAACTAGTAATAGGAGTTTACTCAACAAATAATTATACAATCATCAATCATAATTTATACAATCAGCAAGAGAGTTCAAGTAAACAATACACAAAGCAACTGAACGGCCTATACAAATTTACGATTGTCAAATTTTGTAGTAAATGAAAAATGCTGAAAAAAATAAATTGTACTTGTATAATTGGTGGCAAAAATACTTCGTAAAATCTTCAAGCAAGAAAATTTTAAAAAGAAAAATACAGGCAAAAAAGTAATAATGAGCTGAATTAATCAATCAAAACGCTCAGACATGCTAAGATTTATTAATGACCAAAACCTAAGATTAACAGAAAGTATTTATCGCGTCAATAAATGAAGAGTGAACCCAACGAAGTATATTTTAAAACCGCTATCATATAATCCGAGCTAGAGGAAGAGCAAGAACCAGATACGTAGACAATTTTGAAAATAATGCCCATAAACGAATGAATGAAGAATGAATCAAAAAAAGTGTATTTTTTCCGATAAATATAGACAATATTGAAAATAAGAAGGCTATTGATAAGAACAGACATGAGTAGAGAAATATTTTACAGAAAACTACGAGTTAATCATCAATTGATGATGATATAATGTTAAAGCTTTCTTATTTGACATTTTGAAAAGGCAGACGATTGTATTATATTAGTGTTATTTACATCGGAGGTACTATCTCAAGATTTACAAATCGACACAATATATACAGTTTTAGCAAAGCATTTGATCGAATAAATCACGATATACTAGAAATAAAACTGGCAAAACCAGGTATCAGAGGCGCTATGTTAAATTGGATGAAATCTTATAACACCAAAAGAGTTCAATTGGTTAAGTTTCAAGGTATTACGTATAAAGCTATTTATGTCTACCCTGGGGTACCCCAAGAAAGCCACTTAGGACCACTTCTTTTCAATATATACATTAGAGACCTTATCTGGAATATCTCACCTTTTTATGCTGATGATCTCAAATTATACCACATAATAAATAATTTTAGTGATTTTTGCTACCTCCAGTCTTAACTTAAATACTTAGAAAAATGGTGCTCTGAAAACATGCTAGACCTCAACGTTAGTAAGTGCTACGCAATGAGCTTCACTCGTAGAAGATCTACATTTTTATATAACTATGCTTTGCATAGCCTTAACTTAGAGTGTGTATATCACTTTAACAATTTGGAATCATCTTGGATAATAAATTAAATTTTTATCTCCACTATGAAACAATGATATCAAAGGCTAACAAAATGCTAGGTTTTATCAAAAGAAGGGCAAGAGAATTTAAGAATATATGGGTAACAAGAACTTTATTCTACTCCCTAGTGCATTCAACCTTAGAATATGGTTG
Source organism: Argyra leucocephala (assembly GCA_963942445.1). Classification (NCBI taxonomy): domain Eukaryota; kingdom Metazoa; phylum Arthropoda; class Insecta; order Diptera; family Dolichopodidae; genus Argyra; species Argyra leucocephala. The sequence continues at coordinate 73,152,269 of OZ012681.1, read as the reverse complement.
TATTATCTGGAATCCCACCTTTCTGATCCATAGTACAAGAATTGAATCAATCCAAAAACAGTTCCTCCTTTGGCCCTAAGACATCTGTATAATCGCAGAGATCTTAATAAACTTCCACCTTACACTGAAAGGCTCCATTCTATAAATTTACTGAACTGAAACTCGCGTGGAATCTTACTTTCAAACTGTTTTACATTCGACGTTCTATCTGATAAAATTTATGTTGACCTCATTAAATTAAGAATCAGAATCAACAACGATGTTAGACCTACAAGAGACACCAAATTTCTAATCGGAACAACACATAGAACTGAATATGGGAAAAATGAACCCATGAACAGATATTTCATACTATTTAATCAGTTTAGATCCCTTTTCCATGACACACTTTCAAAAAATGCTTTCAAATCTAAATTAATTAATGCTGTCAAACAATTGTAGATAATGTATCAAATCCTAAATTACTATATAATTATAAGTAACATTAATTTAATAATTAATTGCCTTATATTAAAAATTAACTAAAATAAAATATAATATCAATTTTAAATTTTATTTATTTTTTTTTTTCTCTCTCTCTCTTTCTATCTAATATATTAAAATAATGCAAATCAATAAAATGTATAATTAGTATATTTATCTCTTAATAAGTAAATTCCTGCTAAATTATAAAAAAAGAAGAGAAGAGAAGAAAAAAAGTTAACTAGATTTAATTTGATTTAAAATAATTTTTTATATATTTAATGTATATATTATGTAACGTATGTATTATTATAATTATTATGTATCTTTTTTTTTTTTTCCTTACCTTGTAGGTAATAAAATAAAATAAAAATAAAATAAATTAGAAAGATAATACTTTGTTATACTCATTCAGAATAATATTACCCGCTCTGGATATATAAATTTTTTAATATAAGCTGATGTCTCAACTTTTGCTTAACCGATTATAACTATTGACCAAATTTCTTTTTAGAAGTGATTTCCCGTTATAACTAAATCTTGTTAGATAAATCTAATATTACTGGTATATAACTTACTGGGATCGCTATATACTAGTATAAATATCAGTATTAACCTTTAATCGTTGTTGTACGTCACAAAGACGTAGTCAATTTTTTATTCTCCGTCTCTCTTGCTATGTTCATTAAGTATAGATCTGAATTTTTCAATACCTTCAAGTTATTGCATAATTTATTGTTCGTAAAAGTATTCATGTGCAATGAAATTGTTTTCTCTGGCTGTTATTAGCTAAAGAAATTTTTATACACTTCTCTGAAACGTACAACTCAACAATGCATACTAAAGTTTTTTGATCGAATGAAATCGAATATCTATGGCAACTGTAAACGCCCAATGTGCTTGCAATGTTGCTATTTTATATGTGAAAATTGTACAATTTGATCCGATGTCAAAATTTAAAAAAATTAATTTCTAAATTTTTTTTATTTTTTTTTTAAATGAATTGTAGTTTTAAGAAAGTGTCTATGAAGAGAAAGATTGATGTTTGTTACTTTTTATGGAGATATTTTTGAGCTTTTGTTAATTTTTTTTACTTTTAATTTAGGGGTTAAAGTGATAAATTGTTAAGAAAAAAAGAAATACAATGACAAAAAATAAAAATTAAAATAAAAAAATGAATTAATTTTGCATAAACACTTTAACGCCTTTTAAATTTCAGAGTATAAAGTATGGGACGTCACAGACGTTTAACAATATTAATAAGATTTTTTTTGCAACAACGATTAAGGGTTAAAAATTTCAGAACGACAAAAATAATTACTATAAGTAAATTATTACCAAAAAAATTATAAAGATTAAGTTCAATAATAAATATTTGAAAGAAAGATTGATATCTCTTTCTTTGTGCAGAATATTTACTTTATTATATAAACGTGATAATAAATATATGTATTTAATCATTATTTTTCAATTAATTTAATTAAAATTAAATCTAAAATATTTCTAAATAAATTTTCATTCAACAAGTGTAAATTGAACTTTTTAGGTCAATGTACTTTAGTACTGCAGAACGATTGTATACGTATATATTATATTTTTTGATACAAAATGTAAATGTGCAAATATTAAAGTTAAAATATTTTTCAAATAGCTAGCTATGTAATTTAAAAAATACTTATGAAAAGAAAATTAAACAAAAAAAGAATAAAACTAGTTCTTAAAAAATCAACGTATATAAAGAACCTTTGATATACCATAGGCGTGCATATATGGTGATTACAGTTTCAGACATTTTCATAATAGGAAATTTAATTTTATAGGTAAGAAAATGTTCAATGAAAATAAATAGTAAAATTTGCTCTAATTTAATTATTGAATGTTTTATTAATACTTGTCTTGTATTATTGAAATAAAGCTTTTAATTTTTAATTAATTTAAATTGTATATTATTCTATCAGTAACCGGTTTGTTCAGACTAGTACAAAAAACAACATTCGAATTACTTGAAGCATATTTATTAATTGCATAAATAACTGTAGTGTTTTATTAACAATAGAACATTTACAAATAAATATGTAGTAAACTAGTTTAGCACTCAGAATTAATTTAATTTACGTAGTTAATTTAAATGGGTAATATGTAAAATATTTTTGCAAGCAATCAGAGTCTAGAGAAATTTTTAAAGTGAACAATGTAAAAGAAAATTGGAAATTAGACACAAAATCACTCAGGACAACATCTAGAAATTATAGCAAAAGGGTAATAAGTTAGAAATGTTAAAGAAACCTAAAATTTGAAAAGTGTTCATAGAAATGACAGGTTGTGAAATTTACAAAGTACTAATTTTCATTTCATTTTCATTTATTCATTTATTTAGTACTCAAAAGAGATAACAAGCTCGTATAGAGTTTTACATATTTCTAAAGTTAAATAGTATGTTATTTTAATTACTATTTAACGTTTACGAAAATGAATCAATCACCTTTGAATGACCAAAAATGTGGTCATCTATGAAATATTGGTGATAGTTTCAGGACCGTTATGTAAAATTTCCCTCTTTTCCAAAGTTTGCTCTATATCATAGAAAAATTCGATTTACAGACAATATGAAATGACTTTTAATCATTTAAATTTAAAGGATAATTTAACTACGTAATGCAATTCAAATTTACTACGTTTATTAAATTAACAGAAAATGTTATTAAGCACAAAAATATGTCCGAGTGCTCTTGAAATTGATTAAAAATAAGTTGAATAAGGGCCGCGAATATATGGATATATAGATTACATATTTTGTATTTACAAAAGAATAGTAATAATAATTAATCAAATAATATAATAATCAAATGAAGGGATGTTTTAATTAAAAATCCTTTCGCTAATAAAATATTAGCTATAATTATATTTTTGTTTTTTGTTAGGTAACCATATATTGATAACACTATTAGTTTTTTTTTTTTGATGAACATAACTCTCTTTACAAGCTATCTAACCGTGAATTATTACTTTCCCCCAATTATTTTCGCATTTTAACCTTTAAACATATTGCGAAATTAACATCAATTTTTTTTTTTTTATATTATCAAACTCTTTCTTTTTTTTTTTTATATTATCAAGTCAAAACTTAGCTCTTGAAATGGATTTGATACGTTAAAGATTGCTTCATTATGGCCACAAATCTAATAATATATTGTAATGCAAAAATCATTTAAAAACTGTATTAAACCATTTTGGAACTGCGTATTTCAGTTTAAGTTTCGTATTTAGCTACGCAGTACGAATACATTTCATACTCGCATATGAAATTCGCATACTATACGTATTTGAATTTTGTACGCGGATATAGGCCCCAGTACGCGGTTCAACAGAACTTTTAAATACATTTTTTCCATCAGTACTTACAAGCAATCAGGAATTGGTTTTAAAATACGATAAAAAAATATTTAACAGTCAAACAAATTTTTTCATAAATTTAGAATGTTAAAAAAAGTGTAAAAAAAACTGTTTGATCAACCATAACATTAAAATCTAATCAATAAAAGGTGTTTTTTTTTTTTTTTTTCAGATAGTAGTAAATCATCGAAAGAGGCTTCAGGGACTACCTATTACCGGGGAAGGCAGTTTGAAGGACTGTGGGACTTTAACCCACTAAAAACTCCTATCATTATTGCAACATTAAAACTAGTCTTATAGACTAACCATTAATTTACATTTAACTCAAAGAAACATAGATACCTTTGATCTACCAAAATCCAATAAGGTTTTAATAGATAAAAGGTTTTAACCTAACTCAAGTGGTCTTGTTCGTTTTAGTCGCTTCACAAAGTTTTGATTGTCAATTAAGTTAGAAGCTTCGGTATTGACATGTTGTATCAGACGAGTTTTATGCCGTGCAGCGCATTTCATTATTTCGTCTTTTATAGATGAGATCTTCAGATCTCGATGAATATCGGCATTGCGAACATACCATGGAGCATTGACTATGTTGCGCAGTACCTTATTTTGGAACGTTTGGATAGTTTGAATATCGATTTGTTTAGCACATCCCCATATTTGAATACCGTATGCCCAGATTGGCTTCATTATTTGATTATACATCAAAACTTTGTTATAGGTCGAGACCGTAGAATTCCGCCCAATCAGCCAGTATATTTCTCTATATTTGAACTGGAGTTCTTGTTTTTTGATTTTCACATGCTCTTTCCATTTCAGTTTTGCATCCAAGGTCATACCAAGATATTTAGCTTTATTCTCGTATGGAATCACGACATCATTAATTTTAACTGAGAGAGGAGTTACTATGTTTTTATAGGTGAAGTTTACATGACTAGATTTGGCTTAATCAATAAAAGGTAAATTATATAAGTATAGTATTAAACTAACTTTTATTTATACAACACAGGTTACACATGATTCGAATTAAAGGTCGATAGGTAAATTTTGTACAGTTTAATTTAAAATAACTTAAAGTGTTTAAATTTAAATAGAAGACTTTTTAATAAACTCACCATTTTTAATCTGATAATATTTATTAAAATTTCATAAATTCAAATAGTACTTAGTAAATATTAGTTGGTAATCCAGTGTGTTTTCTGATTGCATGAAAATAAAAAAATAATATTATTTTTTAGTGCACGATATTACGTTTTGCAAAAATAATTTTTTATTTTGTAATTAAAATTTTAATTTGAAAACTTAAAGCACGCGATTTTTAATAAATGTGTGTGTCTTAATTGAAATGACAAATATTTTATTTCTATAAATATTATTTGTTTATCAGAATTAAAAACAAATACTTTTAATATTTAACTTTAGCATTAAACATTTTATTTTATGTTTATTTTTTTATTTAAAAATTATATACCAGAAAACTAAACTAATAATATTAAAAATTTATTTACTTAGTTGAATATATACTTTAAAATGATTGATACATTTCGTAGCCCTGTACATTATTCAATAAAAAATTAAAAGATTAAAAAAAATGGTTATGGATAAATCTACGTTAAAGATTGCTTCATTATGGCCACAAATCTAATAATATATTTTAAATATTTTTATTAATTTTGAAAATTACCTTGAGCTGTTCAGAGGCATCAAAGATAAAAATTTGAGTCGTTTTTCATTTGTCAAATCTATTTATTGGCCTAGCATTAGAAATGGAGTACTTGAGGGGATAGACTTTTTTGTCTTAAATAGTCTTGAATGTAAAACAATGGGACCTGTTATGAATATCACATCATTATGTTTTTAGTGAATATATCATTCACTTTTTGGTGTCATGATTCAAAAAGGATATTGTGTATTGGATAAAAAGGATTGTGTATTGAATTTTTATATGGAAATTGTTTCGGATGAATAAAAAAATTAATGATACTGTTGTTTATTATTTGACTTTTTATTTAGTGATAGGAACGAATTTTTTTTTGAAAATTTGTAGATTCAAACTAAATAAATTGAAAATTTGGAGCTTAAAAGTTTATAAAAATAAGTTCATAAATAAAAATTTAAAATAATGAATAAAATTCCATCATGACACCGATTTGTCTCTATCATTCTTCTTCGCGTTCATTCACATTTTAGTGATATTGGTAACAGAGACCCGTGGGTAACATATTTAAACAACCGTCTCGCAATTATCATCATATTACTCGTCGTTTTTTTTTTAAATTTGTATGCAGAAACCTTTAAAAGCAATACTCGAGAAAAGCTGAGGCTTAAAAATACAAACTGGATCCATTTTAGATATAAATTAGACTAATTGATAAAAAATCAATTAAAAATAGAGAATGATCCGGAATCTTCCACAGAACATTTGAACACAAATTTTACTCAAAAAGATAATAACGAGAAATTTAAAAATCATAGATTAGCGCTCTAATACAAGTGATTTTCTGAATTCAAAAAGTTAAGAAAAATCTGTCAAAAAGAAACATAATACATAAACGCTGTCAATAAACGTTATTTGATTTTAATGTAAATAAAAAATTAAAATTGAAGTATAGAAACGATTCCGTAAATAATTACTATGCTACCCTGACAGATACTCAAAACACAAATCATAATATTTAATTTATAAATGAAAAAAATTCGGTACAGTTTCCAAAGCCATTTCTTAATCGATTTTCATTATTTTTTTTCAAATAATAGCTATTTAACAGCAATCGTAGCAAAATTAATAATTTTTTCAATATTTTTTAATTTTAAATTAGAAATTTTAATTTACAATTTTATGTAGTAGGAAATAATAGTAATTATTTTTATGCATTTCTGATAAAATTTAAAAAAAGTTTTCAGTTTTAAATATTGTTCTGAACAAATGGCAACCCGGGTTATATTTAATCTGTAAACAGAAAAAATTATAGTACAAATATCTGAACCATTTCACAGCCGATTTTCATTGCTGTCATTTTAAATGCTATATATTTAAAAGGAGACGTAGCGAATTGAAATATTTTTTTAAACTTTATTAATTTTGAATTTAAAATTTCACCTCATATATAAATATTACACCTTAACATAAAAAAATCTTAATTTATCAAATTAGCGCAATTCACCCATGTACAGATTTTCTGTTATTTCTTCTATATATTACACTTTGTTTTTTTTTTAAATAAAATATTTGTTATATGGTTATATTGTCTAAGATAAATCAATCAAAAAAAATTATAGTACCATCAAGAATAAATTGAAATTCATAATGAAATCGGGTAACATTGTTTATCAAAGGAGGAGCGGGCGAATTCTAGTTGAATATTAATTTTTAAAAGTCGCAAAAGAGTTAAGATGATTTAGAAACAAAAATAATAGAAAATTTATGAAAATCGAAACCAAATTAACCTAGAAAAGGTGGAAGAGCACTAAATTGTTATAATTTTAATATACTCTTTTAGAAGAGCACTAAATTGTGATAATTGTAAATAATTTTCTTTTGTCTACTAAACATAATATATGATGTTTTTTTTTTTTTTTAAATTTAACCAAAAGTTTGATCTTTGTACTACAAGTGGATTGGAGAATTAAAGGAAAATGTTCATAAGATTTATTTCTCTTTAACTTTTGAGATCATATATGTATATTTTTTTGGCACTGTGTAAATAACTTTCGTGGAAATTTGACTACCAACTGATTACAAATTTACATACCTAGGTTTGAGGTACCTATTAATTTATATTCCATTCCACCCCATTGTGTAAGAGTAAGCACTTAATATCTCTCTTCTTTTTAGGCTCGAAATTGGAAAAATATAAGTTATTTTGAATGTTCTTGTTTTTGTTATAAATTCAATTTACTTCAATTCTCCTTCAACAAACTTGATAGAAATTTATTAATACTACTGAAGTGAAAACTAATATATATGCAGTTAGGTAGATTCAAAGGAGCCAGATTCCTAACTATACATTTCTTTTCTCATTCATGAATATTTAGAGCTATCACTGGTATTATTATCTATATTTGGAGGAATAAAATATGAATATCGATCCATATTTAACATTGCTTTTAAAATACTTTATTTTATTCACTATATAGTAAAAAATTTACTCACTATAAAATTTTTAAAATTTTATTAAATGTGTACACGATATTGAAAATTTGCTAATATTGTTGATAGTACATAATTTTAAACAATATGTTAAATAATTTATTTTTTCTTGTAATAAATATTTTATATTTTTTTCTCATTTTTTTAAATTAGACAAAAAATAATTTCCACATTAATGGAGCTATTTTTGTATCAAAAATTTTAGTCACTTTAATTTTTTTCAGCACTATTTAACTTTCTGAAATCTTTACGATGTTAAAAATACAAACATCCTAAAGATTCTTTTTAATAAAAAAAAAATATAATAACAAATATTAATCCAAACTTCACAATTGACGACTGAACACAGACTGGACTGATGTAACTCCAATCTAACTGATTTGGTTTCACACAAAACCGTGTTGTTTGAAACGAAATGTTAATACAAATCAAACTGGAATTGGTAAACGAAAACTTTTGTTTTCTTTCTTGTAAATCAAACCAACACGATGAATTCATTCAAGTCATTTCATACTCAGTCAAACGTTATAATTTGTTTTGTTTCGTGCCATACCATACCTCCGAAAAGCGTAAAGCTAAACCTTCTACCTAAGTCAAACACATAACATTTACAACATATGGTTGGTGTTAGTTACTTTCAGTTTGGTTGAAAATTAGAGATGAGTTTTTCAACCAAAAAATATTTACGATAAAGCTCTACTTTTTATTTTTCAGTATGATTTTATAAGATACAAATTTAGTATCAATATTTTATGAAGTAGATATAAAGTGAATTCCATTTTCCATTCAATTCAACATAAATTTTATAGATAGATTTTCAATATATTTTGTATATCGTAAATTCAATACGAAAAACTATCATGGTAGAAAGAAATTCATTTCAATTTTCAATGGAAATTTTCAATGTCAGATATTTTGCTCTCAATCTAAACCAGTTACCAGAGCTTAGCTAAAATGAGAATATGTGATTGTACGTGTACTTATAATTATATAACATAACAGCTTGTAGTTGTTTTTATTGCATCTCCAATCTTAATTTGTAATTTAAGTTTTATAAAAAAAATTTATCTTACTGTTAAATTTTTGCGAATGTGTGAAATTAAGTAAACAAAATTATTATAAATAATTTGTTAACTTAGTATTAAATTGTTTTTTATAGCTACTTACTAACATATTATGTTCTTAGTTTGTACTGTAAGGAAGATGTACTATTTGAATCTGATTCTCTACTGTATTCTAGTTTTTTTGGCTCAGGATGAATTCCAGATCTTCAGTTAATCAGTATTTTTTACCAGATCTCTAATTAATTAGTATTATTTGTTTAAATGGTTTTGGATAAAATGTTGATTTTCAGGATATGCAATTCTACATGGTGTACCAAGATATGAATCCGAATCTTCTTTATGATGGCAGATTTCGTTTTATTTATTTGATTAACATTTTTTAACGTTATTTAGCAATTAAAACGAATTATTTATTTATTTATTTATATTCCGGGATATTGCATCTCTACAAAAGAAATCAATCTACCATATTATATAGTATGATCTGGATTCGAAAATTGCTAATTGGAAAGTTTTATAACATTTGCTAAGTTAGTTACATTTAATTTAGAAGTTTTGATGTCATTATATAGATTTTTCGAACATGTTAAGAACAATATACTCAATGAGTTATTATGCTATCTCTCTAATCACGTTGTAAGCCATGTTATTTACAAAACTTATTCATAACCGTTTTACAACAATTACTAATGCCTTAAAAGTTAATAATGCTTAACAATGTTACAAAATTACATTAAGTTTACGAAAGGATTCTTAAATATTATAATTTTAGTTAAATTTTTCTATTTCATAAAATAATACGATAGTAACGGAATTTCAATTAATATTATGTTATTTTGTATGTTATTTTATATGTATTTTATAAATAAATAGGAAATTTCATGTTAAAAATGCTGTTGCATCAACAATATTGAATTTACGATTTTCATTTTATGTTTATTTACATTACAGTTAATTTTTTTTTAAAAAACAGTCAATAACTTTTTTATGTGAAAGCTAACAGTTTATTGGTTAAATTTTGTACGTAAAGTTAATATTTTTCGTAGAGATACAAGTTATCACAACACAACAGTCAAGCAATACATGTATATGAAAAAAAAAGTTATAAGAGTTAGCTACGTCTGTTAAAGTTTTGTTCATTATTATTAACTACTTCTTGTATATCTTATAAATTTCTTTCAAAATATGTTTCAAAATGTAGTGAAGACGAATTAAAGTATGATGTAATTGTAAAAAAATGAATAAATAATATAAGAAATTAATATATATATATATATAATTACTGTTATATTTGTAATTAAATCTTTTCAATTATACTTTGTATTTGCTATTAGGGTCTCAATAGTTGAAAACGCTTTTACAGAAGACTTATTGAATAAGTTTATAAAAAACTCATGTTTTTGTATCAAACTCTGTTTTGTATGGCTGTTATGCATATAACATTCAAGAGATGAAGTTAGGTAAAATATTTGGTAAAATAATTCATCAGCTGCTTTTTCTGGTCTTCAGAACAGGACCTGTAATAGAAAATGACTAAGAAAGTAATATAGTTCAATATATACATTATTTACTCATCTAAAAAGTATTACAATAATTAACAACAAACTCTGCAGATTCTAAAAAGTTTAAAATAACCAAATAACCAATGTGTAATTTTTTTTTACAGATACATTACATATATATTTCACTGTCTCTGCATTCAGATCACATGAAGTAAAAGAAAGTGATAAACTTTGTTAAATACCTCATTCTTCTCATTCCCATGCACAATTGAACTATGTAGGGTTCAGTTCTATTATAGCGTGAACAGTCCAAAAAATAAACATTTTTCTAAATTCATTATCACTCTAGCAAACGATTTTAGGAGTTAGAAATTTTATTGAAGTGATGAAAATTCTATTAACGAGACTCTATAGTAATTCTAATAACATTTACGTCAACATCAATTATAACGATTTTAGGCAGCAACTATGAATGAGTTAATTTGAATAATTAAAAAAAATTTCCAATTGAGTTAGGTACAGATGTAATAAGATAATATGCTATTTCGCTATTATGCTTGATAAGCATAATAAAGACTATAACATATATTATAGGCTTTATTATGCTTAAAATAGATCATAATTAAGAAGTATATATATTCATTTTGTAACTAGTTTTATTTAATTTCAGATATTTTATAATTACTTTTAAGAGATTTTAAAGATCACTAAACTGTTTCAAACCACAAAACCATTCTGTTCTATATATTTTTTTCATTTTTTTTTCTATTTTTGATGAGAATTTTGTTTTTAAAATTGGTTTCAACCAAAGGAGAGATCAATCTCAACACGTTTTTTAATTTATAAACAAAAAAATATACATGACTTGGATTATCTGAATTTCGTAAAACCCACAAACAATTAAAAGGAGTGAATATTGAGTTTAAAGAAAAAATTTAGATTTTCAAGATTCGATAAACCTAGGTAATAATCATACATTAAAATTAATTCAATTCGTTGTAGTCATTATGACTGTTATGAAAAGGCATTCTATTAATAACAATATAGAAAGTGAAGTGAATTTTTTTTACAGAATGGCTTATTATTTCTGTATTTTTTATATTTTTAACAAAACTGAAAGAAAATCTAGTTTAAAGACAACAGGAAGAATGTCAGCGTGTAATTTCAAGGATTTTTCGATTAAAAATTCAACAGCTCATAGTTTTGACATATTTGGAGTTCGCAATATTTTTTTTTGTTTTTTTTTTATATAATTCCAAGTCTATGGGATACAATAAGTTTCTAAATCACATACAATAGCTTTTTCTGTAGAATTTTTTTTTATGGTATATCTACTAATTTAAATGTGGAAAACTATACATCTACTGTAGAGTACTTCGCCTTCATAATAGCATAGTTACATTTTATTTTTGGTGGTAACCAAAACTCTCAACTATTTATCATTTATTTTATCCCAATGATAAAGGGTACTGGACCAGGTCGAAAATTCCAGAAAACATTTTTTGCCTTCGTCGGGAATCGAACCTGGGACCTTTCGCTTGAAAGACAGGCGCTCTACCTACTGCGCTATCCAGCGTATAAATTGAGACAAACATATGAATTTCAAAATTTCAATAAAATCAAGATGTAGCGAATGATATTGGCGAATTAAGCAACTAAGCTTAAAATATAATAGAAATAAAATATTAATATTAATCAAATAAAAATGCCTTTATAAAAATAAATTATACACATTTTAAAGGGTTCGGTCCGTTTTAATTTTTAATATTTAATAATTTGGATATAATTTAGAGATAAAATACAATGTTGATCTCTATTAGTTGTATAAGGGCGTTCGTTCAAACTTAAAAAAACCTCATACCGTATTAAACGAAACTTCAATTGAGAAATTTAGGCAATATTAGATTAGATTGTGGATTTCGGGATGGAATCTGTCCCCTATTTCACCGCATCCACCAATGGGCTTGTTATGATTGATAACCCGTGTTTTTTAGCTAGTATCTGATTATTCGGGGACCGCTGTTCCCAAGTGGCGAAGTGTATTACGAGTGAGCCCTTCGTATCCACAGAGCAGGTGATCAGTAGATTCTTCCTTTATTTCACATATTCTACATAATTTGTTTTCGATTAGACTCATTTTATAAAGGTGTTTCTTTATTAGGCATATGCTTGTTATTATCTCTCCCAAGATGCGTACCTGTTTCCTATTAAAACTTAGAAGAGTTTTGAGTTTCTTGAGCGAGCATTTAGTCGTGAGTAATTTTCATTAACGATTTCCAGGGATATTGGTCCAGAAATTTTCAGCTTTAACCAAAGCATTTCCTTTCCAGCTTTTTCGTTGCTACCCAACTTTTAATTGTATTTTACTGTGCTCAGGGGAATCCCACAAAACGGACTTAGTCCTATGAAAGATGAATCTAATACTTTTCTTGCTAGATAATCTGCAGCTTCGTTTTCTGCTATGCCAATATAGACAATATAGGCAATATAGTCAGACGTGTAACAACTATGTATCTCATAAATAAACACACAAACAGAAAATGAACTATAGTGTGCTCTGACAATGCCAAATGTTATATGGGTTATTCATTGTCAAGTTAATTTCGATAGGTACCTACTAATTTGACAATGAAATGAACACAGTATCTTTAATATATTTCAATCATGTTGGAAAATCAGAGATACTATCAATACAAAGATCAGTCTATTTTTTTTAAAACAATATTTAAATAGTTTTAATTTAACTAACTATACGTATAAAAAAGGTGAATTGGACAAAAAAAAAAAAAAAATGTTACGCCTTCCTAATTTAAAAAAAATGTCTAGTTTCTTCGTTGGGTAAATTAAATTAAAGTCATTAAGCATTGTAATGTTTCAAAAACAAAAACAAAAATGTGGTCATATCAACACAGCCATCTACATTCACATACATAATATTTTTAGTTATAGTTTAATCCTTCTTTCTTTCTTGAATCGAACTTTCATACACGATCCTTTCATTGTGTTTTGGTGGGTAGTATAAAGGGATTTATCAACATTTTGTTGTTTTTATTTTTTTTTTGTAATTGAACAATACCAGTACTGGTATTTCAGAAGTTTATAAGAATACATATATTTTTTTTTGTAGCTTTAAGCAAATCAATTCAACAGATAAAACGAACAACAGTACAAAACTATTTGTAAATTGCAGAGTCACAGCAGACAGAATATGTGTAAATTTTTAAAGTTGTATCTTGTTTTTTTTTTATCCAATTCTAAAATCTTTACTGTGCGCAGTTAGAAATGGTAGGTGTATCTACCAACAAATCTTTGTTTTGAAACTTCAAAATACGTTTTTTTATATAAGTTATATATTATTGTGCAGAAAAGTTCATGAGAAAGAACTTTAAAGGGCAATAACGCGTTTTTATATTGTTTTCCTTTTTAGCTCATATCATGAAAGAAACAAACTTAGAACCTAATAAAAATGGAAGGTATACTTATTACAACAAAATGAGAACCATTTATTTTTAAGAATTATATTCAATGGTTATATAATACTAAATGTTGATACATGTAGCTGTTTGCAAGTACATTAAATAAAAATACTTCTGGTCTTTTTAATTTTTGTGCAAAATTTATAAGAACAAAAAAAAAAGTAATAAGAAAACAAAATACCAACAATTATCCAGGTAACTCTTTCTTTAGCTAACAAAGCGAATCAATTGATTCAAAAAAGAAAAAGAGAAAAAAAAATCTTTATAGATTAGCAGCCCTTGAGGAATACATTAAAAAAAATAATAACAAAACGATGAATAAATTACAAGTGGTTTTTTTTTAAATATCTTTGCTATATACCATAACATGAGTTCATCGTTTCTTTTGTTTTTTGTTTTTATGTTCTTAAAAGCAAATTCATTGTACCAATCTAAATGTATAAACTATAATATGTATACCTATGTAACTTTACAAACAAAATCTGGTAAATGTGAACTCACTCTCTTCATATTCTAGCTTCTATAATTATTGTTTTGTTTCAAATAAAAATAATATGTGTATACAGTGCATAGAAGAAGTTTACGGATATTTTATGATAAGAGAAAATTGGAGATGCTACAGAGAAAATAGAAGATGCTACAGACTGACTGCCATGTACTATCAACATTATGATAGCAATAAATAAATCATAGATAGTGGGATTCCCTGACAAACACAAATGTAGTATTAGATCAATTCGCGTACGATAAACTTTTAAAAACTTTGGAATCAAGTTTTTATAAGAAATCCGTTCGAGTACTAAGTTTTATTTTAAAAATAAAGGGAAAGGGAAACATTCTTTCGCATAAGTTCTTGCTGTGAAATTTCAACTTATAAAGGAAAGAAAAGAAAATTTTTATTTTTATTTAACTCTTATAAAAATGGAAATGGAATCATTACATAAATGGACGGATCATTCACTAGAAATTCTTAAATATCTTCTTCTTAATATGTACTAATGTAAAATATAAAAAAAAATTGAAATTTAAAAGTAAAACATATTTACAATATTTTATCCATTTTAAAAATATTAAGAAATCATATCATATTTTTTTTTTTTAGTTTTAAAGTAAAATGAACAAATTAAGTATCCCTGTACATATTTCCAATACACAATACAAATATGTTTATAATAGGGACATATTTTTATAATATTGCCATTTTTACTTAAAAACTATTATACAAATCAATATAACAAAGTTATATGGCATAAAAGTCTAAGGTGCCTCATCAATATTCTTGCTCATATATTGACAATATATTGACAATAATACTGATGAGCGATTACACATCAATAATACACTAAATAACTTTTTTTATCCATATTTTGAAATTTCGCAGTTACATGTTGTAGAAGTGTTCTTAATATATTGATAATTTCGCAACATATGAATATTGAAAATATACATTCTGAAGGAATGTTTTTGATTTCAATTTAAATTAAATTTTTAAAGTAAATTTTGTGTATAAAAAACGGCAAATTATTTTTTTTACACATTTTAATAATAAATTAGTTGTTTAATTACAATATTTGCTATGATTATTAAAATTAATATAAAAATTGTTCTTTTTTTAAATTAACATTATAACGTTATCTGAATATTCACAAACATTAATTGAGCATTCCATAAAAAGCCATTTTTTTTCATTACTGATTTATTGATGAGATTATTGATGGATCAGCTGATTGAATTATTGATGAGAATAGAACCACCATCAATAATTTCTCATCAATATATGGACAATAAACATTGATCATTCATTGATGTGTAATAGGCACCTAATATAACTTATTTTATAAATTTTTTCTAAATAATATGTTTACATAATAATTCTTGTATAATGCGACTTTGGAAAACAAAATTAAAATTTATGAAATTTCTCGTTTTAAAATATTATGTTGTCTATAAATTTTGTGTTAATATTGTTAGCACTAAAGTGTATATTAAAAAGTTTCCTAAACTAAATGTAGTTAATATATTTCTATAACTTAAATCCCAATCGAACGTTATGATTATTTTTTCTGTATCTTTCCATGGAATTTCTCCATCGTCAAAATGCATTTGCCAGCGATCACGTTCTTTCTCATATTTCATAGCATCAAATGCTATTGCAGCACCTTCATTGTTATTCCGTGATGACACATCTTGCCTTAAGTTGCAGAATGCTCCGACAGCTTGTGACATAAGAACACGATTCAAATCTGGAAGTTGAAAAACCTAATATCTAAGTATATTTTTATTAATGGATCTAAGTCGTCGTATGTAATCAAATATGATTACAAATTCTCTTTCCAAAATCTAATACATTTCATTCTATAATCAGGATCACTGTACTGTAATATCAACGTGTCTTTGTAAATTATCAACTGATAGACTGTATCAACTGTCATCAATTGTCATTTCATTCTGATTTGTATCACAAATAGAAAGATGTGAGATATTTTATTTACCATGAATATTTGGTCTTGGACCTAATGTTATACACCTCCCCATATTCTGGTCTTAAAGTGATGTTCACCACGTTGAGTAAAAGTAAATTTTCAGCTACAAGACATCGTACAGAGAAAGGATTTTTGGCTAAAAATATATAAATTTTTCTACGATAACGAGCTCGATGAGGATGATATGTTTCAATAATGTGGATTTCGTTTACAACTATAAAAACTTTCGAATCAATTTAGTTATTGTTTTTTTTAATTTTTTTTTAGCTTATAATTTTGTTTGTGATCTAGTCACTAAATTTTTCAGCTTTTTGCCATTTTCAATACGCGAACACAGATAATAATAAGTAATATTCGATCGGTTTTAGAGATCCATATACGCTTAAAGCGTTATATGTATCTCTGGTAAGACCAATTTTAGAATACAGTGTAATTATTTGGAATCCTTATTACAATATCCACGTATTAAGAATTGAAATAATTCAAAAAAATTTTACTCGTTTCGCCCTGAGAAGATTTCAACTCACAACAGGAAGACCCTCATATGATGCAAGATGTAAGTTTTTAGTTTAACAAAATTGTCTAATAGAAGATCTGTTTTCTGTGTTATGTTTGCTCGCGATATTTTGACATCGCATATTGATTCATCAAATTTATTACAGAGTTTCGGTTTGGCTATACCACCGAGACTACTTAGATCGCAGAACTTGTTGAATACAGAATTTCATAGAACAAATTTGCTTAATGAGTTTTTAGCTGTAAATAATAAGATTTATGTTTTTTTATTAAATAGAACTCAATTTAAAGATCTTGCGTTATATAGTGTTAATTATATTTTTGAATAATTTTAAGTACTCTTTTTTTTGTTTTTTCTTATTTTTATATATAGTTCTTTTTTTTTTTTTTTATTTTTGGTTGTTTTGTTGCTACTCTGTAAGATCTAACTTTGTAGACGAATAAATAAATAAATAAATATTCAACTTGAGTCATTAAAATAATGAACTATAATTTAACTAACCTGTATAGTTTCCTTTTATTAGTTTTTCAATAGTTCGTCTTTACTTAGATTATTTATTCTGTTTTGTTGTTATTTTAATAACTAACTATTTTAACTTATATTAAATAATGGACGAATTATATTTATTCTTTGAATATTTGTAGATAAAAATTACAATTCATTTTATGTTAAATTAATGAAAATGAACCATAGTTAAAACGAGCTAAAAATTCAATAAACTTTGAAATAAATAACTTTATGTTTACATATTTATTTACCGAAATATATTTATAAACTAGCTTTGTAACCCGTCATAAATGACGGAAGCAAAATAAATCCTAGTTTCTTTTTTTTCTTTCATTATTTTCTTTGTTCCGAAATTACAGTACTTATGTTTATATCACTTTTTATTTATTTTTATTTATGTTTATATTGGCCTAACACTAATCTTTTTTTTTTTTATATAACAGAAAAAGAAGTACCATACCAACAAATTTGTATAAAATGTTTGTATTTTTGTATGGTATACTCGTACTCACTTCCATTTAGTTATAATTCGTTAGTTGGGTTCCATTTAGTATAAATTATACCGTATTAGCGTTATTGAGTCCTCCGGGAGAGCAAATTTAAAAATGGGATCTTATTTTCATACAAATTTTGTCTTTTGTATAATGTATAGGGATCTTATTTTGCTATATGAATAAACTGTTATTATGGTATTGTGTTATTTTTAAAAAAATATTCAAAATTTTGTATCTAAATTGGTAAAATTTACAAAAAATACAAAAACATTTTCATCAATAATTTTCAATTTAAAAAAAA
This sequence comes from Argyra leucocephala, assembly GCA_963942445.1. Classification (NCBI taxonomy): domain Eukaryota; kingdom Metazoa; phylum Arthropoda; class Insecta; order Diptera; family Dolichopodidae; genus Argyra; species Argyra leucocephala. The sequence goes on along the minus strand of OZ012681.1, from coordinate 73,133,920 downwards.
CAATGTTTTATTATCCGGCGTAGAAGTAGAGTTAATTATCCTACTCTACTTCTATCAAGTTCTATTGATTGAACAGTTAACCTGAACAGTGAAGTGAAATGTGAACACTTAACACTGAAAATAAAATAATATTTTTGGAATGGAGCATATAGAACATACAGAATACAGATACAGCAAATAATAAAAAAAAAACAAAAAAAAACAAAAAAAAAACAAAAATAATTTTTTTTGAGTGAAGTGAGTTACGCACACAATAATGACAAAAATAAAAGGTATAAGCAATAAAGTAGGATAATGTATAATATTATGCTGATACAACAATATATGATAACAATACAAATATGCTGATACACATGGATATTATTGTGTATAATTTTAAGTAATAAGAATAACCTTTGAGTGAATTATGTTTTTTTTTTTGTGTTAAATGCTGTTTGCCTTTTGGTTATTATACCATATTAAACTATTGATTAAATTTCTATTAGTCCTTATTATTATAAATCAAAAAAATTGTTTGTTTTATTTATATTATTATTATTATTTATTATTTTTCCTTATTATTTGCGAAGAAAACTAACATTAAATTAAAAAAATATAGTTCATGCAATCAATTTTTCCTGCAAAGGTTCAGCATGGTAGACAGGGGTTAAAAAAAAGCACCAAACCAATTTGTATATATATGCATTTGTATACATATGCAATTTGTATATGTCGAACTTACAAACATCCAGATAAATGCAGAATAATATATATATAATTTTCCAAAATGTTTTTTTTTTGTGAATAAAAGTAAATCAAATCAGTTAATTTTGATTACTATTTTAATTATTTTATTTGCTGATAGGATTTTCTAATGGATAACATCCCGTATCTGATTTTGTAATATTGTTACTTTGAGTGGTAATGTCGACAATACGTTTATATTACATTAATATTAGCAAATATTAGGTTTGAGCTGCCTATAGAATATTGTGGGACTCCACCCTAGTGCAGATTACTTCCCATCTTTCAATTCACATTACAACTATAGTCATACTGAACCTTGATTTCTATGACACTAAATACATATATATCGTGTTAATAGTATGATATTAGTAAACATTAGGGTTGGTCAGCCTATAGAACATTGTGGGGCTCTAATCTAGTGAAAACCACTTCCCATCTTGTCAGATTTTTTTAAAATTAAATTGCATATTAAATCAAAACTTTGGTATAGGTCGAGACCGTTGAATACCACCCAATCCGCCAATATAGCTCTCTATATTAAAACTTCAGTTCTTGTTTTTTAACTTTATCATAGTCTTTGCGTTTTAGTTTTGCATGTAACGTTATACCAAAATATTTGGCTTTAGTTTCATATGAAATCACTACGTCATTGATGTTATTTGAGAGAGTATTTACTATTTTTTTATAATTGTAATCTACATTATTGGATTGGGCTTCATTTGATTTAATTTTCAAGCTTTTGCACAAGTTGGAAATTTCTTCGTTAGATTTTTGTACTTTTCTAGTAGCTTCTTCTATAGTAGAACCAACCGCTATCAATTACTTTAGCTTTTATATTTTTAGAGAGAAGTATTTATTCTCTTTTTTTACTCAAAAAATTCTATTTGATAAATAGTTTTTATACATAGTTTGTAGGAAGCAAACGATAGTACATATTTAAGCTTGAAATTTAGATTATCAGAAAACGAACTTATTTTAATAGCATAATAAAAAATAATTATTCCATGTAACTTTGCTAAACTTGTAACTCCATAATATAACACTAAACATTTTTGATAATAAATTATATTCTTTGTGTGTTATGAAGGTGTTCACACACTTTTACCAGTTACTAATTTATATACTTATTTGAAATGTGGATTATGTATATTCGATGCATTCTTAGACATAAGATTGTTTTAAATTGTGTGTTACATATATATTTATTTATATGTTAAATATGTATAAGTACATTATGTATATCTTTCTTTGATTCTTTTGTATGCGTGTATTCTATAGTTCGAAAAAGTAGAATGATCGTGGTGAATTTGATATTGATTACAAGAATCGTGTTCTTCAATGATAATGATTATGTAAGTTTAGTTTTTTCTTTTGTTTTTGTTGTAAAGCAAATGAGACATGATTAGCAAGAACAATAGAATGTAAACATGAGCACAGCCGATGTTTTTATGTAGATTTTACCTATATAATTTTATTTATATAATATAACAACATGTATTATGGCTATACAATTTTTATACAATTTTTAAAAATATTGAAGATCAATTTTGTCGCAGAAAAATGTACATGGCGTGGCGTGTCCGAAGTGTATTTTAAGTTGATTAAATTCTTTAACAAAAATAATTTTTTTAACAATGTTGCAATGCAACCTATTATGCCTATTATAAATAATTCTTATTAGAATAAGAATGTTCATAGTAGTAAAATTCAAATGGATTTATTTTAATTTAATTCTACAATGCTTAATATGTAAAATAAAAAATCTGATTTTCTTCAGAATCTAGACTAATATATTCTTAGTTGTTTTTTGGTTGAATTATAAAAGTTTTATAGCGCTGACTGGAATACCTTTAATTTGTACCTTTAATTTTTTGATTAAAACTAAAACATTTTTGGCTAATTTTCTATATTGCCCACATATTGACAATTTATTGTCCATATATTGATGGAGAATTATTGATGGTGTGGTTCTATTCTCATCAATAATTCAATCAGCTGATCCATCAATAATCTCATCAATAAATCAGCAATGAAAAAAAGTGATTTTTTATGGAATGCTCAATTAATGTTTGGGAATATTCAGATAATGTTATAATGTTAATTTAAAAAAAGAACAATTTTTATATTAATTTTAATAATCATTTAGCAATTATTGTAATTAAACAACTAATTTATTATTAAAACGTGTAAAAAAAATAATTTGCCGTTTTTTATGCACAAAATTTAATTGAAATTGAAGTCAAAAACATTCCTCCAGAATGTATATTTTCAATATTCATATGTTGCGAAATTATCAATATATTAAGAACACTTCCACAATATGTCATTGCGAAATTTCAAAATATGGATAAAAAAAAGTAGCTTAGTGCATTATCGCTCACTAGTATTATTGTCTATATGTTGTCAATGGACAAGAATATTGATGAAAACATTGATGTGTAATAGGCACCTAAGAGTAATATTATGAATAAATGTACATATTTTTTTTTTAATTGAGTTTTTCAACAGTCACATTTAAGCTTATCTACCCACAGACACTGGATAATATTGCACAATATTTGATTTTTTTTTGTTTTTTTTTTTATTTATTGTTATTGTGCCCTATTTTTCATATTTATTTATATTATTATATTTTATTCATGGGTATTATTTAAAATGCCCAAAATATGACTGAATTTTATAAAAGCTTACTCCACTGAACTGTTTGCAATTTTTACTTGTTCATGAACTTCTGTGTGGGATCCAGATTCTGATTTAAAGGATTCGTTCGATTTTCAAACATTTAAAATGGTGAACCATATTAAATGAGCATATTCCAATTCAAGTTTCACTTTTGAATTTTAATTTCTATATCTTGTTCGTTTTCTACAAGATGTGTGTCATGTCAAATAGATGACAATATTTGCGTACCATATTTGTATATTCACCTGAAAATATAAATTGTTTGTAAATCAGTTCTTCTGTCGTTTTTAAAATTATGTATACATTTACAGCTTTTCGTTTTGTAGCAGTCAATTATTTGGTGAAATATAGTTTAGAACCTAATCTAGCAGACACGATTTCCTCTTTTGGACTGATTATAATCGACACCGATTTTATACAATTTTGATCTATTTCACACGATTGCACTAAGTAGGATAGTTTCCAAGAATAATTTACGCAAAGGTAATGTAATTAGCTGTATAGGAAGCTGAATATTAAGCATCTGGTTCAGTGATATATATCTAAAAGTATAGTTTTAAGTAAAAAATTGAAGTTAAACTGTAAAAATTATAGTATGATAATAATAAATAACAATAAAATTAATATATAATAATAATAAATTTAATATATATATATATACATAATAATAAAATATTTGGGTACTATTTTGGATCAAAAAATTCCATCATATACATTTTAATGTTTGTTTCAATTTATTCATTTCCCTTGGTTTTGTGTCTCGTTACTCCCCCAGAATAAAACCAAGGAAAAAAAAGTCGTGCATCAATATTAAAAAAATTTTGAAATTGAAACTATAATACCTAGGTATCATTTAAAACTAAAAAGTATAAAATAAAATGATAATGTAAAAATAAAATTTTTTAATATATACTTTTATCGAAATAAAACTAACCCCCTAAAAAGTAGAAAGTAAAATTAGTGATGGATGTTGATCATTATAATATAAAACGCAAGAGTATAATTAATCTTGCTGGAATATTGTTAATGGAAATTTGAAATATTTGTCGCTTAAAAAAAATACAAACGTAAAAAGAACCACGTTTTTGTGATTTTCTTTTAACAGTCATGATTTTTTAAGCCGCAAATATTTCAAATTTCCATTAACAAGATTCATTATACTCTTGCGTTTTATCTTATAACAGTTCTAGATGCTTCTCTACATCCACCACTAGTTTTATTTTCTACTTTTTAGGGGGCTAGTTTTGTTTCCACAAAAGTATATTTTAAAAATTTTTATTTTTACATTATTATTTTTTATTGACTATATAAAGAAATGAAATTGCCCGATTATATTATGAAAAATTCAACTGATTTTCTTTTTGTTTTTATTGTTTTTATATTTTTTATTTTAGATGAATTTGTTTTTTTATATGTATGTACATAGATACATATTGTAACTAATAATAATAAGATTATATTGATTTGTTTGTTTTTGTTTATTTTAATAAGAACTACATATGCATAATGTATTTGGGGAATAATAAAGCCATATGAGAATATAATTGTTTTCAACCGTATGCGCATTTCTGTTGTATATACAACCTATTTAATTGCTCGACTTCATTAAGGAGAAGCAAAATAAAATGTAAAGGTGTTTACTGCGCAGGTCCTTAAATACTTGTCTATTACAATTATAGATATTAATAAAGTATGATAAAAATTTCAACTGTGCAAAATTGTTCGATTTTGTTGTATACTCTAGTAAATTTGAAAAAAAAATCACATTTAGTATACTTCTTTAATTTAAAAAAAAATTCTAAAATTTATTGAATTACGGGACAACAGTGTACTTATAAAGCTTAATAGAAAGGAACAAATGTTTTGTAAGGGGAAATAGGTAGCAAGCGAAATATAGCAGGCAGGTTCAAGATATGCTAGACGTAGCCCCTACTACTCAACACCAAGTTTTACCTTCACGAGGTCCCTTTGTTACGCTGAGCAACTCAATAGAAGGCTCAGGTATGCAACCCTGGTGAAGTAAATGGGTCAGTAAACAGACGAAACTGGTGAGATAGGAAATAGGGCTATTTCGATATGCCAGGGAAATATTTGTCGCATCTGTCCTATAATAGGCGGCTACAAACAGGCGGCTAATGCTAAAGAAACAAAAAACCTTCTACTTTTGGCATACTATGCCTCGCAATAATATGAAATATTCAGTTAATAGTTCAAGGAAAAATTGAAGGAAAAAGAGGTGTAGGAAGAAAAAAATTAACATGGTTGCGCAACATTAGAAACTGCACAGCCATCAGAAACATTGCTGATTTAATCGATTCGGCAACGGATCGAAACATCTATCAGGACAGCAAAAAAGGAAGAAGAAATATTTTGTTACCAATACACTAATTTTTTTTCTTTGCACCTTTTCGTTAGCTTATTTGCACTTAAACTGTAGTGTTTGAAAAAAATATATTTGTTATTGTACTTTACCTTGAAAAACAAAATTGTATTTTACTCATACATTATTTACTAACAACAAAACGAGCCTTACAGAAAGTCCTCCGGCTAGAAAAATCTCCAGACGGTAAACATTCAAATGTTGTAAATTCATTTTTTACATTATAAAATTATATTGTTGTTGTTCTTTTTTCAGACTATTATACTGTAATTTATTACTATCAAAAACGAATTTTTAAAATAAGATTTTTAATATCATATGGCAAATAAAAAGCTGAGGGATGGCGGTATTACTCTCTCGATTTATTGATACTGTAATAAAATATGTTGAAATGCAATGATATTAATTCTTCTGTTCAGAATTTTGTTTTTATTTCGTATTTAGTTTTCTGTTGCATTTAAAGGGTCTTAAAAATAAATTTGAAAACAATTCATGAAATTTAACAGATATAATCAAAAAAAGAAACAAAAACACAAATAGTAAATGAAGAAAAATAAAATTATAACAAGGAAGGCAGCGATGCAATTAATGTTCAATACAATAACAACAAAAATGCACGCAATGCATATGAACACATTTTTTTTCTTTTTAAATAAATTTTATTTTATTTATTTCTATTTTTTGCTTCACAATCACACAAACTAATGACAGAGATTAAAACAAAAAAAAAACAAATAAAAAATTGCATGCAAAACTTGCAGTTGTAGAAAATTCAACAATGGTCCACCACAACTGCATTCTGAATTACTTGAATTTTGCTTTAAAGAATTTGGATTCTATAAAGTAGAAAAATGGGACTGAAAAGAAACAAGATTTTAATGAGAATGTTTATGTATCACGTCAGAATAAAAAAATGTTTTCATACATTTTATTACAAATTTACATTGGTTAAAATTGAATACAAAAAAAATATATTAAAAAGTATTGTGGCAGCAGTTGTGGAATTTATTTTCAAATAAAAAACTAAATTTCTGGAACTCACGCACTTCATCTGATATACATAGATTCTATGATATTCTATGATTGAAATAGATTCTAATATGCAAATTCTTAACCATTAGTGAGTGACACATATTTTTTTCAACTCATATTCTTTAGCATTAATTTAGAGTATGGGCAGGTAGGATACATAGCATTTTTATTTTGGAAATAAATGTTTTATAAGTGAAAATCTAAGTAGATGAAATATAAATATTACAAAATAAAAATTATTCACGTTTGTTACGAATATTAAAAAATAGAACATAATATTATTACTGTTTTCTATGCTGCTTCCTTTCTGAAAAAACTCAAGTCTGAAAGTTTTTTTTTTTTTATTACTTCTACGTTTATTTAGGTACATAGGTATATAATCTATCTTAATATTTTAAAAATTTTGACAAAGACTTTTAATAGATATTCGCATTCGGTAGATTTTTATGAAAAATGTATACATTTTTAGGTAGTGTATTGGCTTATGAGGGTACATTTCAACAAATATACTCCTAGGTTTTACATTATCTTTGATAGCGTTAGGTGGTAAACCTAGGCGGAAGGTCCGCTGTAGAGAATCGTCTTAATCTTCTGTGTTGTCTACCTGGTTGTGTCCGCAGTTTTCCCACCAGTGAATTTGTGTGGTTTCCTAACCGGGTCCAATATCTTATGGTTGTAGCAGTTATTTCCTCTTTTCCAAGTTTCGAACATACTAAGGCGCATTGACAATTGCTCTGAGTACATTTACTTGAAAACGTTCAATAATTTCTATATTTGAATTGCTTGTCGTACCCCACAGTTCGATACCGTAAGTCCATGTTGGTTTCAGTATACTTTTATAGATTAGGACCTTATTTTCTAGAGAGAGTTGTGAATTTCTGTCAATTAGCCAGTATAAGTTGAAAAATTTTAGACGTAGTTGTTTACTTTTTGCTGCAATATGCTTTCTCTAAGTTAATTTTTAGTTCAAGTGAATCCCCAAATATTTGACCGAATCCGCCATTGCTAACGTATTATTATTGATTTTAACTGGAAGTCTGAAAGTGAAAATAATTTCCAGAAAATTATGATGTACCTACATCCTGTACCCGATAATAATTTCGGACATAGATATCGTGGAAGCAAAACTTAAAATATTTTGTTTTATGAATTGTTCAATTGGTGTATAACTGTTATATTTAAGAAGTATCTTTATTCACTTATTCTGGAGTTTTTATAGTCTATTCAAATTTTTATTATTGATGCAAAAAGCAATTAGTAGAGTGTAGCACAATACTCAAAATATGGTTTAATCATTGTATTATATATTTGAACTGCACTATTCAACGATAGACGATTTCAAATCTAAAGAATAATCCAATTTTTTTTGCTATTTTGTTGGAAATGTAATCCATATGATTTTTTAAGTAATTTTCTATCAATAATAAAACCTATAGGTATTTTATTTCACTAACAACTTTCAGTGCTGAATTGTCAATAGTAATACGATTATTGAACACTCGGTTTGACACTTATCGCTTTTGTTTATCTACTTTTACTTTCAATTTGTTTGATTTTAACCAATTATTGAATTTTCCGAGATCTATATTAATTTTACTTGTACAGTCTACATTTTCCCCCTCTATATACATTATAGCGTCATAAGCAAATAGTAGAATTTTTAAAGTAATAAACAAATTTTTCGATGTCATTTACGAACAATAAAAACAATAAAGCTCCCCAGATAATCTATTATATATACTCTTGTATTTTGTTTCATATTGTTAATATAAGATTGCAACCATTTGTATTTTATGTCCCTAACTCCGTTAGCGTAACCGCTACTTGTGATCTGCCATTTGAAATGCACATTATTTTGTTATTGATTGAGATATGAATGGTTGCCATCTTTTTATATGTAACGTTTATATGAGTTGATTTGCTTTCATTAAGTTTTATGCGCCATCGTTGGGTCCATAAACTTATTTTATTCACTGCATTTTGAAGTTTTGTTGTGGAGTTTTCGACAGATACGTCAACTGCAGTGTCGTCTGCAAAGGTAGCCATAAAAATGTTGTCAATTTAGGGCATACCTCTTGCATATAGCAGGTAAAGTATTGGACTAAGGACACTTCCCTGTGAGACTCCAGCAGATATTTCTTTTATTTCATTCTTTGGCATAGCGTACACGAAAGCATCTATTGGTCATATATGATTTTAATATTTCATAAAATTGTCTTGGTAAATCACGATGTAGTTTAAATTCAAGGCCTTGGTGCCACACTTTGTCGAAAGCCTGAACAACATCTAAAAAGATTGCTGAGCAGACTTTTTTTTCTGCGAACGCTTTTTCCACTATATTTGTGATCCGATGCACTTGATCAATTGTAGAATGTTTGTTTCTGAATCCAAATTGATGGTTCGGGATCAGATCTCTTTCTTCAATAATCGGGGCAAGTCTTTTGAGGAGCAGTTTCTCAAATATTTTTGATATAATAGGTAACAACGATATTGGTCGATATGATGTTACCTCTGAAGGCGGTTTTCTTTGCTTCGGTATTACTATTACTTCTGCAATTTTCCATTGTCTCGGAACATATGTGAACTTAAAACATGCATTAAATATATGTTGTAGCTTTAACAAAACTAGATCTGGTAGTTCGTGCATGATTTGTCCATTGATGAGATCGTAACCTGGTCCTTTTTTGACGCTCAGGTTGTGTCTGCATATTTGTTTAATTTCTCTTAGATTGGCATGCGAAATTTCCGCTTCATTTATTTTAACTTCGAGAGTTATATTTTCATTTGCAAGATTTTGTGTTGGTGCTGTGAAGACCTCTGCCAAGTGGTCAACAAAAATCTTAGCTTTTTCTTTTGGGTTACCGACCCAGCTACCAGCTTGTGTTTTCAATGGTAGATCTTGCACCTGTGGTCTATTTATTCGTTTAGCTGCTTTCCAAAGCGAGTAGTCGGTATAAGCATCGGCTGATAAATTATTTAAGAATTGGTTAAATGAATTGTTTTTTATATTTCTGATTTGCTGTTTTAGTTGATCCTAGAGTAATGAATTGCTCAAGTTTTTCTCTAAACATATATCAGTCCAATCAGTTTTCTTGTTTGTAAGTCTTGGGAGGCAATTTTTGTGTTCAACTTTTTCGCTTAGAACCGTGATCACTGGAGTGTGGTCAGATCATCATTGCTCACGGCATATGTGTGGTTTCTATTTATTCCCTTTGTTATAAAAAAATCAATAAAATCAGGTATTTTCGCTGGGTCAGTAGGCCAATAGGTTGGGGCACCGGAGGAAATAAATTCACACTTATGATTTCTTCCAGCTTGATATAGCTCTCTCCCTTTTGTTGTGGTTAATCTTGTACCCCAGTGGGTATGTTTCGCATTGAAATCTCCTCCGATGATAAAATTGTTTCCAAGTATTTTAGAGAGATTTATGAAGTCGACTCTAGTAGGTGAGTGACTTGGTGGGCAATCGATTGCCGAAATTTTGAAGTCCTTATTTTTTACCTTAATGTTAATTGTTGTAACTTGCATCATTGCATTTTCTATTTTCTGCTCCTCATGGTGTTGAATGTTGTCTTTTATCAGTGTTGCTGTTCGTCCTCTTGCTTTGTCATCTGGATGTTAAGTATGATAATAAACGTAATTAGGAAAACGTAAAAGTCAATGTGAAAATTTAATTGAAAAATGTAGATAGGAAAATAAATGAATAAATAATAACAATAATGTATTGCTGAAATATTTTTTTTTTGAAGCTACTTTAAGTCATTTGCAACGTCATACATCCTTATTATATAGATTATACAAATTATTAATAATCCAGGAGGTTACAAAAAGAATACTATAAATTACGTGGATGTCTTAGTTCTTTAACTGACAGGATCTGCATCAGTCTGGTGATGACATTTCTATTTGTGAGTATAACAGCATCATATCATCTTTTTTAATTTAAAGTAATTTTATCAAAAAATTTATTTATCTTTATATTCACTTCTGATAGAGAATTTATTTATGGTTCAGTTCAATTTACATCTTTCATCCTGAATCTTATCACTCCAATCAATCCAAATTAAAAATGAAATTTTAAATTTTTGTATGCTTCACCGCAGAATCTTCTTACAGGCTAGAAATAAATAAAAAAAACAATAAATTTAGCCCTAGGGTCCCAAGTTTTAATCAAACTGAAAATGGGAAACACAGAGCAGAAATATTGAATAAGAGAGAAAATGATAATATAAGAAAATGAGAATTCGTGTTGAATTCATGATGCGAAAATAGTGAAATAGAGAAAAACTGATGAAGTTAATGAAATGATAACATTTTCAAAAGGATAATTGAAAGGATATTCTTCAAAGTAATAATTAATATTAGTTGATATATTTCTTTTTACTTTTCTTTTTATTTTTATCAACTTTTTTTTCTTGTTATCTTAATGTCAGTAGCTTAGTTGAGTTTCTTTTCGCAAATTAAGCACGGTATTGGAATTGTTATTGCATAACGCAGAACGAGTAATGTTTCATCAGTATTTATTTCTTTATTAATTTTTATGGTATACCAACTAATTAAATAATAATTTTATCACTTTATTAAATAGCATATTCTCTTTTTATATATATATGGATGGATATATTTCCAAATATTAGGTTGTATAAAACCTTTATACATAAATGCACAATTTTGATTATCGAAGGATCGGTCAATAATTTAATATCAAATTATTATCAAGCTATACTCACAAATAATTTCATAAAATTTCATTATTTTTATGAATACGAATTCGATACGAATCAATCACCAATTCGATTAGTATTGTTAATCGATATAACGAATATATTATTTAGTTCTTCACATCGTTTATGGTTACCAATATTGCTAAAGGAATAAGTAAAAGGATTTTTTTTTACAACAAACGGTAAAAATAATAGTTAGTTTATTTTATTTTACACCGGGACCAGCAGCTCAAATAGATATAGCTCGATGTAGTACCTATTGAGGTAGGTTGTGAATTCAATGTCATGTTTTAGAATAAGTATATAGTTCCAGCTTGAACAAAGTTGGGGTATATACACACATTCCATTCTATATGTTATTCAAGTTTCATTAACACTGCACTGAACACTTTGAGAAGTCTGAAGAAATTTAATTTATATTACGAAAGAGTATGAAACTTAAAAATAATAAAAATAAGGTAAAGCTCTCATTCCGTAATAAGAATTACATATTAAAGAAACGTTGATTATTGACAGATTACTTAACAAAAAATAATTTCAAACAAACTAAACATTTTCAAGGATCAAGTGACAAAGACAGTGTCTAGACAATATAAACATAAAAAGGATTACATTTAAATGAATTAAAAATCATTGAAGAAAAGGATATACACATTTTTGTAGTAAAGGAAAAATCTTAATTCTCCTGTGAATAATTTTAGACAAATTTATATTTAATTTTTCATTGTCCTGCACATGAATGCATCATAAATTTTTAGTTTTAAGATATTTATTAAATAATATATTCTTTAAGCTATTTTTTTAATAAATTTTGTTTTCATAAATTAATAATGAAAGTGTGTATTGAAAATTTAGTTTGAATGAATTAAATATGGACCTTGACACCGTACTCAATTTCTAATCTTCTTTGAAAAAAGCTTCTTAAAATTAATAAAAAAATAAAAATGTAGGGTTAGAAATCTAGTAGGAGTAGAATATATTTTTTCAGAATCATTGAATTCTATAATGTATTATTTAATTTGAACTAAGAATGAGAAGAGATTAATAAAACATTTTCAATACATGATTCCAATATTAAACTTCTTGAATATGAAAATCATACTTATACTACTAAAAGCGAGATTACTGAGTATGTGGATAATTTTGTTGTTAATGTAACCAATGAACTTAATTGTCCGTCTGATCCCTATGATTATCAATATTTAAGCAAATTTTCACAATCTTTTAATTTTAATTTTAATTCATCTCCAACAAATATTGCAGACGTCAAATTAGCAATCGATATGTTAAAACCGGCAGCAGCAACTGGTTATGATAATTTTTCCTCAAAATTAATCAGAAAGTTCTCTAATGATATAACTCCAATTCTAGTAAAATATATAAATCATTCTTTTGAATTTTTTTTCTTTCGAAACTCACTCAAAACTGCTATTGTAACTCCATTATTCAAAACTGGCAAGCGCATCTAACTATCGACCCATATTAGTCCTCAGCGCCTTCTTGAAAATTTTTGAAATGATTATTAAGCCGCGTCTAAACTCATTCATTATAGAAAATAATTTCTTAGATAAAGAACAATATAATACAAAGTAAATTTAAATAATGATATTTAAAAATTATTTTAATATAATTGAAAGAATGGATAAAAAACCATTATCTATTCCTAAATATTATTAAAAAAACCAAAATACTATTATTCGAAAATAAAAATTTTACAAACCCACATTTCAATTTCAATAGTGAACCGATGACGATATGAAAGTAATTCACGTATCTAGGGCTAATTCTAGACATAATTTTTTTTTGCTAAATAGGATGATAGATATTCATAGTCACAATACAAGGAACAAATCCAACTTCTTTTAATTTTATTTAAAACAAACCATCAAAGAAACAATCGCTTGCATAACTGTTTGAAATTATTTAATGGGTAAAAAGTTTATTCTTGTTATTTAAGCAGTAGTGCCAATTTAAATTTTTTAATTACCAGTAAAAGTATCGGCTACTGATCACTTTTAGAACTTTTCCCGTTCGATCAATAATAACGATATATAATATACAATAATGACGATATATAATTTACGGATTTTCAATTAATTCAATCAACCATCAATCAAAATCAATTTTATTAATTAAAATATTACCAGAATTCAATAAAATCAATTGCAAATCATACGAACATATTCTATTCCTTGAATTTTTAATTCCTATAATTTTTATTCTACATACAACTTAGATAGATTAGCCCTACTCTTCGTAACTATTTTGTCTGTTGGAATTAAATTTCTGTGTATAATAGCATAATAAAATTTTTTAAAAGTTTTAATCCACAACGATTACTATGAATACTCAGCATATTTCCAAAAATAATAAATATACACCCTTACATTAGAACTACTCTAAATGCGGCAAATCAATTTTGAAAGTTCTCGATATCGTACCTTCTTTGAAATTGACCATACTTCGGAATTGAGGTAGATAATACCAAAATGACACCCCCTTACATAGTACTTATAGTACTTACACAAGCACATTAGTTGCTTCATTACTACTGTGCTTAAGTAAATACTAAATGAGGCCATTTTCCGATTTACAAACCGAATCAGTTTTTTACTGCAAAAGTCTTAAATTTTTACTCATATTACCTTATTTTTCTTTTTTGTTATCTTCACTCACATCGAGGTTTTCAGTATAGATTTAAGTCTTAAATCTAATATTTGTCTATTGAGAACAAAAAAAAAAAACAAAAAAAACAAAATTAATACATTTTATTTTAAAGAGAATATGTTTGACATAATATTGAAAGTTTTTCATTTATTCTCTATCCACAGAATGGCCATTTTATTTTGTTTTTACTTTTTATATATTTATAAAGAAATAATGGATTCAATAGCAAAACCAAAAAAAGTAAAAATAAAATAAATCGAAGGTATTGATGGAAGTCGAGATATTACAATGAAATGAAAAAAATTTTCTTTTTCCAAAATTAAAGAACAAAAAAAAATAAAAAATAGAAAATAAATGAAAAATATTATCCTCTTGGATATTGTAAACAATCTAAGGGACATGAAAAATCTTATTTTACTCTTACATAATATCGATCAGAATAAGCAAAAAAAAAAACACAAAAACCAAATTTCTTAAAATAGAATGAAAAAGTTGTGTAAATGAATCCTAGTTGGAAATTTATTATTGTACTGTTTTTTTTTTTTGGTATATATGTACATACTTTAATATCTTAGTGGGGTCAAGGACATCACTATTATATTGAATAACATTATTATTCTGTTATGGATTTGCTGATACATTATTGATTATAGTTAGATATCTAAAATGTTATAACTAATGCTTAGCACAGTATTTTGATACAACACTGAATTATTTGAGAACAGAGATGAGATTAACAAAAAAAAATTTTAGATAAAAATAAAAATAATGACGTTATAAGTGTATCAATTTATTAAAAAAAGTTGTTAGTGTTATACGGAAGTAGCATGGGTTATTGGTGAAAGTAAACATTTTTAAAAATAATAATTTATTAAATTAAATAAATGATTCTATTATTTTCTTAATAGAATATAGGACTTGTATTGTCTTGTATCACTAAATCTATCTTAATAATGTTGAAATTAATTTCAATTTAATTGTGTGTTTTACCTAACAAAATAGTGTGTATGTATGTGGGATTTAGAAATTAAAAGTACATATATATAATTAATGAGTAATTAGTGAAAATTTATTAGTACAATTAATTGAATTAAACAAATTTAAATAATTTAAGCATGCTTCCACTTTCACGGTTGTCTGCTAACTCCAAAAAAATAAATCAAATCTCTTCCACTTTTGACCCACACTCACACTTACATTCAAATTTATCAAACAATACATACAGCTGCGATAATCAGTGAAAAACAGTGGTGAGACAATCTAGTTGTGGGACGATCAATTTCCACATTCGGCCTTTCCCGACACTTCATCAGACTCTGATGAGATGTGTAGGATTTCAGTTTATTCGTTTTTCGTACGTTCGTAGTCTAGGCGTCTTCTCCATCTTCGCGACTTACGTTGTTTGCAATGCTCTATTCGTCGTATTCGGGTCAATATTTTATTTTGTTCGCGCTACAGCTTGTAACATTCGGGCCTTCATTATTTCCAGTCTTTTCAACGTTGTATCGATCGAACACTTTCACTGCTTTGATTCTGTATGACCCTAAAAACTTGGAACGAATTTTCAGCCTAGTTCCGAACTGCACTCGTTCAATTTCAACTAAATCTCCAAAATTAGGTTTTCTTGCTAGTTTTCGTTTTTTGTTGTAGTATTTTTTATTTTGCGCTTGAATTGCGATTATGTCTTTCCTTGCTTGTTCCCGTGTTTCATTTCTTTGGTTATCACTTTGAAGAGACTGAGAATCTTTTGAAGATAATTTCATAATCACTTTTGAATTTTTGTTCTTTTCTTTTTTCTTATTGCTTTATATTGTAAATAATTTTTAATATTAATTGTATTATATTTTTTAATTCTTAATTTTGTATATTTATTTGATCTAACTAAAAATCCACCAATATCTTTTTTTTTAATAATTGTAAGGTTACTTAATAGTTTTTATTAATTCGTTCGTCTCTTGCATATTTTTTTTGTTACCAGAACCATTATTACTATTTCATCCTATAAATTATTTTGTTTTCTGTAGTTTGTAGTAATTAAGCTAAACTAAGCTAACTATTTGTACTTTAGATTTGTAAGAATTGTAAGGATTGAAATAAAGAGATTCTTCTATCTAAAAATCTCTAAAATTCTTTGTAGAATTTTGCATTGGCCCGAGATGGTCTATGTGAAATGTTTGTAAAGGTCGGTCTCCCATGGGAATTTGGTGGAGGTAACCTTTCAGTTTTCCTCTCTGCCGAGCTGCATTTCAGGCAACCTCGAACATAATTTTCTATTCTTTTCTGCAAATTCGGAATGAAATATTATTTCCCCAAGATTTCCTTCATTTTCGTCCCGTGGAAATGTCCTTTTTCGTGAGCTTCCCTAATAACACCTATAATTATTGAGTTTGGAACTACAAAGAGTAGTTTGTTGTTACTATTTTTGCAAAGAATATTATTATAAATAACGTAATCTTTACATGTTTTGTTTTGTAGAATCTCAATTATAGCACTCACCAATCTTTCAAATGGTTTTTGGTTAATCTGCTCAAGAAGTTATTAGTGTTCTCATGTACACACATAGTGATCGGATTTCGACTAAGAGCATCAACGTGCTTCATTCGGTTACCTGCTCGATGTTCGATAGTATAGTCATATTCTTCCAAAAGCAATGCCCATCTCGCCACCCTCGTAGCTAGCTCCGTTTTTTTCAAAATGCATTTGAAAGCCTTGCAATCTGTTAAAATTTTAAATTTATGTCTCAGTAAGTATATCCTGAATCGTTTTACTGCCTCAATCACCGCTAATACCTCCAATTCCTAACTGCAATATCGCAAACTGCAAGCTCAAAGTATTAAAAATCAAATGAATCAGCTCGCTCAAATGTGCTTTTATGATGACATTTTGGAAATCTATTTTAGAACGTTTTAATGCTACTAGTTTAAAGTTACAATCAATTGAAAGTTATTTATCGATTGTTGTTGAGCAATCCAAATCTATGAATTTATAAATCCAATACCAAATTTATGTCAAAACTATTAAAGCCAAAGAAATATCTTTTGTTAAAGAATTTGAAAGAAAATGAGGGAGAAAACGGAAAATGTTTCATGATAAAACAATTTAAGAATCTGAATTACATAGCAATCAGAATTTTAAAATCAAAATATTTAATGTTGTAATTTCATGTCTTAGTGAAGAACTGAAAAAGAGGGTTGAAGCATATTTAAATTAATTTACAAAAATTTAGAAATTTTAATAAACAATTTAACGCAATACCAACCTACATTAATATTAGGAAATGCAGAAAATTTATACCAGATATACAAGAACCATTTAGATGAATGTTTTATGAAAGAATTTCTGCACTTGGGATCATATTTGAAATCTAAAATAAAATTGAAAATAAAATTCCTGAAAATTCAATTTAAGAGCTCAGTAAATTAATAGATAGCAAAAAATTAGAGACTGTTTTTCCAAATATAAATACAATCTTAAGGATATTTTTGTGCACACATTTAAGTAACTACTATGCGGAACGCAGTTTTTCGTTATTGAAAAGATTGAAAACCTGTTGAAGGTCTACTATAAAGGAACAAAACAAAGTGAGTTATAATGTACATAATTTAATTTGTGACATTAAAGTGAATGCGTAATATGGCAACGTCGACAGTCTCTAAGCATATAAGTTTGAAAATTTTATGCAAATTTTGATAAAGGACTGTCGACAACCAACAAATATATTGCAACCGCACTGTGGAGCGCAATTCAAAATTATATAAAGAAACTACAAATAAAATTGGACCAGATAAATTTAAAAAAAAATTAATATTGCCTATGTCTTCTGCTATTTATAAAAATTATAATTTTGATCAATTTTTTTTTTGAACAACTCAATACCAGATAACATTTGTTATATTAAACCTTTGATTCCAATTAAAATCAAAAGATTTTGTAAAACCTCTGATGGAGAAGAATATGTTATATTATCATGCAAAGTAGTATATCTTCCATTTGAAAACGGCTTTGTTTTAATACCATTATTGCATCTATGCCATTCTTGAAGTTAATTAGTTAATTTAAAAATAAATATATTTTAATTTTTTTCTAGTTTTTCAAAGATTTTCATCAAAATTTTAATGATTATACGAGCTTTGGTAACTATAATATTTTAAATAAAATCTTAATTATATATATATTATTCTGCATTTATCTGGATGTTTGTAAGTTCGACGGAACGCTCCAACACATATACAAATTGCATATGTGTACAAATGCATATATATACAATTTGCTTTGGTGCTTTTTTTTAACCCCTGTCTACCATGCTGAACCTTTGCAGGAAAAATTGGTTGCATGAACTATATTTTTTTAATTTAATGTTAGTCTTCTTCGCAAATAATAAGGAAAAATAAAAAATAATAATAATAATATAAATAAAACAAACAATTTTTTTGATTAGAAACTAATCCTAATAGAAATAGGATTTTAATCTAATAGAAATTTAATCAATAGAAATTTAATCAATAGTTTAATATGGTATAATAACCAAAAGGCAAACAGCATTTAACACAAAAAAAAACATAATTCACTCAAAGGTTATTCTTATTACTTAAAATTATACATAATAATACACATGTGTATCAGCATATTTGTATTAATATTATACATTATACTACTTTATTGCTTCTACCTTTTATTTTTGGCATTATTGTGTGCGTAATTCACTTCACTCAAAAAAAATTATTTTTGTTTTTTTTTGTTTTTTTTTGTTTTTTTTTATTATTTGCTGTATCTGTATTCTGTATGTTCTATAATCTATATGCTCCATTCCAAAAATATTATTTTATTTTCAGTGTTAAGTGTTCATATTTCACTTTACTGTTCAGGTTAACTGTTCAATCAATAGAACTTGATAGAAGTAGAGTAGGATAATTAACTCTACTTCTACGCCGGATAATAAAACATTGTTTTTTTTAAATTGAAAATTATTGATGAAAATGTTTTTGTATTTTTTGTAAATTTTACCAATTTAGATACAAAATTTTTAATATATAAATTATGAATATTTTTTAAAAATAACACAATACCATAATAACAGTTTATTCATATAGCAAAATAAGATCCCTATACATTATACAAAAGACAAAATTTATATGAAAAAAAATAAAGAAAAAAAAATTTTTTTTTTAGAAATATTTGCCCTCAATTTAAGCGTACTAAAACTACAAAATAAAACTTTAGAATCGCAGCTTGATATAATGTTTTCATAGCAAGTTATGATTGTAATTACGGAAAAAGCAAATTAGCCGAAATTCTAGGAAGTCTTGAGATGAGATTAAGAAATTTGGTAAAAAGTTCGGCAAATTTGCTTTTTCCGTAATTACAATCATAACTTGCTATGAAAACATTATATCAAGCTGCGATTCTAAAGTTTATTTTTGTAGTTTTAGTACGCTTAAATTGAGGGCAAATATTTCTAAAAAAAAAATTTTTTTTCTTTATTTTATTTTCGACCTTTTAGTGAAAATATTTTTTTAATGAAAAATAATATATTTTCAAAGAACAACACATATAATCAAATGGCACTAAAATTCACTCTAACGCAATTTGGTTATTATAGCTCATACTTCAAATGTGTAATTATATTTTATATTACTGTAACAAATTTTATTAAAATATGTATATTTTTAAAAATTTTTTGGAGATTTTTGATTAGATACCTTTGAATTTTTTAATTTACGTATTAAAGAATTTTCTCCAATAAAAAATTATGCACTTTATAAAAAGAAATCCTGTTAAATACAAAAAATATTTGACGTAAAATCGAAGATTAAATCTGAGAAAAAGTCTGAAATGTAAACACTCATCCGACTTTATCTATGATAAAATTCGATTTTGTCCGACGTGTAAACGCTGCCTAAGAATAAATTGGCATATAAAAGTATAATATATACATGCATAAATCGAAATTGAACTTTTTTTACATGCGAGAAGAGTAATTTGTAACTGAGTGATAGATAACTGATACTTGATAGGTTCAAATTTTATTTTCTTCCATGAATAATGTTTGCATTTTATTTTCAATTAAACTAAGCCATATGATTATGTTTGTAACAAATGCAAGCCCTATATGACACATGTATGTACATTTACATATACTTAGTCAGAGAAAAAGAAATAATAAAAGTAAGAGATTAATAAAAGAAACCAAATTATAAACACAAAAAAAATTTAATGAAAATGATGATTGAAAATAATTGAAATTGAATAATAATAGAAAATGATTGAAATATAATGATAATGATTTGTATTGCACACATTTATTTTGTATTCCTTTTTTGTTTTTTTTTTTGCTTCTTTACACCATAGAAATGTCAATAAATATAGTGAATTTAAAGGGAAACCAAATTTTAACTTTATCAAATATCCACATATTCCATTATTAGTACACACACATATGTAAATTTCCCCTTAGTTGAATGCAAAGAATATCTATAATCTATATTACAAGAATATACACTCCCATTTTACGTAAACCTAATTTTTAAGAAATACCAAACCGAGCAAAATATCATTAGTTAAAAGAGGTAAACTTTACATTTACTTATCGTATACCAAATTTATTATGAGAGAGAAAAGGTACAAAATAGATGTTTGCTGTTTGCTTTATACTCTAAAATAATTTTGCGTTCTTATTATTCTCCTTTGGATTTGTTTCCGTTCCCTCCCATTATTTATGTGAGGCAGGGTGGCAAAAAATGTTAGTTCTAATTTAGTTTGTTCCCTTATACGATGATTAATTCCGATCTTTTATTATTTCAATATTTGCATTTTAAACATTATTATTTTCTTATATACCTATTAAAAATATTAAATTATAATTACATTACAATAATATAAAATATTATTAATATTTTTGTCAGTAATAATTTGCAGTAATAATTACAAACATTATTATTTTTTATTAATTATATTAGTAAACCTAAATATTTATTATATTGGTATACGATTATAAAATAATACTGAGGACAACATCTATTTACAAATCACAGAATTTAAAGAATATGACAACGCTGTTTTAGTTAGGTCTCCTAAAAGTCTTATGCATAGTTGATTTAATTTAGAAAATAATATTGTTAAATATTTCAACGAAATTTTTGTCGAAAATTTTTTTCAAAATTATAAACTTTATTTATTTAATTTCAGCCAACTTTTTTGTTACTCTCTTTTGTTTACTATATTTTTTCTTTTTCTTACACGTAAAATTCTTACTATCGTCTATTTCTGACAATGTTTATCAAATTTGCATATGAATTTGTGTGCAAACAAATGAATACATATGTACATGAGTTCATACTCTTTTTATGGATATACTTTGGTTAAATGGTTATTGAAATGGGTATTTTGTTGAATTGAAGCAAATTGAAACAAACATATAAAGTCCAAGGCAAGTTAATTAAGGCAAATATAATAAGATTCCATTTTTAAATTTGCTCTCCCGGAGGACTCAATAACGCTAATACGGTATAATTTATACTAAATGGAACACAACTAACGAATTATAACTAAAGGGAAGTGAGTACGAGTATACCATACAAAAATACAAACATTTTATACAAATTTGTTGGTATGGTACTTCTTTTTCTGTTATATAAAAAAAAAAGATTAGTGTTAGGCCAATATAAACATAAATAAAAATAAATAAAAAGTGATATAAACATAAGTACTGTAATTTCGGAATAAAGAAAATAATGAAAGAAAAAAAGAAACTAGGATTTATTTTGCTTCCGTCATTTATGACGGGTTACAAACCTAGTTATTTATAATCACATTTCAGCAAGTGATTCCAAGGATTTGTTTGATTCTATTTCCGGTCAGCTCACTTGAAACGCCCGTAAATTATGTAGATTTTCTAACAATTGTTAAAAAAAGCATTTTAATCGTTTTCCAGGATGGAATGTACCTACTACTGAAAAACCATGTGTTTCAATGGAAAATATTGATACCGTAGAGCCACTGAGGAAATGTTTTAAAATAATTCAACGTTTTGAGCCGAGCAATGTCGTCCAAGATAAGGAAAATATAAGTGAGATTAAAAAAATTTATTTAAATTTGAAATTTCCAACAATACACAATTATTTTTTTTATTTAAAAGTATTCATAAATCTTTTTGGGAACTTACAGATGATCAGAAATAAACCTTTTACAGCAAATTCGTCAAACAAAATAAAATTAAACGATGTAGAATAAAAGATTCAAATACTAAGAAGAATACATTCCATTACTTTCTACAAAGGATGAAGCTTGTCATCATCCCTGCTCTTCTGCGTCAAAATAGCTCCATAGCCATCCTTGGAGGAGTCTGTATGCAATTCATTTTCGACCCCATACTCGAAAATTTTAAACACTGGTTTTTGTACCAAGATTTCTTTTATCTCTTTTACAGTTGAAAGTTGTTTTTCTTTTAATTCTATTTAAAATACCCAGATATTCAACTTCTTCTTGCAATATTTGAAATTTTTTCCACCTTATTTTGAAACCGTTCTTGGCTGCAACCTACAAAACTCGTGGGAATCGAGTTAATCCTTCTTCGATTATTGTTGAAGGGATCACAATGTTGTCCAGATGTAATTACAATAGCCTCACTGATCAGATTCCTGAGAATATAGTTAATGTATTTCTGAAACACGGACGATGAGTTGCATAACCCAGAAGGGACCCGTACAAATTCTTATTGGAAGATGACAAATGAGGTAATTCCGGCTATTTTCTTCTACCGCCATATGGAAGAACCCGTTCTCCAGATTGAGTGTCGTAAAATATTTTGCGTCTCGTAGTTTATCAACCTGGTCCTCTATGTAGGAAGTGTGTATTTAGCTTTGTGAATTTTTTTGTTTAAACTTCTATAATCGACACAAAGCCGGTGATTTTCGTTTTTTTTCTTCACTAGCACCACCTGGCTAGCACAATCGGAGCTACTTTCACGGATGATATTTTTGTGCAACCATTCTTTGACTTGGTCTACTATAATCATCTGTTCTTTTGGTGGGAATGTTCTTGGCGGTCTGTATATTGGATTCTCATCAGGATATGTGACTCTACAGAATCTTCCAGCATATTATTATTCATTAAGGTAAGTATTTCTTCTTTAATTGCCTTCTTTTTCAAATTTGATACATTAGGATATTGTGTTTTGGTCTCTTTGCTATCATTAGTGGTGATTTCGGTCAAAAAACATGCCGTACCTTCTTTCGATTCGGATTATTTGGGAATTTCTTCTTTACAATGCTAATTTTCTATCAAAGCAAGTTTTATACTACGAAAAATAGCATAGTTGTATTATACAACTTGCAGTACCGTACTTAATTAACCACGAAAAGGTTATTCTACCTAAGTTATTTTCAAGGACTTAATAAAAAAAATTGCTCCGAAATCCGCGCTGGTATTTGCTTATTTGTTCTTCAGATATAGATTTTAAGCGCTAGTATTCGACATAATATTATTTGAGCAATTTAGCAGTATAATTCACCGATAGTTCTGACAATCCCCTTTCTTATGTACTGGACATATCAAGCCTTCACTCCATTTATTAGCATCACTTTATTATCCCATATTCTGCATGTAATGCGGTGTAATTTACTGTAAAGATAGTCTTCCACTTATTTTTAATAATTATACGATAGTTCTGTCTTTTCCTGGAGCTTTATTGTTTTTAACTCTATTTATTATGTTTCGAGCTTCAAATAAAGATTGTAATCGGTTTTCAGGTCCCACTATTTCAAGTACATTTTTCCTTATTATTCCTTTCACCTGAAAATAATAAAACAACACTTTTAAAACAGTTTTCAATTATTTTTTTTTTATTATTCTTTTTCAAGAAGTAAATATCTATTTTTTCAATTAACCTATTTTCCGCTACCGTATTTTGCATATACAGTTTTTCTTTTTTGTATACATTTCATATTGTTTGATCGTTTAAGTAAGCAAATTTCTTTCTTCTCTAAATTATTATTATCGATTATATTTTGATGGACAGTGAATTGCATTGAAAAAGTAAATAAATAAAATAAAATTGAAAATTTTTTCATGTTCTCACCTCAATCTGGCTTGGAACGGTTTTTCGAGTTGATTTCTTATAAAAAATGTTCATAATTTAAATTTTTATACTTTTTCTTACTAGTATTTTTCGTTTTTTTTTTCTTTTCACTTTTCTCCCTCTGTGGAAAAAAGTTCTTCCCACAAAATTTTATTAACTTTTGTGATTAGTTTTTCTATTATAGATAGAGTTTTCCAAGTGTACATAAGCTACAAACTTTAATACTTAAGTTCAAAATCAAATTAATATTTTTGTTAAAATAATTTTTTGTTTGACAGGAATTTCTTTCATAACAAATTTCATCAAAACTCAATCAAAATGGCAAGAAAACTATGACCTTATTTTTTATTTTAGAAATTAATTTTATTATAAATTTTTCACAAAGGTACATAGTTACAGGTCAAAGAAGATTTAGGAAAATAATTTTTTATACAGGTGGTTAAAAAAAAAAAATAAAAAGAATGCTTTAATAGGGAAATTCAGTCTTGAAAATAGGTTGGATTAACGGTGAAAAGGTCGAATGTAAGAATTGATTATTTTAATGATTTATTTTTTATTGTTGAAACTTAAAACAAATATTAACATTTTTTTTCTAAATTTTTTGTGGTAATAGGTAGGCAAATTGCGCAACCGAACTTATATTTTAGATTAATGTACGGGAACAATAAACAATAAACAGGAACAATTCACCGTATAAAAGTTTTAACAAAATCATTCTTCTTCCTTAGTTAAATATCTTTACTATCTCTTCATTTCGTCTACCAAGCAAATTCTTGTAGTATATTCTCATATTACTCATGAAAATATAGATTGAAGTGTCCACCCAATGTTTAAAAGATTTTGTTTGTCGTCCAAATGACGGTAGAAAATTATTATAAGGTTAATCAGGTTAAATACTATAAGGTTAACCAGGTAGATTCGAAACTGCATTTCATATAATTTATGGATCCGACCATTGAGCCATACGGAAGTAAAAGCTTTTTCAATGTCACAGATTACAAGACTTACAGATATGAAATTTTGTTTTGATAAAACTTCGTATAGTTGGACAAGTTGATGATCGGCCGATGGTTGTTCCGGAAATCAAATTGTGCTGTGGCAGTTCAGATTTTTTTCGTAAAAATTATGAAATCGTATTTTGAAACCGTATTTTGTTACCTTTCTTGTACACTTTAGCCAATGCAACTTCAGAAACTAATTGGTCTATATCTGATAACCAAGTTTTTCGCCTTGTTCATTTTCGTAACGCATATACCATGACATTTTTCCATATTTTGTTCGAATAATATCATTATTTGTTAATTATTAAGAGATGAACCGTTTTGGTTTTTTCTAAGTATTTTAGATAGTTTTCAGAATGGCTTGGATTCATTGTCTAAGCTTACTGCAAATAGGAAGACCATAATTTTTAATTTATTTCCTCAAAATTTTTTAGTCTTATGCTTTTCTTATTTCACAATATATGATCCTAGAACTCAATACAAAAGCACGTCATCACGAAAATATTTTGCGCATGCATAAAAAATAAAAAAAATATTTGTAAGTGTGTGTCTGCATTAATGCGTTTTACTTCATAAAAGAAGCTACCAAAATCAGTAAAAAATCCAAAAAATGCATTCTGCTTTCTCTCTAATCCAAAAACTTAGGAAGATGCATATAAAAATAAATGAAAATTCACAGAAAATATTCACTTTTTGTCAGTTTCTATAAAAAAAAGCAATTATTATTTAATTATAATGACAAGACCCGAATATTCAAAATAAAAAAAATATATATGTATATATAACTAGGCTAATGTCCACTATGCTCTCTTATGATACATAATATTTGTCTTCTTTTTAAATATTAATAGGTATATCCTTTTAAAAATTTCTGCTACAAGGTAAAGTCCTTGTTACGAAATAAATTTTCAGCAAACTTAATTTCTTTTTTTTTTTGTTATTGCTTTTGTCATTTTTATATGATTAAACAAGTGAATATACCTAGTTTCAAATCTTTTCAAAATTTTTTAAATTTTTATAAGAATATTTTTAATTGCAACAACAAAATGAGAACAAATTTACAAGGCAAATTTTTTTTTGTTGAATTTGAAAGGAGTGAAGTAGAAGAGTTGTTCTATTTTTGATTTCAGTTAAAAAGGAAGACATTTTTTTCATTGTACCTACCTATTTATTTTATTTTTATGTTCTTGTTGTTTTTGTTTTTGTTTTTTTTTTCTTAAATTTCAATTGGAGCACCACAGCAACTAAAAATATTTTGTTTTTTTCTCTGTGGTTCCGAGTTACTTTTATATTCTAAAATTGCAAAACTTTTCTACTTTCCACAAGTGATATTTTCTGAAACAATATTTTTTTAACTACATAAAAAAATGGTTGGGAATGGAATATGGAGAATATGGACCAATTTTTAAATAAATTTTTTTTTAATATATAGAGAATTTAGGTTAAAGGACTTGTCTGTTCGATAAAAAAAAAAAGACCACCCTAATGCTTTCACAAATTTTTTTTTTAGTTATAGAAATTTTCAATTATTTTTTTATTTAGGTAAATTTACAGCCAAGTTCGGTTAGAAAGATTTTATTTGTATTGGTAATTATTGTATTGATGAATATATTTTACTGAAAATTTGAAATAAAAATAAAATTACTGCGGTAAATGAATTAAATATATAGGTAGTTTAAAACTTTTAAACATATTTTAAGGGGAAACGGAACACGATGTACATGTTAAAAATTTTTTTTTAAATTTCAATAGGTTTCTTTATTTTGTTGATGGCCCAAAATCTCTATATGATGTAGTAATGAAAATTTTTAGTTTTTTAAAATTAGTTATACCTATTCAGTACAAAATATAACTGAGTATATCGACCAGTTACTATTTTTCCTGAAAAATTTAACGGTTAACGGATTATTTTTTTTTATATTTTATAGCACTAAAGAGAATAATAAAAGTTTTTTTGAATTTTGCCTGCCACCAAACATAAGCAAAATATTCGAAACACTAATCTATGATAAAATAAACACACTTGCAAGCGAAAATAATATTTTAGTTGACAGCCAGATTTGTTTCAGGTCCAAGCATGGTACTACTCTTGATGTTACGAAATTAGTTTCAGACGGTTGTTGAAATAAAAGAAGAAAAATACTACCGAAGCATGACTCATTGACCTCGAAAAAGCATTATTAGTATATTGTTAGAAGGACCCATTTATAAGCAATTAAAATAAAAAATTGCCAAGCGACCTTGTTAACATTATCCACGTTATGATTTCTGACAATCAATACAATTATCTCATCCACCGACACAAAAGCATGCCATATAATGCATAACATCAAAAATAGTCTGCAGCAAGCAACAGTAAATTCACTTATTTTATTTCCACTTCCTCCATATAATAATAAAATATTAAAACTCTTAAATACATTTCAAGGGCAAAAACTATTCATTAGATTTCGCTGATGATATAATAAGAGTGAGACACTATTTTATAGAATATGATGTAGGCTCTATGTGAAATATTTTTAAAAATAAAAGATTAAAAATTCTAGGTATATTTCACTAATTCTTAATCGATATCGATTATTACACATCCTGCGGACACACCTAGATCTTAATTGATAGTAAGGATAAGATGAACATAACTTCAAAAAAATTGTTTAACATTATATCTGATTATTGGAAAATAAAAATAAATTGGAACAAATGTGAAATTATCATTTTTCGCAATACTTACAAGAATCTTAGTTATAACTATAAAAAGATCTGGCGGAAATTGAAAATTAAAAACACCACGACAAATGAAAGCCCCCCTCGAAGTTCATCTTACGTAAAATCTGATTTAATCATGTATGTAACTATTTTATAATAGATTTCTTAATGCCAGATTAAAAATTACAAGCTATGAAGACCTACTCTCACCTACTCTCTCTATGTGGTACAACGTAAGTGCTGATGACAAAAATGAGAATTGTTTTTGATAATCAGATTTGTTTTTAGTGATATGTTTAGATTTATGGAATAAAAGTCGAGTTTCCTTTCACTAATCATTTGTATTTATTTTGCAAATATCGATATTTCGGAAGCAACTTACTTCCTTCATCAGTGCTTTGCGACTAATTAATTAGACTAATTAATGAGAAATTTCTAGAGAAGTTGCATAAAATCGTCTATTAATGAAAGTAAGAAGAGAATCGATAATTTTCTAATCTAGTTGATTCGTAAACATTTTGATAGGGCTATTAACACTCCCGAAAATGTCAAATTGATCACATTACAACAAAATTATATTATAAAATATATTATAAATTATAATACCTACAAACAATTTAATCTCTTTTTAAACAATTTTGCAACTAATTCACAAAATAATCTACAGAGTTTGTTAAATGCCAATAAATGTTATTGCTACAATAATTAAGCCAATGTTTGTAGTATTGTGTACGCTTCGAAAGACCAAAATAGTGCACGTCCACTTAGCAACATACAGGTTCATTCTTAATAAAGTAAATTGTTAATAATTAACCATTACTGGTTAATAATAATTAACTGTTATTAAATGGAAAAAATCGCAACTTTTTCACAATAGACTGCAATTTTTTAAAAGCATTTCATTCGAATCTGCCTTAACTTTGTTATGTTTGGGTAGTTCTATAGAAAGAGTGTAAAATTAAATAAAAAAAAAATAGTATTTAAAATTTTTTACAAATTAAATTGTGGCAAAACAAATATGATAATTTTTAAATTTTCAAAGTTGTCATAGACTGTATAGATAGCCATTTTTTATATAAAAAAAAAGATCTCGTTAGCTAGGAAATTGAACTTTTGAGCACGAGTTGAATTCTGATGACAACACTTTCTATCAAAATTAGAGGTGACACGGCCCCCGCCAAATCTTTCCCACTAGTGACCTATTTTATTTAAAATTGGTCCAAAACCTGGTTTCTGAAGTTAACACTTTTTATAACAATTTGGAGTACCTGGTTTCTTGTTGAAACTCTTATTTGAACAAATACAGTTCACAATTTTAGTACACAATTTAGTTTGCATCATAATGAAAAAACCGATATCCTACGTTCAGTATTTGTAATAAATTCTAAAAAAATAAGAAAAATAAAAATGTTATTCTTTGTAGATTATTAAAATATATAATTAAATTTTTGTTATATTTCAAGCTATAAGAGAGTAAGACATTTTCTGTAGAATTAACCAGATATATTAAAACTAAGATTTATTATTTCAGAATAATGTCACAATATTTCATATATATTCGCGTGCACGCATTTGTACATAATTATGTACATATAGAAATTCCAACCCTTTTTAAATTTTCATCAATATAACACTTTAGCTAGTAGAAAAACAAACAGGAAAATTAAATAAAGATATTACAATATAACCGGATGCATGGTTATACATCCTTCCTTCCTTTCGTCTTCCTGTAAAACTGTCATAGTATTACTATAAAAATGTATTTAAAACAAAAAATAAACATAAATCCATACACACGTGTACATTTTGTGTTAGCACGTAGTTAGTTTCCATTGTTTTGTAATAATTTTTGCAACAGACCGAAAAACAGGATATTTTCGTTACAATGTTTACTTTATAGTTTATTTTAAATACAAAACATAACAAAAATATATAAATTTATCTCAATTCACAATGCAAAAGAGATACAAATAACATTGTGGGAGGACATAACATTAAATGAAATAATGATGTTAGTGGATGATATGGTGTAAGAACTTTAGTGAATGTTTTTATTAATGGTACATTAATATTGCACTCAAATGACACTAAAAATATTATTTTTTACAATTTAATACAACCCAACTATTATTATTATATATTATTAGTAATATAGGGTGTGTCATATAAAAATTTACTGATACTATTTTTTCATTCAATAAAATCTAAAGATGTGAATTTTTTTTTTTTAAAATCACTTTAATATTATACGAAAATAATGTAATTAATACAAAATATAACTATGAGTATTTGTTTAACACAAATAAAATAACAATTTAATTTAATGACATTTTGAAATCAGTGTCGGAGTCTTATTCTATGTATATAATTTGTTTAAACACCCACTTGGTAAATCTCAGATGTCAAACGTTTATTTCACCCAAGTCCATTTATCAAAAAACTCAGAACGCAAAAAATCAATTAGCAAATTTTTTACTTATCAAATTTGCAATTAGCAAATATCCATTATCCATATCCAAATTATCCATATCCACAAAAAAAAAAAACATTCTTTATCAATAACCGTATCATAGTTTGTAGACTCAAAGCAAAAAAGATAAAAAGAAGGTTTCAATAAATGAGTAGAGAAGTTTTAGGTGGCATTTTTATATATAACCGCTGGTATAAAAAAGGAAATATCTTCTTTACCCAAAGTTGGGACCCGGATAATTATGTACATATATATAGCAGATCCCGAATTTAGAGAGGTTTTAGAACTTATTACAAAGTTAGAGTAAATTGTAATAAATTAAATTGAAATTGAAATAGGTACATATATATATATTATTTATGTTATTTGATGTTATTTTAAAATTTGCCATGTTTTATAAAGTAAAAATTTTAAATCTACCGTTTCCAATAAATGCGTGTTTCGGAAAAGTTATTTTTTACGATGTGATTTTTGCAATGTTGAGATCAACTGTGCTATATCCTATCAGTTAAATACAGAGTTACATTATTACATGTTGTATTAAATTTAATACACCTAAATCGCGTAAAAAAAGATACGGTATCCATATAAAAATAGATGATTGGTTCTACATTTGAAAAATCAAATAAAATAATGTGATTAGATATATATAAACTCAAGGTTTTTATATGCTTTATCAATTTTTTATTTAAATGCATAATAGATATGTTTATTACTACAGGAAAATAAAAAATAACTTAATTAAAAATACTAATTTAACAAAACATAACTAATAAAATTAATTTTAATTTAACAAAACATAACTAAAAAAAATTATTTTTAAGAGTTTACAAGAGTTTCATTTAAGACTTCGTGGAAGTAAGACGTGAAATTTTAGTGAAGCTTTTGGGTAAAAATCAACGTATTTTGTTGAATACTAAAAATGATAAAAATAAAAAAAAAAAAAAAAGTTATGAGTGAAAATATTATTCAAGGGACAGAACAAACTATTGATAATTTTAATAAAATAATAAATAAGTGTAACGATCTAGCACGTGTTAAAATAAAAAATAATAAAAAAAAAAAAAAAACAAAAACAATGACAAATAAAACAAAAAAAACATTGGAGCAATCCAACGAAGATTTAAAAAAAGAAATTTTGGAATTAAAATCTATAATACAAAATTTAAAACAAAATAAAATAGAAAAAACAACAAAAAATAATAATGACAATGAAGGTTCTTATAACCAAAATAGGTACGAGGTACTCGGTACACTCGAAGAAATGGAAGAAGAATCACCGAATACAGATAATAACGAAGAATTTAAAAAATTAATAGAAACGGCAAAAACAAAAAATTTAAAGAAAAAAGAAGAACAAAAATCCAGAGCCAATATAATATTATCAACAGATAATAAACAAATTAGAGAACCAATAGAAGTGACAAATACAACAGAAAATGAAAATCAAAACAATAACAACACAAGTAACAAGAGTAAAGAAAAAATACCTCCGATTATTATTTACAACCAAGAGATGCCAGAATTAAAAAATATTCTGAAAAATAAACAAATAAAAGATTTTTCTGTGAAAAAAATTAATGATGAAAAACATTTAATTTTTTTAAACAATATCATAGACTATAATAAAACAAAAGAACTGTTAAAAAAAATCAACGCAAATTATTTCACATATACGCCAAAGGCACAAAAAAATAAAACATTAATATTGAAAGGACTAAATTCAGAAGATGAACCAGAATATATCAAGGAAGAATTACGATCATTAAACTTAGAGAAGGTAAATATAGTGAAAGTAACAAGATTAATAACCAAACGCTCAATAAGAGAAAACAAAAACCTGCCAATATTTATTGTACAAATATCACCGGAAAGTGATATATCAATAATACAAAAGATTAAAAGAATAAACTACCAAATAGTAAGGTGGGAAAAAATTACAAAAAACGAAATACCACAATGCAAAAGATGTCAAAGGTTAGGCCATGCGGCAAGTAATTGTAACATGGACTACCAATGCGTCAAATGTAATAAACAACACGAAATAGGAATGTGCACAATGCCAAAAGAATCAGCCTATGCTGAACTATACTGCGCATTATGCAACAGCAACGGTCATCCAGCATCGTATAGAGGGTGCCCTGAATATATGAAAAAAATTAAAAACACAGAATTAAGAAAGGCAGCAATTAATAAAAGAAATGAAGCCAAAATGAAAATGATAAATAACTATGTACAACCACAGTTGTCGTATGCAAATGCAACCAGAAATTTTAATGGCAACACTATTAGCAATAATAATAATTATAATAATAATAACAAGAACGACAATTATAATAACAATAATAATAAAACTAATAATAATACACTAACAAATTTAATATAAAATAATGAGAATACAAATATTTTACTCGATTTAAAAAAAACTTTACAAATAATAGAAAACAAAATAAATGAACATACAAAAAAAATAGACTACCTATATGAGACAATGCCATTCAACTCATACTATGAATAATAATAATATAAATTATAAAAAAAAATTAAAAATTATCTCTATTAACGTTAACTCTATAATATCAATGTATAAAAGAGCGTACCTAGTACATTTTCTAGAAAAATATAATCCAGATATAGTACTATTGTCAGAAACCAAATTAAATTCTAAGCACAAGCTCAATTTTAAAGATTACAATTTTATAAGAACTGACAGACCGGGAGCTACACAAGGAGGTGGTACAGGTATTCTTATTAAAAAAATATTTAGGTATTGTTTAGATACTCAAAATTTTATTTATGATAAATTTAAATGTCTCGAGATAAGCACAATAGAATTAAAATTAGAGCAAAACAAAAAACTAAAATTAGTAGCATTATATGCAGGGCATAATCATAATGATAGGTTTGAAATTGAATTAAATAAAATTTTTGAGGTTTTAAAATTATACCAGGAAGATACGTTTTATGTAATCGCAGGAGATTTCAATGCTAAGCACACGAACTGGTCAAATAACACAAACAATACAAGAGGGAACATATTTAAAAATTGGTTAGAAAAAAACGATATATTACATAAATCAAAATTATATGGAACCGTAGAGCCAACATATCCGAGAACAAATTCTTATTTAGACTTAGCAATTATTGATTTTAGATTGAACCTAAGTAACAATAGCAATAATAAACTGAGAACGATTCCATATGATAGTGATCATAATGCATTAGAAATAGAATTAATATTGGATACTAATAGGCTAACATTAACAGAAGAAAGTAACAAAAATAAATTAAATTATAAAATAACAAATTGGAAAAAATTTCAAAAAATCTTAGATGAAAAAATGAGTAGCATTTCAACTAATGAAAACCCTTTTATCCCTAATTATAGAAATTTAGAAAATATCGAAATAGAAAATAAGTTAAAAGAGTTAGAAAAAATTATAAATAATGCAGTAGAGTCATGTAGCCCCAAATTTAAGGAACACACTATAGAAAAATTTTTAAATTATAAAATTAGGAAACTTCAAAATTATAAAAGTACAGTATTAACGGCCTTAAAAATGGCACATAGAAACAATCAACACTCATGTAATAGAACAATTAGATTAAAATCATTATTAAGAAATATTAATACACTCATTAAACAAAATTTATACATTCAAAAGAACAAATACTGGGAGAACATTTTAAAAAAAATTCATCCCTCTAATAACAAAAATATGTTCCCTATTATTAATAAATTATTTAGGAAAAAAACAAATAAAAATATCGACAAGCTCAGGATAGAAGAAAATCAAAAATACTTGATTGAGAGCATGGGTATTAATATCAGACAATTAGAAAAGGATGAACAGGGTAGATATATTATAAGAAATCAAACAGATATTTTAGATATTATAGGAAATTATATTGAACAATCACATAACCAAGTACATACAAATTCGTTATTTCAAAATGATATTAGAATACAACAAACAATCATAGAATTTAACAGGCAAATAAAAATAGAAAAGGATGCAAATATAAAAATAATTTATTTTAGTGAGACATGCAAAGCAAATAACTTAACAACAGCTCAAACATGTAATAATTATTTCGTTAAAATAACAGATTTAAAAGAAATATTTAAGACATTAAGCAACAAATGTTCCGCAGGCATTGATAAAATTCCAAATATAGTGTTAAAACATCTTCCAAATAGCATAATAGAAAACTATTGTATAATTTTCAATAATATACTTAATAATTGTTACTTTCCAAAGATGTGGAGAATAGCAAAAATAGTACCAATCCCAAAACCAGGAAAAGATCATAATGATCCAAAAAATTTTAGACCAATAAATTTATTACCAAACATAAGTAAAGTATTAGAAATTATAATAGCCAAAAACATTACAAAATTTATTAAAGAAAAAAGAATTATGCCAGAAAACCAGTTCGGATTTAGAAAAAAACATTCAGCAGTACATGCAATAAATAAATTAACGTCTGATATATGCTGGGCAATTAATAAAAAGGAATGTGTGGGAGCATGCCTTATAGACTTAAAAGAAGCTTTCAATTCGGTATGGATTGATGGACTAATTTTCAAACTTTTAAAATATAATTTTCCAACTCAGATAATAAAAATGATAAAAAATATGCTAGAAGATAAAAAATTTATCACAGTAGATGGACAAACATGTTCTAAGAAAATATTTAAAATAACAAATGGTTTACAGCAAGGGACTGTAAACGCACCTTTGCTCTTTAATTTATATATTGCTGAGCTATTAAATAAACTAAATCAAAACCAGTCTCTGACAAGGAGCTTGGCCTTTGCGGATGATCTTATTATTTATAATGTAAATAGATATGTATCAAAAATGCAAGCACAGCTGCAAGAAAATTATAATGAAACACAAAGCTATATTGATACTTGGAAACTAAGAATCAATTATAGCAAGTGTGAAGTTATATTATTCAGAACAAGTCTAGATAAAGCTAACTCTGATGTTAGAAAAAACTGGCGAAAGTTCCACATAAAAACTAGAGACAACACAAAAATTACGAACCAAAAGTCTGTCAGATATTTGGGCGTAAACTTAACCTACAATTTAAATTATAAGAAACATATTTCCAATCAATTAGAAAAAGCGAGGAAAGCTTTTATGGCTTCCAGGAAGCTCTTCTATGAGAAAGGAATAAATAACAGAGTCAAAATCATAGGGTACCAAGCAATGATAAGACCTATTCTTACATATGCTTGCCCAATATGGTATAATATAAGTCCATCATGTATGGAGTTATTGAGAAAGTTTGAAAGAAAGTGTATAAGGCATTGCACAGGTAAATTTAGAAAACCGGAATCAGACTACAAACACTATATATCGAACAAAACGCTCTATGAGACTAGCAAAATCAATAAAATAGATCAATTTATAATTAACTTAACGAGAAAGCATTTTTCTAGGGTAGAATTTGTGACAGAAAATAGTCTGATTGCTCACTCAATA
The DNA here is from genome assembly GCA_963942445.1 of Argyra leucocephala. NCBI lineage: Eukaryota > Metazoa > Arthropoda > Insecta > Diptera > Dolichopodidae > Argyra > Argyra leucocephala. The sequence goes on along the minus strand of OZ012681.1, from coordinate 73,097,962 downwards.
CATCCAGATGATGGGTACATTGAGATGACAATGAGAACCGGTTATATACCTCCAGAAGGATGGATTTACCTGGATAAAAATAAATATATTCAAAATGATGATAAAGTGCCCATAATATACCATATATTTAGGAGAGCTACAAATAAAAAAATAGAATACCAACCAAATTTTAAAACCGAAGATAATAGAGAAATGTTAAGGTACGATATGTATATAACAAATAAAGACTTATTAAGCACCGATAAGTATTGGTGGCTTGAACAGAATAATGAATAAACTCATAAAAACATAGTATAGTTAGGGTAAATATAAGTTAGATTAGGATAGTTGTAAGTTAGTTATAATTAGGTGATAGTCTAGAATAAGTAGTATAGAGTTTTATAAAAACAAAATACAAATTAAAAATTGGTTTTTATTAGAAAAAAAGTTTTTCCAGTTAAATTATACAAAGAAAGAATGCACTTACGCATTAATAAAATAATAATAAATAGCTAACAGCTGATCAAGTAAATTAATAAATTTAAGAAATACTAAATCTTAGAGTACCTTCCTCAAAAGGTCATTAAGTTTGGAAATAAGAAATAAGAAAATTTGGTTTAAGTGTTTTTTGTACAGATATAAGAAAAAAAAAAAAGAAATGGATTAAAAAAAATAAAACACATTAAAAAAAAAAAAAAAAAAAAAAAAATTATTTTTAATGTAACAAAACATAACTAAAAAAATCCATTTTAATGAAAATAAATTGGAGAAATATAACATAAAATATAATCTTTAATTGCTATCATTGCTTGATGCAATTCGCATTCGTTTTTGCATTACTGGAACGTCACTTTCGTCACTAGAAATATATTCCACTACATTCTCAATCTCAAGAAGTATTGCTGGTGTTTCAGTGGTTTTAGAAAAAAAATCTATTAGCAATGTCTGTGTTTCTGGTTTGATAAGACTATTATGTAGCTCTCGATAATTACCCATGAATAATTTCAAGTCTCGTTGAAATTTGCTAGCTCTTTCTTCAATAGGATCATGCTTGCCGAAATGATTCCTCAATTTAAAAGCCAGGTCGAGTCCTTCTTTAATTAGGTCGGCGGTGAGTGTAGTAGGAACCACTTCGTCATCGTCACTTGGGTATCGGGTGTCTCAACCGCAAAACCAATGATTTCATGACTGCTAAGTGCCTTATCCGCTAACAATTCATCAATGTCTGCAGACGATAGATCATCAAAACCTTCGCCACCTACTTTATGAGCTAAGGCTATTGGTGTACTCATCTGTATTAGATGGTATTGGATTATTATTTTGGACACATTCCGGCCAAAGTGGTCTCAAACATCCGTTTAATGTCGATGGTCTTAACTCGGATAGAGCTAATCCAGCATGTTTGATGCAATCATTAATGGAAAATTTCTTCCACGCGTCTATGACTTTTAATTTTTCATCATTCATTAATAGAATTTTTTTTTTTCATTTTTTTGAATCGCGTTAAATCAAAGCACTACGCGTAAAAAAAGAACGTAATGTTTTTTTGTTGAATCGCGTTAAATCAAATACGCGTAAAAAAGTTCGCGTAAAAACAGAATTAGGTGTACATACATTTTGTCTAATAAATTAAAGAGAACTCCGGTTTTGATTGAAGATAAAATTTCTAAATGTCAGGTTTAAGGAGACAGGCCTGAGTTTTTTTAAGAGAAATGCAAGCTTTGACGTGTTAATTTTTGATTTATTTATTTATTCATTTATTTGTACATGAGGCCTGACATTATGTCTAGAAAGTATAGCAAAACCCGTATATCTAGAAAATCTATAAAATTCAGCTTAAGGAAATATTATTCAGTATCAATTATAGTTATAAAATATAAATCTAGGTAAGTAAAGATTATCATTCCAGCTGCTTATGAAAAACCAATTAGCACTTAATTTTGTCTTTGTGATACCACGACTCGACTGATCTATTTGTTGTTGTTGATTTTTAAGGAATATTTAAATTTAAAATTTTTGTGTGATCTTCCAAAGATGAGTTAATTGAACAAGTAGAAAGGTGTATTTTTACATAAGATTTTTTTTCATAAAACAGATACACTTTTACAAGTCACAGATACCGTACTTTAGATACACTAGTACAGCTTTAAGAACATCGTTAACCCTATGAAACCTACAAGGATTATAAAATAATAACTTTTAATCTGGATAATTCACTTACACTCATTCCAGCATAGACTCCCCAGTATATGAAATATAGGAATATTAAGGATAAAACTAATTTGGTTTTTACCCATTCACAATAATGTAGTAAGGTAATTTCCAAAGTTTAAGGCCCATTTTTTCTTCTTCCAGTAAAAGTATTGGTAATGAAACAATCAGTTTACTTTACAATCACAGTAAACTGAAAATTTTTAAAATTTGGTTTTTTCATCGTATCAGTTTTCATACTGGCAGTAATAGTACAATTTTTGATTGGTAGTACATTTTTTATTACTTTTTTATATTTTTTGAAAAGAAGTAAACGTCAGTTTTGTTTATTTTGAACAAAAAATTGGAATTAATTTATGTTGATTTTGTAAATAAAGAAAAAATATGAAAAAGCAAATAAATAATAGAAGATTAGCTATAATTTTACAGCAGATGAAGAAGACATTATTCTTCATTACCATGAATATCAGCAATTAGAAATATGATTTATAATTCTTAAATAAAATGTGATTTTATTTTTAATTTCATTTAAACAAATTATGAAATTAAGTAAATTTTTTTTTATATGTACATATATGAAGTACATGAGTTTGTAATTAATTTTTAATTAAATAATAATTTAATTAATTTTTAATTAAATAATAATTTAATTAATTGGTGATATTACAGTCCAAAAAAATGTTATAAAAAATTAGAATTTCAGTTACGTTGAAAACTACCCTCTTATCAAAACTGGTCTCCAAATGATTGCTGTTATTGTAAGTTGTTCTTCTCATATTATCTTCAGAACTATTGTCGTCGTTATTACCGATAGTATTTGAAATTACAAAATCTATTGGTATTAAAGGATCTACTGGAGGATCACTTTCTTTTAGTTTTAGTGCAATATTATGTAATACTGACCATGCCTCTTCAACAACCAATGCAGTATTAACGTTTATTCGCATACCAAGTGACAAAACCGGCAAACGTCTTTTTAGTACTCCAAAGTCTCTTTCTATAACATTTCTTGTTCGAATTTGCGATTAATTATAAAGAATTTCACCTTGCGTTTGAGGGTTGGATAGGAGCGTTAACATATACGAACTAACAAGTATATCAACTATTCCCAAGTATGAAACAATCCTTATAAGAACTACTCTCAATTTTTGCTTGAAACACGAGTTACGAAAGAAATTATACTATTGTATGCAGATCCTGGCCAACGGCTGACAATCAATTATTTATAAATTGGAATTAATAACGGCTGACACATTTAATGAAAAATATCCTTTTCGGTTTCGGTATATTTCAGCATAGGGCCCACCGGGGAACTGTATCCTGACATGAGTACAATATATTGCTTTTGGAATAACTTATTCTGAAAAATGCGAAGTTTGTAGATTAAATTTCTTCTGCAGTCAGTGGTAACGTTATATAAGCTGGTGCTAATTTAGTTATAGCTATACTAGTTCTTTTTACGATAAGTGAAGTAGATGATATTATTATACCAATAAAATCAACCACCCTTAGCATATTACCTGCTGCATAGAATCTTAATGTCAGTAGTAGGATTTGTATTGGAGTATTTACCACAGCTCTAATAAAATAAAAAGAGTAGCAGTTGAATAATTACCATAAAACCATAATATTTGTCGAGCGTATTCAAAGCATAATTATGAATATAAATATAATACACGAAATAGGTACCTTGAAACTTTTGGTTCAATGTCATTTATTATTAGTCCCAAAATATGAAGAACAGATTTTCTTGAAAGACGGAATCTTTTAAGAAATCCCAACTTCCTCATCCAAAGTAACGAGAAAATTTGCTTTTATTTTATATTGTCTTTGTTTTCTGACACGACCTTTATCTTCAGAATCAGAATCAATTACCAAATCTAAACATTTTCAATCTTTATAAGCTCTTTTTTAATGAAAATTCTTCAAAAAATTACAAACTCTTATTATTTTCATATAATATTTCTTATTTAAAATTTACAATGTTTTTCTAATCCGTCAGTAAATCAATTTACTGAAAAAATTCCTACAGTAAACTTAACTAACAGTAAAACTGTCTGTAAAAAGTTTACTATAAGTTGAAAAAACAAATTTTTTAAAAACCGACAGTTTTACTGAGAGATGAAAAAATGCCCCTAAGAAAAATATTTTTGTAAATTACATTGATTTCATCATTGCACGCTAGGGTTTAATTAACAGTAAGCACCCGAATTTTTTGTTCAATTAACAAATTGTCAACCGGGTGATTTATTTCAACTCTTGGTAGATTTGTTGTGTGAATATTACGTACATAAATAATTATGGTCTGAGTTGCAAACAAAACTAATTTTAGCTCATTATTTTGAGGCCAAAGCACAGCATCGAGTTCATCGTTAATTTTTGAAAAAGATTTGTGAATATCAGCAATGGAACCACAGACGTGAAATTGGATATCATCTGCATAAACTGGATACTGGAGCAGATAATTTTCAAATAGAAAAAACAGTATCGAAGTCAGTACAGTCGATATCCATGTGGTACGCCACAACTTGTTCAGTGTGCATAAGTACATAATTTGATTTAACGTAATTTAGATAAACAAATTGAGCTCTGCTGGATAAATAACTATGAATTGGCGTTAAAGCAGAAGATTCAAAATAAGAATCAGATCGAATTGCAAATAAAATATGCTAAGGTTGAAAGTTAGACAACTAGGTTCTTTTCTAGACTTTTCTGAACCTGGTCAATAGCATGTATTTTCTGTTCTTGTAATTCTTAGGAGCGTTGTTGATTACATATTTTAATATCAGATAGTCAATGACCGTTTCCTACATAAGAAAATATCCGGCGTCCCAAGTGTTGGAACCGAAGACCTTGACTTTTTTTTTTTATTTTTATATTATCTTTCTATATTCTTTCTATATTCTTTGCATCAACATTTATTAATAATATGGAGGAAGGTTTTACTTTATTACTTAAATTACGAAAATTAGGATTCTCTTTAATCTCTCAACTTATTCTTAGATAATAGAGTTTATAGGGTTTCGTTCAGATCATCTATTTCAACATCATTTATGGCCAACTAAGTTGTTCCACAAGGTAGTCACTCAGGAACTTTTTTGTTTATAATTTCTATTATGATGTTGCCTCAGTAATCAAAAAAGTGCATAACAAATTTAAGCGGATGATAAGAAAATTTAGAAAAAAAAAATAAAGTCTGGAAGTGACATAGTGTTACTTTAAAATAACTTTGATAATTTCGTTCTCTGATGTACAAATAATAACTTACTTTTCAACATTAAAAAATCAGCATTAATGCGTTATAATCGCCGTTCTAATCAATTCGCTTATAATTTTTCTTTTAATGGTGACCTATTACTAAAAGTTAATTTCATTAAAGACTTAATAAAATTGTTATTAACACCGATTCTCGAGTTCAATCCGTTAATCTTCTTACTGGGGCACAACATAGAGCTAACTATGGTAGATTTGAATCTATTAGAATCCACAGAATGTTAATATTGGGAAATAAATACAAGGCTTTAATGGACTTCTCCATTTCAAAATCCTTTAAAAAAAACAACTACCTATACCTACCTACTCGTATAAGCTTCATTAATATTTAGTATTATTGTTAAATTATGCAACTTTAAGTTATAACTATATATACTAGCTATTCCCGGCGTAACATTCGCCGGTCTAGCATTAGCATTATAAATGAAACAATTTATTTTATTTATTTATTTTCTTAAAAAGAATCCAAAAAAGCGAAAGGGATATTACCTAATTATAAAAAGCTATTTAAGTGATCGTTATTTCTTTGTTAAATACAAGTCTGAATGTTCAAATATAAGTAAAATAGAAGCAGGAGTACCACAAGGCAGTGTTTTGGGACCAGTTTTATATCTCCTGTATACAGCTGATATTCCAATACCAAGAAAACAGAATACACTATTAGCAACATTTGCAGATGATACTGTTCTACTTGCTTCACATGACTGCTTAAAAACACTAAACAGGTACAAAAAATTATGAATAAAACAATGACTTGGTTCAAAACTTGGAATATCCAAATTAATGAAGACAAAACTACTCAAGTTATATAGACAACAAGAACTCGATACGATCCTGAACCAATAATGATAAATAATAATGAAATAAAAATCGAAAATCAAGCTAAATACCTAGGGATGCACATTGACAATAAATTGACACGGAAGAACCACATAATCCACAATCCACGTAATCAAATAAGGCTAAAATCCGGACAACTACAATGGCTTTTGGGAAATAAATCTAAATTGATAATGAACAACAAGCTGCTACTTTACAAAACAATCATTAAACCGATATGGACATATGGTGCAGAAATCTGGGGTACTTCAAGCAATACCAACATTAATTTAATACAAAGAGCACAATCAAAAATAATTAGAACGATAGCGAGAGCCGAATGGTATGTGAGAAATGATGATCTACACCGTGATTTAAAAATACTAACAATAAATGAAGAAATTAAGAAGACAAGTTTAAAATATCAACAAAAAATACCAACCCATTCTAACAATGAAATTAGCACTCTACCAGAACAAGAAAGAATAAGAAACAGACGCCTGAAAAAATACAGACCACATGATTTAATAAATAGATTTTAAGTTAAAAAAAAAAAAAAAAAAAAAAAAATAAGCAAAAATATAATGTAAATGAATTTTATAAAAAAATTACTATATAAAATGATTGTATAGTTATACTCTACCCAAAATGTAAGGAAAATTACTAGGTGTCTTATATTAAGACAGATGTAAATAAAAATGGGAAAAAAAAAAAAAAAAGAATCAATATTTTACATATGTTTTTATTACATAATAAATAAGTTAAATTGAAGAACTTAAAACTAAAATTCACTTTATTTAATATCTTAAAAATAGTTTAACATTTTAATACTTATTCAAACATTTCATAATATTTTATACTACACTAACACTATCAAAAGATCGTACTCCAGATAAAGCAACATACAAATGTGAAATAGAGAATTGTGTTTTTAGTGAAATATTTGAATAAGTATTAAAATGTTAAACTATTTTTAAGATATAAAATAATAATGTAAAAATAAAAATTTTTAAAATATACTTTTATCAAAATCAAACTAGCCCCCTAAAAAGTAGAAAATAAAACTAGTGGTGGATGTTGAGCATTTAGAACTACTATAAGATAAAACACAAAAGTATATAATGAATCTTGCTGGAATATTGTAAATGGAAAATTTATTAGTTACCGCTTGAAAAAAATCACGAATATTAAAAGAACATCACAAAGCGTTTCCAAATTCCCATTAACAATATTCCAGCAAGATTCATTATATACTTTTGTGTTTTATCTTATACTAGTTCTAGATGCTCAACATCCACCACTAGTTTTATTTTCTACTTTTTAGGGGACTAGTTTGATTTCGATAAAAGTATATTTTAAAAATTTTTATTTTTACATTATTATTTAATTTTAAACTTTTTAGTTTTAAGTGAAACCTATAGGTATTATAATTTCAGAAAGAGTATATAAGTGTAAACTCTTCTGTCTATAACACAATTAGTTTTCGAAATATGCCTGAGACGTGCTAGAAGTTGTTCATCAGCAACCCGAACCAGTTCAAATTTTTGAAATCGGTAGAAAGCGTATTTATTTATTTGTAAAAGAGTATCTAAGTTTACATTTTCATGCCTGTAATATAATTGGTTTTCAAATATGCCAGAGACGTGCTAGGAGTTGTTCGACAGCAACTCGACCTAGTCCACATTTTCGAAATAGTTAAGAGTCGTATTTCTTTATTTGTGAAAAGGAATCTAAGTGTAAATTTTCATGCCTGTAATACAATTGGTTTTCAAATATGCCTGGGACGTGCTAGGAGTTGTTCGGCAGCAACTCGAACCTGTCCAAATTTTTTTGGAATCGGTAGGAGTCGTATTTAATTATTTGTGAAAGAGTATCTAAGTGTAAATTTACATGCCTGTAATACAATTGGTTTTCAAATATGTGTGAGAGGTGCTAGGAGTTGTTCGGCAGCAACCGGACCTAGTCCACATTTTCGAAATAGTTAACAGTCGTATTTCTTTATTTGTGAAAGAGTATCTAAGTGTAAATTTTCATGCCTGTAATACAATTGGTTTTCAAATATGCCTGAGACGTGCTAGGAGTTGTTTGGCAGCAACCCGAACCAGTCAACATTTTCGAAATCGGTAAAAGTCGTATATCTTTATTTATGAAGAAGTATCTGAGGGTAAATTTTCATGCCTGTATTACAATTGGTTTTCAAATATGCCTGGGACGTGCTAGGAGTTGTGCGGCAGCAACCCGAACCTGTCATTTGATAGCTTTGTAAGGTACCGTGTCCGGTTGCTTTTTTCATCATGAGTAACTGTGCAAAATTTCAGAACTCTATCTTTAAATTTTTTAAACAAAATTATTTTTTTCCTTTTTGCGTTTGGTTTTAATATTAACAAAAAAATTCCAACCTACCTACCAAACATACCTATATACATATATGCATACATATATACACACATATATACATACATACATATATAAATACATACATGCATACATACATACATATATACATACGCCGGGAATAGCTTGTAATTTACAATATAGTTTGATCTATCTATAACTATTTTTTTTATATTTCTTATTTAGGTATTTATTTATTTATTAAACAGTGGACCTGTAGATAAATCCGCAGGCCTACTTCAGGTTTATATTTTTTGTTTTATAGCACTTTTCACTATATGTATTAAAATTTTATTTTCACAACAGGTATTATAATACGAACGGTATCATAAATTATTATAATTGTAATTATTATTGTTATTTAAATAATAATAATACTAAAATGAATAAAAGATGAATAAAATTATAATATTACAATATTTATAATACTAGTTTTGTAACCCGCCATAAATGAAGGAAGCAAAATAAATTCTAGCATTTCTTCCTTCATTAGAGTTTTTATTTCAAGTTTAAGAAAAATATGTAATTGCTTACTAATTTATCAATATCATACCTTTATTTTTGTATTATAACGCTTTTAATTACCATATAAACAGAATATTTGTAGTAAGGTGCAAAATTTTTAATTCCCTAATTATTTACTCGGTTATTTACTCGATCATTTTAACGACATCTTATTTGCCATTATTCGAAATTTAAACATATATTATCCTAAGACCTCAATAATTCTAAATAATCAATATTCTTAGACATTATATTGTATAAAATTAATTATAATATAAGTGAGTCAAAAATATAATTTCAATTTAAATTAGTATAGAAATACTAAATTCAAATAATATTTTTACAATCATAGCAGGGTTGTACTGTAAAATTCAAATTGTAAAATGAAATTAATTAAGACATAATAAAAGTAAAAAGTTCTATGGCCCCATCTAAATTGAAGACTTGAATGACATGACAATCATTATGAAATGATGGGCAAATGACAGAGATGACAGATGACAGAAGACAGAGTGAACAGGATGAAAACAGGATGAAAACAGGATGAAAACAGGATGAAAACAGGATGAACACAGGATGAAAACAGGATGAACAGGATGAAAACAGGATGAACAGGATGAAAACAGAATGAACAGGATGAAAACAGGATGAACAGGATGAAAACAGGATGAACAGGATGAACAGGATGAACAGGATGCACAGGATCATCAGGATGAACAGGATGAACAGCCTGAACAGGATGAACAGAATGAACAGGATGAACAGGATGAAAACAGGATGAAAACAGGATGAAAACAGGATGAAAACAGGATGAAAACAGGATGAACAGGATGAAAAGGGTGAAAACAGGATGAAAACAGGATGAAAACAGGATGAAAACAGGATGAACAGGATGAACAGGATGAACAGGATGAACAGGATGAAAACAGGATGAACAGGATGAAAACAGGATGAACAGGATGAACAGGATGAACAGGATGAACAGGATGAACAGGATGAACAGGATGAACAGGATGAACAGGATGAACAGGATGAACAGGATGAACAGGATGAACAGGATGAACAGGATGAACAGGATGAACAGGATGAACAGGATGAACAGGATGAACAGGATGAACAGGATGAACAGGATGAACAGGATGAACAGGATGAACAGGATGAACAGGATGAACAGGATGAACAGGATGAACAGGATGAACAGGATGAACAGGATGAACAGGATGAACAGGATGAACAGGATGAACAGGATGAACAGGATGAACAGGATGAACAGGATGAACAGGATGAACAGGATGAACAGGATGAACAGGATGAACAGGATGAACAGGATGAACAGGATGAACAGGATGAACAGGATGAACAGGATGAACAGGATGAACAGGATGAACAGGATGAACAGGATGAACAGGATGAACAGGATGAACAGGATGAACAGGATGAACAGGATGAACAGGATGAACAGGATGAACAGGATGAACAGGATGAACAGGATGAACAGGATGAACAGGATGAACAGGATGAACAGGATGAACAGGATGAACAGGATGAACAGGATGAACAGGATGAACAGGATGAACAGGATGAACACAGGATGAAAACAGGATGAACAGGATGAAAACAGGATGAACAGGATGAACAGGATGAACAGGATGAAAATAGGATGAACAGGATGAAAACAGGATGAACAGGATGAAAACATAATGAACAGGATGAAAACAGGATGAACAGGATGAAAACAGGATGAACAGGATGAAAACAGGATGAACAGGATGAAAACAGGATGAACAGGATGAAAACAGGATGAACAGGATGAAAACAGGATGAACAGGATGAACAGGATGAACAGCATGAAAACAGGATGAACAGCATGAACAGCATGAAAACAGGATGAACAGCATGAAAACAGGATGAACAGGATGAACAGGATGAAAACAGGATGAACAGCATGAAAACAGGATGAACAGGATGAACACAGGATGAACAGGATGAAAACAGGATGAACAGGATGAAAACAGGATGAACAGGATAAAAACAGGATGAACAGGATGAAAACAGGATGAAAACAGGATGAACAGGATGAAAACAGGATGAACAGGATGAAAACAGGATGAACAGGATGAAAACAGGATGAACGGGGCGAAAAGGATGAAAACAGGATGAAAACAGGATCAAAACAGGATGAAAACAGGATCAAAACAGGATGAACAGGATGAACAGGATGAACAGGATGAACAGGATGAACAGGATTTATAGGATGAACAGATGAACAGGATGAACAGGATGAAAACAGGATGAACAGGATGAAAATAGGATGAACAGGATGAAAACAGGATGAAAACAGGATGAAAACAGGATGAAAACAGGATGAACAGGATGAAAACAGGATGAAAACAGGATGAACAGGATGAAAACAGGATGAACAGGTTGAAAACAGGATGAACAGGATGAAAACAGGATGAACAGGATGAAAACAGGATGAACAGGATGAAAACAGGATGAACAGGATGAAAACAGGATGAACAGGCTGAAAACAGGATGAACAGGATGAAAAGGATGAAAACAGGATGAACAGGATGAAAACAGGATGAACAGGATGAAAACAGGATGAACAGGATGAAAACAGGATGAACAGGATGAACAGGATGAACAGGAGGAACAGGATGAAAACAGGATGAAAACAGGATGAACAGGATGAACAGGATGAACAGGATGAACAGGATGAACAGAATGAACAGGATGAACAGGATTTACAGGATGAACAGGATGAACAGGATGAACAGGATGAAAACAGCATGAACAGGATGAAACCAGGATGAAAACAGGATGAAAACAGGATGAAACAGGATGAAAACAGGATGAACAGGATGAAAACAGGATGAACATGATGAAAACAGGATGAACAGGATGAAAACAGGATGAAAACAGGATGAAAACAGGATGAAAACAGGATGAAAACAGGATGAAAACAGGATGAACAGGATGAAAACAGGATGAACAGGATAAAAACAGGATGAAAACAGGATGAACAGGATGAAAACAGGATGAACAGGATGAACAGGATGAAAACAGGATGAAAACAGGATGAAAACAGGATGAAAACAGGATGAACAGGATGAAAACAGGATGAAAAGGATGAAAACAGGATGGAAACAGGATGAAAACAGGATGAAAACAGGATGAAAACAGGATGAACAGGATGTATACAGGATGAACAGGATGAACAGGATGAACAGGATGAAAACAGGATGAAAACAGGTTGAAAACAGGATGAAAACAGGATGAACAGGATGAAAACAGGATGAAAAGGATGAACACAGGATGAAAACAGGATGAACAGGATGAAAACAGGATGAACAGGATAAACCGGATGAACAGGATGGACAGGATGAACAGGATGAACAGGATGAACTGGATGAACAGGATGAAAACAGGATGAACAGGATGAAAACAGGATGAACAGGATGAAAACATAATGAACAGGATGAAAACAGGATGAACAGGATGAAAACAGGATGAACAGGATGAAAACAGGATGAACAGGATGAAAACAGGATGAACAGGATGAAAACAGGATGAACAGGATGAACAGGATGAACAGGATGAACAGGATGAACAGGATGAACAGGATGAACAGGATGAACAGGATGAACAGGATGAACAGGATGAACAGGATGAACAGGATGAACAGGATGAACAGGATGAAAACAGGATGAAAACAGGATGAAAACAGGATGAAAACAGGATGAAAACAGGATGAAAACAGGATGAAAACAGGATGAACACAGGATGAAAACAGGATGAACAGGATGAAAACAGGATGAACAGGATGAACACAGGATGAACAGGATGAAAACAGGATGAACAGAATGAAAACAGTATGAACAGGATGAACAGGATGAACAGGATGAACTGGATGAACAGGATGAAAACAGGATGAACAGGATGAAAACAGGATGAAAACAGGATGAACAGGATGAACAGGATGAACAGGATGAAAACAGGATGAACAGGATGAAAACAGGATGAACAGGATGAACAGGATGAACAGGATGAACAGGATGAAAACAGGATGAACAGGATGAACAGGATGAAAACAGGATGAAAACATGATGAAAACAGGATGAAAAGGATGAACAGGATGAACACAGGATGAAAACAGGATGAACAGAATGAAAACAAGATGAACAGGATGAAAACAGGATGAAAACAGGATGAACAGGATGAAAACAGGATGAACCGGATGAACAGGATGAAAACAGGATGAAAACAGGATGAAAACAGGATGAAAAGGATGAACTGGATGAACACAGGATGAAAACAGGATGAACAGAATGAAAACAGGATGAAAACAGGATGAAAACAGGATGAAAACAGGATGAACAGGATGAAAACAGGATGAAAACAGGATGAAAACAGGATGAAAACAGGATGAAAACAGGATGAAAACAGGATGAACAGGATGAAAACAGGATGAAAACAGGATGAACAGGATGAAAACAGGATGAACAGGATGAACAGGATGAACAGGATGAAAACAGGATGAAAACAGGATGAAAACAGGATGAAAACAGGATGAAAACAGGATGAACAGGATGAAAACAGGATGAAAAGGATGAAAACAGGATGGAAACAGGATGAAAACAGGATGAAAACAGGATGAACAGGATGAAAACAGGATGAACAGGATGAAAACAGGATGAACAGGATGAACAGGATGAACAGGATGAAAACAGGATGAAAACAGGATGAAAACAGGATGAAAACAGGATGAACAGGATGAAAACAGGATGAAAAGGATGAAAACAGGATGGAAATAGGATGAAAACAGGATGAAAACAGGATGAAAACAGGATGAAAACAGGATGAACAGGATGAAATAAGGATGAACAGGATGAACAAGATGAACAGGATAAACAGGATGAACAGGATGAACAGGATGAACAGGATGAAAACAGGATGAAAACAGGATGAAAACAGGATGAAAACAGGATGAAAACAGGACGAACAGGATGAACAGGATGAACACAGGATGAAAACAGGATGAACAGAATGAAAACAGGATGAACAGGATGAAAACAGGATGAAAACAGGATGAAAACAGGATGAAAAAAGGATGAACAGGATGAACAGGATGAACACAGGATGAAAACAGGATGAACAGAATGAAAACAGGATGAACAGGATGAAAACAGGATGAAAACAGTATGAAAACAGGATGAAAACAGGATGAACAGGATGAAAACAGGATGAAAACAGGATGAACCGGATGAAAACAGGATGAACAGGATGAAAACAGGATGAACAGGATGAAAACAGAATGAACAGGATGAAAACAGGATGAAAACAGGATGAAAACAGGATGAACAGGATGAAAACAGGATGAACAGGATGAAAACAGGATGAAAACAGGATGAAAACGGGATGAACAGGATGAAAACAGGATGAAAACCGGATGAACAGGATGAAAACAGGATGAACCGGATGAAAACAGGATGAACAGGATGAAAACAGGATGAACAGGATGAAAACAGGATGAACAGGTTGAAAACTGGATGAACAGGGTGAACAGGATGACCAGGATGAACAGGATGAAAACAGGATGAAAACAGGATGAAAATAGGATGAAAACAGGATGAAAACAGGACGAACAGGATGAAAACAAGATGAAAACAGGATGAACAGGATGAAAACAGGATGAACAGGATGAACAGGATGAACAGGATGAACAGAATGAAAACAGGATGAAAACAGGATGAAAACGGGATGAAAACAGGATGAAAAAAGGATGAAAACAGGATGAAAACGGGATGAAAACGGGACGAAAACAGGATAAAAACAGGTTGAAAACAGGATGAAAACAGGATGAACAGGATGAAAACAGGATGAAAACAGGATGAACAGAATGAAAACAGGATGAAAACAGGATGAAAACAGGATGAAAACAGGATGAACAGGATGAAAACAGGATGAACATGATGAAAACAGGATGAACAGGATGAAAACAGGATGAAAACAGGATGAAAACAGGATGAAAACAGGATGAAAACAGGATGAAAACAGGATGAACAGGATGAAAACAGGATGAAAACAGGATGAACAGGATGAAAACAGGATGAACAGGATGAACAGGATGAAAACAGGATGAACAGGATGAAAACAGGATGAAAAGGATGAAAATAGGATGAACAGGATGAAAACAGGATGAAAACAGGATGAACAGGATGAAAAAAGGGTGAACAGGATGAAAACAGGATGAAAAGGATGAAAATAGGATGAACAGGATGAAAACAGGATGAAAATAGGATGAGCAGAATGAAAAAAGGGTGAACAGGATGAAAACATGATGAACAGGATGAAAACAGAATGAAAACAGGATGAACAGGATGAAAACAGGATGAAAACAGTATGAAAACAGGATGAAAACAGGAAGAACAGGAAGAAAACAGGATGAACAGGATGAAAACAGGATGAACATGATGAAAACAGGATGAACAGGATGAAAACAGGATGAAAACAGGATGAAAACAGGATGAAAACAGGATGAAAACAGGATGAAAACAGGATGAAAACAGGATGAACAGGATGAAAACAGGATGAAAACAGGATGAACAGGATGAAAACAGGATGAACAGGATGAACAGGATGAAAACAGGATGAACAGGATGAAAACAGGATGAAAAGGATGAAAATAGGATGAACAGGATGAAAACAGGATGAAAACAGGATGAACAGGATGAAAAAAGGGTGAACAGGATGAAAACATGATGAACAGGATGAAAACAGAATGAAAACAGGATGAACAGGATGAAAACAGGATGAAAACAGTATGAAAACAGGATGAAAACAGGAAGAACAGGAAGAAAACAGGATGAACAGGATGAAAACAGGATGAACAGGATGAAAAGGATGAAAACAGGATGAACAGGATGAACAGGATGAACAGGATGAAAACAGGATGAAAACAGGATGAACAGGATGAACAGGATGAACAGGATGAAAACAGGATGAACAGGATGAACAGGATGAACAGGATGAACAGGATGAACAGGATGAACAGGATGAACAGGATGAACAGGATGAACAGGATGAACAGGATGAACAGGATGAAAAGGATGAACAGGATGAAAAGGATGAAAAGGATGAACAGGATGAACAGGATGAACAGGATGAACAGGATGAACAGGATGAACAGGATGAACAGGATGAACAGGATGAACAGGATGAACAGGATGAACAGGATGAACAGGATGAACAGGATGAACAGGATGAACAGGATGAACAGGATGAACAGGATGAACAGGATGAACAGGATGAACAGGATGAACAGGATGAACAGGATGAACAGGATGAACAGGATGAACAGGATGAACAGGATGAACAGGATGAACAGGATGAACAGGATGAACAGGATGAACAGGATGAACAGGATGAACAGGATGAACAGGATGAACAGGATAAACAGGATAAACAGGATGAACAGGATGAACAGGATAAACAGGATGAACAGGATGAACAGGATGAACAGGATGAAAACAGGATGAACAGGATGAACAGGATGAAAACAGGATGAAAACAGGATGAAAACAGGATGAAAACAGGATGAACAGGATGAACAGGATGAAAACAGGATGAACAGGATGAAAACAGGATGAAAACAGGATGAAAACAGGATGAACAGGATGAACAGGATGAAAAGGATGAAAACAGGATGAACAGGATGAAAACAGGATGAAAACAGGATGAACAGGATGAAAACAGGATGAAAACAGGATTAAAACAGGATGAAAACAGGATGAAAACAGGATGAAAACAGGATGAACAGGATGAAAACAGGATGAACAGGATGAAAACAGGATGAACAGGATGAACAGGATGATTAGGATGAACAGGATGAACAGGATGAACAGGATGAAAATAGGATGAACAGTATGAACACAGGATGAACACAGGATGAACACAGGATGAACACAGGATGAACAGGATGAACAGGATGAACAGGATGAACAGGATGAAAACAGGATGAAAACAGGATGAAAACAGGATGAACAGGATGAACAGGATGAAAACAGGATGAACAGGATGAAAACAGGATGAAAACAGGATGAAAACAGGATGAACAGGATGAACAGGATGAACAGGATGAAAAGGATGAAAACAGGATGAAAACAGGATGAACAGGATGAAAACAGGATGAACAGGATGAACAGGATGAAAACAGGATGAACAGGATGAAAACAGGATGAAAAGGATGAAAATAGGATGAACAGGATGAAAACAGGATGAAAACAGGATGAACAGGATGAAAAAAGGGTGAACAGGATGAAAACATGATGAACAGGATGAAAACAGAATGAAAACAAGATGAACAGGATGAAAACAGGATGAAAACAGTATGAAAACAGGATGAAAACAGGAAGAACAGGAAGAAAACAGGATGAACAGGATGAAAACAGGATGAACAGGATGAAAAGGATGAAAACAGGATGAACAGGATGAACAGGATGAACAGGATGAAAACAGGATGAACAGGATGAAAACAGGATGAAAACAGGATGAACAGGATGAACAGGATGAAAACAGGATGAACAGGATGAACAGGATGAACAGGATGAACAGGATGAACAGGATGAACAGGATGAACAGGATGAACAGGATGAACAGGATGAACAGGATGAACAGGATGAAAAGGATGAACAGGATGAAAAGGATGAAAAGGATGAACAGGATGAACAGGATGAACAGGATAAACAGGATAAACAGGATGAACAGGATGAACAGGATGAACAGGATGAAAACAGGATGAACAGGATGAACAGGATGAAAACAGGATGAAAACAGGATGAAAACAGGATGAAAACAGGATGAAAACAGGATGAACAGGATGAAAACAGGATGAAAACAGGATGAAAACAGGATGAACAGGATGAACAGGATGAAAAGGATGAAAACAGGATGAACAGGATGAAAACAGGATGAAAACAGGATGAACAGGATGAAAACAGGATGAAAACAGTATGAAAACAGGATGAAAACAGGAAGAACAGGAAGAAAACAGGATGAAAACAGGATGAAAACAGGATGAAAACAGGATGAAAACAGGATGAAAACAGGATGAACAGGATGAAAACAGGATGAAAACAGGATGAACAGGATGAAAACAGGATGAACAGGATGAACAGGATGAAAACAGGATGAACAGGATGAAAACAGGATGAAAAGGATGAAAATAGGATGAACAGGATGAAAACAGGATGAAAACAGGATGAACAGGATGAAAAAAGGGTGAACAGGATGAAAACATGATGAACAGGATGAAAACAGAATGAAAACAGGATGAACAGGATGAAAACAGGATGAAAACAGTATGAAAACAGGATGAAAACAGGAAGAACAGGAAGAAAACAGGATGAACAGGATGAAAACAGGATGAACAGGATGAAAAGGATGAAAACAGGATGAACAGGATGAACAGGATGAACAGGATGAAAACAGGATGAAAACAGGATGAACAGGATGAACAGGATGAACAGGATGAAAACAGGATGAACAGGATGAACAGGATGAACAGGATGAACAGGATGAACAGGATGAACAGGATGAACAGGATGAACAGGATGAACAGGATGAACAGGATGAACAGGATGAACAGGATGAAAAGGATGAACAGGATGAAAAGGATGAAAAGGATGAACAGGATGAACAGGATGAACAGGATGAACAGGATGAACAGGATGAACAGGATGAACAGGATGAACAGGATGAACAGGATGAACAGGATGAACAGGATGAACAGGATGAACAGGATGAACAGGATGAACAGGATGAACAGGATGAACAGGATGAACAGGATGAACAGGATGAACAGGATGAACAGGATGAACAGGATGAACAGGATGAACAGGATGAACAGGATGAACAGGATGAACAGGATGAACAGGATGAACAGGATGAACAGGATGAACAGGATGAACAGGATGAACAGGATAAACAGGATGAACAGGATGAACAGGATAAACAGGATGAACAGGATGAACAGGATGAACAGGATGAAAACAGGATGAACAGGATGAACAGGATGAAAACAGGATGAAAACAGGATGAAAACAGGATGAAAACAGGATGAACAGGATGAACAGGATGAAAACAGGATGAACAGGATGAAAACAGGATGAAAACAGGATGAAAACAGGATGAACAGGATGAACAGGATGAAAAGGATGAAAACAGGATGAACAGGATGAACAGGATGAAAACAGGATGAAAACAGGATGAACAGGATGAAAACAGGATGAAAACAGGATTAAAACAGGATGAAAACAGGATGAAAACAGGATGAAAACAGGATGAACAGGATGAAAACAGGATGAACAGGATGAAAACAGGATGAACAGGATGAACAGGATGAACAGGATGAACAGGATGAACAGGATGAACAGGATGAACAGGATGAAAATAGGATGAACAGTATGAACACAGGATGAACACAGGATGAACACAGGATGAACACAGGATGAACAGGATGAACAGGATGAACAGGATGAACAGGATGAAAACAGGATGAAAACAGGATGAAAACAGGATGAACAGGATGAACAGGATGAAAACAGGATGAACAGGATGAAAACAGGATGAAAACAGGATGAAAACAGGATGAACAGGATGAACAGGATGAACAGGATGAAAAGGATGAAAACAGGATGAAAACAGGATGAACAGGATGAAAACAGGATGAACAGGATGAACAGGATGAAAACAGGATGAACAGGATGAAAACAGGATGAAAAGGATGAAAATAGGATGAACAGGATGAAAACAGGATGAAAACAGGATGAACAGGATGAAAAAAGGGTGAACAGGATGAAAACATGATGAACAGGATGAAAACAGAATGAAAACAGGATGAACAGGATGAAAACAGGATGAAAACAGTATGAAAACAGGATGAAAACAGGAAGAACAGGAAGAAAACAGGATGAACAGGATGAAAACAGGATGAACAGGATGAAAAGGATGAAAACAGGATGAACAGGATGAACAGGATGAACAGGATGAAAACAGGATGAACAGGATGAAAACAGGATGAAAACAGGATGAACAGGATGAACAGGATGAAAACAGGATGAACAGGATGAACAGGATGAACAGGATGAACAGGATGAACAGGATGAACAGGATGAACAGGATGAACAGGATGAACAGGATGAACAGGATGAAAAGGATGAACAGGATGAAAAGGATGAAAAGGATGAAAAGGATGAACAGGATGAACAGGATGAACAGGATGAACAGGATGAACAGGATGAACAGGATGAACAGGATGAACAGGATGAACAGGATGAACAGGATGAACAGGATGAACAGGATGAACAGGATGAACAGGATGAACAGGATGAACAGGATGAACAGGATGAACAGGATGAACAGGATGAACAGGATGAACAGGATGAACAGGATGAACAGGATGAACAGGATGAACAGGATGAACAGGATGAACAGGATGAACAGGATAAACAGGATGAACAGGATGAACAGGATGAACAGGATGAACAGGATGAACAGGATGAACAGGATAAACAGGATAAACAGGATGAACAGGATGAACAGGATGAACAGGATGAAAACAGGATGAACAGGATGAACAGGATGAAAACAGGATGAAAACAGGATGAAAACAGGATGAAAACAGGATGAACAGGATGAAAACAGGATGAACAGGATGAAAACAGGATGAAAACAGGATGAAAACAGGATGAACAGGATGAACAGGATGAAAAGGATGAAAACAGGATGAACAGGATGAAAACAGGATGAAAACAGGATGAACAGGATGAAAACAGGATGAAAACAGGATTAAAACAGGATGAAAACAGGATGAAAACAGGATGGAAACAGGATGAACAGGATGAAAACAGGATGAACAGGATGAAAACAGGATGAACAGGATGAACAGGATGAACAGGATGAACAGGATGAACAGGATGAACAGGATGAACAGGATGAACAGGATGAAAATAGGATGAACAGTATGAACACAGGATGAACACAGGATGAACACAGGATGAACACAGGATGAACAGGATGAACAGGATGAACAGGATGAACAGGATGAAAACAGGATGAAAACAGGATGAAAACAGGATGAACAGGATGAACAGGATGAAAACAGGATGAACAGGATGAAAACAGGATGAAAACAGGATGAAAACAGGATGAACAGGATGAACAGGATGAAAAGGATGAAAACAGGATGAAAACAGGATGAACAGGATGAAAACAGGATGAAAACAGGATGAACAGGATGAACAGGATGAACAGGATGAACAGGATGAACAGGATGAACAGGATGAACAGGATGAACAGGATGAACAGGATGAACAGGATGAACAGGATGAACAGGATGAACAGGATGAACAGGATGAACAGGATGAACAGGATGAACAGGATGAACAGGATGAACAGGATGAACAGGATGAACAAGATGAACAAGATGAACAGGATGAACAGGATGAACAGGATGAACAGGATGAACAGGATGAACAGGATGAACAGGATGAACAGGATGAACAGGATGAACAGGATGAACAGGATGAACAGGATGAACAGGATGAACAGGATGAACAGGATGAACAGGATGAACAGGATGAACAGGATGAACAGGATGAACAGGATGAACAGGATGAACAGGATGAACAGGATGAACAGGATGAACAGGATGAACAGGATGAACAGGATGAACAGGATGAACAGGATGAATAGGATGAACAGGATGAACAGGATGAACAGGATGAACAGGATGAACAGGATAAACAGGATAAACAGGATGAACAGGATGAACAGGATAAACAGGATAAACAGGATAAACAGGATGAACAGGATGAACAGGATGAACAGGATGAACAGGATGAACAGGATGAAAACAGGATGAACAGGATGAACAGGATGAAAACAGGATGAAAACAGGATGAAAACAGGATGAACAGGATGAAAACAGGATGAACAGGATGAAAACAGGATGAAAACAGGATGAAAACAGGATGAACAGGATGAACAGGATGAAAAGGATGAAAACAGGATGAACAGGATGAAAACAGGATGAAAACAGGATGAACAGAATGAAAACAGGATGAAAACAGGATGAAAACAGGATGAAAACAGGATGAAAACAGGATGAACAGGATGAAAACAGGATGAACAGGATGAAAACAGGATGAACAGGATGAACAGGATGAACAGGATGAACAGGATGAACAGGATGAAAATAGGATGAACAGTATGAACACAGGATGAACACAGGATGAACACAGGATGAACACAGGATGAACAGGATGAACAGGATGAACAGGATGAACAGGATGAACAGGATGAAAACAGGAAGAAAACAGGATGAACAGGATGAACAGGATGAAAACAGGATGACAGGATGACAGGATGACAGATGGCAAATGACAAATGACAGCTGGCAGATCAAGACAATCACTATGAAATGATGTGCAAATGACACAGAAACAGATGACAGATGATGGATGATAGATGATAGATGATAGATGATAGATGATAGATGATAGATGACAACTGACAGATGACAGATGACAGATGACAGATGACAGATGACAGATGACAGATGACAGATGACAGATGACAGATGACAGATGACAGATGACAGATGACAGATGACAGATGACAGATGACAGATGACAGATGACAGATGACAGATGACAGATGACAGATGACAGATGACAGATGACAGATGACAGATGACAGATGACAGATGACAGATGACAGATGACAGATGAGAGATGACAGATGACAGATGACAGATGACAGATGACAAATGACAGGTGACAAATGACAGGTGGCATATATAAGCTATAAAAAACAGATACTATGTTTATGACAATCACATGATGTTACAATTTGTATATATATTTCAATTTGAATGTGTTGGAATATTCCGTAGAACTTACAAATATCCAGATAAATGCAGAAAATTATATATATAATACTTAATATGTATAATATAATAAATAATAGTTTTATTTGTTTTTCATAGAATCAAATTGAAAATTTTGACCGCTAATAGTTTTGAAGAAAAACTTTTATATAAGGCAGCGTTTATACGTTTTTGAATTGTGTTTGTAACGTATAAATGATGTTAATTAAAGTTTGACATCCGACTTTGTTATAGAATATCATAAATTTTTTTTTTTAAATAATAGTGCTTGGCACGGATTTTCGTATTTCGCAAGTTGAAAAAGGTATTTTGCGAGAAAAGGTATTTATAAACTTCTAATTGTGTTATGCCTATATATTGAAAGATATACATTAAAAAATACAAAAAATGTGTATTAAATATTATTATTATTCATCAATACAAATAATACTTAGAATAATTGATTTACTATTTAAATATTTATGTTTCATAAATGTTCTGAAATTACACTGAATATTTATATTTGTTTATAAGTATTTATTATTAGTACTCGTCACGCATATTCGTATCTTCGTATTTTGCAAGTTTAGAAAGTAGATTTTGCATGAAGAAATATAGTATGCTTTGCAACTATTTTTGTTTATCTTTGAGATATGTAATTAAAACTTTTGAAATAAGATTTGATGTAATTGCAATAAAATTTGTAAATGTAATAAAAATAAGTAAAACAAAACTTTCATGAAATAAAATCTGATGTCTAAACGCTCCCTAACAAATACTATTAATAGAGACGTACATTTCAACAAAATGTGGCGAACAGAGATGTCGCTGGCAGTATAGATATGAAAGTAAATGCATTTAAACTAAATACATACCACACCCACATTAAAAACACATTCAAATAGCCATAGATACTTTTTTTTGTTTTTTTTTTGATCATAATAGCCCTAACTATTTCAAAACTCAAAATAAAAAAGAAAACATTTATTTATAGAATTTATATTTTTATTTCACTTCTTTCAAATTTTGGTTTTGACGTTTTGGTATGATTAGGTATTACCTAGTATGACCATTATAGTAAAGGTTATGATTGGTTACGACTTTGTTAAATCATATCGAATCATATAGGTCATTTAACGAAGTATCATATGACATCATATGACGCCTTATGACTATTATAGTTAGGGGTAAAGCCAATAATTATGCTCTTTCTCTTATTGTTCAGTTTTTATTGACGCCTTATAAGTATTATTGTTACGGGTAAAGCCAATAATTATGCTTTTTCTCTTATTCTTCAGTTTTTATTGTTATATTGTTATCCCGCTAGGGTCTCTGATGTAGGTAAGGGTAGTCTGTGATTTTTCTTTTTAAAGTTTTTTTAATTTTTATGTATACTAAATTTGCCGTGTATTGATTTGGAACTTGATAATAATGTCATAACATATTTTGTTTTTCTTGTTCTTAGCAGATCGTAAATTTCGGTTTATGATTCTCCATGTACAATATAATACTTACTCAATGCTACTGGGCATTTGAGTTTATACTTTTGAATTATTTGTTAATAAAATAAATAAATTTCATTTTTTGGAATTTGTGAACATGGTCTGGGTGAGGTACAAAATATATTTTCTAAATTTACTATTCTTTTCCGGTAAGTTTTTTTGCTGTAATATCGTAATATCGTAATATTTTAGCAAAGCTATTATAATTATTTATAAATCGATATAATAATAATATTCTGATAATTCAGTTCTTGTCTTTGCTATTTTGTTTTTTTTGTTATAAATTAATTCATATAATCAGATAGTCAATTCTATTGCTCAATAGGTGAATTGTTTTTAGATTAATTTTAATTTGTTTTTGGTTTTATCGTTTTGTGGTTTATGTCTTTAAATAAAATTTTTCACACTATCGTAATTCTTAATACTTCTAATAAGGTTGTCTAATCTAGTTGAAAAAAGTTGCGTGTTGTAAAAGCTTTGTGAAAAGTTTAACAGACGTTTAAGCGTATTAATATTTAAGATAGCTAATATATAAATAAATTTAATTGTATTTTGTATTTTTATTTTTTTTTCGTAATTGTTAATTTTTATAGATGTAAGTAATTTGTAACTTTGACTTAATTTTGAAATAAATAAATAAATAGACAGTAAACTAAAATAATAATGTTGATCGCAAATCGGTGTTATCAAAGAATATATAAACCGATATTCTCTTAGTAAGTAATCACTAAAGTAATATTTTTCTACTCTGTTAAGCGCAGGCGTGAAAGTTTTAGATTAACATAATGGCAAAAAAATTTCTCATCTTACATATTTAGCTTAAGCAATTTTTCATCACTCCAGTAATGTGTTTAAGAGAATGTGGGTGTATAACTATTACATTATGTTCTTTGGTATCATTGAACTCTTCCATAAATTTAATATTGATTTTTTATTAACTAGGTGGTCGTGTCGCGATGTATATCAAATGTGGTCTTCCTGTTAGAGTGTTATGCAATTCTGGTGAATGTGATGATATTGAATTTATTCTAGCTGAAGTCAAAGTTAGTGATAGTACAATCATGTTGGGAACAACTTATTTTGCACATCCGGCTGCATATAAACTT
Source organism: Argyra leucocephala (assembly GCA_963942445.1). Classification (NCBI taxonomy): domain Eukaryota; kingdom Metazoa; phylum Arthropoda; class Insecta; order Diptera; family Dolichopodidae; genus Argyra; species Argyra leucocephala. The sequence goes on along the minus strand of OZ012681.1, from coordinate 73,072,244 downwards.
GATTCATTCAATAAAGCTTTGGAGAAATTCTGTAGTAATTTTGAAAATATATTAATTGGTGGTGATTTCAATATTGATATTCTTGATAACAGCAATGTTTTGAGAAAAGTACTTCTGCAGAAAATTAGGAATTATTGTCTTAGTGTAATCAATAATACAATTCCAACTCGTTTCGGTAGAAGTCGTAATTCTCTTCTTGATCTATTTTTAACCTCTACTGAACATACGAATAAAGTTGAAATATTTTGTCAAATATACTACCTGGATTATCTGATCATGACTTGATATATTGTTCATATAAAATTAATGTTGATTTGCATGCTAAAAGAATCACTTATAGAGATTATAAAAACTTAAATATGGATTATTTACTTAACAGTGCGTCTCAGCTTGACTAGGCGCATTTGTATTTCCTTGAAGATATCAATGACAAGACAAACCACTTCAATGAGATGGTTTGTAATCTTTTTGATGAACATGTTTCGCTCCGCCATATTAGACCTAAGAGAGATTTCATTCCCTATTATAGCTCGACAATAAAACAAACGGAAGTAGACAGAGATGAAACTTATAAAATCTGGAAGCTAACAAACACTGAACTTGACAGAAGCACTTTCAGGAAACATAGAAATAAGGTGAATCTACATGTAAAACAGGCCAAGACGAAAAACTACAGTGAAATTTTAAATAGCAATAATTCACCTAAACATCTATGGTCTAACTTTTCCAAATTAGGAATAGATAAAGCAAAGAACTGTGATAGTATTGATGATTTTGATGTGAATGAACTAAATTCTTTATTCATTGAAACTCCTGTGGAAACTAATCATGAATTATGCAATGTTCCAATTCGTAATTTATCATGTTCTTTTGCTTTTCGTAATGTTGGCATTGATGAAGTTCATTTTGCTTTAAATGAAATTAAATCAGATGCAATCAGTTGGACCAGACCGAATTTAGCCGAAGTTCATAAAAATTATATCTCCTGTTGTCCTGTCCTTCATTTTACATATTTTCAACTATATATTAACAAGTGGTAACTATCCTGGAAATTGGAAGTGTGCTAAAGTTATCCAAGTTCCAAAAAAGGCTAATCCTTCTATTAATAATTTCCGACCAATTTACTATTCTTTGGAACTGCATATCGAACTACATTTTGCGCGTTAATAACATTAAAAGGTTTACTGAGCTCAGGAGTGAGTATTTTAGAAATCATGAGTAGAGGTATGCAAATGTATTATTTCAGTTCAACAGGCATATATTGGTATACATGTATTATATACTAAGTATGTAAATTTTTGTATATAGCATTGTTTTTTTTTTTTATTTTTATATTTCTATATATATGTGTTATTTTTATTTATTTAGTAATTTAATTTAGTTATAGTTTAAGCACTTTATATTTTTGCATTTTAGCATTGTTATTTTCTAATATGTTTAGTTTTGTTAGCTTTAAATTATGAAATCTCGTTACATGCTTAAAAGAATAATCGTCTTATATGTAGCAGAATAAATGAAATAAATATTTAAGAAGCAAAAAAAATAAAATAAATTTCTCATTTAAAACACAAAAATTTACAAAAAAAAGATATTTATTGAAAATAGAATTTAAAAAAATCATTTTTCAACACCACCAAAAATTTGGTCTTCAATTAACTGTAAATTGTACAATAAATTTTTCAAACTGAATCTTTTAAATAGTGGCAGACGAGATAAAAACGTTTTTAAATAAAAAAAAATTCAGGATTTTACACAATCCTATTAACATATTTATACAATTTTCAATTAAATTCAAGACTGGTAAAATCTTCTTATGGAAAGAAAAAACTTGAAATGTTACGTGACAAAATTATAAAAAAAAAAAAAAAATTATTGATTGAAAGAATTTAAATAATTGATTGAAAGAAGTCAATGAATATTGAATTTATTTTTAAAAGTTATTTAAGAATAGAATTTCAAACCAAAATAATCTGGAGAATATCATTATATTATGAAGGTCGTAAATAGCTATGTGTATGTATGATTTGGATGGGATAAATTATAAATACACATTTAAATGAATTTTTTAAGATTGAAAAATTTTCTATTTGAGTTAAAATAACGGAAAAGTTCGTTATTTTTTCTGACATTTTTTTTAAAAGTACCCCAGCTTACAAAGGTATGGGCTTCTCTAATAAATAAAATCGATTTGTAAGAAGTAAAAGGTATTTAAAATTTTCTACAATTTTTACATAAAGTATGGAATACAAGCTGGAAGACGTAGTAACTTCTTCAAACTGGTCCTTTTGTGTAAGTAAAATTTTTTAATTTAAAAATACCACATTAAAGTGAATCCTGAAATAATCCTTCATTTCAAAATTAGTTGATTAAAGGGACGCGAAGCGTGATTAGAACGCAAAACTTAAAGAATTTATTTTTCACGTTTTGTATCTCTTTTTACGAAGGTCATCAAATTAAACTAAAATGAAGTCTAAAATAAAATGAAAATTATATTATGAATTTTTAAAAACAATATTAAACCATTTTGATACTTTCAGTATGTGTTTTTCATTTATTTTAAATTTTATGACAATAATGTAAAATACATTTTTGGGTGGGGGTGTGTATAAGATTATATTTCTAGATTGCTAATCTTGTACAAAAAAGTCAGATTTTTAAATTTTAATTTGTACTTTCATTTAAGACTTTTATTTACTGAATTTATTCTACAGAGAATTGCAATATTTAGTATCGATTCCAATTGCATTCAATTTTTATTTATGGTACACTATTTTTATATATGGTACTATGTTTTTTCAATATAGTATTTCAATATTAGCAAACTCATTTATTTTCATTTTTCTTAACATAAATTTCTATTAACAATTTCTAGATATTAGTCGATTAAAAAATAAACTTTCATTTTAGAAAATCTACGATTAGCTATATTGTATTTTTAAATTGTAAAAATACAATGAAATGATGTTATGATATACTAAGTATATACATTTTATATATTTAAAGAAAATCTATATTGGAGGAAAATTTTCTGCCTTCAATGTTTAATACGAGTTTAATAAAAATAAAATACTACATATCCTTATATTCACCCGCTAATGTTTGCATTGTAATACTTAAATGATATTAGAACGAAATAAACTAAATAGAGAAACCAATAACACTATTAATAAAAAAAAAGAAAAACAAATTTGTATACACTTATTTACAGTGTAGGAAATTAAATTATTCTTGAAATAAATCAAATTTTCTAATATACTTCTTTTGAAAATATTAATATGTAGTAGTATGTAATATTAACTAGTTTAATGGGAATGTACGGAAAGAGTTAGCTTGTCATTATACTAACACACTGGGTGGCTGCAGCAGGTAGTATAACTGCCTTTTAACCGAAACAACTCAGGTTTGATTCCTGATAAAAATAAAATGCTTTATGGAGATTTCGATCCTTTGCCATGGGGATGAAAGAACCCAGATGGGTAGCCACAGTCAAAAATTGTGTCATATATTTTAGTAATTTTGAGTTAAATTATCAAAAACCATTGCTCAATATAAAAGAAAATTTATTTTTTTGTACTTTTATAGCACTCGGTGACTACTAAATCAAATTATGAAAGAGTGCGGGAATCGCCGTCATTACGATTTCAGTGGCAAAAATATATACGGGAATTACCGCAATTAAGGCGAATATGTTAAACTTTAAATACTTATTTATTTATTTATTTAGTCAATTCTTAATGTTAGTATATATAAGACGATTAGTCTTTATAAGAGTATACAAATAAAAATTATTAAAAGAAAATATTAATTTAAATACATACTTAACTTACAACTAAACCAGCCAAATAATTTACAGATAATAAAGCAATTAATTCAATTAGACTAAATTAAACAAGCTTAAACACAAAAAAAAAAACAAAAAAAATAAAATAAAAAGAAAACCAATAAAAATATTTAATTCAATTAAAGTAAATTCAATTCAAAGCAACTTATTTAAAACATGTAAGTAAAAACATGAGAAAGAGGGAAAAAAAACATTGGTTTAGACCTTACATTATTTCCTCCTTCAACTATAATAATATATTGTTTCTAAATTAACTACTTAGATAAGGTTTTAGCTTAAAGTGTTCCCAAGACAGCTCACTAAACTTGTTAAGAGATAATTCACAGCTAATAGTACTTGGCAGTGCATTCCATAATATTGCAACTCTTACAAAAAACGATATATGTCTAAGTCTGCCATTGTGACGCGGAACAATTAAATTCACACCCCTGGGTGATCTTCCAAATATCAACTTATTGTGTAAGTATATAGGTGTGGCTTTAGAAATTATTTTCTTCATGTAGTACATATATATATCTGTAATTCAAGAAATTTGCGAATGAGCAATCAAGTATCAATTTAGATACATCAATAATTCTATCAAATCTACCGCGATTGGTAACAAAACGGGTACATGCATTAAAGATAACATTTAATCTATACAACTCATATTCACTCATACCCGCATAGACCACATCGCAGTAAGTAAAAAATGGCATAATTAATGACAGGATTAGTTTCTTCTTTGCCCATTCACGCAAATAATATGAAAATTTCCAAAGCTTACCAAGGCTTTGGTAGTTACCTACGTAACATTTTATTGTTATAAAAACAAAATTAGTGCTACAAGACTTCTATATGACTCCCGATAAGCACCAAAGATGTTATAATGATGTTTTTATGGGAATTAATCACATTATATATAAGAATATTCTTATAGCAATTGCGGTAGTTGTTATAATGGGATTTTCCGCAAGTGATACAGCAATGTTTTTATAAATCTAAAAGTGTGTAATCCTATATTAAGAGTTAAAGTGTTGTTATAAGAATAGAATTGCTGGAATAGCAATAGTGGTGTTATTATTTTACTAAATTCCTATAATGTTACTAATAAACTAACTGTAGCTTTTAGATAAATATTTTGCGACGGCCATTATTTTCTACAAACGAGGTAAATTTGTTTTAAATAAACAGAAACTGAAAAGTTTTATTTTGCATTATTTTCGCAAAACTATAATTTTTACTTAAAAGAATAATTATTTAAATATCAAATTTAATGTTATGCATTAATTAACATACATTATTAAATGTTTTAAAGATGCAATTTAAAAATATATTTTCTTTCATTTATTTAAAAAATGGTTATTTTTGGAGGGCATTGTATTTTGTCGAATTATTTTTATAATAAATGTCAATGAAATTTCATTCCCAGCCAAATTTTGCATTTTGGTCACAATAATTATAAATATTAATACAATTATTATTGACCGAAAAATATTATTTATTAGTAAGACATTTTTTATATTATTAACTAATATCTATCTCCCTTTCTCAGGAAATAAATATAAACTCCATAAAGTTATTATTTGAAAATAAAAAATAATACCTTTCTCACTCTCGCATAACATAAATTATTTCAAATGAATATTATTTCAAAATAAAAACATATACACTAATCAATTTATACTAATCCTATAACAATATCACAGAACTTGCTCCGGTGCCTTATAGGATTCTCCATTTTAGTGCTATAACGTATTTATAACCTTTCGCAGCAATTGCGGAGCACTCAAATTAACACTAATACTGCTATAAGAGTGTTTATAATATTGTTATAAGAGTGCGCAAGAGTGTTATAGCAGTCAAATTGTTACGTGGGTATGTATATGCAATATCTTGTTAACTAGCTATTTAGGAGTTATAATGTATAAGAAATTAGTATATAGTAATTTATTTTAGGGATACATCAAAAAAACAAAAAATTATTTTTAATTAAACATAATTCTAACTATTAATAAAATCCACTGTAATTATTTATTATTTTTTGTTCTAAATCTATTTTCCCTTCTTTAAGTTTGAGATTCGCTGCTTAGTTTTAACTCGGTCTTATGATAATTAAATTTGTCAGTTTTTCACATTTAGTTTATTTACTTTTATTCTTCAATTAAATACAATCAATATAATTAAACGCGGGTTTATATAATTAAATTTTTTTTTCTTTCTTTTTTTATTAGTGTTTATTTAAAAGAAATTCACCATCAGTTAATGTGCAAGAACATGTACATTTTATAAAATTATTTAGTTGGTTGAGCATTAGGTTGAACTAGAGATTGTGATTTTTCATACTTTTTATATTCTTGAGAAATGACAATTCTCATTTCGGCAACTTTTAAATTCTTGAGATACGAGAAATTTGTTAATATTTTCTCGAGAATTTTAGAGAATTTTCTATAAAAAAAATACAATCAACTTTCAATTAGAATTTTTTTTTTATTTTTTTCAAAACAAAACTTAAAAAACACTTCATTATGTTATATATGTATGTTAAAAACAATTCACTGTAACTTGAAAATTATTTAACATAAAAAATTAAATATTGCTTATTAATTTTATAATTATTTAATTGAAAATAAATTACTAAAAAATTTAATCATACTTTGAGAAATAATTCTTCAAAACACATAAAGAATTCAATAACTTGTCAAATAATTTTCCTCTCTTTTTTTATAGAAAATTACTAGATATCGAAAAATTCCTTTCGTTTTATGTTGATGTTCCTCTAACTATGCCTAAAACATTTTTGAGTTGCTGTAAATTATTTTTAAGCTTTCGTTTCTAATAGCTTCATATATATTTATTTCTTTCAATAAAGCGCTGAAGACATCATCAATAATTACAATTTGACGTTTGAGTGTTTGACGGATATAATCTTCTAACTTTCTTTTAAGATTTAAGCTATTAGTTTTTTCATTAACAATTTCAAGTTCGCCATCTTTATTATCGCATTCATTAATTTCAGTTTCTAGACAAATATTTTCAGTATCATTTTTATTTTTTTGGAACTTGTTATATAAAAAACACCATCTATTTTTTCTAATTGTAAACTATTTGTTCCTCTAAAAGTAATGAACTTATGTCAGTACATAAGTATATACATATTTGTAATAAGAGTATTCAATTAAAATCTTAAAATACCGTCAACTGTTAAATGGTTTGTATCGAATTTTAACTGGTTTCAAGGCTTTCAATACGTTTAATGCTATTGGATCATCATATTTAGAGTTGCATAAGTGACATAAATTGAGATCAATCAATGCCTTACTCATAGCACATTTTTTATTCTTAAAAATCTTTCAACCATTATTTCTCTGCTTATCCAAGGCGTTTTACAATTTAACAAAAGTTGTAACTCATTTTCGGCAATAGTTTTTTATATAATTTTATAAAATAATGTTACGTACTAACGAATTTTTGAAAAGCTTAACAATTCTTCTAATTTTTTTTATAATTTCAAATTTTAAAGTGATTAAAAGTGGTTTATGTGATTAAATTGATTTTTTGGAATGGACGAACTTATTCTTATTGTCCGTGTTACATTCACCAAATTCTGCTACAGAGTCTTCGGAATCTTCATTTTCATCCAAGTTAACGTTAAAGTCGTCATTTTCTGTTATATAGAAAAATTTTGACAACGCTATATGAATGGCATGTTATAACATAGTTGTTTGTATGCAGAAGACATTTTTCCAAATTTAACAATGACGATGGCTCCGTCACTTGTTCTGAAAACACAATGTTATTCTCAAAATTTAATCCAAAAGACTTAAGTTTTCCATCAACTAAATCAAGTGCTTTTTCGGCCGGGTTAGAACCGTTAATGCGAACCAAACCCAAATGGACTGATTGGCCATCACCATAGTATAAATAGATGTCCATATATCGCCTATTTCTAGGACTGGTCCACTCATCAATTGATTGGGAGAATTTTTTTTTCGCTAATCTTTTGTAAAATTTCGTGCTTCTTTGTTTACTGACTGCAATTTATATTCATTATGCAAAAAATGCTAGAGAAATAATTAATTTTATCTCGAGAAATTAAAATCTCGAAAATATCAATTATCGAGAATGAGACATACAAAATAAGTTCTCGAGACATACATATTTCTCGATCACAAGATCAATTTCTCGATCTAGCTTGAATGTTTTATTCTACTGTTTTGACCAAATTTTATTTACAACTTCGTTGGTTCTTAATGCTTTTGAGTTTGATATGATGTGTTACTCCAACTAAGATGATAGTTTGATTATTTTGATGCTGCCTACTTATTGCGGAATATTTTCTGCTTTTAACATCGCTTCATCGAAAAAAAATATGGAGGTTTGTCCTTATGACACTGTTTCTCAACTTTACAATTTTTATTTCTTAAAATCAGCAGTTGTACCGACAATTTTCATTCATGTCATTAATTAAATAAATTGTTACGTTTTATTTAAATTTAACGTTTTTGTGAAATAAATCATTGAATTTTCAAATTCAATTGAAAAAAACATTAAAAATTTATTTGTTCTGGATTTCCTCCATTGTATTCAGGAAATAAATCTTTATTGAACTAAAATAGATTTTGATATTCTATATTCCGTTTCTGCTATAGTTTATTATGTGCTTCTGGTCTGTTTAACATAAATTACTGTTATTATACCCCCTCTTGTATTGTATGTATATTTTGTGAGGCTGTTTTTGGCGGTATATATTTTTATGGTATACTATGTTCGATTCAATTGAAATGATATTCTATCGGTTTTAGTCTAATGTGTTGTATTGTGGAAAATATACTACTATCTTTTATGGTATCTAATATAGGATGAAATAGATATTTTTTAATATTATTAAAATTAATTTATTTATTTTTCTAACATTTAACGATACTGTAATACCAATGACAATTTTACTTTCAAATAGTTTTGTTAATTTAATCTGTTTTATCTATAAAATTATATCCTTTATAAACAGTAAACGAAACCAAAAATATGGTAACACATTATTATTGCTGTCATATTGTGGTATTTGGTTGATTCTCAAATAAGTTTTTATCTTTGAATTGTTTTTATTTTAACAAAATCATTTAACAGTTATTACTGTAATGTACAATTATAGTTAATACGGTTTTTTTTTATTATCGATTTGTTTTTCAATTTTCTTATTTAAATTTTTGATATGCTTTTGTATCTTAAAGATAATAATGTAGTATTTTTGTTTTCGGCTTATGGTTATAAAACCACTTTTTGATAAGATCAGTATTTAAAAATTGTATTTCGATGATTCATTATCAAAAAAAAAAAAGAATATCTCCACAAATCTCTAACAATGTTTCGTTAGTTTATTAGAATTTCATTTATTACTATAATGCCTATAAAATATAATTTAGAAACTGGCAGATTATTTAAATTTTTTTAGATCTCGAAAAAATGTTAGTTTTTTGTAGATTTTTGGGGTAAAATTGAAGGATGTGATTAAACGTCGTATTGACATATACAAACGTTACTATTTCAATGCTTTATTTATTTGATTTTTTAAAAAATTTATGTTCTATTCCACCTAATTGCTGAAAATAATGTGAAAAAAACTGTAATTTTATTTCAAGGCTTTTATTTTCTTTCGATTTTCAATTAAGTACATAAAATTACATTCATTGTCAATACTCATGTAAGAAAATGATAAGACTCATCAATATCCCTGGTATGATCTGTTTTAAATTTTAGAATTTTTTAAACCAATGCTAGAGTTTGTTAGAGAAACTTGTGAATAATTGATAAATTGCTTATGAAATCAATCTCTGCATGGGCATACTTTATGTAAAAATATTAATTTTAAAAAATATATAAAAAAAACAAAGTAAATAAACAAATTAAGAACTTAGGAGTCTAACCACTACAACACTAGGCTAGCAACAGGTCAGAATCTATCATTTGATGATCCTTACGACTATCTATGCTAAATGAAAAAAATGTTCATACCAATGTATAAAAATAAATGTTTACAAGGTTTAAAAACTCTTTCCCACTAAGTTGAAAAAATATGGTTTCTATGTGAAAGTTAACACTTTTTTTCGGTGCTATGGAATTTGTTATTTCCCGTGCCATTCAATTTTTTCCATTCAAAAAATAAATTAAATTGATTTATTTAACCAGATAGTGAACAGAGTTCGGAGAACTCTCCAAAATCAAATTGCAAATCAGATTTTACTTGCAATACCTAAAGAACAAAAATTAAATATAGTTATATCGATCTAAATAAATCGTTGTCTCTAAAATGGTTATATTGCAAATGTCTCAATTAGGTGTGCAGTCATTCACTGTTTGAAATTTTATAATAAGGAGTTCATAACAGTAAAAACACAAAAACAAATCGTAAAAAGCTAAAAATGGCGAAAAATCAATTAAAGTCCTTAAATCTTGATAAAAAAAAGTAGGTATAGTGCTTTTTCTTTATCTCAGCATACAATACATATAGTAGTTACACGCTGGGTAGCGCAGTAGGTAGATCGCCTGCCTTTCAACCCAGCGTGTTTTTATTTATATAAATATATTTTTTATTTCAACAATTAATTTATTTAATTAATTTTAAATAAGTAGATTAATGTATTAAGAATATGGCTTTAGACATAAGTCATTACTTTTTTACATTATTACATTTTCTCTTTTTTTATATAATAACGTAATTTTAAATCGTAAAAGGTTTTAATAGAAATAAAAATTAAATCTATGAAATAAAAAGCAATAATAGAGACCACAACATTAAAACCTCTCGAAAAATAACGATACCACATAAGAATATGCAGTGACAGGGAAATGATAACCTAACTTACAAAATATAAAAGAAAACATTTTACATTGTTACATTTTAATTAAACTTTGTTTTAATAAAGTAAAAATGAATTAGTCGAAAACGTTAGGTTAGGAAATATATTGCTTCCAAAGTATCGCTGTATTTGCAATCAAATATAATAATAATTGTTGAAACGAAATCCGACTTTCGATGAAGTCCGATCAAAAATACACAGATAGCAGTGTTAATGTTTACTAGGATTGAAAAACAAAGAATCATATTTAAAATTGAATACATTGATTTCAAATAAACCAATTTGGGTCTACTTTTATTACTTATACTATAGATCTAAATCGTCTTTTTTGCATTTCATTTTTATTGTTTTATTATACATTTTAAAATAAACTGGATTGGTGTTTTTTACTTTATGATTTGGTTTTTTTCGTATTATAATTTTTTTATTGCTCAACATACACACATTACCAGGATTTTTATTTTAATGGTTTCCATTTATATATTATGTAAATTTTGCGTAACTTTTTAACAAAAGTATTTTTTTTAATTTTTTTTTTCTTCTTTTGTGAAATTTTATGTTTTTTTAGGATTGTTACAATTGTACTTTTGTATCTTAATTTTGTCATTTTTTACTCTTTTGTTTCTACTTACATTAATTTGTTAATGATATTTCAAGTTTCACGGAAAATGTTTTCCTATAAAGGACAATTTTAGATTTCTTACAAAAATTGAGTTTCAATCATTACCACAACCAGTTAAAAAATAAAATAGATACTTTATAACAGTGAAAATAGTCGAATATTTTCCTTTTAATTCTACTGATATGCTCATCATACAGATACGCGTATTTCGTCTACTACTTGCAGACTTCTTCAGTGTTTTGTACTCGACTGAGGAAAGAAATCTATAGATATTTTATATAATTATATATTAAGGCTGGGTTAAAGAGATTTTTTTTAGTAAACTCAAGTACGGGGCATCCACTTTTTTTGTCCGATTTGGATGAAATTTTGGATATAAGTTCTTTATTGCGATACCGAGGTAACTACGTGACTTGATTTTTAAATTTTGGAATTTAAAGGGCTTAAAAAATCCAATGAATCCTTAATTTATGTGTTTTTTAGCTGTTTTTGCAAACTGAAGCACGGTTCACATTTTTTACCCGATTTGGATGAAATTTCGGGGGTAACTTTTTTGTTTTTTTTTCTTTATTAATTCATATATTTCTGATTTAATTTATAATGATACATTGATGTTTATACTTATAGACTATGAATAATTCACAATTTTTTTTTTTTTATTTATATATAATTTACATAATTTCAGATTGATAGGAAAATTTGGTGACCTAAGCTTTCGCTGTCTGGTCTTATTATTATGAATTTTACAGTATAATATTATTATACTTGTAAAATTCTTATATGTTTATAAAAAATAATGTTAAGTTCAAGAGTAAGAAAAAGAAAAATTAAACAAAAAAATTTATTATAATAATTCTTAAGATCCCCAATATTTATGATAGATTAAGTAATTCTTTAATTTTATTTTTGAAGATACAAATATTTTCAATATTTCAAATAAAGATTTCATTTGATAACTCGTTATAGATTTTAAGACAGTTATATACACAATTATTTCTTTGTTTTTCTGCTTTAAAGAATATTAAATAAAAATTAGTTTTGTTGCGTGTATTGTGATTGTGTATGTTAATATTTGTATTTAAAATGAAATTATGCTTTATTTTGTTATTTATTATCCTGAATGCAACCATGTATAGTTCTTGTTTACATATTTTATTGAAACTGATATATTTTCCAGAATAGAGTATATGAGTGGGGTGCAATGTAGGATAATTATGTATGATTTTAATGGCTTTTTTGCTAAGAAGATCAATTTTGTTCAGATAGATTTGTGGAGCTCTGTACCAAATAGGATTAACGTAGATTACATTTAAAATAATATATGACAAATAAATGATGTATAGTATATGCTACATTAGAACTACATTACTAACGACTTTACTAATTTTAGTAAAGTATATAAAAATCGAATTTTGATGTACTTTAGGCCATATTTTTAGTGAATAATAACCTAATAATGAAAATTACTGAAAGTAATTTTCAATACAACCACATCGGTTCTAATATAATATAATAACTAGCTTTGTAACCCGTCATAAATGACGGAAGCAAAATAAATCCTAGTTTTTTTTTTCTTTCATTAGATTCTTTATTCCGAAATTACAGTACTTATGTTTATATCACTTTTTATTTATTTTTATTTATGTTTATATTGGCCTAACACTAATTTTTTTTTTTTTTATATAACAGAAAAAGAAGTACCATACTAACAAATTTGTATAAAATGTTTGTATTTTTGTATGGTATACTCGTACTCACTTCCATTTAGTTATAATTCGTTAGTTGGGTTCCATTTAGTATAAATTATACCGTATTAGCGTTATTGAGTCCTCCGGGAGAGCAAATTTAAAAATGGGATCTTATTTTCATATAAATTTTGTCTTTTGTATAATGTATAGGGATCTTATTTTGCTATATGAATAAACTGTTATTATGGTATTGTGTTATTTTTAAAAAAATATTCAAAATTTTGTATCTTAATTGGTAAAATTTACAAAAAATACAAAAACATTTTCATCAATAATTTTCAATTTAAAAAAAACAATGTTTTATTATCCGACGTAGAAGTAGAGTTTATTATCCTACTCTACTTTTATCAAGTTCTATTGATTGAACAGTGAACCTGAACAGTGAAAATAAAATAATATTTTTGGAATGTAGCATACAGAACATACAGAATACAGATACAGGAAATAATAAAAAAAAAAACAAAAAAAAACAAAAATAATTTTTTTTGAGTGAAGTGAATTACGCACACAATAATGACAAAAATAAAAGGTAGAAGCAATAAAGTAGTATAATGTATAATATTATACAATACAAATATGCTGATACACATGTATATTATTGTGTATAATTTTAAGTAATAAGAATAACCTTTGAGTGAATTATGTTTTTTTTGTGTTAAATGCTGTTTGCCTTTTGGTTATTATACCATATTAAACTATTGATTAAATTTCTATTAGTCCTTATTATTATAAATCAAAAAAATTGTTTGTTTTATTTATATTATTATTATTATTTTTTATTTTTCCTTATTATTTGCGAAGAAGACTAACATTAAATTAAAAAAATATAGTTCATGCAACCAATTTTTCCTGCAAAGGTTCAGCATGGTAGACAGGGGTTAAAAAAAAGCACCAAAGAAATTTGTATATATATGCATTTGTATACATATGTAATTTGTATATGTGTCGGAGCGTTCCGTCGAACTTACAAACATCCAGATAAATGCAGAATAATATATATATATATAATTAATACCATATAAAACAAATACAAAATAATATAATATTTTCATAAATACCAAATAATTAATATATAAAAAAGACCCAAATTTCGAAAGCAAAAAGGATATGTAGTTGGACTGCAGATTTATCTGCAAATCCCACTGTTATAAATAAATAAATAAATTACATAATTATGTACTTATGTTGTCAATTAATTATAACAAATTTGTAAGAAACGGAGCCAGTAGTGCTCATAAAAGATTATTTATTATCATAGCTAGGGCTTTGCTTCTACGAAAATATTGTTGTTAGTAAAGTTGAATGTAAAAATCATCTTCACAGAAACTTTAGACGTAAACTAACATCTACGACTTCAAATACAAAATTTCAAATACAATATGGCAAAAAATTGTCTCAAAACATAGATCGAATGATTTTTGGAAATAAAAGTTTTGGTGAATCATTGGAGAACTAGCGCACTATCCTACTATATTAAAATCTTGCCAAAGACATATCAAATGCAACATATCACAAATTTTGTCATCATAAAAAATTGTAAGCGGCTTGAAGAAGAAAACTTTGTAACTTTGATGATAACAAATCTATTCTTTGAAGAAAATACTGCTGCTGTGTAACGTTTAGTCCAAAACTCAGACAGTTTGTTACTTAATATGGACTAAAATATTTGCGAACAGCTTAATAGTAAAATTTGTCAATACGTAGGAAGGAACCGTATAAATTTCGAAGAGCTTAAGAAGAGCTAAACATCACTCAGTTGATAAAAATTATAGAGCAGACACATGTTAAAAATCAGATATGTTACATGTGTTTCTACAAAAGAAACAAAATAATGCTGGAAAAGTTGAGAACAAATTTTGAAAATAGGGCGAACATTGAAATTGATAGACGCGATCAATCTGGTTGTAATTATTTGTACGAATTAAGAAATATAATGCCTCATATTTTGGAATCACTGCCTCAGATTTTGTAAAGTTTAAAGTAATTCTAGCTATCATAATATAACCAAATACAAGCTCTATTTAGTTGTATGCACAAACACCATGATTTATGGAATATAAAATAAAAAATATACAATATCAGAACTTGCAAAGCAAACTAATTTCAACATTCAAAACTGTGGGCTTTTTATTGACGGACAATTAGATTTTCTTGGAGCTACTCCAAATGGTCTATTTGGAAATAATGGTATTTATGAAATAAAATGCCCTCAGTCAGCAAAAGATGATTTTTCGAAAGAAGCTATTGGCCAAAAAAAGATAAAGTATTTAAAATACAATACTGATGATAATACAGTTGCACTATAAAATTCACACAATTATTTTAATCAAGTGCAGGGTCAATTACACATAACAAAAAGAAATGTTTGCATTTTTGGTATATGGACTTCAAAAGACTTCAAGTATGTACGAATTGAAAGGACGATAAATTTTTCACTATTAAAATGAAAAAAATAAATTCGAATATTTTTACAACAACCAGAATTATGTGATCTACGGATTCCCAGAAACATGCGAATAAGAAATACATGAGCTACTTTACTTGCAAAATAATAAATTTTAAAATTAAATAACTTTTCTAACATTAAAATATATATAAATGTAATATAGCCAAAAAATACTTTTCGTTTTTTTCCTTCGAACAATTTTTTTTCCTTTATACAAAAAAGTACCAAATTAAAAATTTTAGGGTGATCTTTCGTTTTCACAAAGAATAATTTTTTACATGATTCTCAATTTATATTTTGAAAATACATTGAAGTACGGATGTTTATGATATTATTTTTATTCACATTTAAATTTTTACTATAATGGTATATAACTTCAAGTAAACTGATCATCCAGATAGTGTAAAAATTAAGAGTATTTTAATAGCTTTTAAATTTACATGGGTGGTATAACGAAGTGGTACGTGGGCCAAAAAATTTAATTTATATATTTTTTTTTTATATATATATTTTTTTTTTCGGTTCTTTTTGTTAAGTTTAATTTATTTTCCTTTTCTCTTTGTAAATTGTTCGTTATTATGTTTCAGATAGCTTTTTGTAACATTCGCGGTCAATTCCGTCGAAAGCCATCTACGGCTCCAAAATCCAGCAATTTTAGCACTAAGTGAAACACAAGTTGTGAATAATGATATTAACTTTAATGTCAATAATTATTCGCTTGTGCCACTTTTTATACCTCATAGAGGGATTGCTTTGTATATACGAAATGATGTAGCTTATAAGACACTTCAAAATTTTGAGTGCTCCAACCTAATTTATCAATATAATTGGATGAAAATACACGTCGATAAGCGCATCATTCACTTCTGTTTTATTTACAGATCGCCTCAAGCGAACCAGCTAGAAACTGATATGCTTATAGAAAGTCTATCCAATCAGATAAACTCAATTCTGGAAATCACTCCCGAATCTGAGATTTTTTTGGCGGGGGACATTCATAACAGAGACTGGCTTAATTTTTCTAGTCACAACAACCCCGAAGGCAAACAAGTTGAACTTTTTTCCAATTTTTTCAACCTTTCTCAACTTGTCAAAAGCCCTACGAGGATACCAGACTGACGCGACCAGGACGGACACCTCCTGGATTTATTCCTAACTACCCATCCAGAGAAATATTCAATCTCTGTTAAATCTCCGCTAGGTGGTTCCGACCACTGTCTTGTAAGCACAAGCTTCGAAGTATGCACAACAACCAGTTCTTCTAATTCTCCCAAAAGACTAGTTTGGCATTATCACCAAGCTGACTGGGAAGGCTTCAACAAATTTTAAATTCATCGAACTGGTCGTTGTGTTTCCAATATAAAAATGTCGACTTTGCTGCAGAGATGATTACCAAGAGGATTCTATTAGGAATGAAAACTTTCATTCCAAATAGCTTTAGAAGTATAAAACGAAATCCCTCAGGTTGGTTCAACGACCTCTGCAGCAAAGCTCTGAAATCCAAAGAAGAAGCTTACAAAAAATACAAGAATAATAAAACTGTCAACACGTATGAGAGTTATAAAGTGGCTAGGAATAAATGTAAAAAAATTATCAATCAGCAAAAATTCCTGCATAACAAAAGATTGAGACGAAAAATCATTGCTAAAAATGTTGGGCAAATTTTTTGCAAGTCTTCGTTTCCACCTATGATTGATAATAATAGTACTATTATATCAGATTCTGTTGGAAAGGCTAATCTCTTCGCAAAATTATTTGCAGCTAATTCCACACTCCCTCCTACAGCCCAAAATCCTTCATCAATGGAAATCTTAATTAATCATAAGCTGAAGAAATATCTTGACAGTAGAGGTATAATTCATGATAGCCAATACGGCTTTCGAGCCCAAATTTCCACCGGTGATCTCATGACATGCCTATGCGAGAAACTCAACACCAGCCTGCATCAATCTGGTGAAGCTACAGTTGTAGCTCTGGATATATCTAAGACTTTTGATCGAGTTTGGCATTCTGCTCTTATAGCAAAATGCAATGCTGTAGGCCTCGGTCCAACCTTTTCTAAATGGATTAAAAGCTTTCTCTTAAATCGATCTATCATAGTTTCAGTTGACGGTAGTTTTTCCGACCAACTTCAAATCAATGCTGGTGTTCCACAAGGCTCTGTCCTTTCACCCACCCTATTTCTCATTTTCATTAATGACCTTCTCAAATTAACTTTCAATCCAAACCATAGTTTGGCTGATGACAGCACTCTAGCAGCATCATATGATTTTCTAAAACAAACTAATGCTACAGCTTCCGCAGTCACCTCCAAAAGAACAATGATGGCCGGCGCGCTCAATCATGACCTTGCCAAAATTGTCGACTGGGGTAAAACTAACAGAGTCGAGTTTAACCCTTCAAAAACTCAAAGCTGTCTTGTTAGTAACAAGCTAACAGCATTCGAACCAATTCTCCGGCTTCAAAATGAAGGTATCCAGCGACTCAAAGATCTGAACATTGTCGGAATGCGAGTGAATCAAAATATGCACTGGAATGAACATACTTTCGATATTGCGAAAAGCGCCGCAAAATGTTTAGGCTTTGTGAGTCGCTGCAAAACTTATTTTTCATCTCGAGACCTTTTAAAAATCTATAAAGTATATATACGATCCAAGCTCGAGTATAACTCACATTTATGGGCAGGTGCACCAAAAACTGCTTTAAATTTTTTGGACAAAGTTCAAAACCGCGCCATTCGTCTTATAGGCGACATAAATGTGACCTCATGCCTTACACCACTTGGTCATCGTCGTATTGTTGGAGCATTTATTCTATTTTATAGATATCTGTTTGGTGTTGGCACTTGTTCCGAGGCATTAAAATCACTTCTTCCTCCTCTTAAGCAATTCCATCGCACAGCACGAGAGGCATCAAGTGCCCACCCTTTCACAGTGGAAATTCCGAGATGGTTTAAGTCCGGCTATAGAAATTCTTTTATAGTAAGAAAATCCCGATTGTGGAACCTCGTCCCAATCGAAGCATTCCCAATGAGAGAAGGATTTTTTATTTATGACTTACAGAGGTTTAAGACGAATATTAACAACATTGTTCGCTCTTTCCCACAAAACTTTTCTTCTTCCTTTTTCTTTCCTTTCCTCTAACTATCCTTTCCTTTTTCAAATAGTCAACGTACAGCAAGTACTTAAAGGTTCAAAACCTAAGTTTTGGCTATAATATAAAAAAAAAAAAAACTAACATTTAAAGAAATTTTTACATGAGGTTTGAGCTTTCAATTCCTCTTTAACCCAGCTTAAGGCTAATGAAGTTAAATAAAAGCTTTACTATAAAAAAAGCCAAACCAAATATTTTATTACTTTTTAAATTAAACTTTTCCAACTCTATACATTTTAACGAAAAATATAACAAGAATATAAAAAAATTCTACTCCTGTTATTGTGAATTAGATTTAGAGATTTTTAAAAAACAAAATCAAAAAGCGATTCCCTGTCTATTGACTTAATTTACATCCGCATTAGTAAACAAAAAAGTAAAAAATATTGATGAGATTTCGTAAAGACGGTAAATTAATATCAAAGAAAGAAAAATTATAGGGAGATTGATTTCGCAGAAACGCTTAGAAACATTATCATCAGTGTCAATCACAAGAAACCATGTGTACTCAGCCCAGTTACTTGTAGATTCACCCTTTTTGGATGAAGAAGCCACATGTCAAGGAAGCCATATAGAAACGAACACAAAATAAGGACTCATGAAAAAAGCCGTTAGGAGTAGAAGGGAGGTGAGCATTTGTATAGAAAACTACATAAATTAGTGAATACAGAATGGCTTAATCAAGAGATACCCAAAAAATGGCTTATAAGTATCTTAACTCTTTCACCCTTACATCCATTACAAAGGAAAATATTAGATTTTCAACATAATGAATATTATATTAATACTAAAATATTTAGTTAATTGTATAATAAAGGGGTTAACATCAATCCATCAGAAGGTAGATACAACAAATTGTAACAACTATCGAATAAACTTCAAATCGCGTTTACTCAAAAGCGAGTTGATAGCATATGGAGCCTTGCAGAACTCAGCCGACGAGATATTAATTTGGTTATATACACCCATATTCTGTTAGACCCATCTTGCAAGATCGCGTGAGAATATCTCTGACGAGATAGTTTTGTATTCTGTTAGACCTTTGACGAGACGAGATAGCCATTTTTTATCTCGCCAAAAATTGTAAGCGATAGAGTATCTCGTCAAAGTATTTTGTGTTTTTTTATCAAAAAATTGAATTAAATACATAAATTAAATAGATAAAATAGTTAAGTAAAGATTAATAAACAATTTTTCATTATATTTTTTTCCATTATTATTAAAATTGTGTTTTTGTTTTGAAAAAAAAACCATCTTTACTATTATTGTTTTACTACTGTTTATGTACTAAACTAAAAAATATTTAAAACATAAATATATTTATTTTTCATTTAAAAAATATTTTAAAACTAATACTAAAACCCCACTAATCATTAAAAATTTTATAAATCATATTTCGTTTATATACCAATAATTATTTTTTTTTCTCGTCAACAATGGGTCTAACAGAATATGGGTGATAATAAGGAATTATTTAATTAAATATTTTTCAGAAAGGATCAACAAAATTAAATATTTATTTCATATAAGAGTAATTATTGTGTCTGCAATTTTGTTATAAATTTTGTAGTAATGCATAAAGCGGTTTTTCGGAGAAGTTCATCCCTTTTTCAGCTATCCAATTCTATTGTATTTAAATGATAATGTCTTAACAAAGCAAGTTTTAAACCACTTTAATGTAATTGTTGATCTTCTAGTAAATATCCAAAATACTGGTCTCAAAATATATATGGCCATTTCAATTTATTTTAACCAAAAGTGTTTTTGTGAGAATCTAAGCTTATATCGATTTGGTAAAAAAATTTTAGTTGCGTCAAATTTTTTTACAAAATATTTAATTTCGATGATGTGCTGCATTAGTTTAGTTGAATATTTACGTTTACAACGAGAGTAATTTTAATATAGACTTAGTAATTAACAAATTAAAAATCGAGAAAATTAAATTTCTTAAACGTGTTCAACCAAACCAGCTGAACTTTTAAGAGAGACACTCGAATTGAATTTTTAGACGCTGTATGCAGAGCACCTATCTTTCAACCAAAAGTACTCAGGTTCAATTCCCGATGAAGTCAAAAAAATGATTTATGAGTTTTGCGACCTGATCCAGGAGTGCAATTTTGTATTACTGTGACAAAAAGAAAAAGAAATGCTGTGAAAATATTTTGTATATCACCATTTCTTTTGTTTTTTTTTTTTTTTTTTTGCGTGGATTGGTGGGAATCTTCATAGACACAATGAGCCTCGTTACTTCCATTGTGTGCCAGATTTTTACTGACTAAACCACACCCCTCCCATTAATACTAGTCCAACGGACTAACCATTAATTTATTGCTATTTTGATTTTCTTAAAGAAAAAGTTTACGAAATTCTATCGTATTAAATCTAGAGGCTTAGTTCTTTTAAGCCTTCTGACATCATTTTGATTATCTAGCAGTTGAGTGGCCTCAACGTTAACATGACCCTCCAGACGAGCTATATGCTTTGTTGCATATCTTTTTATTTCATTTTCTGTGCAAGGAATTTTTAGATCTCTGTGCAAATCACTGTTGCGAACATACCAGGGGGCATTTACCATGTTGCGCAAGACTTTATTTTGGAATTTTTGTATACAAAGTACATGTGTTTGTTTGGCACATCCCCATATTTGTATGTTGTACAACCATATCGGTTTGAGTATCTGATTATATAACAAAATCTTGTTATGTATAGGTAATTTAGAATTACGACCTAAGAGCCAGTACATTTCTCTATATTTATTTTTAAGCTCAATTTTTTTCTTTTTAACGTGCTCTTTCCATCTAATTTTGACATCTAATGTCATTCCTAGGTATTTAGCATTGTTTTCTTGGGGTATATTGACCCCATTCAGATTTACCAATGGTTGATTTTCTAATTTTTTATTTGTAAAATTTACATGTACTGATTTTAACTCATTGAGTTTAATTTTCCATTTCTTTGTCCAGAGGTATAGCTTGTCGCTTGCTCTTTGCAATTTAATTGTAGCCTCGTCAATATTTGATCCTACTGCCATCAACGCAGTATCGTCCGCGAATGTAGCTACAGTTATATTTTCCATTTCTGGTAAATCATTGGTGTAGAGCAAATACAGTATGGGACCCAGAATACTACCTTGAGGCACACCCGTTTTAATATCTCTAATAGTAGAATACTCTTCGTCTTGTTTTATTCTGAATAGTCTGTTTTCTAGATATGATGAGAGTATATCTACGTATTGTTTAGGTAACATATTGTTTAGTTTATTTTTTAAGCCTCGATGCCATACTTTATCAAAAGCTTGGGCTACATCTAGAAATATGGTAGAACATATTTTCTTTTCCTCTAAAGCTTTTTCTATTATGTCTGTTATTCCATGAATTTGATCGATTGTCGAGTGCTTAGATCTAAAGCCAAATTGATAATTTGGAATCAGATTACTATTTTCTATGATCGGTCTCATTCGAATCAATAACAGTTTTTCAAATAATTTTGATACTATTGGTAGTAATGATATTGGTCTGTAGGATTTGACCTCATTTATGGGCTTACCTGGCTTTGGTATCATAATTATCTCTGCTATTTTCCAGATATTCGGCACATACCTTATTCTTATAGCAGCTTTTATAATGCGTGTTAGCATTGCTATAGCTTTTTTCGGAAGTTCTTTCAGGACTTCCGATGTAATTAGATCAAAACCTGGAGCTTTTTTATCTCTGAGTTTTTTAATTTGTTCAACTATTTCACTCTCTGAAAATGGTGATATAACATTTTCTTGCCAATTATTATTTTCTTCAGTGAGATCATCCGAATCTGTCTCGTCTGAACAAAAATTTTCAAGATGATCTGCGAATGTTTCAGCTTTATTTTTATTATCTCTCGCCCATTCACCGCTTTTCATTCTGATTGGCGGGATTTGAGAGATCGAGTTTTTTGTACTCCTTGTTGCTTTCCACAACTAGTAGTTATTTTCTCTTTTACCTGATAAATTTTTTATATATTTAAAAAATATAATTTTTAAAACTAGCAAATTAAGCAATATCTAAAAATGTATATTAAAATTCAAGTAAAACATACAATTGTAACAAAAAAAATGCAAAAAAAAAAACAAAAACACAAATAATTTCATGACAAATAATATATGAAACTATAATTGCCTAAGAAGAGAAAAAGAGATGAATTTGTAAGAGATAACGAATTTGTTGTCATTCAATTTAACAAAAATTGTCACTATCACATTACAAAATGACAAAAAAAACCTCACCAAATGCCAAAAACCAATTTATGATTATTTCTTTGTCAATATATTACTTTACAAAATGCCACTACCGGTACTCTCAATGGGATAAAATAAAAGTTATAAAAATATAAGGTATTCTACAATATAAATATTTTTTTCATTTAAAATTAGTAGATTTATCGTAATATTCTAAAGAAAAGACTATATTGTATGTAATTGTTTATGCCAAATCTCTATGTAACAGTAGTTAGGTTGTTAATGCTATAGAATAGTTTGATTTTAGTTTGAATTCAATATCAAATTTACATAAATTGGAACTCGGGGTAGAACATTAAGATTCTATTTTAATCTTGAATGAAAAATATCCAAGATCTATTCAGATTTCAACCTAAAATCAAGCTAAAAAAAATCGCCATATTATTAAAAATTTAAATATTTTTGCGAAGAGCTAAAATTTTTATTAAATTTATAAATTTATCAATGAAGATTTTCCAAAATATAATTATTGTCATAATTTTTCTTTATTTGTAAGTAATGATAAATAAAATGATTCAGACCTTTATTGTTAATCAAATAAGAATATCTGGTAATTTAAATAATTAAGTTTTTTTCTGAATGTTATCTAAGTTCATTACGATTAAAAGGTGTGATACTAAACAATTAAATTTTTCGGGGACTTATTAAAAATTTTAATTCAAGTTAAAAAAAATTTCGCTCTTAATTAAGATTTCTCTTACTTGGGTGTTATTTTGTATAATAATTTAAATAAAGTTATCATTTAAAAATTGTAAAGAATTTGTTTTTTATTAATTTCCAATTTTCTTTTCTCTGTTTTCTTGTCCTTTAGCTACGTTAAATTATTTCAGTTATTTAATCCAGTTCAAACAAGAAAATACATTTTTTTAATGGCTTTTGTCACTTTTTTAATTAAAAAAAAAAATCATAATTATGTTATTTTTCGTCTTTCTGTTTTTTTTAAGCTACCCAGAGTATACTTTGTTGATTTGATTCTGAATTTCGTTTGTGGTCTTGGTTTGCAAATATTTCTGTTCTGAGGTAATTAAATGACATTATTTGTTCTATTACCCTGTCATTTACAGTTAGTTTTTATCTTATGTAGTTATTATCCTATGGACGTTTTTCGCTGCTGTTAAGTAAAACTGATGAAATAATCAGTTATAGTCACTTCCGCAAATTATCACCACATCATCTGCCTAACAAACTATTTTGATTTATCTTTTATTTGATCTATAACTATAAAAATATGCTAACATTATTTCGGTTTTACATCTCTTGTTTGGAATATCGGAATGGTATTGATTTTTTCTGTTTTCTTGGCATATCCACTGTTACTTTTTGAAACAGCATAACCAGCCTAGGCGTATTTGCAAATCAAATACTAACGTTTTATGAATTACAGATAATATAGATTATTAGTTTTTTTGATTTTCTATTTTTTTTTAAACTGTTGGTTAATGTTTTTTTCTGGTTTCCAATCGATTTTTCGACGACATTTCTGGTTTAATACAGAAGTCTATATATTATATAGACTTCTATATTCAACCATGGTCAGTTATACAACATTTTGTTAATATTTCTTTTTCCTAATACATGATTTGCTATGATTTCATTATCTTATATATTAATACGCTTAAACGTCTGTTAAACTTTTCACAAAACTTTTACAACACAAAGCTTTTTTCAATTTAGAACTATAACGAATTACGATAGTGTGCAAAATTTAATTTAAAGACATAAACCACAAAACAATAAAACCAAATATGTAAAACCAAAAACAAATTAAAATTAACCTAAAAACAATTCACCTATTGAGCAATAGCATTGACTGTCTGATTATATGAATTAATTTATAACAAAAAAAACAAAATAGCAAAGACAAGAACTGAATTATCAGAATATTATTATTATATCGATTTATAAATAATTATAATAGCTTTGCTAAAATATTACGATATTACGATATTACAGCAAAAAAACTTACCGGTAAAACAAATAGTAAATTTAGAAAATATATTTTTTACCTCACCCAGACCATGTTCACAAAAATTGAAATTTATTTATTTTATTAACAAATAATTCAAAAGTATAAATACAAATGCGCAGTAGCATTGAGTAAATATAATATTGTACATGGAGAATCATAAACCGAAATTCACGATCTGCTAAGAACAAGAAAAGCAAAATATGTTATGACATTATTATCAAGTTCCAATTCAATACACGGCAAATTTAGTATACATAAAAATTAAAAAAACTTTAAAAAGAAATATCACAGACTACCCTTACCTACATCAGAGACCCTAGCGGGATAACAATATAACAATAAAAACTGAAGATAAGAGAAAAAGCATAATTGTTATTAGCTTTACCCCTAACTATAAAAATCATAAGGCGTCATATGATGTCATATTTCGTTAAATGGCCTCTATGATTCGATATGATTTAAAAAAGTCGTAACCAATCATAACCTTTACTATAATGGTCATACCTAATCATACCAAAACATCAAAACCAAAATTTAAAAGAAGTGAAATAAAAATATAAATTCTATAAATAAATGTTTTTGTTTTTTTATTTTGAGTTTGGAAATAGTTAGGGCTATTATGATAATAAGAAAAAAACACAAAAAAACGTATCTATGACTATTTTAATGTGTTTTTAATGTGGGTGTGGTATGTATTTAGTTTAAATGCATTTAATTTCATATCTTTACTGCCAGCGACATCTCTGTTCGCCACATGTTGTTGTCGCTCTCTATTAATAGTATTTGTTAGAGACCGTTTAGACATCAGATTTTATTTCATGAAAGTTTTGTTTTACTTATTTTTATTAAATTTACAAATTTTATTGCAATTACATCAAATTTAATTTAAAAAATTTTAATTACATATCTCAAAGATAAACAAATATAGTTGCAAAGTATACTATATTTCTTCATGCAAAATCCACGTTCTAAACTTGCAAAATACGAAGATACGAATATGCGTGACGAGTACAAATAATAAATACTTATAAACAGATATAAATATTCAGTGTAATTTCAGAACATTTATAAAATATAAATATTTAAATAGTAAATCAATTGTTCTAAGTATTATTTGTATTGATGAATAATAATAATATTTAATACACATTTTTTATATTTTTTAATTATATCTTTCAATATATTGGCATAACACAATTAGAAGTTTATAAATACCTTTTCTAGAAAAATTCACTTTTTCAACTTGCGAAATACGAAAATGCGTGTCGAGCACAATTATTTAAAAAAAAAAAATTTATGATATTCTATAACAAAGTCGGATGTCAAACTTTAATTACAAAACCATATAAACGCTGCCTTATATAAAAGTTTTCTTCAAAACTATTAGCGGTCCAAATTTTCAATTTGATTCTATGAAAAACAAATAAAATTATTAATTATTATATCATACATATTAAGTATATTATAAATATTGTAAATTATAATTTTTTTCATTTTTTTATTCATTTTATTATTATTATTTAAATAACAATAATATTTACAATTATAACAATCATAAATTGATAATTGTAAATAATCGTTCGTATTATAATACCTTCCTACCTGTTGTGAAAATAAAATTTTAATACATACAGTGAAAAAAAATATAAACCTGAAGTAGTAAGAAATATAAATAAGAAATATACAAAAAATAATTATAGATAGATCAAACTATATTGTAAATTACAAGCTATTCCCGGCGTAACATTCGTCGGCCTAGCATTATAAATTAAAAAAATTAATTTTATTTATTTATTTTCTTTAATTTCTTAAAAAAAATCAATGTTTTACATATTTTTTTATTACATAATAAATAAGTTAAATTGAAAAACTTAAAACTAAAATTCACTTTATTTAATATCTTAAAAGTAGTTTAACATTTTAATACTTATTCAATTATTTCATAATATTTTAGACTACACTAACACCATCTATAATAGATCGTACTCTAGACAAAGCAACATACAACTGTGAAATAGAGAATTGTTTTTTTAGGGAAATAAGATATTTTTAAGATATTAAATAAAGTGAATTATAGTTTTAAGTTTTTCAATTTGTAACTTATTTATTATGTTATTACATATGTAAATGTAAAATGTTTACATTTAATATGTAAAACATTGATTTTTTTAAAGAAAATAAATAAAATAAATTGTTTCATTTATAATGCTAATGCTAGACCGGCCCAATGTTACGCCGGGGATAGCTAGTTATAATTGATTTTGCTTCAGCTAGATTTTATATGTTGTATCTTAGTTTCCATGTCAATCTATTTTTCTAGAGATCATTCTGGAAAAATTCGTTGTTGGTTTTTCTTAGTATACTGCTGGTTCTTTTTTCAACTATATGTATACAGATTTTAAATTTTCCAAGAACTAATTGATGGTTTGCTATTGCTGAAGAAATCGATCGAATATCGTCAATTTGAGATGGATGAAATTCTCTGTTTGTGATTTTGTAGTCTATTTGTTGTTGTGGAGTATGACATGTTGTGCTGTAATATTTGAGCGATACGTATTATTGGTTCTTAATTCGTTTTGAACATGATATACGACTCATTGAATATTTGATTCACTTCATAAATAGCTACATTGCCGAGTATTGAATCCACATCTTGTATTATTACAGCTTTACTCAGTAAATATTATTACAACTTTATGACGTATGTTATAATTCATATATTACAATCAGTTTTGATACTTTTTCTATTACCTCTTGTAGATTGTTATAAAATATTGTTATATTGAATTAATGTTATGAAGTAAGCTCAAAACCACCCACAAGAAAATCAACAGTAATAAGTTGTTGACCCCAATAATGTGTATCTTTCTTCTATAGAAGGCAAAGAATTTACGAAGTAACTGAGAAAATGTAGAGAAAATGTGTATTTTCTATAGACATTTTTTAAATAAAAAAAATTACAACATGAATGAAAAATTCTTACTTTAACTAAAAGTTGTGTTAATTTCTCTAGTCCCTATATAATCTGTAGTTTTGACTCCCAATTATTTGCAAATTCAATAGAAATATTAATACCATATTTCTTTAAATGAAATAGGTAGCTGGAAGAGAGCATGGAAGCATAAAACCAAAGATCAATAGGGAGATCAAAACAAATAAAACTTTGACGAGGAAGAAGAGCTCTCTACAGTTAGATGGTCAGAAAGATTTTTTCACTACCGACATATCCTTACACAGCCCTTACACAGCCCTTACACAGCTTTTTCCTTATCAAATCACAGCCAATACGAGAAAATAAAAAAACTTAACCAGTGAACCCTTTTCTAGCTCATTATCAAGCATTATAACATAAGCGCTTCAATCGGGAGTTAAACGATTCTAAAATCAAATATTTTTAAAATGTTACCAAAACTGAATCTCTCCAATAATCTAGGACTAAATAATTTGATGTTCTCAAATCTGTGTTTTAAATTAAAGGAGTATTTCATTCACCGACACTACTGGAACTCAATAACAGGTCAATTACTGTTGAACTCATATTTCACCCTGTGAACCTATGAACTTCATTTCATTTCATATTTCACCCTGTATTTTACCTCATTATAATATAAATTAATTATAAAATAAAGTAATTTCCAGTAAATCAAAATTTATAAATAATTATTATTTCTGAGAAAAAGTATTAAATACTATTGTTTGTATTCTATAAATAATTTATAATTCTAACTAAAATACCTACTTTCAACCAATTTTTAAAAAATTCATGAATATAATATAAAAACAAATTGGTATTAAAAAAAAAATCAAATATTGTTTTAAAGGTTGGGTCATCAGCAAAACTAAGAAGTTTAGAAAAAGTTATCACTTTAGGAGCATCAATTGTTGAAACTATAAAACTAGGGGGTCCTATATGACTTCCTTGAGAAACACCAGAAGACGCTGAGTATTGATCAGAAATCGCAGTTTTAAATAAAACTGAATATTCCCGAGAAGAGAGGTAAGACTCAAGCCAATTAAGACTGTGGTGAAAAACTTATAATTTTGTGCTTCAGTAATATGATGCTATGAGGAATTTTGTCAAACGCTTTACTTTTGTCAGTAAAGATGGTGTCAGTTTGAAAACCATTCTCCATTGAGGTCATTGTCTTAGAGACAAAGTCAACCATATTGGTAGTTTTTGACCTACCTCTTTGGAAACCGTGTTGTTCAACACAAATAAAACGTTTACAATAATCATATAAGAAGTCATATATCATACGCTCAAACAGTTTAGGAATACACGAGAGATTCGCGATGGGCTTATAATTGGTGCATTCATTTCTGGAGTCTTTTGAAGTGGAATAATGAAAGAATTTTTCCATAAACAGGGGAAAATGCCCGATTGAAGGGATAAATTAAAACGAAAAGATATGGGATGCAATAAGTTAATCATGCATTCCTTAAGAAGGATCGGAAGAATACCGTCTGGGCCGGAAATTTATACCGTCTTTTAATAATGACGATTTTTCTGTAGTGTAATCCTTTACAATATAATATGTTATGATATATTGGCATATCTATAAGTAGTGTCACCTATATGCTAGTCAGCGATACTAAATACAGGTAAAAGGTAAGGGCTTACAATTAGAAATAAAACTAAATGATATGGAACCGTAATACATCTTTAGTATGACACTTTATGTTTTCTTTTATTAATCAAATTTAGATTCTCTATAATCTCAAGAAGGTAAAATTGTATCCTCTAAATGTTACAAGAGGATTAATAATATTTTGTTAAATTTCTTGAGTCTTTTTATGTGAAACAAAGTAATTTTTTTATAGGATATATTCACACTTTAAATTCAAATGACTTATTAGGGTTGTATTTTAAGTTTTATTTTTATGTCTAATCATATTGTGTGCTTCTTTACGATTCTATACTTCTCTGATATTTTTTTCATGTTTTACATACATATATGGATGTATGAGTACTTTTTACATTTAATATTATCGTAGAATCGGTAAAATAAAGGAAACGCGACGATGACTTAGATATTTTATTTATTTGTTTCATTTCGTTTCATTTCGTTTAGTTTTCCATCACAAATTTTTATTTTTATTCCTTTTTTTTTTTTGTTTTTACAATATTTTTATTATTTCCTTGCCATTACTTTTCTCTTATACATATTATTACGTTTTTCAATTTAAATTCCTTGCATAATTTATACCAAATTTTCTTTGTATTTTTTTTTTTTTTTTTTTTTTAACAGACTGCCAGTCAAAAGAAAAATTAAGAGAATAACAATGGAAAAGTATAAAGAAATATTTAAAAAAATTTATTCTCGGATAATGAAATTGGAAAGTAAAAGAAAATAACTGAATTGGAATAAAAATTAGATTTTGAAAGTAAGTGTTCAAAAAAATTGTTTTGTTAATTTTAAAAACATAATAAAAAAAAGTTTAAGTAACTAGAAATGTTGTTAAGACAACTGAAAATTTAAAAAAAAAAATATAATAAAATTTTAATAAAAATATAATATTCTATTTAATTGTAGAGTGACATGTAAAAACTGTAAATCTGTTTTTGAAATAAATTTCTTTCGTTTTTTTTTTAAAGGAACTCTTACGCCATTACAGTTGGAGATTTTAAGAACTAATAAAATAACAAAATAATATTACATTATTGTATACAAATAATATGAATTATAGTTTTTGCATTGCATTATATTTGAATTAAAATATTCAAAAAGTGATCGAAATAACGTTTTTCTATAGGCAATTTCTATAGGGAAATTTTTGTTTTGTTTTGTTTGTTAAATGAAAATTTTCTTAGTTCGAGTATGCATCATTAAAATAAAGAAATCAGATTTAAGGGTTATCAGGTTTTTTTAAATAAAGACTCTTGTTAATTTCACAAAATTATTTTATTCCAATACGTGTTTCGACCTTTCGGTCATAATCATGGACATTTATGATACACAACAAAACATTACAAGCATTCAAAACTTTTTAATAAATTTAAAAAATTTAACCAGGTAAAGATTTCTTTCCTTTACTGATTAAATGTAAAGGTTTTAAATTACTTGAAATGTTGTGGTTTTCGAATATACAATGTTCACTTAATCCTGTTGTTGTTTTCCCTTGTTGTATACCCATTCTATGTTCTTTAATTCTAGTATTAAACTCCTACCTGTTTGATCGATGTAGATCGCGTCGCAATTATCACAATGAATTTGGTAAACCCCACTTTTTTCCAGTATTTGTTTATCTTCGATTTTGTTGTTAACTAAATTTCTTTGAAGATTATTATTATTAGACTCCATCGTGAATATATCATGTTTTTTTAAAGCAGCAGAAATTTTATTCCTGACTTTCCCCATATAGTTAATCGAACAATAGTTCTTATTTTCATCACACTTTCCGTTGTAAACAAGACTTTTTTGTTATAATTTTCGTCTTAGAATATTATTCACATTACATTCGTCATAGCCATTATTTTTAGCGATAGTTTTAATTATTGACAATTCCTGCATGACAAAGGAAAATTTCTGCATGACAATTCCTGCATGACTCTAACAAAGGATTATTAATTAAACGATGAACAAAACTATTAAAAGCCGCCAATTTTATATCGTAAGATTGTTTAGAGTCTGCGGTCGTTGGCCTCCTATATATTTTGTATGTTAGATAATTGTTAGACACGCCTAAGGTAAGGTCTAAAAGGTTTAGTACATTTTGGTGTTGAATTTCTATTGATTAGTTCGTTTGTTTCCAAAATTTGTCAATACATAATTTATAATGACAGAGTCTTCTTATACTTAAGTTAGAGTTTCGATTATTAGTATCTTAACAGCTGCGAATTTTATTTTATTCTAATTTTTATTTTGCATTACATTTGTTGTTTGATTTACAATTTATTTTAATTGATACAAGGAAAAATGGTTGAAAATTACAAAAACCTTGTGACTACTTGTATTTTTAACTAGACTTAAACTAATTGATAGCTAAACAAAGACATCGAAAACAAAAATAAAATAGATAAAAAAGAAATGATTTAAGCAAACAATCACAATTTAATTACATTTAGTAATTATCGACCAATTGCCTAATTAAAATGTTTTCGGAGCTGGATCAGTTGGCAATAAATTTGTTAGCTCTAATAGTAATTTTGTCTGCTATCGACGTACTTTTGGATTTTAAATGGATATCTAATGTACTGTGATACCAAGGGAAGTTTAGTAATATTTGTTGTAGTTTATTTTATGTAATTTGCAGTATTTTTTGTACAAAATAGATCAAAAAAATCCTCTGCGTGAATTTTTTTTCAACTTTAACACAAAAAAATCCATATGACATGAATATGACAATTCGTTTTTAAATGGTGTATATTTGATTTTAGAAAGTGAATGTAAAAATGCTTAAACCGCTTTACGTGAAAGTCACCGTTATGGAATTAGGTCCAAGCAAAAGAAATCGGGAAGTTCTGGAGGAGTTGAAATTGAAGAGCCGTTTTTTGACGACAATATGATAGATTGGGAGTTTGCAGAAGATTTAAGTTTTGTACCGGATATTTCAAAAAAAATAAAGTACATATGTATAAATTATTGTTTATGTTTATAATTAATTTTTCCTTATTCATATTATGTAAGTGTTTTTTGAATATGTCATGTATTTTAATGAAATGAATTGCATGTATAATTTTTTAGTTATCTCAACCTTCAACATCTAAAACAAATGACAATAGTTTAGCAAATTTGACAAAAAATTTAAATGAATTAGTTCTACAGCAGAAGCAAAACGAACCGGTTTTTAAGAACGTGTCTATGTTGGCAACTTTAGAACGAATGTGAAACAAATACCATCATCTGAACTTAAAGAAGTAAATTTTGAAATAATTGCTTTATTGTTAAATGATTTATTATTGTAGTATAGACCAACATCATTAGCAAAGGCAGTTGAACAACCCTTAAATTTTTGAAGAAGAACAGAATTAAAAAAGATTAACAATAATGTAGGACCCAGAACAGATCCTTGAGGTACATCCAAAGAAGTACTTTTAAGGTCACTGATGGTGTCATCAATTTTAACTTTCTGAATCCGACCCGTTAAATAAAAAGAAAGTAAATCAAAAAAATTATCTCGAAAGCCAGCTTTATACAATTTGTCTAATAGGATTTTATGATCTACAGTAATGCTTTTTTGACATTAATAAATAACGCAGCATTTTTTAATAAGAGCTTTATAAATTCGCGAACAAAAAGTTAGAAGTGCATCTTCAGTAGATCTGCCACTACGAAACCCAAATTGCTTACAACTTAAAAAGTTAGTAAGATCTAAAAATTGTATAATTTTATTTGTTATCACTTTTTCAAAAATATTTTAAAGAAAGAACTTAACATAGAAATAGGACGATTGTTATCTGAGCAATTTTTATCTCCTTTCTTAAGTAACGGAAATTTTTAGAGCATTAGGAAAAATTCCAATTTCGACACAGCAATTAAGAATATTCTAATTCTAGCTAGAACATTCACTATAATAAGACTAATTTTTTTTAAAGCAAAATTTTAAATACCTAGCGTATCGAAATTAGAATTATTTAATTTCATTATCAGTCTATGAAGTTCAAGTGAATTTATTTCTTCAAAGTAACAGCTTTGCTGCTGCCAAACATCTTCAACTATATTCAGCTGGTTATTGTCACAAATCTCAGAGCTAAATTCTGCCCGCATCTGTGAATTTTTCATTAAACTAGTTTTCTAGCATTAAACATCAATAGACAGAGAAGTAATAGAATTACTAGAATTTTTATTGCGATTAAGTAAATTGTTTACAACTCATTACATTTTCATTAATAATTGTTGACCAATAGAAACTACATGATGACATTTTGGAAACTTATCTCAAGTTATTATTTTTGCATAAAAATGTAAACCATATTTAAATGTAATATGTAAGAAATAAATAAGTGTAAAAAATATTTTGGTTTGAATTTTCAAAATATAAAATAAACTTACTTTAAATCACCTTGAAGATAACCTGTTTTTTATATACACATATATTATTTTGATTTCCTCAATAAAAAGACAAAGTGATCTTATCTCCTTAATCCATTTTCGGCAGCTGTTCAATTTTTCGAACAGCAAAATTACCTTTTATCATCAATATCAGAGCAAAAATCAGTATTGGCCATTGTGGATTGCAGGTTTGAGTTCTTCTATAGTAAATGCTTGGAAGCTACACTGTTTTGTGGCGAATATAAAAATGAAAAACCTATGCCACAAAAAAGTTTTCGTGTTTTCGTTGCTTTAAAATCATTATTGGGATTTGAATATGAATCATCTCAAGAAGAATATCAGCCTCATAATTTACCAAAAGTATCAGGCAGACATGTTGTTGTTTCCAAGGCAGAAGGAAAATATGTCATTTCGATGTCAATTGAAAAAATGCAGCAAATCCACGAAATTCATGTACAGGAAGTGCTACGTTCATTTACACACTAAATGCTTTGAAAAATATCATGGAAAATAGTTTTTGTATTAAGATTTCATAATTTACAATACTTTATATTAATCATTTTTTCATTAATTATCTCAATAAAGTTTTTGTTTAACGCTTTAATTTCACTAAAATTGAGTTAAATTGCTAAAAATATAAACTTAATTTTTGATTTTCATGAACAAAAAAAAAATGTTTAGGAAATTGTTTCGGTCATCATAACACTATTAGAACTCATCAGTAGATATTTTTAGTGTCAAAAAATACATTTTACAATGAAATTTTGGTCGATTTTTATAACTCACAGATGTTCTATTGACATCTTCTAATAAGTTATAAAATCAATCAAAATGAAAATAGGAGTTGTATAGGTAGTCTAACACTAAAAATACCTACTGATGAGTTCTAATAGTGTTAAGATGAACGAAACAATTTCCTAAACATATTTTGTTTGTTAATTCAAATTATAATAATAATATTTATAGATACAATAGTGACATAAAACGTCTATGTATCAATATTAATTAACAAATCGAACTTATTCTTTTTATTATAAGTAAAATGATGTAAAGGTTTTAAAAAACTTATATTTATAAATTTATTTTAAAAAAAAAAAATGTCAAATAACGGCCAGTGTTCGATTTTTCGAACAGCCCTTTCTCAGACTCTGGAACGTGCTAGCCCCAATCTGACAACGGATTTGAATTTTTTGGGTATCAATTATCCTAAAACCAATGGATTAATTAATAATCAAGATATGTTTTTTTTTCGGGCCGAAAATGGGTTAATTTGAAAATATAATTAAGGTAAATATTCCGGAATTAAAACGATATTAAGAAATATATAGAAAAAATGAAATTTTAAGAGACGAGATTTGGTTAGGATCCTGTTAATTATATTTCATTTATGTACTGTAAGGACAATATTATCATACTATATGTTTTAATAATTCTACGGTAGTTCTATCTTAACCAGACATTTTATTACATTTTAATTTGTTTATTGTAATTCAAACTAACTATAAAAACTCTGATCAAATATTAGGTTCCGTTGCTTGAATTTCCAGTATATCCCCTCCAGATATATTATATTTATCTTTACAAAAGTTTAATTTCTTAATATCAGTTGGAAACTTTGAATCTCTTTCCTCACACTGCTACAAAAAAATGTTCAAATAATTTCGACCTTATTTCTATTCTTGCTTCTACATATTTTTATTATTTTATGTTTAAAATCCATATAACATTTTATTTAATTGAAAATCAGTAAACATTATATATAATATATTTATAATATAACAATTAAAGCATAATAAATATAAACAAATAAATAAATTTTAACAAATATGAAATAATAAAATATAAAAATGTCAACTTAATAATGAAACAATTTATCAAGTCATCCAGTTACAAATCAAAATTTCCCTCCCTAAACATCAATCTTCCTTTTCTTCACTTCATTTAGTTTTCTCTATTATTATTGTTATTGTTATTGTGAACACATTTTATTTATGAACCGTGTTATAATTGAATATGAAAATATGGGTTTCTATCATTAACTTCTCATACTGTAACAACAATTATTATTGAAAACATTTGTTCTTTGTTATAAATTAATTTCACCACAAACAAACACACAACAACGTACTCGTATTTATTGATACTAAAAATTCAAACTATATAATATTCAAGTAACATTTTTTAGATTAATAGAACAACAGGTTTAAATAGAGGAATTTATTGTAAAAAAAAAATAATTACTATTTTTAGACTAATTTTATTTATCGTTCAGGTGATTAGTATTTTTGTTAGTACGAATTTGTTATTCATTTTGAAATAAAATTATAAGCTAGTTTTTAACACTTTTATTACTGTAATGGCATATTATAAGAGAGTAAATAAATTATTTACTTGCGTCAAAATAAACGTCGTTCATTGACATGTCTATTATTTTCTTTTTTTAATCAGCAGTCTTATCAATCAGCATGGCAAATCAATATTAACCGTTCACTAAGAAGACCTTCGAAAATATGGTATATAAAAGCTGGAAGTCGTCATCACAAAATATATTTAATTTTAAGTGCTTTTCATTTATTGCTCTTCTATTACTTAGGATAATTGTATAAGTTCTTTATTGTTTGTTTATATTTTTCATTAAAGTATTACTCCATATTCCTAATCCATTAGTGAATTTGCTATGAAAAATACTATAGAATACCTAGGATTTTGTTCATACCATGTATACGTTTCCCAAAATTTCTAAATATTCCTACCATTCTACTTGCTTTATATTTCACTACCTTGAGAAGTTCATTTCAATTAATATTTTCGTCCAAGACAACCTTTTTTATTTACCATTTCTGTTATATGTCCCTTATACCATACAGTTATTGTTTCAGATCCCTTAGTAAATCAATTTATTTTTAAGTAGATTTATATTTAATTTATGTAAACACATCTAATTCGCAATCATTAGTAAATCTGATCTGATTATGTTTTGGGAGCTCTGCATTATTTTTTCCTTCATAAATTATAACCAGCTGGTCAGCCCATAAAAAGGGTTTGTTTTATAATTTTATTGACGTTAAATCAATGATATAACTACATGAAAAAAATTTAGGACCTAATGAATTACTCCATAATCGATCTTTCTCATTTTGCTTTTCACTTTATCAAGCACTCAGTAAATTGTCTTATTTTTCAAAATAATTTGTAAACAAATTAAAATAAGAACCACATAAAATGTTAGTTCAATTTTATGTACATTTAAAGGCTTTCTTGCAATGACCTTGATCCAATGAAGGAACACGTATGTAATTGTAGTACAATAAAAATGCATTCAGATGGTAATATTTGATGTTTTAATTTTTGTATTTAAGATAAAGTATAGGCTCCAGTACACCATATTGTAGTATATCCAATCCTATTCGAAATAATTAAATAAACTATACAAAAAATAATTTAATTCATAATCGATAAATTTTCAGTTTTTTACCAATTTTACTGATATAATATTATGCCATTAAATAACTTTTTTTTTTGTTGGAGTTACGCAATTTTAAATTGATTACAGTTACTGTGAGAAAGAACCATACATGCTGTTATTGAACTGTATTACATTCCAATCAAAGTTATTTATTTTAAAGGTAATTGAAGATAAATATTTTGCAATTTAACGCACGCAAGAATATTTAATTGGAAAGGTCATTAACTACAGAAGACTTTGAAAAGATGAAAATAATTCAATTATGTATTTGTTAAAGCGTGGTAAGACCTAAGGGCCTTGCACAAATGATTTTTTCCATTAAAGTAATAAAATAAAAAATGAAAAAGAAAAAAATAGCAGTGATTTTTGGTTTTTTTATTTCAAAATTGCATGTACGTGTTATGAAAATCGAATGAAGATTTCAATAACTCATTGATGCTGGTAATACTTTTTAAACTGGTTAATAAAAGAGACAAAAAAATGTTTTAATATCTAAATAATACAAACATGAATTTGAGAATTTTTGATTGTTGACTATTAAAAAAAATTATACAAATAAAACATATTAAATATGATGTGTTCAAACAAGTAGTCATAGTAATTAGAGCATCGTACAAAATCGTTGCGCTTTAAGAGATTAAAAATCGCAATTCTGTCTGAAATACCTATCACAGAGTTTTATTGTCATTTTTGAAACAGTAAAAAATACACTACATACGAAATTCTATCATAAATTGTTCCTTTGGATTTTAGCTCTGTTTTTTTTTTATTTATTTGTAGTAGTCATTTTATTTCCATTTTTTTGTTTTTGATAATCAGATTTGTTTTTAGTGATATGTTTAGATTTATAGAATAAAAGTCGAGTTTCCTTTCACTAATCATTTGTATTTATTTTGACTAATGTCGCAAAGCACTGATGAAGGAAGTAAGTTGCTTCCGAAATATCGATATTTGCAAAATAAATACAAATGATTAGTGAAAGGAAACTCGACTTTTATTCTATTTTTTGTTATACAAAAAATTAACAAAAAAAATTATTCAGAATATAACTTGTAACTTATTTAATGAACTAGCCAACACCACTACTCTAAATTATTCATTTGAAATATTTAGAGTAATTTTATTGGGTTCATTAAATTAGTTGTACGTTAATATTTCACTTAAAATTAATTTTGTATGTTTTACAATAATTTTGAAATTATAATTTCTCTATTTTATAAAAAATTCTAACAATTTGCGGGAGAAGACTAAATAAAAAACGAACTTTAATGTTATATATATTCAGTAAAACATTACAAACTACAGCTTTAACTGTTTCACCATTTAATACTCAAAAAAATAATGACCATCTTGTTGAATAGTTAACCAGGCTAACCAAACGTTTTGATTCGTTTGAAGTTAGTCTCAAGAAGATCCCTAAAGTTCTAATCCTCTGATATGCAACAACGTTTTGAAAAAAAATAGATGATATCATAACTAACTTCAGCAAAAATACTTTGGAAACTAAAATGGAAAAATTAGAAAATGAAGTTCTTAACTTGATCGTGTCTGAATCGAAATAGAGTTATGAAAAAATTGTTAATGATATGCATACTCGGATGGATTCATTCAATCCTGTAATGATTCAAAATGAATTTCAATCACGCATTTATGATTTAGAAAGACTTTTACATTCCAATGACGACCTTGTTATCAATGGTATAAACAATTCAAAACATGAAAATCTTAATGTGTTATTTAGTAAAGTTGCTAGAGTCATTAGCTTTTCAGGTACATCTTCCTCCGCACTAGGAATAACAATAATACTATAATAATCAAGCACATAAATAATTCATCAAAGGCCGTATTCTTTAGCAACTACTTACGCTTCAGATCTGAATGTTTCCCACATTGGTCGCAATGGTTCTGCTCGAATTTTCATCAATGAAAGTTGAATATCCCACACTTTGTTTCTTCTTTGTTGCCAACAAAATGAAAAATAATTGATGGTTAAAAAAAAACGTTTACAAAAAAGGTTATTTGTGGTTAAGACCGAAGGAAGAGAGGCTGTTAGAATCACATCAAAAGATTAGCTACTGTCAAGCAATAATTCTAACACATCAATATTCATTAATGAATATTTTCTAAACCGATTTAGGATTTCGTCAACAAATTCCAAATTTAAAATTTAAAATAATGTTTTCTTTTGTAATTTCTTTTTGTTTATTTTTATCTTCTTTATCTTCTTATTCTTATCTTTTTATCTTTCTTTGATTCAATAATTTTTTTGAAATTTTATATTTCCATTCAGATCAGGTCTTCAGACCATGATATCATAACCTATCATATACACTTTTTGTTAGTTTACATAAAAAAAATTATCTATAGGGATTAAAAGAATTGCACCATTTCTAGTTCTACAGTGACCGCTTGATTGTGCCTTCAGATTACCGTGGGATACAATCTATAATATTCGTAATATTAATAATAAAATTGATTTTTTTAATAAATTATGTGCCTATTACAGGTGTCACACCACTTTTCCAGTCATTTTTCCAAGTCACCCGAATGAAATTTATTTTCGTATTACAAGTCTCATCCGATAGCAACAAATTTCTGACGTATTTTTTATGTACTTTGACAGAAAAACTCATTTGACGTTTGAATTTAAAAAAAAAATTTTTATCAGAATACAAAGTTGGTTGATGTGTTTTTTTTATAAATTTTTGAAAATTTTTAATATTTAAAAAATAAAAAATGTTTTTATTTACAAGTGTGGATCAATATTTTAGTGATAGTGATTCAGAAGAAGAAACAGAGAATCTAAGTATAAAGAGAAAGATTCTTAGAAATT
Organism: Argyra leucocephala; assembly: GCA_963942445.1. NCBI lineage: Eukaryota > Metazoa > Arthropoda > Insecta > Diptera > Dolichopodidae > Argyra > Argyra leucocephala. The sequence goes on along the minus strand of OZ012681.1, from coordinate 73,032,064 downwards.
GTTCAAATCCGTTGGAAATTGATAATGAAAAGTAAGTAAAACAATTTGTAATATAATTAATGTGAAATATAACAAAACGATTTGTTTTTAGCTTCATTAAATATTTCCGATTAAATAAAGACGCTTTTATTGCTTTGTTTGAGAGATTTGAAGGGAAAATTTAAAAATTCAAAATTGAATTCATCTATTCCCGATATTATAAAATTGGCAGCATGTTTAGGTTTTGTAGCTGATGGCAGCTATCAAAAAAGTGTTGGAAACGATTACAACGTACTTCTAGCTCAGCCAACAGTTTCAGTAATTTTTACTGATTTTTTAAATTTAATGGAAATTCATATTTTGCAAAAAATGGATTTCTAAAATGAATGCTGAAGAAGAAATAGAGTGTAAGAAATTTTTTTTACACTAAATACCGTTTCCCGAGAGTAGTAGGATGTATCGATGGAACACATATACACATAGTTGCCCCAAAAAAAGAAATTATGCATTTATACTATAACAGGAAAGGATTTTTCAGTGTGAAATGCAATGATTGTAAATATATACTTAATTGAAGTATATTTTAGATGTGTGATCATCTAATGAGAATTCGTTTTATTGATGCTACAAATCCTGGTGCTTTCAAAGGGAGTTTGATTCCGGGAAAGAAAACTTTTGGCTGCTAGGTAAGTAAATAAAAAAGATATTTCTAATTTCTTCAAAGGAAATTTTAAGTTTAAAAATTTATTGATTTTATTTTTTTTTAGGAGATTCTGGTTACCCATTATTACCTTTTCTAATGACGCCATGTCGAACACCTCAAAGTAACAGTGTTGAAGAAAATTATAATAAAATTCATTCAAAAGCCAGGAATATAATTGAGCGGACAATTGGGTGTTTGAAAAGTCGATTTCGATGCATTTTAGATACCAGGCAATTACATTACAGTCCAGAAAAATGCACGCAAGTAATAAATGCAGTTTGTGCACTTCATAATATCTGCATATCATATAAAGTTCCAGAAATTGAAATGGAAAATGTAACTGAAAACAATTTTGAAGAAATTTTTTATTGGGTTACATTCTCATACAAGTGAAACAATAAGAAATCGGACAATATCAAGTATGGAATAAAAAAAAAAACATTTAAAAAAATAAATTAAAATTTGTTTTTATTTCATAAATCCTTAACTTTCTATTTAAAGTAAGACAATTTAAGTTTCAAAAATAACAAAACTAAAAAGAAAATATTAAAAAACATAAAAGATTAATTCATAAATACCCTTTAAAAGAATATTATTTCATAACAAAATTGATCATATTCAGTCTTATCTTTCACTTTGTACTCAGTATAGTTAAGTTTTTGGACAGTTCTAATTGAAATTTTTGTTCTTCTAATCTATTTCTATTTTCTATTATTTTATAATCTATTTTCCTTTTTTTTATTTCTAACAGCTCAATTTCAATTTTAATTTTTCTTTTGGCTTCAATTTTGTATGCTTCAAAAGATTTTTTTTGAATTTTTCTAATTTCCCGCAATTCGTCTACTATTTCTTTTACGCCGTGTGTTTTATTTCTGTTATTTCATTTATAAATTCTTCTTGAGAATTTTGTCCCTTTTCCTGGAGCCTCAATCTTTGATCGTTTCTGCTGCATCGTGATCTTCTTGTATTAGTATTTGGAGTATCGATTCTTATATTATTATTGTTATTTGTGACATTAATATTATTACTTGTATTATTATTATTTGCACTATTAATATTTGTGTTATTATTATTATCATTTGGATTATTACTATTATAACAGTTAGTAATATTTCTACTACTATTACTATCATATATTATTATATCATCAAAAGTATTATTGTTATTAATGGCATTCACATTATTATTATTGAAATTATCATTATTGTTATCATTATTGTTATCATTATAAATCGACTCCCCAAAACAACATCCAGTTGATGCAACCGCTACCGACAATGACAAAATTTTATCAATTTCCTGCTCCAATGGTGTTAAAATGGAAAAATTATTGGGACCTCCGCCTGTAGATTTAATTTCTTTTTTATTTTTTCCTAATTTGTCTTTAACCTTTCTTTTCATGTCATCCCATACTTAAAAATTTAAATTAATATTCGTAAACTAATAAATTTAAAAATAGTTACTTTTCTCCACTCTTTTTCAGTACGAACTGGGGGTCCATACAAATTTAATTCCTCTGAAATTTCTTTCCACTTTTGGTCAACCTCATACTTTGTTCCTCCAGCTTTAAAACATTTTGCAATTTCTGGATTATTTGCCAATAATTCAACCATTTTTTGAAATTGTGTTTTTGTTGTTTTTTTTAAACTAAAATAAACAAAAATGTTTATCATTCAAATTTTGAATTAATATATTCAAATATATATTATATATATATAAATTTTTTGATTTAGGTGGCCAACAGACCATGTAGGTCCTGGGCCTGACTCATCAACATCCTCCATTTTTTTTTTCCAATAAATTTGTAAATATTTACATACCCTTTCTTTTCAGAATCCATTATTTAAATTTATATAGACACAAAAAATTACAAAATTACAGACAAACGAAATCCTGTCACATATAAATTGCAAGTGACAATTGAGTCGCATTTTTCAGTCGGCGCGTGACAGTTATAATAGTAATTAGTGTTGTCACCTGAAATTACTCGGATCCGACAAAAAAAGTGATACCTGTAATAGGCACATTAGTTTTCACTCTTGTCGAGTCACACATTCCTGCAACCTTTGATCAACATCATTACGCTCCTTCTCCCGACGCTAAAATTTCTAAGTATGGGATTAGTCGCTCCTTCTTTGCTGAGATAATGATAGTTGAATGGAAGAGAGAATTTAATTGAAATTATTGAAAATTTAATTTTTATTTTAAAGTTAATGTTTGTTTATGATTTGTTATTGTATTTAATGTTTTTCTTTTTTTCTATTGCTTTCCTATACCTTAAACTGAATTTAATTTGAATTTATATTGTTTCTTAAAATTCATTAGATCTTTTTGTCTTTTTTCTTTTAGAGTTAAGTGTTAGTAATTATTCATATACTTTGTATACAATATAGAGACTTGTCGTCTCATGTATATGCACAAATTAACAATAAAATAAAATAAATAAAACTATATAAAAACTAACTTACAATTAATTAACCTACTAATAACTAACCTACTAATACTTAACCAGTAACTATGATGGTTTCAGTTAAAATTAAAGTTTAATTTTCATATTTAAAAAAAACAATAAATTTTGTTACCAAGCTTATAAGGACTATAACGGTTTTCGTCTCTTGATGAGAGGCTCATGTTATATCTCGATATTGTTAGTGGGATATTGAGGTTATGGTTTGATTCGAAAAGGATCGAATTTTTGGTGGGCTACATCGAAAGGCGTGATAAATTATAAGGGATATAGCTATAATTGGATTGCATAAAATTATTTTTATAAAACAAACAGAAATGCTTACGAGTGAATAAAACCTGATCTGAACGAATTTTTAAACTAGTCATTTTCGGGACTTACAAAATGTAAAACTAAGATAATATTAGCTGTGAATTTAAAATAATGTTTTCTAATTAAATGCAAAAAAAAATATCAATTATAAAAATATTAGCATTGTTATATAACATTCTATTTAACACAAGATATTTATATTCAGTCTCTGGTTTACCGTATCAACCTGTACGATTTCAGAAACTTTCTTTCTAACTTTCTATAACTTTCTAATACCAAAAACGTCTTACCCTCGTGGTATATTATAAGGAATGCTACTGTTAAACTTAAATACGTACCTAGTACATGGAAAGTTACAGAAATCATCCAAACACCAGAAAATCCTGCTAACGGCACAAATCATACAGGCTCATATCTCTGCTTCTTGCAATATCGAAGTTGTATGAAAGTTGCTAAAACATACATCATAGAAAATTTTAATATAAAATTCAACTAACAATTTGACTTCAGGCAAAAGCTCTCAACTATATATCAAGTGCATAGATGTTATAGAAACAGCACTGGAAAATAAAAATAATATCTTCTCAGTGATTTTTGATGTAGCCTAAGTTGTTTGCTTCCTAAAAACTATGTTGAAATCTTTTGATCATTTCTCTCAAACAGCCCCATAGTCCTTCAACTTGCTTTTTCGAGCCTCATAGTCCTTCAACTTGCTCTCCCCAGTTGGAAGCAATCCATTAGGCTTAATTTTTTTTTATATAATTCCAAGTCTACACCCTAACTGGTTTAATATCAAATCATAGTCCTTTTGTTTGGTAACCAGATGACATAAACAGTGCACTATACTTTTGTATAGATCTACAATATCTACTCTCTAAGAACATAATATTAGATCTAGGTTACTTAGTCTGTACAAATGTTACGGTCTGACTTTGTTGTACTTATAATCAGAACATTAATAGAAAAATATAATTAGAAATAACTCAGTAGAATTAATCACGATTAAATGGGTACCAAAAAAAGTGTACTTAAATTAAAAACTGATAATAGTGATAACTAATGGAACTTCTGTCTAAGAAAAGAAATATAAGCTAGACAAAATATAATCTGGTAACAAATTAAATAAAATGAATTCTATATTTAAGAAGGCTTAGTTCCTGACAATAGTAGTAGTTTTCTACATTTAATGAGTGGATAAGCCAGTAATTTATTAAAATAAATACTCGAATTATTGTAGATATTGTAGTGTAAAATTGCAGTACCGTACTTAATTAAGCACGAAAAGGTTTTCTAAAGTCTAACCTAAGATATTATCAAGAGTGTAAAAAAAAAAAAACAAAAATACTATTTTTTTACACAAAAATTTTTAAAACTTTAAAAAATTAAATTTCTTTAAAATATCTAAATGGAAGTAGGGGTCAGTTCAGATATTAAAATTACAAGATCGTAATGACTTTGTGTCCGCTAGAAAGGGACATAATCATAATTCATGATATTTTATCTGGTTTTATAGCTTAAGCCAACGATGCGGATGAATTACAATAGACCTGAAACGGTCGCGTCCACATAGAACCTTCTATTGAAAAAAAAAGATGTGGATGATTTCCGTCTGGAAAATTAGAAAGAAATTGCCTACTTTAGAGAATCACAGACAAAATATCTGCTATATACTTTCTGGAAAAACTAGTAACTCGGAACTAAATCGTAATTAACTCGTTTTCTCCAAATTTAAAAACTTATTAATCAATTTATTTTCATCAATGTAAGTGCATTTAATATTTATGGTTTTTAGAATTATAACTCCAAAAATTTACTTAATAATATTATTTTATGTCGTGTTTGATTGAGAAAGACAATTGAATTAGAAGAGAGAAATTGTATGGCCTTACCATCCTTTTTCTATCGGACATATAGCTCGAACATATAACTCAGTTTTAAAGTTTTATGATACCTAAATAGTATTAGAATTCATCAAAAGACAAATTTTTTTCACCCATTTCTCATTTACACCCAAACAACAATTCAATTAATAAATGTCAACCCTTACTCTAAAACTCTTACCCCTTACTCACAAAGAATCTATTATTATCTGATTCACTTCTCTTTTTGTTCATCTTCTGAAAGAAAAGACATTTAAAGTTGAGTGAAATAAAGTTTTTGCTTTCTTTTGTCTTTTTTTTTATACTGTTCATGAAATTGTTTACAAATATTCGATAAAATATATTTTTATTTATCCTTTTATTTTATTTTTTTTCTTTTATTGTTATTTCTGAAGAAAACTAAAAAAAAAAAAATAAAAAAAATATTTTCAATAATACCTATTCAATATAACACCTTCGATTTAACATTTTTTTTTTACGTACAACTTTAATAAACTTTAATTCCCAATATATTTAGAGGAAAATATTTTTGTAAAAAGAGACATACACATACATAAAATTGTACACATACATAAAATTGTACACATACATAAAATTGTTTATAACAAGAGCTGTGAGATCGCAGTTTTAGAAAAATGTATATATGATGACCTGTTAGAAAAATTTATATTATTTATAATTTTATAAGACACTTAAAAATAACGTAAGTCTAAATGTAAAACAGGCTAAGAAGCGGTACTATAGTGAAATTTTAAATAGTTCACAACTATGGTTTAACTTATTAAAATTAGGAATAGGTAAAGAAATAAAATGTAATAGAATTATTTATTTATTGAAACTCATTATGGAAACTAATCCTGAATTTCGCAATGTTCTATAATTCGTAATTTATCATGTTCTTTAGCTTTTCGTAATGTGTGCATTGATGAAGCTCATTTTGCTTTAAATGAAATTAAATCAGATGCTGTTGGACCCGACCGGATTTCTCCAAAGTTCTTAAAAATTATATCTCCTGTTATTTTTCCCTTCATTTTACATATTTTCGATCATATATATTAACAACTGTTACCATCCTGAATATTGGAAGTGTGCTAAAGTTATCCCAGAGCCAAAAAAAGCCCATCCTTGTATTAATGATTTCCAACCAATTAACATACCTACTGCCTTTTCTATCAAGGTGTTTGAGTACATTATGCATAGACCATTGCTTTGTATATTGTTAACAGGCCGGTAGATTAAAAAATTTTAGAGCCAACCAGAATGTGTCGCTTGTCGCTGTCGTCTGTCGTTGTAGATGTCAAAATAAATATCAAAAGTACGTGTCGCTTGTCGTTGTCGTTGTCGTCGAATATCATTTGATATTTGACATTTTCGCTTGTCGCGGTGTTTTGATAACTATCAAATTATACATTGTTTTGCATACTTGAAAAAAATTCTATAATGGAAGAAAAATGAATAGAAGCTATTAGAAAAAGGAATTTAATATATAATTTAAAATCGTGTGAGTATAAAAACGTAAAATTAAAAATTTTAAAATGGAAAGAAATTTCTGATGAAGTTGGCATTCCGGGTAATTATTATTTTGCACTAAAAACATGCTTGTTTGATTTTCAATAAATATTTTTCAGTCGAAGATGCAAAAAAAAAATGGAAGAACTTACGAGATTCTTTTATACGACTGTGTCGATCAAATAAAGGCAAATCTGGTCAAGGTGCTGATGAAGATATTCAGTGGATATATTATGCAAAACTAAGCTTTTTAAAAGATTGTATGGCAAGTAATATGTACGTACCAATTCAAAATTATATTTTATTTTTGTCACACATTATTTTCATTTTTAGAACTATTTCAAATTATGAAAAAACCCATCATTTGAAAGTAGCGAAGAATTTAACTTCGACTTCCTACAAACACAAAATATATCCTCAACACCACCATCGCCAGATTTGGTTGCAACTTATACAGATGAATCAACAAGTTTTTCAAATCTAAATACGTCGTATAAGAAAAGAGCCAGCACAAATATAAATATTTTGGATGACGTTTTCATAGAAACGTTACACAAAATAAATGAATGCATGACACCAAATGCAATTCCAGGAACATCAAATGAGGATGAAGATGAGTTGTTTTGTCGTACTATTCTTGCTAAAATTAAATCATTTCCGTCCAAAAAGATTAAAAATGATGCTAAAAGCAAATTTTAAATTTAGTATGTAATATTGAAAATAATTTGGAATAGTTTTTTCTTTTTGCATCTTTTGTAATAATATAATTTAACATATAATTTTTATAATTTCTTTTACATATATTATTTAATGAAATTTGAAAATGTGAAATACAAAATGAATTATGTACTTTAAATCAATTTAACCATTGATTAATAATACTATAAAGATAGACATTTTCATACAACAGAAAATGTTCAGCTCAATTTTTCCAAATTCTCTTCATTATATATATTTTCCGGAGGATATTCAATGTGTTGGTGCATTGTCTATATTCAATTTGAATTTTTAAATTTTTGAGCGTTTTATACGACTTTATTCTCTAAATAATTTGTATGTGTTTAGTTTCTCTATACTGTTCTTGAATATTATTGTTTTTAACTTTTTGTTATTTGAATTTGTATAGGTAATTTGAATTTTTTTTTAATTGATAGGTACAAATATTTCAAATTGGATAGCATTTTTATCGAGTAGTCTTTTAAGAATAATTTTTTTTAAATTTTTCTCTCAATATGTACATTAATAAAAGGATTTTTATAATTGTTGATATTGTGCATGTATATTATGTGTAATAATAAATTATAAAATTATAATATAATTTTATAATGTTTAGGAAACGAAAATATTTTTCTTGTTTTAATTGAATAATTTTCAAAAATAAAACAATTTCAAAAAATTCAAATAATAGTGAACATTCATCCACGTAATGATTTCTAATATATATTCATACATACATATACATATATGTATAAATTTACAAATAGAATCAAATTTTTGTTAAAGTTGTTTTAAATACAATTCTAAATTTTAAATTCAATTCAAATCGGTTTTTAGGTACATACGTACTTATGTATATACCTACGTTCAATTATTTCATCTCTAATTTTTCATTATGAATAGCTATTTAAATTTAGTTTTCAAATTTTGTGTTAATTTTTTAAAAATAGTATAATCCACATGTATGGCAATTTGACACTTTTTATGTGCAAAATCCAGCAAATATCTAATTGCTAATTCTTCAAAATTACTAACTGATTTACTATGTGATTGAACTGTATTTGAAGTTGAAGCTAAAACATTTTCCTTCTCATTTCTTCAGGACAATTTTCAATAATAAAACCTTCATGAGTCAAATCATTGGCATCAATGTCCAAATAATTGTTGTGATCTGTTTCACAATTTGAGGATGTATTTTCGTTATAAATACTCGCCTCGTCTTAGCAAATATATTCCCAATTTGTTGTGCAGATGGATTTCTACAATAATCACCAGATCTTATATGAGAGAACATATTTTCTAACGGATCTTGGTTCAGTCTGCGCGTCATCAAGAAATTAATATTCTATCAATTTGATCTTTCGATAAAGATAATACAGCAGTTATTGTTTGGGCCATTCCATTAATGGAAACATTTTTTTTGGTACTTTTAATTTTTGATTTTTTAAGATATTCTAGCAAATCCTCTAAGAATAAAAACGGAGAATTTTTAACGGTTGTGAATTCAAAATTTTTAATTTTTTGTGTTAAAATTTGAAGAATTTGAGTAATCAATTAACTAGTTAACTCTTAAAACAAAATCAACAGTCAGATTGGCTTTATTACTCAATAAATTAAAAAAAATTCGATCAGTGTTATTTATTGCTTTTATGGCTGCATATGTACTATGACTAAATAATTGAAAAGCTGATTTTACTGACATTTTTTCAAATGTGTTAGAATTAATATGGGTGCTACGAACTTTAAGTAAAATTGTTGAAAGCTAATAATATCATTATTCCAGTTTTCAAAATCGGGTTTTATAAAAGAATTTCTGACAGATTTTATAAGATTCCATATCAAACTAAGCATAAATTTTATTTCCATTCCAATCATCAAAAAAGGGTCTACCTTATTGACACCAAGTAATTCATAAGTATTTCGATTTGTACTGCATTTCTCTTTTCAAATTATTTTTGGATAAATTGTAACCCTATGCGTACTTATATTTTTCATGTAAACCTTGAATCATAAAGAAATGTGCTTCTGTTGCTAGTTTTTGTTTTCTGTCCCCTCTAAATCTTCCACACCATATCTATACAATCCCTTTTTATACTGTAAGATGTTTCTTTTCCTTTAGAAATTCATTTATATAAAAAATGATTTTGGTAACTGGTACATTTTATGAAATTATTAACTGAGATATAATTAAGAAAATTGTTTCCAAAGAGAAAAGTGCTCATCAAAAATATTTCCCAAAACTGGAAATACTCATATCAGTCCCAGTACTTTGCAAAAAAACTTAGCTGTTTTAGCTTTTCAATTAATTACATATGAAAATATGAAGCTACGAAAACAAAATAATTATAATTTTAATTTTTCCATATAATAATGAGTAATAAAGTAAACCTGCTGTTGTGAGTAATATGTAAACTGCTTGTCTTTCTTTAAATTCTTCAAATATTTATACTAAAAATACGTACAAACAACTATTAAAAATTGTCCATATTTGTTCGTAGAGAAAATGTTAGATTATCTTAAAAAGTTCTAAACAAATCCACCAGCACAATAAGTTGCAAATATTTTTAAAAATATATTACGAATTTGATGAATTTTATTTACAACAACAATATATTTTCAAAGCTGGAGTAAATCATGACAAGCCTTTGGATATTGATATTTAATGCTTTTGTTATAAAAATAATGACAAAGTAGAAAATTCTGAATTTGAAAAATACCATTGTAAAATTGTGCGTTGCAAGCTTTAATTATCTTAAAAATAAATTGTGTGCTAACTGCAACAAAAAAGCATATTAAATATACTTTTCAATTTACCGTTAAGATTTTTTATAAATTTTACAAAAATTAATGATGAGTTTTTCAAATATTTTTAAATTCTGTTATACTTTTAACACCCATGCGTACATACATATCCACATATTGAAAAAACCAAATAGAAAGCCTTTTAAAATAAAAATTTAATTTTATTTGTAAATTTATACATTATATGTATATGTATGTATGAATATATATTAGAAATCATAACGTGAATGAATGTTCACTATTATTTGAATGTTTTGAAATTTTTTTATTTTTGAAAATTATTCAACTAAAAAAAGAAAAATATTTTTGTTTTCTAAACATTATAAAATTATATTATAATTCAAATAATATACATGCACAATATCAACAATTATAAAAATCCTTTTATTACAATGTATATTGAGAGAAAAATAAAAAAAAAATATTCTTAAAAGACTACTCGATAAAAATGCTATCCAATTTGAAATTTTTGTACCTATCAATTAAAAAAAAATTCAAATTACCTATACAAATTCAAATAACAAAAAGTTAAAAACAATATAATTCAAGAACAGTATAGAAAAACTAAACACATACAAATTATTTAGAGAATAAAGTCGTATAAAACGCTCAAAAATTTAAAAATTCAAATTGAATATAGAAAATGCGCCAACACATTGAATATACCCCAGAAAATATATATAATGAAGAGAATTTGGAAAAATTGAGCTGAACATTTTCTGTTGTATGAAAATGTCTATCTTTATAGTATTATTAATCAATGATTTAACTTAATAATTTTCATTTTTAGTTAATGATGATACATGTATTTGTTTTGGAATGTAGTTTGTCCTTGGTTCATAAAATATGATTTTAATTTGTCCCTTTCAGCAAATGCTAATCAAGCATTATTTGAACTTGTTGTTTGTATACCTACAACCAGGGTTGCCAATTTTTCTAAATGGCATATCGGGATTTTAGTAGAAAAAATAAAAAAAAAAAAATATTTAACTACATATTTAAAACAAAAACTCAGTATTTCAATTCAAATTTATAGAGTCAGCGGCACATTCTTTTTTAATTATTTAAATAAATCACATTTAATATTAAAAAAATGAACATTTGTCATAATAAAAAAACCATAAATATAATAAAATAAAAATTGCATCGAGTTCTTTGGCAACAAAAAAAGAAAATTAAAAAACTAAATAAATTTCATCTGAAAACTAATTAAATTATTAATATTTTTCATTTGAGGCGCTTTTTTTTAATATTCCTTGAGCATTTTCAGTCTTTAAAAAAACTTTAAATTCTCTGCAGCTCATTTTATAGCTCTCCTTCACCCTCAATTCGGCTTCTAAATTTTGAATAAGTAATTTATTCCTCTCTTTACGCCAAGCGGTAGTCATCAAACTGAATATTCTTTCAGATGTGGCATTCGAATGGGGAATTGAAGAAATGAAACTAACGATTTTATATATATTTTCAGTATTCTCGTTTAATTTAAAAAAAAATCAATCCATTTTTCGTTAGTAGATAGATTAGCATTTTTGCCAAGTATATAGGAATTTAATTTATGTAATTCTTCAAATAATAAATCTTCATTTACAGAAGCAATATTAAATTCTTTAATTATTTTTGCAATAGTGTTAAATTCTATAGCTTCATTCAAACGCAATGATTTAAGCAAGCTTAACTTATTATTATCGCCAAAATCAAAAAAAAATTTCTAGATAACTTATGGCAACATCAAAAAATAAGTTAGCGTCTGCTTGGAATTTGTGTACTGCAGAATCATTATCACATTTCAACAATTCTGTTCTTGCGATCGAACCAAAAAATTGTTGTTTTTTTCTATCAATAAGTGATTGGCGCACTTCGTCCATTGTATCATATAAATCCAATACAAGAATGGAATTACTTTGCAATTTTTTAAGAGATGGCTGAAAAATGGTACAGGTATTCATAACAAAACCTAAATAAGCTAATGAGAGGTCGTCGTTGAAAAAATTTTTAAGTACCTGTGATATTGAATTTTGAGATAAAAAGTACGATTTTATCGGTACGTGGCGTAATATTTCAGTCCATTCAATTTCAGCCCATTCAAAGAATTGTTTCAATATGGTTGTTCTCTTTGTAGATGAACTGAACTCATATAAATTTTCATCACAATTGAATCTATGTAAGTTTTGAGTTGATTTGTCGCCTTTTTACAAGTATTATGCAGGATATGGCTGTTATATCCAACCGGTATTATGTTACTATTTTTTAGCTCCGTAAAAACACTTTGGTTTTTCGCAAAATTTACTACCGCATTATCAGCACAAAACGACGACACATTTTTCATATTCAGGCCATTCTGTTCAATTTTTATTTTGATTGACTCAGCAATATTCCGAGATAATTCATTATCTAAAGCATAAAATGCAAGTAGTACATTTTGTACTCCTTTTTGCTTAGTAAAGTATCTCAGGATAATAGGAAAAGTTTTAATATTTCCTTTGTTTGAGGCATCAGTACAAATAGAAAATGGAACGTTGACACTTAAATGTTCTAAAATAAATTTTATTGATTTTGACGCGAGCACATTAGAAACGATTTTAGACATTTTTGTCCTACCGCATCTATATTTTTGTGCTATATTTGAATCACCGAACATCGGAGGAAATAATGATCCTGCGCAATCACTAGAAATATAACTATGGGAGTGCATAACGGTGTGATATGTAAAAGCAACCTCAGATACGATAACTTGCTCATCATCTTTACTTGTTGTACTGCTGAAGAATTTTGTAAGTTTTGTTGAACTAGATGAAGATTGCATATTCGATTTATGGCAAACAGTTCTCATATGTTTTATTAAATCATTTTCACCGTCATGTCCAATTGAAATTTTTAAATTATTGCAAATTGTGCATGTAATGTGATGTTCTCCACATTGTCGCACCCAATCATATTTCCTCCATTCCTGATTAAATTTGACCATTTGTTTTACATTTTTTCTCCTATTACTGTTTTCTTCACTTTCATATTCACCGTAATTTATAAAATATCCGAGTTACAAATTTTAAAAACGAACCGTAAGTGTGTTGACCAAAAATGTCAATAATTAATAAGAAAAAAAACTATTAAGATTTCAATATTAACTTGTTGCGACAACTTTCATATTAATGTCTTAAGCGACAACTGCAATTCGCAATACTGACATGACAAGTGAAACAAAATATTTATAAACATTGGAATTGGAATATGTATTCATTTGAGGTTAAAATAAAAAACGACTTTTTTTTAATTATGAAAATATTTTTTTTTTTCTGTTAAAAACAAATTTAGTGGGTGATTTTTGGACAATCGGGAATTAGCGATTACATATCGGGAATCGGGAATAGAGTTTCAATATCGGGAAATTCCCGCCGAAATCGGGACACCTGGCAACCCTGTCTACAACATTGGTATATTTTATTTCCTCACGCCAATTTCCATTTTGTTGATCATCCAAATCAATATAACCTGCAATACCAGATATATTGCATATTTCATTAAAAATTATTTAATAAAGAAATTAAAATTACCTTCTGGACAGTGATTGAATTTACCAGTATATAATTTTTGGTTGGTTTTTAAAAAATTGTGGAGGAGGGTACATGCTAAAACAATTTTCTCAACATTTTTCGGATAATATTCCATCATTTTTAGCAAAACTCTCCATCTGGCTGTGAGAATTCCAAAAGCATTTTCAATTACGCGTCTTCCTCTAGATATTCTGTAATTAAAGACGACTCTATCAACGTCCATCACCTCTAATGAATTCAAATTGGGAAAAGGTCGCATTAAGTCCGTTCTTAAGGGAAAGGCATTATCACCAATCAAAAAATATAAGTGAACTATTCGGTAATTTGGTTGATTCAGGTAGATCCAACTTGTTGTTTACTAATGCTTCACCAAAGTTCGTCTGCTGTAATATACCACCGTCACTCTGGCTTCCGTCTGCTCCAACATCTACCATAGTAAAAATATAGTCGACATCAAATACTGCCAGTAGAACAATGCTGGAGTATCCTTTATAATTGTGATACATGGAGCCACTCTTCGGTGGGCATTTTATTTGTATGTGCTTACCGTCAATGCTTCCGATACAATTAGGTAGTTGCCATTTGTTATTAAATTCGTTGGGAATAAATTCCCAATCTTGTTTTTGACATTGCGGCATATAATATACACGATAAATTATTCCACATAACATTGCAAACTTCTAAAATTATTTCTATGACAGTTGACTTGCCCATTTTAAATGTACACGCCAAATAATGTAGAGGAACGCCATGTGCAAGATATCTAAAAAAAAAATGTAATTAACATTCTTTAAAAAAACTACAGATATATTATACTCACATAATTGTTAATGCAATTCTACATTCAGGTACGATAGCTTTCCTAATTGAAATTTTTATCAAATCCTTTTTTAGAAGGTTTAAAGTCTTTTTCTCGCATTCTATATAAAATTATTCAGGGTCTTCTTTTTTTATAAATTTAAATTTTTTTGCATAAAATCCGTCCTGGTCCCTTGATCGATATAGTGGACGAACCCACCACTTTCTGTTTTTATTTTTTCTCATATTTTTTTTTTTTATATATATAGATAGATTAACGACAACGCAGCAGTTAATACCTGTTTTCTCATTTTTATTAACTAAAAAATAACTACTTAATTGTTGAAAATTTAAAAGACTTGTACACGATTGAAAAATGAAAATATAAATTTGTTTGGAAATTATGACAATGAAATTATGATAAATATGAATTATTCGCGTCGATCTATTGTGTTTAATTATGGAGCGACAACGACAGCGAAACTATCGTTGGCGAAAAACACGACGACAACGACAGTGACAAGCGACACATTCTGGTTGGCTCTTTAAGTAAAAATAATATCCAGCTTATGTGTAAATCAAATGGGCATTTTTCTTTTCATTTTGAATCACAATGTGGTGTACCTTAAGGGTCTTTATTTGAGCTCTTACTGTTTCGTTTGTTTGTTAATGATATGCCACTTTGTTTGTTTGTTTTCACATCCATTTTGCGTGTTAATAACATTAACAGGTTTACTGAGCTCAACAGAGATTATTATAGAAATCATGACTAGACGCATGCAAATGTATTATTTCATTTCGACGGGCATATATTTATATATATATATATATATATTATCTATTAAGTATGTAAATTTGTGCTATTTAGCATAGCATTGATTATTATTTTATTTTTATATCTCTACATGTTTGATTGTTATTAATCAATATTTTAGTTTTATCTGTATTAATTTAGTAATTTAATCTAGTTATAGTTTAAGCACTTTATATTTACATTTTCCTTTTTTTAATTTGTTTAGTTTTGTTAGTTTCAAAAATTATTAATTTTAGCTAATATGCTTAAAAGACTTAGTATTTGAATAAATTAAATAAATAAATAAAAATAATGTATTGGAGACCGTTAAGGTTGAATTCTACCGAGAGTATTGCTTAGCTCATTTCTTTCTTTTTTTATTATTACAAAAATAATTAAATTTTATAAAGGTTGTTGAGAATCTGACCTGGTGATAACTTAAAACACAATGGAATGGAACTACTGAGTTTATTTCTACATAATTAAGACCTAATTACCTGACTAATATGTATTGAAAGTAAATTATTAGATTAAATATAGCTGGTAATCCTAGTTATAATAATTGAAAGTTTGAAACTGTTAAGTTAGATGTATATTAAATATTATAAGAAAACATGTTTTTAGTTTAAGATTGAACTTTGATAGAACCTGAATAAAGAACACATTATATGGCCTGGAGTCTTACAGAATTTTAAAATCGATTACGAATCCCGATAAGCCAGATACAAAGACATACAAGGACTTAATTGGAATTTTTGGAAAATATTTCAAACCAAAAACTAACATCATTGCAGAAAGATTCAAGTTTTATAGGAAGAATCAGAAATTGCACGAGACAGTTGGGGACTACATCGTTGAGTTAAAGGCATTAGCTCAAAGTTGTGAGTTCAAAAGTTTCTTGGCATAAGCATTAAGGGACAGATTGGTTTGTGGACTTAACAATGAAGGTATTCAGCAGAAACTACTAAATGAAACGGAACTTGAATTTGACATGTGAAGCATGTGAAGTAGCCAAAAGTATGGAAATGATTAAATCTCAACTGAAAGAAATTAGACCGGCAACAGTGGAATTATGTTGGAAGATTGCAGTATAAAAACAGTGACAGAAACATTCGTCAGGGAAGAAGTCAATCAAGAGATAATCATTCAATTATGCAGTACAAAAAAATAAAGGTAATGAATATGTAAAAAAATTAAATAAATAAAAGTGATATGAAATAAAATATAAAAGAATTGGAGATGCAGCTGAAATTAGTAAACACGTAAAATAAGTATACTAAATAATTGTCCAAAAAAAATTTAGCATGGCAATTATTGGAACCATCGAATACTTCACACCAGGAGATGATTTTGAAGAATATAAGGAAAGGTTCGAGCATTTCCTTAAAATAAGCAAAGTAGAGGCGGATAAATTAAAAGAGTTATCTTTTTCCAAACTTACATTGAAATTTAAAAAAAATAAATAAATCTCTCAATAAAATCGGGCCAATTTTCACTTTATGTAGCACAATCTTTGGTTTGAAAAATTCATATCAAGCTACGATTCTAAGGTTTGTTTTCGCAGTCTTAATATTACACGCTTAAATTAAATTAAAATATTTGTTTAAAAAAATAACTTTTTTCAATTATATTTTATTTGTGATTATTTACTTTTTGGGTATTAATTTCATTAATAATTAAGATATGATCATTCTTAACAACTTCAGCTTTTAATTTTTCAATTTTTAAATAACTTTTATAACATAACTTTAGGCGTATAAACTATAAACAGTGTATGTGGTGTATGTATTTAAAAACTTGACCACAAAATGATTTTTGGTTAAATTATCTACACAAAAGGACAATAGCAAAAATTCTTACTGCACAGTTCAGATTGTATTGTTTGGATTATTTAGTAAGATGGTAAAAAAACGATTTAATATTTTCAATATGTTCAAAATATTTAACTTGAGAAATTGTAATCAATAACAGGTTGTAAATAAATTTAAGTAATGAAAAATTTATAATTAAAACAAGTTCAAGTCCAAGAGTTCAGGTTAAACTATGACTTTACAATATTGAAAAAGTCCGTCTCTCGCGGTTGTTTCTAGAAACAATAACATTTTCCAATCATCATCATCATTATGATCTTCCCATTCTACAGATTGGGGTGAGCCTTAACTCTTAAGCTCTATTTTGTACAAATGTTGGCTTGCCATTAATTCCAATTTTTTTTTTTTTTACGAACAATATTTTACAGTTGACAAAAAAATGTTACAAATAATTTTAAAAAAAAACAATTTTGATCTAAGCCTAAGCAATCTTCAAAATATGATTGCAAATTAAAACTACATTTCTTAACTGCCACCAAATTTATATAAATTAAAAATCAAAGCAACAAAAGAAAAACAGAAAAAATAATAAGTAAAATAAAAAAGACAAAAAATATTAAACCAAAAACTTACAGCTAGAAATTTAGACACTAATAATTTTATTTTCTAAATATAACTCTCCAATAAAAAAAAAAAAAACAGTTTCCCATCATAAGATTTTGCTCATCTAAAACAGCAATTAATTTGAATAATTTTCGTACAACGTTAATATAGGAAAATGATGCAATAGAGTAAGACTTTTTGAGTTAGTGTAGCGACAATGAAGAATAGATAACAAATTAACGACGAAAAGCTTTACATTGAATACGGTGGATTAAAGTGGAAATACAAACAATACCCTAATTGTAAAATCAAACAAAAAAAATCAATTCATATATATATCCATATCATATATCATAAATTCCATTTTTCATGATTCATTAAATTAGTTCGATAAAATAACACAAGTTCTCATATAAAGTAATTTATTTAAACAACAAACTGTAGACTAAACAACTTTAATGTAAACAAATTCTTGCAAATTCAAGTTGCAATATAAATCTGTGGTTTTACAACGAAAGATGATAACTGCAATTTTGTCGAATTTTAGTTATGAATGCCACTTTATATAAAATTTTAAGCCCTTTCAAATAAAAAAAAAAATTTAATAATATTAATTAATTTATGAATTCAAAACTGAATAACTAACAACTGCCGTTGAAAATATTTCTAATATAAGCATATAACTTCACTTATGCAGTTATGGAGGGAACACTTACCGAAAAGTACAAAACAAAAAAAAATTATATGTTAAGATACTTATTTCCATGTATCTTGAAAAATTTTGCTGCGTATTAATACATTTTTATTTTTTGTATAAACTGAATAACTGAAGTTATCATGTTCTTCAGCAATAACTTTTATGTAACAAAAATGAATAAATTATTTAAAAATTAAAAAAAAAGGTAAAAATTTTACGAAAATTAAAAAAATATTGAAATGATTTTAAAGATCATATCATTTTACAGATTTTTAAAAAATTTTCATTAAAAATATTTTTTAAAAATCAAAAATAACTAGAAAAGTATAGCAAATTCTATACTAAATTTTATTCAATTGCGATTTACAAGAAATGCCAAAAATGCAGTTATCATCTTTCGTTGTAAAACCACAGAAATGTAAAATTGATGATTCAGATTTAGTATTAAATAAAACATATGTGAATAATTACCGAAATGCATGTTATAAAATAATAATTAGGCAGTTTGGTAAAGTAAATTGAAGAGTAAAGTTCTATAAAAACAAGTTAGTTGTTTTATTGTTTATTAATTTTCTTTGAATATTATTAAAAAAGAACCTTTAAGTATATTTACAACTAATATAGCTCTTAATTAAATTTAATTATGTAACTACACTGAAAAAGGCAACATATTTTGCCGAAATATCGATATTTGTAAAAACAAAACAAATAAATTTAGGGAAAATTCAAGAATTATGCATTTTTCTTTCTTTTTTAATTAAAAAAAATTTATTCAGTATTACTAGATATAAACCAATAAGCCTGTTAAACGTAAGAAACACACACAGTTATGTGTAGAAGTAAAAAAAAATTAAACAAAATGCACAGCACAACAAAAAGACCTTACCAATTTAGAAATCACGCAAACACTAAAAAATTGTTAGAAATTATGCAAACTCTCCCAAATTTTGCTTAAATTAAAGGGGAAATTTTAAAATTATAATTTTTTATATTTAAACGAAAAATCTCTAAATTTACAACATTTTAATTAAATCGAAAAAAAGTTATAAATTTAATACATACAATTTAAATTAAAGCCAGGATAATATTCTTTTTACTTTTATGTTTTAATGTTCAATTTTTTGTATTTGTATACATAAATATTATAAATAATTTTTTTACTTTCATTTTCTATATTTTTTTATTGTTAACATTTTGGTACAACTTTAATCTAAAAGTTACCATCTTCACATTTTATTCTTCAGTAAATTAATCCTGATTAATCCCAAAAATACAATAATTTGTAATTTATTTGTATACCTAATTATTTAATATTTTATCCACGTACGTTATACCTACATATCTTTTTCGTAATATTATTTCTCTTTGTTCTAAATTGTAGTATAAGTATTTTGTCTTGAATCAAGGTATAATAAATTTCATACACGAGGAAAAACAATCAAATAATCATACTAATAAAATGAAATAAAAATATTTTGTATAAAAAGGATATAATATAGACAAGGGCTAATAACAAAAGAGAAAACCTAAAGTAAACAAATTACCTTGCGTTTTAATGTGATAAAAATAATAATGAAATTAAACTAATTTATGGACAAGAACTTTTGCAATTTTCTTTCGTTTTATTTTCTTTGTTGAATTTATTTTATACGAAATGAAAGTTAGAAATTTTTAAGTTAAGATACAGAATAATCTAATGGTAAAAAACCATACACCAAGGTAAAAAAAAATACTGTAATATTAAGGAAAAATCTTATTAAAGAGTCAAAATAAAACTGATATTAATTTAACGAATTGACCTATTTTATATTATTTTAAACAATTAAAACTGTTATATTTATTTCAAAACAATGTTGATATCAACAACAAAAAATCTATCTAAATATTTAATCTGTAAATTGAAAAAAGTAAGGTAGAAATATCTAAACTCCACAACCGATTTGAATTCCACAACCGATTTTCATTATTATTTTTTTAAATGATAAATATTATATATGATAAATGATAATTTTTAAATGATAGACGTAGCGATATTAAACAATCTTTTTTGAATTTTTTAAATTTTCAATTAGAAATTTCAAATTAAAATTTTTATCCCTAAGTAATTTATCCCTAGTAATTTGTATAAATAAGTATTTTAATATACAAAAACTTTAATTTATCAAATTTGTCGCAACTTGCCCATTTTAACATCTTGCCAGAATTAAATTTAAATTTTTTTTTTAGATATATTATTATATATTATGTGTGTTGTCTTAAACCAATTAAAACAAAATATAGTACCAAGCATAAATTAAAATCACGGAAAATAATTCATAATGAAATTGAGTACGATAATTTTTGGTTGGCTTCTAAAGACTGAGATAGCTTATTGAATTTTTACATGAACAAAAAATGGAACGATGCAAAGTATTTCGTACACTTCTATTTGAAAAAAAGATATTTTTTTCAACTAAAAAAATTGGTAATTGTTAAATAATGCCAATATCAGGAATAAATATCTCAAGTTAATGCTATTTATTGTTCTTATCGTGCGGTTCTCATATAAAATAAATTGATTTCATGTTATTACTGTAAATTGAAATCTGTAAACGTGTATTATGAAATATTATATGTTTTCGTAATATCTGTGGATTTGTACATAATCGTTCACTATCATACAAAATCAGCCCTAACATAATTATTTCTAAATTTTCGCTTATTTAAGAAAATAGATAAAGTCTTTGTAAATCAGCCATGTTTACTAATCAAATATTAATGTTGTAATATTGAAGCAGTTCTAAACCTCCAACATTCCAACATTAATATTTCATTAATGAAGATTGCAGTTTCTATGTTAACATTTTGAGCATGTTTACCAATCTATTGAAAGAGGTACTTTTCGGCTTACTGATGTGTTTGATTCTAATGTAATGTAATGTAGTCTTAATAAAAGAAGCCTGTATGTATGGAAGAACTTCTGCACCAATTTTGACAAAAACTTATATATAAGCTTTATGGCTTATGAGAATGGTTTATCTCGATTTTGCACCCGCAAATGCCCCTAGAACCAGAGTTCAATTTATATGCGTAATTTTATATTAGAAGAATATTACGTAATAAATAATGACATACATTAGAACGTTTTTTAAATATTGCACAATTTTCGACGGGATTAATTATTCAGAAAGTTATTTAACAATCAAACAAGAAGGTATGTACTCATTCGAATTGAATGACTAACGTTAAACCAATTAAACCAATATTTATATTGTTATGCACTATTAAATTACTAGGAGCCCCTGTTGAGTAATTATATTTCAAGTTGAAGTCAAATTTAAAGTTTTTAAAAAAACAGTAATTTACGTACTGACATAGACTTCGCACGATATAGCAGAAACCACTCGTGTTTAATAAAAAGTTTTGTGGTTAGTAAGTTTTATTTAGGACACAGAATGTACTGAAAATTCATACTTGATTTCCTTAATTTTGACTACAATATACGGTGACACAGAGGCATTGGATCGTATACACTGCAAGATTTTTTTGGAGGTGGTCTTATATTATTAGCAGGTGATTTCAGACAAACTTTACGTTCTATCCCGTCCTATCCCCCGATCAACACCAGCAGATGAATGAAACGCATTTATAAAATCATCACATTTGGGGAGATTTGTTAAAAAATTATCACTCAATGTAAACATGCGTATACAACTACAAAGTTATGCAGCTGCCCATTTATATGTCAGTTATTAGACATTGGAAATGCCAATATAACAATCAACAATAAAACAGAATTAATAAAACTGCCTGCCAATTTTTGTGTATTAAATTATACAAATTATCCATGGTTGAGTGATCGCACTATATTGGCAGCAAAAAATAAAGATGTCAATGAAATAAATATAAACATTTAAAACAAAATATCGATGCAAGTCAACCAATTTCGTTATGGATAATGATGATGCTGTGAATTACCTAATTGGATTTTTAAATACACTTATTTACCAGGAACTCCACCACATATTCTGTAATTAAAAATTGGTATGCCCATAATTATGTTACGCAATTTAAATCAACCACTGATATAATAATGGCTCAAGATTATCAGTGAAAAAATTTAGAAGTAATATCATCGAAGCAGCTATATTGACAAATACAAAGGAGGAATTGTATTAATTTCACGAATACCAATCAATTCAACAGATTTGCCATTTCAATTTAAACGTATTCAATTTGCAGTTCGTTTAGCATTTGCATTAACAATAAATAAATCGCAAGGTCAATCGCTACAAGTATGTGGGTTAAATATTTAAAACGGCTGTTTCTTTACGTAGGATGTTCACGTGTTGGTAAACCTTCGGCATTATTTATATTTGCACACGAAGGAAAAATAAAAAATATTATTTACCAAAGAGAATTGCTATAGATAAGTAATATATTTTAAGATTTCAAACTTTGTAATCATTTAAAATTCAAAATATAAAGTTATTATTATTAATTTGTACGATTTTTAATTTAACAAATAAAATTTACTTTAATCCACTTCCTATATGAAGGTATTACTGTTCTGTGTGTTCGCACCGGGTCTGCTAGTTTAATGAATAAAACTAGACAACAGCAAGAAATGAAGAGAATTTTTGATAAATAAATTTCCAAAACAAAACAAACTAACATCAATGTTTTGGGGTTATGTTTTGCTTATGAGCATAAAATGAGCGTACCTATAATAATCTACTCATTAATAGTTTACACAGCTTAAAGGAACGCTATAAATATTTTCATGTCAAACATATTTGCGAATAAGTGCGAACTTAGATTTAAAAATTTCAGATCATTGTACGACAGGACTGCTAATTAAAAATGTACACAAAAACACATCCAATAAGTACATTTCGTTTCCTAATATTACAAAAATAGACTATGTTAAATTAAATGAAAATCTCAGGTATGAATTTTGGGGTGAGGCTTATGAAAGTAATACCTCTATTACGTACGATAAATTTATTCGGATTTTAAAAATACATATAAACTTCTGTAGCTCTGTAGTGGAACAAAAAATTAAAGATAAACGATTGAAACTTTGGATGAGCTTCGGGAAATTAACAGAAAAAATAAACTTAGAATTATTAGTTACAAACATCCTCAAAATATGAGAGTTAAAAATGTATATGACAAACTGTGTAAGGATTTGAGGATTGAGATTCCAGAATGCGCGATAATTACTATCGAAATGAATTTGTTAAATGTATAGGAAATTTAAAAAGAGAGTGGAAGTTAGTCAACAATATTATATATAGGACGTCAGCTAATGTAAATAGACCATTTGTTGTTTCTAATAATGGTTCTTTAATGACCAAAAAGAAGTTTGTAATATATTTAATAACTATTTCTCAACAGTAGCTGAAGACTCTATTCCAGGTCCTCCATCTATATTATGTAATTGCTGCAATAGTTTAAGTTTTGTTAGTGAAGATTATCAATGTAATAAAAATTATTACTATATTTTAGAAGGATTTCGGCCTTGGAATTGAAAAACACTATTAATTTGTTAAGTAATTCTAATTCTAGTAGTGAAGATGGAATTCCTATTTTCATATCGTCCTTTTTCATTTCGTCCTCTTTTCATATCGTCCTTACGGTAAACTCATATTTAAACTCCCCTTGAATAGCATAATTAACAAAGCAGAAGAAAGATGGTCTAAAGAGTTTGATGATCCATATACATATTTCTAAATCTTTATTCACAACTCCTGTTCGCCCCCACCTTGAGTACGACAGCGTTTTCTGGTCGTCTCACTACTTTCCTCCTATTAATAGAATTGAAGAATTGAAAAAAAAATTCTACTCTTTTCTCTACGTAATCTTCCCTGGTTTAACCCAATAATCCTACCTCCATACATAAATCGCCTTAAGCTTCTTCAAATAAATATATTACAATCAAGAAGGGTTGTTGTGGATATCTTATTCATATCTCAAGTATACAATGGTGAAATTGATTCCAAAATTATAAAAGACAAGATTAACTCGTACATTAAGAAAAGTATGCGTTTTCGTATAGAAAATCATGTTGTTTTAAATTTAAAAGTAATTAAATCTTATTTCATAGATTATGTAAATTGAGAATTTAAATAATTAGATCACATTGTTTTTGTAAACCGTTTTAATTAAATATTAAATAAATAAGTAAAAAAATTTAATATATTCATTTAAATCAAAGTATATATCGTCGGTCGCAGGCTTGGTTGATCCATACGCCATTTTGACATTTTTGAAATTATAACATTTCTTGGGATTTTGCGACATGCTCTGTCGTTCTGTCTTATCCGTTTTCTTTTATATCTAATACTTTTTGAAATAATGAGAGGTAACTTTGAACCAAATCCACTTTTTTTTATAATTTTTTATACAACCTTGATCAATATCCAAAATTTTGGCGTTTGTATCACAAAATATATCAAATATCCACTATTGAAATTATATGTGCTGATTTGATCCACGTTATTGTATAATACACATGGATCACTAATTTATAATTTTTTTCAATTCAATTTTGATCCACAATCATTATTAGTGTAATAAGCTATCAAATTTTTCAACCCACACGTATAAAAAATAAACGGTTTTTCATAATGTCAATTTGATTCATGTACATTTTTATTTTTTTTTATTTTACTTGGAATTCCCCTTGCATCTTGTAAAGTTACTCAACAGAATACAGTCAAAGAAAATTTGTTTGAAAGTAATTCAGTTGACAAAACATCACGATTTTAAATTTTCTTCTATCCCTGACGCAAAATTTGACTTTAGCAAGGTTCCATTTTCAAAAATAAAATGCATATTATATGAAAAGGATTAACCTTTTGCTGTTAAATATAAAACACCCTTTTTGGGTTTGGACTCTAATTACATTAGCATAAATCGAAGAAAAAAAGCCATCCAAAAAGATCCTTCCAAAACCAAAAAAATTGTTTAGTGTTCAGCCTCTTACTTCGAAGCCGTCTAAAATTCACAAAAATAAAATCAGTGACATAAAGGACTTAGTGAAATATCTTCTTCGTGAAAACGTACCTTATCTAACTGCTTTGCTTAAATAATCATTATACTATTTCAAACGTACTATCATGTTACACAAGATAATGGCTGTGAAAGCTACAATTACCTTAAAAAATCAAAATTACATACCGAAGTACCTACAAAAATATTATTTTCTTAGTAAGATTAAAGCTACTTAACAAACCCGTCAAATTATTTTTATTGTAAATGAATTTGTTATTTGTAATTTTATTTAATAATATGAATGTTATTAAACAAATCTTAGTAAAAAACTGTTAATACATAATATTTAGAATAAGATTTTGCTATGAAAGCAATTTTTAATTTTTGTTAGAAATGTTATTTTGTTTTATAAAAACTAAAAATTAAACAATATCGTATTTTATTTTTATGTTTTTTATTTTGGTGAATATACAGGGTGATCTTGTTTAGAGCAAAAAGTTTTTAAGGGGTGATTCCTTCGAGTACTTTAGGAAAAAAATTGTTCTAGAAGAGGGGTCTATCTTTAAATTTACCTGGGCTACAGAGGGTTAAAGAAAATCGGATTAGAAAAAGTATGTCTAAAGAATATCAACTACAGCTCAGAAGAAATTGAAACTAGAGCAACATCTTCTTCATAGCTTTTCTTTAGAACTAATACACGTAATTAACGGTATATGTTTAATGAGTATCAGACTTACCGTTTTTGAATAATAACTGCATAAACTTAAAATTTTGCTTTTAAAAACTGAAAATTTTGTAAAAAACGTTGATTATCTCGAAAAAATTCTCAATTTTTTTTTTCTTTTTATTGTGTGGATGCGCTACATCATCCCCTACAACTTCTTTATACGCAACTTTCATATTAGGCTTGCCGTTTTTCAGGTAAAGTCATATTTAATATTTGGGTAACCCATGTTTTAGTAAGAAAAATAATAACTGAGAGGGATTGGATACGAAATCTCCTTTTTGAAAATATTTTTTTTAAAATACCCCGTATCAAAATCCCCTGTTTTAAAATCCTATTTTCAAAATCCTCCGTATCAAAATTCCCTTTTTTAAAATCCTAGTTTTTATTATAAAAATAAAATGAATTTAATATTGTCAATTATCATTCATTATAATTAAAAATAGGACATACATATAACTTGAATAATTAAAAATTATAAATAATTAAGATAATCAAAATTATATAAGTATGTAATTAAAAAAATGGAGGTTGAAACAGTCAAATCAAATAAGGGGAATGACAAATTATTTGTCATATACAAGTCAAGAAGTCAATAACCAAATAGTTCCATTGGTATTTTGCTTAATGAGCTCCAAAAGTAAGGCATCTTATCAAGAATTCACACAGCTTGTCAATGGATTATAAACTTGAATCCTATACAAATTATTTCAGATTTCGAAAAAGCTAGTGTAGCTTTATGATGAAACATTAAGCCTACAGATTCGAATGAAGAGTTTGGCATTTGTCTCGGCAGAAAAAATTCCTGATTATTTTTCAGATTTATTTAAAACTTTTAATAATGACGCCAAAAAAATTGCAAATTGGTTTAAAATAAATTATATAACAGGTAATACAGAAAAATCTAAGAAGCCATCTAAACCAAGATATCATCCAAATTTTTGGTCTATTGCTGATGCGGAAAAATTTCATTTCCTCAAAACACAAAATAATGCAGAAGCTTGGCACAGACGCTTGAATACCATTGTGGGAAAATCACATGTGGGTGTATATAAGCTCATTTCTGAATTGGCACAAGAACATGTTGTTGTTAAAACTAGGATGGCCAAAACTCGTTCAGGTGTAAAATTACCAAAATTGAAAATCCAACTTCAAAAAATAAAAAAAATAAAAAATGTAATTGAAAAAAGGCTTCAAACTGAAAACATAGATTTATTAAAAAATATTTCTTTTAATATATCCTTAAATTCCAATTCCAAAATTAAAATGTACATAATAATTTATTTTTTTTTTGTATTATAAGGTTGTTTTATTTTTTTGCACACTACCTAAACATTAGGAAAAGATTTCATTGTAGAAAATAATTGTAGGCTTGGATAAAGGGATAGGATTCGGAATTGAAAAAAAAAGGATGTTGGGGGAGAATTTGGAATTGAATTATTTCCTATTATACAAAAATATGGGATTTTGAAAAAGCGTATCAAAAAACAATAACAAAACGGGGGATTTTGATACGGTGAATTTTTCAAAAGCGGTAGATTTTGAAAACAGGGGATTTTGTTACGATCCCATTAAAACAAGGGATTTTTAAAAAGCGTAT
Source organism: Argyra leucocephala (assembly GCA_963942445.1). NCBI lineage: Eukaryota > Metazoa > Arthropoda > Insecta > Diptera > Dolichopodidae > Argyra > Argyra leucocephala. Next base: position 73,004,140 of record OZ012681.1, on the reverse strand, counting down.
TACAAAACAATGCATTTTAATACGATGGATTATGAAACGGGGGATTTTGATATGTGGATTTTTGAAAACTGAGAGATTTTGAAAACAGGGGGTTTTGAAACAGGGGATTTTGTTACGATCCCAACTGAGAGTTGAATATTGTAACAATTTTATTTTTTAGTCAAAATTAGTTAAAATTACTGAAATTAGTTAGGGTTAATGAAATTTTATATGACTTTACATGAAAAACGGCAAGTTTGATATGAAAGTTGAGTATGGAAAAGTTGTAGGGTATGATGTAGCGCATCAACAGAATAAAAAAAAAAATAGCGAATTTTTTCGAGATAAGCAACGTTTTTTACAAAACTTTCAGTTCTTAAAAGCAAAATTTTAAGTTTATGCATTATGTTATCAAAAACGGTAAGTCTGATACTCATTCAACATATACCGTTAATTACGTGTATTAGTTCTAAAAAAAAGCTATGAAGAAGATGTTGCTCTAGTTTCAATTTCTTCTGAGCTGTAGTTGATATTCTTTAGACATAATTTTTCTAATCCGATTTTCTTTAACCCTCTGTAGCCCAAGTAAATTTAAAGATAGACCCCTCTTCTAGAACAATTTTTTTCTATACAATGCTATACAATGAAAAACTAAATTCACTTTAAAATTGGATATGGATCAAAGGTGAAAATTTAATTTTCTTTTTAAAATGAACAAACCAAGAGTTATTAGTCTAAACATTTGCATGAACAAATTTTTGGGGCATATACATAAGTAAGCCAAATTTGGAAGAATTCTATCGAACAGTTTAATTTTTATAGTCTTTCAAACTTTAAACTCATTTTTCTCAATACGACTTTTTGGCGTATGGACCAACCAAGCCTGCGACCGACGATATGTAAAAGTATAAAAATGTATACTACGAGTCAAGATACTCTCTATTATTAAGCCACAATGTAAGTACAATACAGCCAACAAATTTACCTATAAGTTCGTACATTTTCTTTATTTTGATAATGGAAAAAATAGTGTTCAATCCTTCGCATATATGTAATTCTACTAAATTAGTTACCAATTAGCAAAAAATTTTAATTTTTAGTCTATATAGTTTTATATTAGTAGACTACTTAGTATGATTTGAAGATTATTTAACACTTTTGGATAAGTGGTTATATAAAATCTATACTACATATTGTATACATTGAGAAAAAATGGTTAAAATATTTTTTAGCATACCAATTTTAATCTATTTTCCATAAATTTTCTTTTATTCTCATATTTTTCTTATTGGAATATTTGAATAATAAGTCAGTCATACCAATGCAAATCATCAAAAGCATGTGTTTTTCTTTTTATAATACTTTTTGATATTTTATTCAATTCAAAGAAGGTGTACAACAAACAGTTACACCTAAATATAACGGCCCAATCAATAAGGATTAAATTATAATCAAAAGTGAATGTACTGATTGAGTACATTTTGGCATTTTGGTTTTACCTTTTTCTTCCTCGAAATTTTTTTTACTTGAAATGTATGATATAACTTTAGTTTTATCAAATTTTAACATTACAAGGATAAAATATTCTTTTTAAATTAACATTGTTTCTGCAGATATCATGCTCTATTTGTGAATATGAAAAATAAGTGAAAAAAGAATTTGAAAAAAATTATAAAATATATAGAATTTAGAATACTAGCAAAGTTACCCGACGTTGTCCGGGTCGACCACAAAATATATCGAATTTATTTCAATGCATTTTGATTTATGAAGCGAATTGAAAAAAATTGGTTTATCAAAAATAGCTATTCTAATATTTTTTTTCACTACGATAACAAAATTAACAATACTACTTTACTTATATTAAAATTATTTCTTTGTAAACAGTATTTCGGTGGTCTTTTCTGATGAAGTATAATCAAATACGTTCCTTACTATTGAGATATTCTTGAAATAAAGATATGTTCGTCTTTTCCACACTCAATTGGAATTTGTACTTAAATGAAATGAGGATGCCAAGTTCTTATTCTTAATCTAGTACCGTAGTTTTGGCTTCTTCAAGTTTCATAGAAGCAATATTGAAGCTACTACTTTTAATTCCAATTAATGAGGAGGAACAACTTAATTTTCATCGATAACTGTTTCTATCGATTTATATACATGGACCCCCTAGCAATCTCTGCAGTATTTTCTGATTAATAAAACGAATCGTCACATTTTTGTGGCTAATTCACCTAGCCACTTCACAGAGTCATGTAAAAGTTTTATACTGATTCCTAAATTCGAAAAGACTTTTTCAGGAAAATTCATGTTTTTTTTTTTTTTAATAGAGTACCTATGAATAAATTTTCAAGTTTGTAACACAATTTTTTTTTTGAAACATTTCTGATAGAGTATGTTAGTGCAAATTTTCATGCCTGGAACACAATTGGTTTTAAAATACTCCTGAGACGTGCTAGGAGTTGTACGGTAGCAACCCGAACCAGTCCACATTTTTGAAATCGGTGGAAGTCGGGATTTTTTATTTGTGAAAGAGTATCTAAGTGTAAATATTCATGCCAACAACATTATTGGTTTTTAAAATATTCCTGAGACTTGTTAGGAGTTATACGGCAGCAACCCGAACCTGTCATCTGATGGCTTTGTAAAGACCCCGTCCGGTACATTTTTTGACCATAAATAACTGTGCAAGCGAGCAAACAAACAAACAAACAAGCAAACAAACTTTACCTTTTATAAGTATAGATAAATAAATAGAAGATTACGTAGCTCTTATTCATAAAGAAGAAAACAAATTTTAGACAAATTCAGCATTTGTGATGGCTTACTATCGAAGAAAACCCCCTAGTATTTTATTGGTACAATTTTGGGAATTGCTTGGTTTTTAAATTGGACAAGAGCAACGAGTAAATATAGTTAGTGAGCATTTATTAACGTTTTAAAGGAAGCCCTCAGGAACGCCTGTAAGAGCTTCAAATGACGTCTTATATCTAAAAGAGACCTTATCTGCGGTTGGAAAGGTAGGAAATCACCCAATTTACAAAAAGAGAAGAGAGACCATATTTTTTCAACCCAAAATCAATGATTGTGTGGAAGAAGATCAAAAACTTTACTAAAATTGGTATATATTACATCCGTTTGAAACCCATTATCCACATTATTAATAAAGGTAGATGTGGTTTCAAGAAGACTTGTAGTTGTATATTTAAGCTTAACAAAACCTTGTTGATAAGGTGATAGAAAATAGGTAAAATGGTTATAAATAGAATAAAATACAATCAATTCAAAAAGTTTGGGAATAGATGGTAATTTAGCAACTGGTCGATAGTTAGTTACATAATTTTTAAAGTTTTTTTGTGTGAACTGGTTTAATAAGAGCAGTTTTCCAGATTGACGAAAGGTAACGAAGAATTAAATAGAGCTGAAAGTTGGTTCGATAAAAAAGCAGCACATCTTTTTAGAAATAAGTTTGGAGTACCATCAAATCCAGGACTAGAATTGTCATCAAGTTTACTTAGGTAGTTACAGACGACAGTGGAATATGAATATTACTTAGTGTTGTTTTTGATACATTTTAAATCATCATCATCATATTTAAATGACTAAAATAGTTTTCGTCTAAAGAGAAAAATGGTAGAGAGGTACAAAAAAAATTCAGAAAAAAATCACAAAAAAATTCACAAATAATTTTTGGATCGTTACTACCAGTGTTTTTATAGATTCTTTTTCTCTTTGAATTCACAAACTTCCAGAATAGTTTCGAATTAGTTTTAATATTTTGGTACATAATTTATACATAGTTAGAGTAAAGATTATCCGATGATAGTTTGAATTCGTTAAATAATATTAAAAACATATTATAATCACGACCGTTATTAGTTTTAATAAATTTACGCCAGGATTTTTTTTTTTTTTATTTTCTATTTTTTAAGAGACGTGCTCATCAGCGTATGTGTTAAAATATTTGGATGTTGCTTGAATCTGTTTTTCTAGTTATTGCTGTATTTTATTATGTCATTGTGAACTGAGGGAATGCTATCAACGAACCATCATGCAGCATTTACTATAGATCTTATAACTTTATTTTAAAATCGTTGCATGATTTGTAAGTTGCTTTTGGCTGCTACTCTTCCTATCCAAATATGGCCATAAGTGCAGATTGATTTGAGTATGGAATTGTACAACAATATTTTGTTTTCTAAAGAGAGTTGTGATGTTCTCCCTATGAGCCAATACATGATTTTCCAAATACACAAGATACTCAGATATCAGTTACACAAAATTTCTTTTTTAGAAATAGCTGCACCCATTCATCGTTGGCGTCAGAAGGAGCTCCGATTAAAGAGAAGACTGCTTCTAAATCAATAGAATTTTTCGATATTTTTCGGTTATTGTTAGCGTTTGGTTGGAAATTCTTAATTTTTCAAGTCTGTTGTGCCAGTCTGATGATGACCAAGGTATACCAAATTTATTAATTTCTGGGGATGTACCGTTATATGGCGCTGAAAGCAGCAGCAATCTCCCCACCTATCAACAACTAAATCATAGAACGAAGGGTTAGATTAGCCTTTGGAAGGGTTACTTTATCAATTTTAATCTCCAAAGTGTTTAATTTATTTTTCAATAGGCCCAGTTCAGACAATAAAACATCAAAATCTAGCATCGTAATTTTGTCTGTGTGCGGATTATAACTAAAACTATTAACGGCACTTATCATCAACACTGCTTCGATTATCTTCTTTATGCTGGAATTGATATTAATTTCAATGCCCTTAACCATTTCCGTGATATCATCATTCAACTGGTTTGTCACCTTACAAGAACATTTCTCCAGCATACAAATATCCGATTTCATTTTTAAAATTGTGAAGCAGATTATTATTTTCAGATTTTATCTCCGTTAAACAATTTGTAATTGACTCATTAATAATTATGTACTGTTTGTTTGTATCAAAACTGCTTCACATGTGGGCAAAAGATTCTCTGTATGATTCAAAATCTTTAGGTATTTTGTGTAATTTTTTTCAGGGATATTATTATTTTTTAATGAAACTGGCGGGCAAGTATTTCTCCTTAACGTGAAAGTTATAGGTGTAAACTTTAATTCGTTTGCTTGAAACTTTAATTTTTCAAGCCATATTTTAGTAGATTTAAATGTTACTGCAATGTGTGAGTGGCTAAATATGGATTATTATTGAAAAAGCATAATGCAAAATCATATAGCACAGTTGCTACTTTAGCTGCATTAGTATATGGCAGATCAGATGTATATATTAGGTACAACGTTGATCCAATGGCATGGATTTATTTGGCATGGAGTCTTGATGAACCCCAAAGTTAAACTACAGCAAATCAGAATAAATATGTGTCTTGCATTTTAAGGTAAAAAAATCTGTTTTGTAAATAACTTTTTAAAATTTTGTAAAACTCACTTGGAAGATTTTTCTTCAGGCCTAGGTGCCATAACATCAAAGGCTCCACTACTGTCCAGGAATGCTGCAATACAGTAATTTTTCTTTTCAAAGGAGTTATTTATTTCGTTAACAATATCAATCAATCACTTAATAATAATCAATCTTTTCATCAAAAGTTTTTCGAATAATTTTCCCAGAATTGGAAGCAAGCTTATTAGTCTGTACGAAAAAACTTCTTCTGGCTTGACAATCCTTGTTATCTCTGACAATCATTGTGAACTGGGAAGGCGTAAAATAATATCGTTGTATATAAGTGCTAGCAGCTTGAACCCTTGAAGAGATAATTCATGTCTAAAAAAAACTTTACTAGGTTAGACTTGACTTTTGGCATGTCTTGTGAAAGTTAAAGCTAGTCCAATTGCCATAATTTCTTCATTTGTAGTATTTATAATCAAAAATCCATACAAAACTACTGAGAAATTTTATAGGAGACGTGCAAAAATGTATTTTTTTTTTTTTTTTTTATTTATTATGCTCCATATATTGTACAATTAATTCTTTTAAAACTATTTACTTAGATACAGATATATAATTATCTTTACCACAGTTGATTTGTATTTTTTTATTTTTATTTAGAAATTTTCGAGTTTACTAATATAAATTTAAAGGAAAATTGGAGATGAAAAACCTTTTTGAATTTTTGTTTTGTAAAACTTAACGCTAACTTAAGCAAGAAAACCTACCTACAGTAAAACCTACCTACGAACTAAAACTAGCCTAATTTTTTTTAACTTAATTTAAATTTCTGATCAGAGGATTTTCTGACATGAACAGTTCCGAGTGGAACTTTACAGTTAAATAACTTATTTTTTCTAAAATTGTATTCATGCTGGCTTTATCATGCAGCTTTTTGGTTGAATACCATCTGGGAAGATTGAATACAAGTTTCAAAAGTTTATTTTGCGCAATTTGCAATTTTTTAATATGACTAGCTGCACAATCTCCCCAGACTGGTGCCGCATATAACATTATTGGTTGAAAAATTACCTTAATAAGTATCAATTTGTTTTCTGTGGATAAGATTGATTTTCGGTTAATAAGGGGATACAACATGCGAGTACATTTGTTAAATTTATCAATAGTGATAGAAGTTTGCTTCTGAAAGGTTAGCCTTTTATCTAGGTATTTAATAGTATCGGCCCAGTTAATTTCGCAAAAATGTATTTATATTTAAAAAATTTATATTTTATAGGTACTTGTAGGTAAATTTCGATTCCTATACTTTCAGAGTGACTTACTATATTTGCTAGTTTTAAGAATTTTCTATTTTATTTGATTTTCTTCTATAGCTTGAAAATTGTAAAAGCAATAAATTTTAAATAAATTATTGAAAAGTGCTATTCAATTAATAAGTGTGAAAATCATTTAAAAGTAGGACAATAAAGAAAAAGTATGAAAGAGTTTGAGTAAATCAAAGACTTTTGTTTTCTATTTATTTGTTATTATTAAAAAAATGAACAAAACTTCTGAGAGAAAAACAAGAAAAAATTAATTAAAAGAAAACCACATCAAATATAAGTACCACCTACCCAATTTGAATAATACTAAAAATAGTGAAAACCATTTGAATTCAAGTACATGTCAAATAAAAGTTTTATTAAATAAGTGCCAATCAAAAACAGAGAACACAGAAGTAATCTGTTCTATTTAAAAGAAGACAAAGATCGATACTTGATGAATATTGAAAGAGAATGAAAATAATATGGGTGAATAGATTTTCTTTAAGTTTGAAGTATTGGGGCAAGAATTCTTTAATTACAAAAAAATAATTTCAATTTTTCTTGAATTACGTTTCTTTAGAATTTTTGTGTTTTTGATAAATAGGCAAACACTTTTTCTTTTATTTCAACTCAATATGGACAAAGAGAATAATATGAAGGAATTGTGGTGAAAACATTATATTATTCTCTATTAATAAATGTGGTATTAAAGTACTAAGTACGTCAACTTGGCTATTTAATAGAATAATAATAATTGCCATTTGAATCTATGTTATCACAAGTATCACTTACATTGATTTTAAATTTTAAAGAATTGGTAAATAATTTTAAGAATGATTCCAGATTTTTTACATAAATTTTATGAAAATGGCTATTATATTTTCTTAAAACTTTTGTGAATTATTAATTACGTTTTGATAAATTCAAGATTAAAGTTTTGTGTGGTGATTTCAATCTACCTCATCTCAAGTTTTCGCAAGAATTCCCATGAAAAAGAACCATTTTGATTCCTAGTAAATTTTGTAGTGAAATTGAATCTACATTTATTTATTCCCTTAACTTAACGTGTCTTCAGCAGTCATCTGCAGCTCATGATTATCAAACTTGTCAACTAGACCTAGTATTTCTATCAAACTGGAATAAGTCATAATTTTTTTAATGTCAAGATTCGCACGTTAATATTGACCCGTCTCATCCTCTCTGCTTCTTCATATCACTTCATATCACTCAACGTCATAAAGGTTCACTCAAACTCAAGTTGACATTGTTTTACTTGTGAAATTATTTTGAGAAATAAGAAAAATAAAGCCTTCAAATTCAAATGATTTTAATAACTTTTAACTACTCTTTGATCAATTTAAAGTACACATGGAACATAACATTAATTTACAAAACGTATCCTCTAATACAGCCACCGGCAACGTGCGGCCCATTGTGTTTATTTTTTATTAGTTTTATTCGTTCACCACTATTAAAATTCTTAATTAAAAAACTCGACTCTTATTAATTTGACTGTTCCGATATCTAGTGCTAGTTCAGCCATTAAAAAACAGATGGTGTCATAAAGTTTAGTTTTATTTTCCAAAAGTGCTTGGAGGAAAACATTGCTGCTCTCTGCTCTTGGTTTGAAGAGGAAAAATTTGAAATCCATTACTTCAGACAGTGCTAAAAATATGGTTGTTCGTATTAACGGAATTTGTGCTTTGGTCAGTAAAAAGGTTGTAGAATCAATTACTCCAGCTCCTTATATATTTCATTGTATTATTCACCAACAAGCACTCTGTTCGAAAATTTTAAGACGGAAATTTTCTGTTATGGATGTGGTAATATCTGTTATAAATTTTATAAAACTATGTGGTTTGAATCATCGTAAATTTCAACAATTTTTAAAGGAAATAGAAGAGTACAGCGACATGGCTTACTATTGCGAAGTGTGGTGGCTTAGTGCAGAAAATGCCCTTAAAAGGTTTTTTCAGTTGGAAGAAGATATACATATATTTATGATTGAAAGCAAAAGAGTAGTATTAGAATTATCCGATACAAAATGGTTTTTTGATTTAGCATTCTTAATAGAATTCTACATGACTTCTTTAATGGACGAATTAAACCGAAAGCTTCAAATAAAAGGAATTTTGATTAATGAAGCATATTCAAACATAAAAGCTTTTCAGATTAAGCTAAAACTACTCAAAAACAATATTTTAAAAAATGAATCACATAACTTGCCTTTTTGTGCAATAATGTTAGGACAACAGTCGAACCTTTCTTTATCAAATAGCAAATTTCACGATTAATTATCGAAATCTTGGAAAATGAATTTTCGACACGGTTTTCTGACTTTCACAGCCGTTCCAAAGAAATTGACCTTTTTTAAAATCCATTTGCAATTAAACTTGAAGATGTTCCCAATTACTTGAAAATGGAGTTAATTGACCAACAATCCAATGATGTTTTAAAATCAACTTTTGACCCATCGCAGCTAAAAACATTTTATTCTAATCTACCAGACTCTTTTTTTGTTAAATTGATTTTTGAAATTGTGTAAAAAAAAAAGTTTATTTTTGAAAAATTGTTTTAATTAAAACTAAATTATTTGCGACAGTTGAAAATGTAGCAGTAAGTATTAAACCTCAGTGGCCCATGCGCTTATCCAGAAAATTTATTTTGGCCTATCGGTTGAAAAGGTTGCCGATGGTTGCTCTAATATTTCAATCACACCTAAAACCTTTTGGAAATTTGTCAACACAAAAAGATAATGTGACTAATTCCCAAGTTTCATGAAATTCAATATCTGAATGGGTAATGACCCAAAAGTTATTTTCCAATACCCTCAACACTTTTTTAGTAATTAATATTCTCCTTCTCTTTAAATATCAACGCCCTAGAGTTCAATCACATGAATGATTTTCGAAAACCAAATTTAAGAAAACTTAGTACTTGGATAATACATCCCCTGACCGTGATGGTGTCCCTGATATTATCCTAAAAGAATGCTCAAAATTCTTATCCTTAACACACTCAAGTCTTTAATCTATCGATCTGTAAGGAAATGTTTCCTTCCAAATGGAAAAAGCCATCATTGTACCAGTTTTCCAGAAAACTGAGACAAATTATATTAACAACTATAGAATAGACCTATTGCTAAATTATCATGTATTCCCAAATAATTTGAATTAATCGTTTTATATAGCTTTACGTACAGCTTTTTACAGCTTATGGCTCTACATGCCTTAACAATATGGAAAAAGGCTTTCAAACCGATGATATCGACACAGATTTTAATAAAATGTATCTTCTGATATTATGCAGGATATATCTAGGTTTACAATACAATATAAATGGATTTCTTCTTTTCTTATTTTGGTTTAATATAATTGAAGACGCATGGTAGCAGATAAATCGTAGAACGATAGGATCTAGATCCGAAATTCTTCTTTTATTGTATATTTTCCCTTTTCAAAAAAAAATTCTACGTCAAAAAGACCAAATATAGGAGGATGGCGCGAACAAAAACCAGACGATCTGCCCAAAATATAAGAATAAATTACTACAATATATTTACAAAAAACAGATTTATATATTTAGGTGCCTTAATAAGTAATAAAAATGACATGCATTTGACAATATAATCCAAGAACCGAAGCAGCACAAAATAGCTTCTATATGCATACAAAAACCTTTTCAGGAACAGGGCATATAAATTAAGAATGTACCATAATACAAATAAGTCTTGACCCATAGCTTTGAACTCTGGACAAGGACAATTCGTGACGAAAATAAATTAATGCTGAATAGAATATTTGGTTCCAAAATGAATGACGATGCTGCGGTACTAAATAAGATCAAACAAGGTTCTTTGAAAATTATTATCGAAACCAATGATGATGATGATTAAAAACAAATTTATCCTCGCTTTGATAACTTTTTCGAAGATTTTTTGCTAAATATTGACTAAATTTATCGGTTTGATACAAGTACAATTTAGCCTATCGATAAAATTTTTTGTGAAAATCTCGAAAGATTTTGTATATTATACTCTACTAGTCTACTCTATACACTGAACCAAAAAGGTACGTAAATACAATAAAAAAATTCGTTGAGACAATTAAAAATTTATTAATATTTGTCCGATAAACTTGTTCATTGAGCCAATGAATAGCTATTTATTAATTTAATAACCTCGTCGTAAATACAATGAACAATTATTAAATGTGTTTATTAAAATAAATTTTTGTTTTAATAAACATGTTTGTTGAAATAATAAAACATTTTAATAAATCTTTTCATTAATTTAATAATATAAATTTTTGTTCAAATATTTCATTGAAAACTTCATTTCATTTTGTCGGCATTTTGTCGGTTGTGTCTTCCACTTCTATCCTTTATTTGATCGTTGTCCCCGCTTTCTGAACTCCCCTCCTACTTCCCACTCCACCACTTATCCCTTCCTCCGCCATTTATCACTTCTTTAAATAAAATATACAATGTTTTTTTACTTTTTGTGTATTTTTATTTTAATTATTTCGATTTTATATTTTTAAACAATTTTTATTTTATAATAAATTTTTGTTGATCATTAATTTTAAATATGAAATGATTATGATTTTGTTTATTCATTTTTTAAATTATATGCATAAGTAATTTATAACATTTTATTTAATTATTATTTTCTTTACTTGTGATATTTATTTTGGATTTTCGTTTATATTTTCACAATAAATTTACTTCTTAATTATTGTAAATAATTTTTTTTATGTATCGTTTAACACTATTTTTTAAATAAAAATTTCACTAACTATTCTCTTTTTTGCACATTTGATTTTTAATTTTGATTTGTTATATTTTATTTTGAAATTTCATTATAGTTTTGGGCATTATGAAACCATTTAATTATTGTAAGTTTTTTTGTATTTATTTTTATATAATTCTTTGTAATTTTGCTTTCTTATATTTAAGACTATATTGGAATTGACCGAAAAGAAAATAAAGAATTGTAAACCTTTAAAAAAAAGATAAGTTTAAAATTACGCAAATTTATAAGACCCTATAATTTTAAATTCGTTTTTACACTGAAAAATTCTGTTAAAATAGGAGCACATAAATTACAAATAACACGCGTCGCGTCATTAAGTAAACAACAAAATTATTAGTTTTAATAAACTAGTTCGTTGAAATAAAGAAACAATTCCGAATTTTAAAATGAGTTCGTTGAAATAACGAAGCATTTTATATTTGGTTGATATTATGCAAGTAACAAAAATAAAAGTATACATACATATATTAATATATAGTTTTCCGCATTTATCTGGATGTTTGTAAGTTCGACGCAATACTCCAACACATATGCAAATTGAAATATATATACAAATTGTAACATCATGTAATTGTCATAAATATAGTCATATCTGTTTTTTATTGCTTATATATGCCATTTGTCATTTGTCATCTGTCATCTGTCATTTGTCATTTCTCATTTGTCATCTGTTATTTGTGTTATTTGCCCATCATTTCATAATGATTGTCATGTCATTCAAGTCTTCAATTTAGATGAGGCCATAGAACTTTTTACTTTTATTATGTCTTAATTAATTTCATTTTACAATTTGAATTTTACAGTAGAACGCTGCTATGATTGTAAAAATATTATTTGAATTTAGTATTTCTATACTAATTTTAATTGAAATTATATTTTTGACTACTTATATTATAATTAATTGTATATAATAAAATGTCTAAGAATATTTATTATTTAGAATTATTGAGGTCTTAGGATAATATATGTTTAAATTTCCAATGATGGCAAATTAGATGTCGTTAAAATGATCGAGTAAATAACCGAGTAAATAATTAGGGAATTGAAAATTTTGCACCTTAATACAAACATTCTGTTTATATGGTAATTAAAAGCGTTATAATACAAAAATAAAGGTATGATATTGATAAATTAATAAGCAATTACATATTTTTCTTAAACTTGAAATAAAAACTCTAATGAAGGAAGAAATGCTAGAATTTATTTTGCTTCCGTCATTTATGGCGGGTTACAAAACTAGTACATACATATTAATAATGAAAGCATTGCTAATCAAAGACGAAATTATTGATTTTAACAAACGAATTTGTTAAAAGAACGAACACTGTTATTAATCTAATTTTAATGAAAGTGTTCGTACTATTAATCAATTAGTTGTTCAATTATTGTAATAAAAACTGCGTATTTGTGTCAATAAATCCTAATTCGTTGAATCAATATATAATGAATAATTAATTGAGCCAACAAAAAATATGTTAATAATCGCTGTTCATTGATATTACGAACAATTTTTTTTTCAGTATAGGAATTTGATTTATTTCAGGTTCTATTTAATCTATAAAATTTTATTTTGAAATTTTAACTCTCTTTTGAAACCCTTTTAATTGGTCAATAATATAAGACCTGTGTTATTCTGACCACGTGTATAAAAAATTTTTGTTAAAATTTTTGGCGTCAATCAATTTTTTTTCTTTCTTCATTATTGTCAGCATCCAACCAGGTTAAATAAGCTTTTCGTACACCAGGTACGGTATTGAAATTTATTTGAGATAAAGTGTATTTATTTAATAATTTATTTGACCTAAATATAAAGATAAGAAATAATTTTTGCTAGTATTTTTGTTATTATTAATTTAAGTTTATTTTGTGAAACTAAAGGTGTGCAAAAACATTTAGAAAATAAAATATAAAATTGTTAATATTAATTTAGAAGTGTCTTGTAGTTGGTACCTGAAAAAAAAAAAAAAAAAAAATTTTTGTTTTGAAAATATAATAAACTTAAAAACTTTTTCAATTATATCTTTCATTTGAGTTTTCCAAGAAAATTACCCAGGAAACTACTAGATAATTAAATAATATAAAACTTTTGCCATCTCAGACAATTTTAATAAAACTTTCATAATAATTTTTTTATTTCATATATTTTTAGATTATACTAAAAGAAGACTAAAAAATATAGTTTTCTAGAATTAAAAAAAAAAAAAAAAATTTAATTTAAAAACTAGATTCCATAGCTGTTTCGTTTCATAACAACTTTTGTAATTAAACTTCGGACCAATAACTAAACTAATAAATCTCTGGATGTTGAAACTGGAGGAAGCGTCCACAGAATGGATGAATATTGTTTGACAAATATAGTGTCTAAATTGAACTATGTTGAAGTAGCAAACCAGAGGAACAACGAAAATATGGTGTTATTGATGCAGCTGCATGTCAGAATCACAAGATTAAAACAAAATGAGTGATTGGGAAGATTGATAAGATTTCCTAATACAAAACTAAGAAAATATAATTCGAATTCCTTTTCATAATAATTTAACTGCATTGCAGATATCGATATCTTGTAAGAAATATCTATTTACATAACTACAAATTTCTGCAAAATTTTTGCCTAGTAATAATATTACTAGTCTATAATGTTAGTAACCTACTAAAATTAAATTATTTTAAGCTTAACTTGAATTAGTTTTAGCTTGGAAATGTTTCAATTAAAATTAATATATTTGAGTAAGGTTTATTATAGGTTATAGGGATTATTAGGTATTAATAATAATAATAAATTATCATAAATAATAACTTTTGAACATATCAATGGTAAAAGAATTATGTATAAATTACATCTTTATTTTTTATTTACTTGTCGAAACTTGCTCCAATTGTCTGTCCTTATTGAATTTATTTTACCTATTTTGAAAAATATAGTTACCACTACAATCACAATCACCCTGGTGTGTATAGGGCTCAATTTACATCGTAAATTAACTTGGGATAAGCATGATATAAGAACATATATGTATAATAAATAATAGTTAACGATGGATTTGTTTGAAATTGAAATATTTCTATAAACCTCTAACTCGTATATTATAGATGAAATTGACAAAATATTTACTGAATATCTGTAGTAATAAAAAGATAGAAACATATGCAAATACAACAATGAAAAAAAAACTTTGAAATTTAATTGATTTTATTGTGTTAAAGGTCTTAATGTAATTACAACCGTATCTGTGCAAATAAATATAATAATATGTGTGGGTCGGTATTCTAATTTCTGATGTCTGAGACATTTCAATCAGAAGACTTTTGTCAGTTATTACGTTAACAATTATTTTTCGAAAAAGTTTATACTATATGACTCTACCTATCATTGAAATATTATTTTAGTATATATAATGATCATTATACAGAATTTAAATCTTGAGTTGAACAATATAATCACAGGCATCTTTCTAAATATTAATTATTTTACAACACAATTTTATTCAATTTACTTTCTATATATATATACTATAGAAAAATGTTAACATTTTCTATTTAATTTTACTTAAATTACATTAAAATATTACAATTAACCACAATACATGAAATAATTTTCAAGGTATCTTCAAATTTATCCATTTATGGTTCAATTTCTATAAAGATGTGCAAAGAAACACAGAACCATTAATAATTTTCATAATTTATAATAAATAATTCAACATCTGAACCTGAAAATTAATACTCTATTCATATATTTTCCCTTACTATTACCTATAGGTATCCCTATATATACATACATTTTATATTATTTTAAATTCTAATATAAATTATGAGAAAACATGTTGCTGTCATGACAAATCGTTTCATATTCTTATACAGAGTGTATATGTACATATACAATAAAAATATTTCTTATTCTAGATTCGTTTATCTTCCACTTTCATTAACGAAAGAACTTTAAAATCCTTTTCGATAGAATTATATACCTATACATACCAATTTATACGGAATTAATTGAAATTTTAGTATACATGTAAAGTGACAAAGACTGTCTGGAGGTGGTATATGGAAGATTAAAAATATTTGAATTTCGGTTTAGATCAATTATTTAATTTTTTTTAAAATTACAATAACAAGAAAAATAAGAATATAAAAATACAACTATAACTAAATTATTGACCAAAAGTCTAGTAAAAACTAATATGAAAATTAAATAAATATCAAAACTTTGTTTGTATGATTCACAAATGTTATAAAATATCTTAATCGAATTCGATTATTACAACACCATCAGAAGACTGGTAAAGTAATTACACATGTGCTAACATTTGTAGTATTTTTGTTATTTTACATAATACATGCATGTTATCTACTTATTACAGTTACAAATGTTTATTAAATTTAAAGAGATTTGATTTTATTAGATCTACCTGGTCGTTCATCAGATTTTTGGTTTGCTTATAAAATTTCATATACTTCCTGGTATGTTAACCTGCTTAGCCTTTTCTGCAAAATGTAAAATTTCTAAATTATTTATTGAGCAATCATGATTAAATTATGGAATATAAGTCGAGTTTCCTTTCACTAATCATTTATATTTATTTTGCAAATATCGATATTTCGGAAGCAATTTACTTCCTTCATCAGTGCTTGCGATTCTGTCCAAGTGTCAAGTGCATACCTAAGTACTTTACCGGTTCACAGTGTACCAAAGCTCTTTGTTGTTTAATTGAACGAAAAAACAATTTACTTTATGGCTGACAAAAGTAATGTGGAGGGACTTAGGTTTCTCCAAGGACATTTTTAATTCTTATTTTTATTGTTGGAAATCTTTTATTAGATAGTTTCAATATGCACCGATTTCATTTCATTAATTTTTCATCACGACTAAATTCAAGTGTAATTGTTATTGTATTCAAATTTTTTTATTTCACATCATATTGGGAATGAAAACACGAATTTCCTCCAATGCTTGTATTCAATAGTATTTTGGTTATAATAATTAAATTAAAAAAAAAATGTAACATAAATTCGAAGAAAATTAAATTATTTTTTTCATCTAAATTAGAAATTTTTTCAAGCATAAACATCTTGACACGGTTAAATACGATTCACAAATTACTGTATAATAAGTGACCTCCACCAAAAATTGAAGGTCACTATTACTTAAAACAAATCTTGGAAAAGTTTTTTTTTTTATTTTTGCTTGAATATTAGGCACAATTTAATTATATTCCAGTCGACTGAAATTTTTTATTAAACTTTTACGTGACCGTTTTTTGGTTAATTGAACATCCATTTTCCAACAATTTTTCTGCTTAATTCTTTATTTTTCTTTTCTAATTTATTGAAAAAAACATTTTTGAGAAGTTTTTCAATTTAATTTTTTTCTTTGATTTGAATAATTACTTATATTACCTATGCTATATTGTAATAAGTAAATTCAGGAGAGTAAAGCAATATTTGCAAATAGAAGAGCGTAGATATACAAATATCACTTCTACACAATATTAGAGATTGATATGGGCAAATATAATGCGCATAGTTCGCAGTTTTTCTTTAATTTATTATTACTATTATTTTTATTGTTATTATTATTATTATTATTATTATTATTATTATTATTATTCCGTGAAGCGGTGGAGGCAGCACCGATGATCGTGCAGGTTGAGGAGCAAGAAAATCAGGCTCTAACGAACTCGCCTCGAAGAGCCTTCATGCAAAAGATGAGGGAGAACGAGGAAACCGCCATGCGGCGACGCGTGGATCTGATACGGGAGATGAAGGTTGTTCCAGAAATACAAAAAAATATTTCAAACAAAATTAAGCACGGACTGGCCGAACTTGAGGAGCTGATGGACATCATCGTCAGTTGCCGGGCAAGTTGGAAAAAAACAGAAGCCGAAGTTGATTGTTGAAAAAAGGAGACAAGGGTTGAGACAACAGCCAGTACAAAGCGGCCTACTTCAAGCCCTGCTGAACAGGCTGACGATCGGCGTAAAAAGAAGAAAAAAAAAGCAGCCGGGCAAAACCAGCGAGAGACACTGGAGTGGATCAAAGTCCAACCAAAGAAGAAGCGTCTGTTGAAGGCGGCAGTTGAAAGTCCTCCAGAGAAAATGGTGGCTAAGACTGTCGCGGCAATGCCTCAGAGAAGTTCGAAAAAAACGAAACCTGACGGAGTGCTTATACGATCAAACGACGGACGCTCCTACGCTCAGGTGCTGGCTGATATCAAAGAAGGAGTTAAGCCAGAAGAGTCGGGGACTGAAATTAAAGGAGTCCGGCAGACCAGGTCTGGAGGTCTCTTATAGAACTAGGTCCTGGGACAAAAGCCGAGAAGCCTTCAGGGAAGCGATTAAAGGAGTATTGAGGGACAAGGCTACAGTAAATGGCCTTGAACCAAAATGCACTATTGTGATTCGGGATTTGGAATGCGTTGCCACAAAAGTGGAAGTGGAGGACGCAATACGGCGGAATATCCCGGAAATAGGGGTTTTCAGGGTTGGGCTGACGACGGAAAATAATTAGGGGCAGAGAGCTGCAATCGTTGACCTAGCCGAACAAGCTGCCATAAAGCTGCTGAAGCAGGGAAGGCTCAAGGTAGGATGGGTTAACTGCAGGGTTAAGCCACGGACTGATGTCACACATTACTACAGGTGTCTGAGTTTCGGTCACATGGCTGGCTCTTGCAGGGGACCTGACCGAGGCAAAGCCTGCTACCGCTGCCGAAAGAAGGGACATATCGCTAAGGCCTGTAAAGAGAAAGCCCACTGCATACTCTGTGCCGATGCGGGCAACACGGAAATCTAGAACACGCTCTAGGCACAGGGTTATGCAAGGTGTTCACAGATGCTCTGAGAAAGGCCAAAGAGACAGGGAAATGATCCGCGTCCTCCAGGCAAACCTAAACAGAAGCCGAGTGGCAGATGACTTTCTGTATCAGCTAGTTCGGGAGAAGAGTTCCGACATACTGCTCATTAGTGAGCAGTATACGGACAGAACCACTTCTTGGTTCTCGGACGAGCTGGGTACGGCTGCCATCTGGATACCTGACCCAGCGAAAATACGATACGAGAGCATGGGCGCGGGCGTGGGTTCGTATGGGTGAAACACGCGGATATCACTTTTATAAGTGTTTACCTGGCACCCAACGAGGCCATAGCGGATTTCCGAGCGAAATTGGTGGACCTTGAGGATACGGTTCTGAACACGACGGGTCGCATAGTGATTGGTGGCGATTTCAACGCTAAGGCAACGGAGTGGGGAATGCCTTACCCTGACTCGAGGGGAAGCGAGGTGCTAGGGTTTGCATCCAGAACGGGTTTACTTGTTCTGAATGTTGGCTCGGCATCTACTTTCCGTCGACCGGGGTACTCAGAAACCATTCCCGACGTATCCTTTGCCTGTGAGCGCTTGGCCGCTTTGGTCGAAGGCTGGCATGTGATCGAGGACTACACGGGCAATGACCATCAGTAAATTGTATTCGTGGTCCGTGAGAGAAGGCAACTCCAAAGAACAATTACTAGCAGACCACAGCGCTGGAACATTGGGAGAATTGACGAAGCAGTATTTGCAGCGGTCATCCTGGGGGGTTTCCAAATGCACGTCGAGGGGCAGCCTGCAAGCCCTCACGAGGTAGGGCCATTGGTTGACGCCACTCTGCGTCAAATCACCCTAGCCTGCGGCCGCTCAATGCTTCGGAGGCGAATTCCTCATGGAAAACAGCCTTATGACTGGTGGACAGCCGAGATAGCTGACCTCCGGAGAGATTATCTCCGACTGCGGAGAGAGGCTCAAAGAGCTAGAACGGAGAAGGAGGTTAGGCTCAGGTCCTCGGATCACAAGAAGAAAAAGCGCCCTCTTTCCAGTGCATCCCCAGCGAGCTGCTAGAGTATACAACCGGGATGGCGCTTCCCCGTTTACAATGGAGGAGCTGGAAGTGGCCATCCAATCCCTCAAGGTCAAGAAGGCCCCAGGTCCAGACGGTATCCAAAGAGAGGTGTTAAAGCTGGTTTTTCGGTGTAATCCGAATATTCTGTTGAGTATGTACAATGCCTGTCTCTCAGCGGGAATTTTCCCCAAGTGTTGGAAGACAGCTAGGCTGGTACTTATCAGCAAGGAGAAAGGAGACGCGGAGCTACCTTCCTCATACCGTCCGCTCTGCATGCTGGATTTGACGACCGTACTGTACTCTTCGATACGGCTGAAGGACAAGGGAGTATCACTGTCTCTGGAGGTGCAGTGCAAGGTTCAATCCTCGGTCCCGACCTTTGGAATGCCGCATACGACAGTCTGTTGCGATTAAACATGCCGGATGAGTCAATGCTGGTCGGATATGCGGACGACGTTGCCGTGCTGCGAAATGTGGAGCTCGCCCTACTGAAGCTCAATCAGACCATGCGGCCCATCCTTTCTTGGATGGACAGCCGCGGACTGTCGTTGGCATTGAGCAAGACGGAGATCGTAGTGCTGACAAAAAGGATACATAGAACTAATACTACGCAGGAAGAAACAGCTCAGATATTTAGAGGACCTAAAAGAAGAATCATAAAAGAAAATTAAAAAATGGAACAAGCACGGCCCAACTTGAAGTAATGCGAAAGCGTTTCCGGGTTGGTTTCACCGTGAGAAAAGGAAGTGATGCATTTGGTGAGTAAACCGAACAAGATCATGGGGAGTCTCACATACCCTTGAAGTGCGGACCCTTCAAGATACCTATGAAAGGTTTTCACCACCGACCTACGAAAAAAAGAAAAAAAAAAAAAAAATTATTATTATTATTATTATTGTTATTAGTATTATTATTATTAATCCGCAGGTCCGCATAGATCAATCCTTGAATCAAATGCCCACCCCTACACCCTGGAAATCCTTTCTCCTACTTCTTTCTCTTTTTCTTCTCTCTAACTATCCCTTTTCATTTCCAAAAGCCAACGGTACGAAAGTAAAAGATGGAAATAACACGTTAAGAAAAAAAACTAGAATAATTTGTATCGGCTAATTGGCCGGACATCTACGCTTTCGACGTATAATAAAGTTTTGATCTACAATCAGATATTAAAGACAGTCTGGGTATACGGTATACAAATATCGGGTTGTGCTGAACAGTGCTTCAGTTCGCTCTTCCCGACACATAAAACAGAAGTAGAAACATCTTTTGATGATTTTCTTCTATCTGAAAAAAAAGTTATCATAAAAAAAGTTATTTGGCTCGTACAGAATAGATACATTTAAAAATTTAGAAAATAGTAACAATCAGGTAATTATTATAAATCGAATTAATAGTAAATTAATAGGAAAGGGTTATGAAAGAAATAATTAAACTTAGAATTAGAATAAAAATAAAAACGATAAGACCCAAATTTAGATAGTTAGACATTTAGTATTTAAGAAACAATAAGTAAACTATTATCCTATTATGATAATAATGTACTGTGATAACTCCAGCTTTTCCTAATTGATTATTAATTTGGTTACACCAGTCAATAATAACACTTCCAATTACCGAGCAAAAGGACTTATTACATTAATTTTCAGAAGATTAGTTGAATTACAAGTATATATTATTGATTTTAGATTTCATATATTTTATTTTAATGAACTGACAATATAATGTGTGAGTCATTGTAAAGTCGATCATCTTTCCAATTTTCGAATAAAATGTGTTTCAGTATATTATTTTTTTCTTGGCAGTGTTCTCATTCATATTATATTATTAGAATTTTTAAATAAATTTACACGATGTAATCTATAAGCTCTACATGATGTACAAAAGTCTTTAAGTTTAATTTTCCATTTTAGATTGTTATGAAACTCAATTTTTTCTAGATTTCCTTTCAACAAAAGTAAAACATATTTATTTATGGTTACAATATCTACAAAAAACATATACTCTTATAAAACACAAAAAAAAAACGAGACAAATTACTTCGGGTTATTCATTCATTATTCCCTGATAATATAAATAAGTGTTACGTATAAATATAAGGTATATTTTACCAGCATTATTATTTCAAAAATGTATTACAAAAAATTCTTAAAACTTTGAAAGCAATTTTGTGTGTCTTTCTCTTTAATATAACTTATGATTATATTTTGTTTGAATTTTATCAAAAACTCTTTTTTACATTTTCATTAAATTTTTGATATTACAGTTAATGATGACATTATTTAAATAAGTACATTAAATATTTTGAAAGATATATTTATCAACTTCTATTTCTGTCTGTGAACTTCCATTTGTTAAAAAAGATTCTTACCACCCAGCACTACTATTGAATTTTAAATTTGTTGCTGATTTAACAGAAAAAATCGTCAACATTCCTTAATTTAATTTAAAAAAAGGTGATTTTTGTTTTTTAAACGACTATTTGCTGAATATCAATTGGAGCAGCAAAGTTTTTAGTACTGAAATTAGTTTTGATTGTTGTTATAAGAAATTTTTAGATTTGTTATTTGTCGGTTTTACTACATCTATTCCTCTGAAAGAACCCATTTCTACTCATCATCCGCCGTGGTACAATAATACTTTTCTCTTTGAAAAATGCGAGAAATAAAGCACATACAAAGTATATAATTAGTTCTTCTTTAGCAGAAAAAATTGTATTTCAGAGACTACGCAAGGAATTTGATTTTTTAAGCAAATATCTTTATAATAATTTCATTCTTACCTATATGAGTTTAATATAAAATCAAATTTCAAAAACTTCTAGAAATTTATAAATATCCGTAGAAAATTCTGTGGATTTGGACAATTCCTACAAGAATGAAGCAGCTACAGATTCAGTCTGAACTTTTTTTTCGCTAAGTATCTTCGCTAAGTATCTTCGCTAAGTATAAGTATTTAGTTTCGCAAAAAGAACTTCGCAAAGTCACCTACAATCTTTTGTTGATTTAGGATACATGCAATTATCATATTGTGATATTTTCAATAAGATTTACACCTTATAGATATAAATGTGTTTTCTAGTCCAGATTGTATCCCTAATTTAGT
Organism: Argyra leucocephala; assembly: GCA_963942445.1. NCBI lineage: Eukaryota > Metazoa > Arthropoda > Insecta > Diptera > Dolichopodidae > Argyra > Argyra leucocephala. Next base: position 72,981,679 of record OZ012681.1, on the reverse strand, counting down.
ATTGAAGAGCTGTATTTATAGTTTCACATATCCTCTTTACTTAATTTTTAACAGATCACTAAATGAAGGAATGATGACTTAGATGACTGGAAATTTTCAAACATTATTCCTATTTTCAAATCAGGGTCTAAAATTGTTGTTGAAAATTATAGACCATTCGCTAAACTATCTTCTATTCCTAAACTTTTCGGAGTTATTGTCACAGATAAAATGTATTTCTTGGTTAAAGAAAACATATCCCCAAATCAGCATGGTTTTATAGATGGAAGATCTACATCCATTAATTTAGCAGTTGTTCTTACACAGTTTTCAATGCAATTGAAAAAGGTTATCAAGTAGATACGATATTCACTGATACTTCTAAGGCTTTTGACAAAGTAGAACATTCTTTACTACTCTCTAAACTTCAAGCTGTTGGTATTCATGGTACCTTCCTTCTATGGGTTCAATCTTATTTGATGGGTCGTAAACCGTCCGTTAAAATAAAAAATGGAACTTCATACACCTTCGAAGCTACGTCTGGTTTTCCACAATGAACTCATATGGGACCACTATTATTTTTATTGTTTATGAACGATATCGATTTTGATATTAAGTCTTTGATCTTATTATTTGCTGACGATACCAAAATTTTAGTGGTTATTAAGTCGGATCAGGATTGCCATCCCCTGCAGCAGGATCTCGACAAATTCTACTCTTGGTGTAACATCAATGGCCTTAGCATAAATATTGGTAAGTGCAATTACATGTCATTTTCTAGGAGACAAATCCAATTGAATTTTATTATAATATTAATAGTTCTATTATTGAACATATCTATGAAGCAAAAGACCTTGGTATCATTCTTGATAATAAATTAATTTTTAATACTCACATAGATCGCATTATTTCAAAATCTTTTTCCATGTTAGGTTTGATAAAGCGAAACTCACAGCAATTTTGTGATCCCTACACATTCAAAAATTTATAAACTGCACTCGTTCGTCCAATTTGGATGTCTTAGTATGACAAACATATTAACAGAATAGATTCTGTTCAAAAGAATATGATTTGGTTACGCTACGCAGATTAAAAATCAAATCAAAATCAAAAACCTGGCAACCTTATATTACTGGGTATCTAGCTAAATGTCAACTTATTAAGCTTTCTACTCTTGAGGCTAGGTGAAATGCTGCTTCCGTTATGTTCTCCTATGATATCTTATCTGACAGAATAAAATTCCCATCTATTCTTCGTCTTCATAATATCTATGCTATTCGCTATTTCAGAAGCCAAAGATTTTTATATCTTCATAGTCATGTACATATGTTATAAATATTTATTTTTTCAGTTTGGCTCAAACTTCATTACAATTATTATTTTTATTTTAAAACATCACATTTTTTTATACCTTACAATAATTCTGCTAATTTTAATTAATTAAAATTTTATTCTCAAAATTTTTATTCTCTATATTATGAAATTTAATGATAATAAACATATATTTATATTAAGATGCTCTAATAATTGAGCTCTACATCCTAAAAATGCTACTACCACTAGTAGTAGGTATATGTAAATTATGCATTCTTTGATTCTAATTGTTTTGATTGTTTTTTGTTCAAGTTTTTCCTGAAAATTGTTACTGTCTGAAAGAGATAATATATATCGTCTGAAAACGTTTCGTAATCCCAAGACTCAAATAGACTACTTTCTTCTGCAAATTCTTCTGTGGGCAATATTTTTATGGACATTTTTCCATAGCTGGCTAAATTCATTTATCAAAACAGTAAACCATCGAACAATATAACAGAAGATGTTTTCGATTTAACAGTTGGTAAAAATGAATACTAGATATTGAAGTTATAAGCACAGGTAAATATTTGTTAGATAATAAGAATATTGGATTGAATTTTGCTATATTACAGAATTTCACGGAATTCGATGTTTTACAATGATTTAAAGAACTTACTCCTTATATTACTAAATACAATTGTCAAATAATTTTCATAAGCTGAAGCTTAGTTTTTTATGAAAGACAAAATGGGTTTACACGAAATGATTTTAGGTATATGACAGTTCTGAAATAACTACTAGACAGCAATTTAGCAGGTTTTAAAATTAAATGTTAGAGAGACAATTTGCCGGCTGAAATAATAATAAAAATTAAAGGACTTCTGACGGACACAACATTTTTAAAATCTATTATAGTTAAAAAATTCAATAAGACATATAGTGAAAATAAATGATAAACGAATCAAAGAGAATATTAGACGCATCATTACCGTATAATATTAGAGCAATAGTTTTACCAAAATCAAAATCGAAATCTTCGTCAAAATTGAGCTCAATGGAGAGTGTTGTAAACAACGTTAAGGCTCACCTTGAGCTGTGGAATCAGTGATGATGATTTCATGATATTAGTTTCGAATACAATTTGATGCTCATAATAACAGGGTAGAATTATTGTTACTCAATAATAACTGCTACACAGCAATTGAACAGGTTTTAAAAAAAAAATTAGAAAATTTTCCACACTGAAATTAGTTATCTGGGTGTTGGTATGATAAGGCCCTGCATAAACCCCATATTTGTGTCCAGACTCTCATTTTATTTTTGTTTTTGTTTATATGCATAGGTATAATATTTTTGGCAATGACTGTATTTGGAATGAAAAAAAATTGTTTCCAGATATCAGGAAAGTAATTTTATAATGTAAATAATTTTTTTTAGCATAATTTTAGATAAACAAAAATAAGGAAAATATTTTATAACCCCTTCAATCTATATTTCGAAAACAAAACATGCAAATTTTTTTTTATAAAAATAAATGACTTTATCACCTAAAGTATAAATATTATCTTCTTGTCAGAATTGTTAACTCTTTTTTAAGAATCATGAAAAATATTTGGGTTTTAGAACAACGAAAACAATTTTTTTTGCTTTTTCTTTTCACTTTGGCAATTTTTAATTTTTATATTTTGTTGTGATAGCTATGACTGAGTTGGGAACTTGCAATCGTTTCAAATAAATAGTGTTAAACAAAATAACAAAAGCGGAGCACATTTATTTAAAGCTAACGAAGCTGGCGAAGTAAAATGGTATTAATTTAATTTAATTTATTTTTTAAGCCAAAAATTGGACCCTTTTCCTATGAAGATGTGAGGTCAACTTTAACTTTTTTTATTGAAAACACAATTCATTATTGACGAACATCATCATTATCCTCCCTGTCCTGCAACTCCATCTTCCATCTTTTCAGTTACAGTCTCTGTTGCACGGATCAGTTTATGTTGGATGTTTGCTTCTACTAAGAATGTTGTATTTCATTTTGTTCTCGGATTCTATTCGAAACATTGTTTTGTAATGTTGTTGTCAGGTTTCCCCAGGGTTCAATTAAATTATTGAATATGTTATATTTAATTTATTGAACATGTCATTGCTATGTTATTATTATTCTGAGACTAAAGACAAGCTCTAATATATAGTACATAAATAATACGAGCCGAAAAACGTAACCATGTATGTACTTATTTAACCAAATTTAAAAAAAACATTCCGTTATTTCACTTATTTACTTATTTTAAAAGATATTCTTCAAAAATTGTGTACAAGAATAGTTGAGTTCGGCCTTTGAGATTCTCTCGGTCTTTTATAATTTGTATGTGCCTAAATTTAACTTGAAACTTGGGTTGGGTAAGTTCATGCATGTCAAAACATACGGTATTAATAAAAAAATATATCAATTGTAAAATGGTATTAATATTTTGTTTACCAATTTTGTTCGTCAATTGCATAATTTATGCGCGCTTGATGATTTTTATATAATTTTCAGAAATTGATGAATAGAAATTGTATAACTGCAGATTTTGGAAATTACGAGGAAAGTATGAAAAGGCTGCTTCATAAAAAGAGTAGCAACCACATAGTTTTCCGATTGAGATTTGTTAATAAAAACTTTTTTCTTTTTGTGACTTATCCGTTACGGAATAGCACCGATTTTCACTTTTTTTGCTGCATATCGAACCACTGACGTAGATTTTTCAACCACGATATCGTTTATTTTCCGGATTCTCGGTTTTCTTCAATTTTATTTTCGAAAATAATGTTAATTAGTTCATTTGTGCCATATTTCGTCGAACTGTATGCCCGATATAATCATGTTTGCTGGATTTCATAATATTTACGATTATTTTATTTTTCATTATACGCGACAATTGTGTGTTTATTAGTTACTTTGTCTGTCTAACTGATTTTCAGCATTATTCTGTAACACCAAATTTCGAAGGCAATTCTTTCAAGGAGGTTTTTGAAAGTATTTTTACTTCAATACCGTATAAAAGTGAGAATATTATACCCGGCGGGTTGGGGTACGAAATATCCGCAGTAAGGCATGCTTGTGGTAAAAGTCCCCTAAAATCCTAGAAAAATCCGGAAGCGACTGACCCAGAATGGGCGGGTTTCTGTTCTGCGACTGATCACAGAGGAACGACAGGAAGTAAAGGTACAAGGGAAATATTATCCTTAGGCTAGGAGATGGAACTCCGAATTAAAACAAAAATACAATGCAATGCAAGTATGCAATGAATAAAACTCAAGGATTGTATACCCCAGGTGGTAATCCAGATCTTCTGGAAAATCCACCCTCTTTCGAGGCAGGTCTCACGGATTCTGGGGGAGACCACTTATTGCAAAACCACGAAAGCAGAGCTGATTTAATTGACCCGTTCCGAAGAAAATCTGGAGTCCAGGGAACACCTCCAGCAGGGTCTCAAAAGATTTATGAAAACTTGTCCCAAAAAGACAGCTATAAAAAACCCGACGAGGATACTAATAACGAAAAGGCACTTAAGATAGAGCCTAAAAGATTCTAGAAGTCACAAATAAAATAATAAAGAAAAATGAAAGCAACAAAGAATCTACGATACGTCTTCCTCTCCTTATGCTAGCATTCGAAAACTCTGAAGATATAAACAAAATACAAAATTGAATTTATCCAGAACATGAGGGCTAAAATGGAGGCTATTCGTAAAGCGACTACTATTCCTCAATGTAAGAGATGCCAAAGATTTTGCCATACACAAAAGTTTTGTCAGCGTCTAGCTGAGTGTGTTAAATGTGCTGGTCCCCACTTAACAATTTTTTGTAAAGAAAGAAAAAATATTAAGCCTAAATGTGCTAACTGCCTTGAGGTACACCCAGCGAGTTATCGTGGTTGCCAGGTGGCCAGAGAGTTGCAAAAAAGAAAGAAGCTACAGAAAAATGCCCCAAAACAAACGCAACATAAACAAGAAAAACAAAAGACAAAACCTAGGCAATCTCGAACACAGAGAAAGATTTGCATTGAAACTCCAGAGATACTTAAAACTTTTACGTCGAAGAAAGTCGTAGAAGGCTTATCATATTCACAGGTAATACAAAACAACCTAAGTCAAAAAACATACCCGAAAGAACAAAATAATGTTTCTATACAAAACTTGACTGAAAATACTATTATGCAGATGATGCAAAATATGATAAAAACAATGAATGAAATCTCAACAAGACTATGCACATTAGAAAACAAACATAATGAAACCTATATGTATACACAAAAAAATAAATCCGCAAGGCATGGTTAAGAACACCACTTCGTATAGTCACGTGGAGTGCCAATGGCATTTTGAACAAGAAAAATAATTTGGAAATTCTATTGAGAACACAAAATATTGATGTAAGTCTCCTGACAGAAGCACATATGACAGATAAGTCATCGCTTAAAATAAATGACTATCGATGCTACACCGCAAGCCATCCAAGTAATAAGCCTAGAGGTGGTAGCTCAATTTTAATAAAAAAAGATATTAAGCACCACGAGGAACTTAGTCGAGAAATAGATAAATTCCAACTAATCGTGCTATGAATTATGTCTGTTAAACAAAGCCTTTGTGTCGGTGCATTATTTTGTCCACCCAGATACAACATAAAAAATAACATGTTTGAAGACATTCTTGAGCTACTTTTTTTTTTTTTTTTTTTTTACACTCTACAGTAACTTAGGTAGAATCACCTTTTCGTGCTTAATTAAGTACGGTACTGCAATTTTACACTACAATCTACAATATTTCGAGTATTTATTTAACAAATTACTGGCTTATCAACTCATTAAATGTGGAAAACTACTGCTATTGTCAGGAACTAAGCCTTCTTAAATAGAATAGTTTCATTTTTATTTAATTTGTTACCCGATTATACTCATATTATACTTGGCGAAAGATTTATCCTGGGAAGTGACTACAACGCCAAACACATTGATTGGGGGTCTAGATTAACCTCCATAAGAGGAAGAGAGCTAAGAAAAGCTATAAAAGAAAAGGGCTGCATTTACCAATCTACCGGTAAGCCAACCGATTGGCCAACTGATAGAAATAAAACTCCTGATTTGCTTGATTTTTATATAACAAAAAAAATTTCACCCAATTATATTAAGCTAGAAGATAACCATGATTTGGACTCAGATCACTCTGCATTCATACTAAATCTATATGAAAAGGTTATTAAGAAACAGTAGAAACCTCTGCTAACGAACAAGACAACTGACTGGGCTAGCCTTAAACAAGAAATAGAAAACAAAATTAAGATCCAAACTCGCGTGATCCGGCAGACAAAACTCTGCTAAATAGGTTAACTCAGAATCTTAAAAGAAAAATTAAAGATCTTAAAAATGAAAATTTTGAAAAATATATAAAAAACTTATCAGCTAAAAGAGAAAATAAATACTCGTTGTGGAAAGCAACAAAGAGTACAAAAAACTCGATCTCTCAAATCCCTCCAAGCAGAATAAAAAATGGTGAATGGGCGAGAGATAATAAAAATAAAGCTGAAACATTCGTAGATCATCTTGCGGAATCTTTTTGTCCAGACGAGACAGATTCGGATGATCTCACTGAAGAAAATAATAATTGGCAAGAAAATGTCATATCACCATTCTCACAGAGAGAAATAGTTGAACAAATTAAAACACTGAGAGATAAAAAAGCTCCAGGTTTTGATCTAATTACATCGGAAGTCCTGAAAGAACTTCCGAAAAAAGCGATAACAATGCTAACACGCATTATAAACGCTGCTATAAGAATAAGGTATGTGCCGAATATGTGGAAAATAGCAGAGATAATTATGATACCAAAGCCAGGTAAGCCCTTAAATGAGGTCAAATCCTACAGACCAATATCACTACTACCAATAATTTCAAAATTATTTGAAAAACTACTATTGATTCGAATGAGTCCGATCATAGAAAATGGTAATCTGACAATCGATGAAATACAAAAATGGCACTCGACAATCGATGAAATACATAACATGGTTAATGTTGAGGCCATTCAACTGCTAGATAATCAAAATAATATCAGAAGGCTTAAAAGAACTAATCCACTAGATTTAATACGAAAGAATTTCGAAAACTTTTTCTTTAAGAAAATAACAATAGAAATAAATTAATCGTTGGTCCGTCGGACTAGTTTTAATAGGAGGGGTGTGGTTTATTCAGTAAAAATCTGACACACAATGGAAGCTACGCGGCTAATTGTGTCTATGAAGATTCCCATTAATCCACGCAAAAAAAAAACTCTTGAACCCTATTTCCTAATTTTAAGTTTAACTCGTGACTTTGCACTTTCTTCCATTTTTTCTTTAATCTCTTTTAAAAGTTTCTATTGCTTATTTAATCGGCACCTCAATTATGTTATTATTTCGACATTCCATCCATTCCATTTCGTTTATTCCATCTACAACGAGAACCAGGTTAGATACCTGTTTCTTAATTTTATTGTCGGTAGCTCTATTTAAGCACACGACCTCTTCAGATCTCTTGAAAGTATTCGTATTGATGATACTGTTCTTTTATGGTATTATTTTCTATAGAGTGTTTTATTATTGTAACTATGAAAGATTTTCTAAGAGTAGAATCCAATTTCCTTTTTTATTTCCAAAAATTTTACTGAGGCTTATTTTCACTTCGTGCAATGCTCACACATAATTTATGGCAAAATTTAAAACTATAAATTTACAATCAGTTGGTTTTTAGTTTCAAAAAATTTTTAAAAGATATTTTTTTCTTTGATATTATGATAAATTAGAATAGTAATGATTGCAGAATTTATAATTACATTAAAGTTCTGGAAACGTTTTCTATATCTCCCCATTGGCAAGTAGAACTAATTTTACTTGCCCACTAATAGCCTAAGAAAACAATATGTACATATATATATTATTCTGAAATTTCTATTCCTTTTTATTTGCCTATCCTTTTTCGTAATTTGAATATAAAGAAAAAAATATCAGTTCTTATATTTTGTTTTCGGCTTTGAATTTTGGTTTTTGATTATAATCTCGACCGACTACTTGTTGGTTTTCATTTTCTTTTTTAATACACAAATTTTGTTAACTCAAGACCACCATTATGAATCATAAATTTCAATACTGCTATTTGAAATTTTCAACCGGAAGACCACAAAAATTTCAATAATAATTAATAATGTGGCAGTAGTTCCGAAAACGTGGCTTGTCCGGTTTTAACCAAATCTTGCACAAGGGAGCTATAGAGAATACAATAAGCAATATATGTGGTAGCCTTCTAAGCTATTATTTTATATGTTTTTTTTTCAAAAATGTGATATCAAAATATCATAATATAAAAAAATGAATTTAATTGTTTATAATTAGTAATTTGAGCTTGCAACAGGAAAAATATGAAAGAATTTGATTTTATTAATTTTAAAGAAAAATACTGAGAAAACAAAAAGAAATAAAAATGTACTTTTGGGCGTAATATCCGAAAGTTCATCGGAAAACATCCTTTTCCCATTTGAAAATCTATAATTCGGTGAATTTCCGGTTTAAAAACCCCATTTTTGGTTATTTCCGAAAGTTGAAAATATCACCCATCGATAGAGCACTCTCGATTTAGTGAGTTATAGAATTTTGATAATTTTTTTTTAAATTTTAAAACAACGACACCTTAATCTTCTAAAACACCGAAATGATTGCTCTGAAATACCCGCTATATATCAATTAATAAGAATAAACTAAAAAGAAAAATAACTAAATAATATAATTTAAAATTAGTATATAAGTTAATACTTCGCCTCGGAATATTTTTTTAAATGAAATCACTTTCAGTGAAATCACAAGCTAACAAGTTTTTATTTTTAAAGTTTTTATTCCTTTAACTTATTTTCATAATTTTAACTTAATTTTATAATATTTTTAAAACATTTGATTAAAAAATCAATCTGATAATATTCTTTTTCATTTCCAATAATTTTTTTCTTACACTGTGTTTTACACTAAACAATTTGATAATGTTTCTTTTTATCTTTAATAATCTTTATACAATTTTATATTACTTCTTAAGTGGCGGAAGACCACATTGAGAGTGTCACTGACCAAAAAAATAAAATATCAAAATATTCCAATTCAATGTGTGACATCGTGTAATGATACATTACGGTAAAAATTCTACTACCACTATTAATCGTACGATGCCGATTTAATGTGCTTAAAATTGATTACTTGAATATTGTTATACAATAACAAATAAAAGTTATCCAACAAAGCAAGAGTTTTGGTCCACGAACCTAACTTATATCTTATATAATGTTTTTACAATGAAAGCTAATATTTCTATTCGTTCTATTTCAAATTTTTCAAAATTATTTTTAAGTGCCAAACAAATATTGGTAACAATCAATGTCTAATTAGACTACTATAAGACAAAAAACCCCTTGCTCAACATAATAATTATAATTCAGCTTCTTAGATTTCTTAAATATTTAATTAAAGAGGAGAAAGCATAAAAAGGAGTATATTTTCGAAGAGAATAGATAATTTGTCAACAATTTATATCATAAAATTACTCGTACTGTTGTATTAAAATAAATTATTCTGAATTTTTGAATTCCTCGAATTTTTAAATTATAAGGATAATATTTTTTTTTTTTGTTAAAAGATTCTGTAAGAATTTTAATTCTAAGATTTTATTTGGTTCTATTTCATCATTTCCCTCAAAGGGTTTCTGCTACTAACGTACTAAAAAAGCTTACATTACTATGGGCGTCAAAGTACATACCATATAATATAAAATGTTAACAAGAACTAAATGCTAACTAGAAGCTGTATAATCAAATAACTATTACGATGTCTTGATTTTTTCATATAGATATTAATTATTGTAATAATAAATCAATTTGTTATTAATATAAATTTCAATATTTAAAATGAATATACTTAAAGTTTTCTACCGGAAATTTACCCGATAATCATGCAATACAGAAGTGATGTTAAGAATATTTTAAAAGGCTGATTATAATCTCAAACAGTTGTTTTAAAAAATTACTTCATTTACTTATCATGCACGCAAACATGAAGTCAATGTCAAATGAAATAATATTTCAAATTATTTTTTAGAGTAAATTAGAATTAAGAACTTATAACAAATGTTCTTGCTTTTATTTGATTTTAAAAAATGCATGTTTGCATGTTAATGTTGTTATCAATTTTTTTGAATTAGGAGGATACATCTATTGCTTAATAAATTAAATTTTATAATAATATTATGTATGTGATGGCCCACGTAAAAATTGGCAAAACTCAGATGTCAAACATTTATTTGACTTAAGTCGACTTATCAAAAAAGTTACAATGCAAAAAATCAATTAGCAGATTTCTTACTTAACAAAATTTAAAATTTGAAAATATCCATTTAACAAAAAATTTAGACAACTCAAAAGGCTCACTTTTAAATATGTTAATACCCTTAAAATATTTTTGTTCGTGCTATCTACTATTGTAAAAGTACCGTATCATAGTTTTTACTCAAATGCAAAATAGATAAAAACAGGGTTGCAATAAATGAACAGCGGGGCATTGGGGCGGCATTTTTATACGTAGCCCCTGTTTTATAAAAAAAGACAAAATATAGATTGCGAATTCTGGAGAAATTTTAGAGTTTATTACAAAATCATAGATATACGCCTTTTATAGAATATTTGTATATGTGTTATTTTAAAATTGGTCAAAAGTATGTTTTGCAAACTAAATATTTAACATCTGCATTTTAACCTTTTTGACAAATGCATTTTTACGAAACGACCCAACAAATAATTTGCGACCGATGACACACATGAGACCGCATGCGACCGAAATTTAAAAGTAAACATTTTTCTTAAAATCGCACAAGTTTTTTGTAGTCTCATTCGTCCACATTCGCAAAGTTTAAAATTGAATTTTAAAACTTCTAACAGTAAATTATTTAAACTCATTTAATCAATTTTCAATTTTTTTTTGTTTTTGTTCTTTATAATATTGTTCCCGCATATTGACATTTTACTATTAATGTGATAAATATTAAACATAAAACTGCGAGTGAGATGAATAAACAAACTTTACTAACTGAGATACAGCATTAAACATACAAGTGCGAGCGTGAATATACATAAATAAAAATAAATATGAATTGAATTGAAAGTGAGTGTAAGTTATTTTTTTAGTAAACTCATAACATAACATCTTATATATTAATACGCTTAAACGTATGTTAAACTTTTCACAAAGCTTTTACAACACGAAGCTTTTTTCAACTAGATTAAACAACCTTATTAGAACTATTAAGAATTACGATAGTGTGAAAAATTTTATTTAAAGACATAAACCACAAAACGATAAAACCAAATAAAACCAAAAACAAATTAAAATTAACCTAAAAACAATTCACCTATTGAGCAATAGCATTGACTATCTGATTAAATGAATCAATTTAAAAAAAACAAAAAAACAAAGTAGCAAAGACAAGAACCGAATTATCAGAATATTATTATTATTTCGATTTATAAATAACTAAAATAGCTTTGGTGAAATATTACGATATTACAGCAAAAAAACTTACCGGTAAAACAAATAGTAAATTTAGAAAATATATTTTTTACCAGACCATGTTCACAAATTCCAAAAATTGAAATTTATTTATTTTATTAACAAATAATTCAAAAGTATAAATTCAAATGCGCAGTAGCATTGAGTAAATATTATATTGTACATGGAGAATCATAAACCAAAATTTACGATATGCTAAGAGCAAGAAAAACAAAATATGTTATGACATTATTATCAAGTTCCAATTCAATACACGGCAAATTGAGTACGCATAAAAATTAAAAAAACTTTAAAAAGAAAAATCACAGACTACTCTTACCTACATCAGAGACCCTAGCGGGATAACAATATAACAATAAAAACTGAAGAATAAGAGAAAAACCGTAATTATTGGCTTTACCCGTAACTATAATAGTCATAAGGGGTCAATAAAACTGAACAATAAGAGAAAAAGCATAATTATTGGCTTTACCCCTAACTATAATAGTCATGAGGCATCATATGATGTCATATTTCGTTAAATGGCCTATATGATTCGATATGATTTAAAAAAGTCGTAATCAATCATAACCTTTACTATAATGGTCATACCACATAATACCAAAACGTCAAAACCAAAATTTAAAAGAAGTGAAATAAAAATATGAATTCTATAAATAAATGTTTTGTTTTTTTATTTTGAGTTTTGAAATAGTTAAAAAAACACAAAATACGTATCTATGGCTATTTTAATGTGTTTTTAATGTGGGTGTGGTATGTATTTAGTTTAAATGCATTTAATTTCATATCTTTACTACCAGCGACATCTCTGTTCGCCACATGTTGCTGTCGCTCTCTATTAATAGTATTTGTTAGAGACCGTTTAGACATCAGATTTTATTTCATGAAAGTTTTGTTTTACTTATTTTTATTAAATTTACAAATTTTATTGCAATTACATCAAATTTTATTTAAAAAATTTTAATTACATATCTCAAAGATATACAAATATAGTTGCAAAGTATACTATATTTCTTCACGCAAAATCCACTTTCTAAACTTGCAAAATACGAAGATACGAATATGCGTGACGAGTACTAATAATAAATACTTATAAACAAGTATAAATATTCAGTGTAATTTCAGAACATTTATGAAATATAAATATTTAAATAGTAAATCAATTATTCTAAGTATTATTTGTATTGATGAATAATAATAATAATATTTAATACACATTTTTTATATTTTTTAATTATATCTTTCAATATATTGGCATAACACAATAATTAGAAGTTTATAAATACCTTTTCTAGCAAAATTCACTTTTTCAACTTGCGAAATACGAAAATGCGTGTCGAGCACAATTATTTAAAAAAAAAAAATTTATGATATTCTATAACAAAGTCGGATGTCAAACTTTAATGAACATCATTTATACGTTATAAACACAATTCAAAAACGTATAAACGCTGCCTTATATAAAAGTTTTTCTTCAAAACTATTAGCGGTCAAAATTTTCAATTTGATTCTATGAAAGACAAATAAGATTATTATTTATTATATTATACATATTAAGTATATTATAAATATTGTAAATTATAATTTTATTCATTTTTTTATTCATTTTATTATTATTATTTAAATAACAATGATAATTACAATTATAATAATTTATGATACCGTACGTAATATAATACCTGCTTACCGGTTGTAAAAATAAAATTTTAATACATACAGTGAAAAGTGCTATAAAAAAAAAAAATATAAACCTGAAGTAGGCCTGTGGATTTATCTACAGGTCCACTGTTTAATAAATAAATAAATACCTAAATAAAAAATATAAAAAAAATAGTTATAGATAGATCAAACAATATTGTAAATTACTAGCTGTGGCGTAACATTCGCCGGTCTAGCATTAGCATTATAAATGAAACAATTTATTTTATTTGTTTACTTTCTTTATTTTCTTCAAAAAATCAATGTTTTAAATATTTTTTTATTACAAAATAAATAAGTTAAATTGAAAAACTTACAACTATAATTCACTTTATTTAATATCTTAAAAATAGTTTAACATTTTAATACTTCTTCAAACACTTCATAATATTTTATACTACACTAAGGCTATCAAAAGATCGTACTCTAGGTAATATAGATTCTAAGTAAATTTATAAATTTTATGATTTTATAAATTTATTTTATAGTAACACTAATACATAGTTCATATTGTAATTAAAATAAAAATTTAAATAATTAATACTGAAAATTTTAATTAGAATTTTTGGTTATTTCAATTTGTTCGTCCCTAGTTTAATTTTTCATCAACAAAATAAAAATTTTATAATTTTATTTAACTACGCTTTTTATTTTTTTACATAAACGCAAACACCCAAATATTATATATTACTTTATCTGAGAAACAGTAAGTCTGATATGAAAGTTGTATATAGCAAAAATACATTCAAATAATTAATAAAAATATTAGCGAACTTTTTCGATATCTATAACCAAGAGTTTTCACAATAATTTAAATTTTGTATACATAAATTGTAGTTTTGGCTAGGGTATATTAAAACGATAAGTCTTCAAGATGTTCTTTGAATAAATACTGTTAGTTAGGTATATCAATTCTAAAAAAGTAGTGAAGAACGCATTATTCTACCTTATATTTCTGGGAGCTGTAGTAGATATTTTTTTAGAGATTATTTTCCAATCCGTTTTTTTTTACCCCTCAAAGGATCAAATTTTAATCTCAGAGCGAATCACCAAGTGAAACAATCAGAATTCTAAATATTGAATAAATCTTTCCTTAATTTCATTTATGGTAAATATCACAACGACAAGGTTCCCCCGCAAAAACTATTACTATAATAATTTTGTACTCATGCGAAAATTCTTTGAAAGTAATTTGTATCAATCAACCCTGAATTTATTTCCAAATAATTAATTTAATGGAATTCTTTGATCTTACTCATCTATTGTACAGTTCAAGGACTTTTATCTTCTGATCTGTTGTGTTTTTCTTTTTTTATAATTTTTCTTTGGAGAGATGGTGGGTGGGTTATTTGCATTTAAAATTTTAATTATATATACTTTTTGACCTTCTGAAATTTGAATTTTTAAAGAATTTCTTTTATAATGAATTAATTTTGAAAATTGAAATAAAATAAAAAATAATTTTTGTTTTAAAATTTATTTCCAAGAATTATTTCTTTACATATAAATTTTGGGTTTGTTTCATGATTTTATAAAATTTTGAATTAAAAGGACTGAAAAAAGTTTTAATTTTGTTAAATTCAAATGTGGGAGTTGGAAGTGGCATCTCCCTGAAAAAATAAAATTGATTTTTTTAATTTGTGCCCTTCATATTTTTATTAATCTATATATATTTCTGTATGCATTATACCTGCCGTAAAAAAAAACAGAACTTCAGTAATATAAGGCCAGCGCATAGAGCAATGTATCAATTTTTTTTTCTTTTAAAAGTCTTGCTCTTCACTTTCCTGCTTTAGTAATATGTTGTGGAGAAAACTTAAGAGGGTCCTACAGACTGATCAGCTTACTAATGAATGATACATTCAAAGGTGTGTCAAATATTAGTTATAAAACACTTAAACTCGATACTAATAAGTAAGCGCCTCAGGCAGGAATCAACAAGCAAGGATAGAACAAGTGCACAGTAGTAATTGCGAAAATAACAAATGAATTTGAATGTAAAAAAGTACTGTTCAACATTGTTAAATATCTAGCATTTGATAAAATCTGACATGACGGGCTACTATTTAGCTTAAAGAAAATCTACCACATCACAATTATTATGAAAAGATTTAAATATATTTAAAAAATACGCCTAAGGTTTTTAAATATATATTGACTAATTACCAGAAAATCATAACTCTTTCTAGAAAACAAGGTTCTAGTTTACAAGACTCTACTAAAGCCAATATGGCTTAATAGTATTAAGCTGTGGGAGTCAACAAGTAACTCAAACTTGATATTATAGAACGTTTTAAAGTTTCAAGTGTAAAAAGTACTTAAAGCAATAGTCAACGCGTCTTGATATGTTCGAAACTTAATCTTACTTACAATTACTAAAACTTGACATATTCGAAACTGAAAACAACTTAAAAGTGAGGAAATACCCAAGAGATATTGCACCAGGTTACCCTGGTAAAAAAATTGCGAAACCCCGAAATACTCAACAAAGAAGATTAAGACACTACTCAACAGCTAACCTTACATTAAGTTAATGATGTCAAAACGAAATTAATCCTAGGAGTATATTTACTGAAATGTGTGATAACATGCCAATATAATATTTAGAATTGTATAATACTTAAGTAATAATATATAATAATTTATTAGTAGTATCTAAGCAACGACATTATATGTTCGTCATTGATTAGAGTTGACTAGTATCAATATATTATTATAGCTATCGAATGCGTATTGAAAATTGTTTGCGAAATTAAAACTTTATATTTTTCAACACTCATTCCGTAATGATTAATTCAGTATTTAATCAAAAAGATACTATATTCTATACTATTTTGGATGTTCTCAATTTTTTACAGATGTTTTTGCACTTACATTTAAAATGAATAACACTAGCATCTCGTCTGGATAACATTCCTACAAAGTATCCATAGATTAAATCAGTTGAATCAAATAATCAGTGAGACTAGATCCAATGTCAGAGTCCTGCAATGGCTTATGGGCGGGCCATGGCCAGATGCAGATTCTGCTTAGAAGATGAGGAATCCTTCTTCCATATTCTATTTGTTTGCGACATTATATAGCTCGCTAAAGATATAAAAATTTGCAGGAATACAAATCGCCTTATTCTGACATCAAAGTAATAATAGCACTTATCAAGGACATAGACCTACAATTCTGAGATAAACGGGGAAGTACATTAGAACTTAAGAGGTCGCTGTTACATATAACTCCCCCATTAAATAAAAAAATATTTCTACTTCTTCTTGATTTACATACGTTGTTTAACCATCATGACAATGATCCTATTATCGTCATTATTATTTTTACTATTTCCTCAAACTCAGGAGATTCAACTTCAATTTTTTTTTACTTTCACCATATTTCTACTGTTGTCAGATCAGATGTAATAGATTTGATGTTATAAAATTGAACGATTTCAATTATGGCATTTTGTCAATATAAAATCGTTGTTTGCCGATCATTTAACTCAAACATTGATAAAGTTCTTAGTTAATTTTTTTTATTGTAAATAAATTGAGATACGCAAAAATAATTTGTAAGCCTGAACCAAGTGCAAACTTTACTGGGTTCAGGCTCGAATTTCGGTTCGTCGAAATGTAGAGCTGATTTTGAGTACGGTTTATAACCCTTCTTTCTAGTATTTGTGATACCATCTGTGGGACAAAATTGCACAATTAAACACTTATAAATTTACAAACAAAAACTTTCAATAGTTATATCTTCAAAGAAAATATTTTCCCATTTATGTTCAAAAGAAAATTTTCCGTTAAAATATATCAATACCAATTTCATTTATATGTAAAAAACATCTTCTTGGTATTGAGTTCAGTAATTAGAAAATCTCATGAAAACTTATCAAATGCATTTTAGAAAAACCTTTTCTGCTATGCACAATAGAATTAAATTACCTATACTAAATTACAACAACTAAATGTTTTTCTTCTGTTAACCTGGATACAAAATAAATTCAGTAATTTTTATAATGAAGTCTCACCATTTACTTACTAAAATCTTTTCAACAATTATGTAGCTTTCTAATCGATACCCATCATTCGATTAAGAGTAGAAAAGTTTGATTGAACAACTTAAAAGCTGAATTTTACATTGGTTGTTAACCTATAGGTATTTAGTTATATAAGCAAATAAGATAACAACATGGAAAATGCATCAGAAAAAAATTTTTTTTTCTTCTTGTATTTTAGAAATTGTAATTTTTCCCATCACGAAACACGATTTGACCCTAATTGAAGAAAAAAATTTTAAGAGAAAAAAATTTCCCTATAAATTAAGTTTAAAAGAATATTAGAAGATGGTTTCATGAAACGAAGATTCATGGTTAAGATTAGATAATGGCAGGAAAAGGTATTAAAAATGTTTTCTGGAAATTTATTACTATAACAGTTAATTTGTAAGATGTACTTGTCGATGTCAGTTAATAATAGAAAATGAAAATGTTAAAAAATTTTCGAATGAATTTTTTTAGGTCAAGTTCTTTGATACTTTCAATTTATTATTTATTTTTCTAATCCTATATATAGCAGATATAGATAAAAAGTATGTATACGTATAATGTACTCGAATATTAATATTCACGCTTGATTCATAATAATGCGAAAAATTATGTTTTTAGATTTTACTAGAATTTTTTTTGGATGTCATCTCATTCAGACCTATAAAGTACTCAATAAATTGGTACCTATCAGTACAGTTTAAGTACCATTACCCAATAATTAATTTTTTCTAGTAGAAATGAATGGTACTGAGTAATTGAAAAATTAAAGTGCCACTAAAAAGAAATTAGTATTTTTACTTGAAATACCTTCAAAGTAATTAGATTTACATTTAAATTACTTTTAGCCTTTTAGAATTATTTTTGGTACTTATTACATATTAAAGTAATTAAGTACCAAAAAATAATGAAATACCTACCAAGAATTATAAGTTTTGATTCTTCGAGTAATAAATAAATTTCAATTCAATATGCAAGTCATTGTTCTTCAAAGTTGTTAATTTTGCAGTACCACCAGTAAGAACCAGTATACGACCAGTAGAAACTAGTAAATTAGTAAATTTTTGTGCGATATTCTCCTAATATGCAAAATGTCTTAACTGTAATGAGGTTAATATGAACGATGAAGTAGATCAGTATCACAATTTGAATAATATTAATTTATATTTTAGCTCTAAATTAAACTTATTCAAATTGTGATTATTTTAATTAAATTTTGGCTGATCATGAAAGAATAAAATTTAGTTTAATTTATTTCTCAGATTCGCTTAACACACAACACGTCAGTCGAAGCCAGCTGATAAAGGGTGTGAAATTGATGAACAATTAAAAAATATGAGTAACTCAAGTAAAACAGTCGCTATGTTAAATAAATACCCAATATTGAAAAATTTGTTTATAAAAGTAAACAAACATACCCTTACCGTCATCAGCACCAGTTCATTTCTTTAGCTGGCGTAGTAAATGGTACCCGAAGACGAGGGCTCTCACATGAAAATTTTAAGAACCTTATACTGATGAAAGCTAACAATAATTGGCTTTAAGTTTTTAATAAAATTATTGTTTGTCTTTTTAAATATTTTTAATAAAAATTATTTTCTCCAGATTTTTTCAAAACCAGATTATACCCAAATGGCGAACCAGATTACAACAATCTCTTTTTTTATTACTCTACTCCAGTGAAATGAAAGAAAGATAATAAATAAAGTTGACGACACATGAATTAAAACCAAATGAAACAATATCAATATACACATTTTGATTTATATGGCTCTTTTGATGTTAAATTATAGAATTAATAATGACCTGCACATTTAATTAAAATTTTCTTGGTACTTAATTACTTTATTAAAGTAATAAAATACCAAAAATAATTCCAAAAATAAATAAAAATGTAAAATGTACCGCCACTTGAAGTTTGCAGGTTTGATCTTAATTTACTTTATTGGATTGTTTTAAAAGTATCCATATTCTCACACCTACATCTCTCATGATCATTATCACCTTCACAATTACTGTAGTTCAGTTGATTATTATATTATAGATTATTATAATATTCTCTTTCATAATCTTCTCTTATTCTGATCTGCTTTCGACAATTGTGCTTTACGTGCTAATTCCAGTTTTATCAAAACGTTAATGATTGTCGTAGACTTCAAGTTGATCTTGAAAAATTGCATAAATGGTGTCTTTCCAATTGTTTAATCTAAAGTATTAATAAGTACAAAGTTTTGAGATTTTCATGACTTTAATTTAAATACCATATCAATAACAATATACTTCCAATTAGACCTGTAACCAATTTAATGTTGGTTATAAAAATCATATAGTAATTTAAAATTCAAAGTCTATAGCATTGGCAGCTTGTGCTAAAAAAATAATTATAATAATAATAAATCAAAATAAATTTGGCAATTTTAACTACATATAAATTAAATAATGTTTATATGAATACTGTCAATGAAATTAAGGAGTTGGAAGTCATCGTGAACTCACTTTTTAAGTTTATCTGAATCATTGTGTACACTTATTTTTTTTCTGTATACATATCCTAAAAACTAGGTAGACGGAGACAACCTTTTATACCGATAGATACGTCTGTCTTAAATTGGATAGAAGGGAAGGAGGACAATTACGAACAAAGGTGTTAATATTGGTCTTAAATTTATGTAGGTTATAAATATAGAATTTATCATGTTTGGGGAACATGATAAGATGGAATTTGGTTCCGAATTCGGGATGTTGAGATTATAAACAAATTTCCATAACTTGTCTTCTTCCATCTAGGGATTTCTACGGTGTAGGGATGAGCACATGCTGCCCTCTGTGTTTCACAAGAAAAGCGCATAAGTGGAGGTAATAAAAATTTAATTTCAACTGAGGATGTGCCAGTGCCTATGAAATATCTATAAAAAAAGGGAAAGAGCTCCGACTATACGACAATGTCCAAAAGGAGCAAGATAAGCAGTGACATTGGTACATAACTTGTTTGTTTCTTTTTATATCTTAATCGCTAGCAGTTACATATATTTTAGTTTATATTAATTCAAATAGCGGTAAGTATTCATTTCCTAAATAATTGTTTAATCAATCATGTACCTCTTATTATCTACCGGTTTTATTATACCTCATTTATTCCAAATTGGTTAATAGTACCTCTTTTTCTTGGTTATTCGACTTCACTTAAATATTTTGGAATCTCACTGTATCACACATATTCATTTATATAATTAAACCCTATTTATAATTCCGAACAATCTTGGAATGTTATTTTGTATATACCGTTAACTTCCATGTTTTTTTCCATATTTAGCTGATTTTGCATTTACCAAGCTGCTCATTATTTTGGCTTTTGCTAGTTGTTACTAATTCCATTTAAATGTTCAGTGCGTTATGCAAATTCTTCTAGGTCACATCCGCATTTTTTTGAGCAGGCTAATAACGTTATTCAGTTCGATACGGTACAGTTTCTTCTTTGTCATTAAGTCTATTATCTGTTGACTATATCCATTTTTCTTGTCTTCCTTTTTGAAAGTTAGCTACTGGAAATCGTATAGTTACTTATCTCGTGATCATCGTATAGTATGTTACCATTTTATGTTTTCATGTGGATGAATTGACTCAATAAGGATGGTTTCGTTGGGTAGTGGTATATTTTCTGTAGATATTGAATTATGTTTAAAAAATCTTTTATGTATTATTTTTATGTCAAGACAAAGTATTTCGTTAATTTTTTCCTTCTGAATAGTGAATGTTATATATTTCCATGTTTTTTTTTTACATTAGGCCAAAATAATGGGATAAGCACCCTAACTACCTTCGCTGAATTTTACCCATAGGTACTTTGTTCTGTTGATCTAATATGATGCCTATTTTATACTTTGCTACTAGTTGGTGATTTTTTTCTCTGTACTAATCATGATATTCATGCATTAGAATTCTAAAATAAATTTTACATAAAAACTTTAAATTTTCAATAAAAGACAGTTTAATTCAAATAGAATTACTTTAAACCTAAGTAATCTATGCGATGATATACAGGAAATAAAACTACACCACCAAAAGATTTATTTTTCTGACGTGAAATATGAACATTTTTGTTAAATAATTTTTTAAAAAAAATTATTTTATTTTTATTTCTATAATGATACTTTTCTGTTAAGTAGTTACGTACATAGGTACTACAACATTCCTTATTTTAAATGCAAAATCGTCTTTTCGATCCAAGGAGTTTCGAATTAAAGTAGAATTCTAGTAAATAAAAGAAATATGATATTTTACGTATACATTTCTTATCATACCCCACTTGCTTAGATAATAATTTTTCATGTAATATGTTGTTATTTATTCAATGTATATCTGTTGGTTAAATCTACTAACAAAAATATAAAAAACAAAAAAAAAATATTTATAAAAGAGAAGGTATTCATGATGTGACGAGCATTGCGTGGATTTTTTATACAATTGGTTTTTGAATATATTTTTATTATTGTTATTATTTTTATGGTTTTTGTTTCATATTTTATACTTTATAGGCATTAGTTGCATCAGCTGCGTACATAATATAATTGCAGCTCATTGTTAAATAGTAATAAATACAAATAAATAAGAACTTAAATAAGAATTCAAAATATATGTATGTATATTGTATATTGATTTGATATCGTTGCGCAAAAAAATATTTCATTACAGTGTCAATAAATCGGAAATTCATATTCTTTTTCTTTATACATTTTTATTATAATTTTCAATATATTTATACAAGATGTTTCAGAATTTCTCAGCCATAGATTAAGAACTGATGAATTGTATAGGTACAAAAAGTAATATGAAGACAAATATGTTGAATAGAATGGAATAATTAACAGTTTCCTGCTGTAGAACATTTTGTATTTTGAATGTTTCTTTCGAAACCTCAACACCATTGTAAATGACAAAAGTTTTATTATATTTTTAAAAAATTTCTATTTAATTCATTTTTATATTAGTCCATTTAACCAGGTACTGTATCGAAAGCTTTTTCTAAATCGATGAGGCATGCCCCTACACATTTCCTATTGTTATTATCGACCAAATGTCTGAAGTTACTTTTCAAATCGCTTGGATGGAAGAATGTTTAAATTTAACGAGCTGGTTATTTAGTATTATGCTTTTTTTATTAACGTTTTTAAAAAACTCACAATGCAAAAAATCAATTAGCAAGTTTTTATAACTTCAATTTGTTTTCCAGCGTTAGAGTAAAATTTTTATATAATAGTGAAAATAGTCGAATATTTTCCTTTTCATTTAACTGATATGCTTATCATACAGATACGCGTATTAGCGAATTTCATTTAAAAAAACTTTGCAACTTAATGTGTTAATAATTTTGAAAACAATAATGACACGGTACTAATTTTTACTCAAATACAAAACAGGATTTCAATAAATGAGTAGCGGGCGTTTCGAGTGTAAAAGCTGTTTGATACAATAAGGTAATGTATCTCCTTAATTCAGAGTTGGGACATGCATATTTATGTAAATGGCAGATTCCGAATTTGAAAGAATTTTAGAATTGGTTCCAAAATCAGACGCCTTTCAAAGTACATTTATATATGTATATATTTTATATATGTTATTTGATATTATTTTAAAATTTGCAAAACGGATGTCTTGGAAAGTAAAAATTTAACATCTACCCTCTTTGACAAAACTGCGATTTTGGAAAACGAGTTTTTTACCAAGTGATCTTTTGTAATGTGATGTTTTCAATGTGAGTTTAGGTCAACTGCGCTATACCCTAGAAAAATATATATCCAAATTTTATAAATTCGTTTTGCAAATATTTATACTTAACATCCCAGCCAACACCAATGCAATCGATCACGCAAAAATATGTAAAGAATGCATTCGCTATCGATTCTATCGCACACGAATGTAATCGATTACGGCTCTCTCTTTTTTTTGTTGTATAATTTTATGCTTAGTTCACGTATGTGTATTTTGAAGTGAAAATAGTAGTGAATAAGTGATAATCCTTTTAATTTGATAAGTGATATATAAAATAAATATTTATTCTGGGTTGTTTTTCTTGTTTCTTCTTTTTTTTAAGTTTCTATCATAAAATTAGTGTGCATTTGCTTAATTGCTAAGTTATGTGCTTTTACTGTTTCTATTTTAGAATTATATGCCTGTAGAACAAAAATTATTAATTTACTAGCTTTGTAACCCGTCATAAATGACGGAAGCAAAATAAATCCTAGTTTCTTTTTTTCTTTCATTAGATTCTTTATTCCGAAATTACAGTACTTATGTTTATATCACTTTTTATTTATTTTTATTTATGTTTATATTGGCCTAACACTAATCTTTTTTTTTTTTATATAACAGAAAAAGAAGTACCATACCAACAAATTTGTATAAAATGTTTGTATTTTTGTATGGTATACTCGTACTCACTTCCATTTAGTTATAATTCGTTAGTTGGGTTGCATTTAGTATAAATTATACCGTATTAGCGTTATTGAGTCCTCCGGGAGAGCAAATTTAAAAATGGGATCTTATTTTCATATAAATTTTGTCTTTTGTATAATGTATAGGGATCTTATTTTGCTATATGAATAAACTGTTATTATGGTATTGTGTTATTTTTAAAAAAATATTCAAAATTTTGTATCTAAATTGGTAAAATTTACAAAAAATACAAAAACATTTTCATCAATAATTTTCAATTTAAAAAAAACAATGTTTTATTATCCGGCGTAGAAGTAGAGTTAATTATCCTACTCTACTTCTATCAAGTTCTATTGATTGAACAGTGAACCTGAACAGTGAAGTGAAATGTGAACACTTAACACTGAAAATAAAATAATATTTTTGGAATGGAGCATATAGAACATACAGAATACAGATACAGCAAATAATAAAAAAAAACAAAAAAAAAACAAAAAAAAAACAAAAATAATTTTTTTTGAGAGAGGTGAATTACGCACACAATAATGACAAATATAAAAGGTAGAAGCAATAAAGTAGTATAATGTATAATATTATACAATTCAAATATGCTGATACACATGTGTATTATTATGTATAATTTTAAGTAATAAGAATAACCTTTGAGTGAATTAATTTTTTTTTTTTGTGTTAAATGCTGTTTGCCTTTTGGTTATTATACCATATTAAACTATTGATTAAATTTCTATTAGTCTTTATTATTATAAATCAAAAAAATTGTTTGTTTTATTTATATTATTATTATTATTTATTATTTTTCCTTATTATTTGCGAAGAAGACTAACATTAAATTAAAAGAATATAGTTCATGCAATCAATTTTTCCTGCAAAGGTTCAGCATGGTAGACAGGGGTTAAAAAAAAGCACCAAAGCAATTTGTATATATATGCATTTGTATACATATGTAATTTGTTATGTGTTGGAGCGTTCCGTCGAACTTACAAACATCCAGATAAATGCAGAATAATATATATATAATAGTTAGTTAAATAATTAATTTCGCGAAATCAATCCATTGGTTATGCGTAGTTTATTAGTTCTATTTTTACTTATTTCACGAATTTTCTTCATAATTTTCAAATTTTCTTCTTTTCTTTTCCCAAATCCTAGTTTTTTTTAGATCTAATTTTTACTAAATTCATTACTAACTCAAATTACTTAAATATTTTTATATCAAAGACACAATGTATTAAAAAAAAATATGTGGTATTTCAAATCCCAAAACTATTATAAATAGGCATGTTTCAATGCGAATTTATTAATTTGAGTTCTATTGAGTTATAATTTGTGACTTTTATTATACTAATGTCTGAAATGAATTTTTTTTTTTGTCTTTTTAAAAATGTGTAAATATTTAAATTTAAGTTTTTTGTAACAATTTTTCATAACTGTAAATAAAAATTTTGAAAAAAAATAATTGTAATTTTATTATCACTATTATGAATACATTTTAAATTGCATTTTTTACAAAGGTATTTTAAAACTGCATTTAACGTATTCTGAATATACCCGCAAAATATATTCTGAATATATTCACAAAATATATTCCGAATATATTTTGCGAATATATTTTAAATGCATTCTCAGTATATCTTTACATTTTATTTTAAGGGGAAATACATCACGCAAGCGGACGTCGTCATCGATAGGTTCTAATAAAACATGCTGTGTAGAATGCATTCATGCATTACTCTGAATGTATTCTGAATATATTTTGAATGCATTCTGTGCTGGCTGGGATGTTTTTATGAAAACATTAATAATTGTCAAATTACTTGAAGAGGATTAATAATATAAAAACTAATTCTAACAATAATTATGTGTGTTATTTCTGCAACACTCTTTACTCTTTTTATACATTTATAATTCTTTTTTAATTAAGTTTTAGTAGTAAAATTACAAAATAATAGCATGCAATATGGTTACAAAAATGTGCTATGAATGATTTTCTTTAAATTCACAAGCTTTGTACAATAAGTATGATAGTAAAAAATATTTATTCAACACCTGCAGATAACCTTTAAGGTGCAGGACGTGCTACAAATGACGAATACAAATAATATAAAAATGATACTAGCATGTTCAAGGGCAGATAATGATAAAAATAAAGTAATAAAAACAACATGGAGAGAAACATATGAAAAAAGTAATCCATAAAAAATAAATTCACTTCACTAAAGTTTTCTGAAGAAAATTAATTTCTGAAGAATTCAACAAAAATATTTGAAATTAATTTAAATAGGTAAACATTTATTTTTGTTGATTAAAGAGATCCCAATGCGCTTTTAACAATTTTATAGTGCGATCGACCACACGTATCAAAAGCAATCTATATGGCGTTGGCTATAAATTTCTTATTATGGTAAACACGAAAAACATTGTCTAAATAAAATTTTAAATAATATTTTTTATAGACAAACATCAAAACCCTTTATTCAAGTCGCTCTAACCATGAGCAATGTTGAAAATGAATAAAAACAATTTTATGATTTTCAAATTTCGAAACAGAAATTATTTGAATTTAAAACAGATTGTTAAAAAGAACGATATTGACCTAAAAAGTTCACCAGCTTGTAAAGATTCGCTTTTTAACCCAATATCGATCAAAAAGACTTCAATTTTCTCATTGGATATATGTTCAATATAGACCTGTTACAGAAGAACATCGAAGGAAAAGTTTTACCTAAGAATTAAATATTATAAATATATTATGTGCATATGTGCCTTAAATTTGATTATGAACTATGAAAATCGTTTTCATTATGAATTGTGTTCTATTTCAATTTGTTTATGTTACTCTACAAATTTATTTTTTTTTTATTGATTTATTTCAGAAGACAATTAATCGCACATTTAATAATTTATTTAAAAAAAAAATTAAATTTAAATTTAGTTCTCTGTACTTTGATTAATTTAGGGATTATATGTGACATGGGGTGAAATTTTAACTTGAAATTTCTAATTAAAAATTAAAAAAATTTTAAAAATATTTAATTTGGCTACGTTTTCTTTTAACACTAGAAGAATAATCTACGTCAAAATGACGTATAAAAATAAATATTTTTTTTCTTATTAAGCGTTGGATTGCATTTGCTGTTTTATTTTCTGTAATATTCTTAGTTGTTATTCTTCTCTATCGTATGACCATTTTTTTTTTTGCAGTAAGTTAAAAAACAACTGACAAAAAATAAACCTACTGCCTCTATACGACATAATATGTTTATCTCTTATAATTTTTTTTGTTTTCGTTTTTTTTTTCTTATTACTTGTTATTTGCGATATTATAAATATTGATATTTTATTATTACAAAATAATCTTACCAATTTTATCGTAATGGCTTCACAAAGATACACAAATGAAGATATTTTACGTATTTCGGAAGAAAATGAAGATGATATACCGTCAGAAACTGAGAGCGAAGCAGAAAACGATCTGTTTGAAGATGACTTTCAAAGCAACGAAGAAGACGTGTGAGATGGAGATCTAGATACACAGGAGCGTCATAAAATAATTATTCCAAAGCCGGCAAATTAGTAGATTTTCGAAATGGGTCGACAACCAGAACCTGTTCATTTCATCATAACTAGTCAAAAATGTACATGTTGAATCCTATAAATTAATTTAAGGTAGGTACCATTCCATTCAAGAACTCTGATATTTCAAATGAAATACATTAAATGAGATCACGTTCAATTGATAGTTCAATGTTTTGCTATGACAGTCCTTTAACATTATTTTTATACAAAGAAAAAAATCAGAAAATCGTTTGTTTGTTTTCATCTTGGAATGAAGAAGGTGCAGTGGACGAGGTTAGTGGAAAACTTAATATTTTTCTGTATTATAATCAAACAAAGGGGCTGTGGGTATGTTCGATCAGATGTGCTCATCCATTTCATGTAATAGAAAAATCAACATACGGACTATGGCAGTTTTTTATGATATACTCAATATGACATTGGTAAATTTTTGTATAATTTACTACAATATACCTGCCAAAAATCAAAAACATTTGAAAAGAAGCGACTTCATTGAAAAATTAAGCATTGACCTCGACTCAATCTGAATTTAATTAAGGTTAGGAACAGTTACACTATGAAATTCATAATTCTACGTGACAATATCAAAAACTTTCGTAAAAATTCGTCATCTGCTTCAAAACTACATGGCTACAATGTTCTCCACTGAAATTTCACTGTTGATTTATAATCCACACATGAACCAGAAAACAAAAGACGTTGTTACTGTTTCTATAATTGTCCTTCAAAAATACGAAGAATGAGATTCTAAAAATTACAATACGTTCAAAAATGGACAGACAGAATAGGATCGTATCGACGTATTATTACGTTTTACAGAAATTGAAAAAAAGATTATCTCTCTCTGGGGTTAAAACCTATTATTTTAAAAGAATAATAATTAAAATCGTTTGCGAGATGGTTTAGATATTTGTATCGTACTCTTTTTAATTTACAAGATTATAATGATTAGTTTTAATTTAACTTGAATTTAATTTGAATGTAACTTGAATTCGGAGAAGAAAGAGAACACAAGGAACACAATTAGCAAATAACATGTTGGAATATATGTATAAAATGTGGTAAACCAACTGGAATAATGATTTTCTCAGATAACCCATTCACTCAGATAAAATAATATTTCCATCATTTTCTAAGGTTAGAATAAACACTAGTAGTAATTTTGACAATCTTTGAATGCATTAAGAATTTATAGCTTCTGTTATTCTATTCTGTGGTATTGAAATATTGGTAATATTTATTAAAAATTGAAAATGGAAGGTAGACTCACTACTTCAATCACCTTATTTTCAAAAATTCGAATAATGAAAACAATAGATAATATAATATGTTTAATTTAACGATAAATAAATCAAATAAACGTAACTGATGACTTATCACGTTCCAATACGGAGTAAAAAAAAACAAAACAAAATATATATATATACTTATACATACATATTTCTAATAACAGGTTAATCCAAAGTTGTTAACTTTAAATTAAATCCAATTTGAATTCATTTCTTTTCAACCAGAATCAATTATTTGACTAACATAGAAAACGAATTTTTTTTTATTTTTTATGCATGATGACTTAATTTTGATTTTCCAAAATGTAACAAAAATATCAAATTTGAACTAAAATCAAATTCATTCATGACATTAACTTTGAAAAATATTTCTTATTCCAGCAACACAACAACAAAAAAAGTGTAAATAATTTTTACGTCATTTTTTAACATAGATTCACACCATTAATCACAAAAGATTATTTTCAGCACTATATCAGAAAGTAATTGAAGACATCATTTTTAGTTGTGACAGCTTATAACTTGACATAAACAATGAAAACCGTAAAATATTATTAATGACTTAATTAAGTTTAATCTTTTTAGTAGACTTCAACTCTTGAATCTTTCCATATTTTTTTTTTGTTTTAAAGAATAAATTTAAGTTTATTTCTTGGTCGAGCAAAAAAAAACAAAATATATTTAATTTCTTCTTTTTGGTTAACTTTCTGCTTACTGAAAATTATAGGACTTTTAATGAAGTAAAGATTAAAAATAAAACAGATTTCTAATACGTTGTATTGTAGGTTCAATGTGTCTTTATATAATGTAGAGTATGTAGGTTATTTTGAGATGATTTAAAATTCGAATTGAAAGAATTTTAATTTAGAGTTGTAGTGGAGTATAAATCGAAAATATTATAATTGTAGTAAAAATAATAGTGCCAACTATATTATAGCAATAACAGTGCTAACAATAAAACTTTTGAATTTATGTGTATAACCGTAAACAAAAAAAAATATTATCAATTAATAACTTTCATTAACAATATATCCAGTAATAATTAAAATGATTCTTATTTGCCGCGTATACTTACTGGTTTCACTAAATAATGGTTCAACCACTATTTATGGATTTTTTTTCGAAATTTCTAAAATTATGCACTTATATACTACAAAAGATATATCTAATAAATTAAAAAAAAAACTTCAAAGCAGTAGTTAATTTCATTGTAGACTTTTGTTTGACAACATGCTTTATATTTAAAAACATTGATCCAATTTTTGAAAATCAACCAACCAACCAACCAGTCATTAACATCAATACATATAATAATTTATTATTCATAAAAAAAAAAATTTTAATTGAATATTTATTTTTTCCGAATTTGATAATTTAAATCGATATTTTTAAAACCCATTATTCTACAAACATTAATATAGGTATCTAAGCTAATTCTAATATAAATTATTTGTAAATTATATATCAAAATGATAAATGTTTTAATATACATTCATTACATATTCAAAAAATATAATTCCAAATAATTACCACAAACCACATAATAAATGTTATATCTATATATTTGTTTCAGTATATTTTTAGATATAAATCCTGAAAATTAAATAAATTTCAATACATATATATAAATAGAATAATTAAAATTACCAACATTGCAGCAATTTAATTATAATACAAAGTGTTATAATTAAATTGCATCAAAATTAATGTATATAAAAGTATATTATCATGAAATATCTAAAAGTTTAATGCCAGAAAAATTTTCAAATTATGTGGTATGCAATATAAACATTATTTATAACTCAAAACAATTATTGTTAACGAAACTCCCTTTTTAAGTATTTAAAAGAAAAATAAAGTTTGTAAGTTAAAAGGCATGCACTTATATACATCATTCGATCAACATACTAAATAAATAAATTACGTCATTATTTAATAAATGAGAAAAAATTATTTTAAATTCAATAAAATCTCAGCATAATAATAATAATATCAGCAAATTAAAAGAACAGAGCAACTAAAAAATCTAATGCTACAGCCCTAACACCTCAGTTTACGCCAAAGAACAGCAATAGCCGGCATGGTAAACCATGATTTAGTCAACATTTCCGACTGGGGTAAAGCAAACAGAGTTGAGTTTCCAAAACTCAAAGCTGTCTACTAATGCAAAAGCTAATGCCATTCGAACCTATTCAAAAATTTCAAGGTGAAAGCTTACAGCGACTAGAAAACTTAAAGATTCTCAGAATGCGACTAAATCAAAATATGTTCTGGAATGACCATATTTTTTACCTTGCGAAAACGCCGGATATAAGAGGTATATTAAACCTAAAGACTCGCTTAATGTCTGTAAAGTCTACATACAACGTAAAATAGAATACAATTGGAATCTCTAAAAATTCTTCATTGGTTTTTCGAGCTGGTCTAGTACACTTTGTCATTGGGATATAATAAATGACAAAAATAATTGAGAGTATATTTATAATCTGGTAACAAATTAAATAAAATGAAACTATTACCATTTAAGAAGGCTTAGTTCCTGACAATAGTAGTAGTTTTCCACATTTAATGAGTAGATAAGCCAGTAATTTGTTAAAATAAATACTCAAATTATTGTAGATATTATTTAATTAAGCACGAAAAGGTGATTCTACCTAAGTTACTGTCAAGATCATAAAAAAAAAAAAAAAAAAAAATCTCAGGCGGGCAAAAGTTGCCAAAGACTACTTTATGCTTTCTAGACAAAGAGACTCATCTCATTGATTATATAAATGTTTCATCAACCCTAGCTTCACTTGCTCATCGTTGTATCGTTGGAACACTAACTCTATTTGATAGATATCTCGTGGGAGTAAGCACATGCTTAGAAGAACTAAAATTACTACTTCCGTCTCCACCCATCACTGTGGAAATACGAACATGGTTTAAGACTGTTTATAGAAATTCGTTTATTGTCCGAACTTCTAGAATGTGGAATTGCATTCTACACTAGAAGAAGAAATAGTTTTTACTTGTTTAATTTACAAAATTCCTTTTTCTTTTTCCAAAAGTCAACGGTACGAATGTATAAAATGTCTCTGACCTAAGCTTTGGCTAATAATATAAAAAAAGAATCTAACCATTGCACTTAAAATTTGAACCCGTTTAAGCTTGATATTTGGAAAATTGGACTTACCTAACATACCATTGAAAAATGTTCTAATTACAATCAACAAGGCATCGTGCATTTTTAAAGATTCAAAATAAGTTTCAACCGATTTACTAAAGTAAATATGCTCCAGAAGCAACTAATATGAGATAAACTAATATCTATAACTATACAATTATTGCTTGCAAATAAATCATATAGAATATTTTTAATCATCCAATTTTGATATCTAGTTATTTGAACAGATTGCTGTTATTTGGTTTTGACTTAAAACGTTTCTATTCCATTTTAAAGATATCCTTATTAGGAAATATTTTCACAAATGAAATTTATTTTAAACGTACGCAAGTGTTTCGTATACATACAAGATGGCGGTATCATATTATAAAATGTATCATAAGATACGTAAAATAAAAATTTGTAAAAAAATTGGGACGACATATCAGTGACATTCAGTGATAAGAATTGTTACAATTAACAAAAAAACTCGTCCGGAAACTTGGGCTTTATTTCGAATTATTTAAGTTTTCAGAAAATATATGCTGTATTAAAATATTCTAAACTATTTTAAGTATTTATAAAATTGCAATAGAGAATTGTAAGATAGGATAACAATAAGTATCTACAACTTTTTATAGCTCATTTGAGATCTGCTCTAAAATATTTTTAATAATTATTTTTTTAATCGAAAATTGATACATCAGAAATACAAACACTGCTGTCAATATAAATATATAGTTTACGTCAGCGTATTAGATCCAACGCAGAAGTACGAAAATCTTTGGAAGTGAAGACGTTGTAAGATGGTGAAGAAAGAGTAATACTAAATTCAAGAATTAACTTTCTGTTCCATCTTAGGCTCTATGTCACATTATCAATAAAAAAAATCAAATCCGTTTACTATTTATTTCTAGGACTATGTATTATGTAAAGTTGACTATGGGAGCATAAAGAAATCTCATCTCTTAAGATCCTGCCTTTCAAAATCTTGATTTTTCAAAATTTCGTTTTAATTACTTTAACATTTACTTTAATTATTTTTGGATACAAAAACGAGGTATTAACACTTTTTCTAGAATATTTACCAATTTTTATGTTTAGCTGATGTTAGAAACAAAAACGGCATATCTTTCTATTCCAGAATTTCTATAAATTTTTTAAAAACGATATTTTGAAAATACTATAGTATTTAATTTCATATAACATATCGTAAAACAACATTTTAAAAAGTAAAATTTTGATGAAACAATATTTTTAGCGAACAATATTGTTCGAACCCGACCCGTTAGATATTAATAAAATTCTTACTTGATTACAAAAAAAATTATTTCATGACTGTGAGTTATTAAAATACTTATAAGTGGTTGAAATTTGAAATAAATTAGCTTCTTTATATAGTCCTATTAAAAGAAACTGAAAATTTCATAAAAGATAAGGAAAAGCAAACAAAACAACAAGCTAACACAAAATGGCATTGTTTCAAAATTAATTATTAAAATAGAGAATTGAAATAAAAACTTGCCAAATTTTCCTGTTTCAAAACAATTAAAGACTAATCTAAAATCCAAATTTATCTATTAAATATAAAAAATTAAATAGAGTAAAAAGCTCACTCTATGCTCTTATCACACATTTTCTGATGTTGATAATACATTTAAAGAAAAAAGTACATGGGGCTTTTATTATCTATATATAGGAATTTTTTTATTTGTTAAATTTAGTTGTTCAATACATTTTTAGTACACATTTACCTAGGAATCCTAGGATATCAAATATTTACAGAAACAAAATTAGAATAATTTATAATAAATGGAAAAGTAATGAACCAGATAGTTAGTTCAGGTTTTAACATTTTTATTATTAGAAATTATGGTACCATAAACACTAAATAAATTTTAGCTTTTACCAAAATAATCTATATTATGATGTGGTTAGTGGTTAGTAGGAGTATTGTCACTAATATTATTGTTTGTATATGGTTATTAGATATTATTGATAATTTAACTCTTTTAAATTCAATTCAATTTAATTATATTTGAGTTTTCTAATGAGCTCTTAATGAATAAAATAATTTTATCGTGAAAAAGGTCAATACCACAATCGTAATAAATTGGGAGTCATTAGAAATTAAGTTTATGTTTTACTGAAACTTGAAAAAATAAATTATCAATTTTTAATTATACAAAACATAAAAAGTACAGCTTAATTCATTCATAATTAATTTAATTTGGACTTTTCAAATTTTTATGATAAAATTACAATACAAAATTATGTGAACAAAATATGAAGGAAACATAAAATATATACTCGTATTCGATAACTAGAAACTTTATTAAAATCAGTAACCGGTGACCAGGCCCCCTTACGTGTATGAAATTCGGATTCGAACGATTATCCGAATTTGCGATTTGAATGTAAAATTAATTGGTACCGCGTATCAAATTCGAAAGGAAATAAACGTCATTTAAGTGGGTAGCGTAAGTTTCCGAATTTCTTATTGTCAGTAATGTTTTTGTATACTTTAAATTTATTTGAAAATGTGTGTTTATTATTTTGAAAAGTATTATTTTTCATTTTTTAAATTATATCAATTTTATTGTATTTGTATTTCGATTTGAAACTTCATCATTATTTTAAATTGAGATGGTTTTGTTTTGTGTTTCAGTTACAAATAACATATTAGAAAACCAACCATCGGTAAATCTAAATGGGGTGAATATACCCCAAGAAAACAACGCTAAATACCTAGAAATGACATTAGATGTCCAACTTAGGTGGAAAGATAATAATATAAAGAAATGTACTAGCTCTTAGGCCGAAATTCAAAATTACCTATACATACAAGATATTGTTATATAATTAGACAATCAAACCGATATGGTTGTACAGCATACAAATATGCGGATGTGGAAAACAAACACATGTACTTTAAATACAAAAATTCCAAAACAAAGTATTGCGCAACATAATAAGTGCCCCTTGGTATGTTCTCAACAGTTACATCCACAGAGATCTAAATATTCCTTGTGTAGCAAATGAAATAAAAAGATATGCAGCAAAGCATTTGGCTCGTCTCGAGGGTCATGTTAACCTTGAGGTCACTCAACTGCTAGAAAATCAAACTGATATCAGAAGCCTGAAAAGAACTAAGCCACTAGATTTAATAAGATAAAGTTTCGTAAACTTTTTCTTTAAGCAAATAACACTACGAATAAATTAATGATTAGTCCGTCGGACTATTTTTAATGAGAGGGGTGTGGTTTAGTCAGTCAGTAAAAACACACAACGGAAGCTACGGGGCTTGTTGTGTCTATGAAGATTCCCACCAATCCACGCAAAAAAATTATATTGAACGAAAAAATAAATTAATGGAGAAATTAAATTGTTGCCCAAGAATTTGTAGATTGCATGTGCCCACTAATATATTAGCACTGTGGAATAAATTTAAAGAGTTATTTTATGAAGATTATTTAATTGCCCTCGATGAAGCAGTTTTATATAACAGAAGCTCTTTCGGAAATTGAATGTATCTTATTAGCAGATAATATTTTTTGTGAAGAACTTGGTTAACCAATTCCACAATATAACTTCAATTTAGAACTTTCTTCACATATAAGTCCAGAGGCAGATGTTTCAATATTTAATAAAATGTATGAATCTGCTTTAAACAACGTACCTATTATCTTATTGATAAAGTTATTCAAGAAATTTTAGAACATAATATTGGATGCCTCAATTTGGTACAGATAGAATTGAAATTCGGAATCATTTAATAGGCACAGATTCTAACATTAATGATATTTATGGTAACGTTGTCGATATTCTTCAATCTTCAGAAATTATTTTAAGCCGTTATATTAACTCCAAAAAATAAAGATTGCTCTTTAATAAATTCAAAAATACTTGAAAATTTACTCCGAGAATAGCACTTTTACAGCAGTTACGACAACTCAATTATAACAGATGATGTAAGAAAACGGAATCTTGATTCCATTGAGTTTTTAAATTCTCTAGCAGTAAATGGTTTTCCTACACACAAATTAGTTTTAAAAGAAAATTCAATTGTTTTACTTATTTAAAATTTAAATACTGGTATTGCATTAGTTAATGGAACATGAATGCATCTTAAACGAATGTACCGCTATACGATAGATTGCGAAATTTTAACTGAACGTTCTTGTGGGCAACATATTTTGATATCCAGAATTCATTCATTTTTAGCATTTGCTATGACTATTAATAAATCTGAAGAACAAACTTTCAACAAAGTTGGTATTCTTTTGGTTGCCAGTATAGTTTTGTACATTTGATAATACTCGTTATTATATTAAAGAGCAAATAAAGAACCAAGGATATCTTAATAACCGAGTTTTTACAAAAAATATCGTTTATAAAAAAATTTTAAATTAATAAAGACACATTTTACTTTTTAAATAAAATCAAAAATAAATTACTTCCCTTTAAATAAAGCGAATCGTAAACGAACTGAAAGTGAACTCAATTCTTCATATAAGACTTCGCAAACGTTACGCTGTGTGTAGTAAACGTAAATGTTTCAACATGAAAATTAGAAAAAAAAAACGTAACGCCATGAGTTCGCAAAAAGTGGTGCGTTTTTTAATTATGTTTATTATATCGCCGACTCTGCTATTTAGAAATTTTTCTGTGGCAAATTCTAAAAAAATATGATTACTATTAAATATTGCAATTGAAAAATGTAAATATTATTTACCTTTGATAATATTCATTACAGCGAATGAATGCACTGGTATGTTGTTCTGATGACCATGCCAAGAAAAACTACTAGAAAAACTACTAGTACAATCTAACGAAATGTCTGCCAAATTATTCAATATATTTTTCTGAAATATTTAAGGCATATTAATAATAATTTTTTCACTTAAATAATTAATATACTACTAGGGGCCCCCTGTTGAGTAATTATATTTCAAGTTGAAGTCAAATTTAAAGTTTTTAAAAAAAACAGTAATTTACGTACTGACATAGACTTCGCACGATATAGCAGAAACCACTCGTGTTTAATAAAAAGTTTTGTGGTTAGTAAGTTTTATTTAGGACACATAAATACACGTCCCTCATATAGTGCTTCGTTTCCGATATATTTCCTATAGCAAGAAGCATTTAGTGATAAAATTACTAAAAATAAAAAGTTTTGTCATTAAAGAGGCATGTATATATATACCTACATAATACATAATTTTAATAAAAACTATATTATTACTACAAATATCCAAAATTTAGAGACAGTTACTTAAAAAGATAAAAAGGAGATCAAGTGATCTGTTTTTTTGTTGTTTTTATATTTTTTATTTGAGATGAATTTGTTTCTTTGTTTTTATTTGGCATATGTACATAGATTCATTTGCAAGTGCATAATGTAAATTATAATAACTGATTTGTTTGCTTTTGTTTATTATTTTAATAAGATCTCACATATGCATAATGTATTTGCTTAATAATAAAACCATATGAGTAAAAAATTTTCAACTGTGAGCACATTATTGTTTTATATACAACTTATATATTATATTAGAAGTTCATTAAGGAGTAGGAGAATCGAAATAAAATGAAAAGGTGTGTACTACGCAGGTCCCTAAATGCTTGTCAATTATAATCATAGATTATTTAATTATTTAAAATTATTTCTAAGTATTTAACATTATTATTTATACTTACTAATTTTACAAATTTTTAATAATAAAATACGCACAATAAAAATACGCGTCTTAACCAAGCAAAAAGAACAATATTATGTTTTTTGTGTATAACAAAAAAAAAATTTCAAAATGTCAGTTCGTAATTATCGAACTAATAGCGGCATAAATGCGAAGTACTTTTCTGAAGTGTCAAAAAACATGAAATTTCTAGTAAAAAAAGATATAGAAACGATTCATTTTGGGTTCGCTAAAAGCGAAATCGTTTTATTTTCTTAAAAGGGTTACCTTATTTTTACATGACATAAAAATAAATTAATTTAATTATTAATTAAAAAAATGTATAAAAAAATGAAATCAAAATAAAAACAAACATTAACACAAAAGGTCTACCAAAAAATATTTATTCTAGTAAATTATAAAAAAAAATTGTACGATTTTTATCAAGCTTCCTCGAATTTCGACGAACGGTGAATTCTAGTTTAAATTTAAACTCAAAGTTGGTTAATGCAAAAATAAAACAGAATCATAAATAATTAGCAGGTTCAATCGTTTCAAAATAGAAAATCTTTTTCATTAAGGACATGCATTCCTTCGATCCTCTTATATTGTCCTTCAACTTAAACTAACCCATTTCATAGAAATCATATGTATTACAACCAGAGTTGTTCAAATTCCAATATTTCAGCCTTCAGTATCAGTGCCAGTCTCATTATTTTTACTTGTAATTTTCTAAGTACCAGTACCAGTATCACTTACTGCCAACAACCAGTAAATGCAAAACCAGTTAATGCAAAAATGCTGGATAACCAATATAACCAGTATTTTTACTGGCTACAGTTACCAATATTTTTATAAATATCTCTCGATCTATGCACCAGATTAATTTGTAAGAAAAAAATAAAGAATTTTATTAAATTTTATAATTAAAAGTAGCAATCTTTATTGGAAATTAAAAATCATAATAAAACTTAAATACATTTTCACAGCTGTAATTTGAATCAACTTCTATAAATTCAAATTATGTGAAATTTTAATCTAAAAAGATAAAACTTTTAGTTCTCTTAAATTAAATTTTAATTATAATTTTGTTACCTTGTATTTCTGATTTATGTGTTATGCGCTCATTTCCTTTCATGAGTACTAATTTCTCAAAATATTATATATAACAATACTCTTTGGAGTATTTACTAAACCCGCAAAAGAGAAAAGTCTTTCGACTGAAGCTGATGATAAAACTGAGATACAAAAAATAATTTTTTCATCGTAGGGTATTCAATTAGAATCATACCAGTATTTTTACTAGTTACTGTAGTACTGGTATTTCGTACTACACCCAGAGAACGCCGAACTCGTTTATGACAACCGAATAAATTACCCAAACGAATGACTCGGTTGCCATAACTTTTTTCATTAAGAGTTGCAGCAATCTACTTTTTTGCGTTGTGATAACTGATTAGTTGTTTATCACATTCGAACAATTGTCAAATCAACAAGCTTACTCGTTTGATGTAACTTTATATCGGTCACAGCAACCGAATGAAAGTAGTTGTTGTAGCTAAATCGAAGTTAATATAACCGAATGCTTGTCGAGCAGACCTACATTATTGTTATGCCAACAAACTCATTAATTTAATTAACTCTATGTGGATCACCACAATAGAATGAAAGCAGTTGCTGTAGCTAAAGCGAAGTTGTCCTACATTTTACAGTTATTGCAATTATCACGTTAACTCCCCTGTACTTGAGTATTATGATGGCTTCCATACCAGAAAGTTGTTGATTAATGTAATCATTACAACTATTGCAAAATATTTCATTACAAGCAGTAGATTATTCTAACTTTTTAGGAATATCGTGCATTTCATTGCAAACAAAAAAATTTCGTACAATCAATTTTACTTTATTATTTTAATTGTTATTATACACACTTAACTTAGTACTTAATTATAAATGTAATGTAATATATATATTTAAAACTTAATAATTTATGTAAATGATATAATGTTATAATCATATTTAATTGTTCTAAATAACAAATTGATATCAAATGATCTAAGGTTGTATTTTACAAATTGAGTTTTGTTCAGATAATGTCGGGCCCCATCATAACAGAAAAATCACAAAATTAAAATAGAATTAATTAATTAATAAAAAATGAAATTTGAAATCGTTAACTGATGTTTAATATGCATAGTTTTTAGTATATTGATCCAATTATTGGAAACATATGCATATTTCTTAAACGTCTGATGCTTTGCCTCAAAACGCATAGAACTTATGACAACGATTGGACCGATTTTTTCAAATTACTTAATTTTAATTATTATTTTAAAAATCAATTATTCTTTTTCACTCACAATATTTTATAAAACTTGTGTTTATTTCTGCGCATTTTACAAATACCAAACGTTTGCTTTCAATGCTCACGTCAAACAAACTAAAACTAAACAATTTTAACTGATTTTTTCCGTTAAAGAAAACGAAATGGGATTATGCGAACCGAATGGTTTTTTAGGAAAATTGAATATTAAAATAGTTTAATAAATTTTAATTTTCTGTAACAAGAATCGAATGCTAATTTCAATTCGATTCATTCAATTGAATAGGACATTTAAGATAATTGGCAATAGGGTTATATATAATACTAACAGTACGATTCAATCTACATAACTAATACACACAAAATTTTTAGTTGTTATAACAAACCATTTGTTTACTGTAACAACCCAGATAGTTGATATAACCGAATAACATTTGGGAGGACGAAAATTATTAAGTTCCAGCAACAACTATATAGAAATAATTATTTGACCGAATGAACATTTTTGCACCAAGTTGCTAGAACCGTAAGAGCATTTATTTACATTGTTTTAGTAATTATTTGTTTCATAGATATTAAATCTACGCTTACATAAAATCACAATCAATAAACAAAATCAAAAAATTTCATTTAAAAATAAATTTACTTCCAAAATCATCTCAACTCAAGTACTCTCTCTCTCTCTCTCTCTCTTAGTCAGTATCTTTTTTTTTTTTAATTCTTAAATTTAAGATTAGTATTAAAATTTAAATCTTATATTTCAATTCTATATAATGTATACCTAAGTATTTCTCATTCGTTCATATTCCGTCCTCATATTCCCATTCTCTTATAAAAAGAAAATTTGAAAAGACAATGAGAATATTGGTGCTCCATTACATTATAAGAAAAACTACTAAAAAGCATTGTAAAAATTTATTGAAAAGGATATTTAAATTTGTTCGTATAGGTAATTTCATTTCTAATAATTTGACTTCTGAAATTCATTACAATTTGAAGATCAATTACAATTTTTTTGTGTATTTAACCTTAATTCAATTTTGCAAAATCAAGCACACTTTGTAAACTATTTGAGTAAATTACTAATACATTGGCAAAGAAAAATAAATATCTTTAGATTTAATTGATAGTTCTAAATCACAAATGGATACACAAATAATTTATAGTTAACAATTTGGAAAATTTATTTACTCTTTCTTAATGGAGCAGAAAATTTAAGAGAAGTTTTAATTACTTAATTTTAGAAATTTTAAATGTTATAATTTTTAAATTTTTGACATTACCTTTAATATCACAAGATAGTTGTTGTGTCGGAAACTCAAAAGGAAAAGCTACGATTTTTGCTGTCCACTTGACAAAGGTCTTCACAGCATCAACACACAATCTTGTTAATGAAAGTTAAAAATTTCGAATCTAAAATATATGAAGTGGAAATCTACAAATCGCCTTCTAAAAGAAATTGAACATAGTATCAAAAAAGCACAAAGTTACGATCTTATCAATCGACAAATTATGTATACACTACCAGAGTTGCTGTGTCTGTGAGAACGTATATTGTATCGAGCATGTATAGGATATCCTTTTATAGGATCTTCCTTTTGTAGTTATTAACCGGGATCGCCATTCTTTATGCTTTGCATTAAAATAATTTTTAAAATCACTTTTTTTTATTAGATGTTTAAGATGACAACAAATGACTTATATCATCAACTGGCCATTCCATTATTTAATTTTGACAGTTATTGTATATTTAACCATTTAATAAAGAAAACTGTTAATTTGCTTTTAGTAACATTAATAATTAATTTTATCAAACTAACATTATGAGACTGCATTGTTCAATTAATAAATTTCAAAGATGATGACTTACTACTTTTATTGCTCTATATATTACATTTGTTGTTGTTTAGTGTTATTTATTTATCATATATTTTTTGATTAAACGGTACGTATTGAGTACGCATATGTTCAATGTAAAGATTTTCCCTTCCTTTTAAAAGCATGGTCTGATCTGATTCATCAATTTCATATTGAAAATTTCAAATATAATTGAAGTATATTTAGCAAAGTGCGTTTGCATAAAGTAAACCGGAGCATAATCCTAGCAATGTCTGGGCACACAGTGGGTAATCTGATCAGAACATTGTCAGAGCATTCTGATTTAGTAAATGAACAACACAGAGCTAACGTTGTTATAAACGTCATAATATATGTATTTGTTTTAAGTCATTCATATTTTCTATGTTATAAACCTTCAGCCATCATAAAAATAAATTATTTAACAAAAAACAAAACATTTTTTTTTAAATTGACAAACGTCAATTATTAAATTTTTTTATTAAATTTCAACGACTTGAATTTTTACAGATGTAATATGATATTTATGTGCATGTTCAGCAATTTTGAAACAAGTATAGAGATTACGCTCTGAACCCACTCTGATTAAAAAAATTAACATAATTCTTACACTCTGAGTGTCGTGATATAGAATATAGATCGTGCTCTGCTCCGATTTACTTTATAAAAACAACCAAAAACATTATTATGTGCAAAAAAAAATTAACATCGAAATGCTGGAAAAAATTCAAAATAAAATTATTCTTGCTATAGTGTTAATTATATTATGTAGCATATTAACAAAACATAATAATACATTCGTAACAAAGTATTATTTACCTACTTCACTTTATAATTACTTCAATTTACAATTTTTACAGTTTCTACCTTTACAAAAATATTTCTTCTCGACTTCAAATAATTTACACAACCATGTTTAAATGTTCCTAGATCATTAATAGATAAAATGAACGGTAGTGGTGCGAGGTGGCTGCCCTGCGTAAGTCCAGATTTGGCATTATATGGATCAGAAATAACTGATCTATGACGTAGGTTATATCCTCGGTCAACTAGGTACGATTGAATCCAATTTATGAATGTTGATGGAAAATTAAGGTTAGCAGGCGTCTTAGTAATAGCATTGTGTGGTAGAACATCAAACGCCTTACTCATGTTATTTCATCAGTTTGATAACCAGCTTCCATTGTACATACTGAAAAAAACAAGAGCAACATTCTACTATTTTAGTAACTGTTGACCTATTTTTCATAAAATCATGCTGCCAAGGTGATAAGAAGTCACCTTGGCAGCATGATTCATATATTGGTTTCATATATAGAATCATACGCTGGGTGGCGCAGTAGGTAGAGCCTGCCTTTGAACCGAAAGGTAAAAAAATGTAAAAAACTGATTTATTAATTTTTCGATCTGGTCTAGCAACCTTAAAAAACTATTTTTTCAAAAACTTTTGGATACAAGATACTTTAGCAATAGGCCTATAGTTAGCATCCATGTTTCTTTTTAATACACTGGTCTGATAAACGACTTTTTTCAATAGTTCGGAATTAACAATGGCAGAGCAAGCACTTCAGAACAATTTTTTAACACGATTTCAAGTAAATTATCTGGTCCGGAAAAAGAATCATTATATTGAATCGATCT
The DNA here is from genome assembly GCA_963942445.1 of Argyra leucocephala. Classification (NCBI taxonomy): domain Eukaryota; kingdom Metazoa; phylum Arthropoda; class Insecta; order Diptera; family Dolichopodidae; genus Argyra; species Argyra leucocephala. The sequence continues at coordinate 72,938,097 of OZ012681.1, read as the reverse complement.
AAGTAGGATTTAATTTTTAAGTTTGAAAAATCAAGTTCAGGTAATTCAAGAACATGAGGATTTACAAATGTTAAAGAAACACAGCTGTTAGGCTCACAAGTTTTCCAATAGTATTAGAATGAATCATGTCAAAAGCTTTAATTATAAAAATATATTGAAAGTCCGGTTCTCGATTCGTATTCGAATCAATTATCATTGATAAATTTTTATTTCTATAATTTGCCTATAAAAGTAAGAAGGAAAGAAGCATAATAAACATAAAAGAAAATTAAATTTTAAAATTTCTTTTAGTACTAAATATCCAACTTAAAATATATTCAAATTTAATTTCCTGTGCTTACAAAATAAAATAAAGCTCTTAACTTTCTATCACTTAAATTTTGAAAATTATCAAAAAATGTACAGTACAGCATAATTTTAATTTAACATAAGAAAGTACAGTTTGTAGAAAAATATATTGTAAGTTATATATAATTGATTATATTTACGTATATTAGACTTTTGGGATTTGAAAAAAGATCAAAATACTGAAAAACAACTACAAAACTAAAGTAAATATTATAGTAAAATATAAAAAGAAACTAACAACTTAGGAAATATAAAAAAAAAATACAAAATAGGTACATTTATTATCAATGGTAAGTTATTTTACATACCAAAATGTCCTGTTTTGAAATAATATAATAACCGAAACTTTATTTCTTACACAGCATCTGTTACAGTTTTTCTTTTAAAATTTTTAGTATTGCCCTACTTAAAATCCCTTTCTAAAAAAAAACAATGTTTTATGAATAATTACGAAAAACAAACAAAAAGAAAATGTTTTTAAAAGAACTATGAAACCATTACGGGACCAATTGTAATATTATTCTTTACAAAATATATAAAGTAACAATAAAAATAAAAACGGGACTCAAGATGAAACATTTTGTTTGGTTTCCTTCGTAACAAAAGGAAAGAAAATATTTTTTTTACTATTTTTATTATTTTTATTACTAAACTATAATAATACTTTTTTTTTCAATCTGAGCACAGAAAATAAAAACAATTACACTTTAAAATGAAAACCGCAAAAATAAACTTTCAATTATATAAATACATAGAATTTGATACAACGAATACAAACAATTTAGGTTATACTAGCCATAGAAAAACGGTGACAAACCTTGAACGATGACGAATGTCGTAAATCATATACACAACGGGATAGAAGACAATTTCAAGGTAAATTACATTCAGTAAAACTTAGATAAATAAAACAGGAAGACCATCGAAAAGATGAGCGCTGCATGCTAAAAGTCAGCATAACAAAAATCAACCAAAAAGATTAATTTGTTTCAAATTTTATCAATAAGGCAAGATGATTAGGACAATAAGAAGTAAATTAAGGAAATTTTGTGCGAAAAATAAAAGTTTATTTTAATTTGAGTACTTAGGGAAAAAATTTATGAATGGTAAGAATATTAAAAAATTAAGTGGGGATTTTATAACACCCCAAATAACACCAAATAGCTATTAAGTTAAATATCTCCATACCAACGTCGTTATAACGTCGTAAATTTAAAAAAAATAACTTTATAGTGAAAAATGTAAAAGTTACAATTTATCCGTCATTACGACTACAATACGACGTTTTATTCTATCAGTTGTCACAAAATTATTTTTTATCTACTTCACAACTTTTTTTACATTTTATAACTATGACGCAACTATTAAAACTTAAAAGTGTCCGAAATAACGTTATACCGACAACTTGCTTATAACGTCGTAATATCTTATAACCATTATTCGACTACTCTAGTCAACCGAATATGAAACGAGATAGATTATATTTTAACAATATTGTTGTCCTTTTTTCTCTCACTATAATTAAATTATAAATATGCTAATGATATGATGAAATATGTTTATAACTTTTTGGTTATTTATTGGTCATTTTTAGGATATTTATAACTTCCACAGTTCCACCATTTTAAATATGGCGAAAATTATTATTGCAAAATATATTTTGTATGAGAAAATAAAAAAAATTTTTTAGCTTTTAATTCCAAATTTAATACTAATGCGAGTAATTGCTTTAATTATTTTAATAAGGGAATTGTTTTAAAAACATTTTAATTGAATGTGAGCAAATAATAAATAATAATAAGAAAATATACATTTTTTTTATATTTAAAAATTTTTAAATTTCAAAAAATTCTAAGGCCTATAAACTTTTAATTGAATAAAATGTTTATGTTCACTAAAAATCTTTATTCGTTTGCAAAAAGATGTCATATATTGCAATTTTCGTGAAAATATTTTCAATATTTATAATTTACAATAATAAATTCATACTTATATAAAATTATAATACATTAACATATTTATAATTTAATTATAGTGAGAGAAAAAAGGACAGCATTATAACATTATTGTTAAAATATTTTAAAAAATAATCTTTTTTTTTTTGTTGAAAAAAAAGTACATACACTGTATATAATAATATATCTATCTCTTTTATTCTAATTTGGTTGTTTCATAGTCGGTTGAGTAGTCGGATAATAGTTATTTTCACTACGGTAGGACTCAAAAATTATTCCCCAAGACCGTAATAATGACATTATCTGAAAGTTATTTCAATGTCATGTAGCCGACCAGTAGTTATTTAGCCAACGATAGTACGACGTTGTCACAACCTATTTGTGTTACTTGGGACTCACGTACTAGAAACGAAACAAAAATATTAAAATAAAATTTGTGTTTTCAATGAAAATAATTTTTGTGTCGAAAAATGGATTACGACTGCATTTTATATTTTTATATCATCAAATGCGTATTTTCATATACGTATATCGTATTTTGTATTTCTAAATTTGTATCCTATATTTATTGTTCTAGGTAGTTAAATATTGTCAAAATTACAACTTTTGAAAGACTGTTGGAAAGAACTCTGTTTTTATTCTATAACTTATACAAATGGGGTTAATTATGTTGGCGCTGGTTGTCATCTGACATCAAGTGACAGATTTCTGAACAACCAAAATTTTCGTAGAGGGCTGAAACATATAAATAAACGTGGAAAACAGGAACTGTCCTCTTTTTCCTTATTATCTCTTGTCCTCTTATTCAAATAAAATATTGCTTAAATAATTTCTTTATTCATAAATATAAAGTAAATATAAATATTCACATTTTCATTTTGTAATTCTAAATTTGTTTTAACCCATAAATATTCTAATAGAATATAATTTATAAATAATTTCTACATACATACTGTATGTCTCTATTGTATAGTTTAGCAGATATAAGCATTTATTTAAAAAAAAAACAAAAAAAAAATTTCAATCTTTTTTTATATAAAACTGGGAATGTGCTTTTTACGAACTATCAATCTTCTGTAGTGACTGTTCGACCATTGTATGACCAAATCACTGTATCTCAAGGATAATTGGAGTTACCGCTTTAACGTTTATTTCATGACGACAGATTTTGAAAAAACAAAAACAATCTTTCATGTCTTTTCTTAAAAACATCGCGGTATCCTGTAAAAAAAGCTCGCTTATCAAAGTTCTGATACTTCAAAACTATGATAGCCATAGAGAATCTTTCTTGTGTTGAAATCATCTATTCGCGATATCTCTCATCTAATCTCAAATATTTTTGCCTTTTTCAAGTTTTTTTTTATTTGAATTTCAATTGTTACGGTTTTAATTAACAGAATTTTGAAAATCAAACGTACGCTGGGCGACGAAGTAAGTAAATTGTCTATCTTTTAACCAATCCCGTACCCTTTATCATTGACATAAAATAAATCATCAAAATAGTTAAGAGTTTTGGTTATCAGTAAAAATAAAATAGAACTACGCTATTATAAAGGTGCTCTAAATTATTGTATGTATGTGATTCTGCCAAATTTCTGCAGAATCAGTAACAGTTGCTAGAATCAGAAAGAAATAAAGTCGAGAATTCATAATTTGGTGATTTTAAATTGTCGAGATTTTGAAAAGCAGATTTTTTTACAGATATCGGAAAGACACCTATACCAAAAATTCAGTATTTAAAGTTTTGTGCTTTTAATCAAATTTGAGAAACATAAGATGTATCTCAGAAGAACTCAGAAGAGTAACTGTAATCTTAAGAGCATAGTTAAGTTATATTATTAGTTAGTAGTATAGTAGTTTTTTATTGAAAAACAGTGATAACCTGGATAGGAAAGCCTTCGACTAAAACGCTACATTTAAAAAAATATATTTTTAGTTTTTAACCAATCTAAATCATTAATTTTATTTAAAACATTTTTGATTTTATTTTGTCGTGCCACCAATTAAAGGTTTGCCTTCACTGTTATAGAATCTCTTTATTAAAAAATTTAACACAATAATAGTTTCAATTTTTAAGTAGATTTCATTGTTTATTTGAACTTCTAAAATATTCCTACCTACCTAGTAACATTATTATTACTTGTGGGTAGTTTTGAGCATGATTCTGATATAAAAGTTATTTGAAAAAAATATTGAAAATGTTTGTAGCTATATAGAGAAAGAAATAGTCGCAAATAATTTAAAAAAGGATTATGAAGAAGTTAGTTTTAAAAGTAGGTACTACTATTATTACATTAATTTCATACTCCAGCTTTTTTTCAAAGAAACTCTTAATTTTGTTTCAATTTAAATTCTTTATTCTTTAAATATAACAGCTTTGATAGTAGTAAATGGTTTATAACAAACAAAGATAAATTAAGTAATATTATTGCTGAAAAAAACATTTTAATAATATCATAGTTGCAAAAATTTTTTAAGTATAAAATTATTTAAAAATATTATAGTAAAGTTTGCAGTATTATTATGTACACAATATTTGATTAACAAAAGCATGATAAATAGAAAAATAATAATAGATATCGTTTTAATAATTTAAAACTAATTTTTAATAGGATTTTAGTATTGAATAAACAACCAATAACAACAATAGTGGATTGCAACCGGAAAATGTTTGGCATTACTTTCTCAGTAAACACATTTTTTGACTTACTTTAAATGTGAAATTTATAATATATAAGCCCATGAGAAGAAATTTAAATTATTGAAAGCTTGTTTTACTAAATTTTTAATATTTTTACTTACTATTATTAAAAATCTGAAAAGGGAATTAAATACCAATAATAATGATTCTCTTGACTATTGTTACCAAATAGACAATATAATATCTAATTTAAACAACAAAATCAAAAGAGCAACTAAATTGGCTGTTCCCATGAAAATAGTCAAGCAATACACAGAAAAATTACCTGACTATATTAAATATAATCAGACATAGAAACACTGTTAGGAGAAAGTGGATGCGTAGTCGTAATGTAATTTTTTATGCTCAATTACAACACTTCAACAATTTTTTAAAAAATCAAATAAGCGAGTATCGGAATATGAAATGGTTTATTACCCTTAAGCACTTGAAAAAATCGTCAAAACCTTTTTGGAAAATTTCAAAAGTTTTAAAAAATAAAAATAAATTTATAGGTACTCTGAAGGATGACAGTAATACATTTTACACGAATATTGATAAAGCAAATGCACTAGCCAAAAATTTGTATAGCAAACACGCCGTGAACAACAACATAAAGAGCTATGACACAAATCTTATGGTGGAGGAATCTGTAAGCAAAAAGATATCTAATTTTGATTTACAATTCTTGCTTAAAACTAGGTTATTTCCCGAATATATGGAAAGAAGCTCATATTATTCCGATTCTTAAGCCTGAAAAACCGATGGAGTAGTTTTCGGCCTATCAGCTTTTTTTTCCCCCCTACAGAGGTGGCCCTAATATGTTAGAGCCAGCATGTAGGCTTTTTAGCCCTTTATGCCGTCCTCCACCCCTCAACTTAGCCAACCCTTTTGATAACGGCCAATAGGTTTGGGGGATTTATCCTGCAGAAGTTTTCTGAGGTTACGTAGTGCTTTTCCAGCAGCCTGAGTCTCAGCCTTGAAAGAGCTAATCACTCTCCTACAACGTATGTGGAAGTTTCTTTTTCTTCCAGACAGTGTCTACAGGTTGGGTCGTCACTTAGTGCTAGTCTACACATGTGTTTATTCATGTGGTTATGACCAGTAAGTATGCCCACCATCTTCCTGCAGTCTCCTCTATTGAGAGTTAGCAGGAAGTTGGTTATTTTGGTGTTTATTCTTGGTGCATATATTTTGGAGACCCTGTGGCCTTCCATACGCTCCCAAAGAATATTTTCTTCCCTTTTCAGGGTGTTTTCTTCTATTGATAGTTTAATATTACCAATAGATATACCAACTGCTGGTTCTGGGCCATAAATGTTTCCCGCCGATGATCTGGCTATCAGCTGATCAGCTTACTATGCAGTTTCTCAAAAATATTTGAACAACTCATAAAAATCAAACTCGAAAAGTTTATTTCAGCTAAAAAAATTCTTCCAAACGAGCAGTTTGGATTTAGGGTAAAGCATAGTACCATTCACCCTCTTCTACGTGTCAAAAATTACATTCCAAGTTAGAAGAACGCAAATCTATTGGCCAAGTAGCGCTTGACATAAATTCTACCTTTGACACTGTGTGGCACTCTGGCTTGCTTCATAAATTAGAAGTGTATAAATTTCCTATATATTTAATTAAAGTCATACAAATCTTTCTTCATCAAAGAGTATTTCGTGTGATATTGAATAATACATCCTCCAATTTGTATGAAATTAAAGCAGGAGTTCAACAAGGCTCAGTACTTGGCCCAATTTTGTACAACACTTACACTGCAGATATCCCTAGGTTACAGTTTAATCTAATATCAGTACTTGCTGATGACACTGCAGTTTATCGTGCTGGCACTAATCTTAATTACATATTAACAAACCTACAAAATTCACTCAATAAACTCTCTCGATATTATGCAAAATGGGGAGTAAAAATTAACGCTTCAAAAACATTATCAATTTATTTTACGAAAAAAATGAAAGCCTCTCTTTTACCTTCTATACCATTAAAACTGCAAAATGACGAAATTAACTGGGCCGATACTATTAAATACCTAGATAAAAGGCTAACCTTTCAAAAGCAAACTTCTATCACTATTGATAAATTTAACAAATGTATTCGCATGTTGTATCCCCTTATTAACAGAAAATCAATCTTATCCACAGAAAATAAATTGATACTTATTAAGGTAATTTTTCAACCAATAATGTTATATGCGGCACCAGTCTGGGGAGATTGTGCAGCTAGTCATATTAAAAAATTGCAAATTGCACAAAATACACTTTTGAAACTTGTATTCAATCTTCCCAGATGGTATTCAACCAAAAAGCTGCACGATAAAGCCAGCATGAATACAATTTTAGGAAAAATAAGTTATTTAACTGTAAAGTTCCACTCGGAACTGTTCATGTCAGAAAATCCTCTGATCAGAAATTTAAATTAAGTTAAAAAAAATTAGGCTAGTTTTAGTTCGTAGGTAGGTTTTCTTGCTTAAGTTAGCGTTAAGTTTTACAAAACAAAAATTCAAACAGGTTTTTCATCTCCAATTTTCGTTTAAATTTATACCAGTAAACTCGAAAATTTCTAAATAAAAATATAAAAATACAAATCAACTGTAGTAAAGATAATTATATATATGTATCTAAGTAAATAGTTTTAAAAGAATTAATTGTACAATTCTATTATAGAGTTAAATATTTATAGAGCATAATAAATAAATAAAAAAAAAATAATAATTATTAAAAATATTTTTCTTTCAGATTCTGAAATTAGTGATAATAAAAAGAAGGAGAAATCCAACAAATAAAAATCGTTCATATAATGAGCAGAACTGGTAATGGTCGCAAAATAATAAATAAATATATCAAACACAACTTCATTCTTAACAGAAATATTGATCTATATACTCAAAATACAAGAAATAAATCAAACTATTATCTTTCTAAATAAATTAATAAAATTATTTTAATAAATAAAATAAAACACTTGTTAATATTTCTCTGATTAAGAAAATATATACAGATTTTCTTACATATTGTATTTTAATTTAATATTTTAATAAAAATAAAAAATAAAAATATGAGCCGACATGTTTCGTCCTTTTAAGACATTATCAAGACTCCTTCACTATCTTTCATTATTCCGAACAGAAAAACGAAAAACAAACTGCCTTTACAACTGCCTAAAATCCTATAATGACTTACCTACAAAGTTAAAAGAAATAGAAAATTTACCACACTTCAAAAAAAAATATTACGTGTTTCTTGTTAAGCACACATAACATTACCTAAACAAAAAAAAGTAACACACAAAGTAACACATTACTAGAAAATTGGGTAGTTTATTGATTGACCTAACTGCATTTTAAAATTTTAAAATTCATGCATTTTAGCATTCAAAAGTATAATATTTTTGATTTTTGAATTTTTTTTCTTTTTCTTTTCACACTTTCAACTCTAAGATATATTGGCAGAATTGTATTATTTTTATTTGTTGTTTTTTTTGTTTGTTTTTCTTCTTTCAATCCATCATAAAAAATATAAAATGTAATTAAAACAATAGAAATAGAAATGCAAAAAAAAAAATTGGTAATAAAGTAATAAAATTATATTAAAAAGTATGAAATTAATTAAAATGCATTTTTGCATATATTTTACATTAATTCTATATTATTATTGTATATTCATGTGATCGTTCTAACACGTATTAGGAAAATAAAAATTGATTTATAATACACAATTCGACCAGACAGCTTAGACTAGGTCTTAAACATATATTTTTACATTTTAAATTAATTAGTATATAATGTTAATCTTAATCTAAACTACTTTTTTTTTATCTTTTTCATCTTTTACTAAATCAAATATAAATATTCTCTATACTTAAGATCATGTTACTATTAGATTTAATAATAGATTTAATAATAAAATTGAACTTTATCTTATAAATATTTGAATAAGATTATAATTATAACAACATTTTTATTTTACTCGTTTGAAATAATAAAGAAAAAAAAAAAAAAAAAAGCTAGAAAATGACCAAAAAAAGTTGAAACAGTATCTGCACGATGCGGCACAAAAAAAAGCCAGAAGTATTGTAATATAAAGGTTTTGTAAATTAATCAATTTATGATACTTTGAATAAATTCCTAAAACACAATATTAACTTTTCTTTATTTATTTTTTATATTTCTTAAATTCCTAATTTCGTAATTAATTTCTCTTATTTTTTTAAATTATTAACTTAATAAAAAATACTGGTATGCATTATTACCTAACATAATATCAAATTCTAGGTAAAAGCTGCATAAGCAATTTTATTCAATAATTTAGTATAAATCGTTTTAAAAAAAAACCGTGATAATTTAATATTTTAGATTCAAGTTTGTTAGTATTTAATAAAGTATATTTGAGTAGTATAGAATCAAAAATTAAAAAAGTCCATTTTGGGGCAAATCTGAATAATACATGATTATTCTAAGGGAAATGTACTCTATTCTATTGTGAACTTTAATAATATAATATCGAAATATATGAGTTCTAAATTTAGGTTTATTTTCAGAACTTTAAAAAGTCCATGATATATTCAAAAATTCACAAAAGTCCACATTATCTTAGAAACAAAATTTGAAAAAGTTTAATTTTTTTCCAAATTTATTTACTAATAAAATAATTAAATATCATTTGAATTATTATTATATAAATTTATATAAGAATAATTAAATACCACCTTTCAAAACCGGTTTTTTGTTTATGTTATTTATGTAACACAATACAAAGTCAACTAAACCTTCAGTCATTTCCCTTAACATTAAATTAAATCAAGATAAGGAAAATGATGTTAAAAATCTATTAAGCAAACATTATGGAGATAATTGGACGTCGTTAGCCAATTTAAAATTTCATAAAGAACTATTTTTTGAAAGATCCCGAAACGTAGACGATTCGAGGGAAGACGCAGAAGACGGAAAATGCGAAGCTAAAGAAGAATTTGTTGATATTATTTTTTAAATTATTAATATTTTAAGAAACTTTATTTGATGAAACAAGATTACAATTATAAAAGTAAGATAACTTGTTTATTTATTTGTAATTCATTTTTTATTAACGAAATAGTTTTTGAAAAATAAAACTTAATTTTTATTTACTAAAATTAAAATCAAAAATGAAATATGTCAATAACGTTTTTTTTTTCAAAACTCATAAATGTCCACTTTTGAAAATCAAAATTAATAAAAGTCCAATTTACCGTTCATAATAATTGGTTTATTTCACGTTGCAAAACTTTTTCATTGTACATTAGAATATTAATTTGATTTAAAGAACAATTTTAAAATTACATTTAGACACTATCAAGGAGCATTTTTTCAAGAAATAAAAAGTTCGTTTTTTCTCAAAATAACTCTAATTGAACTTTTTTAATTTTTGATTCTATACTACTCATTTTTTCTATTATAAAATGATTAGGAATAAGTTTTTAACAAATTTAAAACATATATATAATAATGGGATTCGAAGTTAAGTAAGAAAAGAAGACGGTTTGTTTGATTCATGATTTACATTACAGTATCTTGTCACCCTACCTTCAACTAGTGAAACAAACTATTCTTTGTGGAAAGCCAATAATTATAATGATCTTAAAACCAAGTGAAAATCCAACAAAAGTCAACTCATACATACCAATCAGTCTATTGCCTAGCTGCCAAAAGTATTTGAGACAATGATAGTATACATAAAATGATGTCGCAAATAAAAAACGATGGAGTGATTCCCATGCACCAATTTGGTTTTCAGCAGTGTTTTTGAATATCAGCCAGGCATTTAGTATGGTACGAAGGATTAATCCATAAAATACAACAAAACTACCAATTGAGTCTCATGTACTTCTAAATTTCTATATAGCCAATAAACGTATCAGACTTAGATTCAAATCCTATGTAACAGAAGAACATGAAATCAATGCTGGCGTCCCACAAGGTAGTTACTAGGACCAACTTTGCAAATAATACTGAAATTTAAAGCTGCCATACAAATTCACATACAGCATCTACAAATCTGCAAGAACATTTGCAACAGATACAAGGAATGGCTCTATAAGTGGTAAATGACGTTTATTCTCACGTACACGTTACGTACTTTCTCGTTAAAGAATGTATTATGTCCACCATTTGAAGCATTAAATAGCAGCTTAGCTGATACTAAATCTGAAAATATATACATCCTCCGATCTATAAAAAATGACGTAAGAAATCCATCTGATAAATGTATATGCGAATTTACAGATCAGAAAATAAATAAAATAATAGATATAGTCAATAATATCGAGAAAAATGTTACGGACAACAGCAAAATGATATTGGAAGCCATATTAATGACGGGCTGTGGTAGCAGTAAATCAGTACCATATAGCGAGTCGTTGGATATTGGACTATTAATTTCTGAACTAGATTCACTAAAAAAAAAGCTAAATGCGATGGATGACAAAATTGACAACATATCTGCTTCAAACTCATATATCTCTACCATTCAAGAAGAACTAGCTATTAAAAATTTCCGCTGCTATTAACGAACCAAAAAACTCAATATTCAATGATAATACTTTAGATGCAGATGTAGTAACAAATACCATAGTGTCAACTGTCAATAAATTTGGCACAACTTGGTCATCATCGGATTGGAAGAAGCGAATTGGAAAATTGAATCTCTCAAATAACTCTAACGAATCTAAAAGGTCTAATGAGTTAACTGATTTCTTTATGAGAGGGGCTCCATGCTATGCTGGAAAAGAATGGGTTGAAGAATTTTTTGAAAGTAAATTTTGTATTCCTATTGTGAATTGCCAACGTTTAGCAGCAAACCTAAAAAAAAAGAACAACTGGTATTCCTGCTTTAAGTTTTCAGTTCCCAAGAAGTACAGTTGGCTTTTTCCAGTTAACTTTAATCAAATAAAGGGACTCAAAATTACTGTTGTACCGTGGCGTATGAAAGAACTAAAATTCAACAAAGTAAGCAAATCACTTAAAGTAAATAAATCAAATAATCACATTAACTCTCATACTAACTTAAAATCTAAGAAAATCATTAATAAAAATTATTGGTCTAATCCTAACACTAACCCTAAAATTAGTAATTATTCTAGTAGTAAAGCTAACGTTAACTCTACTTTATCTTATAGAAATTATCATAATACTAATAAAAACATAAATAACACTAACCCTATTTTGATAGCTCATAAAAAACATTATAAATCACATTACAATAATATTAATAAAACTAACAGCATAAACAATGTTAACAATAAGATTGTCACACCCCCTACCTTTATTCCTCCTTCGTCACCATCAAATAGGCAGTACCCTAACTTTATTCGAGGTGAAACTTTTGTTCGAGGAACTGTTTGTAGCTCCCCTGTTACAGAGGGTGTAAAACATGACTCACCTAATTTCGTGAATCCCTTGATGCCACCAAAAGTTCGATTCACTCAAAATAAGACTCAAAAGGGTGAGAACAGGTATATTCTTTCTAGATTTAGAGATCATAGAATTTATGACAATGTGAGGCTGTTCCTAGCGTATTTACACGACCATCCAGATACTGCTTGCCTAGATGGCAAAACCAAAGTCAACATTCAAATTTTAATTCAGCAAGAAGGATTACCAACTAACTATGAAGCTCTTCGAGAGCTTTTTATTACATATCATGAATCTCTAGGTGTATCTAGCTAGGTTGTTCAGAAGGATCTAGCAACATATCGTAAGCACGTCTCAACAAAAAGGATAAAATATTTTCAAGGCCCTAAAGGTAAACATGAGAAACCTCAACGTCCCTAACCTTTTAAACGTAGCCCTAAATCAACCAACCTCAGCTTCTGCTTCTAATAACACTCCTATTAGTACCTTATCTATTTTCTATCAAAATGTTCGGGGTCTACGTACAAAAACTTCGAATGTGTTTCGTAACTCCATTACTCTTAACTTTGACGTTTACTCTTTAACAGAAACCTGGTTGACTAATTCAATTCAGTCCTTAGAACTATTTAACCAATCCTACACTGTTTTTAGAAAGGATAGGTTTCAACAAACTTCTATCACCTTAAATTCAGGATTTGTTGCTAAAGGAGGGTGCGTTCTGGTGGCAATTAAGAATAGCTTTAATGCTATTGAGTTGTTTCTTCCCCATTGTGATTCACTTGAATTAGTTGCTTTAAAAGTTGAACTTCTTAATAAATCGCTTTATATTGTTTGTTGTTATATACCTCCAAAATCTGTTGTTGACATATATTCTAACTTTAAGCTTTCTCTTGACCATATCTCAACCTTAATGAATCCCTCTGATGAATTATTAGTTTGCGGTGACTTTAATTTACCGAAAGTATCATGGGTACATCACGAGGATGACACATATCTAATTCCACTTCAGATTAATTCTGACTGTGAATATACTTTGCTGGATGGTTATAATTTAAATGGTCTTCAACAAATTTCTTCAGTGACTAATTGTATGGATAGGCAACTTGATCTTATTTTTGTAACAGATTGGGCTAATTATACTTTTAGTGTTCCTATTATGCCCTTAGTAAATGTTGATAATTTTCATCCTCCTATATTTCTTTCATATTGTTATAATAGCCCAGTATTACCTGCTTATGATCTATCTTATAATTATAATTTTGCCAACGCTAATTTTTCTGCGCTAAATAATTTTCTTTTATCAATTGACTTTGATTTTATAGTTGAAGATGATGACATCAATAAGGCGGTTTCTAAATTCTACGAAATGCTATCTAAAGGTTTGGAATTGTATGTACCCTTGTCTCGTAATAGAGACCTTAGTTCTAGTCCTCCTTGGTTTAATCATGAAGTAAAAAAATTAAGAAATAAAAAGAATAAAGCTTGGAATAAGTACTTAAAAGAGAAAACCACTAAAAACTATCATGAGTTTGTAATTTTGTTCAACTCCTACAAACTGACATTAGATTTCAGTTATAACAACTATTTAATAAATGTTAGCTCTCAGCTGAGGATTAATCCTAAGTCCTTTTGGAAATTTGTTAACTCCAAACGTAAATCTGATCAATTTCCCGTCACCATGTCCTATAATGATGTTAGTGCTAACTCTCCGAAATCTATTGCACATCTATTCAAGCTATTTTTCTGTAGTTCTTATTCAGAAAATCTCTTTGAAGTTGATGAAAATAATTTTAATCACATGATAAACCAACCTGAAAACCAAGTTATCTCAATAGATTTCTCTACTCAGAAAATAAAGAGTTATTTGAATAATCTCAACAGTGATGTATTTCCTGGACCTGACAAAGTACCATCTTTAATCTTAAAAAACTGTTCTGAATCTTTTGCGTTACCATTATCCCTTTTATTCAATCGATCGTTTACTTCTGGAATATTTCCACAATATTGGAAAAATTCATTTATTCGCCCTGTTTATAAAAAAGGTGCTAAAAATATGGTCACAAATTACCGTCCAATAGCAAAACTTTCATGCATACCTAAACTTTTCGAATTAATAGTTTTTGATTCAATTTATGATATTTGTTCTAAACATTTATCAATTAATCACCATGGTTTTGTAAAGAAAAAATCTACGGTTACAAATTTAGTTGAGTCTTGCTCACACTTCCTGAACACTATGGAGGCTGGCTTTCAGACTGATGTCATTTACACAGATTTGAGCAAGGCATTCGATTTACTGCCTCATAGTGTTATTTTATTAAAACTTAAAAAACTGGGATTTCCTAAATTTTTTATAATGTGGATTAAATCATTTTTATCCAATAGATCTTATAGTGTAATGTTTAGATCAGCCTTTTCTGAATCATTTTCTGCCACCTCTGGTGTACCACAAGGCAGCCATCTAGGTCCCTTACTATTCATTATCTCAATTAATGATGTCAACAATCTCATTAACAATAGTAACGTGATCATATATGCTGATGATATGAAAATTTATAAAAAAATATCTTCATATAATGATTGCACTGTACTAGAGAACGATCTTGATTCGTTTTTTAAGTGGTGCGGCTATAATAATCTTCTCCTTAATATTGATAAATGCGCTGTTATTTCCTTTACTCGTAGATTGATTCCAATAATAACTGATTATACTTTTAATTCTAAACTAATCAATCGAGTTTCTCATTTTAAAGACCTTGGCGTACTTTTTGACGATAAACTCACATTTAAACTTCACTTTAATAGCATAATTAACAAGGCAAATTCTATGCTAGGTTTTATTAAAAGATGGCCTAAGGAATTTGATGATCCATACATTACTAAATCTTTATTCACTACTCTTGTTCGCCTCCACCTTGAGTACGCAAGCCCTGTCTGGTCACCTCACTATTCCACTCATATTAATAGAATTGAATCTATTCAAAAAAATTTTTTGCGATATGCTCTACGTAATCTTCCCTGGTCTAACCCAATAATCCTACCTCCATACATAAATCGTCTGAAGCTTCTTCAGATGAACACATTGCAATCAAGAAGGGTTGTTGCAGATATCTTATTCATATCCCAAGTATACAATGGTGAAATTGATTCCAAAATTATAAAAGATCAGATTAACTCGTACATTAACACCAGTACGCGTTTTCGTATAGAACATCTTTTTAATCTTCCTTTCCATAGAACTAATTATGGTAAATTTGAGCCAATTAATAGAATGTTAATGGCAGTTAATCAATACAAAAACAGTGTTGACTTTTCTTTGAACAAAACCAGTTTAAAGAAAACCTTGTTTCACTTGCTTCCTTAGTCCTCCTAATTAATCTTGTTTTTCCGCTACTAATATTAACTAATTTGTAGTGTTATAATTAACTTTTAATACTTTTAATCACTTTTCATCTTCTCCTTTTTTTTCTGATGAAATTTATTTTATCTATTTTTTTTTTGTTTTTTTTTGTTTTTGTTTTTTATAAAAACTATGTTGTATTAAATTTCAAAGTAATTTAAACTTTAAATCATAAATCAAATCTTATTTGATACATTGTGTTAATTCAAAATTTTAATAATTAAATTGTATTATATTTTGTAAACTGTTTGAACTAAATAGTAAATGAATAAATAAATAGGATAACTATCCAGCAAGCTAACGAGGTTAAATATCTGGGAGTACACCTAGACAAAAGGCTAACTTAGAAGAAGCACATCACCGCTAAAAAAGAGCAACTAAAACTCAAGACGAACAGCATTTATTGGCTTATTGGGAAAAATTCTGGAACACAAGTGTTGCAATATAAAGCCATTCTGAAACCAATCTGGTCATATGAATGTTAGTTATGGAGAATTTTTCTAATAGTAACATCAAAATAATTTAAAGGTTGCAATAAAAAATTTTCCATACCATAATCCAGGCCCCTTGGTACATTAAAAATATTAATCTACATAAAGATTTGAATATACCAATGGTTACAAAAGAACTGGAAAAATGTAAAAACAGACATTCAAACAGACTGATCCAACACCCTAACCCTTTGGCGAGAGATTTACAATACATTCCAATAACCAGCAGGCTGAAAAAAAAGCGTTAGCAGTCATGTAAGGGAGAAAATTTGAAGTGTCAAATCAATGGACTAGATGTTCCAACTTGTTAGTTTTTAAGATTTGGATAAACCATAAAGGTCATTATTATTAAAAATTATTGTCTTTTTCGTTTAGAAAGATTCAGTTAAGATGGAAAAAAACTTCATATAGTTAGTGGCAGTTAGTGTTAATTGTGCGTTATTGTTTTTAATAAATACATTTGCCCAAGCGTAATATTAAAACCAATCTAAGCGATTGAGTAATCACATCTTGAATTTTACTCCTGATGATTATTTAATTTACTTTCTTTGTTTGAGAAAATTTTACCTAGAACCTTGCTAAGATTTGATAGCTGCAAAGGAAGCTTTTTTTTCTCAAAGAGTCCCGTATAAGTACTCGTAACTCAAATATTTTTGTGTAATTGGAAACAATCAAACAAAATATTTATTAATCTAGTAATGACTAGTCGAAAAATTTTAACTTCAAAGATAGAAAAAATAACATTATTTTGATACAAACTGTATTTCAATTATTTTCGGTACAATTAACGTTTTTCTGAAAAAAAAAACAAAATATAATTAAAGTTAATCACACCTGATAAAAAGCTGAGCAAATATTTTAATAGAAGGTTACAATCAAGTCAAGCAATTATTTTCAATGATATTAAAAATGATATTAATGAGAATGTCATTACTGAATTTCAAAAACTACGACAGTGATATAGTCAAACCATGATCAATTCATTACATATTATAATTATAAGCTACGTTATACATAGTGGGTGATTCTAATTGCCGCAGAATTCTGTATATAATTAAGTGTCAAATACATTGGTCTCATTTCTTGTTAATTAAACGATTTTTTTGTAGGTGCTGATGATTGAAATGAAAACTAGTGATGACTAGTTATATAATGATAATGAAGAGTAATGAAAATTCGTTGTTTTGTTTTAAAATAGAGGAACCAATCACTCAACCAAAATTAAATAAAGTTAATTCGTATAATAACTAAGATTTATGAATGATTCTATGGTCAAAAGCCCAGTAATGTTTTGAATTACATGAATTTGTTATTTTTTTTTTAATTCACCATTCTCAATAACAAACTTAAGTTATTAACACATAACATGGTTTAATCTCAGATGACACCAAAATTTAATTTTTTAGCTTTACTTATTTAAGCTTATAATTTTATATACACTCTAAAAAATGGTGTGGATTTAACTACAATCAATGTAGTTTTTTACAACGTTTTTTGTAGAGAATTCCGATCAAGCGAGTGAAAACACGCTTTCGAGGTGTATTTTTTAAAATAACTCAAAAAAAACGCGTGAAATCAGTTTGCTATAGTTAATTTAGACAATAATGTTTAATTTTCAACATAAAATGTGTTATTTCACATTATTCTTTTGATCACACATTTTATGTGTGAATTAGCTTTACACGATTGAAATATACCACATTTTGCTGTTGACATTTACGCATTTAATGTTGTATTCCACGCCATCTATTAAAAATGTACACGTTTCATTTTGTTTGCTGGAATTACGTCAAATTATGCGTGGATATACACAAAAGTATTCATAATTTATTAGTATTACCATATCGTTTTTACAAAAACTTGAAACATCGAAATCAAAAATATATAAATGGATATGATTTAAATATATTATAATATAATTTTTATAATAAATTCAGAAAAGTTTGTAAAATCTGTAAAAATCTTAAAGGACGTGGCATTTTTGGGAAGAAAACTGAAACTTTGATTATTGACCAAAAATATGGTAATAAAATAAATCTGAAAATATGGCAAGGTTGTCTATACTATACCATACTTGATACTTTACGTTGAATAACCGTCAGCATTCATATTTCGTAAGTTAGTCAAATTTCAAACGTGGTGTTAATTATATGTGATATAAGTGTTTGTGTGATACAAAATAATATTATATATTATATTTAATAAAGTATAATTTTTCAATAAAATATTAAATTTAAAATCATTCTTTATAATTTAGAATTTAATAAAATTAGTAATATCTAAATATAATAAAAAGCTTAATTGAAGTTGTATGTAATTATTATTATAATTATTATTAAATAAGATTATAGAAGAAGTTTAAGAAGTATGTAATTGAAATCACCAACAATTCTACAAAGTTTATGAAATAGTTAATTGAAATCATTTTTGAAATTATATTGAATTAAGTAATTGATTAGTGCTCATTAATAAAAAATTTATTATTTAATATTTAAATTATAAAATAAATTATGTATAAATGTAATATTTGTGAATTAGTTTTAAGTAATTATGTAAATTATTATTGTTAAGCTGAAAAATATATATTATAATTAAAAAATTAATTTGTTTTCGAATTACACTTTTTTTGCAGGGAAATACAACATCGTTGAAATAGTTGAAAATGGGATTGTAAATCACACTTCTTTTGTAGAGAAGTCACACTTTTTTTGTTGAAAATCCCACATTTTTGTTGAAAATCACTCAAAATGTGATAGTAAATTACACTTTTTTGCAGGGAAATTCACACGTTTAAGATAGTAAAATTTTTACACATTTTTAGTGTGAAAGTTAACAAAATTATGGTCTGTTGAATTTCACTACAATTAATGTAGGTGGTTAGGTTGCCTACATTAATTGTAATGAAATTCAACAAAATTTTTTAGAGTGTACTTACTCTATTATTACAATGAATTCTTTACTTGTATATTTCACATTAACCACATGCTACTTTTTTAAATTAAGACTGAGTATGTTTCATCGTTAGATTTTATATAGTAACACTGTATTGTATTAGAAAAAAGTCAATTTGGTTTTTTAATTCATATATTTTTATTTTGCAAATGTCGATTTTTCACCTAGTTGACCAAACTTGGAATTTTTGTACCGGTACCGTGGACAAACTTAAACTTAAACTTAAACTTAAACTTAAACTTAAACTTAAACTTAAACTTAAACTTAAACTTAAACTTAAACTTAAACTTAAACTTAAACTTAACTCAACTCAACTTAATAACATTTTACTGCATTTAGTGCCACTTCATTCTGTTTTATTATTAGGTTTTGCGTATATAATAAGCACGATTAAGCATAAAAAAAAATTAAATGCAATTAAATGCCCTTGCATTGGCACAAAATTAGCTGTCAAAAGCATTATGGGTAATGTTATCGAAGCAACAATTATAATTGGCAAATACAAAATGGAACATATTTTAATAACACACATAACAATAATTGCCAAGATGCGCCAATCCAATTAAAACGATGACAGTTCCCTATTCATTTGGTATTTTCCATGACAATAAATAAAGCCCAGGGACAATCTATGCAAATACATATGTGAATTGGATTTAGAAAATTCATGTTTTTCTCACGGACAATTACTGTACTTTGCCTGTTTGAAAACCATCCAATTTAATTATTTATACACAGGAAGGAAGGCCAACCAAAAAATATTGTTTATGAATTAGCAGTACAATAATCTATTTTTAATTAATTACAAATATTCGAATAAAATAATTATACACATACTTATTTTTCATGAATTGTCTTACAGTTTTGTATTTGCAAATAAATAAAAATAACATTATTTTTCACTTAACTCTATATTTCATTTCAATAAAATAGGTTTTTTTTTATAATGATTATTATTTTATTTTTTTCCCGAATCTGCTCTTTTGATATTCCTAGATTCTTTGGTACATATTTAATTTACTATAAAAAATTTATCTTATATTATTAATTATTATAAACTATTATTTATTTCATAAACGCAGATAGTAACTAATAAAATAATATTAATAAATAGCACCTAGTATAATTCCGAAAACATTTCTATTAAAACCATTTAGTCAAATAACTTCAAATTTTACTTATTTATTTTATTCAATTTATGCAGTGCTCATTCGTCATGCTCAACGGTTTTTTGTGTGTAGTTGTTTATGTTTTTAATATAAAATAGTAAGTTCGTAAAAATGTCCCATCTTAACTTTGATATTCATACGATCAAAGTACTTTTGTGTATCTCTATATTAATTGTATTTGGTTCAACTATACTTACTGATGTTTTCCAGTAGTGTTGGTGAACGAAATATTTCACTAATTTTAATTTCATAAAAACAGTAAAAATATATTAATGCTGACAAAATAAAACGTTTTTAAGGACAGAATTTTTTTTTATTTACTATTTCACAATCAAAATAACATAACAAAAAAATAATTCTATTTCGATCAAAACCAATGCCGTACGATCTACAAACAATGTTTAAAATTATAAAAAAAAAAGTTTTTTCAAATCATTTTAATAGTTTGTATATAATTTAAGATGACAGCGACCAACTTTTGTTGTTGTCACCCGTTTTGGATAACTAATTTGTACACAATTTTTATCTGTTTTCTATAATTAAATTTAATATATTTAAATCACTTTGTTACTGTTGATTAAACATCGAGAAAACTAAGGCAATAATGACAAACAACAGTGATAGTCAACCAATAACAGTGAGTGAACAACAGATAGAATACATAGAAGAACTCAACTACCTGGGGAACATCATAACATCAAGAGGAGGTACAACAGAAGATGTCAACAGCCGTATAAATAAGGCAGAAGAACATTTGGGAGTCTTATGAAGATATGGCGGAGAAACCAAATATCGAGAACAACAAAGCTAACAATATTCAGAGCATGTAAAAGTCAACATTAATATACGGCAGTGAAACATGGCTCACTTCGGTCAGCTACCGATAAAGGGATAAAGACCGATAAACAACAGATAAATGGGAAAAAATGGAAATTAATAGGTCATACACTAAAGATATCCGAAAATTATATAGCTAGAAGAGCTCTAGAGTGGAATCCACAAGGACAAAGGAGACCCGGCAGACCATACAACACATGGAGACGCACAATTCATCAAGAATTAATAATCAACAATTGTACTTTGGACTACATCAAGGAAGTAGCATCCAACAGAGAAAAATGGAGGATCTCCTATTAACGTTGAATTATAATTGATTTATTCCCACGGGAGTACAATAGGAGAACAAAACACTTTGTATTTAAATTCATCATCATTGTCATGTAACCCTCCCATCCGTGTAGCATAGGGCATTTTAAAAATTGAATTACAAAGCGTACATTAAAGAGTGAACCATACCATTTTCAGAATGGCATCAATTGTAATAAAAATAACTTTCATTAACTCATCGCCATTAATTTGAATGTGAATTCTTTTAACTTTTCTGAATTTATTACGAAAAAATAAAATTAATTTGTTTATAGTACATATTATAGTATTTTTACTTTTATTTAAAAACCCTTATACTTCTACATAGTATTATATACTGACTTCTTGCGATGACATATAAATTCGGTCTCGTACTTGGCATCTTAAATGATAAATTCTTAATTTTTTCACACAATGAATTATGATTAATGATTTTTTGAACCTGTCATAAAAAAATAATAATATTTTATAAATTAATTATAAGAATATTAGAAGAATATTCATAGCTCCTACAAAGATTCAAAGTGAAAATTGAACATGTTATGTTGATTCGCAAAAATATGAAGAACAGCATAAGGAGAAATATAAATGATGGCAAAATGACTGTTACTAATCGTTAAGTCATCTATGATTTATGATACAAAAAATTCACTTCAAGAATTATGGCTCATCAATGATGTCCATACTACAAAGTACTAAAAAATTTTAATATGATAAAATAAAGAAAAAGGTAATAAATATATTACATTATATTCAAAATGAAATTATGTTATTCTCTAAATTTATGAGTTAAGCCTTTAAGTAATTATTATACAAGGATATTCTTTCTTTCTTTTTTTTTATTCCTCTTATATATATATATATATTGTATCACTTAAAAGACTTTATATTAATAATTAATATAAAAGATAAATTTTCTTTTGTAACTCCAAATTGTAACTTCTGTATTTTGTTAAAGCTTTTATCTACAATGAAGGGAACTCTCACTTATAAAACTACATACGAGTTTGTTTTTCTACACGATTATTCCTTTTTTTTACTCGCATAGTTGGGATTGAATTAAAAATTGTTCTTTTGTTAAGATTAAATCTTGGGAATACCATAGAGTAATCATATAAATAGAGTACATTATTTATCTGCACATTATTTATTTATTTCTTGTTTAGATCAAACAGATTACAATTAGGTCTTAAGCTAAAAAAAAAAAATAAAAAAGACAAACAAAATAGAAGAAAAATAATTAATATTTAACAAAATTATTCTAAACTAAAGTACTCTACAATTGAAGGAAATGGGAAAACTAGAACTACGTAATAACCATAGTGTGATGATAAGAAAATGTGTTTTACTTTTTTTTTGTAACCATATATCTGTTCTATTAAAGCTCCAACTCAAATATTCAATTCCAAGAGAATTGTAGCAATAAAGCCTTTTTAATTTGACTTCCACTTAATGAAAGATCAATGTAGCTTTTATATTTATTGCATAACATAAACATCCTATTAATGGGTTCAAACTTCCGGTATTTTGTTCGGTGATAAAGGGTATTAAAAATGTTCTCTGAGCGAAACTGTGTACTAGTATTGACATGGGCATTCACCATACTTTTAATGTACTGTGAATAGATTTCGTTTTTCATAACTTGTAGTATGAAGAAAATATGTGAAATATCTCTTCTAGATTCCAAAGAGATTAAGTTAAGTAACTTTAGGCGATTTTTATAAGGGGGTAGAATAAGAAGGTCAGCCCATGGCAGTCTACGTAACGCATACCTCAAAAAAGCATTCTATCAATATTAATATTATAGTGTGGTGACCACACTTGGCTAGCATACTCAAGATTGGGACGAACTAGTGAGATATACAATGATCTGTTCGCCCATCTCTTAATGCAACCCAACATAGCTTTATTAATAATTGGGTTGATGTGCTCATTGAAAGACAGTTTCTCGTCAAACTTTACTCCCAGGTCCACTATATATAATAACACTATCGCTGAAGGAATAGTTAGCAGCAATTGGTCTTAAGCGACGAGTAAAAGAGATGACATTACATTCGTCGATATTTAGTTTTAAATTGTTAACTATGCACCATTTCATGAAGGTCATTTTGAAGCAAAACTGTGTCATTTGATGTGACAACTTCTCTAAATATTTTCAAATATTTTCATATCATCCGCATAAATTATAACGCTGCTGTTTTTAATTAACGAGGGTAAATCGTGGACGGAAATGATGAAAATTAACTGCCTTGCGGAACACCAGAATTAGCATGGAACGTACTGGAAATGGCATGTTTAAAGAGAATATTGTAGAACCTATTCGATAAGTAAGATTCTATCCATTTTAATAGGAATGTTGGGAATCCTAGTTTGTGAAGTTTTAGCTAAATAATACTATGAGGAAGGAGATCAAATGCCTTAGTTAAATCAGTATAGACGATATCAGTCTGGAAACCAGCTTCCATCGATTTAAGAAACATGGAACATGATTAAACTAATTTTTTTACGGTTGATCTTCCCTTCATAAAACCATGTTGATTAGGCACAAGTAGAACAGAACATTCGCTATATATAGCATCATACACCTTAAGTTCAAAAACCTTTGGTATACTTGACAGTTTAGCTATTGGACGATAGTTTGCGATGTCATTTTTTGGACCCTTCTTGTGAATCGGTTAGATATAGGCATTCACGTAGAACAGTATTTGTTATTCATTTTTTTCTAAAAATCCCGTCCCATTTTTACTCAAAACACGAAAATCCGTCCCATTTTCACCCCAAAACACTCAAATATAATTTTCGAAACTCTATAATTTTTACTCAAAATTTCATACAGTGCCTTTATACTTCTAGCCTATTCACAGAATGATTTTTGCGGGAATTTTCTCGAATTACAATTTCGTTTTAAGTTTTGTTTTATTTTTGTGTATAAAGTTTTGCTCTCCCAGTGACTAGACTAGGAGTATAGAGGCATTGTTTGATAATTTAAAGAGTATACATACATTCGTATGTACTTTTGATTTATATGATGAGTGTATATGGTATATTTGTTCACCATATATTTACATATCTAATTCAATATAAATAATAAATATAGAAAAATGTAAACAAAAAAACACAATTAATCGCAAAGATAATGAATGATTAGATACATATAGTAATAGATCAATGATAGAATCACATAATCCAGAAAAAGATTCTAAAAATAATAGTAATAAAAGAATAAAATTTATTAGTTATGAATTACAAATCGTGAATAGTGTACGGAATACCGTTTTTTTTTTTTTAAATCACAAATTTCATAAATCACATTGAGCAAGTCCAAATATAAAAATATTAATTCTTCAAATTTTAACAATTAAATCAAAATAACAACAAATACAGCAAAAATCTTGAATTCTTTCAATTTCTAAAAAAAATTCAATACTTTGAGATGTAATATTATTTGTGGTGAATACTATACCTATTGAAAGGATAGGTATGTATAGTTTTTTATATACACGTTGTGTAATTTTTAATTTTTATCACATATATACACATTCGCATATATACTTTTTGAGTACCTATACATACAACTTTTATATGGTTGACACTGTTGGCAGCATAATTGCAAAATAAAATGTGGTTTGTAGGTACACAAATTTTTTTTTATTTATGAGTACAAAATACATTGCGCTCAACTTATAAGCAGTCAAAAATTGAGTAATATTATTTTGAGTGAACACAGAATTTTGATATTTGAAAGAGTGACTAGCAAATTTTATTCTACGTGAATACTCTATTTATATGATTACTCTATGGTAATACTTTGAAATCTATTCATTTTGTTTTTTTTTTTTTTAGTTCCAAAACTATCGGAATAATATGCTAGCTGCATTTACACAGAAATAGATAATGAACCTAAAAGGTTCAAAACATCATCTATCGATCTTATCTTCATTCGGTTTTATTTCTGTGATTATCACATTCTATTCTAAATTAATTTCAGGGACAAATTGAACAAAAGTGTTCACTACTTCAATGTTCTGAGCTGTATTCTAACCGAATATCTTCTACCCCTTTTACAGTTACAGTAGGAGGTCTGAATTAAACGATTTTTTTTTTGTTTCAACTCACTTATTTTAATTACGTTTAAAAAATTAGAGTTTTTTTTTGTAAAATCGTCGTCTGAAAATTGATTGATTTTTTTGAAAACTGTTTTGCCCCATACGCCAAATTGTTGTTTCGAGATAATCGCAACTTAAAGTTCAGTATCCTACTACACGAAAAACAACCGATAAAATTTTTTGAAATCCTTAAAGGATATTACATGAAATTTAAATTTTAAAATTTAGTCAGTTTTTTGTAACTTTACAGAATATGTACCTAGGTAAAATTAGGGAAAACTAGTAACATTTTGTACGTTGAGCAAAGCAATATTAACGAAGTTTATCACATTTTGCATTATTTTGTGTTACATAGAACAAACGATTATTGAAGAAAAAGAACAAATAAATTAGAAATTTTTATTAAATTTTATTAATTTTATAAATAAAAACATAACTATTAACTTTGGTGGGGATCAGGCCCTCCAAATTTTTTCAAAAAGTGTTGTGATCAGAGACCAAGATGTGTACCAAATTTTAATTAACCTAGCCCTGTATTTTCTGAGATATAAATTTTAGTCCAAATAAGGGCCTCGGCGGAGACCAGGTCCCTCAAATTTTGATCAAAAGTGTTGTCACCGGGATCAAAGCTGTTCTTAAAACTTCAAGTATCTAGCTCATCGGGAAGTCTAAAATCGGTTGCAAAATTTGTACCGAACAAGCAAACAAACTGCCAAAGCGAATGTAATAAAAACGTATTAAATAAAAAAACACGAAATTTTAAAATAAAATTTCAAGTAATGATCAAAAACCATAATAACAAAATAAATATATGAATATAATTTAAAATCAAATTTAAACTTACCTTATGATAGTATGATCCCACAAACTTGATGGCGGTAAAAACATGACACTTTCAAAGTTCACAAGTATAATAAACTGATCATTTAATCACAAATTTATCTAAACAAACACACGAATAAAATTGTATATCCATAGAGCATACAGTATATATGTGGGTTCATATTTTCGTTGTATATGCCCTATACACTAAAAATTGTCGTATAGGGCAAAACAATATACTTACATTTTGATATAAAATTTGATATGTAGTAAAAATCTATTTGGATATCTCTGAAAGTACTACAGCTAGGAGAAAGCAGATAAGTGCAATGAACACAGCACCTTTTAAACCCCCAGAAACAAGTTCTAACTCCAAATCGACGCTTTGACGTATGGAGCAAACCAATATTCAGACGACGAAATGTTATATATGAGCCTGTACATTATTTATAATAGTGTTTAATTCTAGGCACTGAAAATCAAATATATGAATAAGGAAAAAATTGAAATATGTATCTTCATAAAATGATAAAAATGTGGAATAATAAAAATACATAGATCGAATATGGATTTTTTTGGTAAAAAAAATAGTATAAACAGCAAGAAAATATCTTATTAGAAATTAAGTCTAAAATCAGTTAAAATAAAGTAAGGTTCTGCCGTTCTGCCTTATTAAAAAATAAAAAAAGTTGTTTAATTCCCAAAAAGTTCGAGAGAACTTAACGGTTATAACAGGAGAATTTTTGATAATTTCGCCTAAATATATGCTATAATATTATTTGATTTTCGTATGGTTGTTGGTTGTATATCGAACAGAAAAAATAAAAAACTTAACAATAACATAAATTGAAGAGGGTTAAAATTTGTAATAATAATAATAATAGGTAGCTATTCGAATTTATTTTACAGATTAAAAGTTAATTCCAATATAAAATTAAACGTCTTTTAGTTTATTACTAAAAAGTTAAAAAAAATTTAACTTAGTAGAAAAAATAACTTTTTGTTATCTGTCGAAAAATACTTTGCTACCAATACTTTGATAACTTTTTTAATTCTTTATGTTATTTTTAGAACTTAGTACACTTTTTTTAATATATTTAATTTTTAACATACTTTTTATGTTTAAAAGATATACAAACAACTTTATTAGAATTAATTTATTAAAAAGTGTGAAATAATAAAAACTTATCTGGCAAATTTACGTTTTAATTGAATGAAGTAGTTCAAAAAGTAAAACAAATAAAAATTATTAAAGAGAACAAATATTTAAGGTTGCATTCTTGTATTAAACCCAAACGTACTTTAGGTACCTTTATTATCTTCTGATGATATTTCGAGAGTTTCATTTTTAATTAGTTTGAATATTATTTTCTTTGATACTGAAAACAATTAATTTAAATAAAATAAATTACAATTTCAGATTTTCATATAATTATAGCGTCAGTTTTTCAAAAATAAAGTGCTCTTAACTATATCATAACAAAATAGTCAATTAATAATATAAGATACCATACATACAGATATTTTATTTTTTTTATTTTTAAAAATTAAATCTATAAGTGGGAAAAAAATTTCAACCCTATCCATAGTTTTGCAAACGCGATAGAACTCTAGTAGCGTCCTTTTTTCTTCGGAAATCACGTGTTACAAAACCAACTACTGTTACTAAACATGCACACTCAACCATATCTTGACCAATATTTTCAACTGAAGAAAAAGTAATATAATTGGATTGAACACTTATAACCCGCAAAGTTATTTGGTTTAACCATAGAGTAATCATATAAGTAGAGTATTCACGTAGAACAAAATTTGCTAGTCACTTTTTCAAATATCAAAATTCTGTGTTCACTCAAAATAATATTACTCAATTTTTAACTGCTTATAAGTTGAGCGCAATGTATTTTGTACTCATAAATAAAAAGATTTTGTGTACCTACTACTTATGAACATATTTATTTGTTATTATGCTGCCAACAGTGTCAACAATATAAAAGTTGTATGTATAGGTACTCAAAATTGTATAGTTATATGCGAATGTGCATGCTACACTATAAACATATTTCTTTATTTCGCTGCTCGCATTTCTACTTTACTTATGTGATAAAAAATAAAAATTACACAATGTGATAAAAATATATACATGCATTTAAAGTCCTTTCAATAGACCACAAATAATATTAAAAATCAAAGTATTGAATTTTTTTTTAGAAATTGAAAGAATTCAAGATTATTGCTGGATTTGTTGTTATTTTGCTTTAATTTTTAAAATTTGAAGAATTAATATTTTTATTTGGACTGGTCAATGTGATTTATGAAATTTGTGATTTCAAATTTTATAGAAGAAAGGGACAAAAAAATTAATGTTGGTTTTGTAAAATTAAAAATAATTCAAATTAATTTCTATTGAAAAGTATACTGAAAAGCAGGTACCTACATGTATTTTTAAATTTTCAGCAATTTTGGTTTTGTAAATTTTGTCTGTTTCTTACCGTAGATAATAATATGAATAGTATATATATGAATACATAATATAATTATGAATACAAACAAACAAACAAGCTATCAATTTAAAAAAGTAAGTAAAAAAAATAAAACTTGACATTTTATTCTTTATATGGATTGTTGGCTGTTTTTATTTCTTCAGAAATTATTTCATCTGAAATAGAAATACGATTTTTAACCAACTTCTGAGAAAAGAAAACAAAACGGTATTCCGTACAAAGTTCACGATTTGTAATGCATTACTAATAAATTTTATTCTTTTATTAGCATTATTTTTAAAAAATTTTTCTAGATTATGTGATGCTATCATTGACCTATTATTGTATGGATACAATTTCATTCATTATCTTTGCGATTAATTGTGTTTTTTTGTTTACATTTTTCTATATACATATATTTTTTGTATTGAATTAGATATGTAAATGTATGGTGAACACATATACGATATTACGATATACACTCTTCATATAAATCAAAAGTACATACGTATGTAAATACTTTTCAAATTATCAAACAATGCCTCTATACTCCTAGCCTAGTCACTGGGAGAGCAAAACTTTATACACAAAACTAAAACAAAACTTAAAACGAAATCGTAATTCGATAAAATTCCGAAAAAATCATTCTGTGAATAGGCTAGAAGTATTGCGGCATTGTACGAAATATTCTTCTCAATAAAAAAAAAATTTTGAGTAAAAATAATTGAGTTTCGAAAATTATATTTGAGTGTTTTGGGGTATTGAGTGAAAATGGGACGGCATTTTCGTGTTTTGAGTAAAAATGGGACGGCATTTTTAGAAGAAAATGATTAACAAATATTGTTCTACGTGAATACTCTACTTATATGATTACTCTATGGTTTAACACAAAACTAACACATTGGACCCCATCTCAATATTCGGAGGTGTACGTATTCAGCGAACTAAATACCTGAATATTCTGAGCATACAGTTAAATATGAAAATGATATAGAATGACCATCATTTTCAAGACTGCCGTGAGAAGTTCGGCTTATTTTTAGTCGCTTCAAATCTTACATCACACCCAAATTGGAATACATTCACGCTGGTGAATCACCAAAGCGTGCCATACCATTTATCGTTACAACCCCAATATAACGTGCTCCCTCATTGCACTTGAAAATCGTCTGATTTAAACCATTTTGCTTATTTTATAGATGTAGGTTTAGACTCTTGTTCAGACGAAATAAAAACTTTAATGCATCTCAAAAATTTCCACAGAGAAACAAAAGAGTACCCAATTCTTCACAGTTGAATTTCTTAGGTGACTCAAAACTGGCTATAAAATGAAAAACTGAAGTTTTCATTTGCAGTAAAATTTTGTAAACATCTCGAATATGGAACCGTATTTCAACAAAAATGTTGCCACAATACCAAAATATACCTTCATACAACCTACAAAACTTCAAGAGAGATGTTAACAAATTTATTCAAAGTATCTCTCTTGATAAAAGGAACATTTTTATTTCCCCAACTCTTAACAAGCTGTTCATTCGTGTATAAAGCTATTGTTTGAAATTCGATATTTGACTAAACTTAAAAAAAAACAACCTAAATAGCTAATGGCAACGGTTATTGTAGAAATGATCTAAAACTTTTTAACTAATACATAATTTTAAATTTTTCTTATCGCTCTCCCAGTGACTACACATTTTCTCAAAAATATTTTATGCTAAATGTTTAACATTTAACTCTCCCTAACAAAGTTAAAAATCTTTTATAAAAATTTAATCTGTGTTGAATTTGACATAGTCTCAAAATGTATTTGTTTTTTGTAAATTAATGATTTTCTTCTTTGATACAACCGGTTTTAACCTATAGCTCTGAAGCATGGACAATGACAGCTACAAAAATATTTTCAGGTCGTAGCAAATAAGTTGGTTGAGGAAGTAAGTACAATGGAATATTCATTATTATGGTAATAGTTTTTGATTTAACATATTGTATGTATTTGATTGATGGTAAATAATAAATATTAAGACTAAGTCCCGTAATTGAATACATAACCTTGTGCAACCAAAGTCTATTTACTGTTTCTAAAGAATCTTCAGATTTTAAATTTTTTAATCATTTTTCAAGCTCTAATAAGGTTCCTTGAATATACTAGTACAAAGCCCCAATGGGTTACCTTAATTAACTTGGAGGTTATCATAGTAGGACTATGATTTGCCTCCAAAGTAATATTATATATTTTTGATATATGAAAATAAATAATAAAATATAGCCCAGCCCATCTTTTTTTTTCAAACAAAAACTTGTAGAGTTATAGCAAAAAGTTATGGCAAAATTTCTTTCTACAAACAAGACAGTTTGCTGACTGCAGACTGTTTAGCAGAATGATATTTAAAAATATAAAATAATTGTTCAATTTTAACGAAACTAATTTATTTTTCTCTGTATATTTTTTATCAGAAGTTGTAGTAATAAAACCTGTTACAGAAATTCGTTCATAGGTCGAATTTAAAGAATGTGAAATCATATTCCCTCAGTTGTGTTTCCCCATCCAACAACGGTTTAGTTGATTGCATTGATAAAGGCATTGATAAAAAGAAAAAAATATTCCCCATTTAAGCAAACAAGTAATAAAAACATTTGAGGAACATTCACGCCATACCGGGGTTGAACGTTGCATAATTTTATTTTACAACATTTTTGTTTGTACAAAATTTAGATATTTTTTATTTTTATTATTGGTATCTACTTCAATATTGTAAATTTATGTTAAAAAATATCCTCAATAATATTTATTCGAGTAGAAATGTACATAAATATTTTGCAATAGTAAAAAAAAAAGGAATTTTCAGCAAACAACCATTTTCGCATTTAAATCAAAATTGATTGCCATATTGATTTTCAACAGTAGGTATTGCTATTTTCAATTATACACGTTATAATAATCAGGTGTTTTAGTACATACTTATAGGTACCTAGATAAGATACATAATATAAAATAAAAAGTTAATATCAATTTTCCACACAAATTTAAATTTTTACTCAAATATGTATATTGTAAAACACCTGAAGTGTACACAAACATTTTGATAGCATTTGATGCCGGGATGAATATTAAAAATATTTGTTTTGAATAATATTATTTATTATAAAAGTTAAACTAAGTGAAAAATATTATGTTTTTAAGAAACATAAAATCATGAATAAATTTACAATTGAAATGAATTGTTCGAGCTATTGAATGTTATAAAATTATGACTATAACATTAATACTGAAGTCTGTGATTTATAGCGCCGGAGTTACCCGGCGTTGCCCGAGAAAATTTAAAGTTCCTAGAATTTTTTCTTCGTTTTTAGTTTGAAAACGGAAGTATTATGTGATGTTTGTCTGTTAGTAAGCTAACTGTTAAATGTTTTTATATGTAATTGTTTTTTTTTTTTTTTTTTTTGGGAAGTTTGAAAACCAATACAAAAAATACACGTCCGTGCTTCTTTGTATTGGTAAAACCTTATATCAAGCTGCGATTCTAAAGTTTTTTTTTGTAGTTTTAGTACGGTTAAGTTCAAGGCAAATATTTCTAAAAAAAAATTTTTTTTCTTTATCTATACTTATAAAAGGGAAAGTTTGTTTGTTTGTTTGTTTGTTTGTTTGTTTGTTTGTTTGCTTGTTTGTTTGTTTGTTTGTTTGTTTATTTGTTTGTTTGTTTGTTCGCTATACACGCCCACAGTTTTAAAGATAGAATTCTGAAATTTTGCACAGTTATTCATGGTACCGGTATGCAAATAACGCGGTACTTTACAAAGCCATCAGATGACAGGTTCGGGTTGCTGCCGTACAACTCTTACCAAGACTCAGGAATATTTTAAAAACCATGTGTGTGACAGATATGAAAATTTACATTTAGATTCTCTTTCACAAATAAAGAAATTCAACTGTTACCGATTTCGAAAATTTGAACTGGTTCGGGTTGCTGCCGTACAACTCCCAGCACGTACGTCCCGGGACTATTTCAAAAACCAATTGTGTTACAGGCATGAAAACTTACACTTAGATACTCTTTCACAAATAAAGAATTTCGATTTTTACCGAATTAAAAAATTTGGGCTGGTTCGAGTTGCTGCCGTACAACTCCTAGCACGTACGTCGCAGGACTATTTCAAAAACCAATTGTGCTATAGGCATACAAACTTGCACTTTGATACTCTTTCACAAATACAGAAATTCGACTGTTACCGATTTCGAAAATTTGGACTGGTTCGGGTTGCTGCCGTACAACTCCTAGCACGTACGTTTCAGCAATATTTCAAAAACCAATTGTGTTACAGGTATAAAAACTTACACTTACATACTCTTTCACAAATAAAGAAATTCGACTGTTACCGATTTCAAAAATTTGGACTGGTTCGGGTTGCTGCCGTACAACTCCTAGCACGTACGTTTCAGGAATATTTCAAAAACCAATTGTGTTACAGGCCTGAAAACTTTTACTTAGATACTCTTTCACAAATAAAGAAATTCGACTGTTACCGATTTCAAAAATTTGGACTGGTTCAGGTTGCTGTCGCACAACTCCTAGCACGTACGTCGCAGGATTATTTCAAAAACCAATTGTGCTATAGGCATACAAACTTGCACTTAGATACTCTTTCACAAATAAAGAAATTCGACTGTTACCTATTTCGAAAATTTGGGCTGGTTCGAGTTGTTACCGTACAACTCCCAGCACGTACGTCGCAGGACTATTTCAAAAACCAATTGTGTTACAGGCATAAAAACTTACACTTACATACTCTATCAGAAATGTTTCAAAAAAAAAATTGTGTTACAGACTTGAAAATTTATTCTTAGGTATTCTATGAAAAATAAAAAAACATGTATTGTCCTGAAAAACTATTTTTGAATTTAGGAATCAGTATAAAATTTTTATTAATCAGAAAATACTGCAGAGTGTTCCAGGGGGTCCATGTGTACAAATCGATAGATACAGTTATCGATGAAAATGAAGTTGTTCCTCCTCATCAATTGGGATTAAAAGTAGTAGCTTCAATAGTGCTTCTACGAAACTTGAAGAACCCAAAACTACGGTACTAGATTAAGAATAAGAACTTGGCATCCTAATTTCATTTAAGTACAAATTTCAATTGATTGTGGAAAAGGCGAACATATCTTTATTTCAAGAATACCTCAACAGCAAGGAGCGTATTTGCTTATACTTCATCAGAAAAGATCACTAAAATATTGTTTACAAAGAAATAATTTTAATATAAGTATAGCTTATAAGTTGGAGTATTGTTGATATTTTTTTATCGTAGTGAAAAAAAATATTAGAATATTTTTGATAAACCAATTTTTTTCAATTCGATTCATAAATCAAACTTCATTGAAATAAATTCGATTCATTTTGTGGTCGACCCGGACAACGTCGGGTAACTTTGCTAGTTATAAATAAAAATGAGAATTTTGTTTTGCTGTTTTCCTAACTTATTTTTCTCTTCCTCTCTAAAAATAATAAAATAAAACAAAATTTAAAAACTTGCTTTTTGAATGACTATCACCAATAAATTACCAATATTAACTGCACTAAAAAGGGTCAAATAAATAAGCTAAATTCAAGCTCCATTAGAAAATTATATATGGTCTGCATAACATATGAAATTCAAGTATTTTAAACCCACTTCCTGTTAAGTTAGGGACTTGACATTTTACCTTGGATCCCGATTACGGCAGTTTCTGCCAAATTTGTTGGACCTTCTTTCCGCCAAGGCTCTTTTGAACGAAAATTCATATCTCAGAAACTGGACCGATTTGGTTCCAATTTAATACACATATGTATGTTCGGTTCCAATGAAAACTATTTTTCTTATTAGAAAATTTGAGGGACCTGCGGAGCTCGGAGTCATATGACAGCTACCCGAATCATTCAAAATTTCGAAAAAATGTGAAAGTCATATTTATTTATTTTTGAGAGAGTACCCAAGTAACACCAAATAACTATTAAGTTAAATATCTCCATACCAACGTCGTTATAACGTCGTAAATTTAAAAAAAATAACTTTATAGTGAAAAATGTAAAAGTTACAATTTATCCGTCATTACAACTACAATACGACGTTTTATTCTATCAGTTGTCACAAAGTTATTTTATATCTACTTCACAACTTTTTTTACATTTTATAACTATGACGCAACTATTAAAACTTAAGTGTCTGAAATAACGTTATACCGACGACTTGCTTATAACGTCGTTATATCTTATATTTTATAACCATTATCCGACTACTCTACTCAACCGGCTATAAATTGACCAAATTAGAATAAAAGAGATAGGTAGATTATATTTTAACAATAATGTTGTCTTTTTTTCTCTCACTATAATTAAATTATAAATATGTTAATGTATTATAATTTTATAAATATGAATTTATTATTGTAAATGATAATTATTGGAAATATTTTCACGAAAATTGTGCAGTATATGACATCTTTTTGCAAACGAATGAAGATTTTTCGTGAAAATAAACATTTTATTGAACTAAAAATTTATGGGCCTTAAAATTTGTTTAAATTTAAAAATTTTTAAGATTATAAAAAATATATTTTTTCTTATTATTATTTATTATTTGCTCAGATCCATTTAAAATTTTGTTTAAAACGGGGATTGTTTATACGTCATACGTATCATACTGACATACGTTTTTATATAATGTAGTTTTCTGTTCATAACTTTTTGGTTATTTCTTGGTCATTTTTAGGATATTTATAACTTCCACAGTTCCACCATTTTAAATATGGCGAAAATTATTATTGCAAAATATATTTTGTATGAGAAAATAAAAAAAAAATGTTTAGCTTTTAATTCCAAATTTAATACTAATGCGAGTAAATTGCTTTCATTATTTTAATAAGGGGATTGTTTTAAACAAAATTTTAAATGGATCTGAGCAAATAATAAATAATAATAAGAAAAAATATATTCTTTTTAATTCTAAAATTTTTTAAATTTAAACAAATTTTAAGGCCATAAATTAGTTCAATAAAATGTTTGTTTTCGCGAAAAATCTTTGTTCGTTTGCAAAAAGATGTCATATACAGCACAATTTTCGTGAAAATATTTACAATAATTATAATTTATAATAATATATTCATATTTATAAAGTTATTGTAACTTAACATATTAATAACTTAATTATAGTGAAAGAAAACAGGACAACATTATTGTTAAAATATTTTAGAAATAAAAGTTTTTTTTTGTTAAAAAATAAATACATACACTGCATATAATAATCTATCTATCTCTTTTATTCTAATTTGGTCGTTTCATAGTCGGTTAAGTAGTCGGATAATAGTTATTTTCACTACGGTAGGACTCAAAAATTATTCCCCAAGACCGTAATAATGACATTATCTGAAAGTTATTTCAATGTCATGTAGCCGACCAGTAGTTATTTAGCCAAGAATAATAGTACGACGTTGTTACAACCTATTTGTGTTACTTGGGTAACTGTGTGCAAATTTTCAACTCTGTAGCACCTTTGGTTTTTGAAATATTTTTGTAAGGTGCTCGGAGTTGTATGACAGGTACCCGAACCAGTCAGAATTTTGGAAAACAACATATCACGGATTCGATTCCAAGTAGTAAAAAACCATCCTGTAAAATTTTGTTGAAATTGGTCCATGCATCTCAGAGGAGTTCTGACACAAACATATATACATACATACATACCAGGCACGAAGCGTCCATATATTGAGTTGAATGAGTGCTTCCCCAAATAAAATATTATTTATTATTTTTTACAACTTAATATAAAATATTAATTTAATATAAAAATTACTTAACTACAAAAATTCAAATCGAATGAAAAAAAATTTCAAGCAAAAATTATATTCATAGAATGATATTAACTACATTATTTATGTATAGAAAATAATTCCTATATAAACATCATTATTTTCTATTACTATTATTCTTTCAATCATACAAGCCAACAAGAGATATTCAACAACCACAAATTTAAAATATTTGAAAATAATGCCTATTAAAAATCATTATTCTATTACCAATATAGCTATACAATTATACATTGCATAATTATAATGACAAATTAAATTTCATTCTGATTCTCCTCATTTACAATATACATACACTCAACACACACTGTCTCTATTTATCAACAGCAACAAAATAATAAGAGAAGCGACAATAAAAAAAATCAAAAGGAAAAAAAATTGATTGAGTTGCTGATATTCATTCCAAATCTACCTTATATAATTAGAAAATATCTGATAGAAAATAGATTATCTAGGGAAACAACAACAAAATATCGCATGACAGAAAATGACATTACAAATAAAAAAAATAGCAGGGAATGAATTAATTTTATGCATTATTGTGGCTGTTGACTTAAAGGAGAATAAATATTTATATAAATAATGTATGTAGTTTTGGGTTTTTTTAGAGAGTGGTAATGATTTGTGTTTAGTAATTCTGTAGTTTTTTGTTATTGAATGCTACATTGTTTATTTTCAGCCATAATTTTGTTTGATGCAGTTTTGAAACAATTAATTTGTAAACAAATTTAAAAATTTAAAACATTTTGTTTTTTATTATTTATAAATAATTATAATAGAAAATTGTAATTGTGTTATTGAAAGAACAAATAATTTTCTGCTAGAAGTTTTGAAGAAAAATTATTAATTGTTAAGGATGGTAAACCAATGCTTGATCTACTAATAACAACAACAATAAAACGGTGTAATCAGCATTTTTCAATAAAATCTTATAATTCGTATACGAGGTATATTTCCAACATTAATATAGAGAATTCATATTCACACTTTTTTACATTGCTTTCTTAAACTCAGAACTTAAATTAAAGTTATATCTTCAGATTAAAATTTTAACAACAAAAACAGTATTTGCGAAATATTAACATTTTTAATTGAAACAGAATTACACAACTCTTTTAATGAATAGTCTAAGCTTTGTTAATTGATAATAACACTTCCTCTATAACAACTATTTCAGTTGAGCGATCGTTTTTCTGCCTAAACAGAATTAAAACTACTTTGAGAAGTAGATGTGAACAATTTTAACTGTCCAATTTAGCAAATATTTCAATAGAAAAGGAAAGCCAAAGCAAACTAATGTTTTCTTTTACAGTGATTCCCCAGTTGAAAATTCCACGCCCCGTCACTGATACATACATACATACATACATACATACATACATACATACATACATACATACATACATACATACATACATACATACAAACATCCTTCTTTATATATAAGATTCATAGTTTTATTATTTTTTAGTGAACACTAATTTCTATGGTAATAATTTTAAAGATTTTAAGTTCATCACTTAAAATAAAATGGAATATCGATACGGATGTATACATATATTTTATGCATACTAACGCTTTTATTCTTTCTCTTTTATATTCTCTTATAATTTTGTTTATTTCTTTACTATCCTCCTTTGTAATCTTCAAATGATTTAAGTTCTGCGAAGTCAATTAGGGTACTTATACCATTATTTTAGCCTTAACTAAAAACAAAACAAGACAACAGAAATGTATTCAAAAAAATTTCAATCACTTGAACTAAGTAAGAATAAATAAATAAATATCTGACAAGTAAAGTTGATTTCCGAAAAAAGGTGATTTAAAAAAAAAAATTTAATACGACGAAAACACATTAAACAAAATGTTATGACTCTATTGCTTTTACAAATATTTAAAAAAAAATATATTAAATATTTTTATAGTTCACACAGAGAAAAAAATGAGCAAGAACCTCATTCTCTATCCTTTATTATATTCTTCATTATAAAAGCAACAATATTTACCTTGAAACACCAAGAATAACAACAATATGTCTAAGAATTGTTTGAAAATAATTATCTTTTAATAAACAACAAATCTGTAATATAAAATAGGGGAATTTAAATTGACTTAGCTAATTCTATGATATGTACGAGTACATATATGCCATGATGAATATGTACAATTATATGAATTAACAATTTCGTAATGGGATGCATAGGTAATGAATCATATACCTATTTGTTTTATCTATTTAAACTATTATATTGTAAACATTTGTAAAATATTTTGTGTTTTAACAAATTTTTCCCTAATTTTGTATAATTTAAAAATAAAAACTCATTTTTCAGGAAATATGTAAGTAGGTTAGATTTCATTTGAGAGTAGATAGTTTCAACTTAGTTTTTATCTTCCAAGTTCAGATTCTCATCGTTGAACATCACACCTTCCTTCAATCCATTAATTTCAAAGACAATGTTTAATTGGAAAATTCCACTAATGAACGAAATATTTTCTTTATGAAGTCCTCACAAACATTTCCATAGCACACTTAGTCATTTTCCAATAAGTTAGATTAGAATAGATTAAATTCTAATAAGTTAAGATTTTAAATTAAATCAAATTATAAAAATAATATAAAAACTTTTAGACATTTTGTGTAAGATTGAAAAGCAATTATTGAAGTGAAAAAAAACGGAAAATAATTGAGGATTAAAATAAAATAAATGAAATAAAAATAACATAATATAAAATTAGATTAAATTTAAATGAAAGAACTAGCATTAAAGATAGCCATTGATCTTAATAACACTCAATACGCCCTTTAAAAATAAATTATAAAAAATAAAAGATAGCCAATGTACATTTAGTATAAGATGAAATTTATATAGCTTAGTTACAATCTTTTCTAAAAACTCTATTGTTTTTCTTATATAATTCCAAGTCATTGGGAAACACTCTTAATACTTTTACACAGAGATTTTGCATACATATAAAATAGTTTTTTCTTTATAATTTTTATGATATATTTACTAATTTAAATGTGGAAAACTATACCTATTGTAGAGCAACTACTCCTTCATAATAGCATAGTTCCATCTTATTTTTAATGATATACCAACTATTTTTTATAATTTATTTTATCCCAATAGGGGATAAAATATAATAACAAAATGAACTGGACCAAGTCGAAGAACTAATAAAGCATTTTTTTCTCTTTGAAAAGCAAGCGCTCTACCTGATATTAGTATTTCGATATTGGCACTCGTATAAGCAATATGGATAATATTTTCCATATGGCACTCGTATAAACAAAATATAAAAATTAGTAGTACACGAAATACGCGTATCTATATCATAACCATATCAGTAAAACTAAAAGGAAAATATTCGACTATTTTCGACAATTTATACAAAAATTTTACTCTAAACGCTAGAAAACGAGGTTTTATACAAGCTAAGATTTTTTATAACATAAGTGATTGGTTCATTTGGTTGACCAAATTTAGTTTTATAATATGTACTTAGCTTTGGGACACTTTCTCATTAGTCAAATTTGAAAAGTAATGATATATAAATTATATGAAAACTACACCGAGCAGTATACTATTCCATGAAAATCTAATTAAATTTAACATTTAATTGCATGAAGTCTCCAATTTTAACTAGATTTTAGAATATTATATATTTTTATCTAATAATTAAAGTCTGGGCCCATAGCTATATGTCAAACCTGTAAAATAGCTATAAAATTGAATTCAAGTTATGGGTCAAATATGACACACTATGGAGTATACGAACCAAAAAAGAACGATTATTATTGCTTATTTTTAATTAATTTCATTTATCACATAAAAAAAATAATATTTCAATTTATCGCAATAAATCACGAAAAAATACACATATAAAAATAAAAATTAATGAATTTATATTTTATAAAATAAAAATTAGTAATACCTACTTATATGGTAATAAATAAAATGCTAATAAAAAAAGAAAACTCTTTCTGCCGCTAATTTAGAATTTGGAATTCTATTTCGTTTAATTGTTCCGATTTAATTAATACCTTCTTTTTTTACATGTATAATTAATGGTATTGAAGAGAAATAATTATCGTATACAAGAAGTGATTAACACATTTTGGAATAGGGCAAACTAACCTGATCACAACATTTGATGAAGCGCCCAAATTAGATTCTGTTGCGTGTCTTTTTAAGTCCTCTTGTCCCATTACGACTTTTTATTATATCGCAAAGTGTATATTTTGTTTGATTTTTTAAAATTTGTTCAAACAGTCATAGTATCCTGAGCTATTGTGCTGCCAATATCCTGAGCCCAGTACGACCGAGTATGAGGTGATTTGTGAATAGCTGTATATATAATATAACGATAAATTCTTTTCTATCCTATTGTATTTATAATGAAAGGATGTGAAATATTCTTAGTAGCGGCATATAAATTTGTTTGGTTCACAATAGTTTCAATTTTTTCTTTTTCAAACAGTTAGTTGAATAATATCTCAAGATTTCTTCAGATAATCCTTCTTCGCCGCAAAAATTTATTTCATTATCTTCCAAAGAAGCTTTCATCCAAAAAAAAACTTTTTGTACTTTTCTTTTAACAGTTTTATTTCGGCATCATTGTTATCTAACTTACACAAGTCAGATAACTCAACATCCTCAGCTAAGTTTTCTTCAAATAAAACTGGCATGTTTAAAATATTACTTGACGATACTGAAATTATTTCTCCTTCTGTTTCTCTACCAATTTCATAATTTTCATCCCATTCTTCATCATCATTTTCAAAATCATCTTCGCTTTCACCGCATCCTTTCAATCTCGTAATATTGCCCCAATGTCCCTTTGGTCCAATTTTCGATTTGACATGTTATCTAATTAAAAAAAAATTCTTAAAACTACAAAACTACAACAATTAGTCATATCATCTCCCCAGATAAAATTAAACTGCATGCAATATCAAAATAAAAATACACTCAATTCACTCGGTTGATTGTTATTTTTGAGTACAATATCTTTAAAAACAAATATTCTAGAGCAAAATATATTTTTTGTGTAATGTGTGACACACGATGCAATTAAGGGTTAAACAATAAAGGCAACTCCTTGTTGTTGACCATATTAGAAGAACATTTAAATGGCTATAAATAAATGGAAAAATACATCTTTATCCAATAAATATATGAGTTATATATTATATAATAAACTGTATTCAAAGGCTATTTAAGAAGGCTTAATTCTCCTGACAATGTAAGTAATTTTCCACATAATGAATTGATATGCTAGAAAAATTAAGATAATAAATGCTTGAATAATAACGTTGTTCCCACTTATAATTTTAAAAAAATTACTGTACTGTATATACCTAATGTACGAAAAGGTATTTCTACCTAAGTTACTGTTATGAGCTAAAAAAAAATATGTACACATATTTAGTATATTATTTAGTTTACTTACACAAAAGTAACTGATTGTTATAATAATAACTTTTTTTTAATAGTCAATGGAATTTTTTTGAACTTTAATTTGATTTTTTTTCCACGTCAAAAACCACAAATTTTAATTTTTGATAATCAAATTTCTTTTAATGATATATTTAATTTATCAAATAAAAGTCAAATTTCCTTTCTCTAGTATTTGTTTTTATTGTGCAAATATCGATATTTCGGAAGCAACTTACTTTCTTCATCAGTTCTTGCGATTAATCCACTATTTATTTAAAAAAATCGTATCGGTATACTAAATTTCAAATGAATGCCATTTTATTGAGGACAATTAGTGAAGGCGCACTTTTCGTGGTTGTTCGTGTGCCTTCGTTTTTTTTTTTCTTTCATTCAATCAAACAATTAATTTTTATTTTATGTCTGTATTTTCGTGAAAGAATTTTAATCGGATATTAACTCAGTTGGTCAAAGCGTCAAATTAATAGTTACTCAGAGTTCGATTCTCTGAATTTCTTTAAATCAAAATTTTTTTTTATTACTTTTTGTAAGTTCGATTCTCTTTTGAGTCAAATTTTCTTTTTATTATTTTTAGATTATCGCATTTGGTTTTTTGGATTTTTTGAAAAAAAATTAATTAGTAGGATAACATTAATATAGGTTTCAAAAGAAAATTTAAAAAAGGTAAGTATTTCTTTTTCATATACACGAAATTTATAGCAATTTATATAATTTAACTATTCTTTCTTTTACAGATTAACACATTTTAAAGAAACCTATTCACCAATAACAACAAAGAGATAACTGAAATGATGTGATATATTATTATGTTTATCGAATCTATATTACAATTTTATTGTTCAAATTTATTTCACAGGTTATTTTAATAAAAAGGAAACATTTCTTAATTTATGACTAAAAAGTAAATACATTATAACAAAAAAACATATTTTTTTTTAAAACTTCCTTTTTCGAAGGGTAACACAATTTTTGAAGCACTAAAAAGGTGAAATTAAATTAGGTTAAAAAATGCGGTTAAAAACGTTGAAAAGTGTGTAATTCAAACATTTGACTTCAAGCAGGAGCAAATATTGTTAGATAAAATGTTTGTACGAAACAAACCAGATATATTAACTTGCCATGAATAAGAGCAAGGAGCGTAAATTAAAACTATGCATGTAAAGTATTTTAAACAGTTATCAGGATTGACGTTTCTTAGTTTTAGTAGTGATGCGTGTGTGTTATGCGTTGGATATTTTCTTTAATGTAATTTGAAAATACATACATCATTTATATTTTAATACTAGCTTTGTAACCCGTCATAAATGACGGAAGCAAAATAAATCCTAGTTTCTTTTTTTCTTTCATTAGATTCTTTATTCCGAAATTACAGTACTTATGTTTATATCACTTTTTATTTATTTTTATTTATGTTTATATTGGCCTAACACTAATCTTTTTTTTTTTTTATATAACAGAAAAAGAAGTACCATACCAACAAATTTGTATAAAATGTTTGTATTATTGTATGGTATACTCGTACTCACTTCCATTTAGTTATAATTCGTTAGTTGGGTTCCATTTAGTATAAATTATACCGTATTAGCGTTATTGTGGCCTCTGGGAGAGCAAATTTAAAAATGGGATCTTATTTTCATATAAATTTTGTCTTTTGTATAATGTATAGGAATCTTATTTTGCTATATGAATAAACTGTTATTATGGTATTGTGTTATTTTTAAAAAAATATTCAAAATTTTGTATCTAAATTGGTAAAATTTACAAAAAATACAAAAACATTTTCATCAATAATTTTCAATTTAAAAAAAAACAATGTTTTATTATCCGACGTAGAAGTAGAGTTAATTATCCTACTCAACTTCTATCAAGTTCTATTGATTGAACAGTGAACCTGAACAGTGAAAATAAAATAATAT
This sequence comes from Argyra leucocephala, assembly GCA_963942445.1. Lineage (NCBI taxonomy): Eukaryota > Metazoa > Arthropoda > Insecta > Diptera > Dolichopodidae > Argyra > Argyra leucocephala. The sequence goes on along the minus strand of OZ012681.1, from coordinate 72,893,928 downwards.
TTTTGGAATGGAGCATACAGAACATACAGAATACAGATACAGTAAATAATAAAAAAAAAAAAAAAAAAAACAAAAATAATTTTTTTTGAGTGCAGTGAATTACGCACACAATAATGACAAAAATAAAAGGTAGAAGCAATAAAGTAGTATAATGTATAATATTATACAATACAAATATGCTGATACACATGGATATTATTGTGTATAATTTTAAGTAATAAGAATAACCTTTGAGTGAATTATGTTTTTTTTTTGTGTTAAATACTGTTTGCCTTTTGGTTATTATACCATATTAAACTATTGATTAAATTTCTATTAGTCCTTCTTATTATAAATCAAAAAAATTGTTTGTTTTATTTATATTATTATTATTATTTTTTATTTTTCCTTATTATTTGCGAAGAAGACTAACATTAAAGACTAACATTAAATTAAAAAAATATATTTCATGCAGTGGTATTTTTTCCTGCAAAGGTTCAGCATGGTAGACAGGGGTTAAAAAAAAGCACCAAAGCAATTTGTATATATATGCATTTGTATACATATGTAATTTGTATATGTGTTGGAGCGTTCCGTCGAACTTACAAACATCCAGATAAATGCAGAATAATATATATATAATGTAAATTGAAAAAGTACGATACAAATCTAAACCATCTTACAACCGATTTTCATTATTATTTTTTTTTTAAATGATAAATATTTAAAAAGAGACTAAACTAAATTACATATACATATATGTTTTCAATTTTGTTTAATTTTCAACTAAAAGTAATACAAAAATAAATCAAAGGCTGAAGCTACTAGGGATAAATTGAAATAGTGGAATACAATTCATAATGAAGCTGCTTTTCATAAACTGTTATATAATTTCATTAGTTGTATTCTTTTTCAATTTAAAATTAATTTAAAGTAATTCGAAAATGGAATGATTGAATTTTTTTAAAAAAATTATTTTTTTTAAAAGAACAAAAATATAATATTTATTAAAATCTACATAAAAATCCATCTGTCGGCAAATAGAAAACTAAAATTTAAAGTACTCCAATAAAAAAACAAAACAGAACCTAAATTGTTAATATTTTTATAAAATCTTAGGTTTAATCAGTAAACTGTTCAAAAACGATCCAGAACGATCTAAAGTAAAAAAAAAATTTGTGTTCAGCAGTTTCCCTTAATTTAACTTTTTTGCCCAAAAATGTTCTGATCGTTGTTGACTAAATTCATAAAGGAATTATTAAACCCTAAAAGTAATAAGAAACAAACTGTTCTTAATTGATCTTTTTTGTTCTGAATTTTTTTAGAACGGTTTTTGACAACAACTATTCCGAACAAAAATTTTGTAGGTATGTATATCTTTTTTAATTTGAGCACTTGAATAGAAAAATCAGAAAAATTTACTTCAAAATGGTATACCTACCAGAGTTCTTTATGACTATACGTAGTACGTAGTTCTTATTTCAAAAGGAATTTTCATTTGACTAAGCAAGACATTTTAAAATTTATTTTAAATATCAATATTTAAAATTAAACATACCGATTAATTATTAAAACATTTTAAAAATATAAATAAATAGCGAATATTTGATTTGATGATTATATATGTATATACATAATTAGAAAACTCCCTGGGAAATCTCTGGTCGGGCAAAAAAAAGTAACGTAACTATGTTCGAATCAATCTAGTGTCATTAAATAGCTGATATAATTGGGCATCATATTTTCTCCTTAAAACTCCTTCGTCAAGGCACAGGACCGTAAATTCGATGAAAACTTTTTTTTTTGAAAATACCAAATGTATACTCACTTGCGGTAGGATGAGCGTTTTGTACAGTTAGATTTGATATTTCGAGGACCCAGCTTTGCACCCAGTTGCTTAGAAAAACCGAAGTACTAGCGTTTTACAATTCTTCTTTTTATTTCTACATCGATGTTATTTTTGCAGTTGATATTAGTTCCAAAGTTCGATATCAGAACAAAGCGTTAATTCTTAGAAATTTACCTAAATTGTATTTAGTAAATGGATTTGAAAGGAATTTGAATTTTGCAAATTTTAGAAATCATATTAATAAAGCTTTTAAAAAAAGAAGTGCAATATATATTATAAATAAACTCCTCATGACTTTATGAAGAAACATTTTCAATTACCGGATTTGTAATATAAAAATCGTTCTCTGATAATATCAAGTACAAATTTCAACAATAATTCACTTAAAAAATAAAATTGACATTTTTGGATATTCATTAATCATAAACACATACATAATATCCTTTTTCCTTTCTAACACAATTTTGACAGGACACGTGTAAATGCTTATATATAATATATATATATGTATATATATTAAAGTATATTTTGTATTGTCCAGGTTTTACTTAGATGTATGTCACAATTCAAATTAAATCCCTTATTTTGTGACACACAAATGTTTGCCATTTTGTATATTTTTTTGTTTGTTACTATCAAATTAATTTAAACAAATACATATATATATACGTCATTGATGTGCCTACTCAATGTCATTTTCAGTGAATATCAGTGTCGCTTTATATTTTATATTCTAGTAAAATACAATAAAAACAAAATTAAACATCAACATTTTGTTTATATATTTTTTTTTTGTATCTTTTAAAAAGGCTCCTTTCCGGTTCTGATGCACGCTTAAAAAATTCTTGTCAAATTATAGTAACATAACATAAAACAAAATTTTTATAAAAAAAAATATAAAAAAATATGGTATCGTAAAAAACTCACACCAACCCCCTTGACATTAAAAGTTGAAACATCGAATAAAAACAAGAACAAAAAAGGAATACGTAATATTAACATGGCAATCCAAAAATGAAATTCGTATGTTTTTTTTTTTGCAGAACCTCCTTTACATAATATTCCTCCTTTACATAATTCTTCTTTTGTTTGTTTGTAAATGTATGACACTTTTACAGTAATAAAAAAAAAATATTATACAAAATCAGAATAACAAAAACAGACCTGCTATTAAATTTACGGCAAAATTTATAATAAAACAATTAAATTGAAGTAAAAAAAAATGGATGATTTTGCTCATGTATTTTTAAAGTAGAAAATAAATAAATTTACAGGATAATATTGTGAATCGAAATATGTTTTTTTTTTGTTTTGTTTTGTTGTTTAGTTTTTAGAACATTGAAAATAATTTTTCTGGAACAAAAATTAGTGAGTAAGCCTTTCAATTCTAAAATGTTTAATTTTTTTTTTAATTCTATTTTACTCGTCAAACGCAGGATAACTTTGCAGCGTAATTCTCTCACTAGCATACTCACTGATCAGTAACCCAAAAAGAGTGTAGCATTGAAATTTAGTGATATTGCTCTCCCACTCAGAACATGGGTTTGGCAAAGTATATATATAGAAAACAGAACTTGATTGGTTAATATTATTCTAAGATCAACTAAGGGACGAATGATGAAATGGAAAACTCTGGCAAATACACGATGACTTGAAATTATTGGAACAGAGTTTATATATAAGACAAGCAAGGAGAAACATGGAAACACAACTCCTGAAAGAATGAGAATTATATAGTATTTCCACGAAGACATAGTAAATAGTCAGCTAACAGCATTGAAAGATGTAACACTAAGAATGACTCACTCATAAAAATAGACCAAGGCCATGGACACTCTTCATTGTTTAAATTTATAGTGAAACATAATAGAACCAATAGAATCAATATTTTAAGTAATAATAATATAATTATTCAACCCTCTACCTGACCTATTTTATTGGAAAGTAATCAAAACCAACCAACTACGAAAAATTTCAAATTGCTACCTATCCCTGTAAAGATGAAAAAGACGATTTTAGATCACACTACAAAACACTGAAGAAGTCTGCAATTAGCAGACGAAATACGCGTATCTGTATGATAGAGTCTTTAGTAAAATTAAAAGGAAAATCACCACTACTTACAGTGAGTAAGTTACTAAATGGGTGTGGCTCGATTTTTTGAAAAGCAAAATGCCGAATTAAAAATGTTTTAATTTTATTTATCTACTATCATACGACCTAAACATTATTAATTCGGACACTGAAAATTTTAAAAATATTTCATAAAAGTTTTAGAAATTACACGAAGCGTTTTTCCGTTATTACTAACAAAAATTGTGAAATTCTTGGAACTGCGTGAAAAGCCAAATTTTTGAATCCAACATTCAAAATTTAAATATTAAAATCCGAAAGCATCAAAATCCAAACTTTTCAAACCCAAATGGGTCAAAATCCAAACTTTCGACATTTTTTTCAAAACTTGGTTTACGTAATTAAGATGGATGCATTATTTGAGAGGTCCAGTAACCCAAAAATTAGATATATATTCATGAAAAAGGATATCCCTTTTTTGTATCCAACAGCGAAATAATTTAGTTAAAAATTCTGGATAAAGGAGAACTTCCACACGCTGAGTGGTGCAGTAGGTAGAGCGGCTGCCTTTCAGTCGAAAAGTCCCAAGTTCGATTTCCGATCAAGCAAAAAAGTGCTTTATGGGTTTTTCAACCTGGTCCAGTACCCTTTGTCCTTAGAATAAAATAAGTGACAAAAAATAATTGAGAGTATAATCTGGTAACAAATTAAATAAAATGGAACTACTATAGAAGGCTTAGGTGGTTATGCTGAAGTCCGAAGCGGAATTTCTCCGAAAAAAAATTCGGCTCCGAAAACAAAAAAATTGGTATGCTGAAGTCCATTCGACTGCAAAGTCTGTACAGAAATCAAAATCAGATGTTTCAGAAGATTTTTTTTTTTTTTTCATACAACAGAAAATGTACAGCTCACTTTTTCCAAATTCTCTTCATTATATATATTTTCCGGAGGATACTCAATGTGTTGGTGCATTTTCTATATTAAATTTGAATTTGTAAATTTTTGAACGTTTTATTTTTATACGACTTTATTCTCTAAATAATTTGTATGTGTTCAGTTTCTCTATACTGTTCTTGAATATTATTGTTTTTAACTTTTTGTTATTTGAATTTGTATAGGTAATTTGAATTTTTTTTGAATTCATAGGTACAAAAATTTCAAATTGGATAGCATTTTTATCGAGTAGTCTTTTAAGAAAATTTTTTTTTTTATTTTTCTCTCAATATACATTGTAATAAAAGGATTTTTATAATTGTTGATATTGTGCATGCATATTATTTGTAATAATAAATTATAAAATTATAATATAATTTTATCCTGTTTAGAAAACAAAAATATTTTTCTTGTTTTAATTGAATAATTTTCAAAAATAAAACAATTTCAAAAAATTCAAATAATAGTGAACATTCATTTACTTTATGATTTCTAATATATGTATATTCATACATACATATACATATATGTATAAATTTACAAATAGAATCAAATTTTTATTTTTAAAAGGCTTTCTTTTTGGTTTTTTCAATATGTGGATATGTATGTACGCATGGATTTTAAAATTATAACAGAATTTAAAAATATTTGAAAAACTCATCATTAATTTTTGTAAAATTTATAAAAAATCTTAACGGTAGATTAAATTGAAAAGTATATTTAATATGTTTTTTTGTTGCAGTAAGCACACAATTTATTTTTAAGATAATTAAAGCTTGCAACGCACAATTTTACAATGGTATTTTTCAAATTCAGAATTTTCTACTTTGTCATTATTTTTATAACAAAAGCATTAAATATCAATATCCAAAGGCTTGTCATGATTTACTCCAGCTTTGAAAATATATTGTTGTTGTAAATAAAATTCATCAAATTCGTAATATATTTTTAAAAATATTTGCAACTTATTGTGCAGGTGGATTTGTTTAGAACTTTTTAAGATAATCTAACATTTTCTCTACGAACAAATATGGACAATTTTTAATAGTTGTTTGTACGTATTTTTAGTATAAATATTTGAAGAATTTAAAGAAAGACAAGCAGTTTACATATTACTCACAACAGCAGGTTTACTTTATTACTCATTATTATATGGAAAAATTAAAATTATAATTATTTTGTTTTCGTAGCTTCATATTTTCATATGTAATTAATTGAAAAGCTAAAACAGCTAAGTTTTTTTGCAAAGTACTGGGACTGATATGAGTATTTCCAGTTTTGGGAAATATTTTTGATGAGCACTTTTCTCTTTGGAAACAATTTTCTTAATTATATCTCAGTTAATAATTTCATAAAATGTACCAGTTACCAAAATAATTTTTTATATAAATGAACTTCTAAGGAAATAATTTATAAAGAAAAAGAAACATCTTACAGTATAAAAAGGGATTGTATAGATGGTGTGGAAGATTTAGATGGGGATAGAAAACAAAAATTAGCAACAGAAGCACATTTCTTTATGATTCAAGGTTTACATGAAAATTATAAGTACGCATAGGGTTACAATTTATCCAAAAATAATTTGAAAAGAGTAACTTTAAAACCTTTCATTTTTTTATCAATTTACTACTAAAATATCTTAAGGAGCTAACAAAGATTGGTTCTAAAACTGTTGCACCTGCTTGTGACTAATGCAGTACAAATCGAAATACTTATGAATTACTTGGTGTCAATAAGGTAGACTCTTTTTTTATGATTGGAATGGAAATAAAATTTATGCTTAGTTTGATATGGAATCTTATAAAATCTGCCAGAAATTCTTTTATAAAACCCGATTTTGAAAACTGGAATAATGATATTATTAGCTTTCAACAATTTTACTTAAAGTTCGTAGCACCCATATTAATTCTAACACATTTGAAGAAATGTCAGTAAAATCAGCTTCACTATGACTAAGTACATATGCAGCCATAAAAGCAATAAATAACACTGATCGAATTTTTTTTAATTTATTGAGTAATAAAGCCAATCTGACTGTTGATTTTGTTTTAAGAGTTAACTAGTTAATTGATTACTCAAATTCTTCAAATTTTAACACAAAAAATTAAAAATTTTCAATTCACAACCGTTAAAAATTCTCCGTTTTTATTCTTAGAGGAAAGGCTAGAATATCTTAAAAATCAAAAATTAAAAGTACCAAAAAAAATGTTTCCATTAATGGCATTCCATTAATGGCCCAAACAATAACTGGTGTATTATCTTTATTGAAAGATCAAATTGATAGAATATTAATTTCTTGATGACGCGCAGACTGAACCAAAATCCGTTAGAAAATATGTTTTCTCATATCTGCTGGTGATTATTGCAGAAATCCATCTGCACAACAAATTGGGAATATTTTTGCTAAGACGAGGCGAGTATTTACAACGAAAATACATCCTCAAATTGTGAAGCAGATCACAACAATTATTTGGACATTGATGCCAATGATTTGGCTCGTGAAGGTTTTATTATTGAAAATTGTCCTGAAGAAATGAGAAGGAAAATGTTTTAGCTTCAACTTCAAATACAGTTCAATCACATAGTAAATCAGTTAGTAATTTTGAAGAATTAGCAATTAGATATTTTGCTGGATTTTGCACATAAAAAGTGTCAAATTGTCATACATGTGGATTATACTATTTTTAAAAAATTAACACAAAATTTTAAAACGAAATTTAAAAAGCTATTCATAATGAAATATTAGAGATGAAATAATTGAACGTAGGTATATAAGTACGTATGTACCTAAAAACCAATTTGAATTGAATTGAAAATTGTATTTAAAACATCTTTAACAAAAATTTGATTCTATTTGTAAATTTATACATATATGTATATGTATGTATGAATATATATTAGAAATCATAACGTGAATGAATGTTCACTATTATTTGAATTTTTTGAAATTATTCAATTAAAAATATTTTTTTTTCTAAACATTATAAAATTATATTATAATTTTATAATTTATTATTACAAATAATATGCATGCACAATATTAACAATTATAAAAATCCTTTTATTACAATGTATATTGAGAGAAAAATAAAAAGAAAATTTTTCTCAAAAGACTACTCGATAAAAATGCTATCCAATTTGAAATTTTTGTACCTATGAATTCAAAAAAAATTCAAATTACCTATACAAATTCAAATAACAAAAAGTTAAAAACAATAATATTCAAGAACAGTATAGAGAAACTGAACACATACAAATTATTTAGAAAATAAAGTCGTATAAAACGTTCAAAAATTTAAAAGTTCAAATTGAATATAGAAAATGCACCAACACATTGAATATCCTCCGGAAAATATATATAATGAAGAGAATTTGGAAAAAGTGAGCTGTACATTTTCTGTTGTATGAAAATGTCTATCTTGATAGTATTATTAATCAATGGTAGTATGTACATATCTACAAATTAAAATAATAGTAATTTTTTGTTACATCAGAGAAAATTTAAAATTCTCTAAAGAATGTAAAATATATATGTATCGTTTTTAATATATATACTAAAAACAATAAAATATATTATTCTTTTGAAGCGCTTTTTTATTCCTAAATAAACAAAATATTTTTCATAAATGAAAAAAAAATTGAAAAAAAAAACTATTATTACATTTTCTACTTCTCCTAATATTCTAAATACAACAATTGTATGCTTTATAATTCATTTCCGAACCATTCTAATACTTCCGAATGAGAAATTTCATATTACAATTTTCAATTTGCGTACAATTTTCAGATTATTTTCCGATCCGACGAACTTCAACATACATAAATTTTAAAATTTCGGATAAATAATGACATTTGCAGACTGCGGAATACTTACGGACTTCAGCATGCCAAATGCGGAATGTAATCGGAATTTCACATTCCGACGAACTTCAGCATAACCACCTTAGTTCCTGGCAATAGTAGTAGTTTTCTACATTTAATGAGTTATAAGCCAGTAATTTGATAAATAAATGCTCGAAATATTGTAGTTAGATATTGTAGTATAAACTTGCAGTACTGTTAAGCATAATTAGTTAAGCATGAAAAGGTGATTCTACCTAAGTTACTGTCAAGAGCATAAAAAAAGACCACAAGATACAAAAAACATTTAAATATTTAAAAACCTAACATTTTGTCAAACGTTAAAAAATATCAATTTTATTTTCATAATGAAATAACTCCGCAAATTTACGTACAAGCATACATAAATATTCTTTAAAAGCGAATAAACCTGATTTTGTAATCAACAACAAAACTCTCCTAATTGAAAATTTTGCATATCTGGAAAAAGATAATGCCCTTCTTATTTTGAATCCAACTCTAAAGTATCTCCCAGTTCAGGATTTTGCATATACACTTGCATACATATTGTGAAAAAGGGGAATACCCTTTAATATTGGATAAATATTAAAATATTGAATGCTGCTTAATTACCTACAATTATTTTTATTATAAGGTCTCACTAATAAAAATTCCAAGACATTTAACATTATCGGAATAAGGAATAACAACTCCACTTAGTTGAATGGAGGGAAGATTTTGTTTAACATGTCTCTTATATATTGCAATCGCCTTAGTTTTAGAAACATTTAGAAGAAGCTTGTTTCTCTGGGCCCATAATGAGACAAGTTCCAGGTCCTCATTCATTCTATCAACTCCTTCGTTCATTTCTGTTAGAGCACTAGAAACCATTAGTTGAACATCATCAGCAAATAATGTCAACAAGGTGAAGCAAATAATGTGAACATTAATAAAAATAATGGATAGAAGTGGACCAAGGATTGAGCCTTGAAGTACTCCTTTTATAACACTCGGAAAAGCGGATTGTTCTTCACCAATGGCGGTATATTGGAATTTATCAGTTAAATATGAATAAATAAGATTACAGGCCGAGTTAGAAAAGAAGAACTAGGTCTTAAGCTTGCAGCATAAAATATTATGATTTATAGAATCAAAAGCTTTACAAAAATCAAGTAACAACAATGTAGGAAATCTCTTCTTATCAATAGTTTGCCTTATTTTCTCCGTGACTGCTTTTTTTTTTTTTTTTTTTATATTATAGCCAAAACTTAGGTTTTGAACCTTTAAGTACTTGCGTACCGTTGACTATTTGAAAAAGGAAAGGATAGTTAGAGGAAAGGAAAGAAAAAGGAAGAAGAAAAGTTTTGTGGGACAGAGCGAACAATGTTGTTAATATTCGTCTTAAACCTCTGTAAGTCATAAATAAAAAATCCTTCTCTCATTGGGAATGCTTCGATTGGGACGCGGTTCCACAATCGGGATGTTCTTACTATAAAAGAATTTCCATAGCCGGACTTAAACCATCTCGGAATTTCCACTGTGAAAGGGTGGGCACTTGATGCCTCTCGTGTTGTGCGATTGAATTGCTTAAGAGGAGGAAGAAGTGATTTTAATTCCTCGGAACAAGTGCCAACACCAAGCAGATATCTATAAAATAGAGTAAGTGCTCCAACAATACGACGATGACCAAGTGGTATAAGGGATGAGGTCACATTTATGTCGCCTATAAGACGAATGGCGCGGTTTTGAACTTTGTCCAAAAAATTTAAAGCGGTTTTTGGTGCACCTGCCCATAAATGTGAGTTATACTCGAGCTTGGGTCGTATATATGCTTTATAGATTTTTAAAAGGTCTCGAGATGAAAAATAAGTTTTGCAGCGGCTCAAAAATCCTAAACATTTTGCGGCGCTTTTCGCAATATCGAAAATATGCTCATTCCAGTGCATATTTTGATTCACTCGCATTCCGAGAATGTTCAGATCTTTGAGTCGCTGGATACCTTCATTTTGAAGCCGGAGAATTGGTTCGAATGTTGTTAGCTTGTTACTAACAAAACAGCTTTGAGTTTTTGAAGTGTTAAACTCGACTCTGTTAGCTTTACCCCAGTCGACAATTTTGGCAAGGTCGTGATTGAGCGCGCCGGCCATCATTGTTCTTTTGGAGGTGACTGCGGAAGCTGTAGCATTAGTTTGTTTTAGAAAATCATATGATGCTACTAGGGTGCTGTCATCAGCAAAATTATGGATTGGATTGAAAGTTAATTTGAGAAGGTCATTAATGAAAATGAGAAATAGGGTGGGGGAAAGGACAGAGCCTTGTGGAACACCAGCATTGATTTGAAGTTGGTCGGAAAAAGAACCGTCAACTGAAACTATGATAGATCGATTTAAAAGAAAACTTTCAATCCATTTAGAAAAGGTTGAACCAAGGCCTATAGCGTTGCATTTTGCTATAAGAGCAGAATGCCAAACTCGATCAAAAGCCTTAGATATATCCAGAGCTACAACAGTAGCTTCACCAGATTGATGCAGGCTGGTGTTGAGCTTCTCGCAGAGGCATGTCATGAGATCACCGGTGGAACGTTGGGCTCGAAAGCCGTATTGGCTATCATGAATTATACCTCTACTGTCAAGATATTTCTTCAGCTTATGATTAATTAAGATTTCCATCGTTTTTGAAATAATGGAAGTAATAGCTATGGGCCTATAGTTTGAAGGATTGCTTTTGTCACCTTTTTTAGGAATAGGATAAACTTGGGCAACTTTCCAATAGGAGGGGTAAGTTCCTGACGAAAAGGACAAATGGAATAAGTTGCGCAGAGGTTTAGAAATAGCGAAGGCAATGCTATTTTTGCAACATTGCAGTTGTTGTACTGTGGCCAGTTCTAAAGCCAGATTGGTTACAAAAGAAATTTACTCGGGGGTAATTTTTTATAAAGTCTACGATTTGGTTCCTCATGACCACTTCACAAAGTTTAGATAAGCAAGATAAAATACTAATTAGACGGAAGTCTGTAAGTTTTATCGGATTATTGACTTTGGCCAGAGGTGTAATACGAGCCGTTTTCCATCCTAGAAGAAAAGCAGAAGTAGTGAGAACAGAATTTATAACATGTATGATGTAACCTCCAAAAGCAGGGAAAATCAATTTCAGAAATTTTGACGGGATACCATCAGTTCCTATATAGCATTAGATTTTAAGCATTTAGAATAGTGGATCAAGCGAAATGTTTCTAAAATAGAAGGGATCAGTTCTCGCACCAACTGTTTGGAACGAAATTTTCTTTAGAATATAATTTGAGAGTTTCTGATTCTGATTCATGACACCGTTGACACAGAAATTGAATATAAGTTTCAATTAAAAATTTATTTATTTTTTATTATTAGTATACGTCATAAGACTATGAGTCTTTTAAAGTGAAAAAATGCTACCTAACAATGAAGATCTAAGCAATGAAACAAATCATTGCACTACCTTAACATCTTAAATATAAATACATGTTATGTGTTTACATGTTAATGTGATTAATACTACAACATTTTTACCAGATTCTACCTTGTGTTTTACATATTAATAGATCTAGTAAGTTGACTGGTCTGTTCTATATATTCTTGATTTAGAATTATTGTTTCTAATTAGTTTCCGGACACTATGGTGTTTTTTTTTAATTTGATGTTGATGCTTGTTATAACTGTATATTAGGTACGCAGTTTCAGATGTGTGAGAGAATTATTTCTAACTATTAAATTAAATTATTTATTTACGGTAATAGTAAATGAATATTTAAAAACAAAAAAAAGACCTGTACTTAAAATAAAAATAAAATTGCTTAAAAAATTAATCAATTTATAAATTAAATAATTTATAGAAATTAAACTGGAGCGAAATTAAATATAAAATTGAAAAACAATATTCAATTTGTGATATCATAGTACAATGAGCCGATATTCTTAGGAAAAGATACATAGCTCTATTTTTTGGCCTATTAAAAAAGTTTTAAATTTGAAACAGTTAAAGAATTTTTTTGAACCGGAAATAGATTATTTTAAAGATTATATTTGTTTTTTAATTGGGACAGTATTTTTTTTTTTGTTTGCATCATCAAGGATATGTCAACTATTTTGTATTGTTAGATATTGCAATTATTTAGAAATATATAGAATATATATATATATATATACACTTATATGAATTTCAATTATGTTTATAATAATATAAAAGTGTGTGTTTTTTTTTATTTTTTAAGTAATAATTTTCTATGATTTTTTGAAAATAGGTTGAATATTTTATTGAATTTATTGGTATTAAATTTTTTTTAATTAAAAATTTTATATAATTAGTTAAAATTTTGTATTTATCAAATTCTATATTTAGTTTTTTTATTTATTGAATATTTTTTTGTTTTTTATTTCTTTAGACAATACTTTTATATAACGATGAAACAAGGCGAAGTATTACACTCGAAAAATGCTGATACTTTATCTAAACAATTGGGTTCAAAATTATTAGTTTTAAATATTAAATCACAACTGTACTGTAAACGCTCATTCTACCAATACTGCTATATTGTACTGAAATGTGTAAAGCAAGTGAACATGAACCAATTATTTGCGAAAGAATAATTTTTCATCAAATTTATGGTCCGGCATTTGACTAAGGAGTTCAAAAAAGATGATATAACACCAAATTATATCAGTTGTTTGACGACCTAGTAAACAAAAACTGTAAAATTAAGAAAACCTTCTTTGGCATTAGGCCACATGGTCTAATACTCTTCGCATCCAAACCAATAATAAATCCAAACTAATAAAAACTTCTAATAAAAAACTCTTCGCATCCAAACCCTGGGGAATGCATCGTTGTGGGACAGCATAAACTTTGTTGGGGTGATGAGTTTTTGGTGGATATAAAAAAACTTCATATTAAACACAATCTGCTTGTAATTGCAGTCAGAGGATGACAATATTACACCAGTCTAAACCTTCAGGTTCTGTTGAATCACAAACTAAGTAAGTAAATAGTCCAGCATAACTACTTCATCGAATATTTTTGAAATTTTGAATAAATAAACTGTTAACCATACAATTATAAGCGGTAGGTTGCTCAAAACCCGAAGGATGTTCAAAAACTTATTTCTACTTACTTCTAACAATAATATTTAATTAATTGGTCAATTATTTTTATATAATTAATATTATTACTAGCTATTCCCGGCGTAACATTCGCCGGTCTAGCATTAGCATTATAAATGAAACAATTTATTTTATTTATTTATTTTCTTTATTTTCTTAAAAAGAATCAATGTTTTACATATTTTTTTATTACATAATATATAAGTTAAATTGAATATTTCTTATTTAGGTATTTATTTAATATTATTATTGCTTTTCATAGAATCAAATTAAAAATTTTGACCACTAATAGTTTTGAAGAAAAACTTTTATATAAGGCAGCGTTTATACGTTTTTGAATTGTGTTTATAACGTATAAATGATGTTCATTAAAGTTTGACATCCGACTTTGTTATAGAATATCATAAATTTTTTTTTTTAAATAATAGTGCTCGACACGCATTTTCGTATTTCGCAAGTTGAAAAACTGAATTTTGCGAGAAAAGGTATTTATAAACTTCTAATTGTGTTATGCCAATATATTGAAAGATATACATTAAAAAATACAAAAAATGTGTATTAAATATCATTATTATTCATCAATACAAATAATACTTGAATAATTGATTTACTATTTAAATATTTATATTTTATAAATGTCCTGAAATCACACTGAATATTTATATCTGTTTATAAGTATTTATTATTTGTACTCGTCACGCATATTCGTATCTTCGTATTTTGCTAGAAATTTTGCATGAAGAAATATAGTATACTTTGCAACTGTATTTGTTTATCTTTTAGATATGTAACTAAAACTTTTGAAATAAAATTTGATGTAATTGCAATCAAATTTGTAAATGTAATAAAAATAAGTAAAACAAAACTTTCATGAAATAGCCCTAACTATTTCCAAACTCAAAATAAAAAAACCAAAAACATTTATTTATAGAATTTATATTTTTATTTCACTTCTTTTAAATTTTGGTTTTGACGTTTTGGTATGATTAGGTATGACCATTATAGTAAAGGCCTTTGTTAAATCATATCGAATCCTATATGACATCATATGACGCCTTATGACTATTATAGTTAGGGGTAAAGTCAATAATTATGCTTTTTCTCTTATTGTTCAGTTTTTATTGACCCCTTATGACTATTATAGTTAGGGGTAAAGTCAATAATTATTCTTTTTTTCTTATTCTTCAGTTTTTATTGTTATAATGTTATCCCGCTAGGGTCTCTGATGTAGGTAAGTGTAGTCTGTGATTTTTCCTTTTAAAGTTTTTTTAATTTTTATGTGTACTAAATTTGCCGTGTATTGAATTGGAACTTGATAATAATGTCATAACATATTTTACTTTTCTTGTTCTTAGCAGATCGTAAATTTCGGTTTATGATTCTCTATGTACAATATTATATTTACTCAATGCTACTGCGCATTTGAATTTATACTTTTGAATTATTTGTTAATAAAATAAATAAATTTCATTTATTGAAATTTGTGAACATGGTCTGGGTGAATATTTCCTAAATTTACTATTTGTTTTACCGGTAAGTTTTTTTCCTGTAATATCGTAATATCGTAATATTTTAACAAAGCTATTTTTATAATTCGATATAATAATTATATTCTGATAATTCGGTTTTTGTCTTTGCTACTTTTTTTTGTTTTTAAATTAATTCATATAATCAGACAGTCAATGCTATTGCTCAATAGGTGAATTGTTTTTAGGTTAATTTTAATTTGTTTTTGGTTTTATTTGGTTTTATTGTTTTGCGGTTTATGTCTTTAAATTAAATTTTGCACACTATCGTAATTCGTAATAGTTTGGTTCTAATAAAGTTGTCTAATCTAGTTGAAAAAAGCTTTGTGAAAAGTTTAACAGACGTTTAAGCGTATTAATATATAAGATTATTATTTTTTCAATTTGAAATTTTTGCAAAATCATTTATGAAAAATATAAAATTATGGTATTTAAAACTAATAATCTTAAAACTAAACCTTAAAATCTAGGAGAAAAACAAAACAAACAAAAATATGTACACAATTACAATTAAAAATTATTTTGAAGTATTCCCTATTGAATTTAATGATAAAAATATCGACTTCTATAAATTATAAATAAAAATTTATTTGTATAAAAAAGGTTGATAATTGGTATTTGTGTTTTCGGTTCTTGTTTATGCGTATCTGAAGCCTTTTTTTTTTTGCAAATTCCAAATTTCTTCATTAGAGATACACTCATATTTTATCAAATCGTAGATTCATAGGTTATCATTGGTCTAATCAACAACACATAGCGCAGTAGATATAGCACCTATCCTCTGAACGCAAAAAAATATTTTATGGGATTTTCGACTTGATCCAGTACCTTTTGTCATTATGGCAAAATAAATTATAAATAATAGTTTAAATTAAATATAGTTTAATTTAAATTAAACTTACTATTATGAAAGCGAAGTTACTCTACAATAGACATAGTTTTCCAAATTGAAATTTATCATAAAAATTCTAAAGCAAATAATAAAATTATTGTATGTGTATGCCAAATCGCTTTGTAAACAGTTTGGGTGTTCATCCTATAGACTTACAATTCTATAAAAAAAGCAAATATGTTTGCAGCCATAACTGATTTTGAAAACTGCTTTATTTAACATTTTTTTCAACACATTTTCAATTATAATTCCGTTTGGTGCTCGTAACGAAAATTGTTTCCAATTATGTCGATTGACTTTGCCTACCATATTTTGGAATAGAATGAAATTACATTTGCTAAAGTTTTATAATTATTTATTTAAATTAAATATTTAATTTCCAAATTTCACATTTTTCAATAAAACTAATTTACATAAATTGGAAACATATTTTATTATATACATATCGAATTTATCAAAAATAAACAAAAAAAAATGGTGTAAGCATTCTTCAATCCACATTATTTCAAATTTTTCAATTCAAAAAGCTTTCATAAATGACAGAGTCTTACAACCATTAAAAACAATTTAAAAAAAAAAGTATATATGGTTCGAATTTACATCGATTGAAAAATATAACGTTATTATTAGAATATAAGCAAATTACTGGAATCTAATATCCAATGTAAGTTCTAATTCAAGCTTTTATGATAGCCATGTAAATATTGGTACGCTAACTAGCTAAATTAATTGTTTTTTATGTTTTTCTTTTGTTGTCCATTGGTTATTTGGTTTGTTTTCGCTTTTAATTTTTATAATTGATCATTTTTTTTCTTTGTTTTATATCTTGTTCTTTATATCTTTCTTATTTACTTATTTTTTTTTTGTTTATTTCTCTATTCCAGTGGCAAAAAGATATAGTAGCTTAAGTGTAATTTTGTTATTATGAGATATACCGATTTGAAAGTTTAATTTACTCTCTGAAAAAATATATTAAGTATTTCGTTTTAATAGTTCGAGCAACAATAAATAATAATAATAATAATAATGTCCCAACGACCAATTACCCCTCCCGTGCCGCGCACGCGGGGAGTCACCATTCTCATTATTATTATCATTTAGCATATGACTAGGAGTGTCGTATACAAGGTCATCACAGTGCTTGGAAGAATAAAACTATTCGTATTAAAAGCATAGAAAGATTCCAATAAATTAAGTTATTCAGTATGTAATACTGTGACGAGCATACTCACAATGGACTTTCATTAATTAAACTTCAATATTATATTTTAATTATATTCAAAAAGAATACAAGCACGTGATAACCCTTAATGAAGAATGTGTTAGTAAGGAGAGAATTGGGTCAGGAAATGCTTAAAACAAGCATGCAAAACAAAAAATAAAAAAAAAAAAAAGGGGAAATTAGTAAACACGATTAAGGAAATTAGTAATTAGTAATAAATTGATAGAATACTAAAAACAAACAAAAATAAAATCCATAAAAGGTAAAAACAATTAAAAATCTAGTAACTTTGATTTGCCTTCCAACATGTCAAGGCAAATCAAAGAGCAAAAATCAATAAGCAATATGCTCACAAGTCAAAAGTTGAAGCAATTTAAAATCTCTAATCAAAAAAAAATAAAAATTATATCATAGTTTTAGACTATCTTCCAACATGTCAAGATAGGCTAAATCAAAATTTCGCGATTTTAAATTATGCCGAAGAAGCATTAGTCAATTTATTTAGTTATAAACTAAAGAAATTTAAAAAAAAAAGAAAAAATAATAAAAATAAATACTTATATAAAAATACAACACATGCAAAACGCAATTAGTCAAAGACACAAAAATAAAAAGAATAATAATAAAAATTAACAAAAATTAACATAATTTATTCACCCTTATGTATACATGTTAAAAGTATGAAGTACTACTGATTCAACGTGAACAACTACATATACTACATGTATTACATGTCCTTCAAAAACTTATTACCTGTTTGAATAAAGCAGATTCTTTAGTTTGGACTTACTAATGTGAAAATCGAAGACATTAGAGTTATTGTTTACGTTACGCAACATTCTTGTAATTGGCTCATTCTTTCCATAATCCGGCGGATGAAACTTTAAACGAAAGGGGGCAGAATGCCTAAGAGAACGAAAGTTAATATTGAAGTTAATGTGTTCTAAAATACCAACCGAGTCAACTGCACCTGAGAGAATTTGGTGTACAAATATAATATATCTACTTCACGACGATTAAAGAGACTTTGCAGACCTAGAAGTTTAAGGCGGTCTCTGTAAGGGGGTAAGTTATATGGATCTGTCCATGAAAGACCGCGAAGAGCGAAACGAACGAATCTACGTTGAACAGATTCAATCCTGTCTATGTGAACTTGATGAAAAGATGACCATACCTGAGACGCGTATTCGAGTAATGGTCTTAGCATAGTCAAATATAAAGCTCTGGTGACATATGGGTCGGAAAATTCTTTTGACCATCTTTTGATAAGCCCAAGAGCTGAATTAGCTCTACTGACAATATTATCTACATGAGATCTGAAATTTAGCTCGGTGTCTAATAGAATACCTAAGTCTTTAGTGGATGTGACATTAGAGACAATAACGCCGTTAATACTATAATAACGCGCTGATATTGCCGTTTTACGGGAAAAGGTGATACTTTGGCATTTGCTAGCGTTGAGTGCTAGGTTATTATTACAACACCAAATAGCGAAATTATTAACGTCACTCTGAAGAAGATGAGATTCACGCGGAGATGAGATTTGTTTAAATATTTTCATATCGTCAGCGTACACTAGAATGTGAGAATTTTTTATAATATTATATACATCGTTTGTGGTTAAGATAAAGATCAGAGGGCCTAAATGGCTACCTTGTGGGACACCCGATTTAGCAGTGAAGGATCTGAAATATTAGACCTAAAACGGACGTGATACACTCTGTTGCATAAGTATGAACTCATCCAATCTATAATGAGAGGTGGAAATCTTAGAGCACGAAGTTTAAATAAAATGACACTATGGGACAATTTATCGAAAGCCTGACTAAAGTCGGTAGCAATCGAATCCACATCTAGCCCCTTTTCCATGGAGTTGAGACTAAAAGAGACTAATTCGGTTAGGTTAGTAGTAGTGGATTTCCCTTTGAGGAATCCATGTTGAAAACAGGATAATAATGGCTTACAATAATTAAAGAGAGAGTCGTATACAATACTCTCGAAAAGTTTAGGAATACAAGACAATTTGGCAAACGTGTCGGAATAAAATAATTTTGTGAAATTAACAAGTCTCTCATTTTTTAAAAAATGTTTATTAAATTTAACCAAGAGTGTACAAGTGAAAGCATAAAAGCAAAATTATTAGTGTTGAATTAGGTTTTGTTCATCGACTTCCTCAGTTAAATCTGGGTGAAATTCTAACATAAGTTAAGACATAAAACTTAAGCTAATTTATTAATATAAAAATCTTTGAAAGCAGAACATAAGGAAAGTTGATAACTTAAGCTATTTTAAAAAGTGCATGTACATGGGATATTGCACATAAGCTATTATATTTTTGATAAATTCTATATTGTTTTAAAAGCTAGTGCCATGGTGATAATTTCAAAAGAAAGAGAAAAATGAGAAGAATTCGATTAAATTAAAATCTCAATTTTGCCTTATGTCGGCTTAAGCTATACTATATCTTCTGTCCACGGATTCATTGATTTAATATACAGAAAAGGCTTTATAAAGTTGTACAAATTATTGAAAAATTACTTAAAGCTATTAGTTATAACTTAATCTTTTAACATTGTTTAAGTTTTTTGTGATTTACTAACAGTATGTTTTACATAGCCTACTAAAGCTGCATGTTTTTTTATTTTTGTTATCTAACGGTGTGTGGTTCCACTAATTTCACTGAATGATGATTAAATATTGCACAAAAATATAGCAAATATAGCAGCAAGCACAAGTTAAACTGCCGATTCAAATAAATTGCAAAAAAAAATATCAACAATAATTGAAGATTGGTTGAGAATAGTGGAGAATTTAGGCCAATGTAAACAAATCAGTTCATATTCATTTCACCATTAAAAGAGAAGATTACCCACCACCTGTAACACTAGTATTGTACCATAAACACATGCAACTTCTGCAAACTAGTTTTGTATGAATTTTTATAGGAACCCAAATTGGAGAGAGCATATATTGTCAACAAAAACAAGCAACTTAGATTGAATTTTAACATTCCATATTGGCAATTAAGACGTTATTCGCAGATATCAATAGAATGTAAGGTAATGCTATACAAGGCCGTCTTAAACCCCATTCGGTATTATAGTATGGAACTGTGGGGTCCAATCCAAGGAAATGCACCATTGTTCATCACAAATGAAGATATTAGAAAGCACTTAAAAGTAGAATCGGTTAAAAATTCCATAGCAACAAGAAGCTAAAAATACTTCACCAGATTGCTACAGTGTCGAAGCCAACATGTGCGAAGGCTGAAAAGGTTACATCAGATAGACCTCAGCAGAAGATTTACGACTAGTCTAATGACAAATCCCCCTTACCTTGATCAGAGCTGTGTAACTTCATAGATGAGTTAATGCACTCATTCACCACTTGTAATAAAGATAAAGCCAAAACAAATTACTAAATATCATCTTATAGTATTAGATTTAAATATAAAATAAATTGTAAAGGTAAATAATAAAAAAAAAAATGATTTTTATTAAATTATCAAAACAATCATTGTGCTAAAAGTTTAAACTCACATTAACCACTATAAGGATAAACATTGTTTCTTCTTTTTATGGTGCTGTAATCATGGACTTTAATTTTTATATCCTCTTCCTTTACTTTGAAAGATATTTCACCAATTTTTTTTTTAATTGCCATTATTATAAAGAAAATGATTGTGGTGATAACTATAGAACTGTAGTTAGAGTTATTTTTATATTAACAAAAATATTTTTTTTTTTTTTTCAAATAAAAATAATTATGTTTTTTATCCAATTTCATTAATTTCAGAAACTTCAGAAACTTTTCAACATAAAACCACATTTTTATAGACCTTAGAATAACTTTTTCTAAAATATTCTTTCAAAAATAAATAAATAAAAAATCTTCTAGTATATAAATTTTACCTTAATTTTCACAACATTTATCACATTTACGAAAACAGAAAAACAAACATTAATTGTGAAAACCTAAAAGAAAACATAAAATTTGGGTTTGGTTTTATTTTTATGAAAATTACGTGACAAAGCAAAAATTGTCAAAACAAAAGCAAAAAACCGGAAATAGAAACATACTAAATAAACACCACCACCTAACAACTAATGACGTATATATAGTGAGGGTTGTTTTATCTAACAGATTATTTAATTTTTTTGTTTTTATTTGTTTTAAGAAAAAAAATATTTCGTATACTATTTTCGTCCCATCAAGTTATGTGCCTATTTTAGGAATATTATTTTATCAAAAAAAATTTTTTTTTTTGCAAAACACATTTTTATCCTTAAAGTTTGTAATTAACCACTTCCACAAAGTTAAAGGAATTTTTCAGTAATTATACTAAACTTTTTTCATGAGTATTCTCGTGATGTCACACTGAACCCATACCAAAAGTAATTTTTAGTTATTTTGGAAACATTAAGAAAAACTTTAAAAAATATTAACTGTAATATTATCATAACCTTATTATTATTATAATTTCTTTATTTACCACAACCTAAATTATTATAATAAATACAAGCATCAACTAACTGTAAGGACTTTTATTTTTCAAGATTATCGGACCCACTAGAACACCACTTCTATGCTTACTTTATTATCTCATTTACTAAAACAAATTTTATGCGACCTATCCTAGTCTTCACAATGAGAATTGAAAGAAAAAAAGCAGATCATAAAATAACAGTGAATTATTCCGAAATTGTTTAAATTCAGATATTGGCACATTTTAAAAGAATACATTTTATTCTTAATTAAAAAAAAAATTTATCTTATTTATAGGTGAACTGTAGCTCAAAATTTTATGGGTTCCATTCGAGTATTGTTCTCCGGTTAGTAGACGGTCTAAATACAACCTTCGGATGCAACAATACTCTTATCTGCATACACACATATCTATTTATTATCCACTTAACTACTTCACAGATTTTATACAATACTAGAGGATCCCGGCGAATGTTGTTCCGCTCTAGTGAAAATGAAATTTGTAAAAGTATTATTGCAATTTAGATAGATCTAGATTTAGAGTTGTTACCTAAATCTCAAAAATTTGTATTTTAAGTTTCTAGTGGACCCGGCAAACGTCCTGAATTTATATTTGGATGTGGAGTTTCTGCTATGATATTACTTTATTAATATCGTGACATGATGCAATGACGTTTTTAAACCACAACAACATCAGTATCATTGCATAAAAAAACATCATTGCATTAGACCAAATTGATATGAGCATGTTGTAGTCCACGTTTTTGCCATTCAATTGAATACATTCAACATTGAGTTTCACCAAAGACGTGTTCTTTAGTATTAAAATCTATTAATGATTTTAGTTTTTGTTTAAATACTTGGTAATAAATATTTTTTAATTTTATCTCATTTTGGATGCAGGTAAATGTGATGAATAAATCTGCTCGACCATACGTACGAACATAAGTCATTGCATCTTGAATATATTGTTGCATACCTGTATATGATGTGGTATAGTAATATACAAATATTTCCAATATCATTTAAATTTAAATTTAATTCAATATATTCATCAGCACATAATTTTGATTGATTAAATCGATTGTTTGGATCATAATTAAATGCAACCACAGAAAAAAATAATATGCAGAAGCACAATCCTATATAAAATTTTTGTATGAAAATAAAATTAACGATTTTATAAGAAAATCAATAGCTCCATTTCTCGTTCATATATAAATCCACAAATGCATGTGTAATGCATATGAACATGAAACAAAAAGATAGAAAGTAGACTAAATTTGAGAGAAGAAAAAAATACCTTTATTTTCATTATCAGTTGTTGCTGATATATTGTAGGAGTAAAATGTATGTCGGATAAAACAGCGATTGAAATTTTTTTTTTTTTTAAGTCATTATTATGAATTGACGAATTTAAACAAAAAGGACACTAACAAAAAATGTTTTTTTTGTTACATATTATGATTTTGATTATATGAATATGATTATCAATGCCTCTATAATCTATATTTAAAAAGCCTCGAAACTAATTTTTGCTTCGTGAGAAAGGGATTTTATTTGAATGAAAAACGAATATTAACGAAGATTTTCCATACAAATAAAATCTTTTTTTAACGAAGCAAAAATTAGTTTCGAGGCTTTTTTAATATGGAGCCATTGCGATTATGAATTTAAAAAAAAGAACAACACAAAATTTTGTTCCGATGCATGGTTCTATTAAGTATTAAAATTTCTAATGATGCCAAAATAAAAATTCAGATCACAAGAACTGAGAAATAATTGGTTGAAATGGAATATTATATCATAGAAAAATAATGACTATAGTTACCACTGTTCAATTGCACAGTAATGGTTTTTAATTAAATTTTTCCACGAGGCGTACCAATAATCGGCAGTAAAATAAATATATTTTAATAAAGTAATAAAACTGCAAACACAGAAATGATTTTATTTTACAGATATATATATATAATTTTAAATGGTTAATTCAACAGTAATAAGAATTTTATTTATCAATGTTGAATTAACTATTTATATTTTTATATCATTCTGTAAAATAAATATTTATATTCAGTAAAAACTAATCTTACACTGTACAATTTTTAAATGTATGGTAGACCTGAAAAGGGCAGTTGGTTTTTTGAAGTCTTATTATATAATATTGTAAAATTTTATGGTTTTTTGAAACGAATGGATTTGGATTTTTTTCTTTTAATTTATAATGTGTCTTGTTTTTTTGTTAATGTGTTTCTTAAATAATTGTAAGTACGCGCAGATCTTAAATTTATGCTTTGAGCTAAAGATTTTTCGTCCATACTATAACTCTGTTTTTTTTCTCTTAATATCATGTTACAAAAAGTTTTACTACTAGAAGAAATATATTTCAGGTTATTAATTCTCTTTTGAAGGTTAATGTTTTTTAGTTTTCTTTATTTGGTACGTCTAGCTTTTAATTTTAAATCCATAAAAGTCTTCTTTTAAATCTTAACTTTTCTCGTTAATTTTTCAATTAATTTACTTTTTTCTGCTAAAAGTTTTTGGTAAGCCGTTTCGGTCTTAATTCATTGAATGCAGTTATCACAAAAATCGACCCTCTTCTCCTGACACTCGTGAATATAAAGTGGTGAAGAAGGTGGATTTTGATAACAATCCATTTCTTCAAGCTCATTAGATTCATAATCGAAATGACTACTATTTAAAAGATCATTATTATTTGACTCTAAAAATAGTTTTGGTATAGCCTCTTTTTTCAAAAATTTTTTTCCAAACCATTTTGCTTCAAAATGTTGATTACATATGCGCAGTTTTTGAACAACTAGATCAATTGTTCTACTGGCAGATAACCAAAAAGGAATTTTGTGGAAATCTAAACAATCTTAAGCTTTTATCTTTTCGCTTATTCATTCCGCAAATACAACATTTATTACCCATTTGTAATGTATTCATGTTTTTGATGTTCATATATAATTATCTTTCAACTACTTATTTATGAAAATAACATTACATTTTATATAAGAAAATAATTATTTTAATCACTTACATGTATGTATATATGTATGTACCTTTTTTCAAAAAATTTTAAATTGTTTTTCAATAACTTCTATAAAAAAATTTTCAAAACAAAACGTTATCTAATAATGTAATTGCAACACTGTATTTACTTAAATTAAATTTAAATTGATATACCTAAAAAAACTGATATGCATATTATGAAACGAATATGATATTGATATTTGATGAATAATAATAAAGTTAAAAGCAAAAAAATATCAATTAACTAATAATTTTACCTCTTTTCACCAAATTTATATTTTTTTTGTTTTTTTTTTGTTAAAAATTATATTTACGTAAACTGAGGGAGGAGTGCATTATCTCGTTAATAGAATTATTTGGTTAAGGTAAGAAAATACGCCTCTGTATATAAGTTCTCTGTGATGCAACGCGGTCAAATGATGGCAACTTTAATGATCTACGTATTTGCATTCGTGTTCTATCATTTAATTGATTTAAATTTCTATTTATATCACTTAATTGTTGACGTGATCTTCTATTTTCATTTCTTCTATATTCCATTCGTTCAGCTCTGTGTTCTTCACTTTTTTCTCTTGAATATAATTACTGCATACGTATTCGTACTGCTTCTGTTTCTTGTTGCTGTTGTTCTTTGTAGTGATGTTAAATTTGATCAACGTCTTTTCATTTATACCCTTGACAGACTATACTTCATTAGACTAAAATACTTCATTATGAAGAAAATCTACTTCATTTACCATTAAATTAAGAAAAAAGCCATCTGTTGGAAATTTTAAAACTAAATTTTTATTGAAAATAACAATTCGAATTGACATTTTAATATTTAGTTTTGAATTATAAATCGAATGATCATTTTCCTATTTTATTTTCGTCAAGCGGTTAAGGTGAAAAAAATAAAAATAATGAAAAATAATTGAATATAATTGAAAATAAACTTTCAATATAATATAGATACATAATAAAATGCCTAAAGACCATCCGGGGCAACATCTAATTTTCAAAAGAATAATTTTCTATCCTAAAAAATACTTCATTACATTATTTTGAGTTATGATTCTGATAGAAAATAATCTTATCAGGGCCTAATTATTTATCAGAGAGGCCTTAGTGTTTAGAAAGTTGATTTCAATGACCACGTATTAACCCAACCAATCAACGTATACTATAGAGTATTTAAAATTTGTTTTTATTTATATATTAACATTTGCCTTCCATTTGATTTTTTCACACAAAGAATAATTCCCAAAAAATGTATTCTTTTTTGCAACAAAATAATTCTTAATAAATGATAAATTCGTTTTCTCTTAAGTTTAATTGTATTTTTTTTATATTGTTGAAGTAATCTTAAATAATTTAACAAGCTAAAATTCAAAATAACTTTTTATTTTCCATTTTTATTGTTTATAAAATAATGTAAAAAAAAAGTAATAATTAAGTAACTAATCTGTCACCACTTCATTAAACTTTACTTCATAATTAAGTTGAACTTCATAATGAAGTATAGTCTGTCAAGGGTATTATACTTCCTCCTTTTCTTCCTTTTATTTATACTTGGTCGAGTATATTGACTTAAATTTGTATTGTACATATACGCCATCCTGGCATTTTGCAATTTTATTTCTTAATAAATTTTACTTATCACTTTTCAATATTATTTACATTATGTATTTTAAAATTTTATAATTTTCAACCTATCGGGTCCAAATTTTCACAAAGTATTTTTTTTAGCATCTAAATATATGTTAAAATTTTAGACCATTTGTCCCATAAATACGATTTTTACAAATATATAATTAATTAGTATAATTTGATAAAAGTCCCAAATTTCGAAAGGGGAAAGGACCTCTAAGTTGGCCTGCAGATTTATCTTACGATCAACTGTTAAAAATAAATTAATAACTGAAGTACAAGTTACTATACTAATCAGAAGATCCCGCTCAAGCAATCAATATTTGATTGCATTTGTCTTTCATTATTTATAAAAATAATGAAATTTTATATAAATAAATTTACAAAAAAAAAATGTTAGTACAATTTGATACTAACTTAAATAAAATGGAACTATGTTAATTAGAAAAATCTAGTTTCTGAAAATGGTAGTAATTTTCCACGTAGTTGATGTGATGATATAACAAAATGTTACTAAAATAAACAAATACTTGTAAAACATTACTGGCTTATGTAAATAATTTGTAATACCGTACGTACCCGTTCATATACAAAATTTATTTTACCTCAAGCCATTGACAATAGGAGAAAAACAAATTTGAAATTTTCCAGCAATTAAACTCTGTTAAAAGTTAAATTTTCGTACAAGGAGACGAAGAGAGAGAAGAGAATACATTTTTGTACAGTAAAAAATTTCAAAATTAAATAATAATTAATATTCAGCTTAAAAATAGTTAAATTTACTTCTACAGAAGAAAATTTGTAATAAATGTTCTCTAGTTAAAAATTCAAGCTAAAAAATTCAAAAGAAAATACCTTATGACAATGTAATTGTTTTAGTTCACCTTCTCTGTGAGTTCTTCAAACTCTATCATTTTTATTTTATGTACACACCTAGGTTATATTAAAAAAGTCATAATTTGAAAAAAAATAAAAATTAAAAAATCTAATAGTAAAAAAAAAAAAAAATAACAGTAAATTATGATGTTGCCCTTTCACAACCATAATACGGTCATTTAACTTGAATGTCGTTTGAAAATAAGGAAAATATCGAAAATATAACTTAAAAATAAATCCTTATGATACTTGAAAATAAAAAATTATCCACAACTAAATACCTAGTAAGTAATAAAATAAAGAAAGCGAATAACCCAGTTGTTGTGGTATACCAATAATTGTAAGTGAAAACTAAAAAAACAAAAAAAAAAACACCAGAAGAAAAACGGTATTTTTTAGTTTTCTAATAAAAGTAATTAGAACAAGGTTCTCATTTTAATTTCTCTTTAAGACAAAAGACCTTGAAACTCACTTGCCATTGTTAATACATATTACGTTTTATATTACCGTTATATTTTTTTTATTAATAAAAATATAACTTTACACAAAAAGTAATTAAAAAAAACAACAAGAAACATTATTATAATACAATTTATACTAAAAAAGGACATAAGAAGACTGTGGTTTGGAAAAACAATTCTCTGCAAAATTATTTTAAAAAAAACTAGAAGAAATAATCAGGCCAATCAGCAATTTTAATTAAGAACTCATTGGGCTTAGTAGTATTAAGTAATTTTAAAAATGATATTAAGATTTCAAGTAGAATAGTCAAAAACTGGAGTAGTAAATAAGAGAGAGAGAGATATTTATGGAATTCTGTTAAGAATACTATTCCTCATCATCATTTTCCTGCAACCCCATCCGTGGGGCATAGGACGGAAGTAAAGAATTGATGGCCTCGTTCTTTGCTGGGTACTTGCTTCAGCTTGTTCTCCAAGTTTTTCTCGGCCTTCCGACGCGACGTGTACCCTGAGGATTCCATTCCAAACATTGTTTCGCGATGTTTTTGCCAGGTTTCCTCAAAGTATGTCCGATCCAACGCCATTTCCTCTGTCGGATTGCCACGTCTATTTGTGTCTGTTTCGTTTTTTGCCACAGTGTTCTGTTGGAAATGGTTTGTGGCCAACGAATGTTTAGTATACTATTCCTATATAACCAAAACTATACAAATTTATATATTTATTTCTATGCAAATGTTCATAATATTGACTAAAATACTAAATTACAAAAATACTTACAATAGAATCTTAAAACAAAAAAGCTAAAAAACTACCTCTAGTAATTTTATATGTAATTTAATAAAAAACTGATTTGAATTTGATTTGAATTTTATTCGAAGAGAAAGAAAGAAAAAATATTAAAACGAAATTCTTAGAAGTATAAAGGAACACGAATAAAATAGCAAAAGCTTGTGTTGCGAAAAAATCTTTATAGCTTAGAAAGTTTAGTTATTGAATCTATACTTTTGATAAAAACTGGTATAAATACTTTTCAAATGTAAATCGCCTTAACATAAAATAAGAGATGTCTAAGCCAGTTATCATTTTTGGTCAAATATCAAAATATATCTGAGTGATCTACCAAAATTAAGTTTACAAATAATGGTATGCTTCACCTAGTACAGAATATTAGAAGATCTGTTTCGGTGGAGAAAAAATATGATGTAGTTAATAAGTATAAAAGACACACTAGTAAGAAACATATGACCCCATAGCAATCCCCAGCAATACGAATTGGACTAAAGAAATGACATGGTAACTTTCACATATTAACAAAAATGGAATCCAAAGTTAATGCAAACTTTTTTTGGCCGATCTCAATATATCACAATCTTATTATCTCTCAAAGTATTCAACCAGAACCATACAAAAATATTCCGTATTCAGTATATAAGGAAAAGAACAATTCTGATTTTCTCAGATGATCAAGCCGCTAGTAATCCGTATTGATCACTAACACTTTTGATATATCAGTACGAAACTTGAGTAGAAAGGGATTGGTTAATGTTATACGAGGACTATGTTTTTCAAGACATTTCACAAGTAGTTAACCAATCTCACCTCTCGTTTGATCTGGTCAGATAATACGAGTTATTACCGTCCTTAATGGTTCCCATTATAGGGTAACCTTCGTATTCGAGAGGCAATAAGTTTGGAGCTTTGATTAGTAAGTTCATCAACTCTCCCATTCACCTCTATGTTACTATGACCAGGACCCCAGAGTAGAGATCGAAAAAGTACACTTTCAAATTCATTTATGAAATTGTTCCACCAATTTAACACTCTTAAATGGTAACGCTGTGCTAATTTATTTAACCAACAAGAACTTTTTCAACACAGAAAATTGTGAGAATTCTAGTTGTAGCACTTTTGCATTTACCAAAAAGCTTCGAATTTACCTTGCATTCCAGAATTCTCCAATTATTTATATCCAAAAAACTTGCTACATAATCAATACAGTTCTTTCATTTATTTAAAGTTGAGTTCAATACCGTTTTTATTGAATATCCTACTCGAAATTAAAATTTTTATTTCTATAAGGCTTGCAATTGAATGCCCTTTTTAAAATTTTCTCAAAATCAATTCAAGCTATTTTCTACAATGATAAGCATTATCAAGATTACTCAATATTAAGAAATATAAATATACCATAAGAATGACATCCTTACATTGAACAAAATTATCACATTTTAATTCAAATACAAAACAAAAGCGGTTGGAATCTGTTGGGTATATAATGCCTAAAAATTTGTGGTAACAATTTGTGGAGATATCTACGATATATCGGTTCAATCATATTCAATTTAACGTATTTATTATGCAGAATATCCTGATGAATTGTAGGCATTTATTTATTTCTATTATTTTTGTAATAAATTAATACGATTTGATGAAGAATTTACATTATAATAATGGAAACTGATTTGTGGCTGTGGTTGCTATTTCAAAATTTATTTTACTATCTGAATAAAATATCTGTTTTTATAGTTGACCTAGTTCTGCGTGGAGGTTATCATTGTTAATTTTTTTTATTGTGATAAATCTATAGCTAACAATTTAAAATAAATTGGTTTTATTCAATTTATCAAACTGTATATTGGAAAATTAAATGCAAAACAAAAAATACAAATAAAAACCTATTGAAAATATTATATTCAATTATCAAAATATTTTTAAAATGGTCAATATTTTGAATGCAACTCATGATGATAGTAAAAAAAGATCAAAAATATTTACTGAATTATAAATATTTAAAAATTTAATAGATATAAAAATAGAAAAACCATTTCTAAACTTTAATATATAAACAACAAATAAACTTTAAATTTTTATTTTCAATTGTCCTACTTCTATTTTATTCTATTACTCTATTACACTTCTATGTATGTATTTTAAACAATAGTTGTATTAAATATTTTAACCGAGTATTTCAATTCATAGCATGTAATAGTACGTAGTAGCGATTCATAGTCTAGTATTTTATAAAAATAATTAAATCTAAATATTGCTTTTTTGTGCATGAAATGATACGAACTACGAGGTCAATGGAACTATGAAGAATTTTGTCCGCAAATTCAACCAACTTGTTCAGTAAATTAAAAAAACTTGTTCAATAATTTAAAAACACTTAGAAGCGATTTTTCGATGATCGATAAGGTGTAGAACTACAACATAATCAAAGATGATCACTATACATTGCTCTTTCTTTATCTATATCAAGTAGCTCTTCATTACAGTTAGATAATTGCAGAATGATGTAACTTTTGACCCTTAACCACTGTTGTAAAATCAGTCACACAAACACTGTCTTAGTGCCGCAGCGGCTCTTATGTAAATTTTATATAAATAAATGAAAATGCAATCAATAATTTGTTTTGAAGTCGTTTATTCTCATAAATAGCAAACATAAAATTAAATTTTTTTTTTAAATAACAAAATTAAATATTTAATTCATTTTAAAGTTTTTAATTGACCCAATTATTGCAAAAAAAAAATTACATGGTCAGTACATGTTGTTTTATCACATTTATTGCTACACCTGAAATATTTGGCTTTTTATATTGCAGAGACATTGTCCACGTTTTGATTTTATCTAGGAAGTTCGTTTTATTTATTTTTTTATTATATTGACATCCTATTTATATTGCAATTTATATTGAGCCGCAGCGGCGCCATGACAGTGTTTATGTTCCTAAAATTTATTTTGTCTTATATCGGCACGAAGTTTATAAGGATAGATCGAATTATTTAAACATTATAATTTTAAAGGGTTAATTGAAGATCATGTAAATTTTTAGAAATATTATATTTTAAATGTAGGAATTGCATTAATTTAAAATTTGAAATAGCCGCAGTGACACCAGCACCATAAATATGGGAAGGGTTAAAGCGATTTTTATTATTTGTTTTATAGTTTTATTTGATACTTACCTTGATTAAGCCTTTAGTTTTTTTCATTTACAACTTACATTTGTAACCGCTGTAATTGGTTTCAATCTTTTTTTGGCTGAAATCGTTGCAACATTAGAATATTTAAATTATTATCCACTTCCTATGATTTAATTGCGTAGTCTTAAAATAACTAAATCAGATAGTACACAGTATAATTCTACCGAATAAGCAAATATGTTTTATTTTGGTTTAACTTCAGTTGCTTTCTGACTGCTGAAATTTATTAAAAAAATACAAATTACAAATTTTTTCAAGACTTTAATTACAAACGTTCATATTATCACAACCAATTTTTGAATTTACAAATATCTAATAGTTTTCTACTTGAGAGACAGATAGAATAACTATATCTCACTAATCACCTAATTCGACATCTTCTCTAATGGGCCGGAATGTTTAATTGATGTTCTATCAAAATAAAAATAAAATTATGAGCAAATTCTCATATATTTCTGAACATATTTATTTGAAAATCCTGAAATACTGAATGAGCTCTTGAATATTTCAAATAAGTTAAATATTATATTTAGATTTATACAATTTGAACATAATAGCTTACAAATTTTTAATATTTGGGGTTTGATTTTAAAATTACCACTCTTGAAATGCTAAAAAAAAAAAAAAAAAAAATTTATTTATTGCTTTCTTTTTCTTATTTTATTGTATTTTTTCTTTGTTTTTTTAAAGTTAGTTATACAAAACAAAGCGGACGAAAATAAGAAGATAACATTTTTGTTACATTTTCTACGACTTGCAAAACTTCGATTCCTCTTCATAAAAAAATGAAAAAAATAACATTTAGGTGCCTATTACACATCATTCTTTTCATCAATGTTTTCGTCAATATATTGACAATATATTGATGAAAAGAATAATGACCGATTACACATCAATCATGCACTAATCAATCCTTTTATACAAATTTTGATATTTTTCAAGGACATACGGTGGAGGTGCTCTGAATATATTGATAATTTCGAAACATATATGAATATTGAAAATATAATTTCTAGAGGAATGTTTTTGTTTTCAGTTTAAATTGAATTTTTAAAGTAAATGTTGTGTATAAAAAACAACAAATTATTTTTTTGCACATTTGAATAATATATCAATTGTTTTTTTTACAATAATTGCTATAAAAATTAAAATTAATATACAAATTATTCATTTTAGAATTACATTACAAATTAATATTATCTGAACCTTATCTGAACATTCCCAAAAAAGCCATTTTTTTACCTCCGGCGATTTTGACAGCATGATTGATGGGAATTTTGACAGCATGATTGATGAGAATAGAACCACCATCAATCATTTCTCATTAATCAACGGTCAATATAATGACAATCTATTGACCATGGACTGACCACTGATTGATGTGTAATAGGGCCCTAACACCTCGCTATTTTAAGTTTTAGTACATGTGATACGAATGCTATTATTTACGAGTATACTACCCAAAAATAAAATTATTGACACTTATAATATGACAATGCAAAGTTTTTAAATGAAAAATTAACAGACAAAATCTAGGTACACAATATGTATTTTACCGATTTATAAGTAAATATATCGGGTTGTACGGGTTTTCTCATTTTTGTTGGCTTGTCTTCTAAATTAATTTTTTCTTCACTGATTCTATTTAATTGATTCTAAAACTTAATTTTCTATCAAATGAAAAATATTTAATATGGAGTGATACAAGGATGTTCGTTCGAGTCAACTCTGTTTTCTTGTTCCGTTTCATTAAACTGTAATGGTATTAAAATATATAAAACTGTACCTACTACCTGGAAATACCTTGGTGTTTGGTTCGATGATGGATTGAACTGAAATTGTCATGTAACTGAACTGATAAAAAAGTCTAGAAGCATTAGGAGTTGAATTAGGAGAAGTAGGAGTATTTACAAAAATTGGAAAACGACTACCGGACAAGTTTAACCTGTCCATTTGTTATAGTCTATTTCATAGTACGGTTATGGTATCGGAATTGGGATAAACGCATGTGCTATATTCAAAGAAATCAAAGTAAACCAATTAAAATCTGTTTGGGTTGTCTGGCAGAGCTTCATAGCATTATGTTTATTTCATCAATGAAATTTTTTTTTTTTACTTGATTTTTTTTCAATGTTATTTATTTTATTGGGCGATTTAGGGGTCAAAATAAATTTTTATTTTATATCTGTATTTTGGGGAAATAATTTTAAGCGGTTGTTAGCTCATTTGGTTAAGGCACAAGGTTAGATAAAATGTTTGTACGAAAAAAGCAAATATATGAACTTGTTATGAATAAAATCAAGGAGAACATAGTTTAAATTTACGCTACTTGTTTTTATTCATGGCAAGTTCATACATTTGCTTTTTTCGTACAAACATTTTATCTAACATTATTTTTTGTTGCTCCGACATTGTTGAATAATTTTACTTTGTTAATATGAGAAATTACCTTTATTTATTTTTTTGTTATTTAATTTTAACTGAAATGATTACAAATCAATGATTAAAAAATGTCAATGCTTACAATGTAAACTTAAATGACAACCAATAAACACACAGAAATTAAATAATTCAAATGACGCGCGCAAGCAGAGCCTTTGTGTTGTATGCCAATACCAATAAAATGTATTATAAGAAAAATGATAATGAATTCACACATTTTATATGGGGATAACACACCATCCCAAAAGTGTGCGTAAAATGCATATGCGAAGACTTTTTTTGATGTTTCTTTTTCCTTTAAAACCATCAGTGAAAGAAGACCTTTTCAACGCATCTATGTGGTTTGTAAATCGGTTGAGTAGTTCTCGAGTTATAAAATGACGAGCATATGACAACTTATTTATATATGTATAGGTTAAATGTTATTATTATTTGTATTAGACCCATTATATTTTAGTTATAATGTAATTGTGTGGACAATTGTACTACTAGTGACGGAATTTACCACTGGTGACGTTATAAGCGTATAGTATTTATAAATTTAATGTTATAAATAAAGAAAAATAAAGAAAGAAACTTAAACTAAGCAAGCCCTAAATAGAAGAGAAATAGTAGAGTAATCAACCACTTTGTGAAAATAATGATAACTCAAAATTGAACCACGATATCAAGATCACAATATCTGAACTGTACCAAATCTCCACACTACCAAATGGAATGAGAGAGATATAATGTAGAAAGATTAGTTTTTTAATATTATTAAAACCCTATATAGGACCATTGTAATGCAGACGTTGTGCCTGATTAAGTGTATTAAACTTGATAATTATGATAAATTTTTTAAATAAATTCAATTAAATGGATCAGACACAAAGTATAGTATAATTGTAATAATATATGTATCAAATTACACAAGTGCTATCATATACAACTATTACTCTTTTCACATAAACGAAATACCTATAAATTGACCAACTACTGGGAAAATGAGTGTTGCATTTACTGAACGTTTATTAGCAAATTATCAAAATAAAAAAATTTAACGATTTTTCATTTTTGGCAATCCGTTCTCTCACTTACTTTTAAGGTAGATAAATTTTCATTCATTCACTTATATAATGAAAATATAACAATAAGTTAAGAATATTTTTTCCCAATTCTGTGAGAGATGTAGTAAACATGATTAATGGTCCTATAAAAATGTAAAAAAAAATGCTTATAAATTTTTTTAACAGTAGAAAACCTTTATTTAATATCTATTAAGGTTTATTTGAGAACTTCGAGGCTATCAAAATATTTTAAGTGGAAATTTAAAAAAAATTTCCAACAATGAATTCTTACATTAGCGATCGAGCGTCCATTACTTTAAGCAAATAACATTAATAATTATGATGAAAAGATTTATTTGTATATTCATGAAAAAAGAAAGTTTTACAAATTATTATTTATAAAAAGTTTTAGTAATGAAAATAAATATGTTTTTCTATTAACAGGCTTTCTCAGTAGTACATATTTAAAATTTCAATTTTTTTTACCGAAATTGGTCTATTATTTATGGCACTATATAATAATATTGGAATAGCACGTGGAAGAAAAAAAAATTATTTGAATTTATATACATACACATGCAACCTTAAAGAAAAATTTAATAATGTGTTAATGGATGGTGGTTACAAAATTAACATATTTGAAAATTTGAATGGTAGATGAGTAGGTATCAAATATCAAATAAAAAAAATAAAATTATAAATCGATATCAAATTTGAATATAAATAACGGGTAGTGGACCGACTACAAAGAATGTAACAATTCTCTGTTATTAACCAATATTTGATTTTTGTGTTCAGCATATAAATTTAAAGCAGAAAGATTTTATCGATTAATTTGAAATCAAATCAAACAACTGTTTTCAATTACACTTCATTTGATGAAAATCAAGGGAATTTCCAATTAGTCACCTTGAATTCAATAACTAATTTATGCATTATTCATTTATTAGGTTTACACCTACAGAGGTTTGCAAATGATCAGATCCCTTCTCATTACATTGTATTAGTATTGCAGAGTGCTGTGACTATATGTTTTAGACTATAAATATTATTTACAGATAATATATATATTACAAATTATTTGTAAAGTATTTGCAGATGAAGCTAATTTTATTTAATATTTCTCGCTTAAGCTTCTAATACAATACATTGGCTTTATTACATTCGAAAGTTACAATATATAATATAATTATAAACAGAACTATATACACCTTCTAACATTAATCTTTGAAAAGTTTCGACTGAAATCTCTGCGACATTTGAATTGTTTCCCACAGCTGGGTGTCGGTAATCCATATCGGTTTATACCAATCGATTGTGTCCATTGGTAAGTATGCAGTACAAATATATAAGCTAATACAAGTATAAGCTGGGATCTCTAACGCTGTCCTGGAATACAACTTTTATCATTTTATAAGTCCATCTATATAGGTAATTACATTTTATATTCCACAAAAAAATTTCTTCGGTGTGGCATGAACCCCAGTAATTAATAGTAATATTGTCAAAGTAAGTGCTTAAGTTTGTGTGTTTGTGCTTAAGTATTTACTCTATAACATAATTATAAAGTAAAATAATTTATATATTTTTGTAATACATATATTTTTTGTGAACTTGCCTTCATTACACAAACCATTATGAGTGTCTCAGAACCATAGTGGCCTAACCAACATTAACATTTTATTGAATAAAATGAATTTTAAAAAATACACAGTTTTAAAATGCTTATAAAATCTATATTTTTAAGGTACCGACTTTAAAAAAAAAATTGTTGGGCTTATTTTTTTAAGTACTTTAGTGGACATATTATTATTGGGCTCTAGCTTTAAAAAAATGCCAATTTTTGTGGGTTAGGCCACTTTGGCATTACATATAAATGATGAAAATCAAAAAAACTAGTGGCTTAGGCCAAGACATTTTTTAGTAAATTTTTTTATTTAATTGTTCAAATAATAAATAATAATGTAATAGATAAATTCAAATCTTGTATTTTTTACTTCTCTTCCGACTCCGTACAAATAATATCTTCAATAGTTATAATTCAAATCACAATTATTATAATTTCATGCAAAAACTATACCTTGGCTGGAGTTTAGCTGATACTGATAGTCAAATAACGACATTTCTGAAATCTGATTAGATTGAAAATAATCAGACTCAGAATTTGCAAAAATATCTAAATTTTAAATTAAAGCGATAATAAACGCTTTCAAATAAACAATCTCTTTTGTGTATAAATACCTGGAGTAGTTGAAAAAGTAGGATTTATTTTCTATCACTAAAATTAACTATAATAATTACACTTTCAAATTGAACTTGAATTTAAAATAAATTATTTACAATCTTAATCTGGAGGAAAAATAACTTCAAAATTACTCAGAGGAATAATATCAGACACAATTAAGAAATAATTGATGACTTACTAAATTAATGAAATTGGTACATCAAATTTACGGGTGTGGGTCGATTTGTTGAAAAGCAAAATGTCAAATTAAAAATGTTGAATAAGAAAATGTGTGAAAAAAAAAATGCTGAATAAGAAAAAATTTTGAAAAAAAAATGCTGAAATAAAATTATACTCGTATGTAGATTTAAAATAATGTTTGTTTTAATTGTATTCGTCTACTTTAATACGATCATAACCATTATTAATTCGGACATTGAAATTTTTAAAAACTTAAAATTTTGTCTTGAAAAAGAAACCATTTTATTTTTATAGTGAAATAACTCCCCAAATATATAAATATTCTGTAAAAGGAGAATAACTCTGATTTTTCAACCAACAATAAAATCCCTTCAAATTGATTTTGATTTTGATATACATATACTATATATATATACATTTTCTGAAAATAGGGAATACCCTGTAATATTTTGATTGGTTTATTTTGAATCCTACTCTTAAAGTTCCTATAATTATTTTTATTAAATATACATTTCCACAAAAAAGCACTTATAACAGTGGGATTTGTCGTCCCAAACTCCCGCTAAACATTATTATTGAATTTCTTATATTGTTTAGGTACATATTTCGTTAATGATAAAAGTTGATTTCTGTAATTAGATCTAAAATATACTACTTTAAAAAAAATGTCGAGATTTTGTTTTCAACATTTTTTTTTTCGACATTTTTTTTTCAACATTTTTTTTTTGACAAAAAGACCACATGCCCTCATTTACTAATACCTATTTATAATAACGGTATTATTTTAAAAGTTAAGTGTACATTAGCATTTTTAAATAATATCGAAATTATAGAAATTTAATAATAACAAAATTACATTCAAGAAGTGATTATTGAGGTTAATTTACTTCTACCATAGTTAATTTAAAAAAAAAAATGTATTATCATTGTTAATTCAATTGTTTGATAAAAATATTATTTGTTTAACCTTTAGATTAATATTTTCGATTTTTATATATTAAAATTTTTCTATTTTCAATTCTGAAATAATGTATTTTTTCATAGTATATATTAAAGTAGACAGGTATCTATATGATTTGAGGGTTTTAAATGAACGACTTTCGACTTTGAAACTTTCAAACAAATATCTTGCTACTAACACAACGGTTAAAAACTGATGCACATTGATAAAGACTCTTGTACAAGTTTAAAACTTTTTGTTTATTTAAATTTGAAATCAATTAAAATTTAATTAGAAGGTCAATTATTGGTTATTCAGGTCCATCAAAAATCATCAAATTCTGTAATAGCTATTATCATTCCGATTTTCTATTAATTTGTTTTATATTATTTTTTTCATTATTTTTAAAATTCGAACATAGTTATATTTTTTAACAAAATGTTTTAATTTTTTTAACACCAAAGTGGCCTAACCAACAATGTGGGTTAGGCCACTTTGGTTTTTAAAAAAATTGTAAATTATAATAAGCCAAAACAAATTTTGTGATAAATAATAAGGAAAAAACTATTTCTGAAACTGTAAATTCAAATCACTGATTCTAGGAGACAAACATTCCGATTAAAACAATAAAAAAAATTTGTTTTGTATGCGGGTTAGGTCACTATGATTCTGAAACACTCATATATGTTTGCTCGATTGTTCCATATTCATTTCTGAAGCTGCATTATGGTGCTCTAGAACAATTTTTCAATTTTCTTCTATCGATTCCAATCTTTTCAATAATAAGTTTTGAGTAAATTTGTTTGAAATTAATAGGCTTATAAAATGCTATTTCTGCAATTAGCTTGCCAAGTTCTAGTATCTATATTATCCAAATTTATTATCTATATTATCCAATATTTGGAACACTATTAATATTTTATCATGTTATTCCGGTAATTCTTTCAATATTTTACCATTAATTAGATTATAGTTCGTTACTTCAAAAAAAAAAAACTGATAAATTCATTTCATTTGAAGTATTGCAGAAATCATATATTTCTATATCTACATTCGTATTTTGTAATGAAAATGGTTAATACACAAATTCATTTATGTGCACAGGAAAAATGCAAATGACTTTTCCTTCTTACCACGTACCCAATGTTAATTCTTTTTAGCATCATATTGGCGGATTGAACTGGTATATTTTAAATATTACATA
This sequence comes from Argyra leucocephala, assembly GCA_963942445.1. NCBI lineage: Eukaryota > Metazoa > Arthropoda > Insecta > Diptera > Dolichopodidae > Argyra > Argyra leucocephala. Next base: position 72,853,948 of record OZ012681.1, on the reverse strand, counting down.
ATTTGTAACCTAATAGTTGGTGTTGGATTTGAACAGCAACATTTTTAGCTTTATTGAATTTTTTATTTAATTTTTTTGTGGTTGTGTTAAATTTTACTTTATTCACCAAACTTGTTATTTCTATGTCATATAGATGCATCCTTTCAACCACTTTGCTGTTAATAAAAGTTGAGCATACCTATAGCTTTTTAATATGTTGTAGTATACTATGAGGTTTGAATAACGTTCATTTTGTTTTATTATTTGTCGCCTCACACTTTGATTCACATTTTTTTTCCTATTATTACAATAGCAGTTAATTAATCAGATTTGAAATCCATACAGAAGTTAACTGTTAAATAATTAATTGAAAAAGCGGATGGATTGATTGGCATTTTTCAATTATTGTAATATTTTATTTTAGTGTAGAATTTTGTTGATATCATTTTGAATTTCTTTGTGCAACTTTATTCAAATTTGTAGTGTCTTGTGGTTGGAATCTATTGAGATACAATTTAATACAACTTTATACAAACCTTTTTGTTTTGAAAACTTTTTCTTTTTTTTTTTTGTTCTTTATCAATAATTTATATTTCGCTAACTGAACAAATTTACCTTATAAAGTAATGCAAATAGTAGTTAATTTTTGATAAAAAAATAACAAATTAATAATTGAAAAAAAAATTAAAATAAAATCCTATTAATAATTATTTTGTTTATTATATGCAATAATAATTTTTATATATTTTAGAATTAATATAAAAAAAAAATTTTTACCCTAGCTTTCGCTCTCTGGTCTTATATTTTTGATACTTTATTTTTTTATTTATAACAGTGAGATCTGCAGATAAATTTGTAGTCCAACTAAAGGTCCTTTTCCCTTTCAAAAAGTTTTATATATTAAATATTTGGTATATATGTAATGAGCATGTGTTAAGTCAACATTAATATATGGCAGTGAAACATGGCTCACTTCGGTCAGAATCAAACCGAAGCTACAAGTATTCATCAACAAGTGCTTGAGAATATGCAGAATATTCTGGCCGGCAAGAATTAGCAACGAGGATTTATGGATGATAACTGGAGAAGAACCTATCAACAGACAGATAAATAGGAAAAAATGGAAATGGATAGGTCATACAATAAGGAAATCAGAAAGTGATATAGCAAGAAGAGCTCTAGAGTGGAATCCACAAGGACAAAGGATACCCGGCAGACCATATAACACATGGAGACGCACAATCGATCAAGAATTAACAGTCAACAATTATACCTGGGACGATATTAAGGAAGTAGTACTCAACAGAGAGGAATGGAGGTTCACTATCGAAGCCCTATGCTACCACGCGGAGTAAAAGGAGAAAAAAAAAAAAAAAAAAAAATGTCGATACGAAATACAATACGAGTAACAAATCTAATTTCAACTTATTTTTCTTTAGAACGGAGAAGCAAAAATAAAATTGCGTATACAATTGTCTGAAGAGATACAATGATTTACCAAGTTAATTTTTCCTATTTACTCAAGCACTTGTTGATGAATACTTGTAGCTTCTGTTTGATTCTGACCAAAGTGAGCCATGTTTCACTGCCATATATTAATGTTGACTTAACACATGCTCTGAATATTGTTAGCTTTGTTGTTCTCGATATTTGGTTGCTCCGCCATATCTTCATTAGGCTCCCAAATGTTCTTCTTGCCTTATTTATACGGCTGTTGACATCTTCTGTTGCACCTCCTCTTGATGTTATAATGCTCCCCAGGTAGTTGAATTCTTCTACGTATTCTATCTGTTGTCCACTCACTGTTATTGGCTCACTATAACTGTTGTTTGTCCTCATTGCCTTGGTTTTCTCGATATTTAATTCCAGTCCTGATTTCTTTGCTTCTTCCTGTAATCTGCTGACTTTGTTCTGTAGGTCCCTTTGATTTCTTGATATGAGGCATACATCATCTGCGTAATCTAAGTCTTCTAAGTTTCCGAAGAGATCCCATTCTATTCCGTTTATTCCAGTGCAAACTTCTCTCAGAATGTCGTCTAGTATTGTGTTGAAGAGAAGTGGAGATAGTGGACATCCTTGTCTAACTCCTATATTGGTGTAGAATGGATCACTGATCTTACCTCTGTGTTGAACTGTTGTCTCTGCATCTTTATACATCGCTTTGATGATGTTGATGATTTTTTCAGGAACTCCCTTCTTTGTAAGTGTTCTCCATATTGCGCATCTCTTGACTGTGTCGAATGCTTTCTTAAAATCTATGAATAGTAGATATAGTGGGGCATTCCATTCTACTGATTGTTCAACTATGACCCGTAAAGTATTTGACTGGTCAACACAGCTTCGGTTTGGTCTGAAACCTGCCTGATCTTTCCGTAGTACTGGTTTTAGTACTTCTTCTAATCTTTTCTTTATAATAATTGCTATTATCTTATGAATAGTATTTAGAACCGTGATTCCTCTCCAGTTGCTGCAATTTGTCAAGTCTCCTTTCTTAGGTATCTTGACAATCATTCCTTTCTTCCATGATGGTGGTATATTCTCCTCTATCCATGCTTTCCTGATGTGGGGTTCAATTGTTTTTGCGAATAAGTCAGGGTCCAGTTTGGCTATTTGTGTCGGAATTCTATCTTCACCTGTTGCTTTGTTGTGCTTCAGGATATTGATTGTAGCTTTGATTTCTTCTATATTTGGAGCTTGAGTAGATATTGACAGTCCCTCGGTTGGGTAGATATTTGCATTGTCTCTGTTTCTTATGTCTGCTTCATTATTTGTACTTTCTTCGTTGCTCAGTTCTTGGAAATGTTCTCTCCATCTCTTTAATTGATCCTCTAAGTTTGTGATGAGCGCACCATTTTTATCTTTAATTGGTTTGTTTTGTTGTTCCGACTGGTTTGTTAAGTTCTTGATTATCCGATGCAATTCTCTCAGGTTATGTTGCTGTGCTGCTTTTTCTGCTTCTCCGGCTAAATTTTGTAGAAATTTCCTTTTATCTCTTCTTGCTGCTCTTTTTACTGTTTGCGCTATTTCTTCATATTCTCTTCTTGATGCCATCCTGTTGTTTATCATTTTCTTCATTTCACCTCTTCTTTTAATCAAGGTTGTGACTTCAGTGGCATGTGTTATCGGTTATCCAGATTTTTCTATGTGGTTGTGAAATTCCAAGATTTTGTTCGCTTGTTTGGTTGTAAATTTCCAGAATCTCTTCCCAAGTGTATTCTCTATTATTTCTAATATTTTCTCGTAACGCCGTAACTATGTCAGCTCTTACTTGCGGATTTTTTAAGTTGTTTATATTTATTTTCTTCTTTCTATTTCTTCTGCCTCTTCCTTGTTGGCTTAGTTTCATTCTGAAGTCCCCAGTTAGTAATTCATGATCGCTGTGTATATCTGCTCCCCTTCTATTTCTCACATCTAACATTGATTGTTTCCATTTCTTGCTGATGCATATGTGATCTATCTGATTTCTTGAGATCCCGTTTGGTGTTGTCCATGTGTATTTGTGGATATCTTTGTGTGGGAATAGACTCCATCCGATTGCTAGGTCGAAAGTCTGACACAACTCTATCAATCTTTCCCCGTTGTTGTTTCTTTCTCTCCCTAACCCGTGTTTGCCCATTATCTCCTCAAGTCCATTGCTGTTAGATCCTATTTTCGCATTCCAGTCACCCATTAATATTATGATATCTCCCCTATTTATGAGTGCTAGCGTTGTTTCTATTTGTTCGTAGAAGTCATCCTTAATATGGTCTTCAGCGACATCTGTTGGTGCATAGCATTGAATTATTGTTACATGTCTTGTCATATTTCGAAATATCGAAATAGCTTCCCAAAACTGTTGTTTGGAACAAAATAAATATTTTATTTCGAATATGTTCAGACATTCAGAGACATTTCCCGTTGAGCTACAAATTTTGAACAGAGCTTGGGACACGATAACAACACTTTCTCTTAATTTGGGGAAGCCATGTCAAAATTATATTATTATAAATATACCTTTTGTAAAAATTTACTTAAAAAAAATTGTCAATACATATTAAAACCAATATTTTGTCTGTTAAATTAAAAGAAAACAAAGTTGGAGGACATATTTTAAAATTTTAAGCTTATATCAAAGACAGACTACGAAACTTAATGATCATTTAGACCCCTGATGGTAAAAAATTTGCCAAAATTATGTTTAATCCCGCATAGCATGCATTTTTTTTTATTTTTAATCTTAGAAATTTTACGATACAAATATTGGCTATATTGAGATAAGATTTTTTAAGGAAACTTTGATATAGTTTTAAAAACTACAAAAAAAAAACCATAATAAAAAAAGTTTATTTTCTATTTTTTATATAAAAACAAAAACAAAACAATTCTAAAAAATCTTTTTTTATTTATTTTTAATTTATTTACGAAAAAATTTTTTTAATATGTATTGTCTTTTGTTTTTAATCCAATTATAATTTTTTGATCTCGGATAACAACAAAGTAGTGAACATTTATAAATTTTTAAGCCGATTTCACTAATGCAAAGAATTTGATAATAAATTCTTAAATGAAGACTATAAATTTTGCCCGTTTCAAAATCTTAAATTGCCTCAGTAAATAATATTCACAACACTGTAATATGATTTCTGAATATTATCATAAGCATCATCATTATCGTGAATTAACAATTTCATTATTACAACAATGAATGCAATTTTCCTAATATAAAATACAATAGCTGTTAGTATTTAGGTACCATTAAGTATAAATGTCACATGTCTCAACATATTCACAATAACAACAGCATTATTAATTGTTATAATGGAAGCTACAATGTTGCATTGTAAAATCAAACCGCATTAACTGCTATGACATAATGCCAGCTTTTAATACAAGTTTTCTTATTAAATTGCAACAAGTTAAAAATAAAAATTCAATATGTTTTCATTATTTTATGGCAATCAAACTTGACAATTTTATTTTAAAATTCATATAATTGTTCCTGATATGGAAAAATAAAAAAAGACTAATGAAAACAGTTTTAACTTTGAAGTCATAACAGAGATAAGACATAAAGTACAAAAACAAAATAATACAGTTTTTTTTTTCATTTCATGAAATTGTATTCTTGTGACCAATTCTAAGAATCCAAAAAAAAAAATTTGTTTAACAGTCTCTGCCTGTACATTTTTATCTGTATTTCTTTTTTAATATTTTTTTCTATTAAATATTTTTTGTTTTTTAAAAATAGAATTGATATGATATTTTAATTGAAGTGTTATTTAGTCACTTTCAACTGATGCATTAATGATATTTTAAATTTCATAATATTATTATACAATTATTATTAAAACTCAATTCACTTTTAAATACCCGTCAAATTGTAAGCCTTTTAGAAGAGGTTAGACTAAAGATAACAGATCTTAAAATGAATATGAATCAAGTGGTTTGAAATGATTTAGGCTTTCCATTCTACGTATTTGGACGCACCCAAAGTTCCTATTTGGATTTATCCAAACATTTCCATATATTTTTCTGTATTTTTTTTTTGTTCATTATGCAAGATGAATTTACTGTAAAGCTTAAAATTTTATGTTGAGATCGTTCAATTATTTTGATGTTAGAGTTAATAGAGATTTTTCATAATTTCAGTTCGTAGTTCCACAGTGTTTATTCGTACTCTAGAAATAAATCGCTGAAACTTCCTATTAACCAGTACACTTAACTAATTATATTTCAACTGCTTCTTAGTTCTTTTATGTATTTTAATGTGCAAAATACGTGTCCTCAAAGTTTTTATAGATTATCTATTAATTTTTCTCCAGACTCATAGTATACCAAAATTGTTAAAGTGGTGAATTTCGTGATAAATAAAATAATTACACCAGTTAAAAGATTTTGGTTCCATTTAATTTTTGTAATTTGATTATAAGACAATATTATTTTCCAAATTACGATGATAGAAGTCATATATCCCATATATAAAAATTGAATATATAATACGCTACCAAATTTTTTTAATCTTTCATAAAAAAAATTTCAAATATCAAATTTCCAGTAAAATTTTATTTAGAACTTTTTTATTATGCATAAAAATAAATTTTGTGATTAGAAACCACATTTTATATTTGTCATTGTATAATTAGATTAAAAGTTGTTTAGGACGCTTAAAAATAAATATTTTTCTTATCAGCAAAAACGATTTCCGTCAACTAATTTTTTTTTTAATACAATTTTAGAATTTTTTTAATCGACTTAAAGAATAAAAAAAAAATTCATTGAAAAAAATTGAAACTTATTCGACTAAAACTACATAAACGCTTAGTTTAATAAAACTGTTAATTCTGTTGAATTTTACAATGCAATATTGTAGGTTTCGTTGTTATAATTTATAACGCTATCGTTGTTGTTATTGTGAATATGTAGTGACCCTTGTCATTTGTACTTAATGTTACCTAAATAATAACAACTATTGAATTTTGTATTTTGAAGTAAAAATTTTAAATAATAAAGATAAAATAAAGACTTTCTGAGAGCTTAAATGAAAATTTGTTTTCTTTTCATCAATGCTGTAATGAGAATGAAATAATAACCTATAATTTAATAACCCTATCATAACCGGTGTCGGGACAAAATTTCATAAGACAAAATTACATATGGAAAAAATTTCATATTCAAAAAAATTACTTTGCATAGCATTTACCTGCCGTCGGCAAAAACAAGGTTCCAATAAATGAGTAGCGGCAGCCCCTGACTATAAAAATAAGAGCTCCAACGTCCCAAGTGTCGTGAACGAAGACCTTGATTTTTTTTTATCAATAGGCTTAAATGTGATGAAGACAATAGATCCGGGGTCCAAGGAATAGGAGCTGAAACTCTATATCACGGAAAAGGCTATTGATAATTATTAATAATTTTTTAAAAAATTTCGGGTAGGTCCACGGCTTTGAAGTTGGGGCCAAACATAAATTTTCTGTTTTTTATTAAGGGTATTTTTTTTTTCCTTATTCCTCTTGGGAGCATAGAACTTCCACTTGACATTTCCATCGTACTCGGTTTCTAACTGCTATTTTTGCTTGTTCCCACGTTATATTTGTTTTTTCAAGCTCTTCTTTTGTGGTCCTACGTCAAGAGTTTTTTGGGCGACCGGGTCTTCTTGTGCCTTGTGGGTTCCATTCTAAGCTCATCCGCGCGATGTTGTTTGATGGCTTTTTGAGTGTGTGGCTTATCCATCTCCATTTCCTTCTTCTAATTGGTTTCGCTATGGATTCTTCGCCGGTTAGTATTCAGAGATCCTTGTTGCTTATTGTGTTTGCCCAGAATAGTCGGCATATTATCCTTAGACATTTATTAATGAAGACTTGTAACTTCTGGTTGATAATTTTTGATGTTAACCAAGTTTCACTGCCGTATGTCAGGATTGATTTTTACACAAGACCGGAAGGATATTTGGCTATTCCTCCATTTTTTAATCTATTTTCTACATCTTCTTGAGCCCCACTCCTAGTTGTTATTATACTTCCCAAGTAGCAGAAATTGTTCACAAATTCTATTTGTTTTTCTTTCAACCAACATGTTTGGCAAGTTGTTCCAGGTGTTCTAATTTGCTCTGCATGTCGCTGAATTTGTGCGAGAGAAGACAGATATCATCTGCATAGTCGAGGTCTTCAAGTTGTTTAGTGAGACTCCAAGTTATTTCTCTTTTTGTTGAGCAGGTTTTTTCTAGTATATTATCTGGGACGATTGTGAAGAGGAGCGGTAAGAGAGGACATTCTTGTTTGACTCCTGATGAGGTGGTGAAGGAAGAACTTATTTGTCCCCTATGAATTACTGACAGTTCGGCTTCTTCATATAGTGCTTGGATTAGACGGACTATTTTTTTTTGGTGTTCCTTTGTCCCTTAGTGCTCTCCATATGGCAACGTGCTTAATTGTGTCGAGAGCCTTCTTGAAGTCAATGAATAGCATGTATAATGGTGTTCTGTACTCAGTTGATTGTTCTACTATTATCCGAAGTGTGTAGTGTGTTTGCTTGTTCTATTTAAAAAATTTGAATAGATTTATGTTTGAATTGAACCACTTTCATGTTTGAAATTAACAGAATCTATTTAAAAAATTTGAACATATATCTATTTGAATTGAACTGGACTCATGTTTGGAATTAACAGAATCTATTTAAAAAAATTTAACAGGTTTACAGGTCTATTTAAATCAACTAGTTTCATGTTTGAAAAGTTTCGGAATCTGTTTAAAAAAATTGAACAGATTTTCTACTTGAATCAAACCAGAAAAATATGGAATAAAATGCATACAAAAAAAAATATTCTGAGATTAAAAAGTTAAAGCGTAATATTGAAAAAGAAACAATAAATTATTTTTCAAGTATAAAATTAATTGATTCCCTTTAAAACCAATGCCTTGATTTTTTTCAATATAACGATTTAACTTTCTTTATTACAGAATATATTTTTTGTATGCATTTTATTCCATATTTTCTTGTTTGATTCAATAAGTAGAACATCTGTTCAAATTCTAATCTTCTTCTTTCAAAATTAAGACAAATACATAAATTATTGTCCATAAAAATTGCTGTACATATATTGAAGCGCAAAATTGACAATATAACTTTTTTTTATATAGTATGTACAAGGAATTTTAAATAAAAGAATGAAACATATTTTTAGAAGTTTACATATTTTTATTCACACATTTTTTATGTATGTTTTATTGTAATTTAAAAATAAATTTTTTATAACTAACTATAATACATAAATGGTACATCAAAAATTACTTATACTTAATTAATTGATTTTTTGCGTCAATTTTATTGTCTTTTTAATAATAATCTTACAAACCATTTTTATTTTAAATTAAAAATTATTAAAAAAGATTTTTTTTTATTAAAACATTAAATAAATTTATTTCGGAAATAACATTTTCTATTATTAATTGTGTGTATATGTAAATAAGGACTTGGAAAAAAAAGAAATATTTTTAATATGTAAAATATTGAAATTGAGATGTGTTGTTGTCTCTTGCTGAATGATACCCAGAATCTTGTTGCTCCTCTAATCAATTATTTATTATCATCAATGTTGAGCTAAAAATAATTAAATTAAATATATAACACTTGATGCTGGTGTATGATGTATTTTTAAAAACCCTATAACTAAAGTTAAATATTTACCTCATTTTTTTCCAATTTACGAGTTTTTCTCTAAGCTCCGATTCTTACGCCTACTTTCGGGATTAGTTCCTTCAAATTCTCTGTGGATAACTATTTTCACCTATCATACGTTATCTCGTTTACTGTTATAAAATATTATAATGCTTAATTTTGTATTTATCACTTTTTTGTACATTTTATATACTTACCAATGAATATAGATATAAGTTCGGCTAAATTCCATTCCTATAGTTTTTTATGCAAATTATCTGATGCCGCGGGAACTATGAAAAGCTTGAAGGGTCCTCATGTAGCAGAGTTTCAATAGAAATTGCACTATCTATGCGATCCAGTAACAAATGATTAGTATTATCCATCCATCTTTTTGATAATTTTCTTTCAATTTATATAAAATTTGAATTACCTTTTTTCAAATGTTTTTCAAATTTTTCTTAATTTTTTTCACTTCACGTGAGTTATTTTTAACCAATTTTATTAAATAAAAACTAAATTCTTTTTTATTTTTTTAACTATTTAAAAAATTTTTACTTCACATTCTACACGGTTTGAAAATAAAAAACGAACTGTGAATTGTAATAAGTAATAACGCTTTCAATCAATGCCAATTTAAGCATCTTCTTTCAATTGAACATGTTTCTCTTTCAAACAAATATAATTCAATTCAATTCAAACAAAAATCTGTTTAATTTTTTCATTTCATATTTTTTAAATACAAAAGTGTTTAAAGCAAACAGAAATCTGTTTAAATAATTTATATATTTTTTTTAAATGTAATCGTGTACGGTATTTCGAGTATTTATTTATCAAAATACTGGCTTATCAACTGAGGAACTAGCCATTCTTAGATAGCGTAGTTTCATTTTATTTAAGTTGTTACCAAATTATACTCTCAATTTTTTTTTTTTTTAAAAACCTTAAATAAACATGATTTTAATATTTTAAATGCATTTAACCTGTTATGCAAAAAAAAGAATTAGGCAAGTTCTAATCACATTAAATGAAATTTTAGAAAATAATGGAATGATAAAAGAAAGTAAAGTAACATTTTTCTGAAATTCGGAATGAAAGAAAGAATCTAAGGAAAGAAAAAAAAACTAGGATTAATTTTATTTTATTTTATTATAATTTATTTGCCACAACTTGAATTATGGCCAATTATAAGTATTAGGATCAGAGGCTCTCGGTTCGGAATTATTTGGCTTCCATCATTTATGACGGATTACAAGGCTAGTATTATAGATTACACAAGAGATATAACAACAAATTACAACCAAATAACGAGTTGTGAATGCAAAACTAAATACTTTTTTTTTTGTGATGAGGTAAAGACAAAGTATCCTCCATTATCGAAAATATTATCCGGAAGCTAAGTCTGTGTCGTTGTTGCATTTGTAATATTTTTATCTAAAACAAACTAATGTTTTATGTAAAAATGTGTTGGAAATTCAGATTTATTCTGTGTAGTGTAGGCCTAACACAATCAATGTTCATTAACAATATTTTTTGTCATTAAACACCTACCCTATATAAAGTACACAAAATAATGATTTTAATCATCCCGTGATGTTTTCAACAAAGAGCTTATTAAATAAAACCGCTTCTGTGCTCTTCACAGGGGATCTCCTAATTTTATTTTCATTATTTTAAAAAGAAACATATTTAAATTAAAAAGACATCTGTTTGAATCAAACAAATTCATACTTGAGGATATTTTGAAGGTAAATCGGTTTATTAGCATTATCATCTTTAAGTTAAATAAATTAGGATTTCCTAGTTACTTTATTAATTGGGTTCATTCTTACCTTTCTGGTCGTAGTTATAGTGTTTCGTTTAGATCGTCAATTTCCACTGAGTTCGAAGCTCCCACAGGTGTGCCTTAAGGCAGTCATCTCGGTCCTTTACTCTTCATTATTTCTATTAATGATGTTTCATCTTTATTAATTAATAGTCTTATTAAAATTTACGCCGATGACATGAAAATTTATAAAAAAGTTGTTAATTTAGAGGATGCATTAGCGTTACAAGCTGATCTGAATCGCTTCTATAGTTGGTGTTGGTATAATAATCTGCAGCTTAATGTCAATAAATGTGCTTATATTACTTTTACACGACGATTATGCCCAATTTCTTATGTATATTCTTTAGCCAAAGTATTCCAAAGGTTACATCAATTAAAGACCTAGGAATACTCTTCGATACTAAACTTTCATTCCATCTTCATTATTCAGATATTTTAAACAAAGCTAATTCTATGCTCGGTTTTATTAAACGTTGGGCTAGAGAATTTGAAGATCCGTATGTATTAAAATCCCTCTATACCTGCTTGGTTAGACCTAATTTAGAATATGCTAGTCAGGTTTGGTGTCCATTTTATGGTGTTCACATAGACAGAATTGAATCGGTTCAAAGAAAATTCCTTATATATACTTTACGTCTTCTTCCTTGGGAAGATCCTTTAAGATTACCTCCTTATGAACATCGACTAAATTTAATTCATCTTCATACCCTTGAAAAACGGCGTAAAGTTGCTGACATTGTATTTCTAATTGAGTTAAGTAAAGGCAACACTTCGTCTCCCCAATTGTTTGCTAAACTTAATTATTGTTCTCATTCTAGACTAAGAACTGCTAATATGTTTAATTTGCAGTACCATCGGACTAATTATGGTAAATTTGAACCAATTAATAGGATGATGTCTCTTTGTAATGCATACAAACCCCATATTAACTTTTCCCTAACTAAACAATCATTAAAAAATAATCTGTATTTGTGTAACTAATTTTTTTTGATTAATCTTTGACCTGTCTTCTTAATTGAAGTTTTTTCATTTTTATTTTTTAATTATTGTTAAATATAAGATTATGTTTTCTTTTTTAATTTTGTTATAATATAAAAATTTTGTTATTTTTTTTTTTTTTTTTATTAATTCTTTTTTGAATGTTTAATTTTTAGTTTATAAATTTAATTTAAGTATGATTTATTGTAACTTGCTTGAATTAAGCTCGAAATAAATAAATAAATAAATAAAGCAACAATATTTCTGGTCAATAAATTATTCTTTGTTAAACAAGCTTCATTTTGAATCAAATACAAATCTATTTAAATATTTTAACTTAATTTTTTTTAAACAGAAGCGTCTTTAAATTAAATAGAAACATGTTAAATACTTTACATATGGTTTATTTTAAACAGAATCGTATTTGAAATCAATGAAAATCTATTACAATATTTTATTTTAATTATTTCAAACATAACCGTGTATTAAATAAAAATCTGTTAGAATTAATCAAATATATGTTTGACAACATGTTTAACATGAATTTGTTTAAAACAAACATATTTTTCTTCAAAAAGAACATGTTTCTATTTAAAAAAATTATAATAAGGCCATGTTTAAACACGAACAAATGATTTTTTATATTAAGTTGATTATTAATATACGTTTCAATAGAATTACTAAGAACGTATGAAATAGCAACATATTTTAAATTATTCATATCATTCTTGTCAATATCATTTTTACTATGATTGGTATAATTTTATTAGTCATTCATTAGTGTTTTAATCATTTTTCAATTTCAACACAACTCATATAGAATAAAAAGTGATAAAAGTATGTAGTTGAATTTAGAATAACTTAATTTTTGATATTTCAATAATTTCATATTAGTTGATTATTTAATAGTTTTCCACATTTAAATAAGTAGTTTCCAGACTACCATCAGAAATTAGATCAAGCATTTAGTATATAATAAATAACTACAAGATTTAGAAAAGTTAAAATTTAGCCCACATTTAAATAGAAAAGTATCCTTTTCTCAATTTATTTCTTCCTGCTTCTTCCTTATCGCTTCTTTATTCAACAATTTTTTTTAATAAAATAATTTTAATTAATTTTAAAATATTTCCACTGTAATTTGTACATAGTTGTTTTTGTATATTCATTTCCTTTAAAACGTTATATTTAAACATATATGTATGTACATAGTATATAATAATATGAGAAAATATTGTGTGAAACGATTTTAAATGTATACATACATCTGAAATATCATACGTTATATAAACTTTCTTAATTGCATAACGTGTAAAAAAAAACATCTACATACGCTTTTCAATTTTTTTCTCTTTTTAATAACAAAATATTTTTATTTCACTTAATTTTAAATTGTCGAGATTTTGTATTATTGTCAAAATGTTAAAATGAACAACAGAATACAAAATGGTATTTTGAAGAAATGAAAATAGCTGCTATTCTTTTTTGATTGTTACAATAAAATGACAGTAAAATGGGTATAAGCATGGTTGGAACTTATGCGGAAATAATAATTAGGTTTGCAGAAATTGTGGTATGATTAAAATATATTTGAATATTAAAGACAAAGAAAAAAACTTTTATATTTTGAAAAGATTTCCATTAATGGTTTTGACAATGAAAATTTTTAAATTGAAACACTGACTGAAAATTAGACTGTTATGAGAATACTCTCCATTATGTAGTCTTGTATTTGAGTGTCAGTGTTTATATTGCAAATTTTGAAAACCATATTTCGTTTAAGGTATTAAGTTTCCATTAATTCATCATAAATTACTTCCCTACTACAATCCAATTTTTTTCATCATAGGATTTCACTATTACGTTCCAGTTTCAATTTTTTATCCCATTGAAGTAATAATACATAAAACTAAAGAAAGTCACTTTTATATACGTGAAAAAAAAAATATAGAATTGCGGAACCACACCGGTTAATAACATATACTTCTCTATACATTCATAAATAATCATGACTGGTGAAATATACTACATGTATTATAATTATTATTATTAATTTTAATGGAATTTATATTATTTAAATTATACACAATATAGTGATTTACAAACACTTGATGCCAGGGCTATCGGCTTTATACTTTAATAATATAAATATTAATAAGAAATTTAGTTGATGTACCTCGTTTCAATTCGTTTCATATTTGTCATTTTTATAAAATTGTTGCAAATAGCGTGAAATACCAGAATATTATCTGAATTTTTTACTAAAACTAAGATTCCGCTTAGAAAGATTACTTTGCACAATGTTTAAGAGCTAATAAAAGCTATATTAGATAATTTTAACATAACTAAAAACATATCAAAAACCTTCGAATGCTTCTTTACTAAGAAAATAAAACTGACTTCTTATCTGACACTAAGTTTACAACTAACTGTTCAAAATGATGATCAACCTCCCTTGACATTATATAGTACAGCAGACATAAATTTAAAATCCATAAGTATGAAGATAACACACAAAGTTACAATTAGAATAAACAACAAAAATACTTTTATGGGTTTTTGACCTGATGCATTACGCTTTGTCATTGGAATAAAATAAGTGATAAAAAAGAGTTTTGGTTATCGCTAAAAATAAAATGGAACTAAACTATTATGAAGGTGGAGTTACTCTATAATAGATATAGTTTTACACATTTAAAGTAGTAGATATATATGATACAAATTAGTTAAGTATGGCTCCCATTCAAAATATTCAAAACATTGATTTTTTCCTTTCTATTTTGATGAAATCTGAAAAATTTAGTACTTGCAAAAATAAAATTTATATTCTTCAGTTCGAAATTTTAACAAATTTAAAGCTCTAGCAAAATTTCTTTTTGATATTTTGAAAAGTTGTAATTACTTTAATCAGCGCCGTAACTAGGCACACGCACTGGGCCCAAATATCTGAAGGGTCCTAAAATGAACTTTTACTTATTTTTTCTTTTAGATTATGATCTCATAAGACTATAAAAATAAATAATTAAATAGGGACAAATAAAAAATAGTGGTATAATATCATACCACCTAGTGATTAATAGGAAAATAACTAAATTTATTTTTCTGTTCCCTATCTTATATAATAAAAGGCAATGTTCTGCTGTTGCTGCTGCTGCGTTAGCGTGGCATTTTATTAATATTACAATAATAACAAACAGAAATTATTTACCAGAATTCATAACACAAAAATAATCACTCCCATCACATGCATTTGGAAAAAATTGTATACATAAAATTAATCTCTCTCTTTTGAAATTTCATGTTTTTTTTTTTATTTTAAAATTGTTTTCAAGAGAACGGCGAATAATGTCGAAAGGAAATAACAAAAAAGTATTGTTTTGAATCAAATTTTTTTTGTTCTGTTTGTTTTAAGAAATAGGTATTCAATTCATGGATATGTGTAAATGATGATATGTAGAAAAAAAAAACACGAGCGTAATTATACCAGAAATTTTTGGAAATAGTTCCTTGAATGTAGATAGTTTTGCTGCCTATTCAAAAAAGTAGATACTTTGCTTTAAAAATTCTGATATCGACGAACAAGTATTTAACATTTTAGAAAAACTATAATAAAATTCAACAATTAACCCGTGGGATTTTTAAATTGTTGCTGTCCAAGTGGAATGCTTCCACATAAACTTAATTTGAAAGTTGAAGTTAGAATAATATTACTTAGTAACCTAAACACCAAACATGGTCTCTGCAATGGAAGCCGGTTAGCAGTCAAAAATTTAAAATCAAACTTAATAATCGCAGAAGTCCTAATCGGTACAGCTATAATGGAAACAATTTATTCCAAGAATATATTTATCTCCAACTTCCACAGAATTGTCATTTATTCTCAGCCTTTGACTATTCCTCGTTAAATTAGCTTTTCTTATTATCATAAATAGGACACAAGGTTAGACATTGGAAAAAGTAGGAGTTGAAAAAGAAAACAACTATACCTTAAAAAATTTTGGTTTTTTAGTCAAATAAATTTGTTGAATGTGTTGAAAAAATACGTGTATACCAACCAAATTTATAAGTATAAAATTTAGAAGCATTGGATATAAAGAAATGGTAATATCCAATTACTAATCTATATGGAATTAGATTGAACTAATGCAAATATTGTTCTTTTTGGAATTAAGTTGCGCACTCTAAATAAATAAATAATAAAAATATTCAAAAAAAATTTTATTTTTTTATTTATCTTGATTTATAAAACTTACACGATAAATAATCAAAAATCAATTTTTTGTTACAATTTTCAGTACGCGGTTTTTGGGAAATGTATGGTTTTTTTTTTAATTTGTTGTAAAGTTTTGCACTACACAAAAACACTTATATAATCGATGAAAAATTCGGGACGAAAAAATTAAAATACATACGCTCTTATCTAGCAAATGAAATTTTAAATAAAATAGCAGCTGATAAATTGGATATTCATGATGTCAGAGGACAAGGATACGACAACGGTGCTAATATGTCTGGCAAATATAAAGCTGTAAGAGCACGGATTTGTGAAATCAATAATTTGGCAATGTTTATGCCTTGTTCGGCTCACTAATCTTAATTTAGCTGTCTACAACACCACAAATGATCACTTTTTTTGGTACTGTGCAAAGATTATTTAACTTTTTCTCATCATCGACAGCACGATGGGAAATTTTAATGAAATATTTAAAATTAGCACTTAAAAATTTATCGGATACAAGGTGGTCCTCAAAGGCCAATGCAATGAAGTTGTTGAGTTTACATTTATTCGATGTAAGAACAGTATTTGAATCGATTGCATCTGCATCAAATACAGAAACTATATCAACTGCAAAAAGTTTGCTCTTACTAATTGATTATAAATTTATCTGCAATCTTTCTGTATGGAATAAAATTCTACAATGCACTGATCGAACAAATAAAGCATTACAACAAAAAGATGTGTTGATAGACAATGCAACAAAATTAATTGATGGACTACGTTGTACTTTACAGGGACTACGAGAAACAGGTTCCGAACAAGATTTTGAAAAAGCAAATAATTTGGCTAAAATTATGGATTAACAAGTTGGATTTCGCAGTAAACGGAGGGGAATAGTTAAAAAAAAAAATGGAAATTGATGAGGCACCGAATGAAGGAATTAGCATGACGTCCGAAAGTTTGTTTAAAATGCAAATGTACAATGTTCTTGACAAACTCTTGTCTCAATTAGATTGGCGTTATGTACAACTTAGAAATATTTGTAAAGACTTTAGCTTTCTATATGGTTTATCTTTAGAAAAAGTTAGCGTTGTAGATTTAAAAAAGCGGCTGCTGATCGTGCCATTAAGTACAGCAAAGATTATGTACGATCTCGCATGTGAAATTATAAGTTTTAAATTTGAAGCATCGATATTAGTAGACAATCTAAAAACTGCAACACCATTTGAAATTTTACAAGGTCTACGTTATTTTGGATTAATAGAGTCTTATCCAAATATTAATATTGCTCTGCGACTATTTCTTACTCTTCCAGTATCAATTGCTTCATATGAAAGAAGCTTTATCAAATTAAAATTAATAAAAAGTTATTTAAGATCAACTATCGGGCGAGATAGGTTATCCAATCTTGCCATAATATCTATTGAATACAATATAGTTAAAGATATATCATTTGTAGACATAATCAATCAATTTGCTGAAATGAAGGCCAGAAAAATTCAATTAAATAAATATAATTAAAAATTGGTATATGTGAAGATATTTTTTTACATAATAAATTTTTATATCATAAATTTACTATAACTTACTTTTTCCCAAAATAATAAAGGGGCCCTAAAAAAATATTGCACAAGACACTGGAAAAGCTAGTTACGGCGCTGCTTTTAATACAATGCTTTCAAGGCCGGTAGACAAAATTTCTATTATTTATTTATTTATTTATTTTAACAGTTGATCCCACAGATAAATCTGTAGGCCAACTTTATAGGTCCTTTTCCCTTTCGAAATGTGGGCCTTTTTATTAAATTATATTAATTATTTTGCATATATTTTTGTATATTACATATTTATATTATTTTTTTTATTAGTTATATTATATCTTTATTAATTCTTAAACTATATTTGAACCGATGTGGTTGTATTGAAAATTACTTTTTTCAGTAATTTTCACCATTTGAACCCGTGCTCCTTCGGTCATTACAACAAAATTTCTTTTGAATTAAATTTATTTATTAAAAATTATAACATTTTAGAAAAAAATCAAAGATAAATTGGAAAAAAGAGCACAACTTGCAAGTTTGTAACATCACAAAAGCCAATACACTTGAGATTTGCAAGAAGCTTTGAAAAGGACATGACCACATGACAACAAATTTTATCAAATGAAAAATCGAATATAATTTTTATAATGAAAACTATATTCTTTACAAAAAGGATTTAAAAAAAAAAATTTTTTCATTAGCAACGCTTTCCTTGGCAATGAATTAATTTTTGTTTATGTTGTCATAAAAAAAATATTAAATTTTTAATACGAAAATCAACACAGTTGATAAAGGATAGTAATGATTGAATATCGTACCACCCACCTTAAGTTATTAGAGAAAAAAATTTAAAAACACTTCCCACGGAATATTTGGAAAATATAGTTAATAAAAATACAAATATCAATTCAAATTTTGGATAAATATTTAACAAAACAATGCAGAATTCCTTAGAAGATATAATGTCTAGGGTATAATATTATGTGCATTGTATACATATATAAAATCGATTTTTTTTTCCCTTTTTCAATAATTTTTTTAATAAAATTCTTAAAATTTTAGATGTCACTTGATATCATGGCAATGACTGAAATTCCATTTTGGAGAACTATTGGAATTAATGATGAAACAGTGAAAAACAAACGTAAGCAAGCACAATATATTAAAATTAATTTACGAGAAACAGATAACATACTATTATATCAAAAACCCAGTATAACAGTACCTAAAGACTCTGATGAAGCTGATCTAGTTGAAGCTGATAATACATTGTATGAAGAATTAACAGTTGGTAAGAAAAAAAATCGTCGTTGTGTTGATTCGGAAGCACAAACAGCTGAAATATTACTTAAAACACGTGATACAAATACTGAACATACAAAAACTACAGCAAATACAGCATTTGTATCCAATTATGATATGTATGATACATATAAAGATTTAGAAAAAGAAACTTCTAGTGTCGAAATTGAAAATAAAAAAACTATGAAAATAACAACTTATAAAGTAGATGGTGTTGATAAATTTGCTGAATTAGCTGAAAAACAAAATTTCAAATTAGCTGTAATGTTACTAGAACGTGTTCTTGCTGGCAACACATTTCGTAATAAACAAAAAAGATTTCGTAATATGACAATGCCAGATCCATTATCATTAGATGTTAAATATAAATATACATTACAAGAATTATGGACATATCCAGCACAAAAAGATAAAGAAAGAAGAGCTGTAGCTGCAATTGATTGGTGTCCTAAAAATGGTGATATAATTGCAATTGCATATGGTGTATATACATTTGTTCCGGTAAATAATCAAAGTGTTGGTTATATATGTATATGGAGTATTAAAAATCCAGTAAATCCTGAACGTTGTTTTGAATATAATGTACCAGTTGTAACTGTACAATTTTCACCATATAATCCACAACTTTTAGCTATTGGCTTTTATGATGGTACTGTTGAAGTATATGATATAACAACAGAATACAAAATACCTGTAGCAATATCAGAACGTAATACATCACCTGGTTGTCAGCCAGTTACAAAAATATGTTGGATATCTGTTGTATCTGGTACTGATGCTGATTGTGATCAATTTTTAGCTACATCCCAAAATGGTACTGTAACAAAATATAAAGTAACAAGAAGTCCATATTTATTAGGTTTTCAGCAAATTTTATTGGATAGAATTGAAGGAATACCCGAAGGCTTAAATTCGACATATAATAATGATGAAAAACTAATTATGTTAGAAGCAAATCGACATCCAACAATTCTAATGATGACATTACATCCAATACATAATGATATTTATTTTATTTTAACGGATGAAGGTTGTATACATAAATGTTCTATAAATCATCCACATCAGCATATGGAACTATTAAAAGTTCATAATGGTAGTGTTTTTTCAATGCAATTTTCCCCATGGAGTCCAAAGTTGTACTTAACTTGTGGAAGTGATTGGTAAAATAGTTATTTAAAAATTATTTTAATACAATTGCATTTTTTTTTTTTTACGTATACAAGTACACTCATTTCAAAAATTATGTTTTTTTAATTATATGATATTTCAAGGTGCGTTCGAATTTGGATGGAAGGTATTTTTACACCACTTATTGAATTATCTAGTGGAATAGGTGCTATACATTATGCTGAATGGTCTAAAACTCATTCAACTATTATTATAACAGTGACAAGAAAGTCGATTGAAATTTGGGATATAAGACGTAACATATTACAACCAGTTTCTGTAACTTCACTTCAAAAATCATATTTTACAATAGGAAAGTAAGTACGAGTACATAATAATTTTACTATAAGGTTTCACAATATATATTTATAATTATATGGTACGAAATATATATATTTATAATTATACGGTATAAATATATACCGTTATATATTTTGTGTTGGCTTAATTTTTAAATTATTGATCATTTTACAAATTCAAAGAAGCTTTAATTAAAAATACCATTTAGTAAATTGATATATCAAATTATCGAATCCATGCTCATAAGTTTCTAATTGTAACTCATAAAACAGATCAAGAACTATAAATATTCACGTTAAAAATCCTAAAAGAATAATTATGTTCGTTTGAAATATTTTGAAAGAAAGTGTTGTAACTGGAGTTAGTTTGTTTATTTATTTACATAATAGTAGGAACTACAGATAAAGTCCTTTTTCCTTTCAGAATGTAGAAATAAAGATGCCTCTTGTAATGTATAGTTTTGTTTTCGATCAATTTGTAGTTAATAAGTGCAATTTTTTTTACATATTTCAAAAATCTTATTTTTTTATTTCCAGATTATCAAACTGTGGTCGTTCATTAATAGTGGGAAATGAAGCAGGACAAGCTTTTTTACTATCATTTGAAAATATGCCATTTTCACCATATTTTCAATATAAAGAATTAGAAGTAGCATTATATTCAGCTATTCAAGCTTTTCCAGAATTATCAGAACAAGTTAAAAGCTTGGGACACTTTGGATATACCTAGAAACTGTGCAATTGTTTTTATAAACTTTGAATAAATATATTTCCAGATAATAGAAAAGACTTTTAAAAACCTTCCATGTTAAAATAATAGCAATAGAATTGTCTTTGTTCTTCATCAAATCGGCATTAAGAGTTAAAGTGCCACTGTGAACTGGATGATGAAAAGTTTAAGAATTGAAGGATATAATATGTCTACGATGTGCTGACAAGTCACAACACTATGGAAAACTGATAATATTTTTGTGCTGATGCTACTTTTTAGTTTTATGGAGGCTTTTTTTTACTACACCAGGAAATGTGTAGTTGTGTTTGTTGATTGAAGGAACGCACATTTTTGATTTGCATAGGTTTCAGATCAGTGACTTCCAAGACCAAGATCCTTCAATTCAAAATTCAGTTCATCCTCTCTAAATTTTCGAGTTCATTACAATACATTTTTTTTGGTTTCCCGGCTCTTAAAGAGAGATAAATTTCCATTTTTATTTTCTGTGTTGTGGTTGTAAATGTGTTGATTACAAATTGTTTTATAAATTTAATTAGATTCAACCATATTTTCTGAAATAATTTTAGTATACCAATAATACAGTTCTTAATGTAACACTTATTGATTTGTAGCTACATCTTAATCCGTCAGCCTTACCAAAGGATTTTTGGATTTGGATGCTAACGGATAATGTTGACTGGTGAACATCTTGTTGATGACATCTTGATGGGTACATTTTCAGAATCTTAATCAACAATTTACAATTTTATTGTCGCACATCTACATAATTGATTAATTTGGTTCTAGATTAATTCCATCTTCGTTATCAAAAAAACAGTTAAACATTATTACGGTCTATTTTGAAAGAAAATTACAGTTGTGTAAAAATGAATATCGAAAGTACTCATCTTTTTTTTTGAAATTTTAATTATGTTGATAATCTCAGTAGTATCGGGAGATTGGTATTATAATAATATTTTCTAATCGAAATCATGGATCTAATAATTTTTGTGGTTTGATATTTCAAAAAACTTGAAGAATATAAAAGATAAACGAATTAAATTTTATATATTTTTAAACATTAATTGTGTCTAAAAATATGGGCAGTTCAAAATTAATATTTTTTTGTTTTGTTTTTGTAATTTTATCCGAAATAATATTTCACTAAAGATGAAAAGATTGAACAAAGACTAAAATGAAATTATCTTACTTCTATAAAACATTGTAATAGAGAGGAGCATAATGTTAACATTATAACATAAATTAAATGGAAAATTTTCTCTCATATGACCAGAAAATTAATTTGAATCCTTAACCTTAACTTTTTAAATACACATAATGGGATTAAAACATTTTTGTTTTTTCTTTTGTTCTATTTTCTTTGTTTATTTTAACTTGTACAAAAGTATCCGTAAAGAGGTTAAATAGGTTATTTATATTTATTGACTATAGAATAAACCTCGGGTTGAAAATTTAGGTTAATGACGACTAATTCTTTATTATAGAGTCTATTAGCATACTGTTTTTTTAATTTAGTCTAAAATAGAATTTATGTACCGTTATTAGAAAAATTGGGTATCCCTGGGAAAATACGAGTACCATATAACAATGAATAGTTGTAGGATATTTAAAGTATTGCAAATTAATTTAAAATAAAAATTTCTTAAAAATTGTACCTTTGTTGAATAAAGTTCATCAAGTTTCGGTCCATTTTGTCATTGACAGCGTAATATTTTTAAATATTGCAGAAAAAAAGAGTTTTATCAATTCTTTATATTACATCCACTTATTTATATTTACATGATCATACAGCATATTCCCTTATACAATAGTGAATAGACTAACTTTTAATTAATGAGTTGACGTACTTTTTTTTGTTTTAATATATATTTACTAAACATAATAAAGTACTATAGGACAACTCGAATATTCGAACAAGTGATGAATGAAACTACAAAACAAATACAATAAGGGGTACATAAAGGTTGAACTAAAAAATTTAGATATAAATATAAATTTAACAAAATTCAAAAATATCAAAATTATTACAAAAGTTAAATATGAGAAATAACAAAAATTAAACATTATAAAGTTGTTTTTGATAATTAGATTTGTTTTTAGTGATATGTTTAGATTTATGGAATAAAAGTCGAGTTTCCTTTCACTAATCATTTGTATTTATTTTGACTAATGTCGCAAAGCACTGATGAAGGAAGTAAGTTGCTTCCGAAATATCGATATTTGCAAAATAAATACAAATGATTAGTGAAAGGAAACTCGACTTTTATTCCATAAATTATAAAGTTATTTTGCAGAATTAAGAACGAATAAAAACAAAAATAGAAAAGTTAAAAATATGAAATAAATAGAAGACTAAAAGAAAATTACAAATTAGATATAACTAGCTATTCCCGGCGTAACATTCGCCAGTCTAGCATTAGCATTATAAATGAAACAATTTATTTTATTTGTTTATTTTCTTTATTTTCTTAAAACAATCAATGTTTTAAATATTTTTTTATTACATAATAAATAAGATAAATTGAAAAACTTAAAACTAAAATTCACTCTATTTAATATCTTAAAAATAGTTTAACATTTTAATACTTATTCAAACATTTCATAATTTTTATACTACACTAACACTGTCAAAAGATCGTACTCTAGTCAAAGCAACTAGAGCATTGTGTTTTTAGTGAAATATTTGAATAAGTATTAAAATGTTAAACATAAAAAGATATTAAATAAAATGAATTTTAGTTTTAAGTTTTTCAATTTAACTTATTTATTATGTAATAAAAAAATATTTAAAACATTGATTGTTTTAAGAAAATAAAGAAAATAAACAAATAAAATAAATTGTTTCATTTATAAAGCTAATGCTAGACCAGCGAATGTTACGCCGAGAATAGCTTGTAATTTACAATATAGTTTGATCCATCTATAACTATTTTTTTTATATTTTTTATGTAGGTATTTATTTATTTATTAAACAGTGGACCCGCAGACCTACAGGTTTATATTTTTTTTCACTGTATGTATTAAAATTTTATTTTCACAACAGGTGGGTAGGTATTATAATACGTACGGTATTATAAATTATTATAATTGTAATTATTATTGTTATTTAAATAATAATAATAAAATGAATAAAAAAATGAATAAAATTAAAATTTACAATACTTATAATATACTTAATATGTATAATATAATAAATAATATTTTATGAAATGAATAAAAATGAATAAAATTAAAATTTACAATATTTATAATATACTTAATATGTATAATATAATAAATAATATTTTAATTTGTTTTTCATAGAATCAAATTGAAAATTTTGACCGCTAATATTTTTGAAGAAAAACTTTTATATAGTGCAGCGTTTATACGTTTTTGAATTTTGTTTATAACGTATAAATGATGTTCATTAAAGTTTGACATCTGACTTTGTTATAGAATATCATAAATTTGTTTTTTTAAATAATAGTGCTCGACACGCATTTTCGTATTTCGCAAGTTGAAAAAGTGATTTTGCGAGAAAAGGTATTTATAAACTTCTAATTGTGTTATGCCAATAATAATATTGAAAGATATACATTAAAAAATACAAAAAATGTGTATTAAATATCATTATTATTCATCAATACAAATAATACTTGAATAATTGATTTACTATTTAAATATTTATATTTCATAAATGTTCTGAAATTACACTGAATATTTATATTTGTTTATAAGTATTTATTATTTGTACTCGTCACGCATATTCGCATCTTCGTATTTTGCAAGTTTAGAAATTTTGCATGAAGAAATATAGTATACTTTGCAACTGTATTTGTTTATCTTTTAGATATGTAACTAAAACTTTTGAAATAAAATTTGATGTAATTGCAATCAAATTTGTAAATGTAATAAAAATAAGTAAAACAAAACTTTCATGAAACAAAATCTGATGTCTAAACGCTTCCTAACAAATACTATTAATAGAGACGTTCATTTCAACAAAATGTGGCGAACAGAGATGTCGCTGGCAGTATAGATATGGAATTAAATGCATTTAAACTAAATACATACCACGCCCATATTAAAAACACATTAAAATAGCCATAGATACGTTTTTGTGTTTTTTTTTATTATCATAATAGCCCTAACTATTTCAAAACTAAAAATAAATAAACAAAACATTTATTTATAGAATTTATATTTTTATTTTACTTCTTTTAAATTTTGGTTTTGACATTTTGGTATGATTAGGTATGACCATTATAATAAAGGTTATAATTGGGTGCGGCCTTGTTAAATCATATCAAATCATATAGGCCATTTAACGAAGTATCATATGACATCATATGACGCCTTATGACTATTATAGTTAGGGGTAAAGCCAATAATTATGCTTTTTCTCTTATTCTTCAGTTTGTATTGTTATCCCGCTAGGGTCTCTGATGTAGGTAAGGGTAGTCTATAATTTTTCTTTTTAAAGTTTTTTTAATTTTTATGTTTACTAAATTTGCCGTGTATTGAATTGGAACTGATACTAATGTCATAACATATTTTGTTTTTATTGTTCTTAGCAGATCGTAAATTTCGGTTTATGATTCTCCATGTACAATATAATATTTACTCAATGCTACTGCGCATTTGAATTTATACTTTTGAATTATTTGTTAATAAAATAAATAAATTTCAATTATTGGAATTTCTGAACATAAGGTAAAAAATATATTTTCTAAATTTACTATTTGTTTTACCGGTAAATTTTTTTGTTGTAATATCGTAATATTTTAACAAAGCTATTATAATAATATTCTGATAATTCGGTTTTTGTCTTTGCTACTTTGTTTTTTTTTTTTAAATTGATTCATATAATCAGATAGTCAATGCTATTGCTCAATAGGTGAATTGTTTTTAGGTTAATCTTAATTTGTTTTTGGTTTTATTTGGTTTTATCGTTTTGTAATACAACCAAATTGTATTAAGTACAGCTTCAATTTGAGTGTGATCCAGTTCTATAAGTAAACGTCTAAGGTTTTTGCAGAACGATTAAGATGTTCAATCCGATCTTTATCGGAAAGAAACCGGTAATACGTTAAAAGTTTGTTGGAGCTTATAATAATTAAAGTAGTAAAGTAGCAAAAATGACAAGTGCGGACTCTTGGAGCAGTAACAAAATCTAAGCTATTTTTTGATTGATAATATCGAACCTTGAGATTAACCAACCATGATAGATACACCATCTCACTTAACTTTCCATTCCCTCTTATTCGATTATTTCGACGACTCTTATTATTTATTAAGATATGGCTAAAATCATTTAAAAATAAATCCACTAAAACTAGCACTATACATTTTAGCCAAAAAATTTAGCTTTTAGTAAAAATGTGTCAAAAACTTTTGTAATGCCAATAAACAAACCATTACAGACATTATATTTGTCAATACGGTTGTAAATTTCACTGTAAAACTTATTAATGCATCCCCGATAATTCTTTTTTCTTTAACCTAAAATTAAGAATCACTGAAAAATCTACTTTAAAAATGTACTATTCTGGAATTCATAACCTTTTCAAACATTTTGAAATGGGAGATAGTATAGAAATATGTCTATAATTTTGATGATTTGAATTTTGAATGAAAAACGTTGGACACATGCAGATGCAATATAGATAATTATTGATATAATAGATAAGAAAAATAACAAACCTGACGAACAGAAAGCAAATTCCAAAAAGAATATTTGATTCGAAAATATGTATTAGGAAATGATGAGTATATATACCGGGTGTTCCACAGCATGCGTATCAGTTTTTTAAGAGAGAAAGGAGCCGTTATTTTAAAATTTAAAAAAAAGTTTGTTAAATAAATCGAGGGTGCTCTATAACAGCTTTCAACTTCCGGAAAGAACTACAAGTCGGTTTTTTAAGACCAAAAATCGCCGAAACTGGCCAAAATCGAGGTTTTCAAATGGGAAGGGGTACTTGTTAATGCAAATTCAGATTGTACGACAAAAAACAAGAAAATTATGTTAAATAATATAAAAATTATGTTCTTATATAAAAAAAAAAAACAAATAGGAAAATTACGTTAAATCAGTACGAACGTGCATTCCGACCAGTACGGAAGTGTTTCTGTTCTTTTATAAATAAAACAGTTCGAATAATTACCGGATTACCGCGTAAATTTTATTTTTATTATTTTTCATAAATTATAAACATAAACCACAAACCGCGCGTAGTGAATAAACAAATCAACTGACAAGTGACAACGCTGTCATTTGTCATCGTCAGATATTTATTTTTTTTATTTATTTATTTATTTATTTATTTATTTATGCTTAGTACAAACATATTACAATATACATACGTAAAACGTGATTTAAGGACGTATGGATCGTTGAATTCTTTAGAAAATCTTTTGACGAAGCCTAGCATGGAGTTAGATTTATTTATTTTTACGTTTAAATGTTGTTTGAAACATAATTTATTGTCAAAGAGTACACCAAGGTCTTTAAAGTGTGAGACTCGTTCAATAGATTTATTTTCAAAAGTATAATCAACCATTAATGATTCGGAAGAGCGAGAGAAAGTCATTAAAGCACATTTATTAATATTTAAGGTCAGATTGTTAATTTTACACCAGTTTAAAAGAGAGTTTAAGTCTTGTTGAAGAAGTGATGTGTCCCTTGCTGATGTAATTTTTTTGTAAATTTTCATGTCATCTGCATAAATAGTAATTTTACTATGCTTAATGACGGAAGTTACATCATTAATGGAAATAATAAAGAGAAGCGGACCTAAATGGCTGCCTTGTGGAACGCCAGAGTTAGCTTCAAAAGGTTCAGAAGTAGCGGATCTAAATAATACGTTGTAGCTCCTATTAATTAAGTAGGAATTAATCCAATTGGTAAAAGAAGGAGGGAATCCCATTTTTTTTAATTTTAGTATAATAATGGAATGAGGAAGAAGATCAAAGGTCTTACTTAAATCGGTGTATATGACATCTGTCTGAAACCCAGCTTCCATATAGTTTTTGAATTTAGAACAACATTCTATTAAATTCGTTACTGTGGATCTTTTTTTCATAAAACCATGCTGGTTAGGGGACAGTAAGTTTGAACAATGATCATAAATAGAGTCAAATACTATTAATTCAAATAGTTTCGGAATACTTGAAAGTTTTGCAATTGGGCGATAGTTTTTTATATTATTCTTAGAATCTTTTTTATGAACTGGTCTAAAGATTTTTTCCAAAAATCAGGAAAGATTTCTTGAGAATGTGAGAGTTTAAATAAAATTGATAAAGGAGTGCAGAGAGATTCAGAACACTTTTTTAAAATAATTTCTGGTACATTATCTGGTCCAGGAAATGAATCATCGTTAAGTTTTTCCAAATATTTTTTCAATTTACTCGGTTCAAAGTCTATCGTCGTGAGCGGGATTCTAGAAAAATTTTCTAAATCATGAAAATTGTGCATATTTAATACATAAGAGTTATTTATGTAGGAGCTTGAAAAAAAATCTTTAAAAAGGTTCGCGATTACTTCTGAATTATTAGAAGTTATGCTTTCGTGAGCCATAATATTTGGAAATTGATCTGACTTACGTTTTGAATTGACAAACTTCCAGAATAACTTAGGATTCTTTTTAAATTCAAATGCCATGTCGTTAAGGTAATTTGTATAATTAGTGGTTAAAAGGGATTAATAAGAATTAAAGAGAATTACGAATTGATGATATGTATTTTCATTTTTGTTTCTTAAATATTTTGACCATGCCTTATTTTTCTTGTTCCTTAATAACTTTAATTCCCTGTTAATCCAAACGGGACTGGAATTCAGATTTCTTTCTCTGGATAGCGGAACATATAAGCAAAAAGCATGTGACAAAACATCATAAAACTTAGAAAGCGCTACATTAATGGTCACATTGTTCATTAATGTGTTAAAATCAATAGATAACAAAAAGTTATTAAGATTCGTGAAGTTTGTGTTACTGAAGTTATAACGATAAGATATAGTCGGTGTAACACTAATGGGGTTGTCGTAGCGGTAGGTGAAGCTAATAGGGGGATGATAGTTATCAATATTAACGAGGATTGCTGTTGAAGTTTCATTGATTATAAGATTATTCCAGTCTGAAGCGAAAATAAGGTCTAATTGTTTATGTAGACAATTTTTAATTGTAGAAACCTGTTGCAGAGAGTTAGCATTACAGCCGTGTATTAACACAACTTCGGGCTTAGTTGAACTGTGGCTTGGAATTAAAAACCGTTCTTCATCATCTGGAATCCATTCGATATTTGGAAGGTTAAAGTCACCGCAAACCACAATTTCGTCGGATGGATTCAGTAGGGATAAAATAAAATCAATAGTACTAATAAAGTTAATATAATTTTCAAGGTGAGAATTAGAGGGTATATAACAAGAAAAACTGACTTATTTCGAAATTCAATTTTTACCGCAATTAGTTCTAAATCCATATTGGGTGGAAGTATATAAATAAAATATCAACAATTCAACAACAATTTATAAGTGTTATACACTCTTGATAAATTTAAAGGAGTATGGGTGCGACATCTACCGTCAAACAAAATAATATAAATATCAATACAAAATACATGTTTTGTTTTTTTTTTTTAATAATTTATAAATAAAATTAATCGAATACATTATATTATAATAACCCGTATATTTATAGTTATACATATACAATTTTGTATGTATATATCTAATCATATAATAATGACACTAACCAAAATGAATTTACTCAAGTGACCAGCAAAAAAAGACCTGCTAGCTCATCGCCTCTAGGAACAACCAGTCGAGCAATAATTAAAGCAACCCAATATGTCCAGTCTACAATGAGAGACTACAATTGGTTATCTGCAAATAACTTTGCAATACTAGATCAGGCAGAAGAAAAGGAATCAGAAAAATCGTTGGATGCACCAAGATTAAAAGAAATACCTAAACCACCTCCAATTTTTATCCATAAAGTGGAAAACATTGCACCCTTCTTAGAAATGTTGAAACAAAATTTAAGCAAGGAAAACTATATCATAAAACATTTGTCAAATAATCAAGTAAAAATATTAAAAGAAAAAAACACTGAATATCACTCATATCAATTCAAAGATGAAAAACCATCCAGAAAAGAATAGCAACAACAAAGAAATTTATAATATTAATCGGTTACTGAACTGTGGTGTAGAATTCAAATGTGGTGTAGAATTCAACTCCTATGTAAAAAAGGGAGATTCCTCAATGCCTAAACTGCCAAAGATATGGGCACACTAAGACATATTGCCATTTAAAACCACGTTGCGTAAATTGCATGGAATTGCATGCCACAAAAGACTGTCAAAGATGACTGTCTTGTGGCATGCAAGTCCAAGAAAATTACGCCAAGATGACATTGTCCAAGATGACTGTCCAAGATGACTGTCCAAGATGAGAAAAAGATGAAAATGTTAAATGCATCAATTGTGGAGGAAATCATCCTGCCAATTATAGGGGATGCCAAGTATACAACGATATAAGGAAAAAAGATTTTCCGACATTACGAGAAAAACAAATAACTAATAACATTACAACAACAAATCACAATTATAGCAATGTCAACCCGGAAATAAGTTACATCCAAAAACATCCAAAATGTTAGACACAATCAAGAAGAAACACATATTATAGAAGAATCAACATCTGATATAACAGAATTAAAATCAATGATGAAAGACCTCATGCTACAAATGTCAACAATGTTGAATATTCTAACAACAATAGTGTCTCAACTGAGCAAATAATATCACACTTATTGAAAATTGTAGCATGGAATGCAAACGGACTAAGTCAACACGCTGACGAAATTAAAATCTTCATAAAACAGCATAAAGGAGACATTATTGCAACCCAATAAGCAAAAAACTGAAGAATGAACTTAAAAAATTTAAAAATGACTCAATAAACAAATACTTAAAGCTCACAGCTACACAAACTACCAATTATGATCTATGGAAAGCCACCAGGAAAATAAAACTATCTACTCTTACAAATAATCCTTTGAAAAAACCAGATGGAAGTTGGGCTCGAAGTAATTTTGAAAAAGGTTGTTGCTTTGTGGAACATCTTTCTAAAAATTTTCAGCCATGGATTGTCGAAAGTAACACTGAGGATGTCAAAGAATTAGAAGACGTTGCAAATATACCTTTTCAAATGGATTTTCCCATAAAAAAAACCAAAGCATCTGAAATAAAAGATATAATTCTAAACGAAATAAACTCAAAAAAAGTCCAGATTATGATTTATTGACTGGACGTATATTGCATGAAGTCCCACTGAAAGGTATAAACTTAACTAACACAAATTTATAACGGATTATTAAGAATAAGATACTTTCCCATACAATGGAAAATTTCTGAAGTGATAATGATACGGAAACCTGAGAAAAGTTCTGTAGAAATTATATCACACAGACCAATCAGCTTACTTCCAGTGCTCTCAAAACGAAATTGAGAAATTATTGCTTAAAAGACTATCTCCTATAATAGAAAGTCGTAAGTTGATACCAGAACTCCAATTCGGATTTAGGGCCCAGCACAACACAATAGAGCAAATACATCGAATTGTCAACACCATAAATAATGCTTTCGAAAAGAAGGAATACGTGTCAGCTGCTTTTATAGACATAAGCCAAGCATTTGATAAAGTCTGGCATGTAGGACTCCTGTATAAACTGAAAAAAATGTTGCCATCTGAGTATTACGAAATTTTTAAAAGCTATTTGGAAAATAGAACGTATTATATAAAACAAAAAGACAAATATAATCAACTATATAATATTCAGTCCGGAGTTCCTCAAGGTAGTGTCCTTGGACCTATCTTATACTTATTGTACACAGCAGACCTACCACTAACAGCACGAGTTGAACTTGCAACTTTTGCCGATGATACTGCCATATTATATACTGTCAGATTTATGCTTAGAGCAAGCACATCAGACGTCTATTACTAGACGAAAGCTTGCTTTATTTAATTGTGCAATAACTCATCATCCAGTAGGGTTAGTAAAACACCGCCACCTTTGATTAAAAAATTTAAAAATAAACTAAACCAGGTACATGCTGTTAGTAGAAGGGTAAAAAGTCATAAATTAATACCTACGTTAATAGCTATACATTTAATAAAAACACTTCAAAAAGTTAGGCCAAAAAAATATCAAAGCTAAAAAGAACAACAGTTGTTAGTTAGTCTCAGTTGAACGTACATTAAGACGTAATCGTTTTTTAATTGTTAAAACACTTAGTTGACGATCAAAAGAACTAGAGTTAGAATTTACTTCACGGAGCATTCTAGTGATTGGCTCGAATCTACCATATTCGGTAGGGTGGAAGGGAATGTGGAACAACTCAACGGTTCTAAGATTATTCCGATTGGATCTTGCAACCAAATAATTTGAAATTTCAGGGGCTAGCGTTACACCCGAAAGGATCTGGTGAATAAAAGAGATATCTGCAATTATTCGACGATCAGACAACGACTGTAAGTCAATGAGTTTAAGACGGTGGTAATAAGGTGGAAGCCGCAATGGATCATTCCACGAAAAGTTACTCAAAGCGAAACGTAAGAACTTTCGTTGAACCGATTCAATTCGGTTAATGTCAGTCAAGTAATGTGGAGACCACACTTGACTGGCATATTCAAGGGTAGGCCTTACATAAGTAACATAAAGATGATCGTGAGGTAGGGGTCAGAAAATTCTTTACACCAACGTTTAATGAAACCTAAAGAAGAATTTGCTTTGCTCACTATCTTATCATAATGTAGCTTAAAGCTCAGTTTAGTGTCAAGCGTTAACCCGAGGTCTATAATAGAATTCGCTCTTGAAAGCTGACAGCCATTTAGTTGGTAGCTGAACCAAATTGTCCGAATGGAATTTTTCCTAGAAAAGGTAATGACTTGGCATTTAGAAGTGTTCAATTCAAGTCCATTTTTTGAACACCAAGAAGCGAAATTGTTAAAATCGTTTTGTAACTTTAAGCAATCCGATGAGGAAGATATAGGAGTAAAAAGCTTTGAGTCATCAGCAAAACTAAGAAGTTTAGAAAAAGTTATCACTTTAGGAGCATCAATTGTTGAAACTATAAAACTAAGGGGTCCTATATGACTACCTTGAGGAACACCAGAAGACGCTGAATATTGGTCAGAAATCGCAGTTTTAAATAAAACTGAGTATTCCCGAGAAGAGAGGTAAGACTCAAGCCAGTTAAGGCTATGTGGTGAAAAACCTATAATTTTGTGCTTCAGTAATATGATGCTATGAGGAATTTTGTCAAATGCTTTACTTATGTCAGTAAAAATGGTGTCAACTTGAGAACCATTCTCCATTGAGGTCATTGCCTGGGAGACAAAGTCAACCATATTGGTAGTTGTTGACCTACCTCTTTGGAAACCGTTTTGCTCAACACAAATAAAACGTTTACAATAATCATATAAGAAATCATATATCATACGCTCAAAAAGTTTAGGAATACACGAGAGCTTGGCGATGGGCCTATAATTGGTGCATTCATTTCTGGAGTCTTTTTTATGAACTGGAATAATGTAAGACTTTTTCCATAAACAGGGGAAAACGCCCGATTGAAGGGATAAATTAAACAGAAACGAAATGGGATGCAATAAGTCAATCATGCATTCCTTAAGAAGAATCGGAGGAATACCGTCAGGGCCGGAAGAAAAATCGTCTTTTAATAATGAAATATGTTTCAACAATAGTTCCGCAGTTATAAGAATGTTTTTGATTTCAAAGGTAATAACTTGATTACTCTGAGAGAAGTCATTCAGATTGCTAAAATAGGTTTCATCAGGAGTGAAGTCATTTCTTGAAAAAGTAGAGGAAAAAAAGGATGCAAAAAGATTCGCAATAGTAGTCGGATCATTAGAAGATCTTCCCAAATAATTTAAAGTTGCAGGATATCCATCAGTTTTACGTTTAGTATTGATAAATTCATGAAACTTTTTCGGATCAGAGAAAATACATGACTTCATTCTGATAAGATAAGACTTATAATTTCTGTCAAGTAGGGCTTTAAACTTTTCAAACAATTGGGAATAAATGAGATAGTCAGAATGGAGTTTGGATTTGAGAAATACTCCATGCAGCATTCCTTTGATTTCGTAAAGAACGAATATTGTTGTCGTACCAAGGAGGTGACAAATTTGTGTTTTTTATAGGTTCATAGGGAACTGCCATTGAGACACATTCAAATAGACGGATATAAAATTCGTTGAGACAATAGTTGATATCATTTATAATGAAAACATCTGAAAAATTGATTAACCGTAATTGGTTATTGAGAAGATTAAAATTAGCTTTTCGGAAGTTGAATCTATAAGAAGTTTCAAAGGGAGTTTCCTCCCTCAGCGTATCATAACAATAAGTTACGATTAGAGGTGGATGGTGAGCATCAATGTTGCAAAAAAAGAGGTTACTCCTTTCGACGTAAGAGTTTTCAGCGTCAGATACAAAAACTAAGTCGAGTTGTCTACCGAGAGAATTTTTGATATTAGAAATTTGCAGAAGATTACAGCTATAAAGATCGTCAATAAATTCAGTTTCACAAGAGTTCGACAATGCAGTATTATTATTTGACGCAACCAGACCACAATTGTCCTCATCATAGGACCAAATTAAGTTTGATAAGTTAAAGTCACCTAGTAAACAAAAATTGTCGGTTGGTTCTAGATTTTCGATGAAACATAATAAGGCTTCAGAGAGCGCCTTAAACTTAATTGGTCTTTCATTGATTGGAATACTAGAAGATAAATAACAATTTATTAAATATAAATTATTATAACTGAACGTTAATTTAACACAAATCAGTTCGAAACCATTTGTATTGGGAATAGTAACAGAGTTACTTTGAAAAGTTGAGCGAACCAAAAGTTAGCTACACATAATGACGCAAACGTGGCACTTGGGTAGTGTGCCTGAATAAAATCCAAATATGGCTAGATAAATCGAAAATTAAAGCAAATCGACAAAAATCAGTGCACGTTACATTTACGCTGAGAAAGGATACTTGTCCACGAGTCTCCTTAAACAATATTCCTATACCTCAAAAAGAAGAAGTAAAATATCTAGGAATACATTTAGATAGAAGATTGAACTGGAGAAAGCATATTGAAAGCAAACGAAAGCAGCTTGGAATAAAATTAAGAAATATGTATTGGCTACTAGGAAATAAATCACAATTATCTCTAAAAAAAACAAGATATTGGTATATAATTCGCTATTAAAACCTGTATGG
Organism: Argyra leucocephala; assembly: GCA_963942445.1. Lineage (NCBI taxonomy): Eukaryota > Metazoa > Arthropoda > Insecta > Diptera > Dolichopodidae > Argyra > Argyra leucocephala. Next base: position 72,818,481 of record OZ012681.1, on the reverse strand, counting down.
ACATACGGAATACAGATGTGGGGTACAGCTGCAAAAACAAATATTCAAGTACTTCACAGATTCCAGAACATATTTTTGCGGGGAAAAAAAAATGTTAAATGATTTTTTTTTTTGTTGTCTTAGTATTTTTCTTGAAAGTTAATAACAATAAAACGCTCAATATTTTCCTTTAGTAAACTAAAATTAATGATAATCATTTTTATAAATAAATTTGTTTTTCATATTATCATATTTTTTATCTCAGTTTTGGGTTCCTACAAAGTTTAAAAAAAAAAAAAAACCAAAATACCCAAGAAACCCTATTTCTCATTTTCATTAATGACCTTCTCAAATTAACTTTCAATCCAATCCATAGTTTTACTGATGACAGCACTCTAGTAGCATCATATGATTTTCTAAAACAAACTAATGCTACAGCTTCCGCAGTCACCTCCAAAAGAACAATGATGGCCGGCGCGCTCAATCACGACCTTGACAAAATTGTCGACTGGGGTAAAACTAACAGAGTCGAGTTTAACACTTCAAAAACTCAAAGTTGTCTTGTTAGTAACAAGCTAACAACATTCGAACCAATTCTTCGGCTTCAAAATGAAGGTATACAGCGACTCAAAGATCTGAACATTCTCGGAATGCGAGTGAATCAAAATATGCACTGGAATGAACATATTTTCGATATTGCGAAAAGCGCCGCAAAATGTTTAGGCTTTTTGAGTCGCTGCAAAACTTATTTTTCATCTCGAGACCTCTTAAAAATCTATAAAGCATATATACGACCCAAGCTCGAGTTTAACTCACATTTATGGGCAGGTGCACCAAAAACTGCTTTAAATTTCTTGGACAAAGTTCAAAACCGCGCCATTCGTCTTATAGGCGACATAAATGTGACCTCATCCCTTATACCACTTGGTCATCGTTGTATTGTTGGAGCACTTACTCTATTTTATAGATATCTGTTTGGTGTTGGCACTTGGTCCGAAGAATTAAAATCACTTCTTCCTCCTCTTAAGCAATTCCATCGCACAACACGAGAGGCATCAAGTGCCCACCCTTTCACAATAGAAATTCCGACATGGTTTAAGTCCGGTTATGGAAACTTTTTTATAGTAAGAACATCCCGATTGTGGAACTGCGTCCCAATCGCAGCATTCCCAATCAGAGAAGGATTTTTTATTTATGACTTACAGCGGTTTAAGACGAATATTAACAACATTGTTCGCTCTGTCCCACAAAACTTTTCTTCTTCCTTTTTCTTTCCTTTCCTTTAACTAACCTTTCCTTTTTCAAATAGTCAACGGTACGCAAGTACTTAAAGGTTCATAACCTAAGTTTTGGCTATAATTTAAAAAAAAAAAATTACTTCACAAAAGTTTCTTATATTTTGACGTAGAATCCAAGTTTGCATAAAAAAATACCCCTTTCCATTTGAAAATATCAATTTCGAACATTTTCGGTGTTAAAAAACCGAGTTGCGGTCCTTTCCGGAAATTGAAAATGCCACCACTCGATAGAGCACCCCCGATTTGGTTAACAAACTTTTTTTTAAATTTTATAATAACGGCTCCTTCCCCTCTTAAAAAGCTGATACGCATGCTTCGGAACACCCGGTATATAAGAAACAAAAAGTGAAATCAATAACCTGAACAACAGGGGGGATATTATTCACTGCTCCGCTAATGGATTACAATTGAAGAAGGCCAAGTAAATGACTCGAATACATGAAACTTGAAAGCAATTAATTGTACTTACGTAAAAAAATAATTAGTTTTAGTAGAGGTAGGCCACAAAATAGATGGACAGACAATATGCAGAACCTATGCATGTGTACAACAAATATACAATTAAAGGCATTGCTACCGAGACGACGATGATGACTGCAAAGAAATGTAATAAGAAGGATACAAAATTCACCGTGGCTTATAAAATCACAAGACTATAATAATGATAATGATATATGGTGATCTTATTAACTCTCATCGTATTGCGTAATATAATTAAAGAAAACTAAAGTCAAAATTATAGATGTATCAGCATTAGAACATCTATAGCTAGATGAAAATTGTTGAAAATTCCATCGCAACTGAAAATTGATTTCGTATAATTATTTTAAATATTCTTGTTGCGAAATTTTTTTGTTTTATGATTTTTGCTTTGTTTTGTTGTGTTTCGAATAGAGGAAAAGAATGACAGTAAAATAAAATTTTAGGTTTTTTCCTTTTTTTCCAAATTGGAATTAAATTATAGGAATTTTCAAGGATTCTTTGTTAAAAATAATGTATAGCTATATCTTTTTTGTTCCTTTTTATATAGCATGCAGTTAGTTTTTATAGTTTCCAGTTAGTTGTTGTTTTTTTTATTTAAAATCTACCATTTTATTTTAATTTAGAACTTTGAATTTTTAAAATTTTAATCTTTTATTTCCTTTAAAACAATTTGCTATCAAGTTTTCAATTTCGTTTTTTTTATATTTTTATTTTTATTTACAAAATTCCAAAAATTATATTTCTAGTTCAAAAATCTAAAAAAATAGTAGGTATATTTTATAAAACAAATATTTTTTTTTTTTTAAAGTACAGACATTTTTTTCTCGCGGTAATATATTTCATAGAATGAACAATTCACACACACCAGACTAAAAAATAGAAAATAATTTGTTCCATATAAACATTTTTTCTGAATATCACATTTTTAAAACGAATTAAGAGTATAAAATAATTCCATACATACTTTTGAACCCATTATTTTCATTGGTTTTTCAAACTTATATTAAAAAATGAAAATATGATAGATACAGATTCTCGTAAAAATTTGTGATTGTGAATTTTTAATAGTTATGAAAATACTTGTAAGATTTAATTCACTTATAGCAAATTTTTGATTTACATTAAAAAAAAAACTCTGGCCATAATATATCTAAATACTAGGTTCATTTCATAATACAAGTTCATTCTATCAAACTATCCAAACTTTATAAAAGAATGTATTAAAAAACATTGTCATGTTGAAACATCGACCCAAATAATATCAATTTAGTTTTTCTACTAAGCTTCACAAATTTTTCAAACAAATTTGTTACACCTCTACTACACATCAATGTTTTCACATCAATATATTGACGAGAAATAATTGATTGCTTTTGTCTCATCAATATTCTCATCAATATTTGTGTCAAAATCAACTGAGGTAAAAAAATGGCTTTTCTGAGAATGTTCAGATATTGTTATAATGTTATATTTTTTCGGTCCTATCAAGAAGTCGAAAAGATCACCAATCGATAGAGCACCCTCATTTTACGCAGGCGATATGAAAATTTTCAAAAAAATAAATAATCGAAATAATCTTATACTCAACATTAATAAATGTGCTCTAATTACATACACTCGCCGTTCTCATCCGTTTAAGTATAACTACACACTTAATGGTGAATCCTTGACAAGAGTTCATTCCATCAAAGATTTAGGTGTATTTTGTGATGAAAAGTTGACATTTAAAATTCACTATACACATATCATCAATAAAGCCAACTCAATGTTAGGCTTTGTTAAACGATGGTCGAAAGAATTTACTGATCCGTATATCATAAAATCTTTATATACTTGTCTCGTACGACCAAATTTATGAATACGCTAGTCAAGTTTGGTCTCCTTTTTATGAGGTACACAAGCTTAGAATTGAATCTATTCAAAGAAATTTCTTAAGGTTTGCCTTACGTTTTCTTCCATGGTCTGACCCATTATTATTACCCCCTTATGAACATAGACTTAAACTTCTTCAAATGTGTTCATTGCAACTAAGACGTGAAATTGGAGATGTTATTTTTATTACTGAAGTAGTAAAAGGAAATATAACATCGTCTTTAATTTCAAATGAAATCGTTATTATTGATAATCCCCGTTTTCGATCTACCAATCTTTTTTCCCTTTCTTTTCATAGAACGAACTACGGGATGTTTGAGCCAATTCATAGGATGCTAATTATGGGAAACAAATATAAACGGCACATACACTTTTCAATGTCTAAACACCTACTAAAACAACGTCTTTATCTTAATAACTAAGATATAATTTATGTTTTGTTTTAATTATTGTTAAACTTTTTGTAAACAATTTATTGTGTATGGTTTTAAAATTTTAAACTTTAGTATTATATTTTGTACTTCTTAATTTTAAGTTAAACTGTTGTGTATAAATTCTCTATTAATAAACTTTTTTTTTCTCTTTCTAAACTGTTTGTGTTAAACAAGTAAATAAATAAATAACTTCCCCTCTTAAAAAGCGGATAGGCATACTCTAGAACACCAGGTATGTACACAATTATTACAAGTGGAAAGTGCAAAAAATACAAATATTGCAAATCTTCGAAGAACATCAGATTCTTAAATCATGCGCAAAATTAGTAGTGTAATAAGCCATGACTTTCTACAGTACTCTTTCATCTTCCAAAATGATATAAAAAGGGTCTGAGAAGGCCATTGAAGACCTTGGGTCTCCAACCATTTTTCTACATTTGAAACAGGGTGTTATAAAACACGTGAATCATGAACAGAGCCTCGTCAACGTTTACTAGCATAAAAACAATTCAAATTTTGGCCACAAACATGAATTAAGAGAATTCAAAGAATGATTGCCATAAAGGTTTAAACAAGCTTACTTATTTTCAGCTCATCTTCATCATTTCTAATTAGGGAACCATATACATTTTTATTTTCTTTTTAAGACAAGGGAGGGTATGTAAGGATTAACTGAAAATAAATAAAATAAAAATAATATTAAAAGATATCACAGATTAATAACCGCAAAATATGTTTGTTATTGTTGTTGGCACATTTCGTACCCGATCCATATTTAAGGGAATTAAAAAATGAGAATTGTTTTTATGCATACATGTTTTATTACTATTTCGAAATTCGAACGAAAATTAATCATCAAGTGACTTAGCTATTCTTTTTAAAAAATTTTGCTATTTTTTGTTTTTTTTTTAAATAAAAATTTATCTCTTGTATTTTTATTATTTTATAGGGGCTGCTATAGTCTATATACATACCTTTACAATTATAATTTTTTTATAAACCTCTCACTACAAACTTTATTTTCAAGTGAGATATTTACACAAACATATCGAAAAACGACTCTTAGTGCTGATTCGTGTGGAATAAAATGATTTCTGCAAAAAAGACGAGAACGAAAGAAGAAACGACTCGTCTATATTGGCCCATAAAGAGTGTTTCTGCATCATAATACTATTTTTCTAAGGTGGATAAGTGAAATGATTGTGAACCACGTTTATTTTACCATAGAGGGTCATTTCAAATTTTTATTGATTCATTTAAGTTACAATAGATTCAGCATAGTTTAAATAATAGGATTAGGTGACCTTGGCACGTACAATTCAAATCCATGGATTTGATTCAAATGTCAAAAAATCGTACGTGTAAAAGCTCTAATGAATTAAATCGTATGAATTTTGTGAATCAAATTGGATGACCATTCAATTTCCATTCAATCAAATTTGACTGTTCGTGAATTAAATATGGCGAATTCGTAAACTATTATTTCAGTCATGTGTTTTCGACTGAATTTTGACTGATTTATTTTTGTTGTTTGTATACAGGTACTTTTTTTATTGAATTTGATTTTGCTTTTGGTTAGTTAAAATGTGTAATATTTTACATGGAAAGAAGTTAATAAAATTTATCAGCTTCTATACAAAACAAAAGAAGTTTTGTGGAACGTTGTTTCCAAAAACTATAAAAATACATTTTTAAGAACCAAAGCCTAACGAAGACATTGCATTTAAATTTAGATTAGTACGGAAGAAGCGAAAAAAAACGTTTTAAGGACAATATTTTTTTGTGAAATTTAAAATGTATGTGGGTTTTATTTTTTATTTTATACAAAACATTTTTTTGATTTTTTAAGAACTTAATGCAAACACTGTACTTTTGCCATAAAGTTTTCGCATATACTTAAAACAAAATGGATTCATGGATTTTGTTTAACGTGTACACGCTAAATGAGGGTTTTCACATCTGTATTCCTTTCGTTTTCTGCACTTGTAGTTTGTAGGCAAAAGGGTAGAGAGGAAAACAAAAAAAAAAGCTTCAGCCTTTTTTATGAATACCAAATCGATCCTATTTCTGGTATTTTTTTACAAACACATAGAAACATTAAAGTTGAGAACTTTTTTCACTCTGAGAAATTTTTTATCAGCAGAAGAATTTATTATTATTTTGAATTTTGGTACGATACGTAGTTCTGAAAGAAATGTATGGAAAAAAAGTAATGATGATAAAAATGAATGAATTTTTTTGAAGGGATTTTAGGTTTTTTGTTTTTCTTTTTTTTTCTTTACTACAAGACAATTTTAGCTATTTGGATAATATTTTAGTATTTACGCTTGTTTATATAATACTTATTTGTACATATATGTAAGTATAAATATTAAATAATCTATACTTATAAAAGGGAAAGTTTGTTTGTTTGTTTGTTTGTTTGTTTGTTTGTTCGCTATACACGCCCACAGTTTTAAAGATAGAATTCTGAAATTTTGCACAGGTATTCATGGTACCGGTATGCAAATAACGCAGTACTTTACAAAGCCATCAGATGACAGGTTCGGGTTGCTGCCGTACAACTCTTACCAAGACTCAGGAATATTTTAAAAACCATGTGTGTGACAGATATGAAAATTTACATTTAGATTCTCTTTCACAAATAAAGAAATTCGACTGTTACCGATTTCGAAAATTTGAACTGGTTCGGGTTGCTGCCGTACAACTCCCAGCACGTACGTCCCGGGATTATTTCAAAAACCAATTGTGTTACAGGCATGAAAACTTACACTTAGATACTCTTTCACAAATAAAGAAATTCGACTTTTACCGAATTAAAAAATTTGGGCTGGTTCGGGTTGCTGCCGTACAACTCCTAGCACGTACGCCGCAGGACTATTTCAAAAACCAATTGTATTATAGGCATAAAAACTTGCACTTAGATACTCTTTCACAAATACAGAAATTCGACTGTTACCGATTTCGAAAATTTGGACTGGTTCGGGTTGCTGCCGTACAACTCCTAGCACGTACGTTTCAGGAATATTTCAAAAACCAATTGTGTTACAGGCATAAAAACTTACACTTAGATATTCTTTCACAAATAAAAAAATTCGACTGTTACCAATTTCAAAAATTTGGACTGGTTCGGGTTGCTGTCGTACAACTCCTAGCACGTACGTTTCAGAAATATTTCAAAAACCAATTGTGTTACAGGCATAAAAACTTACACTTAGATATTCTTTCACAAATAAAAAAATTCGACTGTTACCAATTTCAAAAATTTGGACTGGTTCGGGTTGCCGCCGTACAACTCCTAGCACGTACGTTTCAGGAATATTTCAAAAACCAATTGTGTTACATGCATGAAAATTTATTCATAGGTATTCTATGAAAAATAAAAAAACATGTATTGTCCTGAAAAAGTATTTTCGAATTTAGGAATCAGTATAAAATTTTTATTAATCAGAAAATACTGCAGAGTGTTGCAGGGGGTCCATGTGTACAAATCGATAGATACAGTTATCGATGAAAATGAAGTTGTCGTTCCTTATCAATTGGAATTAAAAGTAGTAGCTTCAATAGTGCTTCTACGAAACTTGAAGAACCCAAAACTACTGTACTAGATTAAGAATAAGAACTTGGCATCCTCATTTCATTTAAGTACAAATTCCAATTGAGTGTGGAAAAGACGAACATATCTTTATTTCAAGAATACCTCAACAGCAAGGAGCGTATCTGCTTATACTTCATCAGAAAAGATCACTAAAATATTGTTTACAAAGAAATAATTTAATATAAGTATAGCTTATAAGTTGGAGTATTGTTGATATTTTTTTATCGTAGTGAAAAAAAATATTAGAATATTTTTGATAAACCAATTTTTTTCAATTCGATTCATAAATCAAACTTCATTGAAATAAATTCGATTCATTTTGTGGTCGACCCGGACAACGTCGGGTAACTTTGCTAGTAATAAAATAAATAAAAATTTGAATATGAATTTGTACAGGAACAGGATATATACGATAATTAAATATGTATGTGTGTTTTCAGCTTAGATTTTTTTGTTTTAGGTGCATACGCATGTACAAAAGGGTTTAACTTAGTTGCATTTATATTATGTAGTAACTAACAGGTAAATTAATTTAACACCTCAGTTACACGTAATCTAAAAAAAACCGGTAATATTTAAAAAAATTAAAACATGCATATTAATGCATTTAAAATATTTTTTTTAAATTTAAAAAGAAAAGGATGTCAGATACATATTATATATTATGAGTATAGTTATATAGATTTTGTAAATTTTAAGAATTTAGTCTAACACTCTAATATTAACTATGAATATACGTGATGGAAAAAAGAATGATGATAAAAATGAATGACATATTATTATTGAATTTATTTGAAGGGATTTTAGGTTTATTTTTTTCTTGGACATAACAATTTTTTTTTAACTATTTTAATATTATTACTATTTGTTTATAACTATGTATTTTTTTGTATATAAGTAAAAACAATAATTAAACAAATACCATTTTTTTTTAATAAATGAAAATTTTAGTTTAATATGAGATTAAAAGATGGTAAAAAAAAACAAAACAAAAACCTTTCTTGTTGTACCATACACCGCTTATACTCAAAAATAATCTCCTTTTATTCAAGAACAAAAACAAAAAAAAAACAAAACCAAAAAATATGAAATTCAACAAAACCTTTTGCGCATAATTTTTATTTTTCATGTTTCCTCTTGGAAAATTATTTCAAATGAGAAAAATATTTACTAACACATATAAAACCTTTATACGTTTACACAAAAAGAATACTTGATACAAAATATAGTGTGAAAGCGAGGATTTCGTTAGGAATACAGATGTGAAAACCCCCAAGGGATTTCATCGTGAATTTGATTGTGAATTTGATTGTGTAGACCGCTTTAGACTTAATGAAGCCGAATTAAGCTTTCAAAAAATAATGTTTGTGGTATTGCACAATTTTTTCTTTATTAGTTTCTCTCTTTTTAAGTTTATTTCAAAAAATTGTTAAATTATTTTCTAATTTTTAATGGTATATTTATTTAAAAACTTAATTAATTTGACTTCACTTAAGAGTCTAAATACAGTGATGTGATGCACATATACCATATATTTCATATGATCGATTTGACAAATAAAAATAATGATAACACAAAGCTTATTTTGAACTACCAATACAATCGAAACAGAAATTGAAATATTTTTTTAATTAAAATAATCGGAATTTATCATATAAAATGTTTAGACAACGTAACTGTAATTTTTCATTTAAATTTTTAAAATATTTAAGACATTCAGATTACTAGATAACCAGCAGCACTTAAAAAATATTTAAAGTATTTTGAATTGAATTTTCAACAATTGAAAAATTCTTGCTTTTTTAAATAACGTTCTGTAATTTTCTGATGTTCATAATAAAAAATTTATTGTTTTGACTTGAGACAAAGTTATTCAGTTCTGCCTGTAGAATTTTTAGTTACAAATTTTTCTTATTTTCATTTAAAGCAGCTTGTCTTCTCCCTCATCCATAATCAAGTTTACTGATGAATATTTTTATAAAATTGTTTCTATTTCAGGTTCGTTAGCACACAATACTAAGAGGAATAAAATTTAAAAGAAAACAAAAATAAATAAAATATTTCATATAAAAAAACAGAGTAAAGTAAAATTGAAATTGAACACTTGTTGCAACATTTTACATATACAACAGTGCTGGTATTAAATAAAATAAAGAAAATAATTATGTAGAGATACACAGCTAAAAAGTTATTTATAAAAAAAAAGGAAAAGAAAATATTTTTTTTTTAAGTATTTTCATTATTGTTTTTCTCAATTTGAAAACAAATCATCCTTAATGTAGATTTTATATGTAAATTAACACATCTTAGAACTCGAATAGGACTTCTGTGTATTCTCACTCAATTGAGTTTATTGTTTCTTCGATTTCTTTGTTCACTTTTTATTATTATTTTTTTTTTTATTGTTTTTATTCAATTATTACTTAAAACCTAAATTTATAATAATTGAAGTTTAATCGATATTCATTAAATCGTTAAAATGTATTAAGTTTATTTAATATAATAATTTTGGAATACATATTGTCGCAATAAGAGTGTAAAAATAACATGAAATACAAAAAATATTTAAATTTTTAAGTCAAAAAAAAAATAACTGTAAGTTACGAGTCAAGTTTATATTAATAATTTTTTTAAAAATTTAAATTTATTAAATTAATTTAAAATATATTTCTTCATTCCCTTCTTGAATAGGCACACGTTCTTTATGTTTATTTACTTCCGACGGAAAATCATTAAATACTGAAACAGTTGTAAAGGGAATTTTTCTTCTGATTATTGGTTTTAAATAGACTTAAATAAAAATTTGATTTAGTATTGTAGTTGTGAATGTCTACCCTTCTATTAAGTATGAAGTAGTGTTTAATGTAATAAATTATTAATTATTTTATATGCCATCATATATAACTCCTTTTGCAATATGCTATCAAGACCCAAGTATTGATCTTGCTATATGAAAGATGACAAGGTACTTATTAATTATTTTAGTAGTGTTTTTGTGTAAAAATTTCAAGCAGGTCAAGCTAATTTAGAGTGCTCTGCTCCATATTCAATTAAGCTACACTACATTAGACAATAAATAGAAGCAAAAAATGGAGTATAACATGCTGGTAGAAAAATAATTTCCAAGTCTCTTTAATATAAATACATACGGAGACATTTTGTTGATAACATTGTTTTTCCATTTTTGTTTTGCATAAATCACTAAACTCTTGTACTGAAAAATCTTCACCATGTCAATAGCATTACCATTAAAAGAGGTGTTATTAACTTTTTCAACAGTCATAATTGTTGTTTTTTAGATTTTTAATATGCCATTCATTTAAGTCACTTTCATCAATTACGGCATACCTCAATACTGCGTTATCTGCGTAAAGTTCTGCGCGGAATCTATTATTTATTATATATATATATTTTGAGAAATTCGGGATCTGAAATGGTCTTCTTTTTGCACGATTTTCGATAAACTGTATTGCCAATGCGAACTGCTTGCTGACAATTGGATAGATATGAATGTAAAATGGTATTTGTCTATCGGTAAAATTCATCAATTGAAATTTTTGAAGTAAAGATATCATGATACGCAATCGAAAGCTTTTTACAAATCTAAGAAGATACATGCAACATATTTTTCCTCATCCGAGTTTTTCGAAATGAAATGAATTAAATTTAGACAAGTAACAGTTGTATTTGAGTTAAATTCAAAAACATATTGCTCTTCTTTTATATCTCGAAAATTTTTGGGAAGGCTGTGAGAACTGATATAGGTCTATATTTGAAAAAAAATATTTCTATTACCGCTTTTGAAAATTGGTCTTACTGTAAATGTTTTTTAAAAAGCTTGGAAAATATGAAGAAGTTCCAAAAGAAATATTTATGAATTTGACCAAAATCCGACTTAAAATTCACAAAACCTTTTGGTAAATTTAATTTATATCTTATCATATCATGTAGCTGCGCCTGAGTTCAGAGAATGAAGAACCTCTTTTTAACCTCTTAGTAGTAGAGCAATGCGGGTTAAAAATTGGAATATAGTATAGGTATAAAATTGTTTATGTACATATTAGGTATATCTATTTTTTTTGTAACATTTATGAAAAAAATCATTAAAAAATTCAGCTGTCTTCCTCTTCAGATACGCATCAGTATTTTTGTTAAACATCAGTATTTTTGTTACTATGTTTTTGTTAAACATAAGTTTTTATAAATATTCCACGGGATCTTACTATTATTCAATCCCTTAGAAAGCTTTTCTATGTAGAAATTTTTTCGTTAATCGTAGAATCGTCGTACACAATCGTAGAATCGTCGTACAGTTTTCGTACATATGCATCACCCGAATGTTTTCTTTTATATTTATATATCAATTCCCGAATTATCATTTTTCTTAAAATATCCTCTGTCATCCATTTATGTTTGTTATTGTTTTTCACTACTATAGTTTTGGTATTTCTTTCAAGGGTTGGGTTCCAAAGTCAAAATTCCAAAATCAGAATCCCAAACCCAAAATCTTAAAAAAAAGAATCCCAAATTTAATAATCCCATTGTTAGAAAATCCCAATGTTACAAAATCCCAAGTTACACAATAATAAGTTTTATGCATTTAAAAATTAAACATTAAATTAAAATTTATTGGAATCCTGTTTTTGCAGACGGCAAATAAACCAATACGGGCACAGTTTTAGTAAAAAATATAACAAAAAAGAGTTATGTAATTTTTAAATGCATAAAAAAATAATAGTTCCTTGCGATTTTGTATCACTGGGATTTATTTTTTTGGGATTTTATAATTTGGAATTTTTGGGATTTAGTTAGTGGGATTTACATATTAAGAGTTCATTAAGGAGAACAAATATAAAATGAGAGGATGTCTACTGCGCAGGTCCTTAAATGCTTGTCTATTATGATTATAGATTTCATTTGACAAAACATTAAATTTAGCATAAATTAACTAACTTTATAATAAATTAACAAAATCAATATTGATTTAATGGTAGTTATTCAATTAGAACAAGTTAGGTTGCGCAGTAGATAGAGCGCCTGCCTTTCAACCGAAAGGTTCCAGTTTCGATATGCTTTATTAGTTTTTCGACCTGGTCTAGTACCCTTTGTCATTGGGGCAAAGGGTACTAGACCAAAATAATTGCGAGTGTAATCTTGATAAATGACCAAAAATAATTGAGAGTATAATCTGGTAACAAATTAAATAAAATAAAACTATTCTATTTAAGAAGGCTTAGTCCCTGACAATAGCAGTAGTTTTCCACATTTAATAAGCTGATAAGCCAGTAAATTGTAGTGTAAAATTGCAGTACCGTATTTAATTAAGCACGTAAAGGTGATTCTAACTAAGTTACTGTTAATAACGTAAAAAAAATAAGCATTTTTTTGTTTTGAACTAAACTTTTTTAGGTTGTTAAATTAACTTTTTGAATTAAAATTCCGACCTAATATTTTTTAAAAAAACATTTGCATCATGTTAGTAATTATTTATGATGTAATATTTTTCTAATATAAAATGACGTATATAAATTGAACTCTGGTTCTAGGGGCATTTGCGGGTGAAAAATCGAGATAAACCATTAAGCCATAAAGCTTATATATAACTTTTTGTTAAAGTTATAAATTTTTGCAGTAGTTCTTGCGGAGCGAGATTACCAATATACAGCTTTCTTTTATTATATATAAGATAACATTTTCTAACACTCTCTCGTCAATTTCCTATTAAAACTAAATCAAACTAAATTATTATTGACTGTGTTTACATAAAGATACCGCGGCATACATAAAATTATTCACATTTTAAAAAATGCACATGCATGTAAAGGAGAATCAGTTTAGTGAATCAAAGTCTAAACGTAAGTGTAGTAAAAATCAAGAATCAAATCATTTTCGTTCTTTATTATCCATCGTTTTTCAGGCCGTGGTTATGAAAACAAAATTGATTACTAAAAGGAATTATTATTAGTTTGGTAACATAAATATACAAACGCTTCCTTATCGCATCTTTGCAAAAGGGTTAAATCAATTACATTTACATCCTTGTAGTTATTGGCAGTGATCATTATTCGCAATCTTACGTCTACTTTATGAAGTGGTTAGGTGAATAAGGTTGTAATGGACAGTCTATTATTATACGGTGGAAGAGCAAAAGGATCTGACCAAGGAAGGAGAGGTAAAGCATATCTTAAAAAATTCTTTTGAATGGATTCAATTCGATTATTATAAAAATTTCATAATAAGGTTACCATACCTAACTGGCATATTCAAGCTAAGGCCTAACGCGACAAGTATATAGGGATTTCAAGATGTATGATGGGTCGTTGAATTCTTTGGGCCATCGTTTTATGAATCCTAACATTGAGCTAGCTTTATTAATGATGTTATTATAGTGCAATTTCAAAGTAAGTTTTTCATCGAAAGTAACTCACAAGTGTTTGATAGACTTTACTTTTTCTAAGACTTGCTCTTAAGTAAATAGATACCTATGAGAGGCAGTTATTTCGCCTGTGGTAACTCATTGTGGCACATTTGTTTATATTTAACTGAAGGTTATTAGTTTTTCACCATAACAAAAGTTTTCTAGATCTTCTTGTAGAAGGGTTGAGCCTTGTAGAAATGTAATTTTCTCATGTCATCAGCATAAATTTTAACTTGGCTGTTTCTAATTACCGAAATTACGTCATTGATAGTAATTATAAATAAGAGTGGGCCCAAGTGTTTGCCTTGAGGGACACCTGAATTGGCTTCAAACGACGATGATAATAGTGTTCTACACTGCACAATGTAACTCCGATTTGTCAGATAAGATTTAACCCAACTGACGAAAAAGGATGGAAATCCAAGTTTAGTTAATTTTAACAGTATAATGCAATGGGGTAGAAGGTCAAAAACTTTACTAAATTCAGTGTATGTGACATCAGTTTGAAATCCTGTCTTCATATTGAAAATAAACTCAAAATTAAACTCAACCAAATTCGTAACTGTTGACTTAATTAAAAGGCAGTTACAGTAATCGTAAATATGATCAAAGATGATTAATTCATACAGTTTGGGAATGGGGAAGCGTTTGGTGATTGAACGATAATTGCTAATATCTTTTTTATAGTTCTTCTTATGCATGAATTTGATTTTATGAATTTCCAAAAAATTTACTAAAACATTGAGATATAACTTTTGGGTCATTACTAAATGTATCTTTATATTGAATTGATCAGACTTTTTTTTTGTATTAATAAATTTCCAGAATCCTTTGGGGTTGGTTAAAACATTAGAAGATATATTTTGTAAATAAATATTATAGCTTAAATGAGCTAGTGATTTAAATTGATCAAAAAGAAATTTAAAATGTTATAATCAGATCAGTTCTCGGATTTCATATATTTAGACCAGGCTTTGTTTGTCTTATTTTTTTATTGTTTTATATTCCGAGTATGCCACGGAAGACTAAAATTAGGAAAAATTTTTGGAACGTGCCGATTTAAACCTTCAAAATGTATATCATACTTATGATTATCTAATATCGACTAACGATTATCTCAATGTTATTGTTAGTGAAAATGCAAGAAAAATCACATATTTTGTAGAAAGTTTGAAGCTGTTGAAAGTCAACCTTGCAAAAATTGTATTGATACGTTACAGTTTTATTTGGAATAACGCTAGACTCAGTAAAGTAGGTAATAAGAATTGGAGGATGATAAGGGTTAATATTTACAAGAGTATCAGGATTTTCCGTTATTATTGAGTTATTCCAATCAGACAGAAATATTAGATCGAGTTGACGATGCTTATTATTACATACATACATTCTTATTTAATACATATAAACACATATTTTCTTTAATGAATGTTTTTATATGGCTTATTTCCGTCAGTGTATGAACTTATTTTGTAAAAACGTAAAAGTGAAACTGGGACATAATATTATCTCATTGTTTTTAGCATTTAGAACTTTATTTACTTCTACAAAAATTATACATATGTAAATATCATCTTTCATTATATCATCGTCTGAATACATCTAGGTTATATTAATTACGTAAATTTTGGAGTTACTGTCGAAAAGCTTCTAATGTTTGGTTAAAATTAGCCTTAAAAATTAAAGCTATCAAAATTTATTTATAATACCATTTTAAGGAAAATTTCATTAGCTATCCATCAAGGCTATTTTCAATAATTTGGAGTAAGGAATTAAGAATGTTTAATAGATAGTAAGAAATGTGCTTGAAGTACAAAAATAAATAAATCAACTAAAAGCGCTGCCATACAATTTTTATTCCCAAAATTGTCCCCTACCATATTATGCCGAAGTCATGCAAATTAAGAATCTTGTTTATTATATTCAAATTATTATAAGGGAAAAATTAACGAACAATATAAAAAAACATATTATTCTCGAATAGAATAATTATTGAAAATGATTTTTAAAAATAAAAAAAAAACACTATTTTTGTGTATATTCAAATAAATTTTTCCAACAATTTCAATTTTAACCTTCCTCTTTCTAAAACTTAACTTATATAATACGTATTGAATTGTTCATCCTTAACAACACTTCAAAAAATTACTGTAGATATTATGGTTTATAAAAATAGAAAATAGGGATGATTTTATTACAAGATTTTTACGATTTATCTATTTTATTGTTCAAGATTTTTCCATTGTATTCGCGATACGAGATAATATGTAAGTACTTATAGAATTGAGTCAGCAGACAAAACTTTTGAACTGAGAGCAAAAGTAAAGAAAAGAATGTAAAAACAAAAAACAATGTTTTCAGTTCACATTATTGTTAAGCATTTGCTATTGCCTTTTAGGTCAACATAATAAAATATATAAAGTTAGATTATACAAAAGGTTAATAAAAGAGTATTTAGTATCGGTTTTGTCGAACTAATGAAAATAAGTATTTTAAAATTGTAAAAATATGAAGAAGATACTGTCTGTCTAAAAAATTATATGGAGACCATTTATTATTTTTACATAAGTATTAAGTTAAATATTTAGGAAGGAAGATTTTAAGGTTTTCACATCTTCGAGTGAGAATCAGTATGAGAATAGTACTTCAAGGTAGTTCATTGTAATTCGGTAAGTTGGTGAATTAAACTCTAGTAAATTTAGCCTTTTACAGGGATTCAACAGCTGTAACTCTGGGCAATCAAGCTATCCTAAGTATTTAAAAAGTTATAGTTTTATTTCTACAAACTGTCCCTGGAGCACCGTCCCAACAAATAATTTTCAATTTGTGCCCGTAAATGCGACCGCTCGCGTCCGCTCAGTCGCCACACAAAAGTCCAACATATGTCGGCGCATTTCCGTATAAATTGTGGTTATGTGTCAGAAAATACCTCTACATGAGTCCGGGTTGACGCATTCTGAATGCAAGAGTAGGTTTGGATCAAGCACAACTATTGCTCTTGTGATCGAATTTCGCAATATTTTGATGGATTATATGGACTCATGAGTTAGCAATGCGATGGACAAGAGTCCAGAAAATAGCATTCCATGCGTCGGTTTGAGTCAAGCACAACTAATGGTCTTGAGATCGAGATTAGTAATATTTTGAGGGATTATATGGACTCATGAGTTAGCAATGCGATGTACTAATGTGAAGGATAAGAGTCCAGAAAATAGCATTGCATGCGTCAGTTTGAGTCGAGCACAACTAATGCTCTTGAGATCGAGATTAGTAATATTTTGAGGGATTATATGGACTCATGAGTTAGCAATGCGATGTACTAATGGGAAGGATAAGAGTCCAGAAAATAGCATTGCATGCGTTTGCATTGGCGTAGTCTGACCACAAGAGCAGGTTTGAGTTAAGCATAACTAATTGTTTTGGGATTAAGATGCGCAAAAATTTTGAGAAATTATATACACTTATGGGTTAAGAATGCTCCATAGGTTCCAGTAGTTCCAGTAATAGTTATAGTAATAATAAGTATTTGTTATTTCTTTACATAAGTTTGTATTTTTATTTTCTAGTTTAGTTTAACAAAAAATAATTAATTCAATTTATATTAGCTTATTACTCTATTTGATTTCACTTACAGTTAATATAAATAAAAATAAAAAATAGTTATATATATCTCAATTAACGTTGAGTTTCCTTTCCCTAACATTATATTTGTATTTTATTGCCAATATCGATATTTCGGAAGTAACATATTTGCTTCACCAGGACTTTTGCGTCACTTTTAAGTTAGTCGCAAACACTGATGAAATATATATCTGAAATTATATTAGAAAACACTTAATTCTAATATATATTTATTATATATTTATTATAGACTTATATATTAAAAACACTTCTATCGAAATAATTTTGAATAAAGCGATTTCGAGCGGGTAAATGGATCCATGATCTCTGTCTCATGAGTAGGTGCAATCAAATTTATAAACTAAAATTATTATCATTTTAGATTATAATTTTATTGTACTCATGGGACATTGCGCGTGGACCCATTTACCCGCGTCCATTTCCATCCATATTTATATTAAAATTATATTTACCCGTAGGTACATACAATATTATTTCAGTTGAAAAACACTTTTATTACAATTTATATTACATTTACATAGTACATACTTGTCTTCAAATATTTTTCTCTTCTGTAAATCAATTTTTAATAAATTGTTAACTTAACTTTATTGTTGATGTTAAATGTTAAATTTTGACTGATAAATGTTAAATTTTATTAAAATTTTTTAACTGCCTCACTGAACGAAGAATTGTGACTATGCATGGATATGTACATTTCAATTCAATGCATATTTATTTTTACTCATATCTATTCTCGCTCGCACTTACATGTTTAATATTGTATCTCAGTTAGTTTGTTTATTAATCTCACTCGCACTTGTATGTTTAATATGCATTACATTAATAGTAAAATGAATATGCGGGAACAAAATTATAAAAATAAAAACAAAAAAAATTGAGAATGATGAAAAGGATTTAAGTAATTTACTCTTAGAAGTTTTAAAATTCAATTTTAAACTTTGCGAATGTGGACGCATGAGACTAAAAAAAACTTGTGCGATTTTAAAAAAATATTGTACTCTTAAATTTCGGTCGCATACGGTCTCATGCGTCTCATCGGTCGCAAATTATTTGTTGGTGTAGTAGTTGAGAATATATGAAAAATATATATGGGGCCAGCCGTGTCTACTTCCGCTCGTCGCAGTATAGTCGCACTAGTACGTTCCAGTACTAGATTGAAAAAGTCGCATGATAGTGCATCTCCTTGTCGAAATCCGGTGCATGTCTGAAAGAAGTCAGAAGAATTATTACCTATCACCACATCCCATCTTTTATTCTTATAATAAAAACGACTCATATTTTAAAATGACAAACAGCAATTTACACAACTACCCTTAAAATAAACAATATTATTTTCACTACATTTCATACATAATAATAATAATATTTTTGTGATCGTATTACTATTCATTGCACACTACAATATAAAGTATTCATGTCTAGAACAAATATTTCAATATTTGCTTTTCTATTCTTAAGAATACTGTAACATGAAGTGTAAATATGTAATAGTAAAAAATAATTAAAATTTAATTCACTTTTATAAAATGATTAACCTTATTGGATAATCTCAAAGAAATCAAATTGATTGAATCTAAATTTTTAATACAATTTATACGTCAAATTATTCGTTTTTAACATAATATAGGATATTAATTTTTTAAAGCCACTTTATTAATGATAAAACTAGCAAATAAAAAATAATGTTAAATGACATACATATGAAATTAGTTAAGAATTTCATTTGAGTTGTAGGCAATAATTATCAATAATATTTTATTATTACCTTTAACTTAATGGTATATTTTTGAATTGATCCTCATCAAATATCTGAGCTAATGTATTCACAAAAAATTCGATTTCGGCTCACTATGTGATGATGGTCCATTTGATTGTCTTGCCATTGGTTGACTACCTAATTGAGAACCCTCATCAGCACCACTATTAGAATTAGAGTTATTGCCTCCATTTTTATTCATCCAGGCTAAGAAAACAAAACTATTTTGGGGATTAATTTGTTGTGAGCTATTCGAATTATTTGGACATCGATTATTATTATTACCAAATGTTTTGTTAGTTGGATCTTGATTTTGTAAATTATCAATAAAACCCATTTGACTAAAAGCTGCTGCAACAATGGCTCGGTTCATTGGTAAAGTATTTAAATTAAATCCTATATTCAATGGATTACTCATACTATTTAGTAGGTTAGATGAATTTGGATCACCGGGATTAATACCTAATACCTAACTCCCGTACATTGGTGGGTTTTGCATATAATTAACAGCACCAAATGCAGAACCAGAATTTCTACCACGATAAGGCATATCACCACCACCTCCACTGCGATTCATTGAACCATTAGGTAACATTCTATCATCCATATTATTATATGGTATGAACCCATTCCACTTCCCATATTACTATCTCCCCCACTTCTTTCTCCGCTACAGTTATTTCCATTCCCATATAAAAAAAAATTTCTTGTAGTACAAGTCTATAATTCAACGAACATGGAAGCTATTCTTTTGTATAGATGGACATACACGTCTCTCTAAATTTGATTTCATTTTCTCCTTTTTCTGTTATATTGTGATAATTTTGAAGATATTTTTATATTGTCACTTCATAATGGTGTTCACAATGTAAAATGTTTATTACTCAGTTCTGAGATAGAGAAAGTTGCTTAAAAAAGTTTATATTTTTTATGTTACTCATAAATATTTTAGGCAATTTTTTGGTGTTTTTTTTTTCTCAGAGACTTGAACCATAAATCATAAAATAAAAATTTGTAGTCTTGGAAGCTGTTTCATAGACCTATTTTAGTTATTTTTTTTTATATTTTCTACCTTTTATATATATAATTTTCTTCTTCATTCATTCTTTACTCTTGTATTACTCTTCATTTTCCTCTTTTATTTTTATTGCCCTACAGATATTTAAAAAAAAAAAAAAAAAAAAAAAGAATTCAAAAGAATTTTTATGAGAAATTCATGATCTCTACGATTGGACTCATGTGAACTCCAAAAAGTATAATTTTCTTTGTTTTCTTAATTGTGTTGTTTCCCTTTTTTTGTCTTTCTGGCAAGGATATCAAAGTAATTTTCAAAACACAGTAAGTCAATTGATATAAATACATGATCTGGTTGTTGATAATCGTAGTTCGGGAATATGTTGTAGGACATTTTGAATTTGGTATATACATACATACATACGTATTATTAAAATAAAATTTACTATTATATGTAATAGAAATACAATACTGAATTTTTTTCCTACTAGTACGAGTGCATATTTTATCTGGTGTGTTTATTCGAATAATATGTGTTATTTACGAATGCAAATTTTATTGGTGTGAATAAAATTTCTTTTTGCGCTCACAGGAATACTTTTTTGAAAAACTCTTTAATATAATTTATTTGTTTATTTATTTTATTTATTTAATAATTTTATTTATTTAATAATTTATTTTATTAAGGAAAGTAGCTAGCAGTGGCTGTCGGCGCACACTGATAAACCTTCAAAAGATAATTCAAAATCAAAGCCTTCTGGCATTCTTGTCAATAAGACAATAGCCCGTAATGACCCCTACCATAGTGCTGATGTCGAGCCTTTTCAACGACAGTAGGTTAAGGGAGTGCTTCAGGTTCAGCATAGGGCAAATTTACTTGGCGATGTTGTAGTCTACTCTACTCGACCATCCGAAATTTGAAGATTAGATTATTTCGTTGCGATGCAATAGATTACAATATATAGAGGTATACACAGATTGTTCCTTTTCGGAATGATTTCCAAGATTGTACCCTCTCTGCCGATTTAATCCACATTGTAGTTTCCCGGAACTTCACTATTTTTTATTAAAAGGTTTTATAAAATTATAAGCCATTCTCTTTTGTAATCACCAAGTAATAAATAACCTAAGTCTGATACTAAATAGCCTAATAAGCAACTTAGATTCAGAAGTAAATATCAAATTTATCGTTAAAACTAAATTCAATACAATTCAATAACAATATAGTTATATTTGTAACACTTTTTCAGTTTAAACTTTATTAAATAATATATTTGGTTATACATGGTTACGGTGTTACGAGAGAATATTAGAAATAATAGAGAACACAATTGGGAAGAGATTCTGGAAATTTACAACCAAACAAGCGAACAAAATCTTGGAATTTCACAACCACAAAGAAAAATCTGGATAACCGATAACACATGGGCCTTGATTAAAAGAAGAGGTGAAATGAAGAAAATGATAAACAACAGGATGGCATCAAGAAGAGAATATGAAGAAATAGCGAAAACAGTAAAAAGAGCAGCAAGAAGAGATAAAAGGAAATTTCTACAAAATTTAGCCGGAGAAGCAGAAAAAGCAGCACAGCAACATAACCTGAGAGAATTGCATCGTATAATCAAGAACATTACAAACCAGTCGGAACAACAAAACAAACCAATTAAAGATAAAAATGGTGCGCTCATCACAAACTTAGAGGATCAATTAAAGAGATGGAGAGAACATTTCCAAAAACTGAGCAACGAAGAAAGTACAAATAATGAAGCAGACATAAGAAACAGATACGATGCAAATATCTACCCAACTAAGGGACTGCCAATATCTACTCAAGCTCCAAATATAGAAGAAATCAAAGCCACAATCAATAACCTGAAACACAACAAAGCAACAGGTGAAGATGGAACTCCAGCAGAAATAACCAAACTGGACCCCGACCTCTTCGCAAAAACAATTGAACCCCACATCAGAAAAGCATGGATAGAAGAGAAT
Source organism: Argyra leucocephala (assembly GCA_963942445.1). Taxonomy (NCBI): domain Eukaryota; kingdom Metazoa; phylum Arthropoda; class Insecta; order Diptera; family Dolichopodidae; genus Argyra; species Argyra leucocephala. Next base: position 72,795,995 of record OZ012681.1, on the reverse strand, counting down.
ATACCACCATCATGGAAGAAAGGAATGATTGTCAAGATACCTAAGAAAGGAGACTTGGCAAATTGCAGCAACTGGAGAGGAATCACGGTTCTAAATACTATTCATAAGATAATAGCAATTATTATAAAGAAAAGATTAGAAGAAGTACTAAAACCAATACTACGGAAAGAGCAGGCAGGTTTCAGACCAAACCGAAGCTGTGTTGACCATCGCGGAGTAATAGGAGAAAAAAAAAATGTAATATATTTATTTAAATTTTTTTATATTTGAATTAAAAACTTGTTTTAATACTAATTTACAATATATAATTATTCCTATTACTAAATTTTGATAATATTATTATTTTGATGTTTTAATTGTGTTGCATAATGCACTTGTAAGCTCTTTGATGGTCTTAGAAGGGGAGAGCTCAGTTTCTGAAAGATACCGTTTATATAATGGTATTTGTCAATCAATGGTTTCGCCCCATGCACCCGGATATGGTTAGCAGATGTTGTACTACGTGGATCAACCAAGTCCCACCCGGTGACTGACTGTCCTACCATTGACTAACTGTACCATCTGTTATTTGAAGTGTATAACTATATCATAAAAAAAATTAAAAGATAAAAAATGCTCACTTATTTGATACAATATAGAATTGCTAATATATTGATCAATTGTACACAGCATACAATAGGAATAGCTAGGAATACTGGGATTTCGTAAATAGAGTAATTTCTAATTACTAATTCATAACTAACCAATTCCATCCAATGAATAAATTCTTCGAAAAAATCTTCATCCTTTTTTTAATTTTTGTTTTTTATCTTTTTTTTTCTTTTTTATTTAAAAATTTGAGGATATATCTATAGCATACTCCACTTTTAACTAGTACTCACTCATAAATAAAAATATTATTCACCGTTTCACACCAAAATGGAGTATATGTGTACTTTAAAATGTCAATAATGGCGAGTAGAGTCTAGCGATAACTTTTCTATTGATATTCTTTTTTATGCACACCAAACTGAGTGTTCTGTCAAAAAAGGGAACACTGACCTCAATTTTTATTCATACCACAATTATGTGTTAGTGAAAAATAAAAATAAAAGTAAATAGTTTAGGAGTTTTTCAAAAATATTGACATTTTATGAAAAAAATTATAAAAAACTTAAAATAAAACTCAAAATAAATAAAACTTGTTAGTTTTTATTTCGTTTTCTACAGGGTGTTCCGAAGTAGAGCAAAAATATTTTAAGGACTGATTCCTTAGAGTAATTTAAGAAAAAGATTGTTCTAGACGGAAGTCTATCTTTAAATTTTACTTGGGCTATAGAGGGCTAAAGAAAATCGGATTAGAAAAATTATGTCTAAAAAATATTCACTACAGCTCCGAAGAAATCAAAATATTTTCGCTCTAAGCCGGACAACCCTGTAATAATAAATCAAAACATTAAAATGAATTTATTGAATCCATTTTTTAAGCATTTTATAACAAAAACAAATATAGTTATTTAACAGTTTCAAAATGACAATAATTTGATATTTTTCCGTGGTAAACTCAATTCATTTTTTATGATTACCTTATTTTTTTACGACTATCAAAATATAGAAATTTCTGTTTCATCAAAAATGACAGTGACAGATGACTTCAAAATATGGGCCACTATTAAAAATACATCCGATAACTATACATCAATAACGGACATAACCAGTTACGGAGGGAGGAGAAGTATAAATATTTAGACGTAGTTACATCGTCGGCTGAGGTCTATCTTGCTCCATACGCCATTTTTGCATTTTTTAACCTAAAAGTTGATTTATGGCCTATAAATGGCGCTCTTTTTAATGTGCTTATCCGTTTTATCGTATCTATTTTCAGTGCTGAGATACTCAGTGTCGCTTTTGCTCCATAATCCTCATTTTTCAAGTTTGCTCGTTCATCCTTGCTCCATACGCCTATTTTTTGCAATTTTTTGGCGTATGGAGCAAATTTTGTATGAAAATATTGTTGCTTTTTTTTTAATTTTACAATGCTCCATGTGAATTGCCTTACGACATAGAACAAAATAGAACTTACTTTTAAAAAAAAATTTTTTGCTCCATGTATATTAACTAATTGGATTTACTGTGTATAATAGTAATGGTAGTGAAGCAAATATACCTACAAAATAAAAAAATTCTTGTTGCCTCACGAGCACATATTATTCTACTTGCTAATTTTTATATTGTAGTTTTCTATGCACATAGAGCACAATTGAGAATTTTGTTTACTCTCTTTTGCTCTATATACATTAAAAAAAGAATTAAGTGTCAAAAAGATCTGTAAAATTGATCAGTTTACGTTTTGATTTTGTAAGTGTAAGATAATTCGCGGATTATTTAATAAAATAATATGTCATCACCAATTCACTTTGTTCCAAAAAATATTTTAGAGTAAGAAAGTCATATTTGAGTTGTTATTAAATATTTTAAGTTGTAAAAATTAAAATTGACCTTTTTCATAGAAAATCAGATATCACATGAAGTTTATACGTACAGCACATTCTGCGTTTCGTTTTAGAAATACCGTTTACCGAATTTACGTTTAAACTTTGTTTTTCGTTTTTCTCAACTTTATGTTTTTGGCATATGGAGCAAGGTAGAACTCAGCCGACGACATGTCAAAACTTAAAGTAGCATGCCCAACAGCTAAAAAAGTAACAAGAACTATGGATATTTTTCGTTTGATAGTTTAATTTGAACTAATCTGTATATTTTATAGTATTTTAATAGTAGTATTATATATGCAATTCAAAACTCGGTAAATTTTTTGAATAAAAATTTTGATCCCATAGGTAGGTAGGTAGGTAGGTAGAAGTGACCATTCCAGCACTTCTGAAAAACCAATTAGCACTTAATTGTGCCTTTTTGATACCACGACTCGAATGACCTATTTTGTGTTGTCGATTGTTATAGGTGGGCGTTCTCTTATCTTCACTCTCCCCAGGTACTCAGTACTAGAACCACCCTGTGAGATTAAGAAGGTTGATCAGATCTCCTGTTTTGCTTTCCGCGATAAAACCTATATTGCTGGGGAAAGCTTCACCTAAAGTCCGGAGTCTGACTCTAGCTAATCTAAGCTGGGCAGCTGCAAAGGAAGTGTTGAAGAGTTTCTGTCTCATTCTGGGCAGTGGGGATTGAAAGGAATACCTAGCTTGGCAGCATGGCTTCCTTTTTTGGCCAATGACCCGTACTGATGGCTACTACTCTTGCTATATCAATACGGGACCTGGTTAAGAGTTGTTTGTTTTAATTATATAAATATTCATATTGATCCCATACAAAGGATACAAAATAAAATAATGGAAATTTTATTTGTATACAATCAAAGAATGTCAACCGCAAAAATTCATAAGTTGCAAAGAATTTATTTTCTACAACTTTACTTTTTGGTTATTGTTATTTAAATTATTTTTTATTATTATTCAATCTATCCAAAAATGAGCTTAGTAGCTCGTGTAGAGCGTATACAATAATTCATTTCTTATTCTAATAAAGCAACGTATAACAACATTAAAAAAAAAATTTAAAGTACAGTAAAACTTCAAACAGATCCAAATAGAAGATAAAATAGTACAAAGATCCGGCACCATTATCTTAAAAATAGGAGTTTTGTTTTAGATTTTTAAGATTTAGTATTCTTACAATTTTTTAAGAAACAAAGTACCTTCACTACCAAACCAAATAATTTTAAATTTTTTATAAAAACTTAAATATGAAATTTTTCCATATGAAATTTTGTCTTATGTAATTTTGTACGTATGTAACCATTATATATATTAACTATTTGTATTTTTTTTGCTCTTGACAGTAACTTAGGTAGAATTATCTTTTCGTGCTTAATTAAGTACGGTACTGCAAATTTATACTACAATATCTCAAGCATTTTATTTATCAAATTTCTGGCACAGATAAATATTTATAATAGACAGATCTTTTAATTCGCCAAAAAACTGAGACAACTATGCTGCAAACAAAACCAGCTTTCACAAAATAAGAATAATAAAAAACAAAATTAAAAATGAAAGCTATTGTGCAGCGTTAATTTTGCAGGCTGCAAACAGAAAAAGATCATCTTTCATAATTTTTGAATAAAATGAAAACATAACGTATATACATACATACGCCAATCATCTGTGAGTATCTGTTATAAACAAAATTTAATTCAATACATTTTTTTGTTATTTAATAAAAATAAATCATATTTCAGTACAGAAAAATATATAAATAAAAACAATTTTTATTTATATATCCTGAAATTTTCATTTAAAAAAATGGAATTTTCGTATATAAACTTGAATTTAAAAATTCAATTATATAAAATATAAATCATCCGACGCATATACTATTCTTCATTATTTTTCAGCAACTAAAACGAAAGTAAAAAAATAAATTCAAAAACCCATGCGTATCCAAGACTTATAGAATACAAGATTGCGCTTGGCCATGTTTATTTACATTTTTGACAAGGTTGATGACGTCATTAGAGAGCAACTTATTTTGTTAATTAAAAAAAAGTAAGGTGTTTTTGAAAAAGTTTTAAGGTTGAAAATATTTTTTCGACCTTCATTAATTTTTAATTAGAAATTTCAATTTAAAATTTCACCTCATGTATAAGTATACATACATCTATTTGTACAACATTGAACACCCATGTACAGAGTTTCTGTTTTTTTCTTCCCAGAATTAAATTTCAATTTGATTTTTTTTTTTTTAAGTAAAATATTTCAAATATGGTTGTTGTGTAAAATAAATCAATGAAACAAAATTATGGTACCATCACGAATAAATTGAAATTATTAATGAAAATATAATATTATTAATTCATAATGAAATTGGGTACAATTTTTTATCAAACTTCCTCGAATTTCGAGAAGCGAGCGAATACTAGTGGTTATTAATTTCGCAAACTTAATATTTTTTTGTGATGTGTTTCTGGATTGTAACAATTTATAGAGAATATTGCACATTTAAATAAGATAATAAAAAAATAAAAGAAATCTTTTGAAAATTATGTTTTATTCAAAATTAATATATAAATTGAAATCATTCTAAATCCATCTATTATTGTCATTCTATGATATTTTTCACGATAGTTATTCCAACACTATTGAAAATATTGCAAAAAGATGTGACAAAGAATATAATGTGGCATAAAACCGATATACAATAAGAAAAAGACGAAAATGTTGGTGTAATATTTGATAAAAAATGTGTTTCAATTGTGTACGAGTATAATAGATCTACTACATCAATCTCACTATACATAAGTACTTACAAAAAAGAAAAACAAATACAAAAAAAAACCATAAAAGGTCTACCTTTGTCAACAACACCTTCGATTTATTATTTTTCAGTTCTAGAATTTCTTTAGAAAACTAAAAAATAGCAGTGTGAACTTATGTAAAAGAAAATAAAAATGAACGAAAAAGTTTTGAATAATATTGTAAAACTTCTGTTTTGTATTTGTGTTTATATTCATTCTCAGATTTATAAAAAAAAATTCAAACACAAGGTTTAACATTTTTTGTTTAAATATATTATACACAGAAATTCGATTGAGAAGTCAATCAAAAATATTGATTATTATTGTTATTATTATTATTTTATTTTGATTGCCTTAATGTATTTGTACAATATGTTTAATTCTAAAATATATTTAATTAAACATATTGTACTATTCTATATTCTATACCTTAAGAGCGTATATTCTAGAATATTTATTTAGACTAACCACTAACCTGACTTAATTAATTAAAATAAATTTAATTTGTATAATTTTTTTTATGCTACTATAAAACCTAATTTAAACCTAACCTAAACTTTACCTACCGTTTATTTACTAAAATTATATTAATACTAAATCTTAATCTCCTATCGCTCTTATAAGTTGATTTTCGGAATTCGCAATTGCAACAGCTCTCAGTGCAATCTGCTAGTGGAGAAGTAAAAAAGTTTACTTATAGAATTAATTTAAAAACAGTGTTGTGTTTTACTGAAGTAAATTTAGTTTTGGCAGCACGTGGAAACCGTATAACAAAATGCTTCGAAAAATGGATTTTAATAATTGGTATTTAACAGTTAAACTAGATTATTTTTATATTACTGGATATAATATTTTTATATAGAGATATATTTTATTAACGGTTTTCATTAGATACGTTTTGCAAAGTTGTTATCTATAGGTGTATGCCTAGGTATCTTATATTTTTGTTCGGCAGAAAACAAGATTCTGTTTGTAAAGAAAATTGATTTAGATTTTTTTTTTCGTTAATTTTGATTTTCAATTGAAAATAGTAGTCTTTAATTATTTTGAAACTATTTTTAAGGTTATTTATGATTTCATTTGAACAGTTAGATAGAGATAATAACACAATGTCATCAGCGTGAAATTGAAAACTAGTGTAACAATTTTTAAATGGCTGCTGTCCAAGTGGAATGCTTCCACATAAACTTAACTTTAAAGTGGGAGGTATAATAATATTACTTAGTTACCTAAATATCAAACATGGTGTCTGCAATGGAACTCGGAACTGCAATGGAAGTCCTAATCGGTACAGCTATAAGGAAAACTATATTTGAGGGACTCAGAAGTAAAGTGGCCTAACCCTCAACCAAAAAGTTTTGCTTTTTTTTGCATAAATCGAATAATATTAAAATGAAAAATTAAGCTGTATACTTGAAGAGATCACTTTGTTGTTGCAAACCTGCTTTTTTTTTTGCCTAAGCCATTTTTTTATTTATTTCAGTGGCCTAGCCCTCATTGTGGTTTAGGCCATTTTTGCACTAATCAAAATAAAATTTTTCGTAATAAAAGCAAAAGTTGCTTAGGCCATAAAAACTTTTGTAAAACTACAAAAGAGTATAATCTATAAATTCATCTCTCTATTCTATGTATACCGTGGCTCTTTCGCATTCGATAATAAAAGTGGATTGAATGCTAAAGTCTTTGAGATTATCAGTTTTTAATAAAAAAATTATCTAAATTTAATTAAAAATTAATTTCATATTCGGGTTCAGAATATCTTCCATCCATACAAAGGAATTCAAAATTCTTTAAATCAATGCTCATATCGTTTGGAAGGTATACCTTACTCAGTTTAATATTAAAAAAAAACACAAAATTTTTTAAATATGCTTTCTTTAGATAACACTACATCATCAATGATAGCTTAGGTTTAACTGGTCCGAATCAAAAGTCGCGCAAAAGACAAAAAACACCAGAGACTTGGAAAAAAACGTTAAGAAACGGAAACGCAATTTACGGCAACAATATGAAAATTACATAGATGTCGTTGTACCTGAAAAAAAATTTGCAAATGGAACATGTAATTGTAAAAAACAATGTCCTTCAAAACTTTCTATTTCACAACAAAAAAAAATTCACCATGACTATTACGCGCTGTCTGATTTCGATTTACAAACAGCTTTCATATTTGGATCCATCAAAATAATTTCTAAAATGAGGAAATACACGAACAAGGACATAAGCCGTAGAAACTTTACTTAGAACTTAAGATCTAAATGGAAAAGATGTTTCTGTATGTAAGAAATTTTTTAAAGGTGTACTGCTGGTATCAGATGGAAAAATAAACAGAGCAGAGTACAACTGGATGGTGGAGCAGTAGCACCAAAAGATAAAAGAGGTAAAAAAAGTCCATCCAACAAAACAAGTACAGAAAAAATAGACCAAATTTTAGAATTTTTTAAAAAAATACCTTCATACCAATCACACTACAGTAGACACCATAATTTAAATAGAAAATACCTATCTCCGGAATTCAATTTGACAAAACTCTACGAGCTATACAAATCAGAGACAGAAAATTTTGTATCAAAATTTATTTTCACTGAAATTTTCAATAAAACGACACAATTACATTTCCATGCGCCTTTAAGTGATACGTGTAAGACATTTGATAATTTAGAAATTAAATTAAGAGCGGCTTCTGAAAGAGAAAAATAACACTTGCTTGCAGTAAAAAAGAATATGAAATTGGATGCAGAAAAATCTAAAATAGAAGAAAATGATGTTACGATGATTTGTTTTGATTTAATGAGAACGCTCCCAACACCTGTTATTACGACAAGCGTCAGCTACTATAAGAGAAAATTATGGACCTATTGTTTAGGTATTCATAATTTAGGTAAAATACTTTGAATTTTCAATGTGTTCCTAACTTTGAACATAAAATGTTGAAGAAAATTGTAAATTAAACACATTTTATGAAATTGCTTTCCGAATTTTCTGTTTGTTGTGCAAATCTAATCTAGAAAATTTCTGGTACTGTTTCAGATAATAAATGTGTTCATATGTATGTTTGGGATGAAAGTGTTGTCTCAAGAGGTTCCAACGAAATTTCCAGCTGTCTTCTACATTATATAAAAAACAACGTCAGAACAATAAAATTAATAATGTATTCTGACGCATGTGGTGGACAGAACAGAAATATTAAATTGACCCTATATTGTCTTAAAGTAGTTGGAAGTGACAAGTACATAGTAAAAAATATAGAATAACATTTTTTATTCCTGGGCATTCCAGGACATACCATTTTTTTTTTTTTTTTTTAATATAAACTTTTATTATTTGCCTTTGAGATAAACTTAAAACTATCTTAGCCTAGAAAAAGTTTAAGAAAAACGGCTTTACTATAACTAATTACTATTAACATTTAAACTTATTTTAAATTTTTATGTTAATTTTATTTTCTTACTATTTATTTTGTTTCGCTCGTAATTATTACTGTATGTTAACATGTTTCTTCTTATATATATTGTAAAAATAAGGCTTAAAAATCAATATTAAATCTTTTTTTTTGTTAAATAAAACCCTAGACTAAATTAACCTAACTTAACCTAATTATTAAGCCTACTTAATCTAACTTAACCTAAATTGTTAAACCTAATATGTATTTAGTACCTAATTCTGGGTGAATGTGTTTTCTAACCACCAATATTTTCTTTGTATTTTTTTGTATCTATCTGGTATAGAAGTAGTATTTTAAGTTATCTCCATTTATGTGGCCCGGATTGTAATCAATGATCTTACATGTGGCCCGTCTACTATAGTGATATAGTATAGGGACATGATTGTGGTCTTGAATATAACCATTTAGATCAAGGAATATGAAATGCTTTATATACTCCTCATTGTGGTAAAATATATATGATATTAAACCATTTTCTGGAGTGTTTAGTGCTCTATCATAATGTTTTCGAATCAATTTTATTAGAAAATTGTCGATTCTGATTATGTTTGCTTCCTTATACAAATATTTATTGGAGTAATAATATTTGTAATCGGACTCGGGCTTTCTTGATATTTTAGTACAAACTCTTATGCATTTTCTTTCAAACTTGCGCAATTTTTCCATTAGACTTGCATTGATATTGTACCATATGGGCACACCATATGCAAGTGTTGGCCTAATTAATGTTTGGTAACAGATTATTTTTACTTCGTTACTTATATTTTTATTGTAAAAAAGCTTTTTTGCTGCCATAAAGGACTTATTGGACATACCATGTGACCAAGATCTTGATTTAGTGGAAAAAAATAAAATATACTTTCCCCGTGCTTTTGATCCAGCCGGTTGGTGGAAAAAAAAGTCATTTAATATTTTTAATATGACTTCCGTAGACTTTTTTTCATCTGAACTTATGTTAAAATCTATAATAAATCGAAAAAAAGATAAAGACAAAGCTCAAGCGAATTGGCTCAAAATGTGTTGTCTAAAATATGAGTCAACACAACCATTAAAAATCTTCTTCAAATATTTAAGCTGAAATGAAGACCAATTTTCAGTTTTAAATATACAAAAAAGTATCCAGTATCCTATCTAGACATTTCTGAAATTCTTCTGTATCCAAATGGAAGAAAAATAACCTCAGAGAAAAAAAGGACTTATTGGATTTGTTGAATTTTGTACCACCAGTGCATGATTTTTTCTATCATTGATGATAAAATGATTTTTAGTGAGCCAAAAGATGACTAGCTACTCAGAAATATAAATATTTTTTTTATTTTATAACTTTTACTTAAATTTGTTGCGAAAAAAGAATAAATTTTCTTTATATTTTTAAAAACATTGTGCGCCTAACTTGCAACTTGATATTTTGTTTTTTAATTTCAAAAAAGAAAAGTGACCTAACCCACAAATTTGATTTTTGATTTTTTAAATTTTTTTAAACAGCAAACCGACTAAGCCACATTTTAAGCGGCTAACCCACAAATTATTTTTAATTTTTTTGAAAAGGCAAACAGACTAACCCACATTTTTTTAAAGATATCACCAAAATAATATCACTATGGTAAAGAGCTTGGAAAACTAAGAATATATTCACATTTTCATACCCGAAGTCACAATCATGATTGATTTAAAATGAAAATAATGAAAAAAAATTCTCAATAAAAATTTTATGCGGCTTAGGCCACTTTACTTCTGAACCCCTCATTTATTCCAGGAATAGATTTATCCCCAACTATCACAGAAGTCCCATTTATTCTCAGACATTGAGAATTCCCCGTTAAATTAGCCTTTTTTATTACAATAAATAAGACACAAGGTTATCATTGGAAAAAGTAGGAGATGAGAAAGAAAACAAAATTAATTTATTTTCATTTTCATAAAGTTTTTGTAACTCTAAAAATTTTTGGTTTCTTAGTTAAATAAATTTCACCACATGTGTTGAAAAAATATGTGTATACCAACCAAATTTATACCTATAAGATTTTTAGAAGCATTGAGTATAAAGAAATGACAATATCCAATTACCAATCTATACGAATATTGTTCCTTTTGGAATTAAGTTGCGCACTATCTAAATAAATAAAAACAAAATTTAAAGATTAATTTTAAGAATTTATTATTTATTATACACGATATTATATATACGATAAATTAATAATTTTTTTTTTTTTTTTTTTTTTGCGTGGATTGGTGGGAATCTTCATAGACACAATGAGCCCCGTAGCTTCCATTGTGTGCCAGATTTTTACTGACTAAACCACACCCCTCCCATTAATACTAGTCCAACGGACTAACCATTAATTTATTGCTATTTTGATTTTCTTAAAGAAAAAGTTTACGAAATTCTATCGTATTAAATCTAGTGGCTTAGTTCTTTTAAGCCTTCTGACATCATTTTGATTATCTAGCAGTTGAGTGGCCTCAACGTTAACATGTCCCTCCAGACGAGCTATATGCTTTGTTGCATATCTTTTTATTTAATTTTCTATGCAAGGAATTTTTAGATCTCTGTGCAAATCACTGTTGCGAACATACCAGGGGGCATTTACCATGTTGCGCAAGACTTTATTTTGGAATTTTTGTATACAAAGTACATGTGTTTGTTTGGCACATCCCCATATTTGTATGCCGTACAACCATATCGATTTGAGTATCTGATTATATAACAAAATCTTGTTATGTATAGGTAATTTAGAATTACGACCTAAGAGCCAGTACATTTCTCTATACTTATTTTCAAGCTAAATTTTTTTCTTTTTAACGTGCTCTTTCCATCTAAGTTTGACATCTAATGTCATTCCTAGGTATTTAGCATTGTTTTCTTGGGGTATATTGACCCATTCAGATTTACCAATGGTGGTTGATTTTCTAATTTTGTATTTATAAAATTTACATGTACTGATTTTAACTCATTGAGTTTAATTTTCCATTTCTTTGTCCAGAGGTATAGCTTGTCGCTTGCTCTTTGCAATTTAATTGTAGCCTCGTCAATATTTGATCCTACTGCCATCAACGCAGTATCGTCCACGAATGTAGCTACAGTTATATTTTCCATTTCTGGTAAATCATTGGTGAATCATTCGAATCAATAATAGTTTTTCAAATAATTTTGATACTATTGGTAGTAATGATATTGGTCTGTAGGATTTGACCTCATTTATGGGCTTACCTGGCTTTGGTATCATAATTATCTCTGCTATTTTCCACATATTCGGCACATACCTTATTCTTATAGCAGCGTTTATAATGCGTGTTAGCATTGTTATAGCTTTTTTCGGAAGTTCTTTCTGGACTTCCGATGTAATTAGATCAAAACCTGGAACTTTTTTATCTCTGAGTTTTTTAATTTGTTCAACTATTTCACTCTCTGAAAATGGTGATATAACATTTTCTTGCCAATTATTATTTTCTTCAGTGAGATCATCCGAATCTGTCTCGTCTGGACAAAAAATTTCTTCAAGATGATCTGCGAATGTTTCAGCTTTATTTTTATTATCTCTCGCCCATTCACCGCTTTTCATTCTGATTGGCGGGATTTGAGAGATCGAGGTTTTTGTACTCTTTGTTGCTTTCCACAACGAGTAGTTATTTTCTCTTTTAGCTGATAAATTTTTTATATATTTTTCAAAATGTTCATTTTTAAGATCTTTAATTTTTCTTTTAAGATTCTGAGTTAACCTATTTAGCACAGTTTTGTCTGCCGGATCACGCGATTGTTGCCATCTGCGTCTAGCTCTTCTTTTTATTTTTATCATATTTAATATTTCTCTAGGGTAGTTGAATCCTACCGATTTATATTCACAATTTTTTGTATTATTCCATCCAGCATTTTGAATAATTTTAATAAAATTTTCTACTTCAGAATCTATATCACATTTGGATCTTAGTTTTGTTTTTATGTTTATTTTGTTTTCTATTTCTTGTTTAAAGCTAGCCCAGTCAGTTGTCTTGTTCGTTAGCAGAGGTTTCGACTGTTTCTTAATAACCTTTTCATATAGATTTAGTATGACTGCAGAGTGATCTGAGTCCAAATCATGGTTATCTTCTAGCTTAACATAATTGGGTGAAATTTTTTTTGTTATATAAAAATCAAGCAGATCAGGAGTTTTATTTCTATAACTTGGCCAATAGGTTGGCTTACCGGTAGATTGGTAAATGCAACCTTTTTCTTTTATAGCTTTTCTTAGCTCTCTTCCTCTCGTAGAGGTTACTCTAGAGCCCCAATCTATGTGCTTGGCGTTGTAGTCACCTCCCAGGATAAATCTTTCGCCAAGTAGTTTAAAAATGTCTTCAAACATGTTATTTTTTATGTTGTATTTGGGTGGACAGTATAATGCACCGACACAAAGGCTTTGTTTAACAGACATAATTCGTAGCACGATTAGTTGGAATTCATCTATTTCTAGACTAAGTTCCTTGTGGTGCTTAATATCTTTCTTTATTAAAATTGAGCTACCACCTCTGGGTGTATTACTCGGATGGCTTGCGCTGTAGCATGTATAGTCATTTATTTTAAGCGATGACTTATCTGTCATATGTGTTTCTGTCAAGAGACATACATCAATATTTTGTGTTCTCAATAGAATTTCCAAATTATTTTTCTTGTTCAGAATACCATTGGCATTCCACGTGACTATACGAAGTGCGTTCTTAACCATGCCTTGCGGATTTATTTTTTGGTGTATACATATATATTTCATTATGTTTGTTTTCTAATGTGCATAGTCTTGTTGAGATTTCATTCATTGTTTTTATCATATTTTGCATCATCTGCATAATGGTATTTTCAGTCAACTTTTGTGTAGAAACTTTATTTTGTTCTTTCGGGTTTCTTTTTTGACTTAGGTTATTTTGTGTTACCTGTGAATATGATAAGCCTTCTACGACTTATTTCGACGTAAAAGTTTTAGATATCTCTGAAGTTTCAATGCAATTCTGTTTCTGTGCACTAGGTTGCCTAGGTTTTGTCTTTTGTTTTTCTTGTCTATGTTGCATTTGTTTTGGGGGCATTTTTTTGTAGCTTCTTTCTTTTTTGCAACTCTCTAGCCACCACGATAACTCGCTGGGTGTGCCTCAAGGCAATTAGCACATTTAGGCTTAATATTTTTTTTTTCTTTACAAGAAATTGTTAAGTGGGGACCAGCACATTTAACACACTGAGCTAGACGCTGGCAAAACTTTTGTGTATGGCCAAAAGTTTTGCCAGCGTCTTTGGCATATCTTACATTGAGGAATGGTATCTTTGGCATCTCTTACATTGAGGAATAGTAGTGGCTTTACGAATAGCCTCCATTTTAACCCTCATGTGCTGGATAAATTCAATTTTGAATATTTTGTTTATATCTTCAGAGTTTTCGAATGTTAGCATAAAGAGAGGAAGACGTACCGTAGATTCTTTGTTATTTTCCTTTTTCTTTATTATTTTATTTGTGACTTCTAGAATTTTGAAGCCTCTATCTTTCAATTCATTTTTTATATCTTCAGGTTGGCATGACGAATATAAATACCTTACCATTACTTTAATAGGCAAATTAATATCAAATAATAAATTAATAATCAAAAATCAATTTTTGGTTACAATTTTCAGTACGCGGAGTAAAAATTTTTAGAGTAAAAATGTATGGTTTTTTTTTAAATTTTTTGTAAAGTTTTACACAACACAAAAATACTTATCTAATATTTGATTACGTTTACTAATACCAATTTTTTTTCCAGTGTCACAAAAAATATTTTTTTATTTACCACCGTCATATGACGCGCCTTTTTGATAGTTATAAAAAATTCATTGGAGTTAACAAATAATTTTTACAAAAATTGTTTTAAAAATTTTGGTTTTTAAGTTTGAAGACAGTTCTTGTTATAAAAAGGCTTTACAGGAACGCTAAGTAGTGCAGTGTGGTACTTAGAAGAAAAACTGAGGACGCTTTCAATGTCCACGCCCGGGTAAATCAAGGCTGTATTTGATTCCGCCCACTTTTCATTGTAATTTTGGATTGGGTGTTGAAGAAAACAAATCGTGGAGCAAAGGATATTAGATGTACTCTTACAAGAGACTTACGCGACATCGATTTTGAAAATGATATCAGCTTGCTCATTCACACCAAAATCGACATGACAAACAAACTGCAGTCACTAATCAAATGTGCGGCGCAAGTAGGATTGTTGATAAATAAGGAATCAGAGAAATGGCCAAAGCAGGAAATGGGAGATCTACAGGATAGTTTCGTTTCCGATTTACTTGAAATATATGGTTCAACAGAGCCTACTATTTATAATGTAATTGAAAATATTAAATCTATTCGGGTTACGTTTCACGAATTCCGTGAAATATATCTTCAATTAATCGGCCTACAGAGCCTACGTATCATAATGTGATAAAAACTTGAAACAGATCAAAATCACATTCAGCCATGAAGCTCATTTCGGGTTAAATGGCTATGTAAAGAAGCACAATTGTCGCATTTGGAATGAAGAATCATGCTATGTTTTACAGCAAAAAATTAACACTTTGGTTAGGTTTATGGTCTAGAAGTGTAATTGTACCGATTTTTTTAATAGTAAAAATTTACATTGTAGTTACTGTCAATGAAAAACTCAAAGAAAACAGAAATATAAAATAAAAAAATAAAAAGTTAAAAAACAAAATTTAACAGTTAATTTGATTGTATCTAAACGATTAAACAGTGTAATTGGATCATTGTATTTTTTTTTAAATAAAAATGCCATTGTAATTACTGTCAACGAAGAATGCAATTACTGTCAATAAATTAAATGGTTTCGACTTAGACGATATGTAGTTTCAACCGGATCGTGCATCACACTACATATAAATATTGAAAAATTTATTGAAAAAAAACTCAATGACCGTGAACAATTACATAAACCCAAAAATAAAATATATTTTTTATTTCATTATTTATTATGCTTTTATATTTTTAATATAAACTTGCTGGTCTGTAACGCCTTTAGTTTTTATATATTCTTGGCGGATATATGACAACTACCTTAATCAGTCCTAATTTTAGAAAACGGTAAAATTCTTATAATTTTAATTTTGATAGAGTACCAGGGTAAAAAATTTCTGTTCTGTTATACTTTTGGATTTTAAAATATTTCTTGCAGGGTGCTAGGAATTGTATAACGGAACAAGATACAATTTTGAAAAACAGTAAACCACTTATTTATCTATTTTCGACAGAATAACAGAATACAACTAATGAGGTCGGCTACGCCTTTGATCTTTGAAATATTCTTGCCGGATATTAGAAGTTGTAAAATAGTTTAGTTAATAAGCTAAAACTATTACATATATTACCTACTTCACGAGCTTTCTGGTAGACTATCATGACAGGTGCTGATTTAGCTTTTTTCTGTTCTATCTACAATGATTGAGTCGCATGGAATGCGTTATTTTAGTGTAATTAATAAGTTATTGTTATTAGTTATAAGCTATTTAATCAACAAATCTTTATTTTTTTTTAACACAACATATTAGAATATAAAGTACAAAACGGTTTAAATAAAACATTTTTTTTATTTATTTACTTATTTCTTTAACTTGTTCAAGTATAATTTAATATTAATTCAAGTTTTTATGAAAAATTTTTCACAGTTTTTAGAGGATTCTTGTGTTTTTATGATACATCATACATCTTTACATCAAAAACAGCAATTCTTGACATTCTAATATAATTTTCATATATTTTCTGATATTGTCAAGGATAATAATAATATGGAGAATAAAGATAAGTCACATAGAACAAAAAGATGTTTCAATTCAATACGAAAATGAGATTGAAACCATGCAGTAAATTTTTCTATCGAAAAATATTTTATTATGGATGTGGTATTTGTCTTTGCTCCGTGATATAACTTTAGGTTTAAGTTCTTGATAAAAATTTAAGAAACAAAAAAATAACTGGTATACTAGAAATTAAAATTACATACATATTCGTTTGTACATTTGTACTTTCTGGTATAAATTACCGGTGTATATATATAATCATTTATGTTCCTCCTTAAACAATATAGCGAATACCAAAACCAGATGATATGCAACAGTAAATGGTTGTTGTTGTTGGTATTTTTAGGTAAACAATTTTTTCTGAAAATGTTTTTTATAAAGTAGAAATTTTATTCATGAAAGAAAAAATATGAAAGAATTCAAGGGGTACCTTGAATGCTAAATTATTGTTAATTTCTTATTCTTATCAATAAATAAAATGCATACTTAAATTCTAAAAAAAAAATAATAATTTAGAGACACTTTTTATTTTCAGTTTTTTATGTTTTGTAATCACATTGTTTGTCTAAAATAATTTATTTTTGTAGGTCGATAGTTTAGCTTCAATATGAAGTTTGGAAAATTTACGTAGACACTGACATAGTACGTACAGTTAAATATACGTAGCTGCAAGACCAGCCTACATCTCTCTCTCTCACCACTGCCTATCCACTACTGAATGTTAACGGTCATATGTTTTAGAAGTTATCTAAAATTATTTTATATTCATTTCAGTCCAAACGGAGAAATTATATCTTATTGACCAATTAGTCTCCTACCATGAAATGTCAAAATTATTGAAAAACTATTTTTGGAACGATTAAAACCGATTTTGGAAAAATACTAAATTGTCCCAGATCTTCAATTGGGCTTCAGAAACTAACATGTTACAGTTGAACAAGTCCACAGGTATTTTCGGACATTAGCTGAGGTTTCGATAAAGTACAAAATTAAACAATTACTTCCTCAGCATTTCTCTTTATTACTAAGGTTATACCTTATGGAAATATTATTTTTGGTGAAGCATCAAGGTGCCATACAAGGTGTCTATATCAACGAAATCATATCAGGTGTACCACGGATCAGTGTTTTAGGCCCAGTTTTATATCTCATTTACAATTTTCACTTCATTATAGATTCACTTCAAAACATATCACATTCAGTGTTACCACTTGGATACTTTTGTATACATTTGGATACTTTTTTCCAAGATATTTCATTTATTTCAATTATTGGATACTTGGATACGGAAAATGTCAAAAACAACCAAAATGAATACATTTTTGTTAAATTAACAAGTAAAGAATAAAATCTATTTAATTCATAAATTCAAACTTTTTTTTTGAAGTTTCTATCAAAAGGATCATATAGAGAAACTACAAACAACGAATTTTTTCACGATTTTTTTTGCTTAAAAAATTTTGAAAATACCCCATACACAGTAGGATCTAGATAAAATCACTTTAAAATTTTGTAATACGTCATTTTAATGTCTTCGTTAACAGAAACTCATACAAAATATTGAACTAATTTTTTTCTTTTATGCAACTGTATTGATTCTAGCTTGAGGAGAGAGAATCTGTAAAATGATTTTAAATCTTGTTGTATTTTTTTTATTTTTGTTTTTATATAACATACATACAGTGTAGTAGTGGCAATAAGGTAAGATTGTGTATGTCGTATCAAATACACACTTGTTGGGTAAAGTTAGAGTATACCAATCCCTACTTCCACACGGGTCAACTTTCATCACTTTTTTCCTTTCGTTTCATTCCCCCCTTTCTATTAGCAAAATTAGTATATAGAAAAGGGGGAATGAAACGAAAGGAAAAAAGTGATGAAAGTTGATTCGTGTGGAAGTAGGCAATAATATAAAATGCATGGTGTCGGGCAAAATTTCATAAGACAAAATTACATTTTTTTAAAAATTACATACCTATTTGAGTTTTTATAAAAAATTTAAAATTATTTGGTTTTGTAATGAAGGTACTTTTTTCCTTAAAAAACACTAAGGTGGTTATACTGAAGTCCGAAGCGAAATGTCCCCGAAAAAAATTTCCGACCGAAATACGAATAATATCGGTATTCTGAAATTCGACTGCAAAGTCTGTGCATTAATCAAAATTAAATGTTTTGGAAGATTTATTTTTATTTCAAATAAAAAAGGCGTTGGTTGACAGGCGTTTTTTTTATTTATTTGGTACAAAGTTATAATTTTTTTAATAATTACATAACGATGTACATAAATTAAAAGTAAAACTTATAAATTTTTAATTACATATTTATATACAAATTAAAATTTAATATTCATTTTTTGTTACAAATTACATTTTGTTAAAAACGATAAAAGATATTATTCGCTTGAAGCGCTTTTTTAATTTGCAATTCCGACGGACTTTAGCATAACCACCTAATTCTTAAAAATATAAAACAAAATCATATTTTGAAAGGAATTATTAATCAACTAAAGATTTTGACAATTTCTTCCACATTTTATAATGATTAATAAAAATTTAAACATTTAATTGTTTTAAATATGAAATTTTGTCTTTATGAAATTTTGTCCATATGTAATTTTGTCATGGAACCAAAATGTTACATTTTTAATGCAAACAAAATCAACATACTTTAAATTGGAAATTCATAAAGAAAAAACTTTAATATAGAAATAGAATAATCAAAAATGATGTTCATTCAAAAATAATGTTCAAAAATAATGTTCACGTTCATTGTTGTCTACTATGCAGTAAGAAATCAAGGAATACATAATATAGGAATTACGATAGTGTGCAAAATTACTTACTTACTGCAGTATGGCACAAAAAAATAAGCACATTGAAGGAATTGAAAACGGTGTGTGTAATCGATAATGTCATATGCGCGTCAAATTCTTTTACATGTTAACCGATGTTGCACTCGACAAAAGCATTGTAACTTTTAATGCTATCAGCACTGGCCACATTTGTAGTGTAGCCAATAATGGCCAGGTCATATGCTTAAAATTTTAAGCATATGTGTAGATAAAAATATTCAATTGCGAAATGTGTTTTGGTTGAAATTTTTTTTTGAAAAATAAATTTTGAAGACGATAAGTAATTATATAATGTAAATGCATTATATGTATTTTAAATTGACGATTAGTTATTTTATTTATTTTTATATATTTAATTTAAATATTTTAAGACAGCACAATTCAAAACAACGTCAAATATCTGAATTCTAACATTAATTTGTTTCTAAAGTAGTTGTCAACGGGTTGTATGCAAAAGTTGTATACGAAAGTTTATATGCAAATGTTCTTTTAACATAAATGTTAATTGTCGGTTGATGATCGTCAGATTTATTAATTGTTGTCGACCGGCATATGACATTATCGATTACACCTATAATAAATTAATAAATTATTTTTTTTTTTCTAATATTATAATATTGTTAATACTAGTAATATTATAATAAATTTAAGAATATTTTTGTTTATTTAATTTTTCATTTTCATTTTTTTTATATTGAAGTTATTTATTTTTATTTCATTCAAAGTGTTTATTAGTTTTTTATTACACTTCAATTCAGCTTTTTCTCTTTGTTTAAAATATATATTACAACATACCTACATATTATATGTATGTACATGTGAAATTTTTATTTAAAGAATTTTAATTTTAGAGCCACAAATTCCAAAACATACATAGGTAATTTTTTTTTTTTTCAAAACCTATTTAAGTGGTGCCTAAGAAATGTTATTTTTCAACGAATTAAAAAGTAATTTAAATAGAATTTCACATTGTATTTGAAATTAAAACAAACCCCCAATTCAATCCAAGAACAAAGAATTAGAAATTATAAAAACAGTTTAGACGTTTCCATTAGTGTTCTTTTTTATTTTGATGAACAAAAGAAAAAACAACAAAAAAAAGTTAAATATTTTATAAATTTTAATTTTTTGAAATGTTCAACATGTATTGTACAATACTGTACTAGGTACAAAGGAAATAAAATATTTGTTATTTATATGCTTAGACGAATGTTTTTCTCTTGTAGTTGTTTAATTATAGTTATTTTTATTTATAAACAATCAGTTTTACTGTTCGCATAAAGAATTTCATTTACAGTTTCTGATGCCAATTCTACCAGATCGCTTTCGTCACTAATAAATATTGAAGTTCTTGAATAGACACATCCTCAAAACCTTCACCTTGTGCATGTATATAAATAAAAAAATATAATCGTGTTGCTAGAGGTACGTAGCGTGTTATAAGAGGGTAATTCACAAATTTCTGGACGTGATTGAGGAGGATTACATGTACATTTAAAATATTTTATTTTAGTTTAATATTTTTTTTATTAAACTTCAATTCAGCTTTTATTTAAAATATTCATATATCTACCTATTTCAAAATATATATGTACATATATCAAATAAAGTTATAAATTTTTATTCTAACTTATCTATTATAAAATCATTCGGCGGTATTTGTTTTTTTTTGATATTTTTTGTTCAATTAAACCACATCTATTTACCACAACTTTTAACCATTTTTCTTTGCTACAAATATTGCAAATATTTAATATTAAAATTACATTCTAAATTTTTATTTTCAATACTATTTTAAATAGACCACCATGAAATAATTTAATAAAATTAAGTGTATATTATGTTACTTACGTACAATACACAATCCTTCGGTAACTGATGAAATTTTAATACATTATTACTATCTGCCTTTTTCAAACTACACACTAACTAGACATTCGTAATAACGTTTATCCATTTCTCAAAATTTTATATTTTCTATAATATATGTATTATACCTATAATATCAATCACTTTCAATGTAATAAACTAAATTTCGTTCTTAATTCTTAATTAAAAATTTCAATAAAAATGTTGAAGAATTCAATACGAAACATAAAATTCTAAATGTAACACATTTATGAAAAATATTAAATAAAAGTTATAAAAAATTTTTTAAATATTTTTGAATATTCTTTTACACAAATATTTATATAAAATTTATCACAATTCAAAAATATTAATTTTAGTTTAACATTTTTCGAACACTCGTTTTTTGTCTTTTTATCGCATGAAACTTTCTTATTACCATCTCTTTCTTTTAGTTCTTGGAAAATTTTTAAAAAATATTTTTCCATTTCATGGCTACAACATTTTGGGAATAATTGGAAGGAGAGCTTCTTCTTATTGTAGAAATTCTTTGGTGAGCACTCATCAGGAATTTGAGAATGAAAATATTTTTGTAATGCTTTCCTCTTTTAACTAATTAAATATTTTTACCGCTTCTATAAAATGCAACTGAAAATGTGTGGTGAGTGTTCGACAGTGAGATCGGTATTCGGTAGACCTAGTCGGTAACCAACTAACCACAACACAACCCAACCATACCGCATGCTTGGATTTGTTTTTAATTGTTTTTTTTTGTTGCATTGAATACCGATACAGATATAGTAGTACACTAGTACAATACAGATAGATTTGGATTTTGGAGTGATTTAGTTTAGATCTTCAGTTTTACTGGTAACCGCTGCCGGTATCGGTGCAGTATAAGTATTATATAATATTAAATATTAAATAATGAAGCGATAGTACAGTTGCAGTACGTCGTATTCGTATTGGTATCGTACGAGTAAAGTCTAACTAAGTTACTTTACTTATGTATGGTGCGGTTGGTTATAAGTTATAAAGAAATTTAGCATACAAATTTCTTAAAACATTGTGACTGTTGACTGACGTATTTAATCAAGCAATAAACATTGAATGAAAATGAAAGTAGGTACATATTATAAAGAAAAATAAAAGTAAATTTTTTCTTAAAAGTTAAAAAATCGCGTTCTATTTTTAAATTGTAAAAATAAATTATAAAACTGATATTTTATTATCAAAAAATTACATCCATATACAATGTACATATGTTAATATGAGTTAGTTATTAGATTAGTAAAATAAAAATTGAAAATTATTAGATTAAAATTTAGTATGCTAAAAATTGCTTCGAAATAAATAACTATATTTTATTATGTGGCAAATAAAAAAGATTAAAATAAACTTATAAATAGTAGATTACCTAAACAAAATATAATAAATATTATGTGGCTTTGAAATAGAAAAAAATTATATTTTTGAAAATCTTCCAAGAACTAAAATAAAGAGATGGTGATAAGAAAGTTTCATGTGAGAAAAAGACAAAAAAACGGGTGTTCGAAAAATGTTAAACCAAAATTAATATTTTTGAATTGTGATAAATTTTATAAAAATATTTGTGTAAAAGAATATTCAAAAATATTTAAAATTTTTTTTATAACTTTAATTTAATATTTTTCATAAATGTGTTACACTTAAAATTTTATGTTTCTTATTGAATTATTTAACATTTTTGTTGAAATTTTTAATTATATAATAAATTCTTACTCTAATATACAGTTTTATCACATTTATTACAGCAATTATAAGTAAAATCATATTTTAAATATTGGAATAACTTATATTCAAAAATTTTTTAAATTAATTTCTTACGTTATGTTATAGGTATCTATATCATTAAATAAATTTACAAATTTTTGTTCTAACTTATCTAATATAATCATAAAATTATTCGGCGATATTTGTTTTTATTGATATTTTTTGATCAATTAAATCACATCTATCAATAGCTTTTAACCATTTTTCTCTCCTACAAATATTACAAATATTTAATATTAAAATTACATATTTAAATTTTTATTTACAATACTTTTTTAATACGTACAATACACAATCCTTCGGTAACTGATGAAATTTTTAATACATTATTATTACTATCTGCCTTTTTAAACTACACACTAGATATTTGTAATAATGTTTACCCATTTCACAAAATTTTATATTATTTTCTACAATATAATAAATATCGCTTTCAATTTAATAAACGAAATAAAAATCCTATATTAGAAAAATGTCTTTATTTGCAAACACCTTGCACTAAATTTGAATCAGCTTAAAGAAAACCCGCTAATATTAAAAACCTATAAAAAATTAGATTAGGTACAAAAACAAAAATGTAAACAAATAAGAAGTATAGTATACTCGCCTTTGAATTTAAATGGTGAAAAGTTCACTTCTGGAAATTGTGTACTTGCTCTTTCACTAACTTAATATTGGAAAAATGGAATTTTTGGAAGAGTGCCACTTTTGAAATCTGTGGAATGACTTTTGAAATGAAGTGGCAAAACAATATTAGTAAATTAAAATAAACCATTAAATGATTAATACAAAACTAACATAAACAATAAAAATTAAATTCGCTTTACTATAAATAAGCAAATTCAGCAAAAGTCAAAATGAAAATAAGAATAGTAAGATAATAATAAAATATAATAATTTAATCAAGTGTTAAATAGTTAACCAAATAATGAAATGACTATTATAATATGTATGTATGGCAACATTTATTTTAATTTAATTAATTCATTTAATTAAAGTGTTGTGTTCTATGAAATAAATTAAAACTAGTACCTATATACATATATTGATAACAAATAAGATATTATATAAATATAACCTAAAATATCGTTATAAGATATTATCTATAGAGTTTTAGCAAAGAATATCTATAATAAGAAGGTTCACTGGAAGTCAAAGATATTTTCACAAACACATTTACAAAAAAAAACCATTAGTTAAAGAAGCAAAGAACTATTGTAAATATTTTCTTATGTAAGAAGTTGTGAGAAAGAAAGAGTGCGATATAAACCATTTAAAAAACCACTTCATTTTTGCAATGTAATTTTAAATAGCCCACGGGAGATTTTTGTTTATTTATTTAGCCCACTAGAGATTTTTCATGTGTACAGTCGGCTGAAATTTTGTGTACGATTTTTTTTTAAAATAAACGTATTAAATTTATTAGTGTATGAGAATAAATAAATTTTGAATGATTGAATTTTTACAGATCTCTATATAAAATAATATTAGTTTCAAAAACATATGCTATTTCTTAAATATCATATTATTTTATTTTATTGGCTTATAAGGGAAATATATTTTTTATCATTCATGTATTTTCAATATACATAGTTTTTCAGGTATTGAAATAGGTAGTTAAAAAGAATATCAAGCGGTTTGTTTTTTTAAGAATAATCCGATGCCTTTTTAGTTTCTGAAAAATTAAATTGTGCGTTTTAATCATCAATGAACTAATAATACATATTATATTATAAGTAATATAATGCATTTAGGTACCTGTTAATTTTATAAATAGGTAACAAAGTTGAATATTAATAATATGAACATATCAAATTTGAATAAATAATATTTTTTATTGATATGTATTTTTAAAAAAAAATTAGTATATAAGAAAGTACTTAGAAAAAAAAAAATGCAGATTATATATGAAAATTAAGCAGTGTATGTTATATTTAAAAATAAATCAACTCTAACGCTTAAAAAAAGTTTTTATAAAAACTATTCTATACACAATTTTTTAAAAATGTTTCGAAATTGAGAAAACATCATCTTGTTAAGTGTTTGGTGTGCGGTGCTGAAACAAATTTTAATTTGGAATTAAACTAACTAACTAAAAATAAAGACAATATTTTTTTCATACAAAAAAATTGTTCGTTCATTTTTTTTCCACTTTGTATTTTGAATTTTTATCTCTCTCTCACAAATTAAATTCTTATGACTATCTATTTCTTACAATATTGGAAATCGACTGGAAAAATGGTGACCAACACATTGACAAATTATAAAATTTTATTCCAGTGAACCTTCTTATTATGGATATTCTTTGGTTTTAGTCAAAAATATGCGTTTCGGTACCTACATTAGCATGTAAGTATTTTTTTTTTTTTAAACTATAATAAATAATATAATGTAGTTACATATACTTATTTTGATGAAAAAGACAATTATGCATACATAAATATATGTATGTATGTATGGTTATTAAAATATGTTTAAATTTCATTTGTTTTCAGCGTAAAAACAAAAAGCTTAAGTTGCTTTTAATAATTAGTAAGTATAAACAAAACAGTTTTTCATACTTGTTTTTTTTTTTAAATAAAGTACATTTTTTTGTTTCCCGAAAAATTTCGTCGCGAAGTGATTTACTTATTAAACAAGCCCGGATTTCTTTTGCACCTTTTAGTAGTAAGTATTTACATAAAACATGGAACTTGAATATTCTACTGTATTATTGAGCACGAGTTATTTTAGGAGCGAGTTGTGCGAGGAGTGCTGCCCTGCCATCAACAGTAGGTAAGAGAAAAACGCTGAGCTGAGTGCTTTACTTTTGTTTGTTTTGTTTTTTTAATTTTATTAGTTCAATAAAAAAACTATTATAACATCATATTTAAAACAAAATTTACAAATTTAAAGGAATATTGAAAGTTTTAATTTTAAACATTCGTATATAAAACTTTAATTTTTAACTATTTAAAATTTCAAAAGTAAATAAAATTTAAATACTTTATATCTCATTGTTCTTTATAATATCAATTAATTTTCTTTTAAATCTTGAAATATCCATATCATTTTTAACTGCATTGGGTAACAAATTAAAAGATTGTGTACCCTTATAGAGTAGACTATTTTGTGTTCTGGTTCTCCTGTATAATGGGAGTCTGAAATCACCCCTATTTCTTAGAAAGTAATAACCACCTACATATCTAATATTCTTTTGTAAATATTGCGGCATCCTATCATATTTCAACTTATATACGAACATTATTGCATTAAATTTTAGTCTTTGATTTACGCTCATCCATTCCAATTTATTTAGCACATCCTTACTTCGTGTTCTTCTGTCACACTTTAATATAATTCTCATAGCTCTATTTTGAAGTACTTGCAATCTATATAAGCTTTCAGTATTACATATAAATAAAATCGAGGAACAGTACTCAAAATGTGGTAAGATAAATGCATTATAAATTAATATTGCACACTTTAGTGATATTTTATTTCTGATTCTTGCCAAAAAACCAAGTTTTTTCGAAATTTTTTTACAAATATTATCAGAATGCATATTAAATTTAAGCTCTTTATCTACAATGACTCCTAGATATTTAATACTGCTAACACACTCTAATCGTTCATTATTAATATTTATATTTAAATTTGCTATTCGAGAATTTATCACCATACATTTTGTTTTACTTACATTAAGTTTTAATTTGTTTTTTGACAACCACTCATATAATGTTTCTAGGTCCCTGTTCAATTTATTTTCTAAGTCTACTAAATTATCCCCTACTAAGTAAATTAATGTGTCATCCGCAAACAAAGACACTGAAGAAAAGGCAACACTATCCTTTATGTCATTTATGTATAATAAAAACAACATTACTCCCAAAACGGATCCTTGTGGAACTCCTAGTTCTACTCGTTTTTTGGCTGATACATCCTCTCCTATTTTTGTTTTTTGGAATCTTTCATTTAAGAAACTTTCGAACCACTTCTTTTCAGTGTCTCTTATTCCGTATTTATACATTTTTTCTATTTAAATTTTTCGATCCAGTGGCTCGAAAGCCCTTCTTAAATCTAAAAAAACCACAATGATAACTTTCCCAGAATCAGTTTCTTTCTTCCATTCATTTATTATCCAATTTAAAGATGTTTCAGTTGAAAATCCTTTTCTAAAACCAGATTGTTCTTCACAGATAATATTTTTTGTAGTTAGAAATTCTTCCATCTGAAAGCACACAGTTTTTTCGAGAATTTTTTCATACATTGGTAACATATTTACAGGTTTTAAATCACATGCCATCTTTGCATTTTTAATTTTTTCTACGGGCACTACTATGGACTCCTTCCATGATCTCGGAAATATTCCTTGCGTCAATGAGGTATTAATAATTTTCATTAAGATAGGATACATTAATTAGACATTTCCTTAGATTCTAGCATGATATTTATATTCACTCCATTAAAATCATTTTTACTATTCATACTTTTCATAATTTTATCTAATTCAGATTCATTTATTTCCTTAAACTTAAATATTTCATTTATTTCTTGTATACTATCACTATAATTTATATGTGGAATGTTCCTATTTAGCTTATTAACGCTATCAACAAAATATTCATTTAATTTATCCACTAAATCTTTGTTATTATTAATAATTTCATTATTTATTTCTATTTCATTTATGCAATTTTCTTTCTTTCCTAACACATATTTCTTTATTTGCTTCCACATAGCTTTCTGATATCCTGCTTTAGCACTAATTTTCTTTTCTATAAAGTTATTTCTAATTTCTACACATTTCCTTTTATAGATATTTCTTGCGAGCCTATATTCTTCCCAACTCTCGCTTGTTCTTAGTAATGAGTATCTGTTGTACAACTTAATCTTAACTCTTTTCATTTCTTCTAACTCCCTGCAATACCACTCTGCTGTATTACTTCTCGCTATAAATGATGTTGTTAATTTCTCAATCGAATTTATTATATCCTTGCTAAATTTTTCAGCAGTTAAATCTAAGTTACTCCAGTTTATTAAGCTAGTGAACCCACAATTATTTAGTTCAGTCCAAAAATTTTGCTTTATCAAATTTGACGTATTTAATTATGCTTTCTTTTCTCACGTAGTTATTATTCATTATTTTAATATTAATAGCCTCATGGTCAGAAATAGAAAAGTTTTTATTTACTAGTGCTTCAATGTTAGAAACATAATCCGTTAGTACATAATCAATGAGAGTTTGACTTGTATTAGTTATCCTAGTGTAGTCATTAATAATTTGCTGGATACCAAAATCTTGGAATAGTTGTTGTATTTGCCTCTTTTCACTATTTTCATTTTTGAAATCTATATTGAAATCACCAGCAATAAAACAGTTTTCAGCCAAATTTACATTAATTTCTAAATATTCCCTTAATTTAATACAAAATTCATTTACTCCTAATTTATTTGATCTGTACAAACCTATTATATTCCAAAATGTTGTATCTAATTTAATCTTTATATTTAAAATCCATAAATGTTTACTTATACTTAACGAGTTTATTTCTATTGCTTTGAAACATATATATATTTCTTACATATATTATTACACCTCCTGTGTGCCTTGAATCTGATAAACATGTAAAAGTTTTATATCCCTTAATATAATATTCGTGTTGTTCAATATCATCTGTGATATGAGTCTCACATAGAATAACGAAATCAAATTTATATTTCTTCACCACTTCTTCTAAAACTGCAAAATTACTAGATAAGCCTTGAATATTAAGGTATATTCCATTTAAGACATTGCTAATTTTATTTTTTGGTTGCTATACAAACATTTTCCTTTTTTCAACTTTGATTTTCCTTAATAGAGATGGACAAATATTATCAAAAACACTATGTTTAATATCAATTCTAACTACATATCTTGTTATCTTCTAACTACATATCTTGTTATCTATTTTTTAATTTTTTTCTAGAG
This sequence comes from Argyra leucocephala, assembly GCA_963942445.1. Lineage (NCBI taxonomy): Eukaryota > Metazoa > Arthropoda > Insecta > Diptera > Dolichopodidae > Argyra > Argyra leucocephala. The sequence continues at coordinate 72,767,010 of OZ012681.1, read as the reverse complement.
CTTGTTCTATAGGTATTAAATAATGTTTGTTTGATGTGCTTTGTTCTACGATTTTATTTAAATTTGTTTTAAAGTTATTTTGTTTAGATATGTTGTGGGTAATTTAAATCTAGATTTTGAGATTTTTCGGTTATTATTGATGTTAGCTTGAATAATGAACTACACAGTTTTCATTAAAAAATCAAAAGATTTTTTGTTTGGCACTTGGTGAAACATTGTTTTTATAAATTAATAAAATTATTTTAATAAATAAAATAAAACACTTGTTAATATTTCACTGATTAAGAAAATATATACAGATTTTCTTATATATTTTATTTTAATTTAATATTTTAATAAAAATAAAAAATAAAAATATGAGCCGATATGTTTCGTCCTTTTAAGACATTATCAAGACTAAGTAAATAACATAAAATTTAAATTTAAAAGATGAAAAATTAACATGTAGGGCAAGTATACCAGTACAAAAAAAAAAATAGTAACTGGTAAATTACTAGTAAAAAGTATACATTTATTAAAAAAACACACATATGATTTTAATATTAGCTAAGATTGACATGTTGTAAGCGACAAAGTTTACAAAATACAGAATTTGATTTACAATTTAAAAAAATTACTATTAAGTAGCGGGCTCTCATTAGTTAGGTCTAACTGATTGTTTAATAAGTTGACTTTTTTTAATTTTAGTTTATTAATATGAAAAATTTTATATTTATCCAAAACTCTGCTACTTGCTGCTTCCTCTACCAATTCCAATTTGTCAATGTCGGTAAAGTGGTCTGAATATTTTAAGTGATGCGCTAAGCCTGATGACGGATAGGGAGAAGCTACCGATTTTATGTGTTCGGTAAATCTAGTTTGGAGGGTTCGTTTTGTTTTACCAACATATACTCCATCACATCCTCCACACTGAATTTTATAAACTCCACTTTTTGTTAAAATCTGGCTTCGGTTGTCTTATTTTATTGTTAACAAAAATATTTTTTAAAGTGTAGTTGTTAAAAAATACCGGTTGTATATTAGCCGCCCTAAGTGGTTTTGTTAAATATTCAGAAATGTTTTTGATATACGGTATTTTTCTATAATTAATTATTTCCTTATCAACGTCAATTTTTGGAGATATCAAATTACAAATATATTTTCTAGATTTAGATTTTAAGATTTTGTAAACCAAGTTTTTTTTATATCCATTATTTCTTGCAATGTCAATTATAATACTAAGCTCCTTTTTAAATTTATCGTCAGTTAATGGTATGCTAATCAATCAGAATATTAAATTATGGAACGATGACATTTTAGTTGACCAAGGATGATTTGATGACAGAGGAATAACTGCATCGGAAAAAGTTTCTTTTCGATAAATGTCAAAAAACAAATTGTTGTTAGAAATATTTATGGTCAAATCCAGGAAATTAATTTTTTCCCATCCATATTCCATAGTAAATTTAATATTTTTATCCAATTTGTTCAGACATTTTTCAACAAAAACATGTAATTCTCTTTCCGTGCCTGTCCATAGACAAAACACATCATCTACATATCTTATCCAAAATATAATATTTTTCATCAAGTAATATTGTTGATTAAATAAAGTAGTTTCAAAATCGTCCATAAAAATTTCAGCTCCTAGTGGTGAAAAACTCGAACCCATGGCTAAACCATCAGTTTGGCTATAAAATTTGTTGTCAAATTCAAAATAATTTTGGTCAATACATAAATTAATCAAGTCCATTAATTGTAAACCTATCTCTCTATCTGAAATATTATTTATAATTTTTGAGTACAATATATCCTTCAATTTATTAATAGGAATAGAAGGAAATAGACTTGATACGTCAAAAGACACTAATTTCACATTTTTGGGCAATATTTTTATTGCCTTAAGCTTGTTAATTAATTCAATAGAGTTTTTAACCGAATACTTAGGTTTAAAATTAATAAGATCAAGCACCATTGAACACAATTTCTTGGCTAATTTTTGAGCTGGAGCCTTAATAGCAGCCACAATAAATTAAAATAATTTTACACAGTTTTAATGAGTTTTTAACACTGTTTTATTTCCTTAAAATTATAACTATCTTTAAATTAAAATAATTTCTTTTTATTATGAACAGATGTTCATTTATTATTTGTTATAATTTATTTTAGTTTATGGTTATACAATCTTTAAATTTTGAATATATGGATATTCATTTCTTTTCTTTCAATTATTAGACAACTATTATACCTGAGCAATATTTTAAAGGTACATATACAAATTTTTACTTGTCTAAACATGAAAGATAAGAGACAAATTTGCCATTATGTTACTAGTTTTATTATTTATCAAAAAATTCTGAGAACTTCATGTTGAAACATTCTGCCGCGACGCCGATTTTATTATGAATCTAGATAATAGTATGTCATCTCTTTGTTGTATGATTGTGTTTCTGCGTGCTAAGTATATCACAATTAATACTATTGTAACCACTGAAAAAATAGTTAGAGAAGAGTATGAAGTTATATCGTCAGCTGATTCAATACTTGTCGTATGTTTAAAAAGGCCATTCGTGGCAAATTGAATTTGAAAGTTCAAACATCAATAACTCTTTTTTCTTACATCAGATTTTTTTCAAACTTGCATAGAATGCAAAAAAATTTTACCCGCTTTTAACACCATACCATAACACCATAAAGGTTTTTAAAATCAATGTATTTTAAAATTATGATAGTAAAATATTGTGGTATGGCGAGTTTTATAACAAATCTGTTAGAACTTCATGGACATAAGACAAAATAAGAATACATACAACAAAGTTATGTGTCAGTTGAGTAAATATTTGTTGTATGTGAATAGGATATTGTTAATAAGTTTTTTTTTCTTACGATAGAATTCTTTAAAATTTTGGCTAATTGAGAATGAAAACCAAAAGGTTAGAAATTACTGAAAAGATACAGAAATATTATTACAGAGGCACTGAAATATTTCGAAATAAAACAATTCATCTCGTTTTTAGAAATAACAACATTTTATACGAGTATTATGGAATCTCTATACTATAAAGGGTTTTAATAATAAAGGAATATTATATTTTTCGGTTATTTTTACTGTAAAATAAAAAACACTAAATTGACTATTTTTTAAATTATTTTTTATTGAAAATATTTAAAAAATAAAAAATTAACTTATAAAAAATTATATTATATTTAATAAAATAAAAGAATAACAATAACTTAAAATGATTTTTTGCATATCACATAGTAGGTAATTATATTATTTTTGTACTTTTAATTTCATTAAATTTATAAAATAATTTCTAATTTTAACTTAGTTATTAATTTGGTTTTTATTAATTTTTTAAAATTGCTGTATAGTATTGTTTATCAGACACATTTAAATAATCTACCATGCTTTTAAAGTCTTTTATTTTGTCTGCTGACAATGGTTTAGGACTAATCACTGGCAGTGAAATTTCAAAAACATTTCTTGTAAAACGTTTGGTATGATGGTTTGGTGGGATTTTTTGACTTATACCATAGAGTAATCATATAAGTAGAGTATTCATGTAGAACAATATTTGTTAATCATTTTCTTCTAAAAATGCCGTCCCATTTTTACTCAAAACACGAAAATGCCGTCCCATTTTCACTCAATACCCCAAAACACTCAAATATAATTTTCAAAACTCAATTATTTTTACTCAAAATTTTTTATTTATTGAGGAGAATATTTCATACAATGCCTCTATACTTCTAGCCTATTCACAGAATGATTTTTCGGGATTTTTTCGAATTATGATTTCGTTTTAAGTTATATTTTAGTTTTGTGTATAAAGTTTTGCTCTCCCAGTGACTAGGGTAGCAGTATAGAGGCATTGTTTGATAATTTGAAGAGTATACACATACGTATGTACTTTTGATTTATATGATGAGTGTATATCGTATATGTGTTCACCATTTACATATCTTATTCAATATAAAAAATATATATAGAAAAATGTAAACAAAAAAACACAATTAAATCGCAAAGGTAATGAACGAAATAGGATATGTACATACAATAATAGGTCAATGATAGAATCACATAATCAAGAAAAAAATTCTAAAAATAATAGTAATAAAAGAATAAAATTGATTAGTTATGTATAACAAATAGTGAACTTTGTACGGAATACCGTTTTGTTTTCTTTTCTCAGAACTTGGTTAAAAATATTATTTCTGTTTCAGATGAAATAATTTTTGAAGAAATAAAAACAGCCAACAATCCATATAAAGAATAAAATGTCCAGTTTTACTTTTTTTACTTATTTTTTTAAATTTTGATAGCTTGTTTGTTTGTTTGTATTCATAATTATATTATGTATTCATATATATACTATTCATATTATTATCTACGGTAAGAAACAGACAAAATTAACAAAATCAAAATTGCTGAAAATTTAAAAATAGATGGTACCTACTTTTCAATATACTTTTCAATAGAAATCTATTTGAATTATTTTTAATTTTATAAAACCAACATTAATTTTATTGTCCCTTTCCTCTATAAAGTTTGAAATCACAAATTTCATAAATCACATTGACCAAGTCCAAATAAAAATATGAATTCTTCAAATTTTAAAAATTAAAGCAAAATAACAACAAATCCAGCAATAATCTTGAATTCTTTCAATTTCTAAAAAAAAATTGAATATGTAGGTACTTTGATTTGTAATATTATTTGTGGTGAATACTTTACCTATTAAAAGGACTTTAAATGCATGCATAGTTTTTTATATACACGTTGTGTAATTTTTAATTTTTATCACATATATGCACATTCGATATATACAAGATTTGAGTACCTATACATACAACTTTTATATCGTTGGGAGTTTGGGACTGTTGGCAGCATATAATTACAAATAAATATTTTCATAGATAGTAGGTACATAATTTTTTTTTATTTATGAGTACAAAATACATTGCGCTCAACTTATAAGCAGTTAAAAATTGAGTAATATTATTTTGAGTGAACACAGAATTTTGATATTTGAAAAAGTGACTAGCAAATTTTGTTCTACGTGAATACTCTACTTATATGATTAGTCTATGCTTATACTCAATTTCCTGTCCAGATGTTTTATATTTTATTTCAAACAGATTTACTTTGTTGTAATTTAAAAATTTAATTCTGGAAAATGAAATTTGGTTGAAATTCAATTCTCCTGAAAGTTTCCCATATGCCTTAAAGTCGTTTTGCACCATTTGCAAAATTTTTAAATGAACATTGGGGTAATTCATTTTTTATCAATTTTTTATTAAAGATAATGGACTTCCGATTTCAATATTTTTGAGAAATCTATCAATTGCACTGTGAACAGCATCAACATCTTGTATCAGAGAATGACCAGCTTCTGAGTACTTCTGTTCAACAGTTTTAAGAACTGAATTGTTTTCACTTAAAAATCTTAAAATAGCAAAGGCAGTGAATTGTTTACGATTTTGAGCAACACATGAATAGCTCCACAAAGTCAAGTGTTCTAAGTTAATTATTGGTTTTAAAATTTTAATTAGAGCGCTGCTAATATCAGCTCCCGCTCGATCACCTAACGCCTCTGACCACATAGTACAGTATGTAATTTTTTTCTCTCCTTAAAATAGAAAAATAAAATACATATTAATACAATTAAAGATTATTGTTTTGCACGCCGTAAAACAAATTGTATAATATTAAGGTAAGACCACCATCTACCGTCAGTTTAGTAGCTTCATTGGATAAATGACATTGTATATAAAAAAGTTTCACTAGAAATGGATTTTTCTAATTATTATTTAAAAATATTAACAATTACCTGTTTAATTATGAAAAAAACAATTAAAAAATACAACATGTAACATAAATAAAATTATTTTTTAAATTATTGTTCGGTATCCATTTACCGACACTAAATTTTTGCCGTACCCAAATACCGACAGCAGTTGATCCAACTACCGACAAGCTGATATTCCTAATGTTTTATGAATATTTCAAATAAAATAGAATTTGTTTACGTATAACTTTAATTATTTATTATCCAACTTCACATGACTGTAGTATATAAGTAGCATTGGGAAACAGAACCACCAAAATTATGCCGTTTTTTCACAAAATTCACCTAAAGAAAATTTACCTATATTTAAAGGAGCAGTAATACATCTCTTTTCATCGTTCCCAATTTTAGTGTTAATCCGTTTTGAACCATTTTTTCACTAGAACTTATTATTTCTTAGGCTGCCTAGAAGAAATATGTCTCGTCGCAATAAAATTTTTGAAGGATCCAAAGCAACATTTAGCAAATTTTCTTTTGTCAAGGTTTCTTTAATATCACTAAATCATTTCCGAATATTCTTCTCGGTTAAATTCGCCCGAGATGCAGGCAAAATCTGTGATACTATGTGATCTACTTTAACTAAAAGCATTCGGTTTCTTTAGTTTCTTGACTAGCTCAGCTACTGAGCCAAGAAGTTGACTTTTTGTTATGTGAATCCCCAGTTAGCCAATTTGTCTGTTAAAATACTTTGCGGTTTAGGTTTCACATTAGAGTCAAACCTCTTTGATATTTAATCGTATAGATAGTCATAAGTGGAATGGAAAATAATTTACTGGCCTTGAATGTGCTGATTCCCTGATTTACAGCCTCAATAGATTTATTTAGATTTACTTTTGAGTATTGTAACTTTTTCGTGGATACATCTTTAATTATTCTGCAAAACCGAAAACAAAATAAAAGCAAAAAAAAAAAATAAGAGTACCATTTTATCGACAGTTGCTCCTTCTACCGACATACGTAGTAAAGTTGGTTTTTTCGAGATAAGTGAATTTATTTGCAAAAAAACTTTGAAGTCCACATTTTTAACTGATCAATTTTTAATCATTATTCATTGAAAAAATTTAAAATAATTAAAAAATAACAATAAAAAACATGGTTTAGTTCGGAATAGCCTGGTTCCATTCACCGACATCTGGGTGAACCTACTACCGACAGCCTAATTTGATTTTCGTTGTAGTGGCTTACCAGACAGCATTCAGTTCCGGTAATTTGATTTATTATAAACTTTAATAAATAAATTTTAAATCAAAGTGATATTGACACTAATAATAAGTTATTGTAATTAAATGTTAAAACAAATGTAAATATTCTTACTCTTTCTTAACAAAATCTTTAGTAAGAAAAAATATTGTAGCGGCCTCGGTAGCCGAGTGGTAAAGCACTCGAGTGTAGTAATGTAACGACCGAAGGAGCACGGGTTCAAACCCCGTGAGAACCGAAAAATTTTTCAAATGGTGAAAATTACTGAAAATGTAATTTTCTATACAACCACATCGGTTCAAATATAATTTAATAATTAATAAAGATATAAATAACTAATAAAAAATAATATAAATATATAATATACAAAAATATATTCCAAATAATTAATATAGTTTAATAAAAAAGGCCCACATTTCGAAAGGGAAAAAGGACCTATAAAGTTGGCCTACAGATTTATCTGTAGGATCAACTGTTAAAATAAATAAATAAATAAATAAAAATATTGCTTCATCACTTGACAGCATGAACATGTTTGATGTTTTTTAATTATATTTTATTGATAATATGTAAAATGACCAGACCAAATATGTTCAGAATTGTTTACTTTTGATGAAACAAAAGTAATTTTTTTTAAAAAACGTTAGTTTTCCTTGTTTTTTTTAGAAAGAGTTGAATTTAGTCGGTAGACGGGTACTGTCGGTAAATGGTATCTTTACCTTATACTCTTTTTAAAATTTTCATCAATTTTAAACTATAAAAAGTGGTGATTACAAATCGCCATTTAGAAAATATTATATAAGTAAAAAAATTTGTCTATGAACAAACCTGGTATTATTAAAGTTCCTGTCAGATTAAATGTGTTTAATTTTCTCTTATAGAAAAAATTTGAAGCCTTAACTCTGGGCAATGCAAACACATTTTGCAAATCAACATAAAACACCTATTTTTGGATCAATATTATTTTTATCCTTTTCCCTTTCGGCTTTCATAAATTTATATTCTATTCTATGCTTGTCGTATTCTGATTTTTCTAGTGAAGATGGATTATTTTGTTTTTCAAATAAAAGACATTTATCGCAACGGTCTTTTTTGGGGATGTAAAACAAGATATTGAAATTGTAATTACATTTTTTTCGATAAATATGACTTTTTTACTGTCCTTACTTTGTCCGTGACTTTTCTAAGCTTTCTAATTTTTTTTTTTTTTTTGCCAACAGGATCACAAAATTTCTCTTTATATAGGGCATACATTTTTGTTAAATTCCGACAAGTGCCCAAATACTTTTTAGTAGTTCCCTTACTGCAGTAATGTGAATCAATTAGGGGAAAGCTTGATATATGTTCTTTCACTTCATCAATTTTATGTTGTGGTATTCCACAAATAGATTTTCCTCCTCTAGACTGTGTAGACAAGCCAGTTTTGTTCACATTTTTGTTTATAAAAATAATAAATTTTTCTTTCACTAAGTAATCATAAGTGTGTTCAAGAAGAATGTTTTACAAACTTGATGAGTAATTGCATCACATTTTAAAAAATAGTTATAAGATACCTTTTTCTTTGGATTTATATTAGGTTCTATATGAGGTCTTCGAGAAGTGCATTCTTTTATTTTAATGAAATCGTTGAAAAATATTTTCTTTTGTTCATTGGATAACTTCCAAAAATTTTCAAATATTGTAATCCGTTGTGTTTTATTGAAATATTGTGAACATAAGAAGAAGCAGGTAAGGAAATGTCTGCCCTTTCGCATTGGTATACTCCTTTCCGGCTTATCGTAAGCGTTTTCTGATGTTTTGTTTCCACATGTATGGTCTTTTTTTCCTTGTCCGAGTAACAGGAGTACTTGAAGCTTTTATAAAAAAAAAAAAGAATTTTAAAATACCAATACAGTCAATTTATATTTAAATAAGTGAACTTAAGATACCTGATGAAGAAATAGAAGGCAAATCTCTTAAACTTTCTGTTTCATTTTCTTAAAAGTTTTCACAATGTTGTCTGCTGGTGGACGCAGATAACATGCTTTTGCCTTTCTACACTTTCGTCTTCTCTGGTTAAATAATTTTCATAATAAGCTTTAATGTTTGGTCTGTAATTGGGATAATGAAGCTCATTATCGCTAGAAAAATCTTTAAAAACAAGCAAATGCATATAATTCATTCCTAAGTGGATATAATACTGACAGTGCACGCGACAAATTCAACTTTAAATTAAGTTCTTTTATATAAATTATAATTATTTTCCCAAAAAAATTGTTTTATCAGAAAATTTAGATATTTAAGAGTAATTTGGTTAAGACATAAATTAAATTTAAAACATTTTTAATTCATGATTTTAAAAAATTAGCAACAAGAAATTTTTGTCTCTAATACTGACAGGCGTAAAAATTGTTGAGTCTATTACTGACAGTTTTGGTTCCTAATACTGACATAAGTATGCATAGTAATGCAGTTTCTAATAGCGTTATAGATAATAAATATAGATGACAAATAAAACGACTAAGTATTTAAGTATATCTTAAATGTATTAAATGTATATTAAATATATTTGATGAAATAAAATCAAAAGTATAGTTCTTAATTGTGGCAACTGGTCTTAGGCAACTGGTAATTCACAGGAATTGGTGTAATTTGCACGCTAGGTGAAGCAGTAGGTAGAGCGCCTGCCTTTCAACCGAAAAGTCCCAGGTTCGATTTCCGATGAAGCAAAAAAATGCTTTATTGGTTTTTCGACCTGGTCTAGTACCTTTTGTCATTGGAACATTATAAATGACTAAAAATAATTGAGAGTATAATCTGGTAAAAAATTAAATACAATGAAACTATTCTATTTAAGAAGGCTTAGTTCCTGACAATAGCAGTAGTTTTCCACATTTAATGAGTAGAGCCAGTAATTTTTAAATAAATACTCGAAATATTGTAGTATAAACTTGCAGTACTGTTAAGCATAATTAGTTAAGCATGAAAAGGTGATTCTACCTAAGTTACTGTCAAGAGCGTAAAAAGAAGGATAAGAGCTGAAAATAAATATATAGTTAGTTACCGCATGTTCGAAAATAACTTTTTATTGTGGTTTCGTTAGCTTCATTTCTTAGAACTTTTTCTAAGAAATGTGGAATAAGGATAATGGATAAAATTTTCTAAGAATAATGTAAAAATTCATTAATTTTTTTCTATCGTTTTCCAATTTCCATTTATGAACAGATTTCTTTTATTCTAAGTTAAGAGGACGAAAAATACCAACAACAACAACTAGTGAGTGAAAAAGATGAGTTGCACTGTGGTAAAGAGCAATCAATATTATAATTTTCGCCTTGCAAAGGTCACTTAACGCTAATGATAAGCGAGAAACATGCATCTAAGAATAGAAGTACAGGCAACTGAGCACCATTTTCTTTTAAATAAGGATAAAAATTCATTTGCTATGTATTCATAAAATATTTCGCCAGTCATCCATCAAGTATCGGAAAACCCCATTCCTCTTTAGGCATTTTTCTTTTCCTAATGCAAAGGGAATTTTTTTCTATTTGTAGACAACCATTGGCGGTGAAATATCCCCAGCAGCATTCAGTACATGTCTTTCTAAATCGTTTTTATTATTTTGGTATTCTAGTTGTGTTTTGGCATTTAATCTTCTAAGTATGCATTTTACGTCGTTATAAAATTCGACAGCATTTACCTTAAAAGCTTGGCTTCTTAGCTCATCGAAGAGTTGGTCAACAGATAATCTGTCGCCAAAATTGTTACTGAGTACTGTTTTAATTTCTTCCAATGTAATGGCTGGGTTGTTAATTTCAATAACTTCCCTTGCCTTTCCAACTTATTTAGATTTAATAATATCGGAAAAAACTCCTATTGAAAACTCATCGTATTGTAAGAATAATGGAGTAACTCTATCTATTAAATTTACGAAGAATTGTAGAGTACCGAATTTGCCGTTAAATTCAGGTACGCGTTCAAGATATTTGAGTGGGTCAATTGTAAGTGTTTTTGGTGGTGTCATTGTTTTATTTTCTGTATTTATTTATATTTAATGTTAAATTAGTCAATTCTTCTATTAATACGTCAATGACTTCGTTATTTTTTAAATGTTGTGACATAAACAAGTAAATGAAGATTTGGTAATGGAAAGGGAAATATGATTTGCTGAACATTTATATGTGTATATTTATTTTTTTTTTTTATAAAAAAAAATATAATTTTATTGAAAACCCACTATTATTTTTATAACTATTGTATAAAAGAAATTTTTATTTTTTTTATTTTATTTTTTTATTATTTTAATAGTAGTAATAATCTAGTAAAAATCTAGTGATATTTGTTTAATAGTTCAATAAAAATTTTACAAATTAATATTTATATTTTATTAAATTTTATTTGAATTATTATTGTACTTTTCATTAAAAGTTTAAGTTTAAAATTAATTATTTTTTGCGGAGAAAAATGGATAAAAAAAAAATGTTTTCACTAATAGTAATAAATTTTAGTAATAATCAAAATTTTGTACAACGATATTGCTTATTATTATTTTTTTTTTTTTTAAATTTATATTTTTTTAATTTTTTCTTTTTCTTATTTTATTTTTAGGTAAGCATTTATTCAACTGGTTTATTCAATTTTATCATTAGATAAAAATCCCATAAGTATATTTTTTTTTGTTTGTATTTTATATATTTTTTTTCATTTAACTTAATTTACTTTATTATAATAGATGTAAAAACTTACGGTTTGATGTCACGTATTGTAAATTGCTTGTTTAGATGTTGTAGCCACGTTGTTTATGTGTTGTTGCCACGTTGTTTAAGTGTTGTTGACACGTTGCTTAGGTGTTAGTATTATAGCTATGCGGGTTCTAGACCAGGAAATGACGTCAGAGATAAGAATTAGTATGACATCATAGATAAGAGTTATAGATAAGAATTAATGTAATAGTTGGATGGGTATTATGAAATTCGATTTAGGCTTTATGATATGGATGTAGAGGTGGTGATGAGATATATGGAAACTTTGGAAGTTGCAGTTGAAGTTCGTTCACAATATACATATCTCGTTCTATCACCATTATAGTCAGATGAAATTCCGTATACAAATCCATATCTTCCATCACCTTCACTCTCACACAAAAAATTTCTCATTTCTTTATGGCGAAATCGCCCATCAGAGCGAGGGAGATAGCGATGTGAAGCTCAAGTGTAGAAGTATACCTACCGAAGTTGTTATTAGAAACATGTATCAGCGACCTGGGATAGTTTTATGAAATTGTTAAAGTATCCTATAGTAGAAATAAATGTTTCCGGTTTTGTGATAAGAGAATAAAATTTAAAATTTAAAATTTTTGTTTTGCTGTTTTTCTTGTTTTATATTTTTAAATGGGTAAGAATACATGTTTGTGTGAATATTAAGAAAAAAAATGTATCTATGAAATTGTGCAATTTTAAAAATTGAAAAAATGAAAACTTGCGGTTTTAAAAGTTCTTATATGAAACAATTGTTAAAATTAATGCTTAGGTGAAATTGTAGTATAGAATATGGTATAGAATTAAAAAGAAAAAAGTAGAAGAGCAAAGAAATTACTTCTTCTTATATTATGATCTCCTATGATGTTTTTGCGCTAGAACCGGCATAGCTTTAGAGGTGATGTTAGATATATATGAATCATATAATTATGTTATGGTATAGAATTTAAATAAAATATAAATTTAATGATAAATTTTTGTTTTGCTGTTTTTATTGTTTTAATGCTGAATAATTAGAGTTTGTAATGTATGTTCACGCAACATAATGAAATTTTTGAACATAGTACCCTACCAAATTACATTAATTTCTGAACTTATAATTATTTTCAAGAAAACAATTGATAATTTATATAGAGTTTGGTAATTTATTTTTTAAGTCAAAATTTTGATGTAGTAAAGTCTACTACATTAATTTCTGAACTTATAATTATTTTCAAGAATAATAGAAAAATTATTGAGTGAAGTTATTTTTTAAAATTATTCTAAGTCCAAAAATTAGAAGATGGAGTAGATTGTAGCAAACGTCATTTAAAGTAAAAAAAAAAAAAGTTATTGTGTGAATTTATTTTATTTTATAAGTATTCGTAGTAGTATAAATATTAATTTCACAATCATGTTATTCATTCAATTATAAAATAAAAAATTTAACATCAATGGTGATAAGCTGTGTGCTACATTCTAGAAATTTTCGATAAGTAAATAAAAATAAAACAAATTATTGCGAAATTCATATTTAAAGGAAAGGCAAATGAAGAATAAAAAATTTAAATTTGATAAGCAAGAAATTAATAAGTTTATAGATATATTATTATTAATTATATATAAAACCATGTAGTTCAATTTATATTAAATATTTGCAAAATTATTCAATATATATATTTTTTTTTAAAGTGCAAAAATTAGCAAATGGAGTAGATTATAGTATGTATGCAAAGTAAAAGAGAAATGGTTGAGTTAAAATAACAAAAGAATATGAAAATATGAATTTCACAATCTTGTTATTATTCAATTTTAGGTTCATTACAATAAAGTAAAAAGCTTTTATGTTTGATTTTAATTGAATTTTATATACATAATGTATTTTTATAGATGTATACTGTATGCTATAAAGGAACTGAAAAAATATAGTGGTATTAATATTTAAACTGCACCTTCAACATTTTAAAAATTCTTAATTTGTTTTGTTTAAATAAAATGTATGAATCATATTTGGATTGCTAATTCCCGTCGGCAAAACGTGAAAGCAGAAAAGTAGTAAAAATAGCCTTAAACTTTGTCTTATCAGCATTTTTCAAAATTCTTCATACGCAAAATAAAGGGAATAAAAAGTTATAAACTTAGGAATAAAGAAAAAAGTTATACATATATACTAATTTTCAGATTCGCTATGGTGTACACATTCAAGTAATCAATTCCTGTTTAGCTTTAAATGTGAGTAATAATATATTTACTACTACAATTCTAAAAGAATCATATGAGATTGTTTTCATTAACTTAACAGCTTGGTTCAAATATAATTGAAATCTATAGTTTGTTGCAGAAATCTATTGTTCTATTGATATAACTTTTTTTCTTTTTTAGAATTATTTTATATAAAAAAATAAACAACATTTTATTATTATTACATTATAATTTTATTTCACTTATCTTACATATTTTTAGTTTATTTGAATTCAATAAAATAATTATGATTCATATTACAAGTGTATTCAATGAAATCATTTGACTTCAGTCTATGTATATGTAACAGAAAAATACTGTAAGAGCAACAGAATAGACCACCAACAGCATCTGAGTAGGATAGTAACAGCAACAGAATAGGTCAGGAACAGCAACCGAGTAGAACAGCAACAGCAATCAATCGGATTAGGTCTATTTCAGGCTGTTACAGATCTGTTATGTTAAATATAAAGAGAGAGAAGGCACCAGTCATACTGTATAGATTTTATTATTGCTCCGCATCTTACATGTAAATAATAATAATTAAAATACTTATTTTTATTGATTTATTAATTTATTTATCATTCTTTCATATAACTTCATTATAATTATTCAATTATATCTGCCTTTCTAAGTTCTTCAAGAATAGAGTTAATTTCTTTTGGTGGTTATTATTCCCTGCAATTTGGGATGTATGTAAAACTCTCAATCTGTCAATTAACTCATTAGGATCATCCCAACAGGTATATTGTTTTGGAGGCTCAGAATATGGAATTGATGATGTTGGTAACAATGTTGCTTTTAATTTCGTAGTGCTCCTCTAAAAGAATGTCTCCATACTTAATTTTTGCAATCAGTTTTAGTTGTTGCTAACTGAACTGGTATCGGATCGGTTGGTGTTGTTAACTGAACTGGTATCGGATCGGTTGGTGTTGTTAACTGAACTGGTATCGGATCGGTTGGTGTTGTTGATGTTACCATGTAGTACAGTAAACTAAAATAGTTATGATGTAACCATTATCTATTTATAACTTAAGAAATTCTTCAAAATTTTTCCTATAACGTCCATTGTTTAAAGAACTATCCTTATCAACCACTACAAATCCATAGTTATTCTTCCAGCAATGTGAACATAAATTTTTAAATTGATCGAAGTTCATATCAGAATTAACATGATCATTGTAAATATGTTTTAAATTCAAATCATCTTGTTTGAATGCAATTATGAAATTTGCATTGTCTCGCACCAAATGCTTAGGAATACGAGTATAACTTTGACATAAATAGAAGCTGTCAACATGATTATGGTGACCCATACAAAAATATGCTCTTATGCTATCTTGTTTCTCGCAAGCAACATCATCAAATATAAATATTGAATTTTTTTGAGCTTCTGATGGAGCAATTATTTCAGAATTATTTGGAAATTTATTGTATCCCATACCTTTAACGGAATTTATTGCCTTTCTCAAATATTCATATTTCGGCTGATGTAATGACTTTGAGTAAATGTATATGTTTTCGAAATTAAGACCTTTAGAGTCTAAGAGCATGCTTAGCATAACATTAGTTTTTCTTCTTTCAATTTTTTTATTAATCTGTTTATTTTAAATTTTGTGCCATATGAGGAACGTTGTGAAATTCTACCATCATCATCATCATTAGAAGTTTAACAAAAAAATTAATTACACAATATTTAGAATGAGAGTTAACTCTCAATTCGATTCATCAACATGAAATAAAATTTGTAATAAATATTAATATATGAATAAAACTAAAACTCTTCCTTAATTTTCTTTTGTTTAAGCAACCCATTCCAAGTTTAACTTAATTGTTTGAAAAAGTTGGTATAAAGTTTGTGTTGAAATGCTATAATCTGAGTACCTGAAAAAACAAAGTAAACTCTTAACTCTATACATATCTAGGAAAAGGGATCTGAAATAAGTTTTAATAAAAACACAATAATTTTCAATATATAAATTTTTTTAATGCTTAGATAATATAAAAATTTATTAAAGTAACAATTTTTTTTATTCATCATTTGATTCACTGTCCATTATAATTTCATCTGGATCTTCATCTTCATCTTCACTACTATCATCTTCCTTCTTTGGCATAAATTTTATTTTAAATGATTTGTCTGATTCCCCTTCGTTGACAACTCCAAATAATCCGTTGGAAAGTTTTCTCATTTCCCTTTCAGTTAATTTAGTGAAACGAAGAGGCAAAAAAATTTTTAATTTCTTCGTTTGAAGAATAATTCTGTCACCAAATTTCGTTTTTATTTTTTGAAGCGAGACAATTTTATATATTTTGTTTACCTTCATATCACCCACTTTTATTGTTTGCAATGTTGAAATTTTGAAACATTTATTTAATTGTCTTGTGAAATTATCCATTATTAAAAAATTGTTTTTTTAGACTTTTTATTTATTAATTTTAATAGAACTTATTTGTTCAAAATCTAGTTTTAAACTAATGATTTTCTTATTAAAATATTAGATATTGAGGGTTTCTTATTCAAAACTTTTGATTGTTAAGTGAAATTTACAGTTTTGTAGTACCAATATTTGGTATACTTCTAAATTTTAGGATGTATGCGGTTTTGTAGTACTCAAAAATTATTTATATTACTTATTAATTAAAAAATGCTAATGAGCGATGATTAATATGAATTTTATCACTTGGATATAAACAAATCTTAAATTATTAAGGGATGTATGTGGTTTTATAGTGCCTAAATTTTGTTTTGGATACAATCCAAAAAAAATCTAAAATTTAAAATTAATATATGTCGAATTTTGTGTTAATATTCATACTTTGTATTTTTGCGATATAGGTTCTTAAAATTTTTTTCTATAATAAATTAAAATAAAAAAAAAATGTGCATAATAATAGTATTGGAAGCTGATTCAACAACAGGTGCACCCTTACTTGAAGAATCTATAAATGAAAATTTGGATATTCAATGTTCAATAATAACTTCAACAGTGGAAGATTCAGACATGGCATCAACACACATGTCTTCAATTTTATTGTCACCACCACAAAGGCAATCAGAAGAAGAAGAAGAGGGAGAACATGAAGAAATATTTTGTATTGATAATCAGGAGGGGGATCCATACTATCTAGAATGGCTCAATGCACATTTTAATTAGGTTTTTTATTTTAATATAATTGATGTATTTTATAAAATTCATTTTTATAATGACCATAAAATGTTTTGAAATTAAATGAAAACATAATTTTTTTTTCATAATAATATATTACTTTTTAATTATAAATTTTACACAATTCAATTCAATTAATTAAAATTAGATAATTTTTATTTTATGTATACTTTATAATTTTTATAAAATTTTTAATTAAAACTAAATACAATATGATTAAATGTAAGATCTTTTGAAATATTTTATTTTACTCTCTTATAGAATAATGACCCCACGGTAATGTTTTATATTCACCACATAATATATATCGCTTATCATCATGTGGACTTAAGGCAAGTTTGCTTTGAGTTATACTGTGCACATTATGTTGTTTTGATTTTATTAAATTTTGTTCAACTACTTTATTAATATTTTCATTTAAACAATTTAAAAAATCATCAAAACAAATTTCATGTTTTACAATTCCTCTTTTAACGCCTTTAATTTTTTTATTTTTTCATCATTTTCAATTTTTATTGCGTACATCTTTGCCCTTAATCCCACAAAATGTGACATTATGCTACCATTCAATTCATCTTTCATTAAACCTACTATTTTTTTATTTACTAGAGGTATTTCCCATCTATTATCAATTGCATAATCACTAGTATCAAAACGTGATTCACAATCCTTTTTTATAAGTTCATAAACATTAGTATTTGAAATTTCGTATAATAAGCGTATAATTATCCATGTAAAGAACAGAACTATTATCACCAAATTTAGGTTTCATATAATCGTAATGATATTCATATAGTAATGTTTTTGATAGTTCTAATACTGTAAATCCTATGTAAATAGGTTTACAAAAAAAGACCTCAGATTTGAATAGCTCTATAGCTACAAGATTTTCATTAAATATGGTTCTATTTTTAAAAAATGGTGATGCTATATATGATTTAGCTCCATATCTCCCTTCCCACTTGGAAACTAATTTAACGTTACAATATTTTCTAACATTTTCCATAGTTTTACCATAACAAGCATTGTTAAGTGTTTTATATTGATTTTTTTGCAAATCATTAATCGAGACTTCTGAGTTTAGTATTTAAATCTATATATGATTTAAGCCATGGAGATTGATCAAACATCAAAATTTTATGAATTTTTATCAATTTCAATCCATTTTTAAGAGCTTGTTGTAAGTTTCTGTAGTGAATAACATATCTTTTTTTATCACATAATGTTGCAAGCAATTTTTTTTGTTTGGAATTTGATGGATATGTATTTTCAGCACAAAACGGAATGTCTGAATGTAAATCATGTAAATCTTGAATATATTCTAAGTCTACTTCAAAAATATACCCCTTTTGTGACTCATTAGAAATTGAATGAATCTTTTCAATGTTAAAATTATTAACATCTTCAATCCATTGAAAATTTCCTGTGGGCAGATGTTGACACATCGCCCACCCGTATTGGTTATTAATGTCCCAATACATCAAATATTTCTCAGGACGTTTAGAATCATAATTCTCTAAATATTTGTTGTTAGCTTCTGAATATCGTTTACAACATTGTGACAAACCACCTCGTATTCCTCTTTCTATGAACATTATTATATCTATATCCATCAATAGGTCTAACTCTACTCCAGTGTATAGCAACATCGCATCCCACGTATAGCCAGGAAGGGTATAATAATGAGCAGGGTCTAACTTGTGTGTTTTCATCGAGTTCTGACGAAATTGTTCGAATACATCTGCTAATAATAAGATGTCTGTTTTCATATATATAGCTGAGTATTCACACAAATTTTTTATATGTAACTCTTTCCAAACTTTTTGAGCGTGACAATAATTTTCATCACTGATAGACTCTTTATTCAATTTGTTGTAGAAATATTCTTTTTCAGGCAATTTTTCTTCATTAAACTTTTCGAAATCTTTCATATAGTCATATGGGTAAACCCCCTTTCTTTTAAGTAAATTAATTTGATGTTCATTGAAAGTTTTGAATTCGGATTCCAAAAGTGGATATTCAGTTAACAAAGATGCCAATGAATCTAGACTAGTTGGTAAGAATCTAAAAGAGTCTATGAACCTAAATTTAACTCTACTATTTTGAATATTTTTTGTAAATGATATATATTTTTCTTTATTAATCGGAAGCACACTTATTGATCCCTCACCAATTTTATGAATTTCTTTAATTAAAAAATGTGCATCATATGCACTAAGATTGTGGAAAATAATTGGAATTGTTAAATCATCTTTTAAATTCAAATTGCAGCTGGCTGCTCCACGAAATTTGCCACTAAAATGACAATGATCTCTAACTTTATAATCGGTTTCCGAAAATGGTTTTTTACAAATGTAACAATCACTAACAAATTTAAAATTTTGCTCTTCTCTACTCATTTCAATGGGAGCGATTTCAGATAATTCATCGTCAATGGTACTTTGTAAAACTGAAAGTTGATTCATAAACCAATCTATACAATCTCTACCATGATGTGAAATATATTTATTAGAATTTGGTTTGACTGAACAAGTTAAATAATATCCGATAGAACATGGGATATGTTTTTGAAATATATTTCCCTCATCAATTTCTTTTAAAATGCGTTCTATGTCAGCATATATTACATATGGGGTCACTAAAGTATTTTTATAATTCTTAAATTTAAGTATATTATTATCTAATGTGGGTAATCTAATCTTACAATTATTTTGGTTGATACAATCATCCATGTGTGCTTCCAATTTTCCTTCACTGTAAAAATAATGGCAACATCTATCACAAAAATATAACTGACCCTTATGTGAAGTTAAGTTTGATTGAAAAAGTCGTGATTTACTTTTTATCCATACAAAATGTTGATTTATTACATAATTATTATCATCCTCTGCACGCTCTTCAAGCAACAATAAATTAATATGTTTTTTATCTACAAGAAAAATTTTAAAAATTAATTAAATGAATACAAAAAATATTTACAATAAATTATATACCTTTCTCTACGTTTTTTGATAATTTAAGTGGAACGACTTCTTTTTTATTTACTGCTTCATTATAATGTTCTATGAATATGTTTATAGATACATTATTATTTTGTTCAAATTTAGTTATATTTTTAAGCTTCATAGGAAAATCTATTCCATCCAAATCCAGAACATCTTGATAGTCAGGATAACTTGATACTCTATCTGAATGAGTGTCAGCTGGATGTAGTGCTGATACAACAGCCCAAGCAAAACATGCTACATCATTGTTTTTCACGTTGATTACAGCCTTTTTCCTAACAATATTTGATGGTGTGTGAATATAGGAACTGCCTAAAATTGGCTCATATTTATTAATATTAACTGTTAAATTTATAATACAAGAAAGAGCCCAACCACTGTCTCTCTCTTGAAACTCTTCAATTTTTCGTAACAATGGTTCAACTATCGCATCATTTAAAATTTCATCTAAATTATTATCTTCTTTGTAAATCTCAACATTCTTTGTATTGAAATTTTTCAAATCAAATATTTCATCATTACCACCAACAAATTTCTTAAATTGTCCACAAAACACTGTGTTAAGTTTAATACTCATATGTTCTTTTAAAATCTGGCCCAATTGTGCCATTATTAGAATTTTACATTCCTCTAGGAAACTTTTCGGTTCTATATAATCAATGTTGGTAATAACTCCAGAACGTATTCTTTTCAAAAAAGCTGAATTCGGTAAATCTTCCCAAATAATTTGTTTTCTATTTAATGAAATGTTATTATTTTCTAGTCCACTTTCTGTGAATGATGGTTGAAAAGATCGATGAATCTGTCTGAATGATTTCAATTTTCTTATTGCCGATAAGTAGGATTGTTTTTCACCAACATTTATTATATCAAATAATGATGAAAAAAGATATTCTAAATTATCAATATCTTTTTCCAATTCTTCAATATTCTCATTTATTTGATTATTGTTATTTTGTCCATTAAGCTTGTTATGATGTTTTTGAATTAAATTTGGAATGGAAAAAATTTCTTCACCGATAACATTTAAATTTTCCATTTTTACACTTTAATTAAAAAATTTCACTATAAAAATTTTTTTATTTTTGTTTTTTTTAGTAGAGAGATCTCTGCTTTATGAATCTTATGCTTTTTATTATTGAAATTCACTATTTTAATTTTTTCATTTGAATTAAATTTTGAATATTTAAATAAAAAAGTTGTGGTTATTTAATCTTCATTACATAAAAATTTTAAAAAAGATAACAGCCGACAGATGGTGGGACGGACGGACAAATTTTAACTTTACACTACAATTCCGCTTACGCGTTAATTTTTTCCTAGAATTGATTCATATTTATTTCATATAAGAACATTTCTAATTGATAAGAACATTTAAAATTAAAAACCGCAAGTTTTCATTTTTTCAATTTTTAAAATTGCACAATTTCATAGATACTTACAACATTTTTTTTCTTAATATTCACACAAACATGTATTCTCACCCATTTAAAAATATAAAACAAGAAAAACCGCAAAACAAAAATTTTAAATTTTAAATTTTATTCTCTTATCACAAAACCGGAAACATTTATTTCTACTATAGGATACTTTAACAATTTCATAAAACTATCCAAGGTCGCTGATACATGTTTCTAATAACAACTTCGGTAGGTATACTTCTACACTTGAGCTTCACATCGCTATCTCCCTCGCTCTGATGGGCGATTTCGCCATAAAGAAATGAGAAATGTTTTGTGTGAGAGTGAAGGTGATGGAAGATATGGATTTGTATACGGAATTTCATCTGACTATAATGGTGATAGAACGAGATATGTATATTGTGAACGAACTTCAACTGCAACTTCCAAAGTTTCCATATATCTCATCACCACCTCTACATCCATATCATAAAGCCTAAATCGAATTTCATAATACCCATCCAACTATTACATTAATTCTTATCTATAACTCTTATCTATGATGTCATACTAATTCTTATCTCTGACGTCATTTCCTGGTCTAGGACCCGCATAGCTATACTACTGGTGTTGTTGCCACGTTGTTTAGGTGTTGTTGCCACGTTGCTTAGATGTTGTTTGTTGAATAAATGGACTCTATTTACGATTTATTTCGGTTTTCCACCAATAATAATAATGTTGTTTCACTGGGTTTTTTTTCGGTATTAAAATACCCCTTTTTTTTTAAATGTTGTTAATTATAGAATAAATGATGCAGTTCATTTACTCTATGATATTTTGTTTTATTAGGTTTTATTAACACTTAAAAAAAGTTACAAATAATTTTATGATTTGCGTTCACTATTTTTGATAATAATTTGTTTTATTATTATTATTTTTTTTTTATTTAAAATGTTTTTATAATATAATATATATATATGTTTATGAGTGGAGCGAAAGAAAACATAAAAAACATAATATAATTTGTTTAATTTTATATTCTTTATTTTATTTATTATTACAAGTAGAAACCGAAATAATTTGCCCGTTTGCGATCTCGAAATAGAATGCCTTATTCTCTTAATTCATTTATGTTTTGTTTTTATTCGTCCTGTTGCAAAGCAACGTGCTGAGAAAATTTTATATTAATTTTACTTTGGAATGTACAGTTATCGTAATTGCACATTCCAAAATTGTATGCAAATATTTATCATTTGTTTATAAAATGATCATGTTACAAATATTATTAAAATTGTTTTATGCTGACATGCGCAAACATAAGTTTGCGTGTGGCAGGTTTTTGTTTTAATTAAAAAAAGGTTGTTTTGTTACAGGATGGCATATCTTCTAATCCCAATAGTCCGTCAAAGTAATTATGGAATTTGAAAGCTAAAAATCTTGTGTGACCTGGTTGATTGAAGTCTTTAAAATTAGGAAGAATTATTTCTTTATTTATTTTATGATTATTTAGGATTGTCGTAATTATGATAGGACTTATTTTTTTTATATCATCGGGATGAATATATTCTGGGTTAAGAAAGGAAGATGAAAACCCAGTATCAATTAGAAATTTCAAAGATTTGCCAGACGGAGTTGAAATTTTTATGTATGGCAAAATAGAGCCATGTTTATTAACATCTATGAATCCGATGGCTTTGTCGAGGCTGGTAATGTAAAATTTTCGTCTACTTCGATTTTTGTGTCGGTGCTTTGTTGTTGCTTTGTTGTATCTTCTTTATTATTTGAATTATTGTAATAATTCGGATCATTTTGGTAGTCAAAGTAATTGCTCGAATTTATTTGGTAGTCATATTGACTATCAAGGTATAATTGATAATCATAAAAGTTATTGTAACCTGAGTAATAATTTGTTTCAGGCTCGTTTTGATCTATATCTATATGAAATAGTTTTCTACTAACAAAATTGGGTCGACTACTTGGTCTAAAGAAATTGTTGTTATTGTTAATTTGTTGGGGTTGTTGTGGGAAATTTCTCAAGTTATTGCTTGAGGTATCCATTGGTTCTGGTTTTGGACCTGGCGGCCTCTGGTAAGAGGTTGAATTAGGTAGTTGGAAATTATTATTTCTAACTTGATCACTTCCAAAATAATTTTGGGGTCGCATAAAATTATTAGGTTGATATAACCTTGTCTGTTGAATTAAATTTGGTTGAATGAAATTTTGAGGAGGATTAAATCTAATAGGTCATGGTCTAAAGTTTTGGATTTGAGTCCGAGGAATCTGGTGTAAAACTGTTTGAGTGTTTGTTTGATTAGTTGTAGAAGATTTGGAATAGAAAATGTTTTGTTCCTTAATACAAAATGAGAAGGCTTCGGCTAATGATAATGGTTTCATTGCTCGAATTGTTGATCCTAAGGGTTCTCTTAACCCCGATAGGTATTTAAACACATTTCTTCAAATAAATTTTTCTTCGCGACGTTAACACTTATGTCGGTTTCATGAATATTTACGTGATTTGTTAAACTAGATAGTAATTCAACGATTTCACTATAATATTTTTCTACCGGTGAGTTATTTTGTTTTAATTTGTGCAAATCACGGACCAAGGAAGTTTCATTCCTTTTGTCCGCGTAGTGTAAAATTAAATGCTCTCTAATTTTATTCTACTCTAGAGGTGTTCCGTACATATTCAGGACTTCATTGGCTGGGCCAATGATTTTGTTTCTTAGTGCTCTAAGTAATATTTGACCATAACTTGTACCTTCTACAATAGAGATCATACTCAATATTTCATCAATATTACCCAAAAACTCGAATAGCAATCTTGGATTCCCATCGAATTTGGGAAGGTCTTTGATTGCGTCAGGAATTCTTAAAGAGTTGAATATGTCCATTGAGGTCACAGTCCTCTCTGGTTCTTTAAGTCTGATTTAAAATTATTATATGGTTCTGAAAAAAGTATTTCTAAATTAAGTGTCTCAGATTCAATATCTGTAGATTTATAACTTATTTCACATAAATGTTCAGGAGATAAATGTTTTTTATTGTCTGTGTCAATATCTTTGCTGATTATTGTCTTATTAATAAATTCTTCAGTATTAATTTTAAAATTTTTATTTATTCTTTCTTAACTTAATTTTAGGGATTTTATTTTTTTCTTGTGGCATGGATATTAATAATTTAGTAATAATAATATAAATAATCTAAATTTTGACTTACATTAAAATTAATTGACAGCGAGTACAGCACATTGCAGTTCCTTTACCTAGGCTTTAATGGTTGAAACTAACGAGATCTGTGATTATAGTTGATAGTTGTCTTTAGTTGATTGTTTCCTTCGATGTTCACAACACTAATTTTTCACTATCACTTTTAACACACCTTTTTCTTTTGTTAAAAAATTTTATACCAATTAACCGTTGGTATTTTAATAGCACTTATTCTGATAAACCGTCGTAATTTCACTATTAGTTTTCTTTTTTAAAAAGGATAGATCTCTTGCCTATCCTACCAACTGCGCCAAATATGTTTGCCGAACTCGCAAATCAGAAAAAAAAATAAATTATTAATTTTAAAGTTCTTTATTAATGACCTTTTCTGATCAGTTCTAAATTATTATTAACAAATGTTTTTAATTTACATTGATATTAAATGATTTGGATTATGCTGATTTGCATTATTTTAGTTAATAAATCATTTCAGAATTTATTTAATTTTATGAATAACAGGAAACATATAAAAAATTGGAAAAGTTAAAATATTTGTGTTACCAGCAATTTTTATAAAAGAAAAGAAATTTATTTACAATTATTAAAATTATAATTAAATTGATCAATTGAATAATAAAATAATGATATTATATAGTATAAAGTATAACAGATGTTTTATATATGTTAATGTGTTGCACATAACTCGCTCGAGTTATATATTGCGGCTAGCGTTATAACAAAAAAACTATATTTAAATATTTTTAAACAACTTTATTGTTTCAAACTAAGTTATCTTACATTTTTAAGTTTTAACCAAAGTTTTATAAAAGTTTAATTCTAGGAATAGCGAACAGCAGTTAACAAAATGCTGACGCTAGGTCTATAGATTAACAATGCATTTTATTTTAATTTATAAAATTTAAGATATTACAGAACAATTTAATGCATTTTTATAATGAATTTAACTTATAATTTGTTTACAAGTTTGGATTTGTAGATAGGTACTATTCCTGGAATATTATGTTCATGATGTTTTTATTATGTAACTCGCGCGAGTTATGTCCGTGACATGAACGATAACATAAAAAAAAACAAAAGTTTAATTTTATAATTCAAGTTTATTCGCACTTTCTTACTTCTAAGTCAGAATATTAATTAATTATTTATTATTTTTTCATTCCTTAAATACAGTTTTGGTTAGTTATAAAAATGCTTACTTAATGTTTACAATAAGTCCATAATTTGGAAAAACAGGAAATTGCATTAGTTAATATTATTTAAATTATTAAAGTATCATATTACATTAAATTGATGGGAAAATAATTATGCAATATTATAAATTTATTAAAGAAAATGATTATGCAATAATATGTAAAGTTCATTGGAATATTATATTACGTTAATTTTATAAAAAATAATTATTAACATCAAAAAAATTTAATAAAAAATGTAATTTGGATATAAATTTATTAAATGATTATGAT
Organism: Argyra leucocephala; assembly: GCA_963942445.1. Classification (NCBI taxonomy): domain Eukaryota; kingdom Metazoa; phylum Arthropoda; class Insecta; order Diptera; family Dolichopodidae; genus Argyra; species Argyra leucocephala. The sequence continues at coordinate 72,740,755 of OZ012681.1, read as the reverse complement.
CATGATGATGATAATGGTTGTTTATGGGATATGTGTCCTATACTATCCCATGGCTCCTGCCCTCTGAGAATGAAGTGTGGGCCAGAAAAGTTTGTTGGTTGAAGTGTTGAATTTTTCTTCGGTTGTAATTGGTAGTGTAGCAGCTTGGCTTTTAAATTTTGTTTTTGTGATACTTGCTAATTTTGCTCATAGAATGATGATTGGAATTAAAATAAGACCTAAGGTGATGAGATCTCTTTGGTTTCCTTCGACTTGTAATATTTCTATTGTTTTCTTATTGTCAAAATGATATGTTCTGAGTTCCTGTAAATTTGGATCTTCGATAACTATTGAACGGTTGATTTTGGTGAATGTTGACGGATATATATGAATATCGTCCCAGTATGTTTTTAGATTATCTTCGTACGTTATATTGTTAATTTCGATATTGCAATTTTCGAAATGAATTAATTGAGTGTTTTTTATTTTAAAGTGATTTAGTTCGCAATTAGAATGTATTGATGTTTCTGGCATGTTAGTTAGAAGGATGAGATTTGGTTCTGGTTGAGTGATTTCTGAAGTTTGTGCGTATGTTGTGAAATTCCATTTGGCTGGTTTGTTTCTTAATATATCGCTAAAGAATTGAATGTAGTTTTGATCGTTAAGGATTTGTTTAGAAATAATATTTAGTCTGGCAAGAACTATTGCCTCTGCTAAATTGCTTAAATAACTGTTAAGTAAAACTATATTGCAGTTTATTTGTGCTAAAAATTGAGCTTGTCTTGTCTAATAATATCTGTAGTTCTATCAATCTTATTTCGTGCGGTTTCTAGTTGATTTTTTAAATATTTTTGGATTACGTTTTGTTGTGAATTTATATGATTTGTTATGTTTTCAAACCTTGCAATCATTTGATTGTTAATTAAAATTTGTTTATTTATGCCGTTACTAATGTTGGATTGATTAGAATATAATTTATTTCCTCATTTATTTGGTTGGCTTCCGTATCGTCCATGTTACCTGTTATGCTTTTTATTATCGTTCCTAGTCCGTTTACTAATCCTCTTTTCTTTCTAATACGAGGCTTTAATGTTTCCAACTTTTGTCGTAATTCTTTTAGTTTGATTCGTAGTGTTGTAGTAGAATCTTGTAATTCATGAAGGCTGTAAAGGTTGTTTATTGGATTTTCTATATTGTCTATAGTCTGCTCGTAATTGTCTAGTCTAACTATGTGTACAAAATGTTGGTGTTTTGTGTTGAACTTAAATGTTTTATTCAAAAATAAAAAAAAAGACACAACTTATATTCTTACACTTTAATATGTTTATTAACAAATTTAATACAAATTGAACCTTAATAATTTATTTTTTAGTTTTCAATTGATTTTAGTTCTTATATAATTCAAAATGTTTTTTAAATGTTTTAAAGTTATTAACTAATTCTATATAAGTAAATTTTCAACTATAACTAACTAAATACTTCTTTTTTTATATTTAACTAATTTTAACTGGACGACTATTAACACTTGTTATATATATAATGATTTCCGATTTTGTATATATTTTTATATATCGGACGACTATTAATATTTTATTACAATAAGGATTTCCGATTTTGTATATCGGACGACTATTATGATGTGACGCGCACGCAAACCGATTTCCAAGTGATTTTAAAATTATTAAAAGCAAAAAAGTAATGCTGAAATTTAAACTGTAACTTTAAAAAGTAACCGATATGGTCAATGACGAAAAATCCTTGAAATAAGAACAGAATAAAAAATGGCCTTCATTAAGTTATCGATTGAAATTATCGATTAAATAAAAACGTTATCGTGCAACTACCTTATCATAGTTTTGACATTGGAATTTCTGTTGATCACTTTTGACAGTTTGTATTTATTTGTGATGATAATTTATTAAATTTTATAAATGTCAAGATCACAGCTAATTTCTGTGTTCAAAAATAAATTAAAAATACATTTTATCTAATATATAATTAATTATAATTTACATAAATACATATATATATATATATTAAGAAAGAAAATCAATTAGTAATGATGAATCCTTGGGAAACATGATGTTTGGTGTTAGTCAGGTACGTATCCACTGTTTTATTGACTTGTTGTTCTTTTGTGCGTTTTTAGTTCAGCTACGGGATTCAACAGTTGGTATGTCTGTATCCCTCTAGCTGTTCCTACTTTCATCGTCAATATGTGGTGGTCTGTCAGGTCCTGTATTTCTATCCGTTGTCCCGTCACGACTATTGTCCTCAAATTTAAGTTTTCGCTTTAATTTATGTGCTTTTTTGTTTTTTGTAGTAATAACGGCAACTTTGTTGTTACTTTTTATTCGATGTTTACTAAATCTGGGTGTTAGCTATTTGCGTCTATTTTCTGTCCTATATACTATATCGTTAATTTCTAAATTGTTAGGTTCTTCCCTATTTTTAATTAACTTATTTATGTTTTTATTCTTAATGATTTCTATATGATTTTTAATTAACGGGTATAATTCTTTTTGAAACTGATTTAATTTTTCCAAATACTCATGTTCATCACTAAATTTTATGTTTTTATTGAACTTGAAAGCCTTACCAGTAAGTAGTTCAAAAGGGGTTAATTTAGTTGCAGAATGTATAGCGTTATTATAAATCCAGCAATTCTAGCACTAAGTGAAACACAAGTTGTGAATAATGATATTAATTTTAATATCAATAATTATTCGCTTGTGCCACTTTTTCTACCCCATAGAGGGATTGCTTTGTATATACGAAATGATGTAGCTTATAAGACACTTCAAAGTTTTGAGTGCTCCAACCCAATTTATCAATATAATTGGATGAAAATACACGTCGATAAGCGCATCATTCACTTCTGTTTTATTTACAGATCGCCTCAAGCGAACCAGCTAGAAACTGATATGCTTATAGAAAGTCTATCCAATCAGATAAACTCAATTCTGGAAACCACTCCCGAATCTGCGATTGTTTTAGCGGGAGACTTTAATATTCATAACAGGGACTGGCTTCACTTTTCTAGTCACAACAGTCCCGAAGGCAAACAAGTTGAACTTTTTTCCAACTTTTTCAACCTTTCTCAACTTGTCAAAAGCCCTACGAGGGCTTTAGCCTTACCAGACCAACGCGACCAGAACGGACATCTCCTGGATTTATTCCTAACTACCCATCCAGAGAAATATTTAATCTCTGTTAACTCTCCGCTAGGTGGTTCCGACCACTGTCTTGTAAGCACAAGCTTCGAAGTAGGCACAACAACCAGTTCTTCTAATTCTCCCAAAAGACTAGTTTGGCATTATCACCAAGCTGACTGGGAAGGCTTCAACAACTTTTTGAATGCATCGAACTGGTCCTTGTGTTTCCAATATAAAAATGTCGACTTTGCTGCAGAGGTGATTACCAAAAGGATACTATTAGGAATGAAAACCTTCATTCCAAATAGCCTTAAAAGTATAAAACGAAATCCCTCAGGCTGGTTTAATGACCTCTGCAGCAAAGCTCTGAAATCCAAAGAAGAAGCTTATAAAAAATACAAGAATAATAAAACTGTCAACACATATGAGAGTTATAAAGTGGTTACGAATAAATGTAAAAAAATTATCAATCAGCAAAAATTCCTGCACAACCAAAGGTTGAGACGAGAAATCTTTAATCTCCCTAACAACAGCTGGTCTTTCTGGACGTTTACTAAAAGCGTTGGGCAAAATTTTTGCAAATCTTCATTTCCACCTATGATTGATAATAGTACAATTATATCAGATTCTGTTGGAAAAGCTAACCTTTTTGCAAAATTATTTGCAGCCAATTCCACACTTCCTAATACAGCCCAAAATCCGCCAACAATCCTTGTTGTTAATTCTTCGCTTGGAAGGATATACTTCAGAACAAGAGCTGTAGTAAAAGCCTTGAAGAATCTTGATATAAAAAAATCTACCGGTCCCGATGGTATACCTGCGATTGTGCTGCGACACATTGCCTTCGCCATTTCTAAACCTCTGCGCAACTTATTCTATTTGTCCTTTTCTTCAGGAACTTACCCGTCCTATTGGAAAGTTGCCCAAGTTTATCCTATTCCTAAAAAAGATGACAAAAGCAATCCTTCGAACTATAGGCCCATAGCTATTATTTCCATTATTTCCAAAACGATGGAAATCTTAATCAATCAAAAGTTGAAGAAATATCTTGATAGTAGAGGTATAATTCATGATAGCCAATACGGCTTTCGAGCCCAACGTTCCACCGGTGATCTCATGACATGCCTTTGCGAAAAGCTTAACACCAGTCTTCATCAATCTGGTGAAGCTGCTGTTGTAGCTCTGGATATATCTAAGGCTTTTGATCGAGTCTGGCATTCTGCTCTTATAGCAAAATGCAATGCTGTAGGCCTCGGTCCAACCTTTTCTAAATGGATTAAAAGCTTTCTCTTAAATCGATCTATCATAGTTTCAGTTGACGGTAGTTTTTCCGACCAACTTCAAATCAATGCTGGTGTTCCACAAGGCTCCGTCCTTTCACCCACCCTATTTCTCATTTTCATTAATGACCTTCTCAAATTAACTTTCAATCCAATCCATAGTTTTGCCGATGACAGCACTCTAGTAGCATCATATGATTTTCTTAAAACAAATAATGCTACAGCTTCAGCAGTCAACTCCAAAAGAACAATGATGGCTGGTGCACTCAATCACGACCTAGCCAAAATTGTCGACTGGGGTAGAGCAAACAGAGTCGAGTTTAACACTTCAAAAACTCAAAGCTGTCTTGTTAGTAACAAGCTAACAACATTCGAACCAATTCTCCGGCTTCAAAATGAAGTTATTCAGCGACTCAAAGACTTGAACATTCTCGGGATGCGAGTGAATCAAAATATGCACTGGAATGAGCATATTTTCGATATTGCGAAAAGCGCCGCCAAATGTTTGGGCTTTTTAAGTCGCTGCAAAGCTTATTTTTCATCTCGAGACCTCTTAAAAATCTATAAAGCATATATACGACCCAAGCTCGAGTTTAACTCACATTTATGGGCACGTGCACCAAAAACTGCTTTAAATTTCTTGGACAAAGTTCAAAACCGCGCCATTCGTCTTATAGGCGACATAAACGTGACCTCATCCCTTATACCACTTGGTCATCGTCGTATTGTTGGAGCACTTTCTCTATTTTATAGATATCTACTTGGTGTTGGCACTTGTTCCGAGGAATTAAAGTCACTTCTTCCTCCTCTCAAGCAATTCTGTCGCATAACACGAGAGGCATCAAGTGCACACCCTTTCACAGTGGAAATTCCGAGATGGTTTAAGTCCGGCTATGGAAATTCTTTTATAGTAAGAACATCTCGATTGTGGAATCGCGTCCCAATCGCAGCATTCCCAATGAGAGAAGGATTTTTTATTTATGATTTACAGAGATTTAAGGCGAATATTAACAACATTGTTCGCTCTTTCCCACAAAACTTTTCTTCTTCCTTTTTCTTTCCTTTCCTTTAACTATCCTTTCCTTTTTCAAATGGTCAACGGTACAGTGCTAAAAGGTTCAAAACCTAAGTTTTGGCTATAATATAAAAAAAAAAAAAAAAAAATTCATTCAATATATCGGTGTGATCCATTTCCATTTGCTTTTCTTTGTTTTTCCTTAATACTCTTCTATAAATTTCCGTAATTGTAGAGTGAAGACATTCCACAGGGGAGTTTCCATTAGAGTTTTGAACGGATGTAAAATGTATTTTAATATTATATTGTTGACAGAAATCTTTAAATATGTTTGCTGTGAACTCTGTTCCAGAATCACATACAATTTTTGAAGGGATGCCGTGAAGGGTTATGAAATGTTTAAGTGATTTTATTACGTTGATGCTACTCCTGTTAACTAGAGTATAAGCTGCTGCAAATTTTGAGAATTTGTCCAATATCGTTAGAATTTGACTGTTGTTAATTGTATAAATGTCGACGTGAAGGATATCTAAAGGTTTTGAGGGTGTTTCTGATATTTCAAATTGTAATTTTAACAGTTGTCTGTCATACTTGAGGGTATTGCATAGAAATGTTTGTAATATTATCTTCATTAAAGCAGATGTTGCAGAAGGTACGCCGATGTTTGTTACGAAAGATTGTTTCTACGGAAATGTTGGGGTTTTTATTGGTTTTTTCTAGAATTATTTGCAGGCTGACTTCATTTAAAGGGCGTTCTGAGATGGGGATACCATCATTAAGATCTTCTATATCGGAGTGTATAGTTCATGTACCATGAAATGAAGTATTAAGTTCTATTTCATATAAATTACACGGTTTAATGCGACTTAATGCATCAGCGTTTGCATTTAATGTTCTTTTTTTATACACTATTTTGTAGTCAAACTCTTCTAATTTAAGCCTTCACCTTACTAATCTTAAATTTGGTTCTTTAAGATTCATTAACCATATGAGAGGTTTATGGTCTGTAACTATAGTAAATTTGTTGCCGAATAAGTATGGACGGAAATATTTTTGTAGCCCATACAATGGCTAATAATTCTTTTTCAATAGTTTTAATTCTGAGGGTGATAAGGTTCTGCTTGCATAGCAAATAGGTTTATCACTACCTATATTTCCTTGCGAAAGAACACCGCCAATGGCATAATTGCTTGCGTCTGTTGTAACTATAAAAGGTTTTGTAAAATCTGGATACTGAAGTATAGGATCATTGATAAGAAGATCTTTACAAGTTTCAAAGGTTTTAATGTAATTCTACTTTTCTTCCCTTTTTTAAACATTCCATTAGCGGTTTTGTTATTTTGGCAAAATCTTTAACAAATTTCCGGTAGTATCCCAGTAGACCTAAGAATGATTTGATTTATTTTTGTGTACGTGGAATAGGAAAATTTTTTATTGCTTAGATTTTATCTGGATTGGGCTTCACTCCATTTGTAGTGACTACGTGCCCTAAGAAGGCGATTTCTTTTTTCATAAACTCACATTTATCTATTATAGTAGACAAATTTTACTCGCCAGGTCTTTTAAGACATTATCCATAACGCGTTGGAATGTTGAAGGTTCGTTTTTTAAACCAAAAGGGATTCTTATGTATTCATAGTGTCCTCCATCGACAGAAAATGCTGTCTTTTGAATATCGTTTTTACTCATTTCGATTTGGTGAAACCCGCTAGCGAGGTCTAGCGTGGAAAAGTACATACATTTGCCTAATTTATCAAGTATTTTATTGATGTTGGGTATGGAGTATTTATCACTCACAGTTTTTTCGTTTAGTTTTCGATAGTCAATTACTAAACGCCACTTTTGTTTACCGCTGACCTCCTTTTTCTTTAGTACTATCCAAACCAGGGAACTCCAAGGTGAATAGCTATGTGGAATGATTCTTTGATTTAACATATCGTTTATTTGTTTTTAAATTGCTTCTTTATGAATGTAGGAGTAGCGATAAGATTTAGTGTATATAGGGGTATCATCGATAGTGTCGATGTGATGTTTGATTTGATTACAGAAGGTAAGAGTTTGTCCTTCTTTAAAAAATATTTCTTTATATTCTTTGCAGATATTGAAGATTTTTCTCTTTTCTTCATTGTTTAAATGAGAGGTTCGAATTAAGTCGAATATTTCATTTCGAGAAACACTGATGTTTGGATTGCATTCTATTCGATAGTTATTAATTTCTGATTAATTTTTGAATTCACTCAACATTTAAAGGTTGTTCCAGAAATATATTTTGCTCGAGATTAGTTATTAGCGTTATAAAGACCTTCGGCTATGAATAGATTTGATGACATTTCGGCATTAGGAATATATATCATCATTTTCGTTATCTACAGGAAGCTTTGTAATTATTTTAGTGTTTAAAAATGTTTCTTTATTAATTTCGTGTTTTTTAAAAGTTGTAACTATAAGTGTAGGTTTAGTACTAACTGAGAATTTTTCACCTATTAAGCTTGAATTGATCAAGGATGAGGAGGGACCGGTATCTATTAAAAATTTAAAAGGTTTTTGTATGAGGGAAGTAATATATTTACGTATGATAGAATGTGTCCATATCGGTTCACATCTATGTATCCGATTGGTTCGGACAGGCACTTGGCCGAAAATTTGAATCGTCCACCTCATGTGAGATCGTTTATTGTTTTTGGGATTGTTTTGCGGATGTTGATCGTAATATTTATCTAAATTCTGTTTAAAATTATCATTATTATATATTCTTTGATTTTCTGCATTAAATAATTCGCCACTAATATATTTTGAGAATGAATTATTTTGTTGGGAAGGGTTGACTGGGTATTCTAGGTACTTGATTAGGGTGCCTAGTGTGTTGTTTGAACGTAGTTTTTCCTGATGATGTGTCCATAAGTTCTGGCTTTTAGGAATACTTATTGCTACGATTATTGTTATTATTGCTAGTATTATGATTATTATGGTTGTATTTATTATAATTTGGTTTGAAGTGCTGATTATTTGAAAAGTTTGGTCTATTATTATTATAGTTTTGTGGGAACGGTCTGTTACCATTATATCTTTGTTGGAATGGTCTATTATCATTACGTCTCAAGTTTAGGTTATTCGGGGTGTTTCTAATGTTAGGCGTAAACCCATTATTTTTTCCTTAGAATATACTTTGTTCCTTCATGCAATATGAGAAGGCAACAGGTAGAGTTTCGGGTCTCATTGCACGGATGGTTGACTCGAGTGGTTCTCTCAATCCAGAGAGAAATATATTTAAGCACATTTCACTATATATTGCTTTTTTAGCGTTTATTACATTATAATTATTCTCATGTATTTGAATATGATTAGAAATGGTACCTTGAATCTCTATAATTTCGCTATAGAAATTCTCTACCGTTTTCCCATTGATTATGTAGGTCTTTGATTAAAGAGGTTTCATTCCTCTTGTCTGAATAATGTAGGATCAAATTTTCTTTGATCTGCTCCCATTCTAGAGGTGTACCATACATATTAAGTACCTCGTTTGCTTGGACTTCGATTTTATTTCTAATTGCCCTTAATATAATTTTTCCGTATGCCGACCCATCTACGCTTGTGATTAAACCTAATATTTTCTCTACGTTTTCGAGGAAATCAAATAGTAGCCTAGGATTTCATCAAATTTTGGAAGATCTTTTACGGCGACGGGATTCTTAAATATTTATAAATGTCTAGATTATTGGTATTGGTAGGTCTTTCGGCCGGAATTTCTTGATGTAAATTCATTTCGGAAAATGAGAAAATGTAATCTTTAGATTCGTTTAATTCTTTAATCTCAGTAATTTTTCTATCGAGCAATATGCTAGACAAACCTTTTATAATTATATAAGGAATCTTTCTTGGTTTGGGGCTCCTAATTTTATGCATACAAATTTTATTATTTTGCTTTATATAGTTATTGATTCGTAAAATTACTTGTGAAATAAATTGAAATGAAACAATCTTTTAAGTTGAAGAATTTATTTGATTGAGAGAAATTTACTTTTCTCTTTTACGGTTTCAAATGAACTGATTTTTTACAATTCCATTTTAAAAATCAGCCCTAAAAAAAATTACAAAATTGTAACTTAAATTAAATTTAACGTAATAAATTATTAAATTTATTACACAACAAAAAAAATATTAGTAATATTCATCAAAGTACATTTTTTGATGAATAACAAAGAGAACACCGCTAACACAAACCAATTTTCATGCAAATAAAGATGTCTTTTTTGCCAAATTCGTCTATTTTCTATTGAATTTCCCGGGAATACACAAAAATTTTTCCTGCGAATGAAAAAGGAATATCATCTGAAAAAAATCACAATAACAAAATTTACTTTTTTATTTTAATTCAATTTTAATTATTTTATTTACACAACAATTAAAATATATATATATATTCATAACTTAACTTTTTTTTTTAAATAATCATATTCTTAAATTTCAATTTTGTTAATATTAATTAATGTTAAATTATTAATAAAATGAAAATTATTTAGGCATGCAAAACTTAAATTAAAACAATCATTTTTTGATTTATTTATTGAAGGCCCTACGGAGATGCAAATTTTGGTGAGATCTTTAAATAGTATTAAAAAGTTCGACATTTGAATTGATATGCAGCTGTACAGCATTTTACAGCTTCTAAAAGATCCAACACAACTTTCATTATTAATATTTTCGTTATTTACATTTTCCTCATCATTCTTAAAATTATTAGTTTTTGAATTATTAATAATTAATTTTCCTTCACATTTTCTATCCTTCACATTCACAACCGGCGATTTCATAGTAAAATGTTCAACTACATATTATAATTCAAATTTATATTTCTGTCACTTACTTTAATTAGACATTGAATTTTACCTAAAATGTTTAGCTTGCTATTGTTGATACCTGAATATTCGTCCGTCGCACACTCGTCCGTTCTTGAGATTATAAAAGATGGCACAAAACATTCTTGTATGAAGCTTATCGGACTTCCTGTATCCAACATTGCATTGGATTGTAGTTCAATTATAACGTCTTTTGAAAAATTTACAAAAGAAAAGCTAAAATGAGACGAGAAATCATTAGTAATATTTACCATCATGTTGTTTTGTGATTGTTGTTGTTTCTGATTATCTTCAATAAGCATGACAGTTTTTGATGACCTGTTGAATGATGCTTTACCATGCTGACAGTCGGGGACTAAATTACCAGTTTTGCCACACTTAAAACATGAGCCCCTCATTCGTTTTGATTTAGGACAGTTCTTCGCCAGATGTCCAACTGCGCTGCAATTAAAGCATTTAGTTTGAACATTTGCAGGATATTTTGAGCTGTGCTTGGTTGTTGATAATTTCATTGAATTATTCGATGGGATTTCGTTGCTATATTGTTTCATTTTTTTCATATTTTCGTAAAAGTTGCTTAAGTTCAGCTACGTTTGATGCAGTTAATAGTAACTGCTTGTTGTAAAGCGAATCAGGAATTCATCATTTATGATGTAATTAATTAAATCTTCTTCACCAACATTACCAACCGAGACAATTTTTTGCATAGTTAGTGTGTACTGATGAGCACTTTCTTCTTTACGTTTTTTCCTGTTTCTTAATAAATTATGAGTGTCGGCTGGTGATACAGTATGATCAAATTCTCTTAACAGTGTTGATTTTAAGTTGCACCATGTATTACAACTTGATATTGTTATTCAGTTTTTAAAAAAAAAGCAAAACGGTTCTTTTTTATTTTAGTTCAGAAATAAGACTGACTTTATTTTTCAATATAATTTTACATGCTTAATTTTTGTTTTAAAATTTTATAAACAAATTGCTGATTGTGCATTATCAGCATTTGTCGATCATGATTTTAATGAGTGGCTAATATGTTTGCATATGCCACATAAAAAACAAAAGAAAGAAAACTAAAGTTCAAATGAGTTCAAAAGTAGTAATTAAAAGGTAGTAAATAAAGTTATTAAATTACAATGATTTATATTATAATTACAAAATTTAAAGAAACGGTATTTTAGTTTCCTGTTGACAAATTCCATCCCTTTGTACCGTGGTAGGTACCACAATAGTGATGGTTTTGTCGGCAGTAGGTGGTGTGGATGTAACTCCTCCCTCCTTAAGATCCGACTCCGGGCGGATATTATTAGAATTTAAGTTAATTTTAGGTATTTTAAATTTAAATTGAAATCTCCAATAGATTCCAATTATAACAAATATTATTATTATTATAAAAATCAAGGAATCAGCGGCTACGCTGGCATACCATTTCCAAGTATAATCAAATTTAATTTCTTCAATGTATTTTGTATTATTTATGTTGGTTACGTGCAACGTCTCAAGATTAAACTCATTTGATATTTTTTTTACTTTTATCTCACGTTCGACATACGGTAAAATTCTGGTTACATATTGCAGTTCCGTATTATCAATTTTAAAATTATTAATTAAAATTTTACAATCTTTAAATTTTATTATATTATTACCTTTAATTTTGATTTTGTTTTGTGAATCACAATTATTAATTAGGACTGTCTGATTTAAATTTCTAGTTATTATTATGTTATTATTAATTAATTCTATATCACTGGTATCATTTCTATGGTAAGTGCAAATCATTTCATCTGTGCTTAATAAATTTGATATGCACTTATCATCAAATAACACTAGATCTGAATACAATAATATCTTTTTATCTAAATTTTTAAATATTTTTTGTTTACATATAAGTATTTGGCTTACTTCACTATCTAGTTCTAAATTTTTATTTTTGTTAGGTATTTTTACAATATTTGTTTTATAACATTCTTCGTTAATAAAATTTGGTATTGAAATAATAAATAAAATTTTATTTTCTTTAAAACCAACGATATTTTTTATGTAAGGTAATTTTTCGATAGTGATATCGAAATCATTAATTTCTTCTTTTGTTAAAATATCTTTAGATAAAATTTCTAATTTGCTAGATAGTATTATTTCTTTAATATTAGATATTTGTTTTGTTAGTAGCTTATACTATCTTTTATTTCTAATTCTATCCTATGTAATTTAATATCCCCATCAATTCTTTCAATATTGTTTTGTAATTTATTTATTTCATTTGTTACTTTATTTTGAGAAGAATTGATGTGATCAGTTATATTGCGGACATGGTCTGATATTTTTTTGTTTATAAGAATTTGCTCGTTTGTATTTGTTATTAGAGCCTTATTATTTTTTTCGGTTTCTTTGAAATGCTCCTCAATTTCTTTCCTGTCATTGTTATCCATTGTCCCGACAAGAAAGCGAAGGCCACTGCCTACGAAATTAATTAAACCCCTTTTGTTTACGTGGTGTGGGATTATGCTCTCAAAATCATCTTGTAAGTGCTTAAGATCATGCAATATGTTAGTAGAAATTTCATTTTTTTCTTTTAGTTGTTCTACGTTCTTTGTTATTTTGTTAATATTCTCCTCATACTGGTCTAGATCGATAATATGCATTATTTTTGTGTAATTGTGAACGATATTGACTCTAGAATCTTGTATGAGAATATAACCATTTCCATTTTGGATTTCGTTTATTTCGATTTGAGAGCATGCGATTACAGAAATGTTGAAGAGTAGGAACAAAAAGATGAAATCATCCCTAAAATAGGATAAGTTATAGAAAGATAAATGTTTGTATTTCAACATTGTTAGTTATTAATCACGATTAGTACTGTTTCTACTTATAGCATTGAGGGTAGAATTCGCGTACTGGAGTTTATAAATCAAACAGTAATCAAAAGACTTATCTTAAAATAGTTAAATTGTCAAATTGAGTTAATAAATTAGCATAGTTTTAATTTATAAAGTGTATAGTTTTTAAGTTTTATTAATAGTAAATTTTTTTTTTTTTTTTTTTTGCTTTTAGCTTTCATATTTAAATTTTCTTTTAAATTGGTTGATATATCTAGGTAATTTTTCATTATTAATTTCTAAATAATCCTCAGTTTGATTTTTGATTTCAGTTTTCTTATGATATGGTTGAAGTTTGGTGACTCGGTTAAGTTTTAAATACTTAGAAACTTTTTGTTTTTTTTCTGTTTTCATTGAGTTTTTTTATTTTTTTCTTTTTTGATTCTAATAATTTTTTTTGGATAGAAGGATATTCTGTGGATGAAATTGTGCCATTAACGAAATCAATGGGTTTTCTTCCAGTTGCGGAGTGAATTGTTTCGTTATAAGTTTTCACGGTTTTAGTTATGGGGTCTTCATCCATTGGTAAGCCTTCTTCTTTTTCGATTACTTGTAAGATTCTTAGATGTTCATTTAGTGTGTTGTGGAACCGTTCTATATCCGAATTACTACTATGATTGTTTGGAGTGGTAAGGTGGATTTCAATACCTTCGTTGTTTAGGAAGTTTTTGAAATTCAGACTGTTGAACCCTTTTTCTCTATCTGTAACTATTATTTTGGGTTTACCAAAAGAAGCAAGATATTTCATAAATCCATTTTTGAGGTCGGACCAATTTCTTGATTTTATAGGGAAAATTTGCGCATGTTTTGTAAATTTATCTATAAAAGTAATATACGGGTCTCCTTTACTTTTGAGCCATACCTTCATATGGACTATTTCTAAGGGTTTACTTGCCGTTCGTGAAATTTTAAGAGGTAACTTAAGAGGTCTACGTTCGTATTTAGCTGTATTACTAATGTGGCAATTATTTATGACTTTTTGTATTTCCTCTTTAAGTTTAGGAAAGTAGTATCTTTTTTTTAAGTTCAAGTAGACATCGTTAATACCTCTGTGATTTGTTTTTGTGTGTTGATCAAGAATGAGTTCCTGTAGTTCGTTACGGTATTGAATATCATCGAGTAAAAAGGAACATTTATTTAATTTTAGTAATCTATTTTTGGAAAAGTGTTTCAAATAAGTGTTTTGAAAAGCACTGTAAATACTTATATCTTCAATCATGATACCTATTATTCCTTTAGGAGGTATGTGATTTTTAATGATGTTAATGAAAAGGTCTTCATTAGGGTTAGGATGTATAAAGATTTTTCTATTCCTATTATAAATTTTTTCTATTTTAGTTTTCTCTAGAGAACCCTTTTTTATTATTATTTGGGTTTTATACAGGTTTAATGGGGATTCCGATATAGGGATATATTCCGTATTGTCTTCAGTTGCTGAGTGTATTGTGGCAATATCTGATCGTATTTCTTCAATCTGCATACTATGATCATGTTATTTTCAACAGAGTCTGCTGTGACATCAATAGAGCGAATTTCATCAATATCCATTTCGCTGGCATTGATTTGTACTCTAGATAATGCATCAGCGATTTTATTTTCTTTCCCCGCCAAATATTCTATTTCGAAATTAAACTCCTCTAGTCTAATTTTCCACCTTTGTAGTTTCGAGTCAGGTTCTTTTAAATTGTGTAGCCATTGCAAAGGCTTATGGTCGGTTCTAATGGTAAATTTTCGACCGAAAATATATGGCCTAAAATATTTAGTTGCCCAAACGACTGCAAGTAATTCTTTCTCAATTGTTGAATACCTACACTCATGTTCGTTGAGCGTACGTGAGGCATAACAAATAGGATGGTTGTTTTGAGAAAGTACAGCCCCTAGCCCCTATCGCAAAGTTACTTGCATCTGTAGTTACTGTAAATTTTTTTGTAAAATTTGGATAGATTAAAATTGGGTCAGTGGCGATTAAGAATTTTAATTTTTCAAATGCTTCTTTGTATTCTGGATTGGTAGTATTAATATTTTTACCTTTTTTTAAACAACAAGTCAAAGGTTTTGAAATTTTTGCGAAATCTTTTATGAACTTCCTATAATAGCCAACCAATCCTAAAAAGCTTTTAATTTGTTTTTGTGTTTTCGGGATTGGAAATGTGTTTATGGCTTCAATTTTATTTGGATTAGGTTTTATGCCGCTAGGCGTGATTATATGACCAAGAAATTCGGTTTCTTGCTTCATAAATTCGCTTTTATCCAACTGAATTTTTAAATTTGCATCTTTTAGCTTACTTAGAATTTTTTGCAAATTGTCAAGATGCTCTTCTTTGCTTGTACTAAAAATGATAATGTCATCTAAGTACACATAACAAAATTTACCGATGAAGTCTTTAAGTACTGAGTTCATTAACCGTTGAAATGTTGCAGGAGCATTTTCAAGACCAAATGGCATCCTGAGAAATTCGTAGTGTCCATAATAAGTGCTAAAGGCTGTTTTTTTTATATCTTCCTTACTTATTTCGATTTGGTGGAAGCCTTTAGCTAGATCAAGGGTAGTGAAATACATTGAACGACCGAGTTTGTCAAGAATATCGTCAATGTTTGGAATTGGATATTTGTCATCTATAGTGATGTTATTTAGTTTTCTGTAGTCAATGACGAGACGCCATTTTTGTTTTTGTGATGCATCTAATTTTTTGGGGACAACCCATATGGGTGCAGAATAGGGAGAATCATTGTGTCTAATTATTCCCTGTTGCAGCATTTCCTCTATTTGTTTGTTGACTTCCTGACGATGTACTTCAGGATAACGATACAATTTTGTGTAGATGGGTAACTCATTTATGGTATTAATGTTATGTTTGATTTCATGGGTAAAGGTAAGGTCATCACCTTCATGGTAGAAGGCTTTATCGAATTTCTTTAAAACTTTCAGAAGTTCATTTTTAATACCTTTATCCAGATGTTTACATCTGATTGTATTCTCATCAAGGAATATTTCGTTTTGGAATATTTCTAATTCCTTTAATGGAACTGGTTTATGATACTCCCTTTCTTCATTTTCGTTGAAGAAAATTGGAATTTCATTCCCAGTGTTTAATTTTAAAGTTTTGTTTTTATAGTTTATTTCAATTTCAAAAGGAACTAATATGTTATTGCCTATGATACCATCAATTTTGTCATGAAATTCCATCTCTAGAAATTCCATTTTTTGATTGGAATCAAATTCGACAAAGGAATCGATTGTGACTTTATACTCGCAAACGATTGAATTGGTTAGGGTTTTTATATTAACTGGTTTTATGTTAGAGCGATATAAGGGATTACAAATTCCCAAATTAATTATACTCATTGTAGCACCAGTGTCTACAATGAATTTTAGAGGTCTTCCTCTGGACTGCACTTTTATATAAGGAAATCGTTGTTCAGGGATTCCGAGGCTATTAATTGAAAATTTTTCATTTCACTCGTTTCTACTGTGTTCATTTTTGCTTGTACAGTTGGGTCTACTTCCATTGCACTAGATTGAACAGAACGTGAGTTATTATTACTTTGGTGTTGGTATCTAGAATTTTGGTGTTGATGGGATCCCTTACTTTGTTGGGAGTTATTTCCTTTATGAAATTTATTTCTATTAAAACTACTGTTACTACTGTTGTTAGTATTACTACTGTTGTTAGTATTATAATTATAATTATTATTATTAAGACTATTAGTATTATTATTATTAGTACTAGAATTTGCAAAATTTTTATTAGTATAATCAATGGGATTGCGATAATTTTGATTAGCATTCCCTTGTGGGTATGTTTTTTTATTGTTATTTTTGTATTTTGAATTAAGATTGTTATAATTATGATTTTTGAATGGGGAGTAATATGCATAATTATTTTCATAGAGAATGTCCATCGCTTTTTCTATAGTAGGAGGATTTGTACTGCATAAGATAGAACGCATTGGTTCTGGAAGTTTATCTTTAAAAATCTTTAGAGCTGCACAAACATTTGTTTGTACAGAATAAGGAGAATTTTCTTCCGTTTGTAATTTATTATTTAATCTTCTTAAGCATGATTGTATTTGATTATACAAATCTATGCTATTGTTTGAGAACTTAACTCTACATAAATCGTCATATAAATCTTGACTAGATTTTTTCTCGCCAAAGTTATTTATTAGAACAGCTTTAATTTCTGACCATTGTCTCGCATTCTTATTTATTTCTAATACTAATTTAGCTTGATTTACACATTTATTTCTTAAAGTATTTAACAATAATGACTGACTAATAGTATCATATCTTAAAACTAGCGGTATTATATTTTCTACTGATTCAATAAAAGAGTAAAGATTCTGACCTGTGCCGTCGAATTCTGGAAGATGACTGATGTATTTATATGGATCCAAGTTCAAATTTAGTGGTTGATCCCTCTGCTGTTGTACCTGCTGTTGTACCTGTTGTTGTACCTGTTGTAGAGGTGATGGTCTCAGTTACATATGTGATCCTTGTTGTTCATTTGCCATTTTTATTTATTTATTTTTCTTATTAATGTTTGTTTTTTTATTCAGAAATTATTTATTATTAATAAATTATTATTTATTTATTGTTATTTGGTATTTTTTTATTAGATTAATTAATAACTGTGATATGAACAATAATTTTTTTTTTTTTTTTTTTTAAATTTATTAAAATTGTTAATTTTTTAGTTTTTACACATATTATAATGTTTCCTTTTAAATTTTTCGCATTTAAAAGAAGCTTATTAATAATAATTTTTATTTTTTATTTTTTGTTATTAGTTCAATTTTTTTATAATGTTTTCAATTTGAACTAAGATTCTTTTCTTTTAGTTAGAACTTTAAAAAAAATTTTTTTTTTATTTTTATAAAAAATTTTAAAACTTTTATCACTGTGGATTTCCTACTATTTGAAATCCGTCCCGACTGCGCCAATAATGTTATTCAGTTTTTAAAAAAAAAACAAAACGGTTCTTTTTTATTTTAGTTCAGAAATAAGACTGACTTTATTTTTCAATATAATTTTACATGCTTAATTTTTGTTTTAAAATTTTATAAACAAATTGCTGATTGTGCATTATCAGCATTTGTCGATCATGATTTTAATGAGTGGCTAATATGTTTGCATATGCCACATAAAAAACAAAAGAAAGAAAACTAAAGTTCAAATGAGTTCAAAAGTAGTAATTAAAAGGTAGTAAATAAAGTTATTAAATTACAATGATTTATTTTATAATTACAAAATTTAAAGAAACGGTATTTTAGTTTCCTGTTGACAAATTCCATCCCTTTGTACCGTGGTAGGTACCACAATAGTGATGGTTTTGTCGGCAGTAGGTGGTGTGGATGTAACTATATATATAAATGCTTGCTGATCGTTCCAATTGTGCAAATTAGCTTCTTCAAAATTTCTAATCCATTGTCTTATTGGATAATTATCATCTCCAGAAAAAACTGGAAGTGATTCCTGGACGTCTTTAAAACTAAATGACGAGTAGGATGTATTTTGCTGGATTGTGCATAGTGAATTTAACCTTTCTTTTAATGTTATTATTTCTTCTTGTCTTCTAATTTTCTCGTTTAATTCGTCGACCTTCCGCTACCATTCGTCATCATTTAGATTATCATGTTCGTCACTATCAAAATCATCACTGACCAAAAAATTCAACAGGAAATATTCTTTTCATATTCGCATCTTCCATTTCATTGACGTGATCTTGAAGACGTGATTTTAATAAAGTTTTTTTGCTCATGGTTTCGAGCCCAATAATGTACATTAATTTTTTCTTTCTTCTCTTTTTAATTAGTCATGGAGCCTACAATAGTACTTGGGTTCTACTCCATCTCCAATCATTTCCTTTTCTTTTAATATTTTCTAGTAAGAATAAAATTCTTCATCAACATTATCATCAAATTCAATCTGATAAATTGTGGTATTCGAGTTATTATCATTTTCAATTGTACTAAAGCTTATTAAATTGCATAAATCTTCCTCCTGCCATGCCGGAAGATTTCCAAAACCAGCTTTTTAAAACAATTCACAATGGTATTTTGCTTTACATCAACATTCCAAACCTTATCAATTAACCTGATGGCATCTAAAACATTAATTTCCATAATATCTGTTGAGCCCATATCCACAAGCTGGAGTTTTGAGGTCATGTTTGGTTGAAAATATTCTAACTTTATAAATTCAAGCAATGTTTGAACATCTTTGCAATGTGCAGAATAGTAGTATAGCTATGCGGGTCTTGGACCAGGAAATGACGCCATAGATAAGAAAACCGCAGATGACGTCAAAGATAAGAGACCGCAAGAAATTACGTCAGAGATAAGAATTAATATGACGTAATAGATAAGAGTTAGAGATAAGAAATTAATGTAATTGTTGGATGGGTATTATGAAATTCGATTTTGGGGTGGGTATTATGAAATTCGATTGAGGTTTTATGATGTGGGTGTATAGGTGGTGATGGGATCTGTGGAAGTTGTGGGAAGCCTCCGCGGAATGGGTATGCGACACCGACGCCTCCAAAATTCGTTGATAGACCGTGGATGTTACAAAAATCTATCTTAAACTTTCTTAAATCTATCTTTCTTAAACTTTACTTAAATCTATTATAGCGAACAATTTACAAGAGAAAAGGTAAATAAATTAAAATTAACAATAGTAATCCAAAAAATAAAAAACAACAAAAAAAAAAAAAAAAAAATTTGAAAAAAATAAATAAATAATTTAAATTTTTAAAATCTTTTTTCCCTTGAAATTTTAAATTTTTTGGCCCACATTACCACTTACTTATACCACCCCTGTTATGAATGAAACTGAGACCAATATCTACACACAACAGTTTTTAAATACCTTATTAAGTGTAGAAATATCCTCAGAGACATTCAGTGCAGATTAGAACACTGAGAAAATTACGGTAATAACAACAAAATAAAAATAAAAAAAATAAAAATTGTAATGAATTAATGAGAAATTTTCAAAAGAAAAATTTTGTGGCTTAAGATAATGTATTGATAGGGTTTGAATTTGAACAAGAACGAGTATGTTATGTACATGCGCGTCATGATTTAACTATTGTCAGCTAAGACGAACAGTTAACAACATTTATAATATAATAGAATAGAAGGAGAGAATGGAATAAAATTTATGTTTTGGCTATTGTTAACTTTAGTTGAATATTTTTGATTAATGCAATTATTGTAATTATAATTTTCCGTTTTAATAATTATATTGTTATTGACAATTCACATGCACTTAGGTTGAAGTACAGTGGTAAGCTCCAATATTATATATAACAATCAATCATATGGGGTGATTATAGTTGATGATGATGATAACTGAAGTGGTATTTGATCGGTTGATGTTGCTAATTGAACTGAACTGATATTTAATCTCGCACTCTTGCTATTAGAACTTGTATTCAATTGATGGTTTCTGGTAACTGAACTGATATTTGACTGATTAGTACTATTAATTAAGTTAATTTCTGATTGGTTGTTGCTACCAGAACTGATGGGCGATCTTTTATCCATGTTGAACATTAATACAAAGAAAAGCATCATCATAACCAGACCAAAACAATAAACATTATTAACATAAAAAGAACGCATTGACATTGATCTTATATAATTTTATTAACTTCTACCGTAACATATTGAGGAACTGAATCAGCTTTATCTGAAATACTTCGCTCTGTAATATTATTTTCTATTGGTAAACTTGTTGTTGTTGTTGTTGCTGTTTCAGGACTTTTACTATATTTTATAAAATCTAATGAGAGTCCGACCTTAATTGTATCATTGTTTGGTCCGATGATATCAAAATTAATATAATATGGTTGATTCTATAATAACGGGAGAATTTGGCGATGATTTTCGGCGGAGAATTTTTTTTGGATTTGTTATGTTTTGAGTACAACATATTTTTCTTTTTTTTTTAAATAACTGAATTATAAAACGACAATATCGATTTCCTATTATTTTCGGAATTATGGCCATTTTTCGAAATCTTACTTCCAGTGTAATGACGTGGTGCTCAGGGGAATGACAATTTGGTTCCAGGGTAATGATATACTGCTCAGGGGAATGAGATCTAAAGGGAAGAATATTGCGTCAAGAGCATTAAATAATAAACTGAACTTTTTGTGCCTATTACTCCTTCTGAAAATTCTACTAGTACAAAAACCCCAGGTTTAAGTTCTGTATATCAATACAAGAACTTTCGGTCTTCTCCTCTGATGAGCTATAAACGTCCTCGTATCTTAAAGTCCTGGAATGTTCTGTTTTGTTTAAAGTATCCTTAAGATATTCTGTAGAGTTATCATAAGTTGGTGTAGTGAAGTTTTTATAATATTTTAATACACCTAATTTATAATGATCGCATTCTTCACAGAAAAGCTCAAACTTCGCATTTTCAAAGCTCTGGTATTACGATTACCAACAACTTGATGAACCTTGAGGGTTCCATTAAATGGTAAAATATAAATTCCATATTAATTTCTTTGGAAATGTTTTCTATATCAGCCAAACTGTTTACAAAAAAATTTATTCCAGTAGTCGATAGTAATTTCCTATAGTCGATCACCATTGTAAATCACAATGTTTTTGCGAAATGAAATTCTGCCACTTGGTATGTAATTTAACGGGGAGGAACTCATCCCAATCTAGTTTCAACAACCATAGTTTTTGCATGAATATTTTGCCCTTGACAATGATTGGGTGTATCAGGCCCATAGGATCGAATAGGCGAGATAAGTCTGAGAGTATGGTTCGCTGAAATCTTGTTAGTATTACCAATTTTGTTTGATAACATGAATCGAAATTCATCTAAATTGGGTTGCCACACCGTACCTAAAGTTTTTATTATAGAACTCCCATCTATGGAAATAAGGGTGTCTCGATCAGACTCTATTATGTTGATTAAAAAGTTTTCATTATTGGAATGCCATTTTCGCAGTTCCATGCCAGCACATTGTAAAATTTAGGTTACTTCAGTCTGGTTTGTATTTAATTCCTTCAACGAGTTGCCTCCGGTGATAAGATCATCTACATAAAAATCCTTTGATATTAACTTGTAGCCAACAGGAAATTCTTGACGATTTGCAAAAGCAAGATATGATAAACACTTGGTAGCCAAATAAAACGCGGACGCAGTACCATAAGTGACCGTCTTTAAACGATATGTACTCAAATTATCTTCTGTACTAGATCTCCATAAAATGCACTGATAATATGAATCATCTTCAGTTACATAAATCGACAAACATTTTACATATATCAGCCTTTAACGCATATTTGTAAAATCTGAATCGAACAATAATGGAAAAGAAATCATCCTGTATTGTTGGCCCAACCATAAGTGTGTCATTTAACGATATATTAAATGTAGTCTGACAACTCTCATCAAAAACAACTCTAATTTTGGTAGACGACGAATCTGGTCTTAAAACACAGTGATGAGGCAAATAATACTTTACTCGATGTTCTTCCCTCCTAGAAACTAATTCCATGTGATCAAGGGTCTCATATTCTTTCAAAAATTCTGAGTATTGCTCCTTGAGTTGTCTATTTGCGAGTAATTTTTTCTCCAAAGTATAAAATCGTTTTTCGGCCTTATTATACGAATTACCTAATTGATAAATATTTTCTTTAAATGGTAATTTTACAAAAATACGACCAGTTGAATCCCGAAAAGTATTGAGATCGAATGACTCCTCACAAAATTTTTCTTCTTTACTGAGTTTTGAAGCTATTGAATTGAAGTTTTCTACCTTCCAAAATTGTTCCACAAGCTTATTAAGATTATCATCGGGTTCTCCATCCATTTCTGAGGAACATGTATGGATCTTGACCTTGGAAGGGGGAATTGAAGTTTCAAATTTACCTGAAATAATCCAGCCTAACACAGTTTTTTGCAAGGTGGGAAGGCTGGGCCCTAGTTTAATCTGCCCAACTGAGAGCATCTCAAAAAATGATTCTGCACCAATTAGCAAATCAACTTTTTGTTTTTTATGAAATGATGAATCAGCCAGTTCGAAGACGCCAGACTAACCATTAATTTATTGCTATTTTGATTTTCTTAAAGAAAAATTTTACGAAATTCTATCGTATTAAATCTAGTGGCTTAGTTCTTTTAAGCCTTCTGACATCATTTTGATTATCTAGCAATTGAGTGGCCTCAACGTTAACATGTCCCTCCAGACGAGCTATATGCTTTGTTGCATATCTTTTTATTTCATTTTCTATGCAAGGAATTTTTAGATCTCTGTGCAAATCACTGTTGCGAACATACCAGGGGGCATTTACCATGTTGCGCAAGACTTTATTTTGGAATTTTTGTATACACATGGCACATCCCCATATTTGTATGCCGTACAACCATATTGGTTTGAGTATCTGATTATATAACAAAATCTTGTTATGTATAGGTAATTTAGAATTACGACCTAAGAGCCAGTACATTTCTCTATACTTATTTTCAAGCTCAAATTTTTTCTTTTTAACGTGCTCTTTCCATCTAAGTTTGACATCTAATGTCATTCCTAGGTATTTAGCATTGTTTTCTTGGGGTATATTGACCCCATTCAGATTTACCAATGGTGGTTGATTTTCTAATTTTTTATTTGTAAAATTTACATGTACTGATTTTAACTCATTGAGTTTAATTTTCCATTTCTTTGTCCAGAGGTATAGCTTGTCGCTTGCTCTTTGCAATTTAATTGTAGCCTCGTCAATATTTGATCCTACTGCCATCAACGCAGTATCGTCAGCGAATGTAGCTACAGTTATATTTTCCATTTCTGGTAAATCATTGGTGTAGAGCAAATACAGTATGGGACCCAGAATACTACCTTGAGGCACACCCGTTTTAATATCTCTAATAGTAGAATACTCTTCGTCTTGTTTTATTCTGAATAGTCTGTTTTCTAGATATGATGAGAGTATATCTACGTTCTGTTTAGGTAACATATTGTTTAGTTTATTTATTAAGCCTCGATGCCATACTTTATCAAAAGCTTGGGCTACATCTAGAAATATGGTAGAGCATACTTTCTTTTCCTCTAAAGCTTTTTCTATTATGTCTGTTATTCTATGAATTTGATCGATTGTCGAGTGCTTAGATCTAAAGCCAAATTGATAATTTGGAATCAGATTACTATTTTCTATGATCGGTCTCATTCGAATCAATAATAGTTTTTCAAATAATTTTGATATTATTGGTAGTAATGATATTGGTCTGTAGGATTTGACCTCATTTATGGGCTTACCTGGCTTTAGTATCATAATAATCTCTGCTATTTTCCACATATTCGGCACATACCTTATTCTTATAGCAGCGTTTATAATGCGTGTTAGCATTGTTATAGCTTTTTTCGGAAGTTCTTTCAGGACTTCCGATGTAATTAGATCAAAACCTGGAGCTTTTTTATCTCTGAGTTTTTTAATTTGTTCCACTATTTCACTCTCTGAAAATGGTGATATAACATTTTCTTGCCAATTATTATTTTCTTCAGTGAGATCATCCGAATCTGTCTCGTCTGGACAAAAAATTTCTTCAAGATGATCTGCGAATTTTTCAGCTTTATTTTTATTATCTCTCGCCCATTCACCGCTTTTCATTCTGATTGGCGGGATTTGAGAGATCGAGGTTTTTGTACTCTTTGTTGCTTTCCACAACGAGTAGTTATTTTCTCTTTTAGCTGATAAATTTTTTATATATTTTTCAAAATTTTCATTTTTAAGATCTTTAATTTTTCTTTTAAGATTCTGAGTTAATCTATTTAGCACAGTTTTGTCTGCCGGATCACGCGATTGTTGCCATCTGCGTCTAGCTCTTCTTTTTATTTTTATCATATTTAATATTTCTCTAGGGTAGTTGAATCCTACCGATTTATATTCACAATTTTTTGTATTATTCCATCCAGCATTTTGAATAATTTTAATAAAATTTTCTACTTCAGAATCTATATCACATTTGGATCTTAGTTTTGTTTTTATGTTTATTTTGTTTTCTATTTCTTGTTTAAAGCTAGCCCAGTCAGTTGTCTTGTTCGTTAGCAGAGGTTTCGACTGTTTCTTAATAACCTTTTCATATAGATTTAGTATGACTGCAGAGTGATCTGAGTCCAAATCATGGTTATCTTCTAGCTTAATATAATTGGGTGAAATTTTTTTTGTTATATAAAAATCAAGCAGATCAGGAGTTTTATTTCTATCAGTTGGCCAATAGGTTGGCTTACCGGTAGATTGGTAAATGCAGCCTTTTTCTTTTATAGCTTTTCTTAGCTCTCTTCCTCTCGTAGAGGTTACTCTAGACCCCCAATCTATGTGCTTGGCGTTGTAGTCACCTCCCAGGATAAATCTATCGCCAAGTAGTTTAAGAATTTCTTCAAACATGTTATTCTTTATGTTGTATTTGGGTGGACAGTATAATGCACCGATACAAAGGCTTTGTTTAACAGACATAATTCGTAGCACGATTAGTTGGAATTCATCTATTTCTAGACTAAGTTCCTCGTGGTGCTTAATATCTTTCTTTATTAAAATTGAGCTACCACCTCTGGGTGTATTACTCGGATGGTTTGCGCTGTAGCATGTATAGTCATTTATTTTAAGCGATGACTTATCTGTCATATGTGTTTCTGTCAAGAGACATACATCAATATTTTGTGTTCTCAATAGAATTTCCAAATTATTTTTCTTGTTCAGAATACCATTGGCATTCCACGTGACTATACGAAGTGCGTTCTTAACCATGTGAGGTGGAATTTCCAATTCCATTTATGCTAATTTGACGTTTGCATTTTTTCAAACTTAATAATTGCACCATATGCTCCGAAATAAAATTGAGTTGAGACCCTGAGTCTAAGGGGGCGAGAACTGGCCTTGGAGTACCAGTGATGTCTAATATGTTAACAATAGCTGTAGCTAGAATTACATTATTGTCAGTTGTAAACAACGACGATTTTTTTGAATCTGATGATACCATTACTTTGCTAGTTGTAGAAGTAATAGCCTCAGAAGCAACAAACAACGAATTTTTCGACGATGTGTTATCATCATTTGTTACAGATGACATATTATAACGATGAAGTATTGAATTGTGTGGTGAAGAACATACCTTACATTTCGATGAAGTGCATTTTTTTACAGAATGCCCATTTTTCAGACAATTTATGCAAAGTCCTAATTTTTTTATTTCAGAAAAGCGCTCCATGACAGATAGAGCAATAAATTGATCGCATTTGTAAATATTGTGCGCTGGATTACGCATTTGCGTTTCCAGACGATTGCGATACCGACAAGGTTGTAGAATTACGATTGTTGTTATTATTAGGGTTATTATTTGAGGTCGATTGGTTTTTACTTTGACACGCTGTGGCTGAATTCTTTGATTCACAACATTCCAAAAATTGACACCTTTTGTTTAATATTTTTGCACAATCTTCCCATTGAAATAATTGCGAAAAATCTAATGAATCCTCCCATTTAGCTTGTGAATCTGGATCTAGTTTGCTCATGACTATGTGAATCATGGCATTTGCTATGTCCTTGTCTGTACCAATAGATTTCATTGAACTAACTATTGCATTGACATTGTGAGCTAAATTTCGCAATTGGTTTGAACCAGGCTTGGACATTTTCGGGAGATCAAAGAGTTCCGAAATGAGCTCTTGAAAACATTAGTGTTTTATTGTCAAATCTGTCCTTAAATTGCTTTAAAATTTTTAAATAATTTTCCTCGGCGATCTGGAATTCTCATTTTTTGCTAATCCGTCCAAAGAGTTGACTAGCATATTGCATTTGCATTTGTCGATGATATCGTATTGGTCATTAAAATGAATGCTTTTATTAAATAGGCCTATGAAATTGGGATAATCTGAGAATTTACCATTGAAATTAGGCAACTTTACCTTGTGTAAATTTGAAGATGGTGATTTCAGAACAATAGAATTATTTAAGTCAACTGCTAATGCTAATTCTTTTCGTTTTGTCGAAATTAGAGAAAGAATATAGAATAACTCTTTGTAGAGACATATAAGTTCTCATACCCATTGCGTGTTTCAGAATGTTTAACATCCTTTGCAAGCAAAATTTCATATGAAGTTTGGAATGGTAAAAGTTGTTTGAAATAAGATTCTAGAATGCCTAACCGACATTCCAGCTTAGGTAACGACAAGTTAGGGCCTTTAGTTTCAATAAAACCTTTAATTCTGGTTAAAGCTCCTTTTATATTGCTTTTTTGCGATTTCAATATATCTATTTGGTCTTGTTCAGCCATAATAAAATTATTGTATCAGTCACTGTAAAATTGTTTCTCCATTTTTAAATTTTATTTTAAATATATATTTTTTTTAATTTGTTTAAATGATTAAAAATTTAAATTGGTTTATTTTGTTATTTAATTTAATTTCGTTTAATTTCATTACAACTAGTAGACAAAATAATATTAAACGACTAACTCAGTTTCAATCCTTTTAAAATACATACAATTTTTTGATCAGCACTGTAGATACTACTGCATGTAATCAATCACCTGTTCGTACAAACCCTTGATGCTCGATGGCCTTTTACCTGATCTTCAACCGTAGCTTAGTATCTGCTCCAAGCACCTAACAATTTGATGGACTTTTTATTTTTAAATCTTATTTTCTTAAATTTTGGCACAAATTACGAGTGAATCTTTTAATAGGTCGAGTTCAATTTAAATTTAATTTAAAAAGATTCAAACCCTAAAGTTAATGTTTAAAAACAGAAAAATTTTTAAATGTTCTAGATTACTTTTAATGTCTATATAACACAGCACGAGCTTGAAACCGGAACCAATACCGACAATTATATAATAACTCACATCAAGTCGGGGTCACCAAAAAATGAAATGATTATAGTTTTAATAATTTGTTGCGACTAAAATAAAATAGATTGTTTATGTTTTAAATAACTAAAATTACAGGTTAATAATTTTTGATTTAAAATTTAATTTATTTATTATATTTTTTATTATATACAACAGCGATGTGATTAATGCGAATATTCGACAACGAAAGAATTAACAGTTTTTATTCTAAGTAAAACTAAAAAAGTACAACTGTAAAATTTATCAAACTGTGAGCAAATCTCCAAATAACATTACAGAGTGATTTAATGTTTTAATTTTAAGTTTTACACAATTTTAAATTAAAATTTTCAAAATATAGTAAAATGAAAATGATGTTCAGAATTATTCAATTATCATAAGGGTAAATTCCTTTTTTTTTAATTCTGTTAAATTTCCACATTGAGTTCAAATTTAGAAATTCTTTTATATTTTTTGATAAACTATCTAAACTACTTACTAAAAATTTATATGAGTCTATAAATCTATATTTAATATTACCATTTTCAATATTTTTTGTAAAACTAATATATTTTTCCTTATTTTTAGGATAATTCCTTTATAATGAAATGAGCATCATATTCACTTAGATTATGGAATACTACTGGAACATAGAATGAATTTTTATAATTTATATTGCAGCTATTATGAGCAGCACCTCGATATTCACCAGTCAAATGATCGTGATCTCTACATTTAATTTCATTTTCTTCAAATGGTTCTTAACATATAAAACAAATGACAGCCTTTTTGAGCTGATCTTATTGTTCCGTTGTTAGAGTATTCATTCTTACTGGAGAACTTAAGTCCATCTCCAAAAGCCAAGCGATCTCTTTTAGTTCATTTAAAAACAATTCAATGCAATTCTTTCCTCGAAGGAAACTATATTCTGTTCTATTTATGTAACTTGATTTTATGTAATAACCAATAGAACATGGTATATGTTCTTGATAACAATCATTTTTATTATGATTATTATTATCATTTGAAATGGTTTTCTTTAACAAACATTCGATGTCTGCATAGATTACACATGGTAACATCATTTTATGTTTGAAGTTTTTAAATTTAAGAATATTATTTTCCTTCGCTGGTAACACATACATAGCAGATCCAGATGTATTAATTCTGTAACAATAAATTGTATGATTATTTAATTTTTCATTTGATGAAAAATAATTAAGGCAACTATCACAAAATATTTGTTATGCCCCTTTTTACTAACAGCAGTTGAAAGTAATTTTGACATAGATTTAATCATAACATAATGATATTGAATGGGATCTTCATGAATGGTCCTTTTTCTCATAAATGTTTTGTATTAATAAAAGATTAACATGTTTTTCTTTTCTTTGTTTTGTATGGTAGTACTACTGGTGGTGGTACTACTTTAAATTGATCTTTTTTAATTAATTCTAATCCAAAAACGTTTACAGAAATTAAATTTAATTTCTCAAATTTTGGAATATCATTTATTGTCATTGGAAATTTAATACCATTAAAATTTAAAACATATCTATAATGTGGGTAATTCGATACACGATCATAATGTTTTATGATTGGATAGAGAAAAGCCATTATGCTCCATGCAAAACATGCATTATCATTATTATCAATCTCATCTACTTGCAATAATCTGTATTGATTTCTACCATCACACACCATATATATGTTGTGTTGGGTGTTTAACTGTGTTATTTCTACATCTGTTAAATATTCTGCCATGTATTCTGGTAGAAAGAATACATGGTTTTGAAACTCTAATAAGATCCTGATTCCATATGGCGTTTTTACTTTGGAAAGCTTCACAACATGGTAAAACTTTCCTTGTAATAACTCTGATGCTGCCAAACTCTTCTTGAACACATTCCTCTTTGCAACTTTTTTGTTAAAGTTTATTCAGAGTGATGAAATGCTTGTGTTTGCTCCTCCTTTCCGGCTTGGTCCTGCTTGTTGTGTGTATTGCTGATAATTGCTGTGTCTTTCCTTCCCAAATGGTGATGCAATTTCAATGTCCTCCATGATTTCAATTACATTTGATGACTGCATTATTTTTTGCTTTTTTTTGTTTTTTAGAAATTGAAATTAATTCCTGAAAATTTTCTTTGCAACTAATGAATTAATTGCTAATTACCACCCTTTAAATACTGTTTTTTTATTTTTGTAGGTGTTATAAAAACTTAGTTTTAAAAGAAGTCAACTAAGTAAAGTAAAATTAAAACCACAATTTCCTATTGTTATTAGATTTTAATAAACAAGCAAAACTCATTTTGGTACTTTTAGAAAAAATCTGATTTACCACAAAAATTCTTATTGCATCACTTTAATTATCGTAAATAATCAAATTATAGAAATGTAGCAGACAAACCGAAAATTATTCTAATATAAGGCATCGCAGAAAGCCTTCTTAAGAATGTAAAAAATATTTTGTTTTATAAGAGTGTTAGCCACAATTTTGGAACTTTTATAAAAAAAAAATCTTATCCTATTCTACATCTTGTCTTATCAATATTTTTAATCTATGACTCATACTATCCCTTATGTTTAACATCTATAAGTCATACTTCTAATATAAACTAAATGTGACGTCACTTCCTGGTCTAGGATCGGCCTAGTATACCTACTAAGGAATGATAACGATTAATTTCAAATCTTATAATATTTAATGTTTAATAGTTACAAAATATTTTGGTTAATTGCAACTGTATATACTTACTTACTTGCTGGGCGCTACAGACCTTGAAGGTCCTGGGCCTGGCGCAAAATTGTCCTCCACTGATTTCGGTCACGAGCGGAATCTCTCCAGTTGGTGATTTGAAGTTTTTTCATATCTGCCGATACTTCATCTCTCCAACGAAGGTGTGGCCTCCCTCGACGACGCGTTCCCTGGGGTTTGGATTCGAAGAGTTTCCTAGTCGGAGCATTTTCATACATACGCTCTACATGGCCTAGCCAATGGCCTAGCCGTCTTATTCTGACTTTTGGTATAGTTCAGCATTGTATCTTCTTCTCCAAATCCCTTCGTCAGACACAGGACCATAAATGCGACGAAGAATTTTTCTCTCAAAGATACCAAGTGCATGCTCGCTTCCTTTTGGTAATGTCCACGATTCAGAACCATATAGCAGCACCGGAAGGATGAGCATTTTGTATAATTGTGCCTTGGTATTTTGGGAGAGGAGCTTTGAACCCAGTTGTTTCGACAAACCGAAGTAGCAACGGTTTGCAAGGGTAATTCTTCGCCTTACTTCAACATCAATGTTATTGGTGGAGTTGATGTTGGTTCCAAGGTAGATAAACTCCTGAACTACCTCAAAATTATATGAGCCGACAGTGATGTTGTGTCCTATATGATGTTCTGAGGACATTTTATTTGTCGACAGCATATATTTAGTTTTATTCTCATTTATGAGAAGACCCGCTTTACCTGCTGCCTCTTCAATCTGTGTAAAGGCTTCGATGACTGCTCATCGTGATGTTCCGATAACATCGACGTCATCAGCGAAACCCAGGAGCTGCACCGATTTGTAAAATATAGTGCCCTGTGTGTTCACACCGGAACGTCGCACTATATGCTCCAACACCAGATTAAAGAAATTACATGACAGCGCATCGCCTTGGCGAAATCCGGAGCACGTTCGAAATGAATCAGAAATTTGCCTCCCAATCACCACAGCACACCGTGTGTTTTCCAGGGTCATTTTTGATAAACGGATAAGCTTGGCTGGGAAACCAAATTCCGACATTGATTCGTAAAGCACTGATCGATGTATGCTGTCATAGGCAGATTTAAAATCGATAACAAGATGGTATCGATTTGAAATTCGAGTAAAAAGTCGCCTTAAAAAGTTCAGCTGGCAGGTTATCTTGTCCAGCAGCTTTGTTGTTCTTTAATTTTCGGATGGCTGCTTCCACTTCTGCAGGACTGGGTGTATCTGTATCTTCGGAGTTGACTGGGTTAGGGCGAGGCGTATCTATGTTTTGTTTAAAATGCTGTTTCCATGTCTCTAATATCCCTTGCGTATCGGTTACCAAATTTCCCGAATCATCCCTCAGCGCGTGTGTACGGGGCTTGAAACCAGCTACAAGCTGCTTGGCTTTTTTATAAAAGCTCCGTACTTCGCCTCTGTCTCGGTTTGATTCTATATCCAAAAGTTGAGACTTTTCGAATAAACGTTTTTTGCGCCTTAAAATTTTCTTCTCGTCTCTTCTTTTCGCGCTATACTCTTCTTGAGCTGCTCTTGTTTTACGTTGCAGCGCTTTCCTGTAGGCCTCATTTTTCTCTACCGTCTTTGCTAAAGATTCATCGTCGTACCATGGGTTTCTCACGCGAGGTGTTTCAAAACCCACGGTATGTGTAGCAGCCATAGTGATGATGTTTTTCATTATTTCAGTAATTAAAGTCTGTTTCTGAATTTATTTTAACGATTTTGTTTTTATCATTTATTCTTATGAAGATTTTACCTTCTTTTACCCATGCATTTTCTACTATCCCTTCTCGTTTAATATCTCTACGAGTGAGACCTTCATTTATATAAATTATCTGCTAACCAGATTTCGAGGAGTGTGGAAAAATTTACTCATATTTTAAAGTTTTTAATTTTTTTATTTCAGTTCTATATAGTTTAGTGAAGAGATTAGATCGGTCTCATCTGTATTTTTTGATTGGTGTTGTACAAAATTTACCTCTTTTACTTCTCCTTGAAGTTTTGATACTTGATCCTCATCGTTATTTTCAGAAAAACCAGATATTTCCAAGGTTCTCGTCGATCAAGGATTCTATATTTTCCTTGAGAGTGTGTAATTCTTTTTGTATTTCAGCTAATTTGTTTTTTATAATTTGTTGAAATGATTGTTGGGATATAATTTTGTCTAATTTATGCAGGATATCATCGTTATTTCGGATCTTTCGCTTACACACATCATTAATTGATACATTAGTATTGGAATTTTGTGCAATTGATTTCCTTTTTTGACGTTTAACCTTGCATTGCGGACCAAACCAAAATTTGTCAACATCCTCTTGTATTTGGTTATATTCTTCAACTCTTATCTCTCCGCAGGTATAATAATACCATTTTCTGCAATCTCCATCACACTGTTATACCTTATCTTTTTTTATATTTTTATTTTTTTTATACAGCACACAATTTGCTTTACTTGACCTTTTGACATACTTGACATTTAATACACGTCCGTAAAAGATTTCATTGCAATTTTAGCCGCATTAGGATTTTTTTTCTATCATGTTTCCGTAAATGCTAATAAATACATTTTCTAAAAATTGAGCTAACAGAACTTAATTCTATGAAAATTAACAATATTATCACCAAATCTCACCTTAACCTAGAAGACTTATTAGTTATTTACGACACTACATATACTATGGAGAAAACGACGCAATTCCGAAATCATTTAGGGGTAGTAATTTTAGATATACACAAAGGTCAAACACTTATAGCACTTAAAATGGAGGGCATTATAAAACAAAGTACAGAACAGAGTAACGGTTTATCTTCAGTTATCATCTTCAATTTCACATACATATTTCATTTGAAAGTCATCTTTTCCATTTCCCACTGGAGTTACAATATTAATTTCATTTTTAATTTTATATTTTGAAAATTGTGGAATTCTTATGTTCAAACTTATATTAACAATTCCATCGTCAGAGTTGTTATATTTTTCAGTAAAGCAATCATTATCATAGTTTAATAAACTGTTACCCATAGATGATAGCAACAATGATATCAATATGGAATTAATAAGATTGTTATGAGCCATTTTATTTTCCTGATTTCTTGTAGGTTGGTTTTATTTTATTTTATTTTATTTTACTTAAAACCTCAGTCAAATTAATCAATTTTCCTAAATTAAGTTTTTGTAAACTTTATTATAAATTTTATTTTATTTATTATAGTTCTTGAATATCAATAATAATATAAACTTCTATTAATATAATATAGATTATTTATCAATTAATTAAAAGCACCGTCTTTGCGTAAAATAAATCAAATAATACGCGTTGCATATACAGAGCTAAACAAGGATAACTTGCATACTGTCCAAGATGTTCACTGATCTCACCAAAATACCCCGGTATAGTGGGTTTCCATATTTTGTCCCCAAATTATAACTCCATCCACAAAAGTCACTTGACTAAAAAGAAGAGGCCCCAATAAGGATCCTTGTGGCACTCCACATTTAGTAGTTAAATAATTGGACATAACTTCATTAATGTTCATGGTAATTTCCGTAATCCTGGATACAAATCAGTGGTAAGTATAGAGTTAAAAATATGTGTGATATATGTTCCTATCACTGGAAGTATCAGCTTAAGAAATTTAAGAGGTATCAAATCTGGGCCATTGATATCAGATAGCATTAAAAACTTCATCAATATAAACATTCCTAAAGGCGAAAGTACATGGCATGTTGTTGCTAACTGTATGAGAAGATAGAGAAATATGATAGAGAAATATGTTTGGCGAAACTAAAATTTTTTTGTTCAAATCATTTATATCAATATTATATAGTTTATCAACATTCTTTTCTTTCCCTATATGTAGTTTAGACAGATTATTCCAAAGATTCTTTGAATTACTGTAAAAAACTTCAGTTTGGTTTAAATTCAGTTGAATACTAACAATTCAAAGAGTAAATGATTTTAAAACAGGCATCAACAGCAGGCTCTACAGATGAAAATGAAAATAAATTATCATTGGCTAAAACAAAATATCTGTCAATAATATCTGAATATACAAATAAACGAAATATACATATTAATATTTTTTTTTGCTTCTTAAAGAAATTTTTTTACAGAAGTGAACCAAAAAGACTTGCCCCAACAACTAATACTGCAGGTTTCACAGTATTTTTATTCTCAAAGTGAATATTTTTTAATTTGTTTATGTCTACTATGACTAGATTTTCATCCTAAAAGAATAACTTAAAAATTCTTTAAATCTTTTCAGTAAATTTCCTTATGTGTTCTTCCACAAGATAGCTATCCTATAATTATTGAAATTATAAAATTACATTTTTTAATCAACTAGTTTGTTTATACTTACATTAATAAACTTAAAAAATGATTCTTGGACTTCGGTTTTGCTTAATTTATAATTTTTTCTCTTCGCACTTTCTGGTTTTTCCAGTTCGTGGTCCTTCATGTACTTCTAATAGAGAGTAGAATTCAGTTTTGTGTTTACTTTTGCAAATACTTACAAATTTATTATTTATGTCTTCCCAGCTAAAGAAAAGCTTGTTAATTTTTTCTGGGTAGCAAACATCAAAATCTGCAAGCAAAAGTTCAATTTCTTTTGTAAGAGTTAAGCATTTGAACTTGTCAAAATAATCTTGAATGGTGAAATCAAATTTGCGATTTAATCTTTAAAAAAAAAACAAAAAAAAATATTTCTTTGATCCGAATAAGTTGATTCAACCTACAGAAAATTTAAGTTGATAAAGTTTGAGATAAAAATAAAAAGCTTTTTGAAATAAATTTTTTTATAAACTTGTGTTTTTTTTCCTGTTACTCCTCGTGGGAGCATAGGGCATCAACTTGCCTCCTCCATTGTTCTCTGTTGTACGCAATTATCTTTATTTCCTCCCAAGTTCGTCCATATCTTGTTGTTGAATGTCGCAGAATCTATGCGCTAGCAGACATATATCATCCGCATAGTCAAGGTCCTCAAGTGTCCTTGAGAGATCCCACATTATACCTCTTCCGAAAGAACCCGTTTCTTTCATTATCTCATCTATTACAAGCGTGAATAGAAGTGGTGAGAGTGGACATCCTTGCCTTACTCCAGAATTTGTGGTGAATGTGTCGCTTATTTGTCCGCAGTGGAGAACTGCTAATTCTGCATCTTCATACAAAGCTTCTGTTAGTCTTATTAATTTTTCGGGAATTCTTTTTCTTCTTAATGTAATCAAGAAGCCTCTCAATGCTTCTCATGCGGCTAAAGCTTCTCAATGCGTTGAACCGTGTCGAAAGCCTTCTTGAAATCGATGAACAAGAGGTATAGCGGAGAGCGCCATTCCACAGATTGCTCTATAGTGTGTTGGTGTGATCTGTACAACTCCTTTCTGGACGAAATCCTGCCTGTTCGTCCCTTCTATTTTGTTCTATTTTAGGCTGTATTCTCCGATTCAGTATGGTTGCGAAAACTTTGTATATGATGTTCAGCAGTGTTATACCTCTCCAATTATTACAGCTTTTTAGGTCTCCATTTTTGGGAAGTTTCATGAATCAGGCCCTTTTTCCAGGATTTCGGTAGTCTTTTTTCCTCCCAGGCTTTCGTGATGTGAGGTTCTAATAATTCAGCGGCTAATTCCGGATCTGCTTGTAGCAATTCTGATGGAAGTTCATCTATACTTACAGCCCTGTTTCGTTTTAGCGTTATTATGCCCTCCTTAATCTCTTGTAAGCTTGGTGGTTCAGTGTGGATATTCAGTTCTGGACTACTCGAACTACTTCGGAATCTATTTATTGTGATGTTGTAGATGTTGCTTGTTTCCTGAAAGTATTCTTTCCATCTCTGGCGTTGGTCATCCGTATTAGAGAGTGGGATACCGTTCCGGTCTCTAATTGATTGGGTTTTCGTGTGTCTGCGGTTAGTGATTTTAACTATTTGTAGGTATAATTCTCTGGGATTGTTTTGATTTGCAGCTCTTTCCGCGTTTCTCGAAGTGTCTGCGTTTATCTCTTCTGGCAGCTTGTGTTAATGTTGCAGAACTTCACTGATTAAAATTAGAAACCTATGAATATAGTTTTTTTTAATTGCTTGCCTTGAGAATCTTCCACAATTTTTATATTTATTTAAAAAACACAAAATTAAATTTCATAGAATTTTAACCGCACTTTCTATTTATTGTCAGTTGGATCCCCACAGGCTGTTATGGCAGTTGAAATCTCCGAGTATAATGAAGGGACAGTTAAGCTGATCGATAAGCTTTTGCATTTCCTGGTATGTTATTTTGGTTCTACCGGGTAGACAAAAGTTACATATGATGAACTTGGCAATGGCCATTAAGAACGTATTTAACTGGATTTTTTCACTGCTAAACTCTTTGCGCACTAATGTAGCTATTCCACTATGTGCAATAGATTCTTCGTCACTATTTTTGAAGTATGTGCTATAATGTTTAAGATTTGGCTGATGTCCGCTTTCAAACCTTGTTTCCTGTATGCAGCCGATGTAAGAGTCATACTTTTTTTCCAGGAGCTTAAACTCAGTTAGGTGACTATAGTAGCCTGCGCAATTCCATTGGAGGATTCTAGTCATACATAGTTAGAGATCTATGTCTAGTCATACATAGAGATTCCCCGGTGTCGGTATTGTGTAAATCATATCTGAGGGTTGGTCGGTTTCACTACTTGTATTTTTTTTTCTTTTTGTTATTTTTACAGGCGAGATCATTATTTTTGCAGATGCAGCTTTTAATGTTGCTCTTAGAGACTGTTGCAGCACTTCTTTTTGCTTCTTTGCTTCTTTGATCTCCTTTTCTTTAATTTTTATTGTCTTTATTTCTTTTTCTTTAAGGTATCGTAGGCACTATCGAAAAAAAGCATTATGTGGTCCTTCACAAGTGGTGTGCAACTCCATAATTAGGACATTTTCTCTCTTTTTTACAATTGTCTCTATGGTGGTTGAACTGTAGGCAGTTATAACATTTTATAGGAGCTGGAATAAATTCTCTAACTATATTTTATAGCCAACTTTAATTTCTGAAGGCAATGTTGTTGTGCTAAAAGTAAGGGTGTATAGTCCAGTCTCTTCCTTTTGCTCGTCAATTGTCTTTTTGAAACGACGAATTCCTGTTACTTTTTGGCTCGCCATCTCTTCTAGTACTTCTTTTTCGTCCATGTATTTAATATCTGGGCAGTAGACTACCTCTTTTGTACAATTTAACGTTTTGTGTTCCTCAACGGTGACTTTAATCCCAGCAAAACTTGAATTTTTTTATTATTTTTGTTGCTTGTTGTAAATTTTTTGTTGTGATGAGTACTACTCCACTTCTTAATTTGCTGCAGCTTTTAACCCCCCCCCCCTCCTGCTACAGAGTATCACTCTTTGTAAAAGAAAGGGGGATACTGCCATCATGTCTTTTCCTGGTTTATTTCTAGACATAACTAGGTATTTTTCGCATTCTGTCATATTTATCAGGATTCTCGGCGCTAGTTCGATTTGGTTTGTTTTGCCAGTGGGCCCTGGCGGGGCGTCGTCGCCCCTACTCATCTTATTTATTGTTTTTTTTTTAAATTTTAAAAATGATGTTTTTTTTAAAAAGAATTTTTTGCCTTAGTTAGGCAATTGTTTTTGCGGTATTTCACTTCACTTGAGTTTTTTTTTCTTTTAATTTGTAGAAATTGTTGCAGTTGGTTTATTATTTCTTCTTAGTTTGATTTTTAAAAGATTTGTCACTTAATATTTATTTATTGTTTTTGTTTTATTGGTTTAATATTACAAAATTAAAAATCAATGATATCTGTTTATAAACGTCTGCACTCTTTCGCAATTCAACAGTCTATGCCCTATGGACTACCTTTATATTTTTTATTAATGTCTGTATGTCAATTTCAATGTTCAGTATCCTTGTTTTCATAAATCCAAACGTGAAGTCAATCTGCATATTTTGAATTTATGAACACACTTGTCAGATTGTCTGAATGCTGCTCATAAATGCAAACTCAAAGTCTACGGGCGTCAACTTGGTAGAATAAATTTTTAGTGGAAGTGCAAATTCGACTTCCGATCTTCCGAATTTGCACTTCGCTGAGTTGATTTTTAGACCATGCTCCGAGAGGCGAGTGAAAACTTCGCGAAGGTGTTTTACGTGATCGTCCTCGTTTTCGGATGCTATGAATATATCGTCAATGTAGGCGACGACGTGGTCAAACCCGCGTAAAACCTCCTCTATGAGCCGTTGGAAGGTTTGGGCGGCATTTGAGAGGCCAAACGTCATCCTCGTATAATCTTTATAAACGTCATCCTCGTAATAACCTCGTATAACCTCCTGAACTCGTATAATCCAAAAGGCGTTGTGATAGCGGTTTTTGGGATATCTATCGGTTCAATTTTTACCTGGTGAAAGACTTTTCTAAGATCAATAATCGAAAAAATAGTTTTGCCTCATAAATTCAAAACAAAGTCCTGGATGTGGGGCAGCGGGTACTCTTCCGGAACTGTAACAGAGTTAAGGCGCCGATAATCCCCACAAGGTCTCCACTCGCCATTCTTCTTCGCAACCATGTGCATAGGCGACACCAATTGCTCATCGATGGTCTACAAATACCTTGTTCTAACACATTTTCGAACTCGTTCTTTGCAATGGCATACTTCGACAGGTTTAGACGTCACTGGCTGGCCGTTATTTACAATATGGTGTGTTATATTGGATTTTGTAAGCGATATATTGATCTGTTCGTCGACTAAAGTTTTGAAACTTTCTAGGATTGCTGAAAACTTCCAACCGTGATTAATCAGAGTTAAATGACAGCCCGAAGTTTTTGCAATCTGACAATTGCGAGCTAGTTTAGTTGTACCGTCAATTAAACGCTTTTGTTTAAGATCGACCAACAAGTTAAAAGTAGTCAAAAAATCTGCACCTAAAATTGACGTTGTGACATCCGCGATTACGAAATTCCAAGTAAAATCCCTACGTAGCCCAAAAGAAATTGTTTTTTTGATAACGCCGTGTGTAGGTATTTGCGAACCGTTAGCCTCGAAAAGGTTAATTGGAAAAATTCTAGCACCTTTTGATCTTTGGTGGGATTTTAAAATTACGGAGATATCCGCTCCAGTATCAATTAAGAATTTTATCTTAGTGGTTGAGTCGTCCAGAAATAGTCTTCGTGTATTGTCGTCGGTTTGTGACTCCTCAATTCTAAACCGACCATTTAGTTTTCCGATTGTCTTTTACTTGGATAAAACTTACACCACGTTTTCCAATTGCGTGCTTTATCACCGAATTGGTAATAGAAGAAACACTGATAAAATTTTTGTTTTGATCTTGAATGAGAACGAGATGAAAAAGGTGTTCTGTCGCGTCTTCGAAAAGGATTCTTAACACGTGTGTCAAAACGTGAAGGGCGTTCTAACCTATCAATGCGCGCTATCATATTATCTAGCTTCTCTTCGAGTGGAAAGCTCTTATCGTTGCTTGTACTAGTATCAGTGCTGTGACTGGACCGAACTGCCATGGCGCTCAGTTGAGTTGAGGCCAAAATTTTGTCAGCCATGATAGCTAACTGAGCTAGCGAATCACTCGAGACAGACAGAATTGCTTTAGCCGTTTCAAGCAGACAGTCCAACCATAAAGCTTTGACGACTTCGTCACCGATTTGTCCATCTAAGTTGTACTGGAGCATTTCATTCAAGTTGGCTGGCAACTGTGTGAAACTTTATAGAATCTGAAGTGATGCGTTGCGCTGTAAAATGGCTCTCAACCTGAAGGAACCATATATCAGGGTTGCGCGTGCTAAACGGGTGTACTCTCATATTAGCTTGAGCAAAGTACCCGCTCCCGGCGTATGTTTAGTATTGGGCTCACTCATATTATTAAACTTATTTAAAAACTAAGAAAAAATTACTGAATTGCTTTACTTTTTAATTTAATTGAAATTCGATAAAATTAAATAATTAATCGTGTTTTGTAACTAAATTTATTGGACTATTATTCATATTTAAATTTATGTCTAATTTAATCTAATTTTCATATCACGTCGGGGTCACCAATATGGTCGCTGGTGTCTTTTGGTTTTTAATTAAAATAAAATTCAATAATTTTTTCTTGACTTGTGTCGTTTATTATTTCGTAACGACTGTACTTACAAAAATTTGCAGGTCAAAAGAATACTAACCTAAATACTTTATCAATATTAATGCTTAAAAAAAACAAAGGCACTTGACTAATCTTACAATGCAATTATAAAATATGATTAGTCAAGTGTTTAAATTATTTAGGTAATTCATTGAACCTTTTTTTTCTAAAAAATATTGAATAATAAGATATTATGTGTAACATAATATCTTCGTTTAATTTATTATTATTTTTAATGAATACATATATGTTTTAAGTGTTATCTTACATTTATCTTAAACTCTTAAATTTGAATTTGTTTTTAATTTTATTTTTAAACCTGTAAATATTTTTATAATTTTGAATTACTTACATAAAAGCAAATATAAATTAACTTTATTGTTAATATTTAAAAAAAATGGTTTTACTACAAAATAACATTGCTATGACATTGATCATCTGCACTTTCATCTGCAGGTACATCTGCTGGTACTTAAAGGACACTCAAATTTTCATTTATTTCCACAGTAGCACCTTCTGTTTGTATTATGTTATTATGTAATACAATGCACTACAATACAGTAAACTTTACGTATTTAATGTTTTTAAATCAATATATTTAGGGATTTTAAACATATTCTTAAGTCTATCACATGCTTGCTCAATTACAACTATCGTCGAGCTGTGAACGTAATTAAAGTTTTTTTTGGCTTTATGTTATGTTAAAAAACCATTATTTCCGTATGGAACAATTAAATATTTAGATAATGGATATGCAAAATCCATAATAAAAAAATATCCTTTATCAAATTTTTCGCACGAGGACTCTTTTCCCAACCGAAAGCATCGTAGCAACTACTCTGATATTAAAAAAAATACATCGATAAACTGCATTGAGCTGTCGCAAACTCAATGCAGCAAACAATTTTAAAACTAACTAAAACTAAAAACTCCCTAAAAAGATTTTAAAAAAAATTTAAAAAAAAAAATTTCGTTATAAAAAAATTC
The DNA here is from genome assembly GCA_963942445.1 of Argyra leucocephala. NCBI lineage: Eukaryota > Metazoa > Arthropoda > Insecta > Diptera > Dolichopodidae > Argyra > Argyra leucocephala. Next base: position 72,698,889 of record OZ012681.1, on the reverse strand, counting down.
ACCTGAAGTAAAACCGGATGAAACTGTTCCTTATTGAGATAGCTGACGGCATCTTCTTTTGGAGCCTGAATTGGAATGTGACAACCATCAACACAACTCACTGAAAAAGGTATTGGATTTTTGCGAAGATTTAAAAAACCTTCAATGCATTTTTGTTGGTCGTTTTCAGTTGCGGGCCATTTGATAAATCGTTTCTTAATTTAAAAAGAGTTCTGATAACATATATATATATACGAATTAAATGCCGATCCGGTACTAATATTAAATAAATTCGATATTTCGCTGAATGTACAACCATTAGCTAATCTCCAAACAGTTGTTAGTTTGAATAATGAACTACACTACACAGTTTTATTTCCTCAAAATTATATCTTTAAATACAAAATAATTTCTTTTTATTATCAATAAATGAACCAGATGTTCATTTATTATTTGTTATAATTTATTTTAGTTTATGGTTATACAATCTTTAAATTTTGAATATTTGGATATTCATTGCCTTTCTTTCAATTATTAGACAACTATTATACCTGAGCAATATTTTCGAGGTATACAAATTTTTACTTGCCTAAACATGAAAGATAAGAGACAAATTTGGCATATGTTACTAGTTTTATTATTTATCAAAAAATTCTGAGAACTTCATGTTGAATCGTGTGATTTAACACAGTTGCATATAATAATTTTTGCAAATTTAATTTAGGACACCCTTTTTTATATTTTTTTCCGAAATAGCCGAAGTTCATTTTGCAAGCTTCTAAAATAATTTCATAAGTAAGACATTTTGAATTTTAATTTTAAATTAAAGTAATTCAAATACTTACTATAAAAGTACCTCTTGTCATTCTAAAATGATATCTAAATACCTCATCCGGAAATTCTCTAATAGTTTTTATAAATCTTTTTACTTTAGGTTCTCTTTTAATTTTTTTTATTAATTTTGGAATTATTATGTTCCTTTTTTTAATAACTGTTTTTTGTTTACGTTGTAAACTAGTACTACTTTCACAATTAGTCTCTATTTTAGCTTGTAAAAGTATTTTTTACTATATTTTGATTCATTTTAAAAAAATATAAATTCACAAAAAAATCATTACTTTTTTAATACCTCTTCAGTGTTGCAAGAAAACTAGTGAAAAATATTCATGGATTTTTGATGTTTTTAACTAAATTATGCCAAAATAAACCAATTCTGTAAAAAAAAAATTAAAAAATGTGATTGGAAGTACACTTATATGGAATTGTTGGAAATTTTAGACGACCACCTACTCGTAATATTCCTTCATGATCCAAAAAAGGTGACAGTTTTATCAAGTGACTCCTTATGGATGTATAAGTTTTTTTTTAAACATATCTGTATTTCGTCTTCGAATGTTCTTCGTTGAGATCTCTTGACTAAGAATTTCATTGAACTTTGGAGCTCGTGGGATTTTAAGTAATCCGTCTCTCGTAGTACCTTTTGTTTTGTGTTTGAAATAAAACGTTGACAGTAAGTTACGACTCATATGAGTCTGGTAAATTTCGAGAATCTTAATTCCAGAATGTCATCACCTATTTGAACATGGTTCACATTGATTTTTTTGAGTTCTATTGTGGTTTTAGCACTAACTTTGTAGGGGCGAATCGGATCTTGGCAGATCAAAGGAAATTTATATTGGGCGATGTGAAATTAGAAATCGCTGAGCTAATAGAGAATATAGGAGTAAAATTTCATTTTAATCCTCCTGGGTCACCACACTTCGTTGGTCTTTTGGAAGCCGGTGTTCGTTCTACTAAACATCATCTCAAAAGAATTTTAGGAAACAATGTTCTAACTTATGAAGAATTCACAACGGTTTTAACGCAGATCGAAGCATGCTTAAACTCCAGACCGTTATGTGAAATGACAAGTGATCCACAGGATTTGGATCCTTTAACTCCAGCACATTTCTTGATTGGCGACTCCATACTCTCTCCACCTCAACAGTCAATGTTAAATTTAAAATTAAATAGACAAAAATGGAATCAATTTAAACATAAACTCAAATTTAATAATGAATGACTTAATCATTTACCAAATGAAATAACTATGAATATAAACATTAAATATAATAAAATTAAAATTTAAATTCAATTATATGCGAAAGGTTAAAGCGCTAAAAAGTGATTACTGAATTGTAATCATATAGTCTAATCTAAAATTTAACGATAAAACTAAAAAAAAAAAATTAAAATGAACTTAACAATAATTCAGCACCTTCACCGGTGTACCCATATAATATGTCCAGACTCGCACTCGTCACCAATTCTATGTAAACCTAAAATCGAAAATAAAAATTAATTATTTGCACTCAATAAGTCATGAACAAACAAACATACAACATTACAACAAACAACATTACAATCAAACATAATATGAATATGAACTTGGAGATACCTATGTACACATTTTTAAACAAAATACAAACATGGAAACACATGTAACATAAATATAAATGCATAACATAAACAAACAAATTAATTGAAGACACACACACAACATAGCAACATATGGAATGCATAAATCTATACACGAACATGAAAACGAACATTCAATCCACTGAATTTATTTATCAGATTTCTATACACTCACACACACATACTCAAATTGAAAATCATCATGAATTGTATCAAGCTACAAGATTAAAAAAAAAAAAAAAGCGAAAAGAATTCGCTTGGAGTACACTACATTAACAATAATAAAAATAGAACACTTACCTAAAATTCATCAGCATCAACCAGCGATGTTCATCAGCATCAGTAGGTTATCATGTATTCTCTAATCTGAAAGAATTTATTATTATTAATATGATCAATATTATTAATTTTAATGTGATTATTATTTAAATATTAAATATTTAAATAATCTAAATATTACTTACTTGTATCTTCTTGTTTACTTTTATTTCTATTAATTTGTCACTTTGACGTATTATATTTAAGTCTCCACTATAATTCTGTGGTTTTTTTTTAAAACTGGATAACTCAATTTTTGTCATTTTTTTCTAGAGCGATTTGAATGTATTTTTATGTATATTTTTGTTCTATTAAAAATAATTATTATTAATAACTATGCAGAAAAGTTCAAAATAAAAAGGTATTCAAGTTCTAAAAGTCAAATTTCATATTTTTTATTAATAAACTATATTATTTTATATGAATTACATAAATTATCTTTTTACGTTTGTTCAATTTTTATTCGAAAAAACTAGATAAGTGCAGTTATCAAGTTATGTTAAAACAAAATATACGTATTCGTCTTAGTTCATTTTTCAACTAAAGTGGTTATCTGCACTTAACTACTTATGTAAATATTAGAAAAAAATTAAAACAAAGAAAAATTGTAATATATGTAATCAAAAGCCTGTAAGTGGTAAAGAATAAATTCCGGAAATGAATAAAAAAGTCAACTGTTTTAAATTTATATAGCTACTGAATTCAGTTTTTTTATTTTGTTTAAATTAAAATTACAGTTCGGTATGAAGAAAAAAAAAAGAAAAGAAAAATATAACATATAATTAAAAAAAATTAAATAAATTCAACAAAAACATAAATATTTAAATTAAAAATTTGTTAATTTTCTTCGTCAGAAGCATCATAGAAAAAGTCCGGTGTTGAAACATCTGTGCATAGTTTAGAATAAAATTCGTGAAATATTTGTGGTATCAAATGAAACATACTTAGAATATCCTTCTTCTTTTCTTGTGAAATAGTATTAGGTGTGTTTCTCAAGAGTTTTACCTGATCTGTGTTACAACGCGACCTTCCTTTCATCATGTTTGCAGAAATATATTCGGACTCGTAATGTGTTTTATATTCCATTTCACCAAAATTTTGTTTTGTATATTTTATGTTTCTTATGTTTTTCCATTCTACTTTTTGATTTAAAATATTTTTGTTATTTTTTTTGAAAATTGTTTTCGAAATAGTTTTGAAGTCGAAAATGTCATTATTTGTAATTTCAAACACAGTAAATGGATTTTTGCTACGACATGTTCGAACAAGTTGTTGCCAGTCATATGGGTGCCATATACATCCATTATAATATTTTTTTGCTCTTTCTATTACGGCATGGTCACTGTCACATTCAAGGTGAGTATGCCCAGGTTCTAAAAACTTATGTTCTAGAATTTCAAAATTATTATTTTTTTCCATCAATAAATTGAACATGGTCCATATGATGAAATCCCTGTTTTGACCTGGACAAGTGTCGGAATATAATATAATATGTTTTTTAAAATTGCTTTTGTTTATTTCTAAAAATTTCCAAAGGCACGAAGCTATCTCATTTGGTCCCCGACCACTCACGCTCTCATCCCACATAAAACAAGATGTTTCGCCTGTGGAGCAATTTCTAATTGTTAAGTTAAATGTCCACAATGACCTTTTATAGAACGCAATCGACGACTTTAACAATGGTGTGGGTAAACATTGCTGCAAATCAAAACACAAAACCGTTTTAGTTGAATCTATTTTGTCTAATCTTTTGTTAGCATAGGCAATCTCAGCTAAATCTTGATGTAATTTTTTTTCTTCTTCAAGTTTATCTTTTTTCAAAGAATCTGTTTCAGCTTTAATTTTTAGGAGAAACATATCGCATTTGGAACATGTATCAATAGCCGGGGATTTGAATTTTAAATTGTGGGTTTTAAAAATATTTCTATACGTTGTGTATGAAACATTATGTCCATGTTTTTCTATATAGAGATTGTACATTGTTTGCAACGTTAGTCCTGGATTTAAATATTTCTTATTAGTATGGGCACGACCATAATGAGAAACATAAGCTGGAAATGATTTGATGTGATTGTTTATATCGTACTTGATATTTTCATTTAGTTTGGATTTTCCTTTCGCACATTTTCCTCTGCGGTCTATCATCACAGTTTGATTTTGCATTTTTTTTATCAGTTCATTAATAAATCCTTTGCTTTCATCGAAAATAGATAAGAAACATGATTTACATATTTTTACTCGTTTATGGTCAATATCGACATAATATTCTGCGGTAATTTGTCTATTTTTGCAGGGATTTCTTACATTTGTTGCACATTTTTTATGTGTAATTATTATTAGTTTCTGTAAATATCCTTGGCGTAATGGATATGATCCCAAACTCCAATAATCCTGAAAAAGTTGTTTTTGATTTTCAACTGCAACTTTTTCGTTACACTTATTTCGGCAGTTCTTCAATATTTTAAATAATCTGGCTGGTATGATTTTTTTGCTGTGTGAAGATATATACGTTTGTCCAGAATTTTTTTTATGTTTTGCCTCATTTCTGAGTAATGTTTTAGATTTTTTTTTTAAATCGGATTTATTCACTGCATCAATTTCAGTATTATTTGTTTCTGATGTACTACTAGATATATTTGATAAGTTGAAGCCGCTAAAATTTTCATTTTCTTTGTTGTTTGTGTTACTCAAAATGGAACAAGTGTCGTTATCAGAAAAAAGAGATGGAGATCCTCCACGTAAATTTTTTTCTTTAGAAATAACTAAGAATATTATATTCAGTATTGAATGATTATCAAATTTTAAGATATTTGATTTTTCTTGCTTACCTATATTTGAAAGTTTTTTTTCTTGTTTTAAACACATTGAATTTACACTCTTTGGAAAAAAATGTGAGGATGAAACGATTTCTTTTTAATTTTTATCGGTTAAATAAAGTAAGTTATTTTTATTTTGCGGTTTGTAAATGTGAAACACTTACCTGTGTTGGATATATCTATAATTTCAACTGGTGCATTTTCAATTATTTCACAAAATTGCGATTCTTCTTGACCAAACAATTCAATATAAAGTTCTTCCATTATAATAATTAAAATTTAAAACAACAAAACTTAACAAGTTGCAGTCTTAACAAAATCACTTTTTATATTAAATTAACAAAGCCAACTACGAAATATCTTAAAATCTTTTTTAACATAACTGAATAACTGTATTTATTTCTTGTTTAAACAAGATAACTCAAACACTAATACAAAAATATGTATAACAAAAAGGGATAAGTAAAGTTGTTTCTTTTTTATATTGTTTCAAAATTTCGAAATCGGAACAAAACTTTTTGCTCAAAAGTAGCTAACTTGACATATCTACATTTGATGTTTTGTTTTGTTACATTTTGAAGAAATTATGATATTTAAAAGTGGATAAGTCTAGTTGTACAGTTTTATTGAAAATATTTCAAAAATTGTTACATAGTTATCATGTTTATACGCAAATTTTTTCGAAAATTAAGTATTATTATTAAATTTTTATTTTTTGATTAGGAAGAGTGTAAAATTTTAAGTAATATTGCATTCATAATTAAATTTTGGTAAAAATTGAGTTATCCAGTTTTAAAAAAAAACCACAGAATTATATAATTTCGATATCACAGTTTTTGAGTGATATTTAAGTTGAGTAATTATATCGAGTCAAGCTTTTATTGTATTTTGTTATACAAAAGATAACATGTGCTCATTATGTATTTCATCGAACTAGATTTTTATTTTGAAGGTCAATAAACTATTTATGTATGCATTATGTATTATTGTATTCCATACATTAAAATTAGATTTGTTATATATTTAAGGTCATTGAACTTAGATTTATAAGTTACGTTAGGAAATTGTAATTAATATGAAAATTGAATTTATATCATTCTCTTCTATTTTAGAGGTCAAAGAAACAAGTCGTGGTAATTAAATAAATTGCCAATATTGAAATATAGTGTTAATTTGTTAATTTATAATTTAAGAACAAAATTATTAGATTATTGTATAAAAGAGTGTTTCATTTATTTTTCTCTTTTTTTTTTACAATAATTGGTGTATGCCAAATGACAAGATGTTCATAAAATTAAAATATATGTAATAATATTAAATGCTTACTAAATTCCTTGGTATTGGATCTTGACCAAATTTGGTGGACCGTAAATCCAGCTCTTGATTTTAACACAAAATGTTGAAAATGTTAATTATTAATAGTTTAAATGTTGTAGTTTTAAGAAGTACACATATGTGTACTCTGACCTTTCAGTCCAAAATAAAAACCTCTAAAATTTTTGTTTTGTAATATGTATAGGATTTTTATTTCTTCTTTACTAAATTCAATATCAAACAAAAATAAAATTAATAAAAAATTCAATTATCTTCATAAAATTAACAAAAAGAAAACTTATAACAATTCAATATTATCGTAATATAAAATAAAAAAAAAAAAACAATTTCCTGAAGACTTTGAAAAAAATTGTGTGCAATAAGACATCTATTTTTTATGGAATTTTAAAAAGCAGTTATTGCTATTTACACAAAGATACAATTTGCATTTGCTGTATAAAGTTCTTGTTGTTGAGGAACAGGAGTGGCATTCTGTATTGTGATAAACGATAGTCACCCTTGTGACAGTCAAAGATGACACTAAAATTTTTAGGTATTCTGTATTGCGATCACTTGAATAATTTAAGAAAACGGCAGCACTTTAAAAAATACAATTCGGAAATGGCAGCACAAGTGATTTATTAAATGTCAAAGTATCAAAACAATAGAAAACAAAAATAAGTTGTAAGTTTTATTAGCGCATTACACTTATTAATCAATAAAGCGAAATTATAAAAAAAAAAAAAATTATATATTAAAAGAAAAAAAGCTTAAAAGTAAATGTCAAAGAACTAATTTAATAAAGTGTATATTTAAAAAAAAAAAACAAAATTTATAATAAAATAATAAAAAAAAATTAAAGTGAAGATCATTACAACAAATTTAATAAAATGAAAAGAAAATTATTTTCACATTTGAGTAAAATTCAGTTGCAAACTTATAACTAATTAATATAAATGTGTATTATATTTAATTGAAAACAAAATAAAATTCAAACTTATTAAAAAAAAAATTAACACAATCACAGCATTTTTTATTCAGTTCCATTATTTTTAATACATTTGCAATTTTAGCGACTTCTAATTCTAAAACTCACACTTTTTAATATTTACATCATAATAAATCTGAAAAAACCAAAACATAAAAAACTTAAATCTTAAAAAAAAACCAAATTTTATTTATTTTTATCATGAGTGACACCAAATTAGCTGTCACCCTAAAATCACAAAAAAAAAGCGACTATCACTGTGACAATCACCATATAGAATACCAATTATAGATATGCGACAGTCGCAGCGTGATTATCACAATACAGAATTCCACCCCAGCTTTCTAACCGACATTTTGACGCAAATTTCGTTTCCACAAACTTAGGAAAATGCTCTAAATTATCCTTCCTTTCCTACCTACCTTTCCTCGGATACTGAACAAAAAACAACCTTTTTTTTTTTTATAAACAGCCGCGCGCTAGGATAAAGATACAATTTACCTTTGATACTTACGTACCGCTTGGCTGGGATAGAGAAGGAAGAGGAAGAAAGAAAGTGTGGTACAAATTAACAGGTAGTGTGAGCAAAAACCGGTTCATGTTTGACTTGAATCTCTGCAGATTATAACAAGTTCTTCTGTTATTATTTGATTGTGGAAACACGTCGGGAGGGATGTGATTCCACATTCGCGACGCTCGGACTATAAATGAATTTCCATAACGAATGTATGCCTTATATATTAGAAGAAGGTTGGAGGGTGTAAAATATTTTTTACTTCTGCTTAAGAATCCCAAACATTTCGTGGCATCTTTTGCAATTGCAAAAATGTGGTCCTGCCACGAAAGTTTGTTGTTTATCTCCATTCCAAGAATTCTTAAGGTTTCGTAGTTTTCAATATTTACATTATCGAAAAGGCTATTTGGTAATGAAGGCCTTTGCTTTGTTGATATTAGGCAGCTCTGGGTTTTTGAAGCGTTAAATTTTACCATATTTCAACTTCCCCAGGCTTGAATTTTTTGGAGATCGCTGTTTAGAGCTCGAGAGATGTTATTTCGTTCTCTATTTACCGAAGGCTTGGTCACTTCAGCAGCTTTCTCAAAAAAATACAAGGAATCAAAGCTATGTATATGATTTGAAGACGTGGATAGGGGATCATTTATAAAGATTATAAATAATGTTGGAGAAAGAACTGAGCCTTGAGGGACACCAGCATTGATATTGAATTTTTGGGACATAAACCCATCAAAAACAATTTGTATTGAACAGTTTGAAAGGAAACTTTATCGCGAAAATTTTTGCAAGCAGGTCTGCCTTGAGTTCGGGATCTGAAATAACAGCATTGTTATCAATCAGTGGAGGTGTTGCTGATGATGAAAAGTTTTGTTTGACTATTTTAGCAAACAACCAAAAATTTTTACTACATTTTGGATAGTGAATAATTTGTTGTCTTAGGCGACTATCATATTGGAATTTTTGCTGTTTTAATACTCGTTTACAGCTTTTACTAGCCTGTTTATAAGCTATCCGGTTGCTTTCACTCGGTATGTTCTTGTAGGAGTAGAAAGCTTTCCTTTTGCTTTTGACTGCTTGCTTGCATATGTTATTGAACCAATTATATTTTTGAGTTGGTTTAGCACTCTTAAGTTTACTCGGAATGAAAAGCTGCATTCCGAAAACTATAGTACTAGTTAATGCATTTGCAGCGAGATTAACATTTCTGTGACGAAAGATAATATTCCAATCAAAATATATCCAATATCGAATTGCCATATTTTTCGTTTGGGAGGAATTTTCTGATTGGTAGAATTAGAAGCTATGAAGCACGAGTTAATAAGGCAGTGGTCAGAGTTGACTATAGGACTATTTACAAAAATGCTATATTTTTCCGGATGTGATGTTAGAAATAAGTCCAGAGTATAAGCACTATGGGTTGAACAATCTGGAATACGAGTAGGTTCTTTTATTAATTGAGTTAATTGGTGAAGGGAGCTGAAAAGCTCTACATATCTACCTTCTGACGTAGTAGAGTCATTGTTCGAAATATTTGGACTTCTATACAAAAAACAAAAGTGTATGATATGGCTTCCTATAAGAAGTTTTACCCAAATGTAGTTGAATTCTGGATTAGAGCTATTATTATATTTATTCAGAATTTGGTAAGACACATCATTGCGGGCATACAAGGCAATCCCTCTACGAGGGCTAAAAAAAGACTCAAGTTTGTAACCCGTTACGCTAAACCTGTTAGCGTCTGCGTTTGCAAACACTTGAGTTTCATTTAGAGCTAATACAGCTGGATTTTCAGTGGAAAGATGAACGTAAACTCCGAAATAATTTGATTCTAAACCTCTTATATTTGCAAAATCAAGATGGAATTGTTCTTGCATAAATGTATTTAGAAGCGATCAAGGATAAGTGAAACACAAGAAGAGAACGACAAGAATAAATAAATAAAGTAAGTTAAATAAACAAAAAAAAAAATACAAAAAGATAAATAGATACATACGATACATAACACACATGCTGCCTTGATAATTGCATTGAACCCGACTCATTCCTACGTACAATAGTATATGAACCTTATGGTACGCAGCAACAACGAAAATCGAATTCAATACAATATTACAGACACAAACATTTACTGTAAAATTTAAAATTTACGCTTACATTGTTGTTGTTAATTTTTGTTAATTTAATATTTAGTATTTATATTTTTTTGGTAGTATTTTAAGAGAAAGAGAAAGTAAATATATTTAATTTATTAGTATTAATAATAAAGAGAGATGTTAATGTAAATGTTTGTAACTAATTAATAGGTGTTGGTGCTTATCTTCATTATAATGGCTGATGGCGTCTTTTTGTATTATCTTGTAATTTATTTTAATTATTATATTTTCCTTTAGTTTCGGCGCGTATTTATCGTTAGTGTTTTAAATTATTGATTTATTGATTAATTTTTTATTTTTATTTTTTTTGTTTTTTTTTTGCTTAAAATTTTTTAGTTTTATTTTTATGTTCCAATTATTATTTAAACTTAATTTGGTTTTGATTTTTATTTTTTTATGTAATGTTTTTTTTTTTGTACTTTAATTTCACTTAACACCAAATTAATTATACACTTTTTTTTTTGTTTTAATAACTGAATATTGGTTTATTGTGAAGTTTTAGCTTAAGTTTACCAAATTAAAAAGAACTTTTGAAGAACAAATTTCTTTTGCGTCTGTACCGGCTGAGTGATTATGTGTTCAGTCGTGCCTTAGGAACCTAAAAATAAATAAAAAGGAATAAAATATTTAAATATTCAATCATAATAATAATACTAACCTTATCAATAATGTTGTGATCTACAAAGCTGTTCATCCAAGTGAAGCTTTCCAACCTAAAAAATAAAGTACAAATAAAACTATTTAGATAAAATAAAAAATTATAACCACCATGACTTGATGTTCCATTATTCCTCATTCCCTTGTTGGACAGGATTTAAATTATATTCTTATTTTTATAAGAATATAAATAATAATAATAATTATTATTATTATTGATGTACCTGCCAGCTGTCTATTCAATATGTCATATATACAATTTAATCAAACACAAGAAAAACAACAAATGCATTAAAGCTTTTATTTTCAACAATAATGCATTAAAGCTTTTTCAACAATTAAATAAAAAAAACACGATAAAAGGCATCGTGAAGAAAACTTCGATAATACAAAAGCAATAATAAAGCTTTAAGTTTAAATGACATAACAATATGTTGTGGTGAAATTAATAACAGAAATTAATAACAGAACAAGAAATAAAACCAAAAATGTAATGTTAAAAACAGAGCTTAAAAAAAAGAATCATATGAATCTTTAAAAGGTGAATGACCGGTATATGAAAAACTATGTAAAAAAAAAAGGGTATAACAACTGAAGGTTACATGAAAATCTAATAATGAAAAAAATGGGATGATTATCAAAAATTACGAATAGAAAAAATATCGACGATTACGATTGGTAGAAAACAAGAAGACAACGGTACGGACATTTGAGAAGAAAGATTATAAATGGATATTTGAAAAAAAAAAAGGATATTCTTGTATTATCGGTGATCGTGTGCGGATGAATTATACTTAGAAGACAGAAGTCAAAAGAATAGAATGATAAAATTCATTAAATTTTAAATCTTTAACGCATGTGTAAAATACAAATAATAATTTATTATTTTACTAAATAATTTATATTACTTTGATAAATAATTTTAAAAGGAATTTTTGATGTAAAATAAAAACAGTTTAAAGTTCTTAAAATTAAATATTATGTTTTCTATTAGTTTGTAAGAAATAAAAAAGTTTAGAAATAAAATTTGTTCAATTTATAAAAAAAAATTGTGCCTTTAAATTTTTAATGGATTAAATTTACATAATGAATAAATCGTGACAATTTATTTGAAAAGGCTAATCCCAGTTTGTTTTAATTGTATTCGTCTACTTTAATACGATCATAACCATTATTAATTCGGACATTGAAATTTTTAAAAACTTAAAATTTTGTCTTGAAAAAAAAACCGTTTTATTTTTATAGTGAATAATTATTTTTATATAAATATTCTGTAAAAGGCGAATAACCCTGATTTTTCAACCAACAATAAAATCCCTCCCAATTGAAGATCTTGCGTATACATATACTATATATGTACATTTTCTGGAAATAGGGAATACCCCTTTTGAATCCTTGAAAAAAAATTTTTTCAACATTTTTTTTTCGACAAAAAGACCGTCTCCCCTCATTTACTAATACCTATTTATAATAACGGTATTATTTTAAAAGTTAAGTGTACATTAGCATTTTTAAATAATATCGAAGTTATAGAAATTTAATTATAACAAAAATAACATTCAAGAAGTGATTATTGAGGTTAATTTACTTCTACCATAGTTAATTTAAAAAAAAAATGTATTATCATTGTTAATTCAATTGTTTGATAAAAATATTATTTGTTTAACCTTTAGGTTAATATTTTCAATTTTTATATATTAAAATTTTTCTATTTTCAATTCTGAAATAATGTATTTTTTCATAGTATATATTAAAGTAGACAGGTATCTATATGATTTGAGGGTTTTAAATGAACGACTTTCGGAACTACAAACAATCTTACTTTGAAACTTTCAAACAAATATCTTGCTACTAACACAAAGGTTAAAAACTGATGCACATTGATAAAGACTCTTGTACAAGTTTAAAACTTTTTGTTTATTTAAATTTTTATAAAAAAATTTTTTTTTTATGTGGGTTAGGCCACTATGGTTCTGAGACACTCATATGTAATGTTAAATCGAGATTTTATATTCAAATATATTTTATGCACTTATTTTTCATAAGATCAAGTAGTAGGTATTGGGGCACTTGGGCATGGGAATTTCGTGTTAGAAAGAGACAGAAGATATAGATGAAATGAGAATTGTTATCTCTTGGGTGTCATCCTTATCTCTTTGATCTTGCCGGTGGTTATTGTTCTTATTAAAGAAGGGGGGTTTCCCAAGAAGCCCCTTGGGGGACGTCATAGGGAATTCCGCTTGATTCATGGGAAAGCTTTGAAGGTCTCAATGCGTGATTTAGTTAGATATATGTATGTGTGAATATTGAGTATGAATGAATTAATGTAAATTTATACGTGTGTGTGTGTGAATAATGAATATGAATAATAATAATTATTTTTTTAAAAAAATTAATTGTTTGAACGAGGATTCGCGGAACGCTAACCATTCAGCTACCAAGCCATTTACAAATCTTGATGTTAATTGTGTATAATGTATATGAATGATTGATATGATGTTAAAAATCTATAAATAACCTATGAATAATCTATGAATAATGAAAGTCATTAAATGAGTATTGTAATAATTAATTAAAATTTAAAGCTTGAAAATAGAAAAAAATGTTTGATAAGAATATTTTATATTTTATTATAGGTTTGTTGTTGTTGGTATTTTTATTATTATTATTATTATTATTACTTACTTACTTAGGTGGCCAACAGACCATGTTGGTCCTGGGCCTGACTCATCAAGATCCTCCATTTTTGCCGCTCACGGGCGGATTCTCTCCAGTTGAAGATTCGAAATTGCTTTAAATCCGCCGATATTTCGTCTCTCCAACGAAGGTTTGGTCTGCCCCGACGTCTTGTACCTTCGGGTCTGGAATCGAAGATTCTCTTGGCTGGAGCATTTTCGTCCATCCGCTCTAGTTGTCCGAGCCTTCTCGGACTTTAAATTTTGTGACTACGTCCACCTCATTGTACAGCTCATAGAGTTCGGCATTATATCTTCTCCTCCAGACCCCATCGTCGTTTTCAGGACCATATATCCATAATTATTATTATTATTATTATTATTATTTTATTTAGTTCATATAAAACTATTTACAATTACAATAATTACAAAAATAAATTTACTTAATATGGAGTTAATCTAATTTAATTCATTTAAAAATTATCCTTTACATGAATTTTAATTTGGTTTTTAAATCTACTCAAACGATTTTCCATTTTTAATTCTGTAGGAAGATTGTTGTATAATTGCAAACCTTTGTACATGATCATATTTTTTGTTTTTTCATTTCTATAAAAATCTAGTCTAAAGTTTTAGTAAGCATTATTTTTTTAAATTATATTCATGTATGTCTCCATTATATATTTTTAATTTTATTACATAAATAATTTAGGTAAAGCCCGTTTTTTATTTTAAATACAATGATCAAAACATTCATTTTATTGCATGCACTGAAGCATAACGATTCAATCTCAGAACAACTCTCATAGACTTGTTCTGAAGTCTTTGCAATCTACCCATCATTACAGAATTACACATAAATAATGCAGAAGAACAATATTCAAAGTGTGGTTTGATCATTGTATTATGTAAATTGATTGCACACTTAATAGATATTTTATTTCTAATTTGATTAAAAAAATTTACTTTTTTAGCGATCTTTTTACAAACATAAATAATTTTACTTTTAAAACTTAATTTACAATCTATTATTACTCCTAAGTACTTTATCTCTTCGATTCTTTCAATGCTTTTATTATCTATTATAATATTATGATTTTCATTTTCCCTTCCATTAATAATTAAACATTTAGTTTTATCTATATTTAATTTAAGTATTAAAAATTTATGAATAAAATTTCAATAGGAAATTTAAAACAAAAATGTGTGGTTTTATGATAAGAGAATAAAATTAGAAGTTAAATTTTTGTTTTTATTTTAATGTTGAAAAATGAAAATTTGTGGTTTTAAAAATTCTTATCAATTAGAGAATATGTTCTTATATGAAACAATTATGAATTAGTTCTAGGGGAAAAATTAATGTGTAGGTGGAATTGTAGTGTAAAGTTGATATTCGACCGTCCGTCCATCTGTCGATATATTTTTTATTAAAAACAATCAAAACAAACAAAACAAAACAAACAAAATAAAACAAAACAAAAATAACATCAAAACAAAATGTTATTGTAAATATAAATGACGTTAGGGATTCTCTAACTATTATGATGATGATGATGATGATGAATATGAGTTGTAATAATTATTTTAAAAAATGAATTGCTTCATTTTCATCGATAACTGTATCTATCGATTTGTACACATAGACCCCCTGGAACACTCTGCAGTATTTTCTGATTAATAAAACGAATCGTCACATTTTTGTGGCTAATTTACATAGCCATTTCACATAGTCATGTAAAAATTTTATACTGATTCCTAAATTCGAAAATACTTTTTCAGGACAATACATGTTTTTTTATTTTTCACAGAATACCTATGAATAAATTTTCATGCCTGTAACACTATTAGTTTTTATTTCTGAGACATACATGCTAAGAGTTGTACGGCAGCAACCCGAACCAGTCCAAATTTTTGAAATCGGTAACAGTCGAATTTCTTTATTTGTGAAAGAGTATCTAAGTGTAAGTTTTTATGCCTGTAACACAATTGGTTTTTGAAATATTCCTGAAGCGTACGTGCTAGGAGTTGTACGACAGCAACCAGAGAACCAGTCCAAATTTTTTAAATTGGTAACAGTCAAATTTCAATATTTGTTAAAAAGTATCTAAGTGTAACTTTTCATGCCTGTAACACAATTGGTTTTTGAAATATTCCTGAAACGTACGTGCTAGGAGTTGTACGGCAGCAACCCGAACCAGTCCAAATTTTCGAAATCGGTAACAGTCGAATTTCTTTATTTGTGAAAGAGTATCTAAGTGTAAGTTTTCATGCCTGTAACACAATTGGTTTTTGAAATATTCCTGAAACGTACGTGCTAGGAGTTGTACGGCAGCAACCCGAACCAGTCCAAATTTTCGAAATCGGTAACAGTCGAATTTCTTTATTTGTGAAAGAGTATCTAAGTGTAAGTTTTCATGCCTGTAACACAATTGGTTTTTGAAATATTCCTGGAACGTACGTGCTAGGAGTTGTACGGCAGCAACCCGAACCAGTCCAAATTTTCGAAATCGGTAACAGTCGAATTTCTTTATTTGTGAAAGAGTATCTAAATGTAAGTTTTTATGCCTGTAACACAATTGGTTTTTGAAATATTACTGAAACGTACGTGCTAGGAGTTGTACGGCAGCAACCCGAACCAGTCCAAATGTTCGAAATCGGTAACAGTCGAATTTCTTTATTTGTGAAAGAGTATCTAAGTGTAAGTTTTCATGCCTGTAACACAATTGGTTTTTGAAATATTCCTGGAACGTACGTGCTAGGAGTTGTACGGCAGCAACCCGAACCAGTCCAAATTTTCGAAATCGGTAACAGTCGAATTTCTTTATTTGTGAAAGAGTATCTAAATGTAACTTTTCATGCCTGTAACACAATTGGTTTTTGAAATATTCCTGGAACGTACGTGCTAGGAGTTGTACGGCAGCAACCCGAACCAGTCCAAATTTTAGAAATCGGTAACAGTCGAATTTGTTTATTTGTGAAAGAGTATCTAAGTGTAAGTTTTCATGCCTGTAACACAATTGGTTTTTGAAATATTCCTGGAACGTACGTGCTAGGAGTTGTACGGCAGCAACCCGAACCAGTCCAAATTTTTGAAATCGGTAACAGTCGAATTTCTGTATTTGTGAAAGAGTATCTAAGTGTAAGTTTTCATGCCTCTAACACAATTGGTTTTTGTAATAGTCCCGGGACGTACGTGCTGGGAGTTGTACGGCAGCAACCCGAACCAGTCCAAATTTTCGAAATCGGTAACAGTCGAATTTCTTTATTTGTGAAAGAGAATCTAAATGTAAATTTTCATATCTGTCACACACATGGTTTTTAAAATATTCCTGAAACTTGGTAAGAGTTGTACGGCAGCAACCCGAACCTGTCACTTGATGGCTTTGTAAAGTACCGCGTTATTTGCATACCGGTACCGTGAATAACTGTGCAAAATTTCAGAACTCTATCTTTAAAACTGTGGGCGTGTATAGCGAACAAACAAACAAACAAACAAATAAACAAACAAACAAACAAACAAACACACTTTCCCTTTTATAAGTATAGATTTATTTATTTCAATCTACTGGGTAGTCCCTTACAGATTTTGCTTATAAAATATTTAAAACTAAAATAAAATAAAGCTAGAAATAGAAAACAAAAATTGTAAATATTAAAATAAATTCCGGTATAAAATAACATTAATTCAAGAAAAGAAGTTAAAAAAAAAAGAAAAATTCAGACTTAAGTAATAAATAAATATTAATAGTAATAGCAATAGTAATTATAAAGGTATGCAGTACATTCAAATGATAATAGAGAATAATTTTAATAAATTTGTAGAATAAAATTATAATTAATTAAAATTAGAAGAATTATTGTAATGTTTCAAAAAATGTGATGATTTTTCTCCTAAAAACGAATCTACTGTAGTTGAAGTCAATTACTGAAAAACTGTTATTAGAGCTGAGAGTTTGCAATAGGTTCGGAAAAACCATAGTTCGTTCTATGATTTTGAAGATATAAAAATCTTTGGCTTCTGAAATCGCGCACTGGAGCGTAGATATTATAAAAGCGAAGAATAGATGATGGACATTTTATTCTGCCAGATAAAATATCATAGGAAAACATCACGGATGCAGCATTTCGCCTAGCCTCAAGAGTAGAAAGCTTAATAAGTTGACATTTAGCTAAATATCCAGTAATATACGGTTGCCAGTTGAATTTACGAAGGCAAAACCTAATCATATTCTTTTGAACAGACTCTCTTAATATGTGTATCATAATAAGGCATCCAGATCGGACAAGCATATTCGAGGTGAGGACGAACAAGTGCATTATATAAATTTTTGAATGTATAAGGATCAGAAAATTGCTGTGAATTACGCTTAATGAAACCTAACATGGAAAAAGCTTTAGAAATAATTCGATCTATGTGAGCATTAAAAGTTAATTTATTATCGAGAATGATACCCAAGTCTTTTGTTTCACGGACATGTTCAATAATAGAACCGTTGATATTATAATAAGATTCAATTAGAGTTTGCTTCCTGGAAAATGACATGTAACTGCACTTATTAATATTAATGGTAAGACCATTAATGTTACACCAAGAGTAGAATTTGTCGAGATCCTGCTGCAGGAGATGGCAATCTTCGTCCGACTTAATAACCGCAAAAAGTTTGGTATCGTCAGCAAATGATAAGATCAAAGACTTAATATCGTAGTGGATATCGTTCATAAACAATAAAAATAATAGTGGCCCCATATGAGTTCCTTGTGGAAAACCAGACGTAGCCTCGAAGTTATATGACGTGCAATTTTGTATTTTAACGCAGAGTTTACGACCAATCGAATAAGATTGAACCCATAGAAGGAAGGTACCATGAATACCAAGAGCCTGAAGTTTAGAGAGTAGTAAAGAGTGGTCTACTTTGTCAAAAGCTTTAGAAATATCCGTGAATATCGTATCTACTTGATAGCCTTTTTCAATTGCATTGAAAACTGTGTGAAGAAAAACTGCTAAGTTAGTGGATGTAGATCTTCCATCCATAAAGCCATGCTGATTTGGAGATATGTGTTCTTTAACCAAGAAATACATTTTATCTGTGACAATAGCTTCGAAAAGTTTAGGAATAGAAGATAATTTAGCGATATGTCTATAATTTTCAACGACAGTTTTAGACCCTGATTTGAAAATAGGAATAATGTTTGAGAATTTCCAGTCATCTAAGAAAATTCCTTCATTTAGTGATCTGTTAAAAATTAAGTAAAGAGGATAAGTCAAACTGTAAATGCAGTTCTTTAAAACTAAATTAGGGATAGCATCTGGACCAGAACTCAGATTAATATCTAAGGTATTAATTTTATTGAAAATATCACAATATGATAATTGCATGTGTCCTAAATCAACAAAAGATTGTAGGTGACTTTGCAAATTTATTCTTGATTGTGGTCTTATAAAAACTGATTCAAAATACTTAGCGAATAAATTGCAAGTTGAGACTGAATCTGTAGCTGTTTCATTTTTATAGGAAATGCCTTGAGGAAATCCACAGGATTTTCTTCGGATATTTATAAATTTCCAGAAGTTTTTGGAATTTGATTTTATATTAGACTCATAGGTAAGAATGAAATTATTATAAAGATATTTGCTCAAAAAATCAAATTCCTTGCGTAGTCTCTGAAATACAATTTTGTCTGCCAAAGAAAAGCTAATTATATACTTTGTGTGTGCTTTATTTCTCGCATTTTTCAAAATAAGAAGCCTTTTATTGTACCACGGTGGATGATGAGTTGAAGTGGGTTCTTTCAGAGGAATAGATGTAGTAAAACCGCCAAATAACAAATCTATAAATTTCTTATAACAACAATCAAGACTAATTTCAGCACTTAATACTGCATTCCAATTGATATTTAGCAAATAATCGTTTAAAAGAGAAAAATCACCATTTTTAAAATTAAATTGAGGAATGTCAATGATTTTTCCTGTTAAATCAGCAATCAATTTAAAATTTAATAGTAGTGCTGGGTGATACAAATCTTTTTTAACAAATGGAAGTTCACATTCACAAATAGAAGTTGATGTATCTTTTGATACAAACACTAGATCTAATAATCGATCTGAAACATTAAACAGATTATTGACTTGAACTAAGTCGTGGGAAAATAATGTATCTATTATAAAGGATTCATTTATATTAAGATTAAATGGAACTAAAAATTTATTTCTATTATCATTTGGATATTTCCACGATATGCTAGGTAAGTTAAAATCGCCCAAAACACAAAAATATTCTCATCATTATTGTGAGCTTCAAATATTGATTCAATGTTTTCAACATGCTTACTATAAATTTCAAATGAACTTCTTGGAGGAATATAACTTAATATAAAAAATATATTTTTCTTTGTGAAAACATTACTAGAATTATTAATATTTACTTTTATACACAATTGTTCTATATTACCATTATTATGAAAAAGCGGGATAGGATGACTAATAAATGATGATTTGACAGCTATTAGAATTCCACCACCAAGATGTTTGTTTGTAGCAATTAAAACTCTGTCGTTACGGAAAACACAGTAAGCAGACTTGTCAAATAATTCAGATGAATAGATGGAATCGTGTAGTGATGTTTCTGTACATGCTATCAAAGAAAATGAATTATCTGAAACAGCGCGATAAAACTCATGCGTTTTAGTGCGTAAGCCTCTTGTATTTTGATAATATGTTGAAAATATATTTCCTTCAGAAAAAGAATATAATGCTGTGTCAAAAGAGTGCAATGATGAAAGTGATGATGTTGATAATGAGGCTGATCTTTCAGAGGGATGTGGTGAAAAAAATAATGAATGTATTGAAGAAGAAACACATGAAGAATTAACGTTTAGAGCGTCAGATTGCGGTGCGTTAATTAATCCATCGAGTTCAGGTGAACTATGGGTGAGTTTTTTTGAAGTAGAAAATCTTTCACCTCTACACCAGCCGGCCAGAAGTTCACAAGTTTTAATTTTTTATGATACTCTGGTGGAACATTTATTTTGAAAGAAATGCTTCTTAACTTACTGATGTCTGCATTTCTTTTAATAAGTCTAAAGCATTTAATTAGAGATCGATCAATATTTAGCTTACGTGAAACGTATTGTTCGATAGCATCATGTGAAGTGTTTATTCCAAATCTCGATATGTATCCATTTCTGTCGTTGAACGACAAAAAGTTCGGGATCACTAATAACTGAAGACAAGAGTTCTGTTTGCTTGTTAGCCTCAGTAACCGTATTAGTATTCAATGATGGTAATATAACTGTTGATTTAATTGGGTTATGTTTAATAATCATTTTATCTTTAATTGAAGCATCTTGCTTGAAACTAGGAATTACTCTAGGGTTTAAAATTGGTAAACTATCCGGTAATTCCGACAAATCTAATTTAGCAGAAGAAACTTTCAATACTTCACTCTTTATTGATTGTATTTGTTCGACCAAGTGATCAAGTTTCTTTAATAAATTACTAACTGATATAGTACAGCAATCATCGCATCTCCAAAAAAGATTACAATTACCTTTATTAATTAATTTTAATGTACCATCGGTAATGTTAGAACATTTAATGCAGTAAATTTTTTCGCAAATAGAACCGAATTTAACAAATAGTTCATTTACTATTAGAACCTTACATTTACTACAATTTACAGCCATTATAGTGTTCAGAATTTGAAAAATAAAAAAATTAAAATTAGAAAGAACAAAAAAAAAAAAAATTTATACAATTATTCCTGTTTTTATATCGTTTTGTTTATTTTTTTTTGTAGTGAGAATGTTAATATTTAAAAATGTTTATTATTAGGATTTTATTTAAATAAGCCAAAAATGTTAAAAAGTATTCAAAAATGTTATACTTAATTGTAATTTTATTTATAGAAAAACAAAAATGTTGAAAATGTCTATACGTGGTTAAAATTTTTAAAAGTTGCTATATTTTTTAAATGTTATTTGATTAAATAAATCAAAAATGTAAAATGTAAAAAATGTTATTAATGTTATGAATTCAAAAATGTTAATATTTCTTTTTTGAATATTTATCACATCAGAGTTCAATGAACTATATTTTTAAATTTGAGATTCACAAAAAAAAAAAAAAATGTTATAATTGTAATTTTATTTATAGAAAACAAAAATGTTGAAAATCACTATAAGTGGTTAAAAAGCTTTATTTTAAAATGTTATTATTAAGATTTTATTAAAAAAAAAAAAAAACCAAAAATGTTAAAATTCAATTAAAAATGTTATTATTATTGTTTTATTTAAAAAAAAAAAAAACAAAAATGTTTGTAATCGTGTACGTTCACTTCCATGCATCTTAATGTACTGCCTTATACACCAACTTATACATATATAATTTATTGTTGCTTACGCCATCACTTTTATATTGTATTGGGCGAGCTAGCAACATTTTATACATGTTGCATAAACATGCAACTAATATAAACCCTACAGCTCGTCCATCCTGACTCAAATTTTTATTTTATTCTTTCTTTCTTTTAACATAAATTTTCAAAATACATAAGCATATTCTTTCTTTAAACTTTCTTGGTAACTTACATTTTTTGTTACGTACATACATATCTTTCTTTAAACATTCTTCGTAACTTAAATTGTAAAATTATATAAACAAACATATTTCTTTAAACATTCTTCGTAACTTACATTTTTGTTTGAGTAGAAATCCAAGATCGAATACGGGAGGCATCAAAAATACCTTCAAAAGGTTTTTGAGTAAGTTGAAACCCCTCTACATCCTTTAGGAGATAACGTTCATTGCCGATCACTTTATCAACTTGATAAGGGCCACGATATTTTGGTATCAGTTTTTTATTTACACCTACGGTAGTATCGACATTGGAAATCATAACTAAGTCGCCCACTGCGTATACTTTCGCTTCTTTTCTTTTTTTATTAAAATGTCCTTCATTATATTTCTGACTCTTTTCATTATTTACTACAGCATCATTACGAATTTGTTCAAGTGATTCAACTGAACTATCTAATACAAAATTTTCAAGATATTCCCTTAAATTGTCATCAATTCTACCTTTCTGGTTAACTCCAAATAATAGTCTAGAAGGTGTATCTTTCGTACTCTTAGAACAACTATTATTTAAAGCAAATTCAACTTGGTCTAGAGCATTATGCCAAAAAATTTTTCGTTCATGATTAATTAATTTAGAGATCATAGGACCCATAGTACGGTTTACACGCTCTACTTGGCCATTCGCTTTCGGACAACCGCTGGCTACTAGGATATGCTGAATATTATTTTCCTTCATAAATTCTTTAAACTGTAAAGAAGTGAAACAAGTGCCACGATCGCTAATAATTCTTGAGGGTCTACTATAATGCCTAAAATATAACTCAAGTGGTTTAATAGTATCATTACTACTTTGAGAATTACAGGCATATAACTTTGTAAATTTGGTGAAAGCGTCAATAACTACTAAGATATACTTCTTTTTATTTTGGATCATTTCTAACGGTCCGTAATAATCGATATGGATGGTTTCAAATGGAACAGCTCCTTTTGGAATTGAGTGCAAAAAGCCTTCCTGCTTTCCTGACTTAGTATTGTACGTAATACATTTTAGACAATTTTGAATGTATTCTTTCACAGTTTCTTTTAGATTTGGAAACCAATACGTATATTTAATGTATTCACAAGTTTTTTCAATACCTAAATGTCCTAAGGCCTCATGAGCACTTCTAATAACTTGGAATTGCATGTTTTTAGGTACGTAAAATCGAACTTTATCTTTTTCAATCTTACGATAAATTAATCCGTCTCTCATTTCAAATAATTTACTTTCAGTACTTTCTAATTCGGTGCGCAGAACTTCGAGTTCAGGATCTCGACTTTGGCATATACCTAATGTCCTTTCAAATGAATCTTCCTCAACAACTAATATAGCTAAAGACCTACTTAGAGCGTCTACGTGCTGCATACGCTTTCCTTCGCGATGTTCAATATCATAATCGAAATTTTGCATTTCGAGCGCCCATCTACTTATTCGAGGATTAATAATTTGTTTGTTTAGAGTTAATGTTAGGGCATTGCAGTCAGTAATTATTTTAAATTTTCGCCCTAATAAGTATGTACGGAAACGACGTAAAGCATATATGATAGCTAATGTCTCAAGTTCGTAAGAATGATACCTGCTTTCAATATCAGTCGTACGTTTGGAAAAGTAGAACACAGGGTGCAACTTTCCATCATCTTTCTTTTGTAATAAAATTGCTCCGTATCCGACAGAGCTCCCATCACAGTGTAGCTCAGTCTCATGCAATGGCGAAAATATTGATAACACCGGTCTTTCTAGCAATTTCAACTTTAGCTCCTCAAAAGCTTTTTGTTCATTTGAACCAAAATTAAACGTTTTCGACTTGCTTTTTAGTAAATCCTGTAAAGGTTTTGCAATTCGACTGAAATTTAATATGAATTTTCGAAAATAGGAACTCATTCCAATAAATCTCTGAACTTCTTTTATTGTTTTAGGAATAGGAAATTGTAAAATTGCTTCAACATTACTTTCATTTGGTCGTATTCCTTCCTTACTCAACGTATATCCCAAATAATTTATTTTTGAAAATAAAAATTTGCATTTAGCAATATTTAATTCAAGACAATTATCAGATAAGATACTAAATATCTGTTTTAGAATCATTACATGTTCGTCTACAGTTTCGGTAGCTATAAGCAAATCGTCTATATAAATAGTCACTACTTGCTGTTTTATTAATTCACTAAAAATTCTTTCAACGTACCGTTGAAACACGGAAGGGGCATTTCTTAGCCCGAATGGCATTCTTTTCCATTCGAACTGTCCTAAAGGTGTTATGAAACTAGTAAATTTAATAGAATTTTCCTCCATGTGGACGTGGTGAAATCCACTTTTCATATCCAGTATTGTAAAATATTTTTTGTTCGCAAATCTATCTATTAGATCTTCAATTACTGGCAAGGGGTAATTGAAAAATTGAAAAATCGAAAATCAATGCATAATCGATAGTCGTCGACATTTTTCTTTCTTATTAGTACAATAGGAGAACAAAAAGGGGAAGAGCTTTCCCGAATAATACCTTATCATTTCATTAAATTCTCTAATTTTTCCGCTAAAATATTTCTTTCATGAAACGATAAACGACGCGGTTTAGAAGTAAAGAATTCTTCTTTTATTAAATTAATTTTCATTTCGCATTTGATCTTAGGTTTCTTAGTATTCTTACACTCATTCTTATAATTTAAAAATAATTTTTCAATTGTATTTTTTTCTTGAAGAGAAATTTCTTTACTAAAATTTAACTCAAAATTTTCAACATTATTATTAGCAATATTTATATTCATTAATTCATGTATACAAGTTACTTCATTATTATCTTTAAATTCAAAATCTTTTATGTTATTGTCAATAATAAATTTATTTTCTTTTGATTCAAATATTAACTTAAATCCTACTTTATTCAAAAAATCCCTACCTATAATAACATCGGCTTCCATTGTTTCAT
Source organism: Argyra leucocephala (assembly GCA_963942445.1). Taxonomy (NCBI): domain Eukaryota; kingdom Metazoa; phylum Arthropoda; class Insecta; order Diptera; family Dolichopodidae; genus Argyra; species Argyra leucocephala. The sequence goes on along the minus strand of OZ012681.1, from coordinate 72,673,477 downwards.
TTGGAACAACCAACAACTTAATTAATTCTAATTTTCCACAAATGTTTAAATAATTATTATATGAACCTAATATTTTTAATTTGGAATTATTAATTCCATAGTAAAATTTTAAAACTTCTTCTAATTCAAATTCATTAATAAATTTATTTTTTATAATTGATATTGGACTACCTAACCTTTGATATTACCTAACTTTTGATCTTTCACATACAGCCCTACTGATGTTGTGTATTCGGCATTTTGAATTTCATATATATTATTTGTTGTACTTGTTGTTGTACTTATCTTCAAAGGACAATTTTTTATTTGGTGATTTGATTGTCCACATCTATAACACGAACCTTTTTCCCTTTTTGATTCACTACAACTGGTTGCAACATGGCCTTTTTTACCACAATTGTAACAGCTGATGTCATTCCTTTTGTTGAAGTTCAATGGTGTTGATGGTGGTACATATTTTTTATTTAAAAAGTTTTGCTGATTGTGATTTTGATAAGTTCCACTAACATCTTTCATTGTTAATTTGGAACAGACTTGTAAGAGTTGCTGCGGTGACTCAAAATTTTGCATTCTTGCTTGATTTCTTAAATTAAAATTTATGATACCATCAATTATTATATCTACTATCTCATCTCCTGGAACATTCAAACGATTAATTAAACAGACTTTATCTTGATAATAAGACGAAAAAGTTTCTCCAGCTTTCCATATTCTGCTTTCCATTTCCTTCCGAAGTATTAATTTGTTGGGCCTACTATCAAATACAAGCTTAAGTTCGGCCATAAGTTCTTCAAAAGTAAAATTAATATGACTTGCTTTTGAATGAAACCACTTTATTGCTCCTCCTTTCAATTTCGAAACAATAATTAATTTTATTTCTTCATCTTTTAAATTTTGATAAATTTTTTTAACATTATACACTTGACTGTACCACACCATAAAATTTTCATCTCCTTTAAAATCAGAAAGAAGTTCACTAATTTCTTTCAGGTTATAACTCGAATGTTCTTTCTTAACGGACTTTTGCTTACTTTCGAATTCGTTTAATGTTTTCTCTTTCTTCATTAGTTCTAACTCTTTCTTTAATAATTCAATTTCTTTTAACTGCAGGTTTCTTTCTACGGCGGCTGATTCTACGGCTTGCGACTGGCTTACTATTGGCGTGCTTGTTTCAACATGTTTTTTGTTTAAACTTCCATTTACAAGAATTTCATAACTTTCTTCTTCCGAACCTGACAAATTCTTCTGTTGATCAACCTCCTTCAACCGTTTATAAAGCTCTTTACGCGTACCAACACAACTGATGCCTTTTTCCACACATAACTCCATCAACTCTTGCTTTTTATAACTTTTAATGGCGGACATTTTTTATTTTAATAATTTTTTGGATTTGTATCCCACTTCTGATTTTGTAATCGTGTACGTTCACTTCCATGCATCTTAATGTACTGCCTTATACACCAACTTATACATATATAATTTATTGTTGCTTACGCCATCACTTTTATATTGTATTGGGCGAGCTAGCAACATTTTATACATGTTGCATAAACATGCAACTAATATAAACCCTACATGTTAAATATAACTATGTGGTGAAAAACTTTATTTAAAAATTTTATTACTAAATGTTATTTGATATTTGATTAAATAAATCAAGAATTTTAGATGGCTAGCTTCTCCAATAGGCCTATTACCATTATGTATATTTTTCATTAGATATTTTTAAAAATGTTAATGGATGTTTACATCATTTTAAATTTAAAGGAAGTTAATTTCTATTCTTAAAATTTAATCAAAACACAACAACATTTCAGGATTACTATATAATATTTTTTGTTAGTTTAAAATATGGGTTTTCTTGTTTGTAATAAATTTTTACTTAGTTGGTGGTCCGTTTTCTGCGATAAGATAAATCTACCAAAAAAAAAATATATTATAATTAGAAAATATATAAATAATTATTTCGTTATAACAAACAAGGTACAAATATACAACAACATATTATGATAATACGGTTTACGATAAAATGTGTAATGTAACATTGATCAGGGTTAGATTATAAACAAGAAATATTGTTTATTAAAATTATAATATGATAAGAAAGCTTTTTTGACAAAATTTAAATATGTATAAATAGTTGAATTTTATTTGGTATGTTTATTATAATATTTATTTTTCAGTAGAGTGGTTCCATTTAGTAGTTAAAAGTTTAGTTGATAATTTTACTAAAAGTATTAATAAACGTTTGTTAACTTTTATATTAAAAAATAAAAAAAAATCTATTGCTCAAGAGGAAATTACTTACAAATTTTGATTGTGAAATAACTATAAACATATAACATAGTATTGTGTCAGCATTGTATTATTATTCTGACTCTCAGATGAGACTCCTCTAGTAAGTTGAGACTTCTCTGGCTTTTTGGAAGACCCATTCAGATGAGTTAAACATAATAATACTAATTATATACATATGCTCAAGAGGAAATTACTTATGTTTTTAATACTAAACCCACTCAAAGGAATTTTACAGTTAGTTGCTAACATTATTTAATTTATTTAATTTATTTTATCTATATTTATTTACATCTAAATAAGTTTTTATTTATTCTAATCGCTGCCTCTTATACCCGTATGGGAGGGAACTATGATCGGGAAGAAAATTCCGCTTCTCAGATCTAGGTCTATATTTTTTAATTTTGGGGGTTGTAATAACCCTATGATCCCTAGTTCGTCGAATGTTACGCGAGAGGATTTGTATAGCCTCAAAGTTTTCTTCATTCAATATAGCATCATTAATCGTTGCAAAATTGATTTGTTGAGACACCTCAAAATTAAGGCAAATTCCTTTTACCTTGCAGGAAACTCTTTTGATGTCATCTTTAGCACAAAAGACTTCATAGGCATAGTTTTTAGGGCCACCACTTACGAACTGTGTAATGTAACTACCCTTACCGTAACCTTCTAATTCATCTGTCATATCTCCGATAAAATCACCAAACGGTGGACCATATTCACCTTCACGGCTAATATATATGACCGAATCTGTGTCATAATAAAGTACACGTTCACCAAGTTTCTCCAAATAGCTATATAGTTTAAGTCGTGCCTGTGTTGTAGTATATGCAGCAATACAAACATTCACTGTCGAAAGTGAATCACATGCTTCCTCCTTATACTGCCAGCTAACCACTAATGTTTTTTCATTAGTAGGGATAATGTGACATACATCTACAGCATGGTTAGTTAACATACTATACAATTCTGATGGTTCATTTATGATACTTGTCCGTTGTTGGTTCTCCCTTTGTCCAAATTTACCCCAGAAAGCTTAACATTAATTTTGATAAAGATCTTAATCCAGCGTTTGAACAAATTTCATCAAACTCCAGTTGAATATCTTCTATATTCAGAAAATCCTCGATATATTTTTGTTTTTCTTCTAGTGTGGTGCATTTACCAGGCCATCCGTAATAACCCATGATACCGGTTCAATTAAAAGTATCAACTGATCCGATACCAGTTCAGTTAACGATATCAATTGATTCAGTTCGATTCAGTACGGTTCAGTTCGGTTCAGATCATCTGAACAGATAATAGAGGCATATGTTTCTATATACATTTTGAGGCACTGTATTAACAACAACAAATGATAAATAAAACAGATAATTTTATTTTTAATTTATTTTATTTACGTACTTTAAATAAATTTTTAGTTTTACACTTTATATTATTCCTTATTTCCTTCAAGTAGGATGGAGCTATTTGAAAATATCTGGTAACATCCCCTTGTTAACACAACATATTGAAACTCTGTGATCATAAACATATCTTCAAAACATCTGCCCTGTGATGGGGCCTCCTCTTCTATATATTTAAAATCCTCTTTTTGTATGATTTCATCATAGACCTTATTTGCATGATGAATGACAATATCCTGAGATGTATCGTAAACAGTATTGTCAAGCCAAAAATGTAGAGAAGGTGGTAATTTTTTATATATGTATTTACCCATACAAAGCCTCACACTATGATATTTCAACAACTCAAAACAGATAAGAGCAGCTGGAAGACAAACAGCATACATATTCTTATCAATAAACTACTCTGCTACTATTTTACAGACTATTTTTATTAGACAATGTCTGTATTTTAATTCCTTTTGCGGATTACTCATTTTAACGATAGCACGTCTTAATTGTTTGACAGCTAGACACAGAATAAAGAGTAGTCTCTTATATGGTAATATAGTTATTGTAAAACTCCATTTGGATGACATCATCATTGAAAATAGATTTTAATACAAAGCCCTTTTTCTTATCTACAATTATCGCTATAGTCCATTTAGCGTGATCCAGGGTGTACCAACAAGGAGGCGGAATATTTTACACCCCATACACAACTGATCCGATACCAGTTCAGTTAAAGGTATCAACTGATCCGATACCAGTTCAGTTAACGATATCAATTGATTCAGTTCGATTCAGTACGGTTTAAGATATTTGAGTTTAAGATATTTGGAAGTTGAAAAAAGTTTATCAAATTGTTTGTTAATGGCAACATACACCAAGTTGTTGTTTTCTTTTTATCAATATTATTACTTTTGATAGCATTGTCTATCGTAAATTCTTGTGGTTCAAAATAAATATTTTCATTTTTTAAAACTTGCTTTAGCTTGTATTCCGATGTTATACTATTAAAAGTGTTTTTGAAATCAGTTATAGATTCTTTTACATCCGAAGCATTAAAACATTTTTCGCGATATCTGACAGATTTTCATTAAAATAGTCTAAAAGAACTTCAAATATATCATCTCTAAAAGCACATAATATTTCGTTAGCTGCTTTTCGACTAATATTAACTTTTCCATACAATTTTAAAGCAAATTTATTTATATTAGTTATAATTTTTGTTTTATTGTTCAAAGAACTAACTTCGGATGAGGAGATAGTTAAATTAGATTTTATATTAAACGTATTTTCTTGTGCGTCATTTATTTCAATAATATTTTAATTGTTAAAGATACCCGTTTACTTACATTCATTTTCGTGTATTTTTTTTAGGTGCCGTTTAAATGAATAAATTGATTGAAAGCATTGTGAACAAAAAGAACATTTAAATTCCAATGAACCTTTATGGAAAAAGTTTAAATAACATATATATTAATATCAGAAAATTTATTTTTACATACAAAACAATCAATCATTTTTTTTTACGGAAATTACAGAAGTACAAAAATTTATAATAATTTTTAAATTTGTTTAATTACTATTATTTAAGTCACTTATTAAGCTAATTAATGAATTACTTTTTTTTCCAGAAATTGTAAAATTAAAAAAATAAAATTCTATAAAATGCCAAACCTGCAAACACTCTTGGGCGTATTCTATGTTCAAAATTTGATGCACTTGAAAACATCCAGATAAGGCCTCCAGAAAGCTTTCAAATTCGTAAAATATTTTATTAAAGTACACAAAGATAGATTCTACAACAACTACAACAAATGGCTGAATAGTCCACCTTCTCTGCATATGCCTCTTTACGTCTTAATTTTGAGTGGTATTTATTTATGTTTGATGTAAAATTTTTTAGGTTCGAAATTACATTCACAAAAACAGCTAGACCGTTTTGTGCGTCAATAATCGTTGGCTTCAACACAGTCTTTTTATCTTTGACTATTGTCGGCACCAGGACAGAATTTAATAAAATTATAATAATATAGTTATTGGAATCACTGCATTCTTCAGAAATGTTGTTCAGCTTACTCAATAGCTCTTTACTACGGTTATCTTTTATCAGAGTTTTATAAATTTTTATTATATTATTTTTAAAGTTTTCCCATTTCGTTAGTATAGTAGTATTTTTTGTTGGAAATTTTCGCCCAAAATCCAATTTAATCTGCAAGAAATTTTTTTAAACAAAATGATTTTTCTTTGATTTAAAAACAAATTACTAATTGGGAACCAATATTCTGTTTTAAAATTGGCCATTCCAAAAATAAATCAACATTTTTTTCTGAATGCTTTTGTCTCAATAAGTAGCTGTTTTTCCACTTTTCAATTACGGTTTCTGCGGGTGACTTATTTTGTTTCAACCATTCAAACTCTTCTTTTTCTTCAATAGTTAAATCTTCTAAAAGTTAATACATTTTTAATTCCGAAATCAATATCAAAATGGCATATATATATAATGTATATGCACCTACCTTCGTTTTCAGATTTAGTTTCTTCAACAATTTCTTCAGAAAGCTTCCGTTTTAAATTATACAGACTTTTAACTAAGCCAGTTGATTGATACTTTTTGTTTAAATTATAAAATTTTTTAATTAAAATACCTCTGGTTTTGCTGTCGCCAATATATAAATCCTAAAATAAATTGCGATTTTAAAAAAAAACGTTTTTTACTCCAAAGATAAACCTTATTTTCTCCTTTAAATATATTAATTATTTGAGTTACAATGTTTTTGTAACCAACCTGCGTCGGAAAATAGTCATTGTTTAAGCAATATTCACAAATAATTTGAATAAGCTGTTTACAATCATTACCTACTGGTTAAGTTATTTTTATTTAAAATTTCTCTGCCAAGGATTCTTTCAAGATCGATTCAAGATTCTAAAATATTTCATTAAAAAATAAACTTTGTAATTAATAACTTTTTCCAATTTGTAATTAAGTATAATAACATAATTTCAAAGTACCACTTCAATATTATTACAGTCAGGTTGATTTAAGGATTCAGCTTTTTTCAAATCCTTTGATAAAGCAGAACCCGCTGAAGAATTGGTTAACCAGCTTGTGACATCTTTAGATGAATTTAGTGATAAAGTATCGGCTAATGGAGTTAAATAACCCTAAATGTAACGCATGTATTAAATATTCAGTAAAGTTGAAAACCAAATTTGGATAATCGTTAAATAATAATCGTTTTTTCTTATATTAAAATATATTTTAGTTAAAATCACTTACCTGCGCGGACCTCCACTGCAATATTTTTTTGCGAAATTTACAACGCAGACCTAATTTTTGTATTGGTATTAGTTCATTTATGTCTTCTAGAGTGTGGTATTTTAATGCCTCCAACCTATTGTATTATGAAAATATATATACATATAAATATTACTATATGTATTATACTTACTTTTAACTTTTAATATTTGAGCTTCCAATTTATATAATTTTTAGTTGTAATTTAAATAGAAAAGGAAGGGAATAGTATCTTACTACACTGAAGTTAAAAAGTTTAATACGGAAAATGAGATTTTTTGTTTTTTATGTTACTTTATCAGTTTTTTATAATAATTTTAAAATATCTTACAAAAGCAAAAATATGAATCTTATTCATTATTATCTTTAAAAATTATATTGTGGAAGAAAGCATATTAATATTCACTGCACTTTGTAAATTTTAAATATTGTACCTACCAATTAAATTTTGAACAAATTCTTCATCGAACCCCCATTCACGAATTAAATTTTCCAATGTTCCAATTATACTTATAACGTATACAATGTTTGAAGAAGTTTTTTCAGTCATACCATTGATTAATAATACTATAAAGATAGACATTTTCATACAACAGAAAATGTTCAGCTCAATTTTTCCAAGTTTTCTTGATTATATATATTTTCTGGGATATAATCAATGTGTTGGTGCATTTTCTATATTCAATTTGAATTTTTAAATTTTTGAGCGTTTTATACGACTTTATTCTCTAAATAATTTGTATGTGTTTAGTTTCTCTATACTGTTCTTGAATATTATTGTTTTTAACTTTTTGTTATTTGAATTTGTATAGGTAATTTGAATTTTTTTTTAATTGATAGGTACAAAAATTTCAAATTGGATAGCATTTTTATCGAGTAGTCTTTTAAGAATATTTTTTTTTTATTTTTCTCTCAATATACATTGTAATACAAGGATTTTTATAATTGTTGATATTGTGCATGTATATTATTTGTAATAATAAATTATAAAATTATAATATAATTTTATAATGTTTAGGAAACGAAAATATTTTTCTTGTTTTAATTGAATAATTTTCAAAAATAAAACAATTTCAATTCAAATAATAGTGAACATTCATCCACGTAATGATTTCTAATATATATTCATACATACATATACATATATGTATAAATTTACAAATAGAATCAAATTTTTATTTTTAAAAGAAGTTTTTAAATACGGTTTTCTATATGTTGTTGATTGCGTTGTGTTTTTATTATTCTCCAACAAGCATGCAAGCATTATTATCAATGCAATTAAAATCAGTTTTTAGGTATATAGGTATATACTTTTTTTTCTTTTATTTGGCATCAATTATTTCATCTCTCATAATTCATTATGAATATTTAAATTTAGTTTTCAAATCTTGTGTGTAAATAATAAATATGTATGTATGTTTGTTTATTATTGTTTCATTGATTAGAAAATAAGTAAATTCTTTGAACTTGACTGAAAAATAAACATAAAAATTTTGTTTCAAATTCAAATGACATGAGTTTTATTGTTTAACAACTGATAATTAAATTTTAACAAACTAAAATTAGAATTACAATAATATTTGATAATCTTATAGAACTAATTTTTGATAAACGTATAACTAAATTAACACTAACATTTCAAAGCTGTATAAGTAACAACTAATATAGTTAGTAAACTTAATTATTTTTGATAAGATTTGTTTTTAGTGATATATTTAATTTATAAAATAAAAGTCGATTTTCCTTTCACTGATTATTTATTTTTATTTTGCAAATATCGATATTTCGGAATCAACTTATTTCCTTCACCAGTGCTTGTGACTGATCTCGACTACTAATCTCTCGATTAGTCACAAGCACTGATGAAGGAAGTAAGTTGCTTCCGAAATTTCGATATTTACAAAAGAAAAATAAAGGATTAGTGAAATGAAACTCAACTTTTATTGCATAAATTAGTAAACCTATAACTAAACTTGCCTACTTTAGAATAATTTGCTATCTTTACAACAATTTTCAATAACTTAAAATAGGAACCCTATTTCTTTATAATAATAATAACTTTTGCACATTTTTATTGCTTTTTTTGTAATGCATTTCTTTAACATTGTTTTTTTGTTTTCTAGGAAATGATTTCTCCATCTTTTCAATTTTTTTTTTACAACTAAATTTAATTAGCACAATAATAAATTGATTTAAAGCTTTTAGCAAATGATCTTCATATTCTTCTTTAAATTTGTTTACAAAATCTTCAGAACTTTCAGAGCATAATTTCAAAATAGTTTTTTTTAAATTCAAAACATGAATTTTAATAAACATTTTAAACCACTTAAAAGATTCTACAAAATATTCATCTGTTGGAGCTAATAAACTTCCAAAGTCGTTTGCATATATATTATAATTTTTGGCAATTATTAAGTTTTCACTATATGATGACTTTATCTGTTCATTTTTTAAAAATAGTGATGTACATGTATGGCAATTTGACACTTTTTTTGTGCAAAATCCAGAAAAATATCATTGCTAATTCTTCAAAATTACTAACTGATTTATTTAATTGGACTGTATCTGAAGTTGAAGCTAAAACGTTTTCCTTCTCCATTTCTCCAGGACAATTTTCAATAATAAAATCTTCATCAATTTGTGGTTCGTCATTTTCAACATTTTCATCATTTACATCAGCTAAAACATTGACATCAATGTCCAAATAATTGTCGTGGTCTGTTTCACAATTTGATGATGTATTTTCATTATAAATAAATTTGACACTGGCCATCTTAGCAAAAATATTCCCAATTTGTTGTGCAGATGGATTTCTGCAATAACCACCAGAAGATCTTATATGAGAAAACATATTTTCTAACGGATCTTGATTCAATCTGCGCGTCATCAAGAAATTAATATTTTTGCTATCAATTTGATCTTTCGATAAAGATAATACAGCAGTTATTGTTTGAACCATTCCATCAATGCAAAAAAATTTTTTGGTACTTTTAATTTTTAATTTTTTAAGATATTCCAGCATTTCCTCTAAGAATAAAAACGGAGAATTCTTTATTTTTAATGGTTGTTTGTATGGATTTTTTGTGTTAAAATTTGACGAATTTAAGGAATCAATTAAATAGTTAACTCTTAAAACAAAATCAGCAGTTGGATCTACTTTATTACTTAATAAATTGAAAAAATTTGAATCAGTGTTATTTATTGCTTTTATGGCTGCATATGTACTATGACTAAATAATTGAAAAGCTAATTTTACTGACATTTTTTCAAACGTGTTAGGATTAATATGAGTGTTGCGAACTTTAGGTAAAATTTTTGATGAGCATTTTTCATCTTCGGCAATAATTTTCTTAATAATATCACAGCTAATAATATCATAATTCCAGTTTTCAAAATCGCTTTTTATAAAAGAATTTCTGATAGATTTTATAAGATGTGGCATATCAAACAAAGCATAAATTTTATTTCCATTCCAATCATAAAAAAAAGGTTCTACCTTATTTACACCAAGTAATTCATAAGTATGTCGATTTGTACTGCATTGATCACAAACAGTCGCAACAATTTTGAAACCAATTTGTGTTAGCTCTTTAAAATATTTTAGTAGTAATGGTTTTAAAGTTTCTCCTTTCAAATTATTTTTGGATAAATTGTAACCTAATGCGTACTTATAATTTTCATATAAACCTCGAATCATAAAGAAATGGGCTTCTGTTGCAAGTTTTTGTTTTCTATCTCCATCTAAATCTTCCACACCATCTAAACAATCTCTTTTTATATTGTAAGATGGGTCTTTTCTAATAGACATTTCATCGAATAGCAAAACAATAATTTTTGAACTTTCACTCATATAACTTAATTTAATTCTTAAATGATTAATAATTTCAATATTTAATCCTGGTTCAATAAATTTTAGTTTAGTCCATGATTTTATTGATGATTTACTTGGCAAAGTAATGTTCAAGGTATTTCTCATAAATCCATAAGTTGCTGGTGACTTATAAAAAATATTTTGCGCAAGGTTTTTTTCTGTTTCATTAAATCTATTTTTCTTCTTCAATATTACTTTTGCAAGTGTTTTACTATTTTTAGTTACATGTTTTAGATTCTGAATATAATTATTTAAAGTAAATTTTTTTTTTATTAATTTTTTTTTTTGATTCTTGACTTTAAAATTTTTTAATTTAAGCTTTTTGATGGTTTCTTTCAATTTTACATTAGTTTTATCTCTTTCATTTAGGATTTTTCTATACTTTTCTAGCGTTTTGAGCCTATTTACACACTCTTCACATGATTCATTTCTGTTATAAAAATGCATGCAGTTGCACGAAAAAGATTTATCAATTAATAGAAGTTCAATTGAATTTTGAACTTCAGTTTCTTTATCATTTATAACTGAAAGTACAGAATTGTTAGAATTTACTTTGCAAAATTTATTACCACTAATATTCAAGCTAATACCTTCAATATGGACTTCTGATGCTTCAGAAACAATTTTTTTCTGTTTATTATTTATATTTAAAACCTCTTTGTCAATTTTAAAATTATAAATATCCATAGAATTTTTATTGGGTTGATTTAAACCCATTTTATATTTATTTGAATTCAAAGAAGGAACAGCTGTTCTCTTTAATGTTACTGTGCTATGATCTTCCGGAAGGAAATGAAGATCGCATACATGATACCTTAGCAAAAAAGAATAAGTGGAGTTAATATAATATAAGCTAGGATTCGCTGTTGCTGAAAAGGGTGACTTATGTGATAGCTCTACGTCAACCAGGTAGGGGAAATAAGAATTCTCCATTTCCATTTCAGTGCTCTTGTGGAATATGCGTGTAGCATCTTCCCCAAGTTGAGGAGTAAACATCCGGAACAATAGCTCTTCAACTTTTTCAAATCCAATTACTTTATTTAAATGCTGATAACTCAGTAATGCAGCACAATCCCAGAACCTAGATCCGATGGTTTCAATCTTCACATTGGCGTTTTCATTTATCAAGAATTTTGTGGAAAACATCAATATATGCCATCATCTTATTGTATGTGGAGTTGTTGGTCCAGGACTGGTAAGTGTTGTATATGATGTCTAAATTTGGAGTAAACGGAATGGTTCTAGTTGTTGATTCAATCTGTAATTTGATTTTGTGTTGTAAGAGTTTTCTATAGTCAGGGTTTGCTGTTCTTATTAGTCTGTAAATCCTAAGTATATATAGACAATAGAATCTATCATTCTCCGGTCTATAGGCGACAGTTGTTGAACTAAATGGTGCCTCCCCTTTCTCCACTATAGTAAAGGGGCTGTAAGGATTGCAAAGACCATTTCTTTGACAAATGGTAGTCCCAAATGATTCCCATTCTTTATTTTTTTTATTTTTATTTTATTTATTTATTAGTAAAAACTATATATATAAAACATAATTCAAAATTCACAAACAAATTTAAGCTTTCAAAATTAAATTTTACTTTTTTAAATTAAGTTATTTTTAATTAATTCATATGGTAAGAGGTTAAAAAGTGCTGATCCTCTATATAGTAGGTTGTTTTGCGTGCTAGCTCTTCTATACAAAGGCAATCTAAAATTTTCTGCATTTCTAACATTGTAAGTGTGACTATCTGATATGTATGCTAAATTTCTCCTCAGATATTCCGGATATATTTCATATTTGGTTTTAAACATGAAAATTAATGTATTAAACTTCAACCTTTCTTTTACACTTATCGAATTTGTAAACCGATTGGGTATATAGCATCCTCACCCGGAGATTTATATGGAGAAAAGGAGCTGACCGCCCAGCGTATTGCTCCTGCTGTAAAGATTTTTTCCGTTTGTTTGTAGGCTCTTTGTGGAATCATGTAGGACCTAGCATCCTGTATTCCATAATGTTCGTGACCTGGTTCAATAATAATAGATTGTGGGAAGTGTGCCTGAAGTAGGTACTTCAGAGTTTCCTTACCCGATACCGTGAGGTCACCATTTGGCTTCCTTATAGAACCTAATGGGTTCTTGTGGCCCAGAGATAGAGCTTTTTGGAGCCGGCATGCTGCAGGCAGTTTGTCCACCTTGCAACATAGCTCTTTCCAGCTTGCTCGCTTCCTCTTTCTTATTTTGTTATATTCAGTGGAGCCCTTCGATAGGATGACCAATCTCTAGTCGATTTGGCCCTGTTGAACAGTTTTCTTACTGTTCTCCTCCTGGTCTCTAAATCATGGTTCTACCAGGGAACATCTCTTTTGCCTCTGATCTTGACTAGAGGTGAACTTATATTATAGGCATTAATTATTGCCTCAGTTGTTTCTGTGGCAGCACTCTCTAGATCCGTGATATCGAATATATTGAGTTGTGCACTTGATAGGTTGTCTGTTAGGTTACTCAAGAACTCAGACCACCTTGTGTTTTTAGGGATTCTTTTTTGGATCTCAACACTTTCTGATTTTCCCATATGAAACCGTATATATCTGTGGTCTGATAATGACGGAATCGTTGAGACGTGCCAGTTGGATATACTCCTGCTGGTGTCTACATCAGAAAGTGTAATGTCTAGGACCTCTTCCCTGATTGACGTGACGAACGTTGGCTCGTCACCTACATTATTAGTGTTGATATTATTTGTTTGGCAGAACTCGAGCAGGCGATCTCCTCTCTCGTTAATGTCTGTGCTGCCCCACACAACATGATGCGCGTTGGCATCGCAACCTATTAAGAATTTCATGTTCACTTTTTTGCATTCATGAACGAATTCTTGTAGGAGTTTTGGGGATAGTTCCCTTTCATCACCCGGAAAATATGCCGAAGCAACATTGACTAAGGTTTTGCCACCGAGTGGTAGCTTGATGGTGATAGAGACAGCTGTTAGGTCTCTGCCGATAAATTGATTCAGTAGGAAAATATTAAGTCCAGAGCGGCAGAGAATCGCCGTTCTGTGTCCTTCTTCTCCCGGGTCATATATTAGTTGTCCGGTTGTGAATAACCCTAATACTTTGTGATTATGAGCCCAAGGCTCTTGGATGAAGGCAATGTCCCAGCATCTGCTTATGATTAATTGACTCAATAGAGCGGTTGCTGCCTTTGATCTATGAAGATTTATTTGAATACAACATAAGGCTGTATTCGTGTTTTTCTTCATTTTTTTTTTTTTTTTTTTGTTAAGGCTTTGGTATGCCTTGTGTGAGTGTTGGAGGGGGTGTCACACCCGGTTTAGCAAGCGTCTCGCTCTTTTCTTTCTTTTTGGAGGCGGGAAGACCGTGTTTTTTAAAATTTTTCCCTGATTTTCCTGGTTTTTGCGCACCCGAAATTCGCGGTTTGTCAGTTTTTACGGTTTGAGAGGATTCTTCCTTCTCATCTCTGTTTGCTGCTTGTTGGACCCCCGATGTTCCAGGTTGACTCTGTTCTGATGCGGATTGGGATTCGTCTTTCCCATCTTCCACATTGGTCCGTACAGGATCTTTTTTCTGTCTAAAATAGAAGCCAAAGAGCCAGTTTACGCGGAATTTTTGAAGTTTCAGTACTTCGGAAGTTCGTTGGTCTAAGGCTATGATTAGTTGGAGATAGTCATTCTCCCTGTCTTTCCTTGAAAATACTTGTATGTCCGCACCCCTTAGCTCTTTGTTTTGTACCATTAGCCGCCTAATGATCTTTTCGTTACTTTCACTCAAGCAACGTGGTAGATAGACGTAAAAAAGGTTGGGCCTCTGCACGTCAGCCTCGTCAACTACCTTGAGGTCCGCATTCTCCCATGGTTTTAATTTGGGGACGGTCTCGCGAACCCACGACGCGGTTTCCTCGTCCGCGCACCCCACAATGACGTGTCCGTTTCTTGGCCTACAGCCTAAAAATGTTGGCCAAATACCGTCAATTGGTAGGTCAGCGATCGTGTCCATTATATTGACTTGTATCTGGTCAATATTTTCTACCGAAAATTTGGTATTTGGAAATCCTGAAGGAATTATTTCCAGATTGTTGGCCCTCACCACATCACTGTAGTTTTGGGTAACGGGCTTAATTTGGCTTTGGCCCCATCCGTGGGTGGTTTTTCTTTTTTTGAAGGGTTACCTTTTGGTGACACCTCGTCAGATCGATTTCTCTTTAACGGAGGTCGATCTCTTATTTTAAAATGGCACAGTTTTAGGGCTTCTTCTTGTGAGCAGCCCTGAAGAATTAGATGCCGTAATCTTTTTTTTGCAGCACCGTTTAGGTCGGAATACTGCTTTACATTAAGATCATTTATACGATCTCGTAGATCCGCTGTTGTAGAAGTAGATGCAGTCTCACAGTTAGGCAAATTAGGACCTTGAGTGTGGACAGTGTCTACGACTGTGGTGTTAATGGAGTCATCAGATTCCGACTCTACTGATAATGGAGCCTCTTGGGCTCCGTGGTCGGAGACTTCTGACTCCGAAAATTTTTTATTTGTCTGAAGCCTCCACGCCTCGTTATTTTTTGTGTTATTTTCTGGTGCGTTCAAAGGAGCACCACCCTTGTTTAATTTTATTTCTTGAATATCCATGCAAAAATTTATTTACATTGAGGAATAGAGGTCGACCACCGCAGAGCCTCTTACAGTGGCAAGGCTTATTTAAACCGGAGGTCACCAGGTATCCGGAGTTCCGTCTTATCGTTTTTTTTTTGTCGTTTATTTCCCTCGCAATTATTTCTAAGTCACATCTATCAACAAAAATTCTAAAATGAAGTCCAATTTTAAAAACGTTATATGTTTAACAAATTTCCAATGTTTCCATTTTGGTGCATGTAAAAATGTTCTCTTCGAACTTTGGGATTTCGAACTCACATTTTAAATGTTGAATGTGATCTGATTTTAGAAAATTTAATGGGTAAACAAACTTTGAAGAGATCTTAATCAAGTTTAATGGGTATCATATGTCCGGAATTTCTTAAATACAACCTTTCTACAATTGGAGATTGGTCTGGATTTATTATAAGTTTATCATATTTATCTCTTCTTATCATCTTGACAATAAGGAGTAAAGATATCACCGTCATAGCAATAATTATTATGTATATTAAATTATGATAAATCAATTTAAGTAAATCCACTGTTTTCAACCAACTGCACTTGATATCCAATAAACTCCAAGTATTACATATTATTATTGTATTTTTTTTCATCTCTTTGGAAAGTGAAACCATAAGTCAATCTTCCATTTTCTGAAGGGTTAGTAAAATTAAATCCTGATGTGGAGCAAATGACCTTATTTTTCATGTAATTTGCTCAAAGCTCAGTATTATAACTTAATATTCTTATGTACATATGTTTTCTTATAATATTACAACCATTGGACAAAGACTGATGATCATCTTGTATTTTTATGTTGTCTGAGCTTACAAACTTCATAGTCCCGGGTCCATTTTCTATACATATTTCTAATGTGCAAATTCCATCAAACTCTGAACCATATTCACCTTGACAGTTTGATATTTTAAATTTACTTACTTTGAAATCATCGTGTATTTTATAAACTTTGACATTATTCATTTGGAGTCTCAAATTGAAATTACCGAATGTATTGTTTGTTATGCTTATTCTACCATCAGTTATATTGAATAATGCACCTTTATAAATATCAGCATTTGACAAAGATTGTTATTTCTTATTCCGGATATATGTTTCTTTATTTCCCATTTTGGAGCTTGACCGAATGAATAACGTAAATCTGCATGTATTTCCCCAAAACCAGCAAAGAATCCATTTTTGCAAGAAAAATCACTGACATGTAATCTAAGTCAAAAATCCATTGATTCTTGACTTAATATTCAAATTTATATTTATGGAGTCTCAGGTAAAGTGAATCTAGTATATAAATCCAGCGGTCTGAAGCGTCTTAATCTGCGCTCGCTTGTTCGTTCATTATTGATGAGTTGAGGAGCAAGTAAATTTGGATGGTTTTCCAGTCGAACATAGTATTTTTCAGCTTTAAATATCAGGTAAAGTAGTGGGCCAAGGACACTGCCCTGAGGAACCCCAGATTTAATTTCTTTTAGTGACGATTGCTCCCCGTTGTATTTAACGAAGAACCTCCTATTTGATAAATAAGTTGACAAAAGTTGCTGGTAGTGGTGAGGAAGTAGTTTTTTAAGCTTGTAAAGGAGACCTTTGTGCCAAACTTTGTCGAAGGCTTGCGAAATGTCCAGAAAAGCTGCAGAACAGTATTTTTTCTTGTCAAGTGAATTATTTATATGGTTCACTACTCTATGTATTTGCTCAATTGTTCCATGATTGTGACGAAAGCCAAACTGATGAGCTGGTACGATATCTCGTTCATTATTTATTTTAATCAATCTTTTGGCTATTAGTTTTTCGATTAATTTTGATATTACTGGCAGAAGACTTATTGGTCTATATGAACTAGTCTCATTTGGCTCTTTCCCCGGTTTAGCTAGCATTATGATATGAGCAGTTTTCCACATATCTGGGAAGTAGCTAGTTCTTAATATGGCATTAAAAATGTGGGTTAAGAATTTTATACTGCAATACGGAAGTTCCTTTACCATTTTGCCTGTGATACCATCATACCCAGGAGCCTTCTTGTCTGACACAGAGTTTTTTATAATTTCCTGTACTTTCTTTATCCGGACTTTCTTTATCGGTAAATCCATTTGATAAGGCACTTCAAGGTAGTTTTCAATCTTGTTGTTTTCGTCGGTTGAAATTACTGGTGGATACGGTACAAACACTTTTTGTAAATGTGATGCAAAAAGCTCTGCTTTCTCACCATCGCTTCTGGCCCAATTACCATTTGATTTCCTTAGTGGAGGTATAATTTGTTGTGGCCGTTTCAGTTTTCTTGTTGCTTTCCACAGTGAGTAGTCATTAAGATCGGTATATGTTAGTCTTTCAAGGTAATTCTTCAACGAACTTTCTCTGCTTTTATTTAACAAAAATTTAAGTTCTTTGATTGCACGGTTTAACCTGGCTTTGATTTCAGGGGATCTAGTTTGTTGCCAATATTTCCTAAGGTTTCTTTTTTCCATGATTTTGGATTTTATTTCAGGTGGAGAAATAACATATTTTCGGATGTTACCTTGCGTCGGAGTTGATGACATTGCTGCTTCAATCATGGTTATATTTAGGTTTTTTATAGCTTCATTGATATCTTGGGGGTTTTTCAGTCCTATATTTAGAGAAGTTTTCATTTCAATTTCCTTTCTATAATTATCCCAGTTTGTTTTCCTTGTATGTAATCGTTGTTCATTTTGAGTTATTACTACTTTGGATGAGGCAGAGATAATGATAGGCGTATGATCTGAAGACAGCTCGAGGCTTGATTTCACAGTAAATAGTTTTGGTGAGATACCTTTCGAGACGCAAAAATCCAAAAGATCCGGTGTCTTATTAAGATCAGAAGGCCAGTATGTAGGTTGTCCAGTAGACAGATAATTCAAGTTGAATTCTTGCATGGCTAGTAGCAGCTGCCTTCCTTTTTGAGTGATCAGCCTAGAGCCCCAGAACGTATGTTTAGAATTATAATCTCCACCGGCAATAAATCTATTTCCCAGAGTTTTAAAATAATCAATAAATTGAGATTTGTTGATATTGTGTTTAGGAGGGCAATATATAGCTGAAATAGTTAAGGGTCCATTCCAGTCAGCTATCACGACACTTGTTGCTTGAATATGATTAAATTTATATTTAGGAAGTTCATAGTGCTGTATGTTTTTCCTGATGATTATTGCAGTACCAGCATGAGCCGTCCCATCAGGATGATTTGTGGAATATGTGTTGTAATTTTTTATGTTAAAATAACTTTTGTTTGTTTGTATACTGAATATGTAGCTGTACCTTTGACTTGCTCTAATTTCAATTCCGCACAAGTACATCCTTCATTTACGCTCAAACACCATGATGGATTATGTGCCCAGCTGGTATCTTTACTTCTAAAAAAAAGCTTTAAATACACATTTACTTTCATTAGTTTCACATATTTTGCTGCAATCCGAATCAGTACAGGAAAACTTATTATTTAAACTGATGTGCCAATCATAAGTATGATACATCAATTCACTATTCAGTACTGCTTCAACACCGATGACAATTAGATGAACTGAACTAGAATGATAATCATCAGCACCAATGATATATCATTGTATCTGATTATTTTCAAGATTTCCTACCCATTCTATATCAGCTGATGCTTGGCATGTTCTGGTTTCAGCTTCACAATTATTTACTGTAACGGTTAAGGATTCCTCGGATTTTGATTCAGTAAATATTTTATTTTCATTTTTTAACCTGTTTAATGCATTTCTTTGAAATTTATTTCCGTGAAACCTATCTTCAAGTTTGTTTAACATGGATAATTCAATTTCAGACCATTTGTTGTGTTGTTCAACAATGCTTGTATCTATTGGAGGTTCATCTTTATGGCAAACATGTGTTTCACCTAAATATCTATTGCATGGTTTTATTAAAATCAAAAATAGTATTGTTAACAATATGTATATGTATGTAGGCAGTCTTTGTTTTGACATCTTAGATCTCCATATTTTTTCTTTCAAATCCTTTTTCAATGATTTAACACTTTTTTTGAAAATTTTGTTTAATTCCTCTTTGTGCATTGTCAAACTGTCTCTTCGGTTTGGACACTCTGATACATGTTCAAACACATTATGAACTTCTTGACAATACGGACAAACACTTTCACAGCAGTGCATGAGATGTAAATCGGCATCCACAAAATTTTCCAAAGTACAATTGCAGAAAGTACAAATATGTTTTTTAGAACTAACATGGCCGAATATATATTTGTTAAAACTATTAAAAGTGGGTATATAACTAGTATTAATGAAATCACCAAGAACATATGATATATTGACAACAATCCTTGTGATGGGGTAACCGATGAGTAAGTAAACAATGAATATAACAAAGAATGTTTTTGATACTGTGGTCCATAATTATCTAGAGTATATTTCATGGGGTATGTAACTATGGGTATCTGACTGAAAAAACCAAAAATCTCTCATTTCTTTTCCGCAACGTACCAGTATTTTTACCTTTAGATTTTTTGTTATACTGGCTCTAAATGTTAAATCACAAGCTTCGGAACATAAATAATGTTCAGTTTTGTAATCATCATTTATTGTGCAATGCGTACTTTTTTTATTTTTTATTGAGGATATTTCCACATTGAAGTTTTTGTGACAGAATTTCCAATCATATAGTTGATATGTAGCACCAGTTTCTTTCCCAGTCACAGGTCTAAATTTCATAATTGTATTACCATCTTTGGATAAAACTCCCATATCTTTAGGATTATTTAAAAACTCAGTCTTACCACTTCTGCAGAGCAATTCATCTCCTAAAGACAAACAGGTTTCTCGCTGAGAACATTCTGCATCAGTTTTATGATTGTTATCTAGGGACATGCTACCACAACCAAAATCAAAAGTGGATTCACCTTTTGCACAATTTGAATGTGTTATATTATGCACATAATTGTTTTCACTAATGCAAGAGACCATACCTTTACAAATTTCCTGAGGATTTTCCATAGTAAATCTGTAATTCTTGACTTCGTATTGCTTGCCACAACATGTTATTTTGCCATTGCTTGTGTCTGTTATGAAAGGCAAGTATATATCGTTAGAGAATATCTTGTCCCAAAAAGGCTTTACATTGATGCTATTACAAAATTGCACAGATAGCACTATTAATAAAGTATATGACAGATAATAGATCTTTTATGTTTTGTTTTAATTTTAAAATCTGCTTCCTGATTGCTCCATTTGATGCTCTATTTGAGGCTTTAAGATGCTGTTATACTCTATCTTGTGGACCTCCAGTGTTATCTTCTCGAAGATTTCCTCGTACTGTGTTAAATTAATGAGATGCACCATGTTCACATTCCCGTTTATTATCCTTCCATTACCTTGTTTGATTGTTATTATTGGTCCAGAAAATTGAAAGATGTGTGCGGAATACGTCACTCGTAGAAGCAACCTAAAAGTATAGTATAGTTATGTTAAACTAGATTTTTGATTTGCGACTTGTGGATTCGGCTTCCGCTGATTGTGGTCATAGTGACTCTATTGTTTTTGGCTACTACCTCCTTTTTGAATATCGGTTTGTGCTTTCCCTGAATTTGTTTCACGGCTACATATACAGTCTGGCCGGGGTAGTATATTATCGGTCTTTGACGTTTCGCGTTGTGAATTCTTAACCGATGTTTTTGGTTTTTTCGTATGAGTTCGGTTAGGTCTTCATTAATTTTTCCCTGGCAGTCGAAGAGGTTTTGATAGTTCATCCTCTGTGATCTCCCGAAAAAGACGTCACAAGGTTTCCTCTTTGTTACCGAATGTACTGTATTGTTATACCGGCCAACGGAGATGTTCATAACCTCCTTCAATGATAAATCAGGGTATTTTTTTTTGCAGGCATCGTACGATTTCGATAATAGTGGAGTGAACCCTTTCTATTGTCCCATACTTCACTTTTTTGGCATGGTGTTTGGTATATCTGAATTCCGAGTGTTTTGATATAATTGGATATAATAGGACTCAGAAAACTTTTTTCATTGTCGATAACAAGTATTTTCGGTACGGTGGAGAAATGTAGTATTTTGGTTATTTTCTCCCTAAGATGCAGTACCGATTTATCTTTAATTCTGAATAACTTTGCAAATTTTGAAAACTTGTCGATGCATGAAATGCATTTTTCCCGCTGGAATTCTATTATGTCCATGTGCAATATTTCGCTGGGATAAATCGGGCGTCTCTTCAAATTCCGGTTTTCTGAGATGACGATCATATTTACTACAGTTACAAATTTCACATGTTTTGATGTAATTTCTAATTTTTTTTGCCATTTGTTGAAATTAGAATTTCTCTAGGATCTGATTTTTGTTCTCTTCATAATTCCTGTGAGCCCTTCTGTGTTCGTGTTCGATAATGTTAAATATGTCTTCCCGACTTGTGTTATTCGGATTTTAAATTTTGAAAAGAACAATAAATTTCCTGAAGTATTTGAATGAATTGTTCTGGAATTTTTAGACCATTTAGTATATTTGGGTTGAGGTGCTCTTTTAGAGCTTTTGTAAGACTTTCCTTATTTATTTCTGAAATCGAAATATAGTGTCTGTGTTGTCCAGGTTGCGGCTCTTCGTGAGTTTGCGCTTCTTCTCCTATGTGAATGATGAGTTGGTTTCTGAACACATTTATTGGTGCCTCGCAATGTGGAATGAGATTTGTACTGTCTTCCTCTGCACTATGTGCTGTTTCCGTTGAAAACGAAGTTAGTGTATTTGCTTCTAGTTTTAGCCTGGAAAGTGCGTCCGCCACTTGATTAGTCTTTCCCGGTTCATAAATCAATTCATATCTCAAATCACCCAACTCTTCATCAGTTCTTGATTTTAAGTTCATGTTTTCAAGTGGTTTGTGGTCTAAATAAACTGCAAATGATTTACCTCAAACCCAATATTGCTAATATCTTATTGCTTCTTTGATGGCTAAGCACTCCAAATATATAGCTTCTTTCTTTTTTTGTATTCCATTCAGTTTTTTTGAGAAGTATGCTACTGGTTTTTCTTTCCCGTTAGGTTGTGTCTGTTTTCCTTCCAATGATGCGTCTGTATAAATTTTAATTTGTAAATTTTGGTCAAAAATTTCCAGTACTGGTTGTGAACATAGTAAGTCTTTTATTTTGTCAAATGATTTTTAACAATCTTCGGACCAAATGAATTCCTGATTTTTCCTTAGTAGATTATGGCAACCATCGGCAACCTTTTCAACCGATGGGCCAAAATAAATTTTCTGAATAAGAGCATGGGCCACAGGGGTTCAATACTTACTGTTACATTTTCAACTGTCACAAATAATTTAATTCGAAAACTCATTTGGAAACGAAGATTTGGATAATTTGCTATTTGATAAAGAAAGATTCGAATCCTGTTCTAGAGTTATTGCACAAAAAGGTAAGTTTTGTGATTCATTTTTTTAAATATTATTTTTAAGCAGTATTAGTTTAATCTGAAAAGCTTTTTTATTTGAATATGCTTCATGAATCAAAATTCCTTTTATTTGAAGCTTTCGGTTTAATTCGTTCATTAAAGAAGTTATGTCTATTAAGAATGCTAAATCAGAAAACCATTTTGGATCCGATAATTCTAATACTTCTCTTTTGCTTTCAACCATAAATATATATACAGCTTCTTTCAACTCTAAAAACCTTTTAAGTGCATTTCTTGCACTAAGCCACCTTACTTCGCAATACTAGATATCGGAACAGTCAAATTAAATTGAGTCGAGTTTTTTAATTAAGAATTTTATTAGTGGTGAACGAATAAAACTAATAGTAAAAATAAAAACACAATGGACCGGACGTAAAAACCGAATGGGCCGCATTTAGCCCATGGGCCGCACGTTGCCGGTAGCTGGATTATGGTGTGGGTCTAAAATTATTGCACTATTTTGTATGTAATCATGATAAAAATTTATTTTTCCGGGTTTTTGCAACCGAAAAATTCCTTATCGAAATTAAATTATCTTTTATTGGTCTAATTGAATTATGTTGAATTATATGACCGAGGTATTTTACCATGTCTGATGCAAACGTGCATTTTTTGAATTTTAATCTGAATCCTTCTTTTCTTATTGCTTCCAGCAATTTTGTTAAATGGTCGATGTGTTCCGAAATAGATTTTTTGACACTTTTTTCAATTTCAAAGATTTTCACTTTTAAAGTAGTCAAACCACTTGTTTTTTTCACACCATTAACTGTTATTAGATTATCTTGATTTGAAATATTTACTTTATTGTTTCTTAATTTTAATAATTTTGAGTTTATTAAGGAAACATTAGATCCTGAGTCATATACTCCAAATATTTCTAATTTATTATCTAATAATAGTTTGACTTTTATTAATGGTGTAATTATTCGTTTTTTTGAGCAGTACTATTTAATTCAGCCTCAATCATTGAATTATTCACATTTCGGATTCTTTTTTCTATATCATTATTATTTGTTTTAAACCAACATATTGATTAATGGTGATAGCGATTTTTTTTATTTAGTCTCTCACAAACTGCGTATGGTTTTTTTTCTTCAACTTTTACTTTATAGTCAGCTCTTGCATTTTTTTTATTACCAAAACCTTTTTTATTTGCCAAGTGGTCAAGTCTCCCAATATCATTGAACAAATCTTTTGTTTCCAGTATTTCTTCTCTGTTTATCCTATCAGAAATATAATCTGGCAAGTCGGCTGCAATTATATCAATTAATGTTCCTTGATCTATTGAGCTTCTCTCTTTAAGCATAAGTTTTTCTTTCTTTAGTCTATATTCCAATATAGAGCCTGTTTGGTATTTGAAAGATAAAGCATATCTACTACTTGACCAACCTTTCTTTAGCATATGTTGTGCAAAAATTTTCTTTCCTGTTATCCAATTCAGAGTTTAGAGTATTTTTTATCATCTCTCAACATTCTTTTTCAAAAACCTTTAACCATTCATGAGCATTACCTTTTCCACTGAATTTTTCAATCACAAATTTTTCTGATAATTTTCTTAGACTTGATCGTTCATTACTTTTTTTATTGTCCATTATCATTTCAAACGCCTTGGCCATTTGGTCAGCTATTTAATTTTCTGACATGCTTCCATTGTTTTCATTTTGGTTTTCTAAAGTTATTTCTTCTGGATACACACCTTCAAGTACCACATTTCCATCAGTATCCCAGTATGCTTTTTTCATCTCCTCAGTTACATTTATCCAGACATTTCTTGTTTTATGTCTTTTTTTTAATGTATTTTTGATGTTTGCATAAACTGCAGATCCTATAATACTTGCGTGTTGTACTGTAGGTTGTAATTCTTTTGGTACTTTATAGCTTTTACCATCTTCAGTGATGATTGAGGTTATACAAATCACATTGGTTTTTCCATCATCTGATGCCTTTACTGTAAACTTGAAATATAATTTTTTCATTTTCCTTCTTGTTGACTAAGATTGTCGTTTTATAAGATCAATCTTTTCCTGGTAGAGAATTAATAAAAAAAAAAGACTCCAAAGTGTTGCTGTAATTTAAGAAACAACAATTAAAGTCCTTTCTTCTATGATTCTCTTATTTTCCTGTCAATATTTGATTTACTTAACTTAAATGTCAATACAATTATATCAAATGTCAACATATAATTAATTACCGGCAGAGTGCAGCACATAAACTAAAGATTGTATTTCAAACTCCTACCGACGGATAATTAAACTAACATTACCTATCTTACCATGAAAAAATAAAGTTTCTTTACATATATACGTATATAAATAGCATATTAATTCCATTAGGTTAATGTTATACGAAATTTAGAATGTTTACGTTCTAAAAGTTAATTACAAACAATGTTATTATTATATTCAGAATTTTTTTATTATTTTATAACTTACATTTTCACTATCCTAAATAATTTAGTAAGTAGTTAAAAAACCAAAAAAAAAAAAAAAATATTAGTAAATACAATAAATTCAAACAAACAATAAATTGCATTTCAAATTTGATTATATCTATACTAATCCACAATATTGGTAGTTAATTATGTATGATTTTTAGCATATTTCTTGCATACAAAATCAAAAAATATTGGATTTAAGTAAAATTTGTTCAAATGATTTTTTTTTCATGAAGGATGAACTCCTCTCAATCTATAATTTGCATATGAATTATTACAGCATGCCATGTGTTTAATTTAGACGATAGTATGTGCTATTTCCAATTGATGTTTCATTAATCCAATTGATTTGACTTCAATTCTGAATTTCATCTCTTTGGATATTAATTCAGATAACAATTCAAATATCTATTCTGCTTTGTCTGAACGAATTATTTTTTCATAATTTTTACCATAGCAATCCAACATGGATTTAACCTCTCTAAATTCAAAGTAAGGGAGAGGATCGGTACCAGGAATGAATGTTACAGTTAGACCGAATAAGACATAGAGATCATATAATTGCGTATCAAGGAGATATGCTCTTTTACGAACTATGTTCATTGCTTTTTGATATAATGTCAAAGTTTCATTTGAAGTGGTTGTGTTATCAACATTATAGGACCTCCTTGATCGTCTTTCATGTCTAAATTGATCTTTTGTAGACGTTACCAATCTATCAACTAAATTTTGGGCCTTATTTACGTAAGTAGGCGTATAATCCGGTAGATCATCATCATCACTGAATTGTGATTCTGCCGTTTTTTTTACGATATAGGGAAAGTCATGGAGAATGCCTTAGGTTTGTATAATCATTCTTGCATTTCTAATTTTGGGAACTGTGGGTTTGTAATCTTTTGGCGGTTCCTCTAGAGGATCCTCATTAATATGCCTCTAGTTGGCATCCCTGATTGGTATTACTGCATCCAAGGATCTTGTGGCTGCATTGTCAGTATAAGACAATGCCTTGAGTGTTGAAACTACTCTTTTGGTGTGATTCTTGATGATGTTTGAATCCAAGAACTCATCTGTATAAGATGTTTCATCCTCTAGCTGACAGGAGTGTGTTAAATTATAAGATGTGGTATCATTATATGGGATAATTATGGATTGATGGATTCAATATTTCTTCCATCTTGGTACAATGATCACTGTTTCAGCGTCTAGTCTTCATCTCTCATCGAATGATTTCTCAGACCTGATGAAGCATTCGTTTTGATCTTCATCAACCATTGTCACTAGATTATTTTTTACAACAACTAACTATTAGGATTATAAACTGGACTAAGGACTTTACTGAAAACATTGTTGTATAAGTTTTTTATCTTTAAGGACTGCTTATTATTGTCTGTTGAATGCTATAATGTTACTTAAAGGTTATTATAAATTTCTTATTAAATGCGTAAATAATTGAAACTTCGTTTGACATTAACTTTTTTTAATTGGTTATTCTGTTTTATTTAATTTTTAATTATTAATTTTATTTTAATTATTATATATCTTATTTTTTAATTTTTTTGTTAGAATATTCTTATCACTGCTTAGAATATGAAAAAAATATATATTTATAAATAATAAATAAAAATTAAAATAAAATACAATATATCTAAAATAATGATCTTATATTCGAAACCTATTTTATATTTATATTAATAAAAATAAGCACAAAAAGATTTTAAAATAGATGTACATTCTATGGTTTTTTTGGCTGAAAGGTATGTGTCTTTAATAGATTATTAAACTGTTCACTGGATCTACAAAAATTCAATTGTAATTGTTAAATTTTTTATCGTATATTATTGTAATAATAACCAATAATAAATTCAAAAATCAATTAAAAAATCAATTAATTATTTTTTTCAATTTTATTAAATTTAAATGAATATCAATTTCAGAAATGAATTTTTTGCATCCTGAAATTTTATGATGATGCATTTTTGAATTTACCTAATTTACCTTTTTCAGCTGGCAAAAATATACTAATTACACTTACACTACACGCCACATCACGATTATTGTTTTTTTTTTTATTTTTTTATGTTCCCGAAATCAAAATTCAGCTTATTTCATTTATTTGAAATTACATTTAAATAAAATATAAGCATTTAGCAATAAACAACAACCAATTTACTTAGACGTTTTATTTTTATTTTGTCAAATATTATTGTCAAAAAAAGGGAAATTTATAAATTTCCCATAATCTGTATAGAAATCCCGATAAAAAGTTGGATTAGCGATGTGTATATAATTCAAAAAAGCTCTTTGATCTATCTATATAGATCCGGATCATTAAAAAACACAGCTAAAGTTATTAAAAATTATGAAATATCTAAATGTTGGAATATTTTATATATGTATGTATCAATGCAAAAAAAAAAAGTTTATTAAAAAATTATTATGTGTTAACAAAAAATGTTTGATGATAAATTTGAACATTCAGCACCTTGAAAGTTAGTAATAGTTTTTTTGTTATTTTATTTATTTAAATTCACTTAATAAATAAATTAGTATATGATAGGATTTTATATGTAATTTTAAAATATAGAATAAATTGAAAAATTTAGATGCACTTATCTAATCCTTTTCGAAGGACCATGTTCTCAGCTTGAAGCACCAACTTAATAGACAATCTTAAGTAATCTTAGTAATATTTGAAACTTGTTTATCTAAAAAGATTAAATATTAAAAACAAATAAATAAGAAAAAAATTCAAACCACAAGTTTAAATAAAATCAGAAGGCCCAACAGCTTATACAAGGGTCGTAAAAAAGTTATATTATATCATATAGTACATAATGTACTTACAACAACATTTTACTATCATAAAATTTGTATAAAAAATTATTGTCATGCTTGTCATAATAATTAGTTTTTTTTTAATTTTTGTATAAATTTTCACTATTTATTTTTTATTGAAATAAAAAAAAAACAAAAAATATATAATCAATAATTTTTTTTTATAAAATTATTTTTATGAATCTACATATTATTATATATGTACATATATGTAAATTTTAACGATTTGAATTAAACTACATAATACACATAATACAAAATACAAAAGTACATAATAAACATTCAAAAAGAATAAATAGATAGTGAAAAAATAAAATAGAAGAATAGTACAAGCATGGTATTTTTCAGCTTCAGGAAAGACCTCAATATACAGTAGTAGCTCAATACTTAAATAACTAGTCATAACAAATAGCAACAGATATATTAGATTATTAGAACAATAAAGAGGTAATATATTAATAGTATAATAGTACATATATAAACACAGTAGTAGTATATGTATAATATATTTAAAAACAAAAGGAGAATCCAAACAAGAAAAACAAAAATTAAGAAATTAAGAAATGACATTTAATATAACATTAATATTACGATTCTCAAAATTCAGAAGCCAATATTTAGTATTGTCAATTAAAAAGTAACGGAATATTATAATGAATTATTTTAATGATAATAATGTTTTTGAAAAATTTTCTATGCGAAACAAAAAAACTCATAAATTTTGAACAGTGTTTGAAATTTTATATTAAATAAGCTCTTGTTTTTTATTTTAAAAAAAAATTTTAATTTTAAAATATCGCTGTTGCCCAGTAGAAGAAAACAAAAAGAATTGAAAGATATTCTGACACGTCTCACTGAATTTATTCAAACTAAAATAAAGCTTTTGACAGCATAAATAAAAAACTAAACTATTTTGATTTCGGTCTCAAGAGTTATTTTATTTTTAGTTTTACCGATCTGCCCAAGGAGGCAAATTATGCGGGCAAATTATAAAATTTCAAACACTGATTTTTAATGAGCTTCAGTTCTGGTAATTAATGTAAGTAAAGTTATACTGTATTATTTTATAAAAAAAAAAAAATCATATATAAATGAATGTATAATAATAATAACATAACAATGTATAAATGATTATTCAAAATTAATATTGTAAAAGATTTTTTTTCAGTATATTTATAATGTTTGAAAAACAAATAGAATGTGCATATAACTCATTTACATCAAAAGTAACATAACACAAATAATTTACAGTTTGAAAGTTTTATTCTCTAATATGAAATTAAGAAATATATTAACAAATAATTAAAACAATATTATAATGCCGTAATATTTAAAAATTTATTGGTTGTTTTTTTCATAATTTGGTTTATAACAATTTTTGAGTTATGTTGTTCTTGCAACAAATGAACGAGCATTGTATAGTATTTCTTTATGTTTAACTTAGTATATTTTAAAATTCCAAAAAATAACAACTTCCACTTTTATCTTAGATTATCAATTGTAAAACTAAATTAATTTAATATATTGATTACAATTAATAAAAAATATTTTACTTTAAACTACAATATTGTTTGTCTTCAAAAGTTTTACTTAAAATGTTTATTTTCATTGGTTTTCTAACTTTGTAGAAAATAAAAAGAGGACAAAATAGAGTGGAAAAATATATGAACATTGTATTGAAATATTTTTTTTTATGGAATTATTTTTGTGAACCTACGTATATTATTATATGTATATTGTATATATGTAAATTTTAATGATTCAAGTTAAATTGTTATAATTTTATATTATTTGTTAATTAATTATATGAAATCAAAAAATTTCAATTTGTATTTAGAAATTTAAATGAATTTAAGCTTAAACATTGTTCGTTTGTTAGAAATGTGACTTTTATTTTTATTATTTTTTTGGTTGTTTAAAAATAATATTTCAATAATATTTACAAATAAAATTTATCATACAAGAAAAATGATAAATTAAAAAATTTAAATTTAAGATAAAGTTAATAAAATAATTCAAAATCAAAGAGGTACAAGAGTGCAAATTAATATTAATGTATAGTAAACGAATAATAGACCATTAATTACATATTAAGAAGAATGTAAAAAATGTTTTAATAAGATTTAAAATTGTTTTTAATAATTTTTCTTTAATTGGTAAAAAAATATATTTTAAGATTGATGTAATAATATGAACTTTAATTGAAAACTATTTGAATTTGTATCAATATTTAAAATAAGAAAAAAAACTTTAATTATTTTATTTCATCACTATAACTGTAATTAATATGAATATTAAAATTTTGCGTTTATTTCTTGTTCTACATTGAGACATTTATATGAAAATAACTGCTGCAGAATGAATACAAAAACATAATTAAGATCCACTTGTCACGAAATCTTTACTTTGTTTTGATATTGGAAAACTTTGTGATTTGATTTTTGAAGGAGAACCCACATTTAATTTACTATATATAAAAATCATCAACACATCAATACGTCACAGTATTGCAAATTATGTCATTTTGTCATTTAATATAAAAAGTTATGTAAATAATATAAACTAATTTTCTTTATTATAAATATCGAAAATAACTCAGGCTGTTCCAGGTGCACATCGGTTAGATATTTTATATCGACATTTTAGATTATGTTTTGGTAAACAAAAGTCAGTTAAAAACATCCCAAAAGATACTTTTATTGAATTGAATTTTTTATTAAACCTCTGTTGGGTTTTTGAAAAATGTATAAATATTTGAAAACATACATCATATGAGAAATAAGTAATATATGGATGTATGAAGGAATATATGGATATATAAAGAATATTTTAAAAAAAACTGTGATACATTTTTTTCTCATAATCGAAAACAAAAAATTACTATAGCAAATATATTTCACCAAAACTTGTTATCAATAAATTACCGTTATTGGAAAGTTTAAAAGACAAACATTCTTAGATTCACACGTAATTGTTTACAAAAAACTAATTATAAGGACAATAAAATAAATGGATATCCAACGTGTGGTCGTACGGCATTTTGAAAGCTATTCAAGGTAATCCTAAAATAAAATTAAAAAAAATATTAGTATCCAGAGACGCCTATATTGGTTAATGAATAAAGGATCAGAATTGTCTTT
The DNA here is from genome assembly GCA_963942445.1 of Argyra leucocephala. Taxonomy (NCBI): domain Eukaryota; kingdom Metazoa; phylum Arthropoda; class Insecta; order Diptera; family Dolichopodidae; genus Argyra; species Argyra leucocephala. The sequence goes on along the minus strand of OZ012681.1, from coordinate 72,642,124 downwards.
GGAAAAAAGGTGCTGCTGTACAAAACTATACTTAAACGTTCTGGTCGTACGGAATTAAATTCTGGGGTGTTGCAGCTAAAACCAACATTGATGTAATTCAAAGATTTCAGAATAAAGTCATAAGAATGGTGGTCGAAGCTACGTGGCTTGTGCCAAATAGTATAATCCACAACGATTTGCAGATTCCTTCAGTACATGATGAACTATCAAAATACTGCTCAAAGTACAAAAGTAAATTGGCAACATTCTGGTAAACAATCTTATGAGGGACACAGGACCGAGAAGATTAAAACGTAAAATGCAATCCGACCTATAAAATAATATAATAAATAATACATAATATATAATAATATAATATATAATAAATAGTGAAGTGTTATTATAGAATACTTCTCTTCAAGCCAGTAAAAAACACGAAAGTTATTTAACTTATTGAATTGTAAATTATTCAGATTGTAAATATTAAATGGAAGGAAAAAAAAAGTATCATGTATAGTGTATGTGATGATTTCAACTTGAAGAACGAACAGTGATTGTTGCAGAAGTTAAAACTGATTGCTTTTGGTCCAAAACATAAACAAAAACTTATATCTATCCAATCAGCGTGTATTTAAGAACTGTATGGAAACTATAATCATTATAATGACTCAATAAATCTTGAAATTTCGTCGAATATAGAACTCAGGATTAAATTTCCAAATTTTTCTATATTAAATTAGTTTTCGAGATAAGCAGAAAAACACAAGAAAAATATTTTTAATAAACTTTAAAGGTTATCATCATAATAAATACTTCCAATATTCACAAATTATTAATTTATTATATTTTACTAAATCAAAAAACTATATTGTTAATCAGCAAAATACAACTGAGCCACAGATTCCTATTACAATCTCAAATGGATTTATTTAGTGCAACACACACTATTACTGTCGGTGTTGGAATTTGCTCAAACTATTGACATAACTAGCGATATTATGCATTATAAAACTGTCGATTTTATTAATTTTAAACTACCGATTTTATTTCCATTAATGAACTGGAATCATCTTGCTTAGATAATTAAATCACACAATTGAAAAGCAGCTTGAAGAAAAACTATACACGACAAATGTTTTATTAACACAAATGTCAAAATTCAATCAATTGATCGTAATAAAATGTGATTTCAACATAGTGACACATAGAACAACAAAATACAGTTATATAACGATGAAAGCAGGCATACAACAATACATATTTGTTATCCCGTGAAGAAAAACTATAAACAACTCAAAATACAGTTATTAAGTGGCGAAGGGTTAGATACAACAACAAAACGCAGTTATTTGTGATGAAAAAAAAACTTTGATCAATAACTAATTTTTAAGTAAAAGTAAATGTTTTAGTAAATATTAAGTACAAGAAAATGAATATTATTGAATAAAATTATTGCAAAGTTGAAATTAATTTAAAAGTTGTTATTTGTTTTCTGTTGAACTTTTCTGTAAGAATTGTATAAAAAAACAAAAAACTTAAAGTAAAATAAATAAAAATTAAGACAAAACTAAATATGAAAATAAAAAGTACAATCTAATTTTAAGGAAAAAACATAAAATTTAATTTAATTAATAAGTTTTAACGTTTAAATACAAAAAATTAAAAAGTATACCAATAAATAAATAAATAAAAATGTAATTACTCGTATATATACATAATTGTTTTTATTTCAATTTTTATTTAAAAATATTTTTATTCTTCACCTTTTTTAGCAGCTTTTAATTTGCATGGCCTTACTGTTATTTGATTTCTGTTTTAAGAAATGTCACTCTATTAATCCTCTCGCACCAATGACTTTTAAATTGAGTTTTAAAATAAATCAAGTTAACTTTTGTCAAATATTAATTTCGCTACAAATTGTTTTATCAAATTGATATTAATTTCACTTGACAAAAGTCAATTCATTTAATTACATGTAATTTAAAATACAATCATATGTTTTTAAGTTTGTTAAGGCTTGTCATTGTATATTAAAAATATAGATTCGTTGTTTTAATTTAAAAATTTTCAAAATGGATAATTTAGCAAAATAAACTGAAAATTGTTGACATTTAAATATTTATTTCGGACCATTGAATCTTAATAGGTTATTTAGGCCATATACTTTTTTGTTTTTTTTTAACAAACATGCACAAAAATTGAATATAAAAAAAACAAAGGAAAAAAATTACTTCTAACCTAAGAATTAAAAAAAAAATTGCATTAAGGGATAAAAGAAGTTTACAAGGAATAAGAAAAATAACAATGAAAAAGAATTAATCATTGAACTAATTAAAAAGTAAGTTAATTATATAAATTTCAGTAGCAAAAACTAAAAGAAAAACAAAGAAAAAATATAATTAACAAATCATTAAAATTTCACCGAAGATGTTAATTATTTGGATGAGCTGAACAATACAATTCAGTTACTACTAGGTGTCTTCAATATGAGTACTGAAACCCCCGATATCATGTATACTCTTTGCATTTTTGTAGCGCAGACAGGCTTCAAAAATGTGTTGAACACTGGTTGGCGTCTGGTGTCATTACAAGAACATGTAGATACACTTCTTGACGGTCCAGCAAACTAGAAAATCCATTTTTTCGATTTACAGAGTCAATGGTTTGCCAATCTGTAGTTGATTCTTGTATTTGGTTTAGTTTATTAGTCGTGGGTACGTTATCCCATCTAGCTTTATATGAGTGCGAAATATTTCTTTAAATCAACCCTCTATAATCATAAATTAGACTATCATCTAATGCTGGGAATCAGTATGGAAATATGAATTCGTCTTCCCGAGTTCCCTAGCTTGCTCATTTGGAAGTTCTGGATTAGTTTTTTACATTAGTTTACATAGTTTTACCTCTTTATAATAGAAAACATAATATTGCACATATAAGATGATATGCTCTAGGTGAAACATTTATAAAAATAAAAGTTAAAAATTCATGGCATGTTATAAATTTATTTAATATCGATTTCGTTTATTACACCATCATCAGAAGACTGAGAAAACATACGCCAAAACTGTGATATAAGAAATACGGGCTTAAAGAATAAAAGTAAGTATAAGCTTCAGGGATAAAAGTAAGTATTAAGCAGGAATTAAGACAGAAAATTGAGTAAAAGTTGGTATAGCCTTTACTGACTATTTCAAAATGCAGACAAGAGTATATTGTTCTAAAAGAGAGAATTTCAAAGAGAGTACATTTCCAATTAGTTATCGCTAAATTATAACCAAGTAGCATTATTTGCTTCACCCAATAATGAAAGGCCTGCAAGACTATATAGTAAGTGATAATGTTCGTTTGGTTCTCTTTAAAATATGATTCTAAGAAAAAGCAAAATGCAGTTAGCTAAATTTACTCCTCTAACACATTTTGTACAGGGGATTTTCTGTGTTCATGAAAAAGAGAGAATTCAACAAACAAGTTTTTGTAAAAATAAATAAAAATTGTGTGTATTCGTTGTGTTTATTCTTGTTTCAAAAATTTTTGTTGAGAAATGAATGAAATTCTTATACACACATAGATAAAAAAAACATCATCATAGTGAATACGAATGGAAACGTAAAGTGATGCTATCTTATATATTAATACGCTTAAACGTCTGGTAAACTTTTCACAAAGCTTTTACAACACAAAGCTTTTTTCAACTAGATTAGACAACTTTATTAGAACTATTACGAATTACGATAGTGTGCAAAATTTAATTTAAAGACATAAACCACAAAACAATAAAACAATAAAACCAAATAAAACCAAAAACAAATTAAAATTAACCTAAAAACAATTCACCTATTGAGCAATAGCATTGATTATATCTGATTATATGAATTATATTTAAAAAAAAAAACAAAGTAGCAAAGACAAAAACCAAATTATCAGAATATAATTATTATATCGATAAAATAGCTTTGTTAAAATATTACGATATTATGATATTACAGCAAAAAAACTTACCGGTAAAACAAATAGTAAATTTAGAAAATATATTTTTTACCTCACTCAGACCATGTTCACAAATTCCACAAATTGAAATTTATTTATTTTATTAACAAATAATTCAAAAGTATAAATTCAAATGCGCAGTAGCATTGAGTAAATATTACGTTTTACATGGAGAATTATAAACCGAAATTTACGATCTGCTAAGAACAAGAAAAACAAAATATGTTATGACATTATTATCAAGTTCCAATTCCATACACGGCAAATTTAGTAAACATAAAAATTAAGAAAACTTTAAAAAGAAAAATCACAGACTACATCAGAGACCCTAGCGGGATAACAATATAACAATAAAAACTGAAGAATAAGAGAAAAACCGTAATTATTGGCTTTACCCGTAACTATAATAGGCATAAGGCGTCAATAAAAACTGAAGAATAAGAGAAAACCCGTAATTATTGGCTTTACCCCTAATTTTAATAGTCATAAGGCGTCATATGATGTCATATGATACTTCGTTAAATGGCCTATATGATTCGATATGATTTAACAAAGTCGTAACCAATCATAACCTTTACTATAATGGTCATACCTAATCATACCAAAACGTCAAAACCAAAATTTAAAAGAAGTGAAATAAAAATATAAATTCTATAAATAAATGTTTTGTTTTTTTGTTTTGAGTTTTGAAATAGTTAGGGCTATTATGATAATAAAAAAAAACACAAAAAACGTATCTATGGCTATTTTAATGTGTCTTTAATGTGGGTGTGGTATGTATTTAGTTTAAATGCATTTAATTTCATATCTATACTGCCAGCGACATCTCTGTTCGCCACATTTTGTTGAAATGTACGTCTCTATTAATAGTATTTGTTAGGGAGCGTTTAGACATCAGATTTTGTTTCATGAAAGTTTTGTTTTACTTATTTTTATTACATTTACAAATTTGCAATTACATCAAATTTTATTTCAAAAGTTTTAATTATATATCTCAAAGATAAACAAATATAGTTGCAAAGTATACTATATTTCTTCATGCAAAATCACTTTTTTAACTTGCGAAATACGAAAATGTGTGTCGAGCACTATTATTTAAAAAAAAAAAAATTTATGATATTCTATAACAAAGTCGGATGTCAAACTTTAATGAACATCATTTATACGTTATAAACACAATTCAAAAACGTATAAACGCTGCCTTATATAAAAGTTTTCTGCCTTATTATATATACATTTTTAATATATAAAACTGATTAAATTAAGTGAATTAAAAATAAAAATGCATCTTTTACAATATCCTTTGTTTTAATTCTTCTGTTAACTTTCCATATAAGTCTTGTAATTTCTCAATCATTTCTATAACTCCATAGAATTTTTCTTCACTTTTTTCTATTAAAGTTATACAAGATTGTCCAATTAATCGTGCTGATGATAATTGAGAATTTATACTTGATTTTTCGTTTTTTTGATGATCATTAATTGAAGCTAAACTAATTTCACACAAATTCGCATAATTTCATCTATTCTTGGTATTTTGATTTCTTTTTGTTTTTGTTTTTTTTTTGACAAATGACAAAATGAATTTATGACAAAAAAATCAAGGGTCATGCAAAAAAAAATTTAAAATCGACAAAAAATCGAAATTTCATGGTTGGGTTACATGTTTTTGAAGTGGTTTATTATATAAACACCTCGCTACTTGTTTATGATTTTCAGCAAATTTGTATGGGAAAACCACTACGTAAACAACCAGTTTATCATAAACAACATGTTTATCCATAAACATGAGCTTGAAAACGTACTATAAATAAAAAATATAAAAAAAATAGTTATAGATAGATCAAACAATATTGTAAATAACTAGCTATTCCCGGCGTAACATTCGCCGGTCTAGCATTAGCATTATAAATGAAACAATTTATTTTATTTGTTTATTTTCTTTATTTATTATGTAATAAAAAAATATGTAAACATTGATTTTTTTTAAGAAAATAAAGAAAATAAATAAATTAAATAAATTGTTTCATAATGCTAATGCTAGACCGGCGAATGTTACACCGGGAATAGCTAGTATATATTAAATGTATATATCCCTCAAAACAATTTGTTATGTTGGACACAATTTGTGTCAATGTTGAGTAAATATAATTTTTTTTATTTGAGGTGAATCTTAAAACATTTTAAAATAAAATATTTTTGAAATGACCACAAATCTTTTATTTATTTATTTATTTATTTGTTTTATTCTCAAAAAGAGCGTTAGCTCATACAGAGTGATTATTATTAGTTAAATTTTTTTAAATTAAATGTTAAATATACATCATAGTAAACAACAAGTGGAAATAGAAGTAGAAATAAAAATATGATATTATAAAAAAGAAAAGAGAAAACATAGTAATAAGATATATAGAATATTTACAAAATAGAAAATTTTTAACAATTATTGAGGAATTATATTATAATTCAATTATTAGAAAAGAAAAAAGAAAATTATAATAATTTGATTAATTAAAATTTTTTATATATTTTTTAAAACTTATATAATCTTTATTTTTGATTGTAGTTGGAATTTTATTATATTCATTGACCGATGTGCTATAAATGTTGCTTATACCTCTTCTTGCTCGAAAATCAGACGCATTTCTTGTATTATGTTGATGAACCTCTGAACCTTGTTGAAGTGTTGTGTTGGTGATTATTTGTTGGTGTACTATTTTATATATATGACTCACTTGTACTAATTTTATTTGATCCTGCATCTTTAAGATCTTAAAGTTCTCATATAAACTGTTAGTAGACGTTCTAATATTTAAGTTGTACAGGTTTTTTATAGCCTTGTTTTGCAAGGTTTGGATTTTTTTCAAATTCTGCAACGTACTTGTTCCCCATATTATTAGCCCATACACTATATTTGAGTGAAATAAACTGAAATATAGTGACCTTTTTAATGTATGTGATGTGGTATATTATATGATATTTTTTTGAATATTCCTGCTGCTCTTCTACATTTTTTCATAACTTCGATGACGTGTACATTCCATGAAATATCGCTGTCAATTATCAAACCAAGATATTTAAAGTTATCAGCTTTCTGAATAATGTTATTATTATAGAACAATTTTAGATTTTGACCGATTGGTGCTTTCAATAACATGTATTTTGTTTTGTTTGCGTTTACAGTTAATTTGTATTTGTTGATTACTTTAAATAAGATTTCATTATCTAGGTTGATTTTATTTTCCAATTCCTCATAGTTATTCTCGGTATACACAATTGCTAAGTCATCAGCGTACATAAATATTTTCCCATTCAGTTCTAGGTTAGCAATTTCGTTTACATAACACAGAAAAAGTGTTGGACCTAGCGAGCTTCCTTGTATTACACCGTAGTTAACATCTTCTTTTTTACTTTTAAGTTTCTGAAGCTCCGCGAATTGTGACCTATCACTTAGATAGTTTTTGAACCAATTATATGAAGAACTTCTAACGCCCATATTGAATAGTACTCTTAATAGTATCTTTCGATCCACAGAGTCAAAAGCTTTTGAGAAATCATAAAAGAGAACTCCAACTTTTTTTTTTTGATTTAGGTTTTGCTCAATTAATGTTATCAGATCAAATAATGTTGCTTCTGTATTTGAATTTTTTCTAAACCCATACTGCCTGTTACTAATTATGTTATTTTGAATTAAATAATCAGAGAATTGTGCATTTACCAATGTTTCAATAATTTTGCTGAGGATTGGTGATATTGCGATAGGTCTGAAATTGTTTATATCATTTTCGTCTCCATTTTTATATATTGGTGTAATTTTACTTTGTTTTAGAATTTTTGGAAATATTGAAGTGGTAAGTGATGTATTTATTAGTGAGTTTATATATGGTGCAATCTCATTTTTACATTCTTTAAATACTTTTGTTGGTATGTTGTCAGAACCAGTCGCGTTGGAATTTTTCAATCTCCCAATGCATTTCTTTATCTCGCAATAGTTGACAGTTTTGAATTTAAATCTAATATTTGTTTCGGAGATAGGAATTATTGTTTCTTTTTTTATTTGATTAGCTAATACTTGACCAATTTTACTGTAGTGATAATTAAAATTATTAAGCTTATGTAATTTGTCTGACTCCGTCATATTATCATTTAGAAATTTGCTGTCCAGATTATTATTTGAACTAACTATCATTTCCTTCACATTTTGCCAAGTTTTTCTTGCATCGTTACCACATTTTCTGAATTTTTGTTCATAATACATTTTTTTTTTTGTTCTTTTTAGTTTGGTTAACTTATTCAGCCAATATTTGTAGTGTTCTTTTATGTGATCATTTTGAAAGTCTTTAACTAATTTTTGATGCCAATAATTTTTTGTTTTAATTACATCAACGACTTCATTATCAATCCACGGTTTTGAGTTCCCTGTTTTATTTTTCTTCTTTACGATAATACTACATTTGTTTACTCCATTTGTTAAATAACGATTTAACATTTCACATTTTTCATCTGTTGTTAATATATACTCTGTATTAAAAATAGGTTTCTCTGATAAATATTTTCTGAGTGTATCATAATTAATTTTCGTATATGTTGCATTATTAGTTTTTATTTTATCATTACAAGAGAGTAAACTAGTTTCCACAAACATTATGTCATGGTCAGATATGTCGTAGCTTAATTGAGTAATATCAATATTTTGATTTATATTATTTGTTAGTATGTGATCTAAACACGTGTCGGTAGCAGGTCTGGTTATTTTATTATTGCAGAAGAAAAAACAATTGGAATATATAATATTTTTATATTCGTTTATACGCTGATTATTTTTTTCCAATATATTAAAATTAAAATCCCCAACTATTAGAGTATTAGAATTATTTTTAAAATTGTTCAGTTTGTTATCAAAGATGTGTAAAAAATTATCAATAAATTCTTTGCTTTGTATAGGAGGTCTGTATACGGCCATAATGTGAAAGTGCTTATTAGTTTTTTTTAAATTAATTTTAATTGTTATAAAACTAGAATAATTATCACAGAAAGTTTCTTCTGTAGAAAAATGTATTGTTTTGTGAATAAAAATTCCAGCACCACCACCTTTCCTACCAGATCTACAAGAAAGAACTTTTTGGTAACCTGGAATGTTTATGAATTCTTTTTCTTCATCATCTATCCAAGTCTCAGTAAATATAATAACATGAATAGTATTGGCAGCAGAGTCAAGTAAGTAGAGTACATCATCAATTTTGTGTTTTATGCTTCTAATATTCATATACATAATTTTTAACGAGTTTTTGTTTTTGAATTTTAAAGTTTCTATATTATCTATACGATGGGTTTTTGGGAGAAACGGCAAAGTGAAATCGATGTTAAGATTAGGTATTGATGTCATCAAATGATGTTATATCGTAAATTCTGACAACATTACTGTTGTCCTCTTTTCTTATAAAAATCTTGCCGTCCTTTACCCATGCGAATTTTATTTTTTTTTCTCTTTTCAATTCTCTAGCTTTTTTAAATAGATAATTATTGTTGTTGGTTAGTTTTTCATTAATGTAAACAAAAGAATCTCTTATGGTAGGTGGTAAGTCATTGATTATGGCAGACAATTTAATACTAGTTCTCTTTTTAGCTTCAATTATTTTTCTCTTAATAGTATTATTTTCCAATGTTACGATTAAATTTTTAGGTAATTTGGAATGCTTAGAGAATCTACTTTCCAGTTGCACGTTCTCTATCTGTTCTTGTCTAACATCTACACCTAGAATTTGAAAGACTTTTTTGCTTACTTCTAATTTATTTTCTATTTCCTCCGGTATTCCACAGATTTCCACTATATTTTTGTATTTATTTTGTTTTAATTCTTCTATTTCTCTGGAATTTCTATTTATTTTTACCAATAACCCTTGGTTTTCATTTCTGAGGTTAATATTTTCTTCTATTAGATTATCCACTATTTCATTTATTTTACTTAATTTATCATTTAAGTCTGCAAAACAAGAGCCAAAGTATTCTAATTTGTCTAAGATTTTGTTGATTTTTTCTTCCAAGTTTGTATTTTTTGGAGTAACAACAGTATGATTTAGATTTCCACTTGGTGTGCAAGATTCAGTTGAATTAGTATTCAGGGTAGAACGACGATTCTTGCGTTGTTTTTTACAGATTTCACAAAACCAATACATTTCATCATTCTCCAAATATTTCTTGTGATCTTCAACACCAAGTCCTACACAAGTGATATGGTACCAATTTTTGCATATTCCATCACACATTATTCTCTTTATTTGTCCTTTAAACATTTTTTTGCAAGAGCCGCAATTTTTGATGTTTGCTATGTTAATGCTAGCCATTTTGTCTTTTGAATTAAAATTAAAATGTGTTCAAATAAGTTTGATGTAGATTTATTTCGAATTAGTGACGTTGAGAGCCACTGTTTTATTATTTGAGTAACACTGTTTTAATTTTTGAGCAACACTGCTGATTAATTATTTTAATTGTTTTGACAGTTGAACGAAATTGACATGTAATTAATAGGAGCAATGAGCATGCATGTGTGTAAACCGGTCTCGGTGTTTACATTTATTTTAATTTATTTTAATATTATTGTTTAAGTTTGTTCTTTTTAAATACAGAAATGATCCTGTGAAGTATGCAGAATAGCTTTTTTTTAAAAAACTCTTTTATTTTTTAAGTTTAAAGGTTATAAGATCTTATAAAACATTCTTAATTCCAGAATAGGGGGGTGAGTATCTAAGTAAAATAGTTATTTATTCATGGTATAAAACTATAATTCACACAAAATATGAAGAATAATAATGTTTAGTTTCCCTGTTCATTAAAAAAATATTGTCACACTTTATTTTTGAAAGTTATAAGTGACATGGAGGGTAAAAAAAATATGAGCGATATTATTGAAGGTAACACCATGTCTGTTTATAATTGTTCTACGTGTGCTTTCTATACTAAATATTTATGGTTTTGTGTATGCCTAGGTACTACGTTAATTTTAAACTTATTAGCTAGATATTGTACATCAGATTGCTTACTTAGCACTTCAAAGGTGAAGCAAGATGGAATTATTTTCTTGCGCGATGACAAGTTGGTCTAGTTTCTCAGTACAATTTGTCCGATAATCATCATTTAATCATAATCAATTTTTATAATATTCCTCCTGCGTCCAGTATTGAGCTGTATAATAAGTATTTATCAGCAATGGTCTCAATAGTGTAAGTGTTAGAGTGTAAGAATAGCAATATTTTATTTATTTATTATTTATTTATTATTTTTCATTTCATATTTTACTCTTTTCAATAAAAATACAGTTCCAAAAGATGTATCAATAAAAGATTTGGATGTATTTCTTGATAGTGAGCTATCATTTCATCTTCATTATACTCATATATTGAACGCCAACTCTTTGCTCGGTTTTATTAAACGTTGGGCCAAAGAATTTTATGATCCTTATGTACTAAAATCTCTTTACACCTGATGGTTAGTAAAACCTAGTTTCAAATATACCAGCCAGGTATGGAGTTCCTTTTACAACGTCCAAATAAACAGAATTGAATTAGTCCAAAAGAAATTTCTCAAATTTGCTTTACACAATCTCCCATGGGAAGACCCATTAAGATTACCTCTATATCAGCACAGATAGAATTAACTACATCTCAAGACACTTGAAAAACGCAGAACTGTCGCTAATACAGTACTTTTAAGTGAATTAATTAAAGCGAACATTTCTTCTACCCAATTATTCGTTAAGCTCAACTTTTGTTCTAATTCTAGATTACGATCTAATGATATGTTTACCTTACAGTTTCATGGAACTAATTATAGGAAGTATGAACCACTAAATAGAATGATGTCTTAATGTAACTCATATAATTCCCGTATTAGCCTACTACTAACAAAGCAATTTTTAAAAAATAATTTATATTTGTGTCAATGAACGTGTATCCTAAGATATACCTTGGCCTAAGTATATTTTTATAGATTACAGGATTATCAAAGACCGTTAATATATAAAGATACACAAAAGTAGTTTGATCGTATAAAGATTAGAGTTGAGATGGGACATTACGATCTTACTATTTCATATTAAAACATAAATAAGCACACACCATTAAAGAAACAAGAATTAAAAAAAAAACGGATATTATAATATATACTAGCTTTGTAACCCGTCATAAATGACGGAAGCAAAATAAATCCTAGTTTCTTTTTTTCTTTCATTAGATTCTTTATCCCGAAATTACAGTACTTATGTTTATATCACTTTTTATTTATTTTTATTTATGTTTATATTGGCCTAACACTAATTTTTTTTTTTTTATATAACAGAAAAAGAAGTACCATGCCAATAAATTTGTATAAAATATTTGTGTTTTTGTATGGTATACTCGTACTCACTTCCATTTAGTTATAATTCGTTAGTTGGGTTCCATTTAGTATAAATTATACCGTATTAGCGTTATTGTGGCCTCCGGGAGAGCAAATTTAAAAATGGGATCTTATTTTCATATAAATTTTGTCTTTTGTATAATGTATAGGAATCTTATTTTGCTATATGAATAAACTGTTATTATGGTATTGTGTTATTTTTAAAAAAATATTCAAAATTTTGTATCTAATTTGGTAAAATTTACAAAAAATACAAAAACATTTTCATCAATAATTTTCAATTTAAAAAAAACAATGTTTTATTATCCGGCGTAGAAGTAGAGTTAATTATCCTACTCCACTTCTATCAAGTTCTATTGATTGAACAGTGAACCTGAACAGTGAAGTGAACAGCGAACACTTAACACTGAAAATAAAATAATATTTTTGGAATGGAGCATGCAGAACATACAGAATACAGATACAGCAAATAATAAAAAAAAACAAAAAAAAAACAAAAATAATTTTTTTTGAGTGAAGTGAGTTACGCACACAATAATGACAAAAATAAAAGGTAGAAGCAATAAAGTAGTATAATGTATAATATTATACAATACAAATATGCTGATAAACATGTAAATTATTGTGTATAATTTTAAGTAATAAGAATAACCTTTGAGTGAATTATGTTTTTTTTTTGTGTTAAATGCTGTTTGCCTTTTGGTTACTATACCATATTAAACTATTGATTAAATTTCTATTAGTCCTTATTATTATAAATCAAAAAAATTGTTTATTTTATTTATATTATTATTATTATTTTTTATTTTTCCTTATTATTTGCGAAGAAGACTAACATTAAATTAAAAAAATATAGTTCATGCAATCAATTTTTCCTGCAAAGGTTCAGTATGGTAGACAGGGGTTAAAAAAAAGCACCAAAGCAATTTGTATATGTGTTGGAGCGTTCCGTCGAACTTACAAACATCCAGATAAATGCAGAATAATATATAATATATATTATATGCCAAACCAATGCTCTATTACCAAAATATAGTGTACTCTATATATTATGCTGGCAAATTATAAATATGTATTGGCTGTACACAGTATATACCCTGGTATATAGATACACATATAGTTGTTATATGTATATCTAATTAGAATTTTATTTTCTGTTCTTTTTTATTCTCTTATCTGGTTTTTCAACTCTTCTTGCAAAAGTTTCGTTTTTATATTTTGGTTGAATTGAATGAAAAAGTGTGAATTGTTGAATGTAGGTATAGATACATATAAAATAAATGTGCTAATTTCACAAAAGATATTGTCCTTGATATCTCGCCAACATTTTCAATAGAATATAAATTTTTTATAATGGTTATTATCTTATTGTTTTTGATGAATCTGAATTTTGATATAGTAATAGTACCTCGATTCTAATTTACTATATTTAATTTACTATAAAAAATTTATTAATACACTACAGATCAAATTTTGTAATTTCTATTACATATTTATATTATTAATTATTATAAATTACTATTTATTTCATAAAAGCAGATAGCAACTAATAAAATAATATTAATAAATAGTACCTACTACAATTTAAAGCATTACTATTATTAAAATCATTCAGTCAAAATAACCTTAAATTTACTTATTCATTTATTCAATTTATGCAACTCTGATTAACGTCAACACAATTCTTTTGCATTATATGATTTCTTTTTCATGATTTGGAGTTATTCTGAGGATCTGCACATTTTGGTTTTTTATTTTGTTTTTTACATTGTTGTTGATTGTTGGTAAATCCTCTTCATATATAACATTTAGAAAGATGCTTTGTTGTTGTTATCTTTACTAATTGTTATTTTTATTATATAGAGTTCAAAATTAATAAGGTGATTATTGGAGGGGTTTCATTTCAATTATTGCAAATAATTAAACTTTTTCATTCAATTCATTCAATTCAACCAAATTATAAAAAAAAAACTTTTGCAAGAAGAATTGAAAAACCAGATAAGAGAATAAAAAAGAAGAGAAAATAAAATTCTAATTTGTTATATTATCAAAGAATATCTATAATTATAGATATTCTTTGATATTATATCAGAAATTATATACATATACTTATATATAATTTCTTATTATATTTAAAAACAACTATATATGTATACCAGTGTGTATACTGTGTACAGCCAATACATATTTATAATTTGCACAGCATAATATAAGTACACTATATTTTGGTAATAGCCCTGATAAAAAAGATGCGCATTTTCGCTGTTGATTCTGCGCCGAGAAATATGCTGAAAATTGCAGAGAAAATCAGATGAATTTATACATAGCCTCAGGAATATTTTCAGCACAATTCCCCTCCATTGTAATGGCAAATACTAATACATTCTCACATAAATTTTCAGCAGTAGGCGCATCTTTAAGCGCATTTTGCAGCACACAAATTAGCACGTATTTCTGTGCTCATTCAAAAATATTTTCAGCACACATTTATGCTTCTTTGGGAGCAGATTTTTCAGCAAATGTAAAAATATAAAATTTGTTATTTCAGATATGGGATTTTTAAATTTGAAATTCATACTATAAATTGTAAACTAAAATTTATCTAGTTAACATTTATAGAATAATTATAAATATTAACTAAAAAGATGAATTTTAGTTTAAAATTTGTCATATAAATTTGAATTTGTCATATGAACTGGTTCACCAATGATTTTGGTTTTGGTCTTTTCGAAACAAACTTTTCAAAACAACTGATGAATGATGATGTTCTACAGAAAAAATGCTCATATTACTGAAAAATACGCAGCAGTTTGTGCTGAAAATTTTCAGCACCGACTAAAGCACCGAAAAAGGCGCTTAAAATTTTCAGCACTTTTTTCAGCGCTGTTTTCATTACTGAAAAATGCAGTATATCACAAATTCCACATTTACTAATATAATCGCAAAATTTAACTGTGTAAAACAATTTTTTTTTTTGATAATGTTTGTAAAAGTAGGAGAAGTGCTGAAAAATATTTATCAGGGAGCTTTGGTTTGGCATTATATATGTTTTTTTTTTCTAATTCTTGTTTCTTTAATGGCGTGTGTTTGTTTATGTTTTAATATGAAATAGTAAGATCTAACTAATTTTTGTACGATCAAACTACTTTTGTGTATCTTTATACATTAACGGCTTTGGTATTATGTTATAGTAGCTCAAAGATACTTATATTTTATTAATTTTTCATTTTTTATTTATCAATTTCTAATTTAATTATTTTTTAATATCAATTAAAACTTAACTACATGTGTTCTATCATTATTGTATAATTATCAATTTTAGTTTTTTGTTATTTATTTATTTTTATTATGTTTTTTTTTTTTTAATTAGAATAAGTTTTTAACTTTGCTTTTTCTACTCTTTTTTTTCTCACTTTATGTTTTTTTTTTTTTTTTTATATATATAACTCCAAGTCTATGGGATGGGATGCGTTCAGAATGATCATTTTGATCGTCAATCAATGAGTGAACTGCACAATTTGATCCAAATCAATTTGACAATTATCTTTTTTAGACTACTGTCATTTTGATTTTTCCGAACGATCACCCGCTTTTTTATAGGTTTTGTTTCTATAAATTATCAATAGGTGATTATTTTTATGAGAGAATTAATTGCGTACCTAATTGAAAAAAAGATTATTAAACATGAATGTACAAATTTTAAATATTTTTATGGATTTAATAGCGGAGTCGGAGTCTAAGTCTGGAAATATTGTGAAAAAAAATAATACTATAAAAGAAGTACGAAAAATATTGATTTTAAGTGAAAGTTTCAAACATATACCTAAAAATATAATATACAAGGTGGCAGATTATAATGAAATAATAGAAAAATTCTCTGATGATACATTTTTTCCCATTTTAGAATGAGCAAATTAGCATTTCAAGTAAGTATAAGCATTTTTAAAACACGTATAGAGGTAAATTTTACTCACATATACGTTTTATAGAAACTCTTGCTGAAATTTGCACCTTTTTGGAGTATGAAATGAGGACCTGCGACTGGCTTAAAACAGTGTATGTACTTTACTATATGGGCACTTGCGAATCAAAACTCTTTCAAACTTCTTCTTTCTTTCTGATCTGTTTGAAATTTGAGAACTTTCTGATCGATTTAACAAATCTAAAAGTACCATTTATTCGATAGTATTAAAAACTTGTAAAATTCTTCGGAAAATATCACATATATATATAAAATGGCCCAACACGTTAACAGAAATTGAAGAAACCGTAAACAAATTTAATAGTTTGCGATCACGAGGTTTTCCTAATGTTGTTGAATGTATTGATGGTATGCATGTTTCTATTAAAGAACCCAAATGTGATGCCAGTAGTTACTACAACCGCAAGGGATATCACTCAATGGTACTACAAGTAGGTACTCTATTATTTATGTTATTAATACACATATCTAATATAATAAATTATAACTTTAGGCTGTTTGTAAAAGTAATTTGAGTTTCTCAAACATATTTTTTGGTTGGCCTGGGATATCCCATGATGCATATGTTTTTGAAAATAGTGCATTAGGTAAAGATTTGCTGGAACGAAGTATACAACTACCTGAAGATATACATATCGTGGGAGATTCTGCTTATCCTCTTCGAACATTTTTAATGGTTCCATTTAAAAACAATCGTACTTTAACAACAAGTCAAAAATATTTTAACAACGAACTCAGCTCTACCAGGGTAATAATAGAACAAGCTTTTGGAAGATTAAAATGCAAATTTAGAATTTTAGACAATATGAAGTTTAACAAGATTTCAACGATAAAAGACATTGTATTAGCATGTGCTATTTTACATAATTTTATGATAATAGAAGATAATGATAACATTACTGCAGATAATGATGAATTAATAGATAATAATGTTACCAGCATATGAATGTAATACCACTCATGATATAGAAGCAAAAAATAAAAGAAATGCAATTTGTCATCTCATAAGTTCAGGGGTGGCATTATATAACTTTGTTTCAAACATTTCGGTCGAAACAAAATGTTGTCGAAACAAAATTTGGATGACATTACGTAATTTGAAACGTTAATTTATTTTGAAACGCTCGAAAAAACAGTGAAACACTTTACATAATTCCATTTTTGATTTGTTTCGTTAAAATTTCAACAATTACTGCTAGAAATGCCACTTTTTGAAAATAGTCGAAACAAAACGACGTTTCAAATTACACAATGCCACCCCAGGTTATTGAATGAATAAATAAAGTGTAAAGTTAAATAATTTTATTTTTATTTTTATTATATTTAAATCAAAAAATGAACAGGCACTTCTACGACTTAAAAAATAAGAATCACATTGAAAAAAACTTAAAAAATAACTAGGACCCTAAACGAAACCTATACATATTTCATTTCTATTTCATTTGTCTTTCGAACAAATTTTTCAGTTGAAGTAAAATTTTAACTTTTTCACTTTCTATTTCAATTTTCCTTTTTTCAGCTTCTAATTTTTCACGTTCAATTGATAAATATTCTTCATGTCTTTTCTTATCATCTTCATCAATTTTTTTTTAAATATAAAATCACATCATTCGATTGATTTTTCCTCTTTGGTGTTGATTCAACAGTTTCATCCAAGAGATATTCACAGTTCTCTAAATTTAAAGTATCACAAATATTTTCCGCTGGTGGTAATACAAAATGCTTGCTACCATACACTTCATCAAACTCTTCGAAGTACAACCAAATCGATGCACTTTGTCCAGATTTTAAATTTCTTTTCTTAATTCTTTTGTAGGTTGTCATAAGGTTGGTAAATTTTTTAACAATGGTATCACATGAATAAGATAATAAATTGTCTTTTTCTAAAATCTCTTTATGTATATCTTTCCAAATTTGTTTTTTGCTTTTTTCCCCAGAGCTATACAGTTCTTCGTTTTCCAATCTTGTTGTAATTAATAAAAGTGTGTTTTATTATATTACAAATTATAATCCACACATGTACAATTTTAATTTATATCAATTAAAAAGCAAAATAATCTTTCCTTTCCGACATTTTTTTCCTTTTTTGATTTTAATGAAATATTAAAATAATTAAAAATTGCACTTCTATTTTTTTTTTTGATTTTAAATAAACGTTAAAACAATTAAAAATGTGTGCAATTTTGCAGCATGAAAATTTGAATGATTCATCTGCTTAACTTTTTTTGATTATTGATTTTATTTGACGTTTCCGAACATATGGTTTTTGTTATTTGCAGTTCCGAACGCATGATACTTGTCATTTGCAGCGCAGATGATCATTCCGAACGCATCCATGAACTGCTTTTACACAGAGATTTGGAATACACAATCACGTACAGTAGCTTTTTCTGTTGAATTTTTGTGATATAGACTAATTTAAATGTAGAAATTTATATCTATTGTAGAGTACTTCGCCTTCATAATAGCATAGTTACATTTTATTTTTATTGGTAACCAAAACTCTCAACTATTTATCATTTATTTTATCCCAATGATAAAGGATAATGGACCACGTCGAAAGATCCAGAAAGCATTTTTTGCCTTCGTCAGGAATCGAACCTGAGACCTTTCGATTGAAAGGCAGGCGCTCTA
The DNA here is from genome assembly GCA_963942445.1 of Argyra leucocephala. NCBI lineage: Eukaryota > Metazoa > Arthropoda > Insecta > Diptera > Dolichopodidae > Argyra > Argyra leucocephala. Next base: position 72,623,145 of record OZ012681.1, on the reverse strand, counting down.
CCTACTGCGCCACCCAGCGTGTTACTTGTTATCTTAATAATTTAACTTAAGCTAAATTGTAATAAATAAGTAAATATGGTTGTAACTTGCTTGATTTAAGCTCGAAATAAATAAATATATAATTTCTTCACCACTCCACTCAAACGGATATACCAATCAAGAATTTTACTATGGACAAAATAACGTCAATGATTAAAAATAATATCAAAATAAAAGTCCCAGCATATGATCTAATTAGTGGTACAGAATTTCCGAAAGAAGGTTATAAAATATTGATGTATATCATGAATGCTGTTCTAAGATATGGCTACTTCGCATCCCAGTGGAAAATTGCTAAAATAATACTTATACCAAAACCAGGCAAGCCAAGTGAAGAAATTACATCCTACAGACCGATTTGCCTACTACCGTTCTTATCAAAACTATTTGAAAGCCTATTTTTAGAAAGATTAAAACCGATTTTGGAAAAAAGCAAAATTGTTCCAGCGCATCAATTCGAGTTCAGAAACGAAAATGCAACTATTAAGCAAATTCATAGAATAGCAGATGTAATCAAGTTAAGCCTAGAGGAAAAAAAGTACTGTTCAGCGATATTTCTAGATATTAGTCAAGCATTTGATAAAGTCTGGCATGAATGATTGCAGTACAAACTTAAAAATTTTTTACCACAGAACTATTATTTATTGCTGCGATGATATCTTATCGAAAGGCACTTTTTGGTGAAGCATCAAGGTAATTACTAATGAAATTACGTCAGGTGTACCACAGGGAAGCGTCTTAGTTCCTGCCTTATATCTCATTTACACTGCAGACTTACCAACAAAAAATGAAACAACCACCGCCACTTTCGCTGATGATACGGCCATACTGGCCTCACATAGTAACCCAGTGCATGCTTGAGAGATTCTGCAACACAGCATAAACAAAGTTCAGCAATGGCTAAAAAAGTGGAGAATCAGGGTGAATGAAGCTAAATCAACACATATTAAATTTACACTAAAAAGAAAAACTTGTCCGGTCGTTGTACTTAACAATTAATTAGTACCTCAAAAAGAGGCTGTAAAGTATTTGGGCATGCACTTGGGCAGGAGACTCATATGGCAGATGCATATCCATAACAAAAGAAAGCAACTGGGTTTGAAGCAAAGCAAATTGTATTGAATGATTGCCCGCAACTCGCTGTTGTTACTGGAAAACAAGCGGTTGATTTATAAAGCTGTCTTGAAACCGATATGGACCTACGGAATTCAACTGTGGGGTGTAGCCAGTAATTTAAATATTGCAACATTACAGCATTTTCAGTCAAAGCTATTAAGATTGATAATATCAATAATGAAGTCATACATCGTGATTTGAAGTTAAGAACCATTAAGGAGGAGATTAGAAGATTAACTGCACATCCAAACAGACTGGCTATAAGTGATGTAAGTCGCTTTAAGTGTCCTAACTACTTGCAGCTACCAGTAGACAATAGGAACAATTAAATGGGGACCAAGAAATACAATGGAGTATAATGTTGGGATCATGGATGGTTGACCACTGGGTTATCTCATCCGCTAATCGGTGCAATTTACCTGCATAAAAAATGTCATACAAACTACTGAATGTCTCCTTCAGAGACAGATTGTAATAACTTTTTCCTGGATACTGCTTTTTTCCTTTTTCCTGGAAGTAATAATAATAAATAAAAGAAAAATAAAAAAAAAATTTTCATCTAAAGAATATTGATTAAAGAAAATCATAATATTCGTAATTTATTATTTAATCTGTTAATTTAATATTTAATTTTAAGAATAAATAATACTTTTATAATTTTTTATTATTATAATAATGTTTTAAAAATATAGTGCTTTCAAAAATAAGGATATTTTCTTTGCAAAATTAATTTTTATAGAAAAATAGAAAAATATAAACTACGAAAAGAAAACTGTGTAAAAAAGTGCATTATAAATTTTAAATAATGGAAAATTTAAAAAAATATAAATTAATAGTTATAAATTAAATTGTTTCGATGTTAATGAACTAGTTAAATAGTGAACAAGTGAAGTTCTGCTTTTTAATTTCCTTTAATAGAAAATATACGTTTAGAGGTGCAAAAAATAAAATTAAAACCAAATATTAAAAATATTATTATATATTGTTCTCTACAATAGATGACATCACTGCATACGTATCCCTAAAGGAGAGGCATACGAAGTAGAAATCCCGATAAGAAAGACCTGGCGCGGTTCAGAAGAGTAGGCTAGGTCCTCGAACACCTCGGATATTTTTATTGACGGGTCCCTTACGGCTCTAGGCCTAACGGGACCCGGAATATTCTTTGAAAAAGAACAACTTGAACTCCAGTTTCCTTTTGGCAAATACTACACAGTCTTTCAGACTCAAGTCTTTGCCATTAACGCAGCAGTGAATATAATAAAAGAGCAAAGATGGTCTGAAAAATTCATTAGAATCTTTAGTGACAGTCAAGCTGCCTTAAAAGCTCTTGAAAGTAACCTCGTCAAATTTAATTGGTGGGAGAATGTTCGGAAGCCCTAAACCTCATAGGGATCCAAAACAAGGTACAACTGATCTGGATACCGGGTCATAGTGGCTTGACTAGTAATGAGAAGGCTGAAGAACTAACCAGATCATCGGCGGGAAAAATGTATGGCCCGGAACCGGAAGGTATATCTATTGGTATTACACTATCGGTAGAAAACGCCCTGAAAAGGGAAACAAACATTCGTTGGGAGCGTATTGAAGGCCACAGAGTCTAAAAATATATGTACCAAGAACAATAACCAACTTCCTGCTAACTCTCAATAGAGTAGACTGTAGGAAGATGGTGGGCATACTTACTGGTCATAACCACATGAATAAGTACATGTGTAGACTAGCACTAAGTGACGATCCAACCTGTAGACATTGTCTGCAAGAGGAAGAAACCTCCACACATGTTGTAGGAGAGTGCTTAGCTCTTTCAAGGCTGAGACTCAGTTTGATGGGAACGCACTACATAACCTCAGAAAGTTTCTGCAGGATAGAACTCTCAAACCTATTCGCCTTCATCAAAAGGATCGACTAAGTTGAGGATGAAGGAGGGCATAAAGATAAAGAGCTAAAAGCCAATATTAAATCATAATTTTCTAGGTCATTCCAAAGTCTATCATCACCAAGTTTTTCATAGCTCAGAATTATTTTGGTGTTATTGTTTAACTCTTTTGTTATTTTTAAATTCGTACTTACAAAGAACATTTGATGGTCAGATAGAGTTGTGTCGACAACGTGTAAGTAAAAATTATCAATTACTGTTTGTGTGGTTGAACTAATCCGAGTTACAAACTTTTTCGTTAATTTGTTGTATACAACATAGCCATTACAAAAGATTGTATTTAGGTAATTCTTAACATCAAAATTATTTTTATCTAATAAATTGATATTAAAGTCCCCTAAAACTAAAGAATTTTTATATTCATAAGTAATTTCATCTAGTTTACTGATAAAATTATCTAATCTGGTTTTTTGTGATCTATAGAAACACATTATATTCCCATTTTGTTTTAATAGTCTTACTATTAGAATGTTCGAATTATTGTAGTTTTCCTCTAATACTAAAGGTGCTACAAATATTGTTAGAGATATAAATTGCGGCACCACCATAAGCTTTATCGCGATTTGAAAAGTACGCTTTGTACCCTGGAAGATTAAAAAATTGATTTTCATGCTTTAATAATCAAATTTCAGTTAAAACAATAACGTGGATATTACAATGAAGATTATTAACCAAAATTTCTAAATTATCTTATCTTATTTCGGAGGCTTTGCATATTAAGATATATTATATTAAAATTTTCATTGTATTTCATCATTACATTTTTAGCACACCCTATGAAATGATTGACATTTATATTCTCTTCAATATTACACATCATTACTTTTACACACAATAATAGCATACATCATAGACATATCGCCGGGTGAGTTCTTAAGTGTCCAATATACCGAAAAATGAAATGGGAAAAGTTTTAAGTTTCAAAGCAATTTTTACGTATTATTTTAGGGATATAGAAAATCAAACTTTTTGTAACATAATCTGTAATTTGTTAGCTTTGAAATACTATGTTAAGATTTCTTAAAAAAATTATATATTTCTGTTGATATTCGAAATTTGAAAAAATAGTCCAAATGTATATTGGACAAAAACGTATGGGTGACAAATATTTTGAAAAAAATATTTTTTTCAATGTCCAATATCTTAGGGGGAATTAACACAGTTAATAAAACTTCATTTGATATGGGACACTTAAAAACTTAAACTAAACATTTTTCTCATGTTTTGGGAACAAAAATAAAACTAACAAAGGCTTTCAATATTAAGGAGAAACATTATTTTATTCATTCAAACACATTTAATTAAATAATATAAAAATAAAACAAAACAGTCTAAACTAAAGTACTAAAACTAAAAAACAAATCACAATGTGTATTAAAAAAATTATTAAATAAACTATAAAAAATAAACCTAAACAGCCTTTCTTGCTTTATGTTATGACAAAATCTAGTACTATAAAATAACACGTCCTCAGGTGGCATGTATACATAATCAAACATGGATACAATATCTTTTATTTTTCTTGTGTAATGGAACTTGTAGTTTTTAAATGTATTACTTCAGGAATTTGTCTTACCAATGACCAGTTAAATTTGTTGTGTTGAATTTTCTGAATGAATAAAAATTTCCTGCTTTTACTGTTGGAAACAAAAAAACTTTTTGAAGATCGTAGCAAATCGATCGATCGATCTATACAAAAACTTCATTTGAAATAGAGCACTTAAGCACAAAATTTTAATTACTCATTTAAGCGTAAAATATTTTTTGACATTTTTTGTCCAATATCATATTAATTGCAGATTGGACACTTAAGCACTATAAATGTAAAAAAAAAAATTCACTTTGTATGATATTGAAGAAAAGCAAAATTAAATATCTCAAAAACTATTATAAATAGAACAAAACTGATTAAAAATTTAGAAAGAGCGCGTCAAGTTTAGTTAGTGTATATCAGAAATCAGTATCAAGTGGTAGGCCTGACAGAACAATATTGTTTGCATTTTTGGATTGTTGGTCATTATCTATCAGAGATTCCAGATAATTTGCCTTATGTTCCAGAGCCATGTAATTTTGCTTGTTGAAATTTAATTCTTTTTTAAGATTAATATTTTCTTCAACCAATGCCTTCTGTGATTTCATCACTTCCTCGAGTTGATGCGAAATAAAGTTTTGGGAAGCATTTATGTTGTTTATCACCGCTCCCAAGTTTTTTAGTTATACAGTTTTTGATCCAAGAGTGCAATTAGTTGGATTGAACGTATCCAAATCTGTTGTAGCTGTACCTCCAAAACTTCTTTTAATTTCTTCCTCAATTATTACGAATGATTCATTGCCTGAAGGGCATTGCTGGCATCTCTGCACATTTCATGTGGAATATTCCTCTGCACATTTCATGTGGAATATTCCTCCACATGATCCACTACAATAAACAGCCTTGCTATTTACAAAAATCACTTTATTGCATACTGCACATTTAGCAATATTTATTATTTTCTTTTGTGTTTTTTTTATTTTATTTTATTTTATTTATATTTTGTGTTTTTCTTGTTTGTTTTTGTTTTTTTTTTTTAAAGTCAAATATGTGAATAAAAATGATATTTGGAAATATTTATATTAAAATAAAACTGATTAAATTTAATCCACAACTTTAAATTATTATTATTATTATTATTATTATTTCTTTATTTATTATAATTAAAATTAGAATGAAAGCAAGCACTAGCTACCAGGGCCATTAGCTTTATATTTGTATTACAATTGTTTTAACATTTATTTTTTTTGTACATACTATGCATTTATATAATTCTTTTTGCTTTGTCTCTTATAATAAGAGTCTAACGGTATTTATTTAACTTAACAAAATTTCAATTTTTAATTTTATTATTTTTATTTTTTTATTTTTATTGTTTTTCCTTATTTTATTGCTTTCTCAGTATAAACAAATTCTGTCTTAGAAAATAAAACTAAGGTCAGGAGTGCACAACTTTTTTTTTGTTTCATATAAGGTTACTTATTTTACTTGAAATATTGTTTTTATATTAGTATCTGTTGGATAGGAAATAATTTCTTATGGATTTTTGTCTTTGAATATGAGGGATCTAATATCTTGTAATGATGAGCATTGATTAAGTAGGTGAGTAATGGTTAGTGGGAAATTATTACAAAATTGACATATGAGTTGCGGGTCATTTTTAAGTAAATATGAGTGAGTGATGTCTGTGTGCCCCAAACGAAGTCTAATGAAACATTTGTTCATTATAGCTGTGGTGGAAGTTGGTAAGTTTATTGCACAGTATGTGGTGGAAGTTGGTAAGTTATTTGAAAACTTTCTAGAACTGTCTGGGATGCTATTTTACTTATTGTTTTTTTTGCTAAATGGCATAAAAGTGTGCAGTGGAGATTTTACTGCTGATTTGGCGGCTGTGTCGGCTTGTTTATTCCCTTTAATTCGGGAGTGACCAGGTATCCACATTAGCTTGACTTTTTTAACCATTTCTATCAGAAGTGGTTGTATAAGATTTATTGGAGTACTGTTGCCATTGATATTTCTTGAAGCTTTAAAAACTGATAGGCTGTCTGTACAAATGATAAATTGACTTTTGGTGGATTTTTCGAATTTGGAGGCTTGGAAGAACCCCTTGGAGTTCTGCTTCGAAAATGCTTGCACTATTTGGGAGTAGTCCATGTACCAGTGTCGAACCATACTCATTCACTACCCCAAATGCTACCCCATTTTCTCTGAACCGTCATCATTCCATCATCATTCTTTGAACCGTCGGAGAACAGTAAATTCCAGTTTCCTTTGGTGTATGATTCCACTGATTCTGAGTATATTTGTTTATAGGTTGAACTGGGTGTGCTATCTTTTTGGAAGTCTGTAAGACAGTCAATAAAGGAGCTATCTGATAACTGCCATGGAGGTTTGTTCAATTTGGGAGATTGAATTGGTGCTATGTGTAACCCTAATTTTTTGTATGAGCTGAGAATTTCCAATAGTCCGGATTTCTTTGTTGGTGTTGTCTTTTTCTGATTCAGGAGGTTTGTTTCTTTTTGAAGGATGTTGGATGAGTCCGAGAATAGTTTTGGGATTAGCTGACACCTTATAAAATGTATTCTGTCTTCAATGGCGAGAAATCCGCCTTCCGCTAAAAGATTTTTCGTTGGGGTAGTTCTAAATGCTCTGAGACTTCTCCTGATTGCTGCGTGATATGGTGCTTTAATTCTGTTTAGTGAGGTTTTTGCACATTTCCTGTAGATTTGCAAACCATAGTCAATTTTGGATTGAATTGTTAATTTGGTTACATTCAAAAGAGTGTTAGTATGTATAAGACTCTTTTTGGAGGATAGTTATTTAATAATATTTAATCTGACAGTTAAGTTATTTCGGATGTAATTACAATGATCCTTAAAATTATTTTTTTTGTCGAATACTAAGCCTAAGATTTTTAAATCTTTTACGTTTGGAATAATTTTGTTATCTAGTTTAATTTATATGTTTTCACAACTAGTTTTGCGACATATATGGGTTATTTCTTTTGGATCTTTCTTGGAGCAGGTAATATATAAATCGTCAGCATATAGACAATGATGAACGTGTTTGTGGTTTGCGATGAGTCTGCTTAATTCTTCAAAAGCTATTTGGAATAGTGTAACGGAAAGTGTTGATCCTTGTGGAATTCCATTAAAGAGTGGGTAGGCTGGTGAGAGACAGTTAATAACTATACAGCGTATTTTCCTGTTTGTTAAGAATGCCTTGATATATTTGAACATTTTGGGTCCAATTTTCCAGTTATGCAATTTTTGTAGGACAACGTGTGCTCCAACTTTGTCGAAAGCCTTTTCAAAATCGATCGATAATATTGATGCGTGGTTTTTTGCTTTTGCAAATAATGTTATCGATGTACAGTAATTAATCCATTGTATTTGATTCAGGTTTGAACCCAACTTGATTTGGTGATAGTGATTTGGTTACCATGAGGTACCAAGTCAGTCTTTTTGACATCATTTTCTCCAGTAGTTTTCCTATGCAAGGTAGCAGTGAAATTGGCCTATAACAGGGAATTTCGTCGATCTTTTTATTCGGCTTATGTATAGGGACTATTATAATGGCTGTTTTGAAGGATTGGGGTATATTACTTGTTTTGTAGATTGAGTTATATAACTTAATGATACGTTGTTTCAGCAGATGGGGGCATTGTTTCAACATTTGGTATGTTATTTTGTCAAATCCAGGAGTTGTTCCTTTAACTGAGTTTAGGCAGATTTCCAGTTCCTTGATACTGAAGTCGGATTCTAGTAGTTTGGCTTTGTTATTACCACAAATGGGAGGTTCAATTGCCATGGAATCGAAATTTTGTTCTCTAAATTGTGAAGGAAAGTTTGAAGTCTCAAAGCATTCGGAAAAGAACTGTGCAAATTTTAAAGTTATCAGAGGGGGATCATAAATAACTGTGTTGTTTGATTTTATGGACTTAATATGAAATGGAGTGAATGATCCGGTAAGTAGTCTAATCCAGATGTGTGATGTTGAGGTGTTAGGGCTTAATGTTGATGTAAACTCTTTAAACTTATTGCTTTTTGATAACTTTTTTTCTTTGTTAAAAATTGCATTTTTTTTCTATAATCGATTAAATTACTACTCGTTTTGTTTTTACAGTATATTTTTCAGGCTAGTTGCTTTTGAATTCTGAGTTTTTTCAGTTCTATAGTCCACCAAGGTACATTTCTTGATGAGCGTTTATTAGAGGATAAAGGAATGGAAGCATTTGCAGCTGAACGGATAATTTTTTGAACCGCTGCGACTTCTTTGTTAATATTTCTTGTCGTGGCCCTTTCAAAATCGAAGTGTACTACTTTATCTTGAAATTTCGACCAGTTTGCTCGATTGCAGTTAAACCTTGTTGGTTTAGAGTTGTAATAATTTTTTTGGTTGGAGTGTTTATATGAACTTATTATAGGAAAGTGATCGCTATTGTGAAGATCGTCCAGGATAGTCCATGTTGATATTGGAAATAATTCCGGGGAGCATAGGGTAAGGTCGATGTTTGTGAGAGTGCCGTGAGTGGAAAAGTGCGTTGGGGACCCATCGTTTAGAACTGTCAGATTGGAGCTTAAAATAAAATCTTCTATTATTTTGCCTTTGGAGTTGTAGAAAGAAGAGCCCCATAGTGGACTCCAGCCATTGAAATCACCTACTAGTATAATTGGGGTTTGGATGCTTGAGAGAACCTCAGATAAGTCTCCGTTTGAGATATTTTGTTCAGGTGGGAGATATAGTGAAATTATTGTCACTGGGAATTTTAAATTTGTTTCTACAGCAACTATGGAGATATTGGACTGGATTAAGATAAGTTTGTGAGGTATACTTTTGTGAATGAGTATGCCTGAATCCTGTTTGGACGTTGTGTTGTATGGGAAATTGGAAATACCCTGTATATTGTTTTGGAATACACGGAATAATATCGTGTTTGATGTGTGTTTCTTGCAAACAGAACACGTGTGGGTTGTAAGTTTTTGTTAAAATTTCGAGTGCTATGTAGTTGTTATAATAGCCTTTAATATTCCATTGAAGAACATTAAGTATCATAATCTTATATAAAAGTTTTGGTGCACTGCAATTGATTTTTCTTGTAGGGAAAGAACAACGAGTGTATAATTTGTATTATTAGATAAGAGATGAACTTGTGTTTATTGAATTGTTATGGTTTTTGTTATTATTATTTTTGTTGCTTGAGTTTAATATTGAAGTAGATGTTATTTGGTGTTGATTAGTTGTGGTTGGATTCAGATTAGAAATTGCTGAATCGTTTATTGTTAATGTATTTTTGATGTTGGTATTAATCGTTATAGAGTTTGATTTGTGAGGATTGTTAAAAGAAGTTGATGTCGTATTATTATTGAGATGATTGATCTAGTTGTGGGTAATTATATTTGGGTTTTCTTGTGTAGAAGTTTCCATAGGTGTTTTTGGATTGGCAATTTTATTAAATGGAAGAGTGTTTGACGATTTTTTTATTGTTTGTTTGAGTTCTAGTTTATTAGGAAGAGAGTCGTCGTTCTTGACAGTTTCTGCAAATGATTTTGTTAGGTTTGCGGTTGGATTTTGTTGCCGGTAAATTTTGCGTGCATCTATTACACTGCATTTATTTTGAGTTTTTATTTTTAGTATTTCTTTTTGTTGTTGGTATTTGGGGTATTGGTTTGAAGATGATGAATGTTCACCAAGACAGTTTGCGCACATAATTCGAGTACAGTTCTCAGGACTGTGTGGAGGGAGGTTGCAACTGTTGCAAGTAGAGTTGTTTTTGCAGAATTTTGCGGTGTGGCCTAGGAGTTGGTAGTTTTTGCATCTCATTGGATTGGGGAAGAATTCTTTAACTGTCACAGAATACCACACAATGTCGATATTGCTTGGCACTTTGTATAGGTCAAACGTTAGTAAGATTAGGCCGGTTGGGGTTATTTTGTTATCGACATTCCTAGTAAATTTATAAACGTTTGTAACACCTTGAGATTGTAAATCGTCTAAAATTTCTTGTTCGCTGATGTGAATTAAATTTCTGTCGAATATTGTGCCTTTACATGAGTTCAGTGTTTCATGCAAGGTGATTGTAACCTGGCACAGACCGCCAAAATTTTTTGTACGGGTGAACTTATCAGCATTTTTCTGGGATTTCGTTAATATTAGTAAATTGCCGTCGCGTAGCATGCTGACCGATTCAATGTCGGTACTTATGCCATCAATTGCCTTTTTTTTTTAGCAAAAACGCCGAATGAAGAAAATAGGTTTTGTCTCGTCGGTCGATTTGATTATGACAAATTTTGGATTATTCAGCGGCACATTTTTAGTTAAAAAGGGGAACGTTTCTCTTACCATTTGTGGTTTCTTCCTTTTTTATGGGGGCCATCTAGTGAGACTAAACCAAATTCGCTGAACCGGTTTTCCGAAATAAACGGTTGATCCATCTTTGTGTATTTGTCCCTCACCAGAGGGATTTGTTTTTTTTTGTTTTGGCACTAATAAAATATTTTTTAGAAAAAATGTTTTTCACCGGCGACGCGTTTAATGCGTTAATGTATGTTTAATGTGTAATGAGTTTTTATTTTTTTTCCCACACTTTTATTGATTTTTTTTTTTTTTTTTATTTAAAATTTTAGAAAGATAAAATTAAAAATGTTATAGTTATTATTTTTTTTTTATTGGACCGTAAATATTAAATTTGACCTTTCTAAGCAAAGGTTTGTACTGTTTGTAGGAGACTGAACTTTAAATTAATTTAAATAGTTTATTGAAAGATTTCTTTATTCTTCAAATACGGTTAATAATATGCATATATAAATAGTACAAAACAAAAATAAGCGCGCAAGTAAAAAGAAAAAAACTTTTAATGCAAATTTATATATTGAATAAATTTTTAGTGTTTCTGTTTTAATTTTAAAATTTAACCACACTATTAGTTTATCTAAACAAATAAATATTGGTATGTATTTCTTTATTTTAATTTTTTGATTATTTTTAAATTTATTAATACGGAGGTAAAATATTTGCAACCAATAAATTTGAAAACTCTTGACAGAATTATCCTCTAATATGCTTAAGTGTCTAAATGACAACATATATAAGCATATTGCAATCATAGTAACTAAATCATTTAGAGAAGGAGTTGTCCCAGATATACTGAAAATTGGACGAATGGTTCCTATTTTTAAAACTGGCTGTAAAAATGATTTCAATAACTACAGACCTATTTGTATAGAACCAATAATAACAAAAATAATTGAGAAAGAAGCATATTGCCAAGTATATGAATATTTAGAAAAAAATAATTTACTATCCAAAGTCCAAACGTCAATATGGGTTTAGGAAGAAATCGAATACCGAAACGGCGTTAGTGGATATGATAACATATGTACAAAATTTAAAGGATAAAAAAAAATTGGTATCTATGGTGTTCACGGACTTAACTAAAGCCTTCGACACAGTCGATCAAAAAATTTTATTAAAAAAATTGTACATGTATGGTATTAAAGGATTAGCCTACAAATGGCTTGCGGATTATTTAAAACAATTGGTCTCAATATATACAAATAGAAAATAATAAAAGCAGCATAAATAAAGTAAAATACGGGGTACTGCAAAGCAGCATTTTGAGTCCGTTATTGTTTATATTATACATTGATATCATACAATATATTGGCTTAGAAGCAGAATTCTATTTATTCGCTGATGACATTTGTATAGTGTTTCAAGCGGATAATTATACCAAATTACATTACGTAATGAATGTTGAACTTGAGAAAATTCATGAGTGGATGATTAACCATAAATTAACAATAAATACTATAAATACAAAATATATGACAGTTGGCTATTCATCACCCAGTTTACATATTAAAGTTGCAAATGAGTATTTAGAGCAAGTTTTTGAATTTAAATATCTAGGCTTTTGGCTAGATCCACATTTAAAATGGAATGTTAACACATTCCATCTCAGTAAAAAGTTGGATACGATGGCTGGAATCTTCAAAAAAAATAGCTAGTGTATTACCAAATACCATCAAAAAACAAATTTTTATATAGTCATTTGAGCTATGACATAAAGCTGTGGGGCACGTTGTCAAAAACAAAAATTAAAGAATCACAGATTATTCAAAACAAGGCAATAAAAAACTTATCATCACACAACTGGCTAGACAAAACTGAATATATTCATAGTAAAAATAGCATATTATTAATCAACGAATATATTACTATCAAACTAATACTCCATGTTCATAATTTAATTAACGAAACAATCCACACATCCACTGTATTAACGAAGCGTCAAGAACATCACCACATCAACAACACAAGGAATCAACATTTACTTCATTTGGAGCGTAAAAGAACTGCACAATTTGATTCATCTGCAACAATTTATAGGGGTATTATTCTGTATAATAAACTTAATAAAGATTTAAAACTATTAGATGACAAAAAATTAAATTTTGAATTAACCAAAAACTTTTTAAGTAAATATAACAATGAAAATTAAACTCAATTCCTCAATATAAAAAATAAAATGAAAAAAAATGTATGTATAAACTAATATTAAGTAGTTCAAATTATTAATTTCGTAAATTTACGATTCGCATTATTTTGGTTCTTTTATATCGCTAGATTGCTACACTTCATACTAAAAACCAAAAAAATTTGCTACACTTTCATACAAAGCTTTATAAACGAACGGATGATTAAATACGAAATCGTAAATTTACGAAAGAAAAATAAGAAGCCTCTGAGCTATTTAATTTTCATGTCAAATATCAATAATAAACAAAAACAAATACAAATTATCAACAAAATATTAAGCAAATTAATTTTTTCTTAACAAACTTAAGTGGGAAATACATGTGCAGAATTCTCATGCATTGCTGCATGCAGATATGCATGCATAACTGCGTGCCAGACACATGTGCATATTTTATTTGTCAAAAATTGTTTTGTTTTGAAATAATGTAGATAATTGCCGCCATTTATACACATACAATTTGTTTGTATAGGAAAAAAATACAAAATAAAATAATTTTTGAAAAATTTTAATCACATATTTTGTTATCTATCACTATCATGAATGTTACAAAATATAATTATATGAATAAATTAATGCTAGTTTGTTGTGCATATATTTTGTTATATCTAAATATTTTAAAAATTTATGATGAATATTGCAACAAAAAAGAAAGAAAATCTAGACTATGGACTAGGGAAATTTTCGTTCATTTCAAATTAATTAGTTTTTCTTCAATTACTTAAGGCCATTCTCCAATGCTGGCGTCGACTTGTAACTTTGACTTTTAAAAAGTTTGAACATATGGAAACTAATGTAACCTTCTTCAATGTGAGCGTCGACGGTAAGCGTAAAACTTTTTTAAAGTTAAAGTCGAGCAATGTTTAAAGCTGAAAGCTGAACGCTGAACTATTTGACAGTTTGATTGAATTGACATTTCTTTTTTGGGTTGTTTTTATTATTTTGCTTGTTTTTTGTAAAGACGTTAACAAAAAAAAATAATTTTTTTTTAAGAAAAAAGAACGGGATTGCAATAATTTTTAATTTAGTTTTAAATCAAATGAAATTTATATAGCAATTTTTTTTAAATCAAAAAATAAATTTTTATTTTAATGTTATGGTTTTATTTTAATTTATCATTAAAAGTAATTAGTAGAGTGGTTATACAGAAATAATATAAATTTGTGATATAATAAAAGTACAAAATATTTCAAATATAAAATTAAATTCTAAAATCAATATAATATAAGTAATTCATCAGAATATTTCGTAAACGGAAAGTATCTGTGTTTTTTTTTTCTTTTCAATTCTTGATTATCCATAATCCATATCCATATCCATTATTTTATTTTGTTTATTTTTTTTTCAAATTGAAAATCAAAAAATATATAAATTCTAAAATTCAATTGTCATAAATTCACTGACACCAACAATTGAAGTTATAAGTTAACGCCAGCATTGGAGAATGGCCTTTAATTTAAAATAAATTTTTACAAAATTGATTATAACCTATTTACCACAAAAAACAATAATAAATATGTAAATATTAAACAAATTTTATGACGTTTGTCATTATTTTTTTATTAGTATGAGTAAAATGACAATTTTTACAATCTTTCGTGTTGGTAGCTCTGCCGCTGCGCAGCAAAAACTAGAAATAGAGATATCTTGCATCATATTCTCTACATGTAATTGGTTCCATATAAAACTATATATTCTAATTTATTTTTGCTACGATGCATGCATAGTTCTGCACATGTATTTCAGGCATACATTCAAAATTAAAAATTAAAATAAATTTAAATGTGTAAGTGAAATTTTTATGAAAAAGAAAAATAAAAAGTAAATTAAAATAAACATTTGTATTTTCTTTTGAGATATTTTCTAGAAGCATGGATTCTTCCGTGAAGGACCATATTTTTGTTACGCATCTTACACGTCTTAATTTGTGTTGTTCCATATCAAAAAAAAATTACAAATTGAAAATAGTTATATTTAAAGCACAAAAAATTACTAATTAAAAATAATTAAATTCTAATAACAACACAACCATAATTGAAATTGGAAATCAAATTTAAGCAGACATCAGATATCAGCCGTTATTACGAATTGAAAATTACAAAATTTACAAATTTACTCTTCACCCAAAATTGACATTCGCAAATTTACGAAATACGAAGATACAAAATGCGTGACGACTACGAGCGCTATTGTTATTTAGTTATGTTTAAATTTCATTATTCTCATATTTTTTTTTCTTTCTTTTTTTTAATTTTGAATTATGATTAGAAGTATTACTTATTTTTATTTTCTAATTTGTATTGTTTTTTTTTGTTCTTTCTTTTTTCGTCTTCTTTTAACTTGTTACAAAATTTTGTAGTTTTATTACTATAATGTTATAAAAGAACTAAATTATTAAATTTTTGAATTAAATTAATTTGTATAGCCTTGAAATGAGAGAAATCTCTTTAGACAAATATAATTGAAAATAAATAAATAAATTGAATAGTTTTTATTAAAACTTGTTTTTTAGCATAAGAGTACTTTTTTTTTTAATAAACGAATTTTACAAATGCATAGCCCAAATTTCTTACCTATTTATAAAATTATTAGGTAACTAAACATTACTAATTATTTCATTAATTATTAAAATGAAAAATTTCATTTTTAAGGAAATAAAAATGCATCGCGTATTCATAAAAAAAAGCGCTTGGTATTGTTTTTGACTACGTGAAAAAAATTTTATATTAAAAATACATGAATTAGCTATGTTCTGCTTGAAATAAAAAAAAAAACAAATGTTATTTCTCTTGTAAGATAACAAAATAAAATATGTTGCTTAAGAAATAACACCACATATGTTTTTGAAATCAATAACTATGTAGGTACCTGTAAAAAATCAATCGTTCAAAATTTATTTATTCTCATACCCTAATAAATTTAATATGTTTATTTTTAAAAAATTTCGAAAACAAAATTTCAGACGACCGTGTACACATGAAAAATCTCTAGGTGGCTAAATAAACAAACAAAAATCTCACGTGGGCTATTTAAAATTACATTGCAAAAGTTATCTTGCTTTTTAAATGATTTATATCGCACTCTTTCTTTCTCACAACTTATTACATAAGAAAATATTTACAGTTCTTTGCTTTTTAACTAATGTAGAAACTAATAAAGAAATTTTGAATGATTGATTTTTTACGTACCTACATCAGTGATGATATTCTGAAAATTTTCAAAGTACTAAAATTATAAAAAAATAGTACTAGATAAGCTCCTAAAAGTACTAAATACATGAAAAAGGTGAAACAGAACGAAATATAATGAAAATGTAGTCATAATTCATAATTATGTTCAAAATTAATTCAATTTTATTTTCACTTTATTTCAAATTTTTATTATTTTAAATTAAAATAAATTTAAAAAAAAATCTTATGACTAATTTATAATTACTAATTATTTTAATCTAATGCCTCTTCTTAATGTTAGCAATATTTTGAAAATTGCTCGGACCGATAATTGATTTTATAATATTTTTTGTCCCTTTATTATATTTATCTTCTTAATAATCTCGCAGTCGGTTAAATGAGTTTTAAGGCAAGAATTCAAATGATTCAAAGCCTTGAAAGGTATATTATGTTCTGCAATGAACAAGCTTATCGCAATTTCAAATTTTTTAGCCTTGTCAATTAATTGTTTCTCTTGTTTTTTCACACTTAATATTCGTTTGTGCCCCAATTCATGTCTTTTAATGTGAGATTTTCCGCCAACAATACCTACCCAACAATATTACAAATAACACATTATTTACCTTGTTTCGAATTGTCCGAAATAAACCAACCAATAAAGCCATATTTCATTTTCCAAGATTCGCGAAACTTTTGAGGATAACATTTTGACTTTTTAGTTTTCGGTTAATTTTCATCATTTGATTCATCGTTATTAAAATTAATTATGTACATTATGTATATTCATTATCTAAGGATGTACATTATTGCAAACAATTATACTTACGAAAATGAATTTTCATTTTCACTAACAGCTGATTTTTTTCAATTATGGGTACGGGGGATAATTTTTCAAGTTGTATAAGCCATTAGTGTAAAAATGATTTAAATATTTTTTTAAGGTGCAATAATATATAATATTGATGTTATTTTAAACTTACTTATTCAACATCTCAAAAAAATTTAAATTACAACGATTACAACAGTCAAATAAATTTTTGACAATTAACAATAAATTACCTCGCTACCACTAATTTACACACACAGTTTTGAAAAGTATTTTTTTAAAGAAAAGCAAATTTATAATGAAAGATTTTTAAAAAAATTCAAAAATTTCTGATTGCGTACTAGATTTGTTATGAAAGTACTATAGTATTTTTTTAGAGCTGAAAGTACTAAATCTAGTACTATAGTACTAAAAATATCATCCCTGACCTACATAACATAAGATTGATTTCAAAATCATACGTTATTTCTTAAACATCATAATTATTTATTTTAATATTATTTTTCGTTTGTACTTAGTAAAATTCTTAAATTAAAAGGAATTTTTATTTTACTAAAATCTTTATTTACTATTTTTCGGCTTGCTTATATTTCGGCAATAATATGTTGCCTTCTTCAGTGTATTGGCGTAATATAAATATAATATATGTACATATATACCTATTTTCTTTCTTTTTAATCATATTATTTTCTTTTATTGCCTTAGGGAAGGAAACATTTTTTTTTATTTCAAAGAGATTAACGATATTTTCAATATACAAATTTTTTCAGGTATTGAAATAGGTAGTCAAAAAGAATAGGTACCTACAATGCCGTTTTTTTATGAATGGTTTTTAGTTTCTTAATAATTAAATTTGTTATTTTAATATTCGTTAAACTAATAATACATACCTACATACAATTAAGTAATATAATGCGTTTAGGTTAATGTTAATATTATAAATAGGTAACAGATATAAATATGAACAATTCGAACATTTCAAATTTGAATAAATAATGTTTTTTATTGCTATGCATTTTTAACAAAAATTTAAAGCAATTTGATCTGTAAATTTTGATAACTAAGAATGAATTTAAAAATATTTCTTTCATTCAAAAAAACATTCGTTAATTTTTTTCTACTTTGTGTTGTGAACTTTTATCTCTCTCTCTCACAAATTAAATTCTTAATACTATCTATTTCATACAGTATTGGAAATCGACTGGAAAAATGATAACCAATACATTGACAAATGATAAAATTTTATTCCAGTCTTATTAATGAGCATTCTTTGATATGTTTTGTCGTTTTGTCGTTTTGTATTATTTATTAACAGTAGTTCTTTGCTCTTTTAACCAATAGAATATTTTTACCGCTTGCATTCATATGAGCCTGAAAAAATCGAATTCGAATGAAGTTGGTGTTATTTTTTTTTGTTATTTTGATTTTTTTTAAAAATCGTAATTTCTTATTATTTTTTTTTCATTTCATTTAAATTTTCTTGCTATTTCAGTCTGTTTTTTCAGTTACTCTACTTCTAGAGTTGCATAGCTGTACAGTTGTATTAATAATAGTGTTTATTCAGTTCAGTTCTTAGTTTACTATTTCGTACGATTTAATTTTATACATACTCATTACTCAATATGCAGTAGAGTAGAAGGCACGAAGAATTTTTGAATGTGGTTCGGTTAACAACGCGGAATGCTTAGATTACAATATAAAAAATAATAATGAAGATTTAATTTTATTAATAAATATTTTATTCAATTTTTTTAATAATTGTTTTACTAAATAAATATGTATGTAGATAAGATTGTAAGAACATACATATTATGCATACAATGTGAGAAAAGCTCTGAAGAGTAAAATAAATGTTAAATAAATAAAATAATTGTTTTCAAATTTATAAATAACATAATACATACATACATATGTATGAATACCTACACCTAAAAACCAAATAATAAAAATAAAATTAAATGCTGAAAATAATTGATAATAATTATTAAAGTGCTGTGTTATAAAAATAACTAATAAATTTTAGTGTAGCAAATTTTGGATAACAAAGTAACAGCTGTGTAAAAGTAAAATTCTTTAATTTTTTTTTCTGAATAACATTTTGAAGTTTTAATACTTACTTGGTAATTCTGAAATAAGTACCTACATGCATATGTACATACCTGTGTTTTTTAAGAAGTTAAAAATATAAATAGAAAAAACACAAAAAAGTGTACGTACCTATGTACTTTTAAGTATAAAAGTGATAATTATAATCGAAAAATTAAAAAACAAGTTATATGTTTAACTAATAATAATTTGAAAAATATGTTAAACAATAAAATTAAAAAAATTATAAAGCCAAACAGCCTCCTATGCTACGCAACGAAAACAATAGCTATTTATAATTAAAAAATTTAATTACAATTACAGAATCAAGACCTAAATTAATATTGGTGATATTAAACTGTAAATGAATTTTAAAATTACAAATAGCTAGTTACTTAAAGAAAAAAAATTATAAGGTAAGTGTCTATAATACTGTGCACGAGTTAACTCAAAAAAAAATAAACAAAGTATTATTTTTTTTTTTATTTAAAATTTATTTAAAATTTAATTTTGAACCTTTTCGATTCACAAATCGGAAATATCTTAAAATACTTTCTTTTTCAAAGGAACTTATATACTAATTTTAATTTTATCTTTTAACAGTTTTACATATCATAAAATCAATACAACCAAAATCTTAAGTGGAATATTAACTTATTACGTAAAATAAAAATATGCTTACATTCGATAATTTCCTAAGTGTAAATTTAATATTTAGTACAGAGTTCGTAATGAACAAAAATAAACATAAACTATACTGAACTCTTAAGAATTTGCTGATAAGGCATTATAATTTATTACATTGAATTGTATTGAACTGTTTTAGGAATTTGTTAATTAAGGGTTTTACAGAATTGTAATTTATTAGTTAATTTACAATTATGAAAAAAGAAAGTTTACAGTAAATTATGTTAACGTTAATAGAGTTGACAATTACTTAAATTTATGTTAGTAAATATTATTTACGTAAGTAGAGTTGATTGTTGATATTGATTGCATTGATGTTCGACTTGGTGTTAGTGTGGTAACGTAACTCACGCGACAAATTGAAGTTTAAATTTAGTTTTTTCTATATAAATTACAATTATTTTACCCAAAAAAAATTTTTTCCAGAAAACTTACATAACTACTTATTTAAGATTAATTTGATTCAGACAGAAATTAAATTTGAAACTTTTTTAATTTAATAATATTAAAAATTAGCAACAAGAATTTTTTGTCTCTATTACTGACAGACATAAAAATTGTTCAGTCTATTACTAACAGTTTAGGTTCCTAATACTGACATACTTATGCATTTTGAATGCATGTTTCCAATAGTGTTACACGATGATAAATATCACAAAGTTCTGAAATAATATACTTAGTTACATAGTTGTATCACAAATCTATAATAAATAAAATTTTTTAAGTTGTAAAATTTTCAATTTCGGGTACAGAGTAAATTCCTTTACAGTTTAGTAACCTTAGTTCTATATACTATAATCACATATTAGATTTTTGTAATAACTGAAGATCAATATAATCACTTTGATTGATTTCAATGTCTCCTTTACATGGTTACCTTTCAATATTAAATCAAACAATATTTTTAACTTGGTTCTATATACTATAATCGCATATTATTTACATACTTAGCCTTGTGAATGTGCGCATATTCTATAAGATCTTGAAACGAATTTTATTTTGTATTATTTTGATTTATAAATTGATTTATAATCTGTTAAAAATAAGTCAGTTGGCTAACTTGTCGTATATCTAGGGTTCCCATTTCCGTAAAACCGAAACCAGGATTGTAAGGTTCAAAATGCAGGACAAAACTAGGACATAATATAAATAATAAAAAACACCAAAAGTAGTTAATAATAAACTCTAATTTTTATTTTTATTTCTTTCAAAGTATTGATTTTATGCATATTTTATATATATTATACACAACGTATAGATTAAAAATTATATTTTTCTGTTTTTCCTATTTTCTGTAAAATAGCTTTTTCTTTAATTATAAATTCGTAAAAATTAATACAGTTTAAATGTTTTAAATTATATTTTACAAATATGATATTTTTAATTGATTCAATTGACAATCGGTTCCGCTCCTTCGTCCATTGTCCATTTATTTGCGAAAATATTCTTTCTACATTCGCATTGTGTGCTGGAATAGAAAAGTAAAATTCAGCTATATGAATTAGTTCCGTACATGTTCCCTGAACTGCATTAACATAAGTGACCCATTTTTTATGAGCAGCCATATTTTTAAACTCCGCGTTGCTTTCTTGTTGTGCTAAGTATGATTTCAGATTTGAAAACTCGTCAAATAGCTTAACATCGTCTATTTTAATATTTTTAGTCTTAAGATATTCAATAGTACTTTCTATTGTTGTCCATTCTGGGGAAGATGATAAATTCATCCAGTCAAATGAACTAAATTCTTTTAGTGGTTCAAACCATTTTTGTAAATAATCAATACAACAAACATAAACATAATAAATTTCTTCAACAAAAATATCACATTTCAAATCGAATCCATCATTTCTTAATTTTCGAATAATATCTTGAACTTTAAGAGGAATAAATTTGTGTTTCAAACGGTTTTCAAGCGTTTCCAATACATCTTGAATTATAACTTTAACTTCGTTAATTGAATTGTCCTCCTTTTCAATTGTTAATATTTTTGTTTGAAATATTAACATCAACGAATGAGTAAACCAAAAATATGCCTCACCCAAGTTGTTTTCAAAAAATTTCAATAATGCAGTCGGTGGCTGATTTATTGAAAGGAAATATCACTGTAAGGCTGGATATATTTGTAAGATACGTTCAACAGCCGGAAAAAGTGAAAGCCAACGAGTTTTGGAATGATTCAAAAGAGATTTATAATTTATGTCAACAAAATCGCAAAATTCGCGAAGTTTCTCTGTTCTTACGGTGTAAATCGAAAAAAAATTAAATATTTTAAGGACAGTACTTTCTATATCTATTGACAAGGTATCAATTCCATGTTGAGCACAGTTGTGAGCAATATGAGCAGGGCATTCAACACCAATCATATTTTTATTTAAATTAGACTTCAAATAAAAAAAAATGTTTCCAAAGGCAATACATTTTTCCTGGACATTATTTACACGAAGAGTATCTAATATCAAATTCGAAATGGTTTCAGAAGTTTCATTTGTAACGTTCCTAAGTTCAATTAATTTTACTTGTAATCCGCCTTCACTACAGCTAAAATATTGCACAATTAAGGGAAACATTTTAATATTTCCATGATTGGAGCCATCTGTAGATACTCCAAAATATTTTGTGTTATGTAAAGATGATGTAACGGTCTGAAACGCATATAGTCCAATAACTCCATTAATAATGGCTTCACATTTTGTACGTGCACATGAAATATTCTTGGCTACCTCGGAGTCAGGAAATAAATGTGAATTAAGTCTTGAAGTACAATCCATTGATTTATAACTAAAATGGTGAGCAACGGTATGATAAGCTAAGGTGGCTTCACAAGCTCGTAATTTATGATCAAGTACTGTATCCTTCTTAACAATAAATTGTGACATATTTGAAGTACTACACATATTTTTGGTATTTTTTTTGTGTTTTTCGGTAGCAATGTGTTTTTCCAAATCCAATGAACCGCGACTAGCTACTGAAATATACGTACCAGCTTTGCAAATAAGACATTCAGCTTCTTCTTCTATTCTACCTTTCTTAAAACATTTAAATTTTTTTATCATATCTGTTGTAAATTTACACTTTCTTTTTGTTGATGAATTTGAATCATTCATTTTATTAATAGTAACAAAATGTAAACTTTAAAATATCTTGAAAACTCAATTAAATTATTAAATACAGTTGATTATCTTTGACGTTTTAAAAAATTGCCGTTATAGTTACCCAACAAACGTAAAAGCGATATCATTTCTACTTACCCACTAAATATAAAAACGAAATCATACTTATAGTTACCCACCAAACTTAAAAGCGAAATCAGTCGAAAATAATTTTTGAATTACGTAAAAGCAGTTTTTTGTAGAAAATTTCTTAAATTTATTATTTATTTCTTAAATACGGACAATTTCAATATTTTCAAAAACTAATACGGACGGCAGGACAAGAGTCGTAAAACAGGACATGTCCTGCCGAATACGGACGTTTGGGAACCCTACGTATATCGTATATTAGGTACATTTTCTATCAATATTCTGTTCAATCATGATTCTATCAACAAAGTTAATAAATTATCATCTGAATATAGATTGGAATACTAATAATATTCAATTTAAGTAAGTTGTTACTATTATTAACTATATATTATTTTTCCAAGCAGGATAAAAAAAATGGCAAAACTTAGAAAATACATTGAAGCAGATTTGAAGGCTGCAATAAAAGAAAGAAGTGGAATCTGTTTATAAAGCCAGTAACTAAATCATAAAATTCCATTATCAATTTTATTTGATAAAAGCAAGGAAAATCCGTAGTCCGTTGCAAGATTGGAAAACCAACTGTACTGACTTTCGACGAAGAAATTTAAATAGAGAATTGGCTCTTACTTATATGTAACTATATTTTCTGAATATAATGACAAAGTTAATTTAAGGGCATTATTTTTTAAATCGTTTATAGACAAAATGGATTTTTTACTTATAAGATTTCTTTCATTTACATTATCGTTGCTATCTGTACTAGATACAGCCTTAGAAATTGGTTGTATTGGTTCCATTGGTTGTATTAGTTGTATTATAACTATATCATTATTTATGTTAAATTTTAATCCATCTTTTGAATGAATTACTTTTAAGTGTGAGGAAAAATACTTGAAACTTGAAAGCAATTGACTACAATCAGGTTGCATACACTTTATTGTACTAACTCGCTGTGTTTGTTTTCGGTATTTTCTAATTTTGTTTTGAGTTTTAGATTCTCTTCAACAAGCTTAAGATTTTTTCTATACAATTCATACTTATTTCTTCGAATCTTTGCACGCCCTCTTATTGAATTATTTTCACTAACTAAAGGCGAAGAAGGTGGAGTCTCGCTAATTATTGTTTTAAATTGCTTTTTTTGGTTTTCTTGTCTGCAGCTGTTAATGGCATATTCTTTAAAAGTCAAAATATCAGTAAGTTTACACTCTGTTACAACTGCTTTCCATTCTGTTACTTTTAAAAAAGTAACAGAAAGGAATAGTAACAGAGTAGAAAAAAGTTCTTAAATGTTTAAAAAAAATGTTTCTAGTGAATATTCTATACATCGCTTCTAAATTTTATCCCTTATGTTCCCTTTTAACTTAATATATTTAAAAAAAAATTAACTGTACAAAAAAGATTTACCGAGTTTTTAATTCAACAGAGTATAAACTTAATTTGCCCACGCATACAGCCGTTGGTTGAATAAAAGTCTTTGATTAATAGTTTTGGCGGTAAAATAAAAATTTAAAATTAACGACAATATTTCTTAATAAAAAACATAGTAGAAGTAACAGAGTTGATAAAATCGTGGGACACATATATTTTACATTATATCTAATTGATTATTATTGATTTAAATAATATATTTAATGTTGATATTTTATTATAAGACCGAAAATCAAAAAAATTTGTAGTAATTATAATATGAAAAAATTTGATATTTGAATTTTAAAAATCTATTCTGGGACATGTCTGAATTTGATACTTACAAAAAAAATGTTATAAACTTTTATAAGTTTCAAAAGAAAAAATTTGTTAATATTTGTTTTTAATTTTATCAAATAATTTATGAGGTGTTATTTCTTATGGAGCTATGTACGTACATTTTTAAAAATTTTGAATTTAATTATTTTTTTTTATATTGTCGGTATCGGTACATAATAAGAAAATTAGAATTTTTTATATTTTTTTAACAAATATTATTTTGAAACAAAAATTATGAAATATAAGATTTATATGTATGTATGTATTTAAAAAAAATTTACAAATTGTCTTTAATATTATTTCATAAAAGCTTAGCAACTCGTTGATGATTGTGTTTCAGTGGTAAGTTTTGTTGAACAATATCATTTCCTCTTTCAGACTGTATTTCTTGTGGCTCAATCTGAATGTTGTAGCTGATATATATATATACTTAAAAGGTTCTTTCTTTATTATATTCAAAGAAAATTTAATACACAATAAAAATAAAACAACTACTTGTTTTTATAAAACTTTATTCTTATTTTTAATTTAACTTTACACTTCAATTTACTTTACCGAACTAACTTAATTATTATTTTATGACATGTGTTATATTTGTCTGTATTAAATTTATATGATTAGTAACATTTTTAATTTGATCTGAAATTTCTTTGTTTATTGAAATTTGATCATTTACATTTTTTATAATTTGCCTATTATTTTGTTTTATTGTTTCTAAGTGATCTTGATTTTTTTTACGATCTTCGCTATCAATTGTTCCAGCTAAGAATCGCAAAGTATTACCAGCTAAATTTATTAATCCACGTTTATTAAGATGATGTGGCATTATACTGTTATAACCTTCTTTTAAATGGTTAAAATTAATTTGATTTTTGTAGCGAGGTAAAATTTCTTTATTTATTTTATAATAATCTTCAGTTGACTCTACAATTTGAATTTTTTTATGATAAGGTTGGAGTTTTTTTGTCCTATTTAATTTAGAAGAAGAAGTAAAAATAACTGAAATTAGAATTAAAAACATAAAATTTTTGTAATTTTTTTTAAGTTTGAACCAAATAAAAATTTTTTTGAATGTTTTTGTGTTTTCTTTTTTTTGATCCACCTATTCTGAAATTTATAATTTTTTAGAAAAACCTAAATCTCTGAAAAAATGAAATAAAAATAAGAACTCATATTTTGTTAATTTACGATTTTTTTTAATTTTATTTCAATTTGACAATAAAAAAATTGTTTATATTTAATATTCTTCGTCCTCTGCTTGCTCTTCTTCTTCCTCAGGCTCCACAGCAGATTTGGGTTCTATTGGGTAGAACTCAATTTTAAAGGACTTCCCCATTGGTCCTTTATTAATTATTCCGAAATTCTTCGTCGTTAGAGTTTTTATTTGTTTTTCCTGCAGTTGGTTGAACCGAAGAGATAAGAAGAATATTTTAAAGTTTTTAGTTTGGAGAATTATTCTCTCCCCAAACTTTGTATCACTTCTGGTGATTTTAATAATTTTAAATAGTTTATTAGTAGGCATTTCATCCATTTTAATAGTTTCAACATCCGTGCTGAATATTTTATTTAAATTTTTGGCGAAATTCATTTTTTTAATGTTGATTTGGTGAAATTTCTAATTAAACTAAATAAAAAATTCAGTAATATTAGGTATTTATGCTAATTTTTTAACCACAGAACGGTTCTTGCAATATATAAAATTAAGATTGTAGGGTTTGTTCTGAAGTTTTAAGATAAGCTTAGATTTCATTGCAAACTGTATAAGTGATTGTAAAATTAATTAGAAAAAATTAAATATTTTGAAAACCGCAATTTTTAGTGATAAGCATATGTTTAATAATTTTATAAATACTTATCATTGAAAATACATTTTGAAGAAACCACATAGTTTTTATAATGCCATCATGATAGAGTATCAAAGCTGTCAACCACCAAATATTTTTTGTTTATAAATGGCCTTAGCAATTTTTTTTGTGTAATATTAAAAATTATATATGAATAATAATGAATTCCAACGGATTTTATCATGATAACAAAAATTTTGAACAAGATTTAGAAATCCAGCAATCAATAATAAATTTATTATTTTCCTCATCGATATTTGGTATTGAATTGTATGTTTGAAAATCTACTAGACCACATACATAGTCTTTATGCTGTAATTCTATAGGTGGGAAATACTTAGCTGCTAAAATAGATGAGTTACCGCTTAATGTAAGTGTTAGCGACATGACTTGCACTTTATTAATAAGATAATTTGGAAGTTGTAGATATTTTTATTATTGATACCATCCTAATATATCTCATACATAGAAATAATATCAAATTGCCGACGGCAAAACATTAAAATCAGAAGAATAATTTATTTAATTTTATCTGAGTAATGCAAAATAACCTTGAACTTCATTTTTGGTCAGCTGATATTAATGTAGGTCAGTTTTTACTATAAATTAAATTTTAAATTAAAAAATCAGTTTTTATCTTTTTTATTTGTTATTCTTTATTCGCTTAAAATTTGCTTTTTTTTTGTTTATAGAATTATAATTTAATAAGAAAGCTAAACATAAATGACCGCAATTGTATGTATTAAATTTTTGATATGTGTCATAATTATATGTGAGCTTATCTCCCAAGTATTTCACAACTTCAGCTGGTGGTGGCTGGTGTATTATCTTCATTTTTATAATATGCTACCCAATGAGTACCAGATCCAATAGAATTATCTAAATTTATAATTCCACATTCATATTTCCAAGGTTTGCTTTTAGGTAAATCATCTTTCATGAAAACTCCACGAAAATGTTTTAGATATTTCTTTCCAAAATTGTTTAAATCAATGTTGGTTAGAGCTCTTTTGGGTAGCATATTTAAAAATTTTTTGGTTTCAAGTATAATCCTAGTCCTTTCTTATATGGTTTTAAATATAGACCTTTTCCTCTTAAAGCAATAGCCTCCATTGTTTTATTATGTCGTTCACTTTCATTTAACTGCCTCTTAGCGCTTTTAGCATCATTGACAGCTTTAGCTATACCAGCAGCTCCTCCTGAGAGAGCTCCCACAGCTGACAGACCTGCCAAAATTGGAATTAAAGGTAAAATTCCACCAACTTTAGGTACTGGAAGAACTCTTGGTAATTTTATTTGTTTTCTCTTTTTAGTTACATTTCTTGCTGCTTTCAAAGCAATTTTGATTGTATCTTTTTGACTTGTTGGTTTACTGCCCTTAACAGCTACCTTGGCTTCTTGAATAATATTTTTTAATAATTTCTGTTTCGTTTTTGATTTAGTTGAACAGCCCATTCCAAGTTTAACTTTAGCTTTCATTGCACCAGAAACTAGAAGTGCATTAGCTCTTTCACCTATGCTTGAATCTGCTGCTTTGACTCTTTGCCAAGCCTTTTCAGCTAATATTTTGTCTGCTTTATGACGTTTGTTTGTATCGCGATTTTGTGAATATGCAATATCGTGTTCACGACAAGCTTCATCCAATTGATTAATACCTTTATCACCTCGATATAATCTTTTATGAAGTTTAGTTCCAGGTCCACAATAATTATATCCTGGTAAATGTGCTTCAAATGGTAATTTATTTATAAGCGTATTGACTACTCCTCCTCTCCCTTTAAACAGCCTTTTACGTCTGATTAATTTTTTATTGTGATCAATCATATTTATGTCTTCGATTAACTATCGATATAAACTGACTGCCTATTACTTATATAAACTTGAATTTATATAGATTTTAATCAGTTGTCAGAATGAAGTTTGTTAAAGTGGACGATCCCATTAATTTAATTTAGAATTAAAAGAATTTATTGCGAAGTCGATTAGCCATTCCTGAATATTTCGTATTAGAAACAAAATATTTATATAAAGCTGGATAAGCCCTCCATACAGCAACTGTGCTTTTGAAAATGTTTTTTTAATAAAATCGCAGATCTAGACATTTTTTACTATGTAAACTGATTAAAACATTAGAAAATCATTTAAAAAGAAATTGTTAATAAATTTTAAATCTGAAAAAAAAAAATAAAATGTGTAAATCAAAAGAAATAAAGTTTTTTTTTTAAATTTTAAAATATTTTATTATTATAATTATTATAATGTTTGAAAATTACAAATTTTCCATAATAAAAAAAAAAATATCAACAAAGTTTTCTTTTTTGTTTTTAATTTGAAAGAAATATTTCATTTCGTTGTTTGATATTCTTTTGTTTAATATTTCCATAATTTATAATACCTAATTAAAATATTGCTATGAGTGGTTGGGCGATTAGCGTTAAAAGAATTTTTAAATTTAAGCTTATAATGAAAATAAAGTTTTCAGATTGTTTGCGGTTTTATGGTCCGATTAAAAAATCTTGTACATATGCACGTTTTTTGATTTGAGTAAAATAGGAATTGAAAATTTCAAGTAAATTGAGAATTTGATTTTAATCGTTTATGAAAATTCACATTCCAAATAAAGTTGCTCAACAATTTAAATATGAACTAATATTCAATAGAATTAATATTCGTGTCTTGGGAATGCAGTTTGGGTCTTATAACGCGTCACTGTCAGGAGCACAAAACTAATGAAATGGAGCATATTGTGGAACGCAGAATATTCCGAAATCTAGAAGATTTTGCTGATTACATTTTACGGCACAGGAGGTTGGTAAAGTGCTTTACAACTCATTGCGAAAGATTTTTATTTGAAATACCCGCAGAACCTTTGCAAGTTCCTACAATTAACTCTAATAATGATTTTTTAATTAATAAATAAAAACTACGTTTCAAATTATAAGACACACTTTATTTTATTTTATTCAATTTATTACGTAGAAATATTTAATAATTATAAATTATTTATTGAAAAGTGCCCCCTTGATGATGATCCTAAAGGTATACAAATTCGGTTGAATAAATCTGTCAGTTTTAATGGGATATCGTGCATATATTTAGGCTGAATTATTTAGAAGATGATAATAAAGGTATGCTTTTATTGTTCGAAATATTTGTAATTGCTTCACTATTTCTTATCCTACGTTGGATGTCAGATGGACGGGCGAATTTTAACTTTACACTGCAATTCCGTTTACGCATAACTATTTCATATAAGAATATTTCTAACTGATAAGAACCTTTAAAATATTTAAAACCGCAAGTTTTCATTTTTTCAATTTTTAAAATCGTACAATTTGGTAGGTAGGTAGAATTTCAGCGGCGGCCGCGGCGTCGCGTTACCCAACACACATCATCAATCTAAAATCTATTTTGCCGAAGCATCTCTATCAAAAAAACTTATACCCAAATTACAGCTTTAACCTCAGAGCTTCGGCGCGCAACTTTGGAACTTCGGCGGGGCTTCGACCACAGCTTCATATTACCACCTAAAATTTTACTTCGGCGAGGTTAACAGCTTCGGCAGGGTGGACAACTTCGGCGGGGTTGATAGCTTCAGATCGATTGTTTTTTTTTTTTTTTAACTTTTTTTTTTATTTTATTTCGTTTTATATGTATTACAATTAACAAAAAAGTTTTACAAAACTAATATTGATTCTTAACTACTTAACTAAATATCTTAAAACTATATTTTATTTATTTAGTTTTGGTCGGATGAAATTAATATTACTACTCTGTTATGATATTTTGAGTTGAACATTCATTTTATTTTTTATTCGCTAAATTTTGGAAAAATATAACAAAACCAAAATGTATTTATTGTTATTTTTTTTTAAAAAACTTATACTATTTAAAATCTAATTTACACCTACTCTAATCCTAAATTAATTAACTCTAATCTAAGCTTAACTAACTTAATCTAAATCTAAACCTAATCTAACTTAATCTAGAGTTACTAACCGTATCTGGTTTTAATTACATTACGAATTATTTAGCCACCAATAATTATTTCTTAATCGTTTATCCTTTTCAGGAATAAACATATCATACTTAAGCAAAGTAGCCTCAATACTGTTAGGGTTATATTCTATACACTTGCATGTAGCCCTTCTATTATAGTGATATAATAGAGGGACATGACCGTGATTTTGAATAAACCCTTTGGAATCTAGGTAGATAAAATGTTCTGGAGCAATAAACCCCGATTTTAAACTGTTTTTAATATACTCTTCATTATGGTAATATATTTTGGATATTAAACCATTTTCATTTGTGTTTAGAGATCTTTCAAAATGATTGCGAATAATTTTTATTAAAAAATTATCGAATCTTATTATATTTGCTTTGCGGTACAAGCATTTATTGGAATAAAAATGCTTGTAATCCGTTTCTGCTTTCCTATGTAGGTTTACGCAGGCTCTTATACATTTACGTTCAAATTTCCTAATTTTCTCCATTTGACTTGCGCTAATGTTGAAGCAAATAGGTCCCGCATATGAAATTGTTGGTCTGATTAAGCACTGGTAGGCTAAAATTTTTACTCTTTCATTAAGCGTTTTGTTGTAAAACAATTTGTGACATGCCATGAAAGCTTTTGTTCCTTTTTCTAATGTTTTTTGGACATGGGAGGTAAAATTAAGATTTTGATGCAAATATACACCCAAATATTTAACTACCTTACTTTTATTAATTTTTATATGAGATGAAGATTTAATTTCGAATTCCTTCCAATGCGTTTTTATGTTATTGTTAACTTTATCTACAGTGTCACGGAATAGTATCGTTTCGCATTTATCTATGTTCATTTTTAGTAACCAGACCTTACAGAAATCTGCGATAAGGTTAAATTGTTTTTGAACATTCTTTTGTACCTCTTTTATGTTGTTTGCGGCTGAATATACTATAAGATCGTCAGCAAAAGCAATTGCATAGTTATCGCCCTTGATGCTATTTAGCATATTTAAGAGATCCATTGTGTAAAGGGAAAATAGTATTGGAGAATTTACTGTTCCTTGTTGCAAACCACTATTAATTTTGAATATTTTCTCGGTATTTGATTCGTTAGAAATTAAAAATTTATTTTCTGTAATCATGTCTAATATTAACCTGATTAATATAATGGGGAATTTTAATTCTATTAATTTGTAGATCAGGCCATCTACCCAAACACTATTGAAAGCTTTTTCAAGGTCGATAAGACAAGCCCCAACACAATCTTTTTTATTTATGTACCAACAAACATCCGAAGTTAGTTTGTTGATAGCATGAACTGTACTATGCTTATACCTGAAGCCAAATTGGTTTTCAGGTAGTAATTCTTTATCGTTCACAAATTGTATCACTTTATTGTTAATTATAGTTTCATACAATTTGCTAATGTTTGGTAGCAAACTTATGAGTCTATAACTGTTGGGCTTAGTAGGATCTTTGCCCGGTTTTTTTAGCATTATTACTTTTGCCACTTTCCATGCTTTCGGAAAGTAGCAGTTATTTAATGCGTTGTTGAATAGAATAACATACTTCTCTATCATCTTTGTGCTCAGATTTTTTAGCACTATGTTTGGAATGCCATCGATACCTGCAGATGTTTTATTATTCAGTTTTTTAAATCTGGTATATAGGTCATTATAGTTCGTAAAAAATAAATTTCTGCTTAGACAGTTCGCGGAAGTATTTGATAAAGTGAATCTAGTCAAGGTTTCATTATTTTGTTTTTTCTGTATGTTCATGTTCTTAAAACTTTGAACTTTATTCACCACCCTTTGGTGAAAGTTGTTGTTGCTTGGTAATAGTATTTCGTGACTGTTCTCTAAGTGTGTTCCTAGAACCTCCGTTATTTGTTTGTTATCCTTAATTATAAATTGATTCAAACTGCTTGTCTGTAGTTTGGTGATATCAATGTTGTTATTAATTAGTATGTTTACATCTTGTGTGTCTATATTTAGTTGTTTAATAACTCCAGAATACTTTTTTCTAAATAATTTATTTATTTCTGGGAACATGTTCCGACTATCTTTTTGAGAAATATTTTTTATTCTATTTTTCCAGTAATTGTTGATTTCGAAGTTGAGTTGTTGTCTTATTAATGAATTAATATTGTTCAGAAGGCTTCTAAGTGTACCTATTGCTTGTAAAGAGAAGTCCAAATGTCTTTTATATATTATATGAATATCGTTCAGTAGTTTACTTTTGTGTTTTAGTAAATGTTTAAGCCTGCGTGAGTAGAATTTATTTAAATAATTTGTTTTTTTTGCTGAAGGTATAGCTTCATTCATTGTGTCCTTAATGACTTTATTTAATGTGTGCAAGTGTATGTCGATTTTGTCGATAGTGATGTTTTCGTGTTCTAGTATTTGGTCGTTGCAGGATGAATATTCCTTAACCAGATTGTTATCCAACTTTCTTTTGAATTTACTCCAATTAGTTTTATGGAATAAATATTTTTCATTGGATAGTAATTCACTGTTTGTTAACTCATTTACAATATTTAAGTTAAAGGTACCGCATATAGCATTGTGATCACTGTTGTATGCTAATGTTGTCAGTTTATTGTTTGCTGTTTCAATTCGTACATCCATTAAAACTAGATCTAGGTACGAATTAGTTCTAGGGAATGTAGGGGTATCTGGCACTAATAGCCTGTTTTTATATTGTATTTTGTTGGTACTTAACCACTTATATAGAATCGAACCTCGGTTGTTATTAAGAGTATTACGCCAAGAGATATGTTTTGCATTTAAATCTCCCGCAATAATATAATAATGTTTTCTGTCGGATAGTTTTAATAATTCAAAAATTTTACCAAATTCTTCTATGAATTTAGATTGATTTCTGTTGGAAGCGTAAATTGATACTATAAATAATTTATTAGAATCTTTAAGATTAAGGGCAATACAACTTAATTCTATGCATTGGAATTTCTCGAAATCGTTAATTTTTATTACTTCGAAATTAAGAGTTTTTTTTATACAGATAGCAGTTATTCCTCCGTTATCCTCGTTTCTATCATTTCTTATTATATTATAATTTTCTAAAGACAACAAATGTCTGCGATGCAGTTTAGTTTCGCCAAGGCAGAGAATATCAGGATTTGTATTCTCAACAAAATGTATAATAGAAAACCTTTTATTGTACGAGACAAGAGAATTAACATTAATTGCAGTTAATTTTAGATTAATGTTATTTGTTGTTAAATGTGACATTATTATTAATTATTGGTAAAGTTCAACATTTCGTACAAGTAGTTTATATCGTTAGTATTTTCGTTTATATTATTTTCAATATTTTCAATTTTTTGTAATATTAACAACATATTTTTGTTTACATTGTCAAGTACATTAATATTATTATTAGCAATATAGTTATTATTGTTGTTGTTAGCACTATCATTTTTAAACATATTGTTATTGTTATTATTATTTGTTAATGCATTAGCATATGAAAATTTTTTATTAACATAATTATTAAACATACCATACCTATTTTCTATTTTTTCTCTAAATATTCTTTTTACTTCTTCTTTTTGTTTTTCTTTTTTTATTTGCTCTGGGCAATTCCTATACGAGGCTGGATGACCGTGTTGCTTACAAATAATACAGTATAACATCATTTTTTGTAATTTTACACTCTCCTGGAGTATGACTCTCACCGCATTTCACGCAACGAAACTCCATATTGCAATTAGAAGCTGAATGGGAGAATCTCTGACACCTAGTGCATTGAGTAACTTTTTGTTTAATTATATTCTCCCAATATATGATTGTATTATCTATGGCATTAATTTTTTTAATTTCCGTAATTTTGCTTTCCGTTGATGCTTGGACAATGAAGTGTGGTAGTAATTTTCCCTCTCTTTCTGATTTTTTTGTTTTTAATCTGCTTACAGATTCAAATTTAATTTTATCATTATTAAGATTTTTTAACGCCATTAGTGAAAGGAATTTTAATAAAAAAATATCGATTCTGATATATCGAAATATTTTCTGAAGAAATATCGATCTTTAATTTTTTTCAATAATATTATCGATTAATCGATTATCGAATATAATTCCCAAATAAATCAAATATTTCTGAAAACTTGTAATGAAATTAATTAAAACACATTTTAAATTTTTTTTATTAATGTCCTTTTATTTATTCTCTTTTAAGTGAACCTGAAAAGTAAAATTTGTATTAATTTATCAAAATAATTAAGGATTGAAAATTATAGTATTAAAAATTTAAGAAAATATACATATATAATAATATTCATAAGGAAAGAAAAGAAACTCACACGCAATGCAATAAAACTAGACTAAATGAATGAAACAATGCAATCAGACTCACACGCAATGAAACAAAAACTAATTACATATAATATTAAAAAATAATATATAATAAAATGTGAATCAAATATTAAGCTGCTCAATTTTAAGTGAGCTCAAAAACAATAGTTTATTTAGAGTTTTACCCTTCAATCTATTTCGCTTTTCTGTCATTACAGCACCAGCTTTAGAAAAAAGTCTTTCAGCAGGAACGGAAGTAGCTAATATTCCAACATATTTTGGAGCTATTTCAGCTAACTTTGGAAAAAATATTTTATTTTTTTCCCAAAAAATAATGGGATTTTCTGAGAGTGACGAATTATCGGTTGATAGGTATGCGCTGATTTCCTGCTGGAATGTTCTTGTTTCTTTGTCACCTTTATTTTGAATCATTTTTAAATGATGATTCCAAATGGAGTTTTTTTTCTCTTCCACTTCTATAAATGATTCATCATCACGATCATCATCATATATATCATTATTTTTGTTTGTTATTTCCTTTGTAATGAACAAAATGGCATTAGCAGCATTAACAGCATATTCGAAATGTAACTTTTTGAAACGAGGGTCTAAAATAGTTGCAACTGCAAGTAATAGATTTTTTTCAAATCCTGATAAATCTTCTTCAATCTTAAATTCCATTTTTTCCTTAAGTTTTGACCCAATCAAAGTTTCAGGTTTTATTTCAAGTATACCTAAAGTTGTAGTAGGAAAAATTGATTTTAATTATAATAAATAATAAAGTAAAAAACCTTACTTAATTTCAGACACTTAATGAGTGGAATAATTTTTCCTCCAGTTACGTTCTTTTGAGCGCTAATTTCTGTTGTTAATTTTTCAAAAGGTTCAAGTAAGTTAATTAAATCTTTAAGAACTTCAATTTCAGTTGAATCAAGCATAGGTGGCTTATTAAAATTAGAAGTTGGAATGTTAAAAACTGCATTGTTGACATCTCGCAACAAATCATGGAATCTACGTAGCATGTAATACGTAGAGTTCCATCGAGTAACGCAATCTTGAATGAGTTTTAACGTCGTTTCAGTATGTTGTAACTGCACTTCTCGAAGTTTATCATTTGCAAAAACACTTTGTTTAAAAAAAGTTACTAATTTTTTCACTTTATCTACTACAATTTTAATTTCATTGAATGATGCTAATGATGTGCAAACTATTATATTTATCTTGTGGGCAAAACAACCCAGATGTTTAGGATGAAATTTTGATGAACTTGAAGAGGAATCATCGAAAAATAATTTTACTGCTTTCACCATATTAGTTGCGTTATCAGTAACTATACAGTTTATTTTGCTTTTTTTAATATTCCATTCTTCACAAATTTCTTTCAAACATCGTGATATATAATCTCCTGTATGTCGTTCATTCAATTCCCGTACTCCGATTGTTAAGCTTTCGAGTTCATTATTTTTGATATAGTGAACCGTTAAACCTAAAAAACTAATTGTATTCAACGTTTCAGTCCAAATGTCCGTTGTCATACAAATCCATTCTCTGCTTTTTAATTTGTCAATCTCCATTAATTTCAAAGTATCATACTTGTCAAAAATTTTTGCTTTTATAGTTTTTGAAGATGGTAGTTTAATCTGAGGACATAATGTTTTCATAAGATGCTGAAAACCGCAATTTTCTATAGTTTTAAATGGCAGATTGTCTTTAACGATGAACACAATTATTGAATTAATTATTTTGTTATATTGGGAACCGTTTTCTGAAAATAAATTATTACTAAAATTAAATGCATACAAATTTAGAATAATATAACATAATTTACCCGAATAATTTGCTCTAATTTTAAAGGATTCTCTAATATCAATGTCTGATTGCAAAGAACAACTGGGCTTGGAGCTTATTGAAGTCAAGCTAGACAAGCTATTAACATCGGAATATCTTTCTATGCACTTTAAATTGTAAAAAAACATGACAAATATACTTATTCAATACCTTTAATTTGGACTTGTTTACCTGTTGTTTTGATTGTGTACATGACTGGGAATCTGCATCTAAAACAGCGAAATGAGCCCGTTTGATATGAGTCCATAAATTTGTGGTGTTTCCACTTGATTTTACTTTTTTAAAACATAAATTACATTGAACGTCTTTGTTCTTTGTAGTTTTGGAAACATATTTCCACACACTATTTTCACTCATAATTTATAAGCAATTCAATTAACACTATTAAATGCACTATTAACACAACGCTTGGCTTATTGGCTATGGAATGGGGATAGATGGATATTCAAAATTAGTTTTGTTTGTAGTTTGTACAATCCAAAAAGAGCTCAATTATTTTGTATTTTGACGTTTGACTTTTTGACTTTAGATTTAACATGCGTTTATAAAATATGAAAAATTTTGCGTTCAGAAATTTTTTAAATAATGTAATTTTTTTTCTGTACACATATGTATTAAAATATCGATAATATCAAATAATTATTAATTATTAAAAATCGATTTTTTATCGAAAAAAAATGGATAATATCATCGATATGTCATCGATAAATATCACCGATCACTAAACGCCATTAGTATTTCTTCTTCTTTGTACGAAGCATCTAGGCCTTTTAGCAGTAGGCTAATTTTTTTTTCTATTTTTGGTGTGAATGTGTAAAAGTTAGTTTGTGTTTTTTTTTAATATGTCTGTTATAATTTTATAGACAACAATATCATTGGAATATATTATGAAATGATTTTCAGAATTTTTTTTAATTAAAAAATTATTTGTTTTTGTTTTTATAGTTTTTTTGCCAAATCTAGATCAGTATTGAAAACATTTATAGGTGGCATTTTTTTTTATTCATATTGTGAGCACTTATGTTATTATTGTTAGTGTTTTCATTTGAGGAATTTTTAGATATATCATTATTTTGAACATTATTATTTGTAGCCTTATTTAAGGTAATAATTTCTTTATTTTTATTTTTTTTATGATCAGTGTTTTTTTTTTGAGAGAACTTCAATGAAATTTTGAAATTCATTTTTATCTGTATTAGTTTCGTCGTCTACCTCTATTACATTTTCTTCCATGTGGTTTTTGTTTGCTAAGTCCATTAACGGCTGGAAATAGTTTTGTGAATCACCTGATGATTTAGGTTGATCATTATTTGCTTTTTCGAGGAGATTCCTTAATTTAAGATTATCCTCTTTCAACTTGTCGAGTGCCGCTTTTAATTCACGATTCTCGCGAGTTAATTTACAGTTTCTTGTTTTAGGCATGTTGGCATTTGCCACACTAGACCCATCAGAATCAGTTAAATTATTTTCTGAATTAACTTTTTTTCTTTTATTATATTTTAGTAATTCGTTCAGATTTGAATTTATTGTTTTTTTTTAATTCATTTGCATTGCTTACTAAATCGGATTGCATGATTGCAATCCATTTATAGAGTTTTTATTTCAACTCACACGTGGTTAGTGCACTTTTCATACACCAACCCATTCACTTCACTAATTTATTATTATTTTTTTATTTTTTTTATTTATTTTTATTTTTAATAGAATGATTGCACTACCGTCTTCTTCAAGAGATGAAAATCAACTCCAGCTTCAGATCGATATCTCATCAAAACTGACAGACTTATTCAACCGAATTTGCATACCTTTAGGATCATCTACTAAATAATTCAGCCTAAATATATGCACGATATCCCATCAAAACTGACAGATTCATTCAACCGAATTTCTATACCTTTAGGATCATCATCAAACTGTCAAAATTCATTCTGACGACATCTGACAGGCTTCGGCACGCAACTTTGGAACTTCGGCGGGGTTTCGGCCACCTGACAGCTTCAGATTACCACCTAAAATTTTACTTCGGCGAGGTTAACAACTTCGGCGGAGTTGATAGCTTCAGATTAATCAAACCAAATTTCTATTCCATAATACCACCCCCAAAAATTTATATTCCATAATACCACCTCAAAATTGCATCTCTACCTTGAGATATTATTTTTATTTTTATAATTAGGCTTACCGCATACCCCAAAAACCTAAAATCACGCAGGACAATTTCAATTTTGTACTCTTTTAGGGTTGCCATATTATTTAAATATGACGTCACAAAATCCAAGATGGCGGCAAAGTGATCCAGAACCGGCATAGCCTATCTACTTACATAATTGTAATGGAATTAGGTATAATATGTACGCGATGTATGTGGTTTTGAAGTGCTAAAATGTAATAGATCGCTTCATATAACTGCAGTTTTATTTTAACCAAAATAATTTTTTATCATTGCTTGAAAAAGTTAACCAACCTAGTAGTATAGCTATGTCTGTTCTGTGACACTTTTTTGTTGAAATGCCGTCGGCAAAACATGTTTTTGATATTTTTTCATATATATTTTTCATATGATTTTTTCATACAATTTTTACAGTCGGCAAAGCATAATTTTTAAAAATAACAAAAACCAAAACAAAACAAAAAAAACAGATGAAATAAAAAGAAAAAAATTGAAACACAAAAATAAAAAAGAGAAAAAGTAAGATAAGAAATAGTAGTAATTTCAAGTTCTTGTCAACAATAAATATTCTATGGAATAATTGTGAAAAAATAATGCGTTAGCGGAATTGCAGTGTAAAGTTAAGATTAGTCCGTCTCACCATTTGGCAGTCTCATATAATTATTGTTCATGAAGAATAATAAAAATTAAGAAAATATAAATTTAGCAGATA
Organism: Argyra leucocephala; assembly: GCA_963942445.1. NCBI lineage: Eukaryota > Metazoa > Arthropoda > Insecta > Diptera > Dolichopodidae > Argyra > Argyra leucocephala. Next base: position 72,583,348 of record OZ012681.1, on the reverse strand, counting down.
ATAAATAAATTCTTCTGTAGACTAGTGGGACAAAGCGCTCCCATCTCTGTGGTATACTCAAAAAAAAATAAATAGGTTAAGTATTGAATCTAGTCTGAACCGTCTGCAGAAGAATTTTTTTAAAAGAAGGCTATAAAAGTCAGTGTGAGGTTAAAAAGAAAGCCATTATAAATTTATAACTCGTAGAGTGCATTTAACATAATGTTTTGGGTGGAGAATATTCAGCACGGATACAAATATTGTATTTGTTCTAGAAAATGGAAATCATTTTGTTTTTTTTTTTTTTTTTTTTTATATTATAGCCAAAACTTAGGTTTTGAACCTTTAAGTACTTGCGTACCGTTGACTATTTGAAAAAGGAAAGGATAGTTAGAGGAAAGGAAAGAAAAAGGAAGAAGAAAAGTTTTGTGGGAAAGAGCGAACAATGTTGTTAATATTCGTCTTAAACCTCTGTAAGTCATAAATAAAAAATCCTTCTCTCATTGGGAATGCTTCGATTGGGACGCGGTTCCACAATCGGGATGTTCTTACTATAAAAGAATTTCCATAGCCGGACTTAAACCATCTCGGAATTTCCACTGTGAAAGGGTGGGCACTTGATGCCTCTCGTGTTGTGCGATTGAATTGCTTAAGAGGAGGAAGAAGTGATTTTAATTCCTCGGAACAAGTGCCAACACCAAGCAGATATCTATAAAATAGAGTAAGTGCTCCAACAATACGACGATGACCAAGTGGTATAAGGGATGAGGTCACATTTATGTCGCCTATAAGACGAATGGCGCGGTTTTGAACTTTGTCCAAAAAATTTAAAGCGGTTTTTGGTGCACCTGCCCATAAATGTGAGTTATACTCGAGCTTGGGTCGTATATATGCTTTATAGATTTTTAAAAGGTCTCGAGATGAAAAATAAGTTTTGCAGCGGCTCAAAAATCCTAAACATTTTGCGGCGCTTTTCGCAATATCGAAAATATGCTCATTCCAGTGCATATTTTGATTCACTCGCATTCCGAGAATGTTCAGATCTTTGAGTCGCTGGATACCTTCATTTTGAAGCCGGAGAATTGGTTCGAATGTTGAATTATAAAATATTTCATGATATTTTAGAAGTTTTTGCGACTCCTGAACATGGAGAAAAGGTGCTGCTATTGAGGATAAAAAATGGTGAACCGCTTACAAATATTTCAAATATTAAGATAAATGTTTTGGAATGGCAACATGTTAAAATTGAAGTACGTGGAGGTGATATAGTTATAATGGGTGATGTTATATGCCCAGAAAATATTAAGCATAAATACGTACCAAACCATTTCCCTACAGATTGTCCTTTTATTGAAGAAGATGATTGGGAAAACATAGCAAAGCTTATACTAGACATATTACCAACAGAAAAAGAGGGTACTGTGAATGCTGATGAAGCTTTGCAATCATTAAAGTTAAATATAGAAAACAATGTTGGAGAGCATGATAAGATTTTGGAGAAGAGATCTTTAATGAAGGATAGACTTGATGAAGGCATTAAATTCCTCTCTACTTTAGCTGATATATATGAGAAGAATCAAAGTGAACGCGCACAGTTAATTAGAAAATTAAATACTGAGCTTATAATGAAAAAGAGAAATTGAATATGACAGATCTAAGGAAATGCATGAACATCATTTTGAAACGCTTCTATACGTATATCAAGTGATTGAGAAACTAAAATATCACTATAATTATAATTAATAATAAAAATTCAGTATGATTCCTAAATAGAACTAAACTAATCAATTTTCGAATATATAATAGCAGGTAGCATAATAAAATGTCTCATAATAACCCAAACCTTTGAAGTGAACGTTTGCAAAGATATTCATAATAAGTATCTCTCAAAAACAAAACAAAATGAAGATAATATTAATTAGTATTTTGTATCTAATACAATTTAATATATACAAATCAGCTCCTACTCGTTTTTATTTAAATGAAGAGAAACATGGATATATTAATTTTGATATCATCGGGCCAAACAATGATACAATTAAGGTCGGCCTCTCATTAGATTTTATAAAATATAGTAAAAATCCTGAAGCAGCAACAACAACAAGTTTACCAATAGAAAAAAATATTACAGAGCGAAGTGTTTTAGATAAAGCTGATACAGTTCCTCAATATGTTTCGGTACAAGAAGCAATTGAAGCTTTTAAAAATGATTTAATTCGAAAAGAAATTGATATTGGTGGTATAATTAACAGCAAAGAAATTTTTTATAGACATTTCATACTTGATGAGGGTGATGTACAAATCAATGTACGATGCTCATACGATAGTAATTATAAGGAAAGAACAATTAAAATAGAATGCTTGGAATATCGTGATATAATAACAGAAAGACTTTTAGGTAATGGTGAAGTTGAAAGAATGATTTTAGCAGATACTGAATACAAAACTGATAGTACCGTATTGGATTTACGTAAAATGAAGCAGACATTAAATATGAAATTTTTACGTTAACATCAACATCATAATTACTTGAATACTCCATATAAACTTGTATCTAATCAAATATAATATTAATAAAAAAAAAATAATAAATAAAACACATGTTTTTTAAATTATAATAAATTTGCTTTATTTATCCAAGAATTGTGACTTGAGGGAAAACCAAGCCATTTAACAAAAACTGTGTTATCTTTAGTTTTTAAAATTTTTTCAACCAAGTAGACATCTTTATTTTTAGCTTTAATCAATTCGAATTCATAGAAACCACCTTGAATGGGATGACCTTGATAGTCTTCTAATAAGTATGTAACAGGATTGGTAATCTGAATTTTCTTGATTTTAAATATTTCAGTTGTCCAATTTGGTGTGTACCCCTTTTCAAAAACATGTTTGTACTTGCTTATACGTACTGAGTCACCAACTTTAAATTTTGCAGGCGCAGCAATTTTAATATGACTATATACAGTTGATAACAACTCATTTGCGTTTTCACTATTTACATTAGATGGTTGCTTCTTAATAGTATGATGTTTGGTGTTATTGTATTGGTGGACTAGTTTTCCAACAATATCTATCCATTTATAATTACCATTAAAACTAAAATCTCGCCACATCTTTTCCTTTAGAGTTCGATTGAATCGTTCAACAATGCTGGCTTTTAATGAGCTGAATGTTGAATAATGATTAATATGGTATTTCACAATCAGATTTTTGAAAGTGTTATTAAAGAATTCTTTTCCATCGTCGGTTTGTAAATTTTTTGGATATCTTTTAGATTCTATAAAAATAGACTTCATTGCTTGCGTTACATTTTCAGCAGTTTTATTTTTTATAGGAATAGCCCACGCATATTTTGAAAAGGTATCAATAACTGTTAATAGATATTTATAATCTTTATTTTGTTTAGCATAAGCACCCATTTCTACTAAATCAGCTTGCCAAAGATCATCGAAACCTTTGATAATAACTCTAAGTCTTTTAAAATTCCTACGAGCTGGCTTGTGCAACTCTTCAACAACCTCTCTCTTAGACATTTCAAGAAGTAAAAATAAAATATATACACATGTTGTAATTTTATTAATAATTTATTTTCTTATTCGGTTATACAATTTCATAAGCTTTACAATTCTTATCATAATATTTTCAGCTGAGATGCATTCACATGTTTCGGGAACATCCTCAACAATTTCAGCTGTATATGGACATATACTCCAATGATAACCATATTCCTTTGTTAATTCTAATGTTGAATCTTTAAACCTTTTTAGAAATTTGAAATGATGATTTAATTCTTCGTAGTGTTCCTCTAAAAGAATATCTCCATACTTAATGAGAAAATTCTTTAAAGAATATCCGATTTGATGTATATCCATGTCAACAGTTTAAATTGAACTGTTTTAGTATATCTTTTCTTTTAAAAATTTCCTTTTCTAAGGGCATGTGTTTGTATAAGTTCTTTTCTCGAATCATTTGGTAACCGAACAATATCAGTATGAGCTGCTTCCACAGTAACTACTTCATCTCGTAGTGCATTTATATGTTTTATAAGAAATGCTAATTCTCCATTTATATATTTTTTAGTTTTCTCTTCCATATTAAATGGATGATTAACATTAATTAATTTTTTAAATTGAAGATCATAATCTCCATCCTCAGTTAATTTGAAACCAAGAGCAGAATAATTTTTAAATAGTAATTTATTTGAAGTTTGATTGCGAGAACTGCGTCCAAACTTATCAATAGACATTTTGGAAGTGTATACATGCTAATATAATTATTCGATTATATCAGCTTCTCTAAGCTCTTCAAGAATAGAATTGATTTCATTTTGATGATTATTATTCCCAGCATGTTGTGATGCATGTAAAATTCTCAATCTATCAATTAACTCATTCGGATCGTCTCAGTAGACATATTGTTTTGGTTGTTCAGAGTATAGCATTAATGATTCCGATGTTTTTGATAAATTGTTTATTGAATGACCTGCTCCCTTTTTATTTCTATTTCTGGTATCATATTCATTTCTGATAATATTCTTATATTTATAACCTTTATTTCCTTTAATTTGTTCTAGAGAATCATAATTTTTTCTATGAACATTTGTGGTTTCTAGAATTTTCTGATATGTTTTCAAATCACTCTCTGTATAAACTGAATCATCAGGTTTCTTCTTAAATATAAGCTCAAGCAATCCATCATTTGTTTTGAATACATCATTACCAATTATTATGTTATGATTTTGTTCATCAATTCGAAAAGTAGATGCTCCTAGTTTACTTGTATTTGTTTGTAAATCAAAATAAGGTCCATAACTTTTATCAAGTTCTGATTTATTGTATCCATATGGCACCGCTCTCTTAGGTGTTGATGTTTCAAAATTGAATGATGACTCATCATTTAAGAATGTTCTATTCTTATCAGCTTGTGGTCTAACTTCCGGTTTCAACTTAGGCGTTGATGTTTTTTTAAAATTGAAAGATGACTCATCGTTTAAGAATGTCTTATCACTATCAACATCCGGTTTAATTTTCGATTTCACAACATTAGTTAATTCTTTAATTGGGTTTATAATGGGCTCATAAGTTTTCTCTAAAGCTTCTTCTTGTAAAATTCGACCTGTTTTTAACGCATGATATTTCCTTTTAAGGCTTTTTTTAACTTTAATCATTTCCTTCATTAGCTTCTCATCCATTTTGTTTTTTCCAATCAGTTTTAGTTGTTGCTAGCTGAACTGGTATCGGATCGGTTGGTGTTGCTAACTGAACTGGTATCGGATCGGTAGGTGTTGTTGATGTTACCATGCAGTACAGTAAACTAAAATAGTTATGGTGTAACCATTATCTATTTATAACTTAAGAAATTCTTCAAAATTTTTCCTATAACGTCCATTGTTTAAAGAACTATCCTTATCAACCACTACAAATCCATAGTCATTCTTCCAACAATGCGAACATAAATTTTTGAATTGGTCAAAATTCATATCAGAATTAACATGATCATTGTAAATATGTTTTAAATTCAAATCATCTTGTTTGAATGCAATTATGAAATTTGCATTGTCTCGCACCAAATGCTTAGGAATACGAGTATAACTTTGACATAAATAGAAGCTGTCAACATGATTATGGCGACCCATACAAAAATATGTTCTTATGCTATCTTGTTTCTCACAAGCAACATCATCAAATATAAATATTGAATTTTTTTTAGCTTCTGATGGGTCAATTATTTCAGAATTATTTGGAAATTCATTGTATCCCATACCTTTAACGGAATTTATTACCTTTCTCAAATATTCATATTTCGGTTGATGTAATGATTTTGAGTATATGTATATGTTTTCGAAATTAAGACCTTTAGAGTCTAAGAGCATGCTTAGCATAACATTAGTTTTTCCACAATTTGACGGCCCAACAATCAATCCCCGAATACTATCAGGTAATAATGCACCATGTTTTCTTTTCTTTTTAAAGCTCCCCCGATCAAAATTTTTTACTTTAATGAAGTCGTCCACTTTAACAAACTTCATTCTGACAACTGATCAAAATCTATATAAATTCGAGTTTATATAAGTAATAGGCAGTCAGTTTATATCGATAGTTAATCGAAGACATAAATATGATTGATCACAATAAAAAATTAATCAGACGTAAAAGGGTATTTAAAGGTAGAGGAGGAGTAATCAATACGCTTATAAATAAATTACCATTTGAAACACATTTACCAGGGTGTAATTACTGCGGACCTGGAACTAAACTTCAAAAAAGACTAGCTCGAGGTGATAAAGGTATTAATCAATTGGATGAAGCTTGTCGTGAACACGATATTGCATATTCACAAAATCGTGGTACAAACGAACGTCATAAGGCAGACAAAATATTAGCTGAAAAGGCTTGGCAAAGTGTCATAGCAAAAGATTCAAGTATAGGTGAAAAAGCTAATGCACTTCTAGTTTCTGGGACAATGAAGGCTAAAGTTAAACTTGGAATGGGCTGTTCAGCTAAAACAAAAACGAAACAAAAATTATTTAAAAATATTATTCAAGAAGCTAAGGTGGCTGTTAAGGGTAGTAAACCAACAAATCAAAAAGATACAATCAAAATTGCTTTGAAAGCAGCAAGAAATGTAACTAAAAAGAGAAAACAAATAAAATTACCAAGAGTTCTTCCAGTACCTAAAGTAGGGGGGATTTTACCTTTAATTCCAATTTTGGCAGGTCTGTCAGCTGTGGGGGCTCTCTCAGGAGGGGCTGCTGGTATAGCTAAAGCTGTCAATGATGCTAAAAACGCTAAGAAGCGGTTAAATGAAAGCGAACGACATAATAAAACAATGGAGGCTATTGCTTTAAGAGGAAAAGGTCTCTATTTAAAACCATATAAGAAAGGACTTGGATTATACTTGAAACCAAAAAACTTTTAAATATGCTACCCAAAAGAGCTCTAACCAACATTGATTTAAATAAATTTCGAAAGAAATATCTAAAACATTTTCGTGGAGTTTTCATGAAAGATGATTAACCCAAAAACAAACCTTGGAAACATGAATGTGGGATTATAAATTTAGATAATTCTATTGGATCTGGTACTCATTGGGTAGCATATTATAAAAATGAAGATAATATACAATATTTCGATAGTTTTGGAAATTTACAACCACCAGCTGAAGTTGTTAAATATTTGGGAGATAAGCTCACATATAATTATGATACATATCAAAAATTTAATACATACAATTGTGGTCATTTATGTTTAGCTTTCTTATCTAATTCTATTTTTCTAAGGAAAATTTTTTAAATGAATAAAGAATAAAGCATAATAACAAAAAAAGATAAAAATATGAATTTTTAATTTTTAAACATAATTTATAACAAAAACTGACCTATATTAATATTAGCCAACTAAAATGAAGTTCAAGGTTATTTTCATTATTCAGATAAAATTAAATAAATAATTTTTACCAGCTGTTATTTAACACTAATTCTATGTATATGTATGAATTATATTAAGAAATACACTAATAAAAACATTTGTATCTGTTAAATTATCCCATTAATAAATTGTGCGGCGTCATGTCACTAACATTTACATTAAGTGGTAACGCATCTATTTTAGCAGCTGAGTATTTTCCCCCCATAGAATTACCTCATAAAGATTATGTATGTGGTCTGGTAGACTTTCAAACATACAATTCAATACCAAATATCGATGAGGAAAATAATAAATTTATTATTGGCGATAATAACGTTATTATTCCGACTGGATCCTATGAAATTGAGGACATTGAGGAGTTTCTTAGAAAAAAATTGGAAATTTCTAATACTAAGACGGAAAAGAGAAAGCTTTACATAAAAGCTAATAATAACACATTAAAATGTGAAGTTTTTTCTGATGAAGAGATTGATTTTGAAAATGAGGATACAATTGGCAGAATATTGGGTTTTAGCAGGAGAAGATTAAAATCGAATGTTTGGCATGAATCAGATCTTTTTGTGGATATAAATAAAATTAATATTATACGAGTAGAGTGTAATATTGTATATGGAACATATATAAATGGAATAGAGGCTCATACATTACATGAATTCTCCATTGGTGTCAGCCCAGGCTATAAAATAATTGAAGTTCCTCAGAATGTTGAACCTGTGAACGTCAAACGAATAAGTTCGCTAACACTTAGATTAGTTGATCAGAACGGTGATTTGATTAATTTTCGAGGTGAGACTATAACAATTAGATTACATTTAAAACCCATCACATAATGATAGTTTATAATAATTCCGATAAATATTCAATAAATGAAGCTCCCAAGCTCATTATTGATAGATCATTGAAGCAGCAAGGTTATCAAAGATTACATAATAAACGAGCTATAACGTTGGAAAATCTACAATTTTTAAAACTAAATTAAAAAATCATTAAGATGAATTTATTTGAAAGTCCGGTTTTCGATGAAAGCATCACAAATGCAAACTGGCATACATATTCACCATTTTTGAATTCATTTAACAAAAGCGATATAATTCGTATTCAAATCCAAAATCAGAATTTAAATATATTACCATCAACGAGTTTACTTTATATTGAAGGAACAATATCCAAACATGATGGGTTAGCAACAACAAAAACAAAATTAGTTAACAATGCGATGACATTTCTTTTCGATGAAATACGTTATGAGCTGAATGGGAAGGAAATCGATCACAACCGCAATGTTGGAATAACATCATGTTTAAAAAATTATATTTCGTTAAATGAAAACGAAAGTAAAGCATTAATTAATGCAAGCTGGACACCTACAGAATCTATTGAACCGAAAAGCATGTTTTTTAATTTTTGTATTCCATTGAAAAGATTATTGGGACTAGCTGAAGACTATAAGAATATAATCCCAAATGCAAAACATGAGCTAATTTTAACACGTTCTCGAACCGATGATAATTCTTTAATTTGTTCAGATCCAAACGAAAAACCAAAAATTCTACTACTTAAAGTACAATGGCGAGTTCAACATATAACTTTGAATGACACTTTAAAATTCAATATGTATAAAAATATTGATAATGGATCAACGATGAAATTAGCTTTTAGAAATTGGGATTTATATGAGTATCCCACATTACCATCAAATACAGATCATCATATTTGGAATGTAAAAACAACATCACAACTTGAAAAACCTCGTTTTATTGTATTTGCTTTACAAACTGATCGACAAAATAGTCTCGTTAAAGATCCATCGAAATTCGATCATTGTAATGTTACCGATATAAAAGTATATTTGAATTCTGAAGCTTATCCATATGAAAATATGAACTTATTGTTTAGCAGAAATCGTTATGCTATTGTATATGAGGCATACTCAACTTTTCGAAGTAATTAATACAGTAATTCTGTTTGTGATCCCTTAATTTCACGGGATGACTTTAAAGCAAATACTATGATTTTGATAATTGATACACGCTATCAAAATGAGAATCTAAAAGTGGGACCAGTTGATGTGAGAATTGAATTGAAAACTTCGGAAAAAATTCCGGAAAATACAACAGCTTATTGTCTAATGCTGCATGATCGATTAGTTGAATTTAGTCCGCTGACTGGTGAAGTCAATAAAATAATATAAAAAAAAAATAAGTTACAAGTTCATTACTAATAAAACAACAACAATACCAATTTTGGAATCGTGTTGTGTATTTGATATACCACCTTTTATTGCGGGGATATTTTTTATAATTTTCTTACATTGCTTATGTTATTTTTTTTATATGCTATATCAACGATTAAATAATAATAATGGAATACATAATAATTGATATGCAAGGGTTCAGAGATAATAACAACAAATTCATTTTGAAAGAAATTGCTTTGCTTACATCAAATGATGAAATTCAACATTTTATAATAAAACCCCCATATAGTTATCATATTCTGAATTTGAAAACAAAATATACAAATAATTGGCTAACTAAAAATCATCATGGATTCCGATGGTCTGACGGTACAACTCATTTTTGTGATGTAATCAATTTTTTAAAAATATTCATAAATAGTAATGTTCATATGTTAAGGGAGAAGAAAAAAGAATTTGGATTAAAAATATTTTAAAATATCATAATGTGATTGATTTAGACGAACATGATTCTACAAGCTTAAAAATATTGAAAGATCAACATTTGGAGAATTTTAAACGATGTTCGTTTCAACATGTGAAATTTTGTTCGCATCAAAATGTTTATATATTGAAATTATTGCTTAACAAAGAGAGAAAAAAAATATGCTGATTGAATCAAAATTTTAATATTTAAAGGAATAGAACCTTTAACTTAAAAATCAATTCTTTTCCGAAACTTAATAAGTACGTACAATATTAATTGGAGCGGTTTGCGCTAGAACCAGCATCATCAAAGACCAAATAAAAAATAATATGTTAAACAAAAAATTTTAATTTTGAAATATAAAAGAAAAAAACAAACTTATAGTTTTTAACCCTTTGACTCGGGAATTATTAATTTTCGAAATAAAAATTATTTGTTTAACTTTTTAGTGTTATAATATCTCCCAAGATAATATAAATATATTTAATTAGAAATTTTCACCCCCCCTCTAGCTTTTGTGGAACGTACGCATTTGCGTACAAACATACTGAACAGGTATTTCAGTTCTTAATAGATTATCTAAAAAGTGAAAAAAAGGCTCAAACGTAAATAATAATATCACAATTTATTTATGTATTCAGTAATTATACAGTAATCTTAAAAATAAATTCAAAGTTCAATTTCATTATATTATTGTAATTATTTTTAAAACTAATAAAAAAAATAAAAAAAAGGCATTTACTTCACAGCCAATAATTATTATTACAAAAATAAAAACTTGATTTCAAAAATATGTACGTAAATTATTATGGTTCTAACTATGGTTTCGTGTGAAAATCATAGAAACAGTTTCGGTCTTTATTTAGGCAAAGATGCACTTTGCACTTGATGCACATAACTCTGGAACGACCTTTGCATTTATTATTCTTACAACGCGAACATTCTGGAGCATTATCATGAGAAGGTAAATGACCAAAACCATCATACCGAACGTCGAGAACAGGTCGAATTTCAGATTTTGTAATTTTTGGTGAATGTTGCTGGATTTCCAGAATTCCTTGGACAGATGGCCGGCCCCTTTTAGCTCCATTTTGGCGATAAATTTGGGTAAGTGTTCTTCCCAAACTTTGCTTAAAATCTAGTAGCTGTAAAATCTGATTATTTGGAATACATTTTTTTGTCATGTCTTCACGATATTGAATCCAACTGGAACAGACTCCAATATCAATAAAATGAAATATAACACGTAGAGTCCATTTCTTTGATTTAATAAATACTCTATAATATGACATAAGTTGATCTAGCAGATCAACTCCACCCATTCCGTTGTTATAATGAGCGACAATATTTGGTTGATTAATTTCAGTATATTGTTTAGTTTTTTTATCAAAACGACGAACAACATGCTCTTCATTTTTACCAACAAAATTTGAAACCAGATGTACAGCTTTATTGTCTTGCCATTTGACGACAACTATCTTTCCATCTCGACTGGTCAATTCATCTGAGTTTCCCCGTCCTTTTTTCATGAGATCTTTGTCACTAATAAAATTAGGATTATTAAACCGATTTATGCGAACAGTACCTGCAGCATTAATTGTTTTTTGATGGAGAATTTCAAATAGTTGATAGGAGCTAAAATAATTATCAAAATACAGCTGATGTCCTTGTTTACTGATCCTTTTTATTAAATGAAGCACGGTGGCTGCACCGTATCCATATTTGGAGCATTCAAATTTAGAAATCTCTGTATTAGCTCCTTGGTACAAGAAGAAATCATAAGGAAAACCACTTTTTCCACATAAAAAGAAAACTTTAATGCCCCAAGGATTTGGTTTTCCTTTTATATATTGTTTGATATTTAGACGTCCTGAAAAGGGAATTATTTGTTCATCAATAGCTACAAATTCTTCTACGGGAACTGTTCGACAATAATTTAATACACTGTTTATCACAGGTCGAGCTTTATAAAATTTGTCTTCATTATCTGCTGGAATTTCTAAGTTGTTGACTAAATGAAAATGTGTTCTTAGTTGATAAAACCTTTCACAAGACATAACAGAACAAATAGATTCGATTTGCAAATATTTACTCCAGTACATTCTAATTTGAGGGAGTTTGAGCGTACCCATGAGTAAATGAATTCCAACAAACTGTCTCATTTCATTTGCGGTTGTACGCTTGCATGTTCGAACATGGACGTTTTTTTGTTCTAGATATAAATTTGTAAAAGTTGACATTCTTTCATATAACTCATTAGGTATAAACTTGGAAAAATAAAATAGCGGAGTTTTGAGGGAGTCATCTACTTCAACCTTAGGTTCATTTTCAAAATCAAATTTATGAAGGTTAAATTCTTTTCGCCGAAATTGTATATTTGCCTTTTCCGTGGTGGTGTAATTCTCAAATTGGTCAATAAATTCTATATTTTGTTCTACATTTTCATCCTCAACGTCGTCCATTTCCATATAATCTGCATTTTTAACTGATCCCATTATGAGATCAATTAAATTTGGTTTTTTATTATTTAATACTACTTCATGTGTATTATTATTTACTTCTTCGTCAGAACTAACTTCTAAATCAGAATCAATTGCATCCAACATTGAAACAATGTCCTTTTCTGAAAGACCTACATTCGATTCCATATCTACAATTAAAGTATTGATATAAGTATTCACATAATTTTTTATGCAATACACTTGTTTTGTACGCAAATGAGGACATGTACGCATTTGCGTACGTAAGATTTCTCTATGTATGTACGCAAACGCGTACATCTTGTTTTAGGTATTAATAATTCACTAAAATTAACTTTTTTAGGTTAAAATTCAAGAAAGATTAAAAAATTTACTTTTAATTAATAAAAAAAGACCCACTAGAATGTAATTAACTATACCAATAGTAAAATATAACAATAATTCAAAAGCGCTCACCTGCACAATTTATTGCACTTGCGAAGTCTTTTAGAATTTTAAGTAAACTAATATTATTGCAATCTTCTACATAATTTATTTTGACATATGAAGAGAGAATATTATTTTCTCTTCGTAATAAATAATCTCTTATTAAATTTTATTCACAAAAAGCGCGGGAATTTAATTTGGAAATTGATGTACGCAAATGCGTACATGCCTAGTCAATCGGTTAATTTACAATTTTTCATTTCTTTCAGATTTACCTATTAAACACTGAAAATTAAGATATAATTTAGAGAAAATGAAAGACAAGAATATCAAAACAATTAATCATTTTCGATGTAAACATTTTACCATGTTGTACTGATATTTATTATGGGAAACCTGGATATATGAAAAATTAAGAAATTGAATTAAAGTTGTGGAAACCTGGGTATCTGAAAAAATTAAAAATTTGAAATAATAAGAAAAATAATTTTTTTTATTTCTTTTTATTTTTATCTTTTTCTTTTTTTATTCATAATCTAAATCTTCAATTTTAAATTCTAATTATTTTTCTTCGATATAATACAAATTTTACATAAAATTTCTTTATTAGAATTTTTTTTATTAAAACAATTAATCATTTTCGATGTAAACATTTTACCATGGAATCTTTTTATTTGCTTGAAGTATACCAAAAAAAATTTTGTTGTTATTATTATTGTTTATTGAATTCTGTAATGAATTCTATTTTTGTTATATTATTGATATTTCCAATAATTTTAAATTTGTATATAAGTTCATTTTTTGTAATTTTTTTATTAATTATATTAACGATTTCCTCAGTATGCAGCGATGCATACTGAAATGGGAAGTATGTATAATAGTCTTCAATTTCTACTTTTACACTCTTTAGGTTTATATCATTAGGAGTGGTAAATTTAGAATCACGTCGTTCCATTTTTTTTACAATGAACTCCTTGTTCAAAGGAAGTTTTGAAATAGCACAATAATATTTTGTGCTATCTCTTAGTTCATTCAAATCTGCTATTAAATTATTTAAAGTGATAGTGTCCGCGGTATCATCCTCTTCATCTGAAGAAGAATATACTTGTTCCACCGTAAATTCTTTGTTCCTCTTTTTCCTTTCGTATGGATTATCTTCTACATCATTGAATTCGCCCATCAAGCTTCTTCTTACAGTTGTTCCGCTGGATCTTTTCATTTTTAATGTTTTTTATTAAAAGTTTTTCAATTGACTAATAAATAATAATTTTTCATCAATTGAACACAACTTTTTTCATTTCTTTTTATTTTTTTAGTAATTGAATACAATTTTTTTCCATTCTGCATAACGGAGTGACACTTCACGCGAGTCCATAATTTTTATCATATTACCAAATTTACATCCAATACATTGCGGTCCAAAATTTTCTTTGAACTCCAAGGCATCTTCCTCAGAATCAAATGCAGCAACTTTGTAAAATAAAGAAAAGGTTTCAATCATAGTTCTTGCAGATTTTTGTTCTCGTTTTAGAAAGCATTCATCACAAAATACTGATTCTTTCGGATGCTGCCAGCTAACATATTCAAAATCATATCCATTGTTGTAAATATAATTAGATAAATCCCAAAACTTATAAAATATAAAATATAATTTTCCTAGAAACCAGAAAAATATAAATTAAAAATTTGATTTTGAATAAATAGTATTTATATTCACCTGTTTCAAACGCTTCTTTTATTTGAAATGTATTTGGAAATCCTTCAGTACTATATCCCATCTTTTGAATTTCACTCTCTTTTGACTGACTTTTATAGCCTTCTTTTAAAAAAATTCTTCTGCAGACGGTTCAGACTAGATTCAATACTTAACCTATTTATTTTTTTTTTGAGTATACCACAGAGATGGGAGCGCTTTGTCCCACTAGTCTACAGAAGAATTTATTTATTATCTGCTAAATTTATATTTTCTTAATTTTTATTATTCTTCATGAACAATAATTATATGAGACTGCCAAATGGTGAGACGGACTAATCTTAACTTTACACTGCAA
Source organism: Argyra leucocephala (assembly GCA_963942445.1). Taxonomy (NCBI): domain Eukaryota; kingdom Metazoa; phylum Arthropoda; class Insecta; order Diptera; family Dolichopodidae; genus Argyra; species Argyra leucocephala. The sequence goes on along the minus strand of OZ012681.1, from coordinate 72,568,322 downwards.
TTCCGCTAACGCATTATTTTTTCACAATTATTCCATAGAATATTTATTGTTGACAAGAACTTGAAATTACTACTATTTCTTATCTTACTTTTTCTCTTTTTTATTTTTGTGTTTCAATTTTTTTCTTTTTATTTCATCTGTTTTTTTTGTTTTGTTTTGTTTTTTGTTATTTTTAAAAATTATGCTTTGCCGACTGTAAAAATTGTATGAAAAAATCATATGAAAAATATATATGAAAAAATATCAAAAACATGTTTTGCCGACGGCATTTCAACAAAAAAGTGTCACAGAACAGACATAGCTATACTACTCAACCTACTTATGTATTGACTTTTCAAAATCATGTAAAAATTTGTTAGCTATAAAAAACAAAAAACTTAGTGAATACAGTTTTTTACTTACAAATTATTAACATTGTAATAATACTCCAGCCAGCACAGAATACATTCAAAATATATTCAGAATACATTCAGAGTAATGCATGAATGCATTCTATACATCACGTTTTATTAGTACCTATTGATGACGTTCTCCGCTTTCGTGATGTATTTCCCCTTAAAATAAAATGTAAAGATATACTGAGAATGCATTTAAAATATATTCGCAAAATATATTCGAAATATATTTGGCGAATATATTTGGAATACATTTTGCGAATATATTCGGAATATATTTTGCGTAGTATAGTTAAATGCAATTTTAAAATATTTAAAATGTATTCATAATAGTGATAATAAAAGTAAAATTAATTTTTTTTCAAAATTTTTATTTACAGTTATGAAAAATTCTGAAAAAAAAATTAAATTTAAATTTTTACACATTTTTAAAAAGACAAAAAAAGAAATTCATTTTAGAGATTAGGATAATAAAAATCACAAATCATAACTCAATAGAACTCAAATTAATAAATCCACATTGTAACATGCCTAATAGTTACAATAATTTAGGGATTTGTTTTTTTCCCTTTTACTGAAATTTATGGAGTGAATTCTCTTATGAGCATTTAAAACAATTTTTCTCATTTGTTCTTCTAATTCCGAAATTCCAAAATGTTCACTTTTTATAGCATCTAAACAATTAAATCAAATCATGTAAGATATAAACATGAAACAGTTCAATTTAAAAATCTTACCATAAATCCCGTTACTCAGACGCTTCAGATTGATGAAGGATTTTTTTCCCCTTGGATCCATTCCAATTAAACTCCAATAGAGCATTATCTCCAATTATTTTATTAAAAATTTGTCCTAAATATTGCCCACTCAATGATCCCATTATTGTTTTAACACATGTTTTCTAAAAAAAAAGATTAATTCAGCGTACTAGTTTTGCACCTTTTGATTTTATACTGAATATGTTGTAAACTTACGAAATTATTGAACAAATCTTCATTTTCCAGATTCTGGTTCAGAATTCTGGACAGTCTCAAGTGGCAATTTGAAATTTTGATAATTTTTATCAGAAGTTTCCTGGAATATATTTTTTGAAATTCTGTCCAAAGTGACATTACTGGCTAAATTTTTTTCAAATGTGTCAACTATAACAAACAATTATTTAGATTAAATAATATTAATGATTAATTTCATTACTTTTATTTTTTATCTCAGAAATTTGACCGTGTAATGCCAGCAGTAGCAAGATATACGACTTGATGTTAAAAGTAAAGTTGGTTGTGGTTGTGCTGGACTTGTAGAAAATATCTATCTTTTATATAGTTTGGCGTGAAGGTATTGGGGAATTTGAGCCTGGGAATTTCGCGTTAGAAAGAGACAGAAGATATACTATTGTTATTTCGCTCGCACTAATGTAAATTAGAATCTCAAGGTAGAGAAGCATTTTTGTTATCTCTCAGGTGTCATCCTTATCTCTTTGATCTCTTTGGCGCCATGCCCGATGACCTTGATTGAATAGCTGGGGAATCTCTATTTGATGATGACGTCACAGGGAATACCTATCTGATGATGACGTCATAGGGAATTCTGTATGGCTCATGACATTAGATGTAAATGATGTGTGTGTGTATGTGTGTGTGTGTGTGTGTGTGTGTGTGTTTATTATTAATGAATATGAAGCTTAATTATTATTTAAAAAAAATGAATTGTTTGAATGAGGATTTGAACTCGGGGTCTGAATGATTAACAAGTGACCGCGCTAACCATTCAGCTACCAAGCCATTTACAAATGTTGATGTTAATTGTGTATATGAATGGCTGATATGATGTTAAAAATCTATAAATAACCTATGAATAATCTATGAATAATGAATAATGAATAATGAAATTCATTAAATGAGTATTGTAATAATTAAAAATTTAAAGCTTGAAAATAGAAAAATGTTTGATAAGAATATTTTATATTTATGAATAATGAAATTCATAAAATTTTGAGGAGGAGGTATTATGGAATTGAAGTTTTATTTAGAATGTAATATATATGTACCGAAGTTGTGCGACCCGCACCTCCGCCAAAGTTCGGAAGTTGTCCGCCGAAGTTCCAAAGTTGTCCATCGTCCGCTGTCCCCGCTGCTGCAGTTGATGTTAATTGTGTATCCATGCGCCGCGCCGAAGTTCTAAAGTTGTTTGCCGAAGCTCTGAAGTTGTCCGCCAAAGTTCGGAAGTTGTTTGCCGAAGTTGTTGGGAATGGGTATCAGTGACCTTGAATTTTGAATATATTGTTATGAAATTGTCAAAGTATCTTATAGCGTAGTGAATGTTTATGGTTTCGCGATAAGAGTGTAAAATTTTTAAAATTTAAAATTTTTTTTTTGCGGTTTTGTGATAAGAGAATAAAATTTAAAATTTAAAATTTAAATTTTTTTGTTTTGTTGTTTTTCTGTTTTTATGAATTAAATGGGTAAAGATTGAGTGTTTGTGTGTATTTCCATCATAATTAAAAATATTGACATAGTACCCTACTGAAATTGTACGATTTTAAAAATTGAAAAATGAAAACTTGCGGTTTTAAAAGTTCTTATCAGTCATCCAAATGTTCTTGTATGATTATGAAGAATAGAATTAGAAAATTGTTTGAGCGTGTGACATCAAGAATTTCTTAGATAAAAATTATTATATTATGGCTCTATTTTATTATATTTTAAGTTTCAGGTAATTTTTCGTTTAAGTTTATATAGATTGCATGACTGACCTGCTCGAACACATAATTTATGTTTTTTTTCGCTTGTAAATGTTGTTCCTTTATTGGCTACAGATACTTTTACTTTACAAATAGTGCAAAATGCATCATGATGAAAATTTTCTACTGATTCGAAACAATTAAATTTGGCTTTTAGTTCTGCACTGAATGTACATCTTCTTTTACTCATTTTTTTTTTTTTTTGTCTAGGGGTGCGAATATTCAAAAAATTATAAAATAATAAAATAAACTATAGAATAAAATAAACCAACTACCAAACTAAAATTAAAATGCAAAGTCAAATTCAATATTCAAATGAATAATGAAAAATAAAAGCAGCAGCAACAAAAACAGCATGGATGTTGTATTAAACTTACGTTTTTAATACTAAACCCACTCAAAGGAATTTTACAGTTAGTTGCTAACATTAATCAATAAATAAAAACACGTAATTTTATTTAATTTATTTTATTTAATTTATTTTATCTATATTTAATTACATCTAAATAAGTTTTTATTTATTCTAATCGCTGCCTCTTATACCCGTATGGGAGGGAGCTATGATAGGGAAGAAATTTCCGCTTCTCAGATCTAGGTCTATATTTTTTAATTTCTGGGGTTGTAATAACCCGATGATCCCTAGTTCGTCGAAAGTTACGTGAGAGGATTTGTATAGGCTCAAAGTTTTCTTCATTCAATATAGCATCCTTAATCGTTGCAAAATTGATTTGCTGAGACACCTCAAAATTAAGGCAAAATCCTTTTACCTTGCAAGAAACTCTTTTGATGTTATCCTTAGCACAAAAGACTTCATAGGCATAGTTTTTAGGGCCACCATTTACGAACTGTGTAATGTAACTACCCTTACCGTAACCCTCTAATTCATCTGTCATATCTCCGATAAAATCACCAATCGGTGGATCATATTCACCTTCACGGCTAATATATATGACCGAATCTGTGTCATAATAAAGTACACGTTCACCAAGTTTCTCTAAATAGCTATATAGTTTAAGTCGTGCCTGTGTTGTAGTATATGCAGCAATACAAACATTCACTGTCGAAAGTGAATCACATGCTTCCTCCATATACTGCCAGCTAACCACTAATGTTTCTTCATTAATGGGTATAATATGACATACATCTATAGCAGGATTTGTAAGCATAGCATACAATTCTGATGGTTCATTTATGATACTTGTCCGTTGTTGGTTCTCCCTTTGTCCAAATTTACCCCAGAAAGAATTTAACATTAATTTCGCTAAAGATCTTAATCCGGCGTTTGAACAAATTTCATCAAACTCCAGTTGAATATCTTCTCTATTCAGAAAATCCTCGATATATTTTTGTTTTTCTTCTAGTGTGGTGCATTTACCAGGCCATCCTGAGGCTTGTTGTTTCATTTTGATGAATTTATTCATCATTTTGGTGAATAGTCCTTCTGTTTTTGTTAGACTATTATATTGATTTATGGCGTAATCCCATATTTCAAATATATTCAATATTTTGTACCCCTTTTCAAGGGCCTCTAGCACTTCATCAATAACCCAGGTACCTGTTAAAGCCCTTTCATCATCAGTGTGTGAACAAAATTTTTCCTGGCTTTTTTGTTCACTACATGTATGGCATAATGAAAATATTAATTTGTCATTCTGTTTCATTGGAATTACAGGGTGTAACAAATTCTCTGGAGGTAGTATCTTGCATTTTATAAGACCATCGGTGTTTTGTAGGTCAATAGTTGAACAATCTGTGTTTCCTACATGCACCTTAGGGTGTCCTACCGGAAATTTTCCATACTTGCACACGTATGGGTATAGTGAGCACACATCTATATACTTAATCTGCTCTCCTTCTTTGCACCTATAATAAATGGAAGTTAGCAAATATATATAAAATTTATACAAAATTACAATGAAATACTTACTCGTATAATTCATATGTGTTCCCTGTTCGTCCTCCATAGAAAGCATCTCTAGGATTTAGAGGGGTATGCTGCACCAAAGAATGGTTATCTAGATGTTTTAAATCTTCATCATTCAACTGTCGTTTGAATTCACACGACCACATTTCAACTACTTCATATCTTTAAATAATAATAATTTATTAATTTTAATGAAACATTTACAATAAAATTTAAATCAAAAAATATAATACATACCCTAATTTTCTTAATCTTTCCGATTTTTCTATGGTTCTTTCATAGCGTTGATTTAATGTATCATTTGGATCATCATGTAGTTGTTCATCTCTCTTATGTTGAAAACATGTAGGATGACCATGGTAATAACAGCCATGGAATTCAAAGACTTGTTGAGTTTCACAACAGTAACCATCAACCTTTACACCTGCAACAACTGCTTCACGCTCTTTTGCAGTATGTTGAATATTGATGCCTCGCTTTTCCTCCTCCCAAATTAACCATTGAATGGCTTCTTTGGATTGGTTGTCTGTATACCTATATCCATTTTTAGTATTAAACCGATTGTTTCAGGTTTCAGGAAATTACGACGAAACACCAAGTTGCATGCAGAAGCAATGGTTGTTGCTTCTAAGAACGGTTCAACATTACACTCGTTCAAGAAAAGCTTCCTGAATTTTAAACATGCCCTGGTTAATATATTCACATCACTGATGCAATAATCCACAATATCTCGTTGCATATTGAATTCATCATTTTTATGTTCTTCATACCATTTGAGAAAAACATCGCGATCATCTGATTTCATTGTGTTTGGACTGTAATATTCAACAGCTGGTAGTGGTCCAACATAGTTTTCATTTTCCAGAGTATTAAAATAATAGGGAAAATATCCCTTTTTAAACCCTGGGCCTAGTTCAAATGCTTTTGGTAATTTAGATAATGCCATAGGAAAATAGTTCAGTGAATCTATAAATTTAATATTTCCAATTTCCATCAGTATGATTTTTGTCCCCCGCATTATTAGTTCTGGCTTCAGATCGGTTTCTTCTAATATATGGTTCAAAACAAACTGGTGATCGTATGCTTGACCATTATGGGCTATTACGATCACCTTTTTAAACATCTTTCTTACTTCTAGAATATGATTTAGAAACTCTGATATTACGCTCTGCTTTTTAATATTTGTTCTAAATTTACAAATTTGACAAAAATATAAATGATCTATATCCATACATTTGTCACATCTTTGTTGAAATATACATAGGTTGGGTTCATGTTGTTTAATTTCACCATTAACTATTTTTTCCTGTCTACATTCTAGATCATAAAACATATACAGAATGTTTTCTAGTTTGGGGGTTCTTACGTCAGGTTGTATATAACATTGATGATCTTGTGATACATGAGCACTACATGTTTTGCAGTAGTATTCTCCGCAAACATGTTCTTTGTTTGCCTCATAGGTCTTCAAACATTCACAACACCTTTTTACCTTATGACAAATTGAGTTTTTGCCTGCTGATCCGGAAGCCTTATGATTGTTCAAACAACCTTGTCCTCTAAACTTTCGATTACAATCAGAGCACAAAATATTGACCTGATCTTTCGGACATGATGGAGACTGTTGGCATTGTGGACATGTTCCTCCACATCTATGAGCGTTTTTAATGTTATATGGAATATGGCACATTTCGCAGTAATAACTGCAACAAAACACAGCTGTTAAAGATGTTATCACATTAAAATGTCCTTTGTGGTATAACAAATTAAGGTGCTTTCCATCACAAGCACCCTCAAATACGACGTCACGACCCTTGGTACCATATTGGTAAACACATATTTTATATTCTTTTAAATGCTCCTGAAATTGTCGAAGCTCTGGTATACCACAACCCTCAGTAGGTATTTCAACCTGTGCATCATTTATTAATTTGATTGATTTTTGATATTGTAGCCTTGCTACATCCTTTCTAATCTTGGTATATTCTGGATCCTTGTCTATGTAAGCTATTGCTACAATCAAGGCTCTTGGTAAACATAGGTTATCGGTATTATTTATAGTCACAATACCCCTACGCATTGCACTTTCTTCATTAAAAGTATTATACCTCTTACCCCTTCCACGGCCTTGTGGAAGTTTTACAGCTGTTACCCCCATACAGAATGTATCTGTATTGAGGCCTGCCGAATTGCTCTGAAAGATCTTACTGATCATTTTCCATATATCAACAAATCTGATTTCTCCAGCATCTTTGTAATTTATCCAGCCAGGCCCCCGCTCTTCAAAACTTTTACCACAGAATGTGATTCCTACCTTATCTGTGGGGGATATATTTTCTGTGATATGTTGGATCATCTCATTTATACCATTTTTAACCCATGCGACAGGGTCCTTATCTTCAGGTGCCGGTCTGAGTTTAAACTTTTTGCAAATGAGTAAGATGCTCATCTTTCAGCTTATTAAACCGTATAGGTAAAAACACCTGTACGGCTTTAAATTCGGCTACCACTCGTGAGCCGAACTTTGTGTTAACCCGATGTAATTTGAAAATTTTATATTTTTTGTTAATTCGCAAATTTTTCACTGGAACAATATCCAGGAAAACTTTGCTTTGGATCAACGAGTTTATTTCGTCAAGATCCATTTTTTGAAGTAATTGAAAACTAAATATTGTCGGGTATTTATAGTAAAAATCAAATAGAATATCATGAAAAGCTTTAGGATGTATGCGGTTTTATAGAACCCTAAAAAATAAGAGCTGTTTTTTTTTTTTTACTTTTTTTCTCTTATAATTTTAATTCATCAAACTTGAAGAACATCATACATTTCTGTTTATGAGTGATAAAATTGCGTGAATTTTCTAAAAATCATAGCAAAACTTTAATTTTTATAGGATGTATGTGGTTTTATGCTACGGAATTTTCTGATGATGTTTACATGGAAATAATTTTTTTAATTTACTCTTAAAAAAAAAAAAATGTGCTATTGCATCATTATAAAATTTTGGATATTTGCGGAATATATAATAATATATAATAATACGGAACACTGCAACGAAAATTTCGCAATTTTGATAGTATATTTTACCAAAACGATCTAAAGAAAAATCATATCAATTTAATTAGAAATCGTCGATATACAACTGAAATGTAAAACTGTAATGTACCAATATCTTATTTAAAAAATAATAAAAAAAAATTTATAATTTAAATTTTATTATAATCTTTTATTTTAAACAAATAATTTTAAATTATTCTCTGATACTATAATGACATCCAGCATGTAATTTATTAATGCTTAGCATTCTTCATTAATAAAACATAAACTTAATTGCTTTGTTTACAACTTGAGGTTTTAATGTTTCAAGTTCTTATCATTTTAAAAAATAAATGTGTTTTCATTTGCATTCAAACAAGATGATTTGAATTTAAAACATATTTACAATGATCATGTTAATTCTGATATGAATTTTGACCAATTCAAAAATTTATGTTCGCATTGTTGGAAGAATGACTATGGATTTGTAGTGGTTGATAAGGATAGTTCTTTAAACAATGGACGTTATAGGAAAAATTTTGAAGAATTTCTTAAATTATAAATAGATAATGGTTACACCATAACTATTTTAGTTTACTGTACTGCATGGTAACATCAACAACACCTACCGATCCGATACCAGTTCAGTTAACAACACCAACCGATCCGATACCAGTTCAGTTAACAACACCAACCGATCCGATACCAGTTCAGTTAGCAACACCAACCGATCCGATACCAGTTCAGCTAGCAACAACTAAAACTGATTGGAAAAAACAAAATGGATGAGAAGCTAATGAAGGAAATGATTAAAGTTAAAAAAAGCCTTAAAAGGAAATATCATGCGTTAAAAACAGGTCGAATTTTACAAGAAGAAGCTTTAGAGAAAACTTATGAGCCCATTATAAACCCAATTAAAGAATTGACTAATGTTGTGAAATACCAGAAGTCTAACAATTTTAATTTGAAATCGGAAATTAAACCTGATGTTGATAATGATAAGACATTCTTAAACGTGACCTTATTATAGGAAGGGTTGAAAAACTCATGAAATTGTATAACCGAATAAAAAATAAATAAATAATTAATAGAACTAAAACATGTGTATATATTTTATTTTTTGTTTTTTACTTCTCGAAATGTCTAAGAGAGAGGTTGTTGAAGAGTTGCACAAACCGGTTCGTAGAAATTTTAAAAGACGAAGAGTTATTATTAAAGGTTTTGATGATCTTTGGCAAGCTGATTTAGTAGAAATGGGTGCTTATGCTAAACAAAATAAAACTTATAAATATCTACTAACAGTTATTGATGCCTTTTCAAAATATGCGTGGGCTATTCCTATAAAAAATAAAACTGCTGAAAATGTAACGCAAGCAATGAAGTCTATTTTCATCGCATCTAAAAGATATCCAAAAAATTTGCAAACCGACGATGGAAAAGAATTCTTTAATAACACTTTCAAAAATCTGATTGTGAAATACCATATTAATCATTATTCAACATTCAGCTCATTAAAAGCCAGCATTGTTGAACGATTCAATCGAACTCTAAAGGAAAAAATGTGGCGAGATTTCAGTTTTAATGGTAATTATAAATGGATAGATACTGTTGGAAAATTAGTTCACCAATACAATAACACCAAACATCATACTATTAAGAAGCGACCATCTGATGTAAATAATAAAAACACAAATGAGCTGTTGTCAACTGTATATAATCATATTAAAATTGTTGCACCAGCAAAATTTAAAGTTGGTGACTCAGTTCGTATAAGCAAGTACAAACATGTTTTTGAAAAGGGATACACACCAAATTGGACAACTGAAATATTTAAAATCAAGAAAATTCAGATTACTAACCCCATCACATACTTATTAGAAGATTATCAAGGTCATCCCATTCAAGGCGGTTTCTATGAGCTAGAATTAATAAAAGCTAAAAATAAAGATGTCTATCTAGTTGAAAAAATTGTAAAAACTAAAGATAAGAGAGTTTTTGTTAAATGGCTTGGTTTCCCATCAAGTCACAATTCTTGGATAAATAAAACAAATTTATTATAACCTTAAAAATGTTTATTTTTTTCTTTTATTAATATTATATTTTGATTAGATATAAGTACATATGAATCATTCAAATTATTATGATATTAATGTTAAAGTAAAAATTCACTTTTTAATGTTTGTTTAATTTTAGGTAAATTTAATACAGTATATTCGCTTTTGAATGTAGTATCTTCTATAGTCATTTCTTCAACTTCTCCATTACTTAAAATTCTTTCTTTTAAGATATCACGATATTCGATACATTGTATTCTAATTGTTCTTTTCTGAAAATTGCTATCGTATGAACATCTTACATGAATTTGTATTTCACCCTCTTCAAGTATAAAATGTCTATAAAAAATTTCTTTGCTGTTAATTACACCACCAATATCACTTTCTTTTCTAATTAAATCCATCTTAAAAGCTTCAATTGCTTCTTCTACTGTAACATATTGAGGAGCTGAATCAGCTTCATCTGAAATACTTCGCTCTGTAATATTTTTTTCTATTGGTAAACTTGTTGTTGTTGTTGTTGTTGCTGCTTCAGGATTTTTACTATATTTTATAAAATCTAATGAGAGTCCGACCTTAATTGTATCATTGTTTGGTCCGATGATATCAAAATTAATATATCCATGTTTCTCTTCATTTAAATAAAAACGAGTAGGAGCTGATTTGTATATATTAAATTGTATTAGATACAAAATGCTAATTAATATGATCTTCATATTGTTTTTTTGTTTTTGAGAGATACTTATTATGAATATCTTTGCAAACGTACACTTCAAAGGTTTGGTTTATTATGAGGTTTTTTATTATGCTACCTGTTATTATATATTCGAAAATTGATAAGTTTAGTTCTCTTTAGGAATCATACTGAACTTTTATTTAATTATAATTGTAATGATATTTTAGTTTCTCAATCACTTGATATACGTATAGAAGCGTTTCAAAATGATGTTCATGCATTTCCTTAGAAACATCTGTCATATTCAATTTCTCAGTTTGAATCATCACAAGCTCATTTTTTAATTTTAAAACTAAATAATTGACCCTTTATAGCTAGATCCCCACCATTTACTTCAAGTTTTATGTGCTGCCAATCTAAAACATATGCGATTAAGTTTATGTTTTATTAATGAAGAATGCTAAACATTAATAAATTACATGTTGGATGTCAGATGGACGGACGAATTTTAACTTTACGCTACAATTCCGCTTACGCATACATATTTCATATAAGAATATTATTCTAACTGATAAGAACCTTTAAAATTTTTAAAACCGCAAGTTTTCATTTTTGCAATTTTTAAAATCGTACAATTTGGTAGGGTACTCTACTCAAAATTTCTATTATGTTGCGTGAACATACATTACAAACCCTAATTATCCAACATTAAAACAAGAAAAACAGCAAAACAAAAATTTTAAATTTGAAATTTTATTCTCTTATCATCAAACCACAAACATTTATTTCTACTATAGGATACTTTAATAATTTCATAACACTGTCCAAGGTCGCTGATACAAGGTTCTAACAACAACAAGAACTTCGGCGGGGGTTCACAGCTTCAGAACTTCGGCGGCAGCTTCAGAACTTCGGAGCAGCTTCAAAACTTCGGCGCCAGCTTCAGAATTTCGGCGTGGTTCACAACTTGGGAACTTCGACTTGGGTGCGGCGGCGGGGTTCTTGGACAGCTAATTAGTACTACTTTGGCAGCAGCAGCTCTGTACAACCTCAACGGTTACTAATATAAATAACTTCGGCGCAGGGGACCAACTTTCAACTCGAACGTATCTTTGGAACTTCGACATACAACTTTGGAACTTCGGCGGACAACTTTTGGATCTTCGGCAAGGTCGCCAGCTTCGGGGTTTTTCGGGACCAACTTTGGAACTTCGGTGGATAACTTCGGTGGTATAGCTTCGGGTTCTACCAACAACTTCGGCAAGCTACCTGCTACCAACAACTTCGGCAAGCTACCTGCTACCAACAACTTCGGCAAGCTACCTGCTACCAACAAGCAACCTGCTACCAACAACTTCGACACCACCTAACAGCTTCGGCGCTCAACTTTGGAACTTGGGCGGGGCTTCGGCCACCTGACAGCTTCATATTACCACCTAAAATTTTACTTCGGCGAGGTTAACAGCTTCGGCGGGGTGGACAACTTCGGCGGGGTTGATAGCTTCAGATTAATCGAACCAAATTTCTATTCCATAATACCACTCCAAAAATTTATATTCCATAATACCACGTCAAAAGTGCATCTCTACCTTGAGATACAAAGTTCAAATGAGGTCAAATTGGGTTAGAACTCTCTTAGCTTTGGGTTAGAACTCTCTTAGCTATACTACTGGCGTGGAGCAATCATTAGGTGTTTGTGCTGATATGTTTATTGGTGTTGATGTTCTTTCAGTTTCTTCATCTATTTCTATATTTATTTGTGTTTCTTCTAGCATGTATAATTCTAATAATTAATAAATGAAATTATGTATATTGAAAAACAAAAACATATTGAAAAGTCACCTTCAGGAGGGTCATCAAAAAGTGATTGCATGGTGACTTCTAAATCCGTTTTTGGTGATTCCGGCAATTTGATATATTTGGATTTTATAACATCAATATTTTTTTTGTTGTAGATATTTTGGGTTTTTTATTTTTTACTGGTAATTGAGAACTTAGTATTTGTGTTTCGTCTGGATCTTCTTAGAATTAAAAATTAACATTTGGAAAAAATAATAATATGAAAATATACCTTCATTAAATTTATGTTTGGGCGTAAAGGATCTGTTCATCATTATTTTACACTTATTAAATAATGTGCAGCAAAGGTAGTAAAAGGAACTTGTTAGTATCTATAGATCGCACGAGCTTAAAAAGGACCTGACTAATGTTAACTTCCCTCAAAGTGTTATTTATATTCGAAGTTAAATAAATTCCTAAGTAGTCTCTTGAGCTGAATGGAATTTCAAAAAAACTTGTTAAGTTACAAAATTCAAAACCATTTAAAATTGTTTCTTCTCCTTTTTTAACTATCGATTCTATTACAAAAGGGACTTTCTGATTATTAGGCATAAGAACACAACAACAATTATCAGCAGTTAATGTTAAAAGAATAAAATTGTTGAAATCAAACTTTTTATAACTCATCGTCAATGATACATATTTTTGCGGACCGTTACTAAATTTATTTTGGATCATATCTTGTGCAGCAGTTTTTTCCGCTTCACGTTTAAAAATTTGAGGCACTTTATTCTTTTTTTTAATTTCTTTTAAAATAATCTGCATTTTATTTTCAAATTTGTAAGCAGAAAAAGAATATACAGGTCCAAAATTTTCTACACAATTGGAAATATGCAATTGATTATGGACATTATAAGAAACTTTATCATGATTATACAAATTGAGAACTATTGTAACAAATTTCTGAATCATTTGTTGAGCACAGTCAATATTTTCCTTATAATTTGTAGTTGAAAGCATTCTAATAGCGCAGTGAAGTAAAAGGAAATGATAATAATATTGGATTGATTTCGCGAAATAAGTAAAAATAGAACTAATAAACTACGTATAACCAATGGAGTGATTTCGCGAAATAAGTATAAATAGAACTAATAAACTACGCATAACCAATGGAGTGATTTCGCGAAATAAGTAAAAATAAACTACGCATAACCAATGGTTTGACTTCGCGAAATAAGTAAAAATAGAACTAATAAACTACGCATAACCAATGGATTGATTTCGCGAAATTAATTATTTAACTACCTATTAATTAATAATTTTTGTTCTACAATCTACAGTCATATAATTCTAATAAAAACAGTAAAAGCACATAATTTAGCAATAAAGCCAATGCACACTAATTTTATAGTAGAAATTTAAAAAAAAGAAGAAACAAGAAAAACAACACAGAATAATTATTTATTTTATATATCACTTCTGTCGCCCATTTGCAAAAAGGGATAAGTCACTCATAAACGATTTTTAGCAAATGTCGAAAAACTGATTGTGAGTTATCCATGAAAGTTAATGAATTTTTTTTTTCACATTATGATAGTAAAAAATGCATTCTTTTAGATGGTACCTATTTCGAAAAACATTAATTGATATTTTTTAAGAAAATTTGGCAAGCATTTCACAAATATCCCTTTTTGCAACAAAATGTTTAATCTATCCCCTTTTGCAACTGTAAATGGTAATTTATTGTTAAATTTAGTGTGTAATAAAAAATATTAAAACAAGAAGGAATTCTTTAATTCACTTTTATTTTTCACTTCATAAAAAACTTTCTCAAAATAAAAAAATAGGAACATAAATTTGTAAGAAATAACAAAAAATATAACATTATTAAATTATTTTTTTTTAAATATATCAAAATAATGATTATTCTTTTAAAGTCTTAAATCTTAAAGTACATAAAACAATTTTTAAATTGTTCCAATATCGTTTTCCATTATCTCATCAAAATCGCTTTCGTGATTAGAATCATGTGTAGCATCTTCTAGAACCGATTTATAATAATCTAACTTCTTATCGTTTTTCCAATATTCTCCATAATGTACACATAACAACTCTGCCACATCCTTTTTTTTCGCTTCTTTTACTGGTACACCAGTTTCTACCAAATTTATATTTAAATTTATGAATGACTTTCGTCGCTTTAGTAAAGTTTTCGATGTTCCAATATCATTTAAATAGTTTACTTCACCTTGTACAATTGGAATTCCTTTCAAATTTTTCGTAATAATAAAACGTTTAGAAGGTGCAAACTGAAAGTGGTAAGCTGAAGGAGATTTCATTACCGACTTAATAGCAGTTTTCCAATCGTAAACAGGACAACCATTATTGGAAGAAACTCGCATTACTGTACCCTCTGTTTCAAAAATTTTCAGATACTCTTCTGGTTTTATTATGTTTATCTGTTTTTTTATCTTTTTTTCCAATCGGCCAAAAACGCGATCAGGTGGTAAATATGAATGTCCAACAATTGGGTAGATGCATACCACTTTTTTGATGTTGGCGGGAGCTTTATTAGTCAACCAAGTACACAACATTCCAATCACAATTTGGTTTTTATTTTGACCGCCACAGCCATCAGAAAATAATTGAATTGTGTGAATTGATTCCAAATTAGTATTATTTAGTCGATCAAATAAGCATGAAGCAATTTCGTTGGAGCCTTTTCTATGTTCATTTTCAAGCCAAGTGTAAATAAACGTGTTTTCTTTTGTTTGCTTGTCTTTGGATGACCCAACGCAAATCGTAAAATTATATAGGTATAATTGACGTAAATAGTAGGATTTTTGATCTGGAGTTTTTGGCAATGTTTGGTTTTTTTGACAATCAAATGATAAATTTAATACGCCTTCATTTTCTTTTTTTAATTGTTTATAAAATTGTTCTGCTTTCAGTTGATGTACCCTTAGTAGAGTTTGGAGCTTAGATTTTTCCTGTGAGCTTGTAGCGGATCTAATGTTTTCTTTAAATTTAATGCAAGTTGAGCAACAATCTGTTGCAGGGCTACGGAAGCTAATATTGTAGTCGAGACAAAAAATATTCCGAAAATATTCATAGTTTACTATTGTGTTTTCATTACTTTCATTATACATATTGCACAAAGTTTTTATAGACAACTCACTTGGTAAATAATGTTTTTTTGTATTTTTTGATCTATTATAATGAGATTGAATAGGCTGAATTTTTTCAATGAAGTTTTTCACTGCCAACTTACGGTCCAAATAAAGCTCAGTTCTCACATCTCTACCTCTTTTTTCTGTAGGAAATTGTCCACTATTAAAATTTCGTTTGCATACTCCTTCGACTCTTCTTTTTCCAACTTGAAATGTTGATAAGAACATAGCTTTACAAACACGAATTTTTTTGTGATTTAGTTTTTGGAGTCGCTTTGGTAAAAAATACTTAATCGACTCTTCTTTATTATAATATTTTTTCAATTTATTTTTTTTCACAGGTGAAATTTGTGTAAACCGTAATATAATTTCATCTTGTTTTATTTTATCTGCTTTATCGTAAAACATTTTATGTGCACTCCGAATATCTTGCATTGTTAAATCGGCACATTTATAACAACATTTATGTGTATGTTCGCATTGACAACGAACTGGAGAACCTTTCGAAGAGTGTCTATATGGAAATAAATCAAATTATTAAATCATGAACAAAAAAAAAATTTAGCTAATTAATATAAACCTTTTTAGTTTAGCTTCACTTCTCTTCCATGTGGAAGATAAAATTGTTTTCTTTCTTCCTTTTCCTAGAGGAGCAGTCTCTACTGTATTTTCACTAATTTGAACTTGATTTTGATTAGACATTGCAAACAAATAATAAACTGATAAAAATTTAAAATAACGCACTTCTTTTCACATTGACCATTCCAAACAAACTAGCAATAAATCACACAAACGTTAAAATAATAATATTTCCGGGGAATCCCCAAATTATATAAAAAAATATTCTTATTGGAACTAAAGAAACTAAAAATATTTTGAATCCCTGTTAAATTTGAAAACTTTAGTACTTTATTATTTTTTTTAGCTAATCTAATTTAAAGTACTAAACATTTTTATATAACAAAAAAAAAAATTATTTTGGTAAACTTGTCCCGTTTTGCAAGTTTACTTTTATTCTGCATTAAAAAACTTAACAACGTATCCCATTTTGCTAACAAATAATTAACACTGAACTTGTCCCAATTTGCACATCATTAGAAGAACGACTTATCCCATTTTGCAAATAATCTTAAGTTTTGGGTTGTAATTATCAGTGAAATTTGATGCATTTTGTAATATATTATTTTGCAAAACGATAGTGCTGTGAAACGCCTATAAAATGGTATACATATCTCATTTTTTTCAAAAAAGTGACTTGTCCCTTTTTGCAAATGGGTGACAGACTTACCAAATCAAAGTTATTATTACTTTTATTATTCACTACTATTTCCATTTCAAAATACATACTTGAACTAAACATAAAATTATACACAAAAAAAAAGAGAGAGACATAATCGATTACATTCGTGTACGATAGAATCGATAGCGAATGCATTCTTTACATATTTTTGCGTGATCGATTGCGTTGGTGCTGGCTGGGACTTTAAATTTTATTAGTTTTATTCAAAAAATTTAACAAAAATCATCTACTAAAGAAATGCCTACAGAACATGATATATTGAAAATGGGATTCAGCACAATGATAATACCGTGTGAATACCAAATTGTAAAGGCGTGAAATTTAAAAAAAAAATATTTCACATTTTATAGATTTTATGACTTGAAGCATTTAATTTTCAATCAAGAAGGAGTTTCGTTTGAAGAATCTACCTCTATATTTCCAAAAGAACGTGTATACTGCTTCAATATTGTTTCATTGAAGTAGATGATGCAAGTAGAAGGATAAGAAAAAAAACAATATACGGATTTTCGAGCTATTTTTAGAAGTAGCAGGATTCGACACGGAAGAGGAATTTAAAGAATTTATCAATAATTTGGGACCTCATTGTTACATATGTAAAACATAAAACATCTGTAAAATTTAATAAAAAAATATGTAAAATTTTTATTTAATATGAGCGAAGAAAAAAAAATTAACCTTCATTAATAAAAAGAAAAAAATTTTTTTTTTTTTTTTTAATGTTTTATTAGTATAGTTTTACAAGGTTTCAGTTCGTATAGTGTCATTCATCAGGAATATTAAAATGTCCACATGGTAAGGTATTAAAATTATATGCAATCAAATATCTTTTGCTATCAAACGAGCTCAAAGTGATTTTTTTCTGCATGGTTGTGAAGAGCATATGTTTTCGGGATGTAATGTTGTTTTTTTCATTTATATACTCTATATTGTTGTCAAGACAGTTTTTATAATCCTTAAACTGAATATCTTTATTTAAAACTGACTTTTCTTTTGCTTTCTTAGTTGTTTCAAGTTGAAAATTATCTTTCAGGACTTAAAAGACATACATTTTAGCTCTAAGTCCGACAAACTTAGTTATTATTTTACCATTATTTTTATCTTTCATTAAACCTGGGATCTTTTTGTTTACTTGAGGTATGTTATATAAATTGTTTTCCGGATAGTCTGACGTGCGATCTTCATGAATATCATCTGTATGAATTTCATATATTAATGAGTCTGTAACAGTATAAAAAAGTTGACACTTATCGTTATACCTTTTAAGCATGATAAGGTATCATAATGAAATTCATACAATTTAGTTTTAGAAATGTTATTGACATCCCTATATAAATAGGTTTATCGGAAATCACTTCAGTTTTTAATAATTCTATCGCTAATAAATTTTCATTGAAAATGGTACGTGAATGAAAATTAGGTTTAGAAATTAATGATTCAGCTCGATATCTACCTTCCCACGATAATACAAGTTTAATGTGTCTACGAAGACGTTACATTTTTCATAGTTTTTTCAAAAATTGCATTGCAAATCAATTTAAACAGATTTATTTCAAATATATTTTTTGCATTTTTCCTTAAATTAGCATTTTTCAACAAATTATCTCATCCAATCACTTTGTAAAAACTTTATAGCTTGATGAATTTTTGTAAATTTTAATCCATGACTCAAATATTGGTTTAAGCTTCTATAATGCACAACATAATTTTTTTTTTTGTTAAATGATGTGGCTAACATAGGTGCCATGGTAGATCTTTTTGTTTGTTATGAATGTTAAGCGGATATTCTAAATCTACTTCTAGAATATAACCAAATTCAGAGTCATCAGGAATCATTAACCCAATGAAGATCTTTATATGGTAAATATTGTAACACAGCCCAAGAGTACATAGCATTTATGTCATAGTACATTAGGTGTGAAGAATCTTTTTTATCTTCATATTGAAGTAAATATTTTTTGTTAGCTTCAGCATACCTTTTCGTACATTGGGTAAGTCCACCTCGAATACCACTTTCTATAAACATAAGCATATCAACATCATTTATTAAATCTAGTTTTATATTAGTATGTTTTAACATAGCGTCCCATGCTAAACCGGGTACAGAAAAATAATGAGCTGGATCTAAAGCATAATTTGTAATACAACTTTTTCTAAAATTTTCAAACACATCGGCAAGTAGAAGTACATCAATCTTTAAATAAATATCACTGTATTTATCAATAGTTTTTATTTTAAATTGATTCCAAATACTTTTTGCATGATCATAATCTTCAGAACTTATATGACTTTTATTCAAAGAACTATAAAATTCATCTTTCGCAGGAATTATGATTCCGCGAAGCGACGGTTTTAAAAAAAACAATTATTTAAATTTTTAATTTGGTTTATTACCAGTTGACAATCAGAATATTATTGAATCTAATTTACAATTTTTGTGTTTTATAAGTTTATAATTTTGTTAACAATGCAATTTTTTATATGTATTGGATTACGAAAGTTTAAGTTAAATTAAATTAAAATATTGCTGACTTACGTCTAGCTTGTTTTTTATTAATTGAAAATATGATTTGGAACATAATAAAAGGTTAATGAATTGTAGTTAAAAGTAATTAAAATATATTAGTATCAAGGTTAAAGTAATTATTATTATATATAGGTCAGCAGATGTAACTCCTCCCTTAGCTGAAAGTTACAGCCATATGAACTTGGTTTTTGATTCATTGGACGGAACTTGTGATTGAATGTTGATTGGACTGCTTGAAGTCGGTATTGAGTTGCCTGGGACAGTTATATTTGTTTGAAATGATTTCCTACGTTTTTGTAAATAGACTCCAAGTGAAGATATTGCTGTTTTTTTTTTTTTTTTTTTGCTTATACTATTTAGCTCAAACAGTTTACAATTTAATATTACATTTCATATATTAATTAAAAATACAATTAAATTTACTTGGTATACATTCAAAACTAACAAAATTCAAAATAAAAAAATAGTAATATTATTTTTTTAATATAAATTAAAAAGTCGAGTTAACAAAATATTCAATTAATTTCATATAAATTTCGTCTTAAAGTATCTTTAGATACTGAAAAATTTATACTATTCTTATATTTATTACTAATTATTAACATTCTATTAATAGGTTCATATTTATCATAATTTGTTCTGTGTTATGTTAATCTAAAGAGATTTGAGTGGCGTAAACGAGTATTTGTGTTAATGATAATTTTACTTAAAGTTGAAGGGGAAATAATACCGCCTTTAATAATTTCGAAAATAAATAAAACATCAGCTACTTCCCGCCTTTTCCACAGAGACTTAAGATGGAGAAGGTTTAACCTATGCTCATATGGAGGGAGTCTTATATGATCATCCCAAGGCAAACTACGCAGTGCAAACCTTAATTTTTTTTTTTGAACAGCTTCTATTCTTTGTATATGTGAATTATAAAATGGAGACCAGACCTGACATGCATATTCAAGATGGGGTCTAACGAGGCATGTATACAATGATTTAAAAATGTAAGGATCGTTAAACTCCTTTGACCAACGTCTTATGAAGCCCAACATTGAACTAGCTTTATTAACGATGTTCTCGTAGTGGAGTTTGAATGATAGTTTATCATCGAAATAAACTCCTAGGTCCTTAATTGAATTAACCTTTTCTAAGGTTTCGTTGTTTAGAGTATATCTAAAGCTAAATGGTTGGGTTCGACGTGTGTAACACATGAATGCACATTTACTAATGTTTAGTAAAAGATTGTTATTAATGCACCAAGTATAAAATTTATCTAGAAAATCTTGAAGCATATAAACGTCTTGCGTCGACGTTATTTTTTTGAAAATCTTCATATAATCAGCGTAAATTTTCAAATCGCTATTACAAATTATAAAAGCCACATAATTGATAGCAATAATAAATAACAGTGGTCCTAAATGACTCCCCTGGGGAACTCCAGAATTTGATATGAATGGTGATGAAAATGAAGAGCGGAATAAAACAGTATAGCTCCTATTAGTAAGATATAAGTTGACCCATTGTACAAATTTGGCAGGAAATCCTAGTTTTTTGAATTTTAGTAAAATAATACTATGGGGTAAAACATCAAATGCTTTACTAAAATCGATGTAAATTACATCCGTTTGGAATCCCGCTTCCATATTGGCTAAGAAGGTTGATGTCGATTCTACAAGGTTGGTCACTGTAGACTTCTTTTTCAGAAACCTGTGTTGATGTGTCGTTAAAAAGTTAGTGCAATGATTTTAAATTGAAATTGGTCTATAATTGTTTATCTCATTTTTTGCATTTTTTTTATGTGTAGGTTTAATAACAGCTTTTTTCCAAATAGATGGAAACAGGCCACAGGTGATAGAAGTATTAAATATGATAGAAAGTGGAGCAGTCAAGGCATCTGAGTATTTCTTTAGAACTAGTTCAAGAACGACATCAGGTCCAGGAAATATATTGTTCCCCAGGTTATTCAGATATTTCTTCACAAGACTATCGTTAATAATAAGATCTCTAAAAGTAGTTTTTGGATAGGCATCCACGTGGGAGAACTTTGTTTCATCAGCCATGAAAAATGTTTTAGAGTAAGAGGCAGAGAAAAATTCACAAAAGAATTGAGAAATGGTTTTAGCGTTATTACTTTGTTTCCCATTGAATTTCATGAAAACTGGGTACTCATCGCTTTTCCTTTTTGAGTTAATAAATTTCCAGAAGGCTTTAGGATTGTTAATGAGTGCCAAAGAAATGTTGTGAACATAGTTATTATAGCTTTGTTTAACAGATTGTTTGAACAGAAAGAAAAAATAGTTGAATGAATGGTAATCTGTTAGATTCTTGGTTTTCATGTATCTCTGCCATGCCTTGGTTTTTTTATTTCTTAACTTCCTAATATCCTTAGTGAACCAAGGCGGGCTTGAATTTGGATCTTTAATTTTAATAATTGGAATATAGAGTCGAAATGCCTCAAACATTTAATCGTAAAACTTTTTAGTCATATCTTCAATTTCATAATTTCCAAATAAGGAAATGAAATCATAATTAATAAAAAAGTTATTGCTATCATTAAAATTAGCCCTATTAAATTCAAAACGAAAACTGTGTGCTTCCTCGGGATCAGGAGGACCATTAGTACATAGAGAGAAACATATAGGAGGATGATAAGAATCAATTTTGACTAGTGGAAAAGGATAATCCAACATCGTTACGTTATTCCAATCTGAGCTGAAGCTCAGGTCGAGTTGTCTTTCTTGCAAATTACATATAGGAGAAACTTGTTGTACACAATTAATATTGAGAGAGTCAATAAATGTACATTCAAGTTCACTAACTAGATTAGTTGGAATCAAAAATGATTCTTCGTCGTGGGAAATCCATCTTATATTGGGTAGCTTAAAATCACCTAAAATAAGTATTTCATCAACAGAATTATACATGTCATGGCATCAAAAGCCTTATTGAATCTGTTATATACATCAATATTGGAGTTAGGAGGAATGTAACAATTAATTATAGATATTTTTGAATTGAAACACTACTTTAACCACGACAATTTCAAGATCATCAAACTCTAAAAAAGAAATTTTACTTGCGCAGATATGTTTTTTTATTGCAATTAAAACACCACCTCCTTTTGGGGTATTACTATCTATTTGACTGTACCTATCTTCTAAAAACTGTAAAAGACGAGTTGAAAATTTCCAGATCATTAATGGATGGAGCAAGCCAAATTTCAGTTAAGACGTAAATATCGTAGTCAAGTACAGTAGCATTAATATAAGTGTTTCTTGTTTTAGTTCTTAGACCTCAAACGTTTTTTTTTTTTTTTTTCATGTGGAATGATGAATTGACACTATTTGTTCTTCAGGTGTGTATCTTCAGATTTAAGAAATGCATGCAAAGATTTGTCTATATCATAAGAGTTTTTCAACCTTTCGAACAATCCAAATTTTATTAAGGTTGTCTTAAGAGATCGTGTTTGCTTTTTATTTTGCTCATCTTCTCCATCTTCTTCAAAGGACATGTGGGAGAGTGGCTTTTTATTTCGTTATCTGCTTACCATGGATAGTAGGTTCTTCACAGCTGGTGCTATTGTGGGATTTGACATCTCTGGTCTCTCAGGACTTGTTTGTTTGCTAGTGAATGCCTTTTGGACTTTTTTGTCTGTTGGTTTGGCTGTCCTGCCTCTCTTGGAGGGAGTGTATGGTGCGTTTGCTGTTTGTGTGTTGCCTGCTGGACGACTTTGTTGCTCCTTGGCATCTTGAGGTGACCTTCTTTCCGTTTTGATAATAGATGGAAAAGTTTATTAAGTTTACATTGGGGGGGCCTCAAGGACTTTATCATAATCAGATTGTTTTGGAAAGGAACCATAAAACTTGTTGTGATTTTCTCTGACTCCTTGTAAGTGACTAATTCTTTTAGAGGATACGTGAGTTTCTTATGACGTGAGATCCGACATAACTTTATTAGGTGGTACACCAAAGCTTTCATGAAAACTCATGTAAATATTTCTTAACGCTTCCAATTCGATTGGGAGCCCTTCTTGTTGGATCAATATACGAAGCGAAGTGTTAGTCTTACCTTTTACGCAGATTGAGTCCGGTTTATCATGGAGATAAGCCAAATATAATCTCACATTTTCTAGTAATCTAGTGTTCCTAAGACGCGCGAAAATATAGCGATAATTATCGCTTTCTACAAAGTTTTTAGTAATTTTCACAACAGGGGGAATCAAAGGGTCAAATAAAGAAGGAATTTACTGGGGCTGCGGGGTGGCAGGTGAAGTAAGCACAGGAGATGAAGTTTCGGGAGCTGTAATTGAGGAGACTGTCGTTTTTACAATGTTTGTTGAACGAGGTTGTACAGCATTAGAGGGTCGCGTAGGAGTTACAGATAAAGTGTTCTCATTTGGAGTGCTAATTGCATCATTTTTTTTTTATATGAGGATTTAAAGTGTGAGAGCGAACGAAGTTACTATATTTATTAGTGGAGTTATTTAACTTATTAGGATTGAATGGGGCACAGTGAATATTGAGGTTAGAAACAGGGGCTGGATTAATTCTAGTATTTTTAGAAAATTTGGGAACTTTATATGTGGAGTTTGAAGTTTTTTTATGATCAGTGTTTGTGGTGGTTATATGTTTCCTTGAGTTATTATGTTTATTGTTACTACTTCTATTATATTTACTAACGTTTTTAGTGTTGTCGTTATTGTTTTTAAAATTGTGAATATTACTGTTTCTTAAAGTGTTTATAGTGTTATTTGTTTTACTATTATTACAATATTTGTCTGAAATATTTGTATTTTTATTTTGTACAATGGTAGTTTTTTTTTAATACTATTATATTTACTTTTACTTGCCCTCTTTTCTGCAGCATTTTCCTTCCAAGCTGAAGCCGTTGCGTTAATGCTCTGCCATAAGTGTTTACTCTTTTTATCCAATAACTTGTGAAAAATATGCGACGGGATTGTCACTTTAAAGCAGCTATATTTCCTTTTTCTTTACATTTAAATATCGAGGGGTAATGAGTTCACATTGGACCTCATTTACTTTAAAATTGCGGTTGATGAATTTATGCAGCCAATCCTGTCCTAGTGAAGGCAGTGTTCCTTTAACGAAGATTATTTCATTTTCAGTAGAGGTTGTTTTTAAAGCATTAACTGATTTAAGACGATCTAGCCTTTGTTCCCATTGCTGCATCGTCCATTGGGTTCCAAATTTAGATATAGATTGGTGCACAGGTGAATCTATTGTATCTATATGTTCAATTTGTGGAAGTTCTTCAAATAGGCTAACTAATTGAGGATTAATCCCATTTAAGTTTGTTGGTTGAACCGGCGAGGTAACCGCTGCATTGGTCATATTCAGATCTTCAATATTCATCAATATTCATCTGGAGCTTTAGTACTTCTTTATACATTCCACTGACCTTAGAGGATAAAGTGTTATTTTCCTCTAATAAAGTATTAAAGGTAGTTGGAATTACTGTATTAAAATTTTCGTCAAGTTTTTGTTTAATTGCAGATAGAAGATATGAATGATTACCACGAGTTTCCTCAGTATTGGAGGTGATTTCCACTATAGATTTTTCCAAGACTTCCATTTTATTAACGACTGGGGAAAAATAGCGTTTGTAATCATTTATTTGCTTTTCTAACGTTAGTGTAATGTCATCAATTTTTATATCTAAAGTGTCAAATCCGTTACCAAGTTTATTTTCAATAATTTTATCTTCTTTATTACGACATAAATTTTTTTCTAGCATAGAATTCAGGCCATCGAAACTTTGAGTTAAGAGTTCATACTTGTCGGAGTTAGCTGTGTGAAGCCTTTCTATTTGTTTCAGTATAGTTGAGAGAGCTTCGTCAATTGAAGGAACCACTTTTTTAGTTTCCATCTTGTCTGGACAATCGCCACACATAAAATGAAGGCTCTCCGCAAATTTATTTAGATTTCTTAGTGCTGATCGTGTTAGTCCAGTGCAGATTTCGTGAAAACGCTTATTGCAGTTCCCACGACATAAAATTGATACATTTCCAATTACGTTATAATTTTTCTTTCCGCATGCCCTGTTTTGTATTGAACTTAAATGTTTTATTCAAAGATAAAAAAAAGACACAACTTATATTCTTACACTTTAGTATTTTTATTTACAAATTTGATACAAATTGTAACTTAACTTAATAATTTATTTTTTGATTTACAATTAATTTGGTTCTATATAATTCAAATGTTTTATTTTAATGTTTGAAAGTTATTAATTAATTTTATATGTTTTATAAATTTTTAACTATAATTAACTAAATGCTTCCTTCTTTTTATATATTACTAATTTTGACTGGAAGACTATTAACACTTTTATATATTAAATGATTTCCGATTTTGTATATATTTTTGTATATCGGACGACTATTATGATGTTACGCGCACGCAAACCGATTTCCAAGTGATTTTTAAAATTATTAAAAAGTAAAAATGTAATGCTAAAATTTAAACTGTAAGTTTAAAAAATAACCGATATGGTCAATGACCAAAAATCCTTGAAATAAGGACAAAATGAAAAATTACCTTCATTAAGTTATCGATTGAAAATTACCGATTGAATAAAAACGTTACTGTGCAACTACCTTATCATAGTTTTGACATAGGAATTTCTGTTGATCATTTTTGACAGTTTGAATTTATTTTGATATTAAAATCATTGATCCATTTATTTATTGTTTATATTTTGATCTATTTTCAAATTTACATAGTTTTAAATAAAAATAAAAATAAAATACATTTTAAAAATGATTAAAATTAATGTTATTGATTGTTTTAAACAAAAACAAATGATTGAAATAACAAAAGAAAAAATCAATATAAGATGACATAAGATGAATCCTTGGGAAACATGATGTTTGGTGTTAGTCAGGTACGTATCCATTGTTTTGTTGACTTGTTGTTCTTTTATGCGTTTTTAGGTCAGCTACAGGATTCAACATGCCATTATGAATCGCAATAAAAATTAATGTCAATCTTAATTAACAAAAGAAAAAGTTTTTGTTATTAATTTTTTTTTTGTAATTTTAAAACTTAATACTATGAAAAAGTTTTTAATGTGATTAGTATATTTATTTTGGGTTTTTTTATTTTTTTTTTGTTTTGTAATTTAAGTAATGAACTACTACCGCGATAAATATAGGTCAGTAGAATGCAATGAAAAACTGACAGCGAATAATTTAAAAATTACAAAATAAGTTTATTTAATAAGAATGAATCACACTCTAAAATTATAGATAGGCACTAAATTTAGACGAAGGTTAAAATAAAACTTAATTATATTAAGCAGAAATTAAAGCGGAAGAAATAAAAAACACGTCTACACCAAACGAAAGTGAAAGTGGAAGTGATGAAAAATATTATAAAATTGAATGCTTTTACCATATAATGTGAGAAGTTCTATCGATTCTGTTAGTTTTGAATTTGTGAATTGGTAGTTTTCAAGCCTTTTGAATGATGTTGTATTTTTTTCATATGTGGAATTAATTTTGTAGAAGATTGCAGGGTGAATGATGATCTCATCCCAGTGATTATATGCTATTGTTGTGTCGTATGTTATGTCATTTATTGTAATTTTACAGTTGTCGAAGTGTATTAACATGGAACCATTAATTTTTTGATGTTTTGACCCATCGGTTGTATATAGGGTTGTTTCAGGAACGTTAATCAATGAAATGTAATTTTTTTCTGGTTGGTATATTTTTGAGTTTGTATCCCTATTATGAAATTGGCAATTAGCTGGTTTGTTGTTGATAAGATTTCCAATACATGTAGGATCTTGAGTTTGTTTTTGAAGTATGGATTCTTTGCAGTAGTAAGTACATATTTTCTAGTTTCTGACATTTCTTTTCAACATACCGAACATTATTACCATTTGTTATTATAAAAGGTTTACTGTTAATAGTTTTTGTATTATTAATAGGAAAGTTAATTATGTGGAATAAGGAAAATGTTTCATTAAGGATGACTGGGACTTTAATATTAAAGATGATATTGATTGTAATATGCTTGAAGTTCTATATTTTCGTAAATTTTTTCATTAGATTCAAAAGTAACATTTTGATTTTTGAGAATTTATTTTATGTCTTCGATTTCTTTGTGGCTCAAAATTTGTTTTGAGATTATATTAAGTTTGGCAAATATAATTGTTTCCGCGATGCTGCTGAGATGATCATGCAGAATATCACTACTATAATTAATCTGTTGGAGGAATTGTAGGTATTGGAATTTGAGATTTTCTGTTCTAATGCTATTTTTGAGTTTTTCCTCAAAATGGTTAAAATATTTGGTAATAGTTTGCTGTTGGTCATTAATATGGTTGGTAATGTTTTCAAAACGTTTAATCATACTTTTGTTTAAAAGATTTTGGTTTTGGATATTCGCAAAAATCGTTATTTTCTGAATTTAATCAGTTTTGTGAATTTTTTTTTTAATTTGTTTTTTTTTTTGATATGGATTAGGGGATAATAATTTTTTAAAAGGCATAAAGTTTGATTTTAATGGTAATAATATTAAATATATTTAAAAAAAAAATTGTACTTACATTAACACGTACAACTTGCGATTTTAGGTACATACTTTTATATAGGCAATAAAGGATGAAAATCCAACTCAACTCCAAGTTCGTGCAGGAAAGATGTTTATATTGATTCCGATGCTCCTTCGGACACAACACAAAATTTTTTTTATAGCACGATCACTAAAGATCACTTTCACTTTATTTTTAAAAAATTTTGTTTTATTAATGTCAATGTTCAATAAGTTTTTCTTTCCACTTTTATTTCAATTAACCGTTGAAATTTGTTAAATTTTATTTTACGATAATCCGTCGTATTAAATCTTACACTCACGAATGGATAGAGTTTGTCTATCCTACCGACTGCGCCAATTATGATTCCGCGAAGCGACCGTTTTAAAAAAGAAACAATTATTTAAATTTTTATTTTGGTTTATTATTAGAATATTATTGAATCTAATTTACAATTTTTGTGTTTTATAAGTTTATAATTTTGTTAACAATGCAATTTTTTATATGTATTTTATATATATTCAGAAATTAAAATATTGCTGACTTACGTCTAGCTTGTTTTTTATTAATTGAAAATATGATTTGGAACATAATAAAAGGTTAATGAATTGTAGTTAAAAGTAATTAAAATATATTAATATCAAAGTTAAAGTAATTATTATTATATATAGGTCAGCAGACGTAACTCAGGCAATTGTGTTTCATTAAAATTGGAGTAATCTTTAATATATTCATAAGGAAAAAGTCCTTTCCTTGTTAGTAATTTCAATTTATCATCACTTATGTCTGGAACTTGAGCTCTGATAATTTGCTTTTCACTTAGATAAGATGCTAATTTATCTATTGATGAAGAAATGAATCTATGAATTTGAATATTATTTTACTGTTTTGTATATAAATTTAATAATCCCAATGTAATTTGCTGTGTTATTTGGTATTATTTTTACAATTCTTCTGCAAACTTTTTGCCATGAATAATTTCAGAAATTTTACATGCGATTGGCAAACAAGTTCCTCACCTATGGTAAAAGGATTTTTAGCTTTGGCAATAAGATAACTTGCTTCATAAGAAGCTCTGAGAACTTTTTCATTAAAGTTTAAGTGGCCTTTGAAAATACTTTGTGTTTGTATAAGTTCTTTTAATTTCCTTTGAAAAAACTCAACAGATTTATTACAAAGCTCCGGGTGAATCTTTCGGTTTAAAACTCTCACTTACTAAAGTTTCATTGCAAATCAAACACAATGGTCTTTCTTCTCCATTGGTATTGCTAAATGTACATAAATCCAAAATTTAAAAAAGTTTCATTGTATTTCCTTTTTCTTGCTGTTGATGATTTTGTTTTATTTTTAGCATCCTTGTTTTGAGCGTTGTCTTGTGTTTCCTTATTACTGGCTCCAGATTGAATTAGCCACCTCTTCATAGTAATTTCTAAAACTTTATAATTATATTAATAAGTTAAATTGAATTTCTTATTTTTGATTAGCAGCAAACGTATCACCAGCACATAAAAATTAGCAAACATCAATAATAAAATTTTGACAATTATTAATGTCATAATTATTGATTTTGGATTCAATAAATAATAAATGTCATTAGAAAACGTATATCGACCGCCATCTATGTGTAAATTACACAAGATTGCTAAATATAAAAGAAAACGATCCGACTGCAAAATTGATGGCTTCTGAACGCTATCATCAGCATTCAGCTTCAACATCTCTTTCCTCATCAGCTATTTTCTCTCCATCTTCTTCTCCATCTTCTTCACGCTACACAAATTCGAAGACCGCCATATTTTGAAGCTCTTTAATTCTTCCTTTATAAATTATTTTGGTAAATACTTTCTGGAGCTCCTCCAGCTCCTTTTCATCAGCTATGGTGTCAACTAATCTTTTCGGTAAGTATACCGAAAACATTTCTGTACCATAGCCCAGGATCGCTAACAGCTGCTTTCCTTACTTTGTTTCTGTAAACTTTAGTTTAATGATGTTATAAACTAAGTTTACTTCCAATTCGTCCACCCTTTTTAATGTTAGGGTGGCTCCCCCAGTTGCTGAGTTTAAAAACTTTTGAAATTTGCTGGCCATTTTACTTTGTGGTTGTTTCAGAATTTATGAAAACTTAATAATAGCATTATCAAAAATACAAAGCTATTTATTTATTTATTTATTTATTTATTTATTTAGTTTAGCTCAAACTTCATTACAATTATTATTATTATTTTTTTTTTTTTTTTTTTACAATACAACATAACACATTCAATTTACAAATTAAAATTATATCTAGCTTAGAACTAGTTAAATACATTGAAATAAATTGCACACATATTTTAATTACTACAGATTACTTATATAATTTAAGTTTTTGAGTCTGTTTCGAAAGTGTGAAGTCAATATAGTTTATGTGTTTATTACCAATTAGTAACATTCTATGAATTGGCTCATAATTGCCATAATTGGTTCTATGAAAACTTAATGTAAAGAACTTTGTGTTTCGTAGGCGATTATTTGAATTAATGTTGATGTTATTTAAAATCTGAGGAGAAGCAATGTTTCCTTTAATAATTTCAGTAAGAAAAATAACATCCGCCACTTCTCGTCTTAATTTCAAAGTTTTCAAATGAATTAAGTTTAATCTATGCTCATATGGCGGTAAAATTAATGGATTTGACCATTGGAAATTACGCAAAGCAAATCTTAAAAAATTTGTTTGCACTGCTTCAATCCTGTTAATATGAACATCATAGAAAGGTGACCAAACTTGACTAGCATACTCCAAATTTGGTCTAACGAGACTAGAATACAAAGATTTGAGAACATAGGGATCGTTAAATTCCTTTGACCAACGTTTAACAAAATCTAGCATAGAATTAGCTTTATTGATAATATTACAAAATGTGATTTAAAGTTAAGCTTTTCGTCAAAGTAAACCCCTAAGTCTTTAATTGAGCTCGTTTTGGGAAGGCTCATACCATTTAACGAATAATTAAAACAAAGCGGATTACGTCGACGTGTGTAACACATAAGTGCACATTTATTCACATTCAAAAGAAGATTATTAGCTGTACACCATTTAAAGAAGTTATCTAAATCGCCTTGTAGGAGTAAAGCGTCTTCTAAAGAAGTAATTTTTTTTTAAATTTTCATGTCATCCGCGTAGATTTTCAGCTCACTATTAAGAATTACTGAACAAACATCATTAACCGAGATTATAAAAAAAAGTGGTCCTAAATGACTGCCTTGTGGGACTCCTGAATTAGCATAAAAAGACTTAGAAGCATTTTTTCTAAATAAAATACTATAAGATCTATCAGTTAGATATGATTTAACCCATTTCAGAAAGAATTCTGGGAAACCAAGTATCCTTAATTTTAAAAGTATTATTGCATGTGGTAAAACATCAAAGGCTTTACTATAATCGGTATAGATAACATCCGTTTGAAAATCTGCTTCCATATTTCTCGTAAACGTTGAAACTGACTCAACAAGATTAGTAACTGTGGATTTTTGATCCACAAATCCATGTTGGTTGTGAACTAAAAAAGATTTACAGTGATAATAAATGAAATCATACAATATTAACTCAAAACCGTTTCAAGTATTTGAGATGTTTCATTTATAATATATTCGTATTGTGAAAGTTCTATAATATGTATTAATTTGAAATTACCATCTTGAATTTGAGCGTTGCCTGTGTTGATTGTGATTAATTGAGAATTTGAATAATCCAATATCTGGAACTCGCTTGAAACAGTTTGTAATATGATTCTAAAATAATAAAAAAAAAGAGAAGAGAAATATTAATTTCTAATATTACTCTTATGAATAGTTCTACCAGATTCTGAAATAACGAAAGTATTTTTATTTTCTTTAACTATTTCTTTTTTAAATCGTTCCGTTAATTTAGAACCTAGTCGTTTGTTATTTTTTACAAAAATTATTTGACCTGGTAAATAGTTTTTTATTGGTGTTCGTGTTTTATTGTGTTGTGTAATATCTTGTATTTGTTTTAATTTTAGTTTTTCAATATTACTTAGACGAATTTTTTCAAAATTTTCTGGAGTGATGTTTGGGGTTCTACCAAAGAATATTTCTACTGGTTTTTTACCTGTAGTTGAATGAATTGTAAAATTGTATTCGTTTAAGGAGCGTTGTAATAAATCCTTAAAAGTTCGATTTTTGTGTTCAGCTTTAATGCATCTCATTATTTCTGTTAAAGTGGAATGGAATCTCTCGATTTGACCATTCACTTCACTTTTATAAGGTGGTGTTTTATGAACTTTTATTTTTAATTCATCGGTTATCATTGATAAAATAGAGGCTGAGTTAAATGATTTTTCATTATCGAAAACAACTGTGTCTGGTATGCAGAAAAAGAACAGTAAGTCTCGTAATGGTCCTTTAACGTGTTCAATTGCTTTGGATTTTATAATTCGAACTTGAGCATATTTTGTAAGTTTGTCTATGGCAGTTAGTACTAATTTTTTTTCTGTTGAGAATATGTCTATGTGGACAATGTGTCCTGGAAAACTAGGAATAGGAGTAGCATTAATAAATGGGTTATTGGGATGTCTATCGTATTTGTTTTTTTTATAGGTTAAACATTGGGATGTAAATGATTGTATTTTTCTATTCATTTTTGGAAAATAAAAATTTTCAAGAATTTGGGATCGGTTTTCTTTTGCATTTCGATGAACTCTTTGATGTGTAGCTGCTATTATTTCATCCTGTTCACTTTCATTAGGTATATCTTGAACTATTAGTTGTGTAAACCGAATTTTGTAGGTACGAAAATGTAGTGGAAAGATATTTAGGATTTTGCCCATTATAAATTCTTCTGTTTTGATACCATTTAAGGTATTTGGATTTAAAAATTTTTTTAGTGTTTTTATAAGATTTTGTTCAGAAAATTCTGGTTGAATTAAGGTATGTCTGACATAACTTGGAAACGTAGTTATTTTATTATATTGTTTTTTTTCTCCTATTTTTAAAATTATTTGATTACGAAAGAAATTTATTGGGGTTTCTACTGATTGAATTAAATTATGTGAAGAACTTTCGTCACTGTGATCTGTAGTTGTTAAAGCGTTTATACAAGGATATCTTGATAGCGCATCTGCTACAACGTTTTCTTTTCCGGGTTTATATTTGAGTTCATAATTATACTCTTCTAAGATGGATTTCCACCTTTTCATTTTACTATTTGTATTTTTGTTGCTTAAAGCATAAGTAAGAGGTTGGTGGTCTGTGAATATGTTTACTTTTCGTGATCCATAAAGAAAATTTTATGCCCAAATTATTGCAAGCATTTCTTTTTCATTTGTTGCATATGATTCTTCTGGTTTAGTCAAAGTTCTTGACAGGAAAGTTATTGGTTTTCTGTTTTGGGATAACACTGCTCCAATAGCGAAGTCTGAAGCATCTGTTGTGAGTTCAAAGTCTTTTTCAAAATTTGGATGTGTTAGAATTACTTCTCTAGAAATTAAGGTATTTTTTAGTTTTTCGAAAGCATCTATTGCTTCTTTATTAAAATTAATAGTTTTGTATTTGGATTTTCGTTTTGATATTCGTCCGTCTTCCCCTCTTAAAAGAGATGTTAGGGGTTTTGCTAATTTAGCATAGTCTTGAATAAAACGTCGATAGTACCCTGATAAACTTAGGAAAGATCTGAGATTTTTTAGAGTTCGTGGAACTGGAAAATTTGCAATAGCAGAAACTTTTTTGGGATTGGTTTTTATACCATCTTTTGCAACAATGAATCCTAAAAATTCGACTTGATGTTGTAAGAATTCACATTTGTCCAGTTGAATTTTTAAATTTGAATCTTGTAATGTTTTGAAGATTTCTCTTAAGTTATGAAAGTGTTCTTCTTGATTTTTTCCAAATATAATAATATCGTCTATATAAACATAGCATTGTTTTCCTATATGGATTCTTAGAATAACGTCAAGAGCTCGCTGAAAAATGGCAGGGGCGTTTTTCAATCCAAAAGGTAAACGTGTAAATTCGTATTTTCCATTATTGATTGAAAAAGCTGTTTTTTCGATATCGGATTCTTTTAATGGTATTTGATGGAAACCGCTTTTCAAATCTATTACTGTAAAGTATTCGTTTTTTCCTAAATTTGCTAATACTTCGTTTATTTCAGGTATTGGATATTTGTCTGGAATGGTTATTGAGTTTAATTTCCTGTAATCTATTACAAGTCTGTTTTTTTTCTCCGGAGGCATCCATTTTTTTTTGGACCATCCATACGGGAGAATTGTAAGGGGATTTTGAAGGTTTAATAATACCGTCGTTTAATAATTTTGTAATTTCTTTTTCAACTTTATCCTTTAAACAAATTGGGTAGGGATAAGATTTTGAATATACTGGATCAGTAGTGGTTGTTGTTATTTCACCTTTGATTTTTGTTGTGTAAGTGAGTTTTTCATCTGGTTCCGTAAGTAGATTTGGATATTCCCCTATTATTTTGTTTAGAGTTCATTTTTGTTCGTTGTTCAGATGAGATGTTCTAATATTAATATTATTGACTGATTCTGTATGGTATTGTTTTAGGGGTATCTTATGGTGAGGGTGTATTGTCATAAAATTTTTGTCTGTGTATATTGTAGCTCCTAATTCCTTTAGTGTATCATTTCCTATTATACCATCAAATGAAGTGAGATTTGATAATAGATAGAATTTTATGTTTGTAAAAGGTTCGAAAAGATTTATTATAGTGTATTGATTTATTTCTATTACTCCTCCGACTGAGTTAGCTTTGAAAGTATTTTCATTTGGAATAGGTTTTCTAATAAAACATGGTTTAATGTAATTATTATTTGATCCGGTGTCAATCAGGAATTTTATTTTTATTCCGCTCTCCATGGTGTGTTCTATGTAAGGTAACGAAGAGCGTTTTAATCTAAAAAATTTATTTCATCCATAGAATTGTTCTCGTATTGATTAGTTTCCGTGTTTTGTGAGTGTGGATTTGAAATTGGTTCTGTATAAAAAATTTTTTGAAATTTGTTGTTGGGCATGTGCCTTTTGCTTGATAATGGTCTTTTGTTAGGATTTGGTCTGTTTTGGTAATTCACTGCACGGCTGTGGATGGATTGATCTATTTCCATTGGAGTTGGTTTATTCTGTGTTAAGTTTTTATTGAAAAATGGTTTTGAAAATGTCCATGCTAAGTAGTCTTGGGAGATCACCTTTAAGGCCTCTGATAAATGTATCAAGAGCTCTATCGCGATATGTTTCTATAATTATGTTTAATGATTCTTGGCTCATTTCCATTGAATTTAATCTGTTCAATATTAAGGACAAGTGATGGTATACTTTATAGTAGAATTCCGTGATTGTATCATATTTTTGTACTAGCATTGTCATCTGGTATTCTAGTGTCCCTAAATCGCGTTTATCTGCATAATGCAGTGAAAGGTATTTTGATTTTAGTTTCCAATCTAATGGCGTATTATAAGACTCTAGTATAGTGTCTGCAACACCTATTATCTTATTTCGGATTATACTAAGTATTCCAATATATTGTTCAGTTTTTTTCTGAGTGTTTGTATAATTCTAAAATTCTTTCTACGCTTTTCTTCCAACTACCGTATTCGCTTGTTATTCCTGAAAATTCTTTAATACTTTTGACAATATCTGGTATTTTTATTTGGGTTTTATCTAAGTCAGTATTTTGTGTTAGGATCTGTCTACTTTCTGTCCTAATCATTTCTCTTAATGCTTCTAAGTCTATAGTATTATGTGTATTGTCCTCATCGGGAAGTCTTGTAGAAGTTGATGTATTCATTTTTTATAAACAGTTTATTATTTTTATTACTAAAGTAAGTTATGATAACGTAAAGAATTTATACAATAATGTGCAATAAAAGTAAATGTAATTGAATTTGTTATTATATTAATTATTTATTCAATGGAATTATTTTTTAATTTTTAATCTTTTTATTTTGATAGTAAAATTTTTAGTTTTATGAATTAATTTCTTATCTGCCCACTCTTTCTTTTTTAATTCTATAAAATGGTTAGTAAAATCTACAGTTTCTGTATCGATTTCAATCATTTAAATTTTTATTTTAAAGAATTTTTTTTATAATGATTACTAAACACAATTTACATGCAACAAAAAAAATTTTTTTTTTTTTTTTATATTTTTTATATTTCAATATCTTTTTTTTTTTTTTTTTTTTTTTTTCTTTTTAAGAATATTTACATTTATTAATAAATTGTTTTCTCCTTATTATGAGGATACTTTTTATAAATATTCTTAAAAAAATTTTTTTTTATATTACTTTTAGATAGTATTTTAGTGAACATATTAGCTTACATAACCATCCAGATCATGTTGAAGTCTTCTGTGAAATTAATTTTTTTTTTTTTTTGGATGATTAATCAGGCGGCTGTTGGATTAGTTTTTTTCTTTTTTTATTGCAAAGGATTGATTACTTTTGCTACTAACAAACTCCGTTTCCTCCTGGTGGTTACAGGTTACTTCGGGGCCTCGTTTCCTGATTTTGTAAGTTGTCACTGTTTTATAGGATATTTCTTTTTTTAAAAAAACCCTTTTATTTATATTTTTTATTTAATTTTGTTTACACTTTTTAGTTAACTTTTTGTTTATTATTTATTATTTTTGATATCGTTTATCCAGACTCAGATAAACTTTAAGCCAAGTTGTCTTGGGCAATATCAAAAAATTTTTTTATTTTTTTATTATTAGCGCGGGCTTTACTTTAACTTTTTATTTTGCTCGGGCGCCAGTTAACTCTTTGGTTAGAGTTCCTTTTTTTATTTTCAATAAAACACAGATTTCTTTTTTTAAATGAAAGGGAGAACCTTTCTTTTCTATAATTCAATTTAGACTTTATTTCCAATAAGAATATTCTTCTTATTTATACTATTTTAAAACAAAGATTAAGATTACAAAAGTTAATAAAAATTTGATTAATTGATTTTTAAGATTTCACAATTTCTTAAAATTATTTAGTACATTAATTTGTAACAGAAAATATTTAGAGCATTATTTCTTATAAGAATTACAATAACAAAGAATAAAAATAATTGATTTAGTTTACAATTTTGAATTCTAGTTTATTACTCTACTTAAAAGAATTTACAAAGAGTTTACAATTTTGAGTAATAAACATTGGTATTTTATTATGTGTTACAAAGTGCATTGTTATTGTTATCGTTTACAGTTTTACTAATTATAATTTATGGTTATGATTCTAATTTATGAATTTCGTTTATGACTATAATTTATGAGAATGAATTAGTTTACAATAAGAAAATATAAAATTTGGAATTTTAAGTGTTTTAAATATTAAATTTTATAATTAGTTTGAGTATTAACTATTTAGTTAACTTCTATCCTTTCTAAAAACAGTATATGAGTTATGAAATAGCTCTAAGTCTAAAACGGATGGATTTAGCCATGTCTCCGTTAAAGCAAATACGTCAAAATTTAAAATAGTTGAATTTAAAAATACATCCCCTATTTTCGTTCTAAGACCTCTTACGTTTTGATAATAAAAAGACATATTATAATTATTTAAATTAGAATTAATCGGCACATAAAGAAGATTATTTCGAAGTGCTGGGGAGAAAAAACTTATTAAAACTTTCACGTGAGGAATTCAAGTGTTTATAATAATTACTTTCACAATGACTTCGATAAGATCGAAGATCGTCTTCTACTTCTTGTTCATTAACACCAATAGAATTATGAAATTTGATATACAGTTTATGTAGATCATCATATTTCGTTGGGAGCCCTTCGTTATTTATTAATACCCTAAGATTGGTTCGAGTCTTACCTTCTAAGACACGATTATACGAATCATTGTGCAGGTAGGCTAAAAATAATCTTACATTGTTATAAACCCTTTCCTCTCTAAATCTTGAGAGCGCATATGTACCTTCACCTTGTAACGATTGTTGGGTCAATCTAACAATAGGAGGGATCGAGGGTTCAATTATTGGCTTTTTAACGGTACCGCCATGTATAAAATTTGGATAATTATTCTTAGTCAAAATTGCGGCAGAAGAAGCCGAAGGAGTTACTGAAATTGTGTTGCTAGTATCTTCATTACTATTGTCTATGTTGTTATTGGTTATGTAGTTATTGTCATCAATGTTATCAATATCATTAATGTCATTAACACTAATACTATCGTTATCGTCATCATTATTATTTAAAATGTTCTTGTTACTAACTGGTAAAGCTAAAAATTGTTTATTACTAGAAAAGTTAGTAGAATTATTAAAAGAAGGTAGTAAACAATGTTTCTTAAAGTGTGGAGAGCTTCGTAAAATAAAGTTATCATTAGATAAAATAGAAGTATTCATGTCAGAGTTTCTATGTTGAGGATTGGAAAATGATGTAGTACGCGTGTTTGTTTTGTTAATTTGTTTCTTATAGTGAACATGTTTATTTTTAAATTTTTTTTTAACTTGACTTTTATTAACTGTGTGTACATTTTTATTTATTTTATTGTTTCTATTTGTATGTACATTTTTATTTATTTTATTGTTACTATTTGAAAAGTTTGTATTGTATTCAATTTTAACTTATTATTATCAATTTTATGTATATTTGTATTTTTATTGTTTTTATTTTCAGTAGTTTTATTACTTACAATTTTTTTACTCAAATCGTCAAAATCAGTGATAATTGTACCTAGTTTCCAAACCTTGAATACTTTATTAAACTAGTTAGTGCTGGTGGAACGCTAATTTTAAAGCTAAAGTATTTTGGCTTTAATTTAAGCCAACGTGGAGTAATCAATTTACAGCTAATGTCACTGCAATCAAATTTCTTTTTTATGAAATTGACTAAATACTGTTCCGTAGTAGTAGTATTTAGATTGGAAATTCTCAAATTGAATTTTGGATGAAGAAGAGCACCTGGGGCTTCATCAATTACCTCGCCAGGTATTGTTAAAAGCTTGTCACTGGCACCTGAAGGTTCACTTATGATGTTTTGGTTAAATAACACTGTTTCATCTGAACAGTCAGCTATCTTCAGTTCCTCAAATAAAGACTTGTTTTTTTGCGGTTCAATAACTTCATTAGAATTAAATTTCAAGTTATACTGCATTATCTCTAATTTGTTTTTAACGATGTCTAGATCGGCTAGAACAACGTCTCTGAAACTCATTGATAAATCATTGACTGTTGCGTTTTCTTTAAGTGATGAATACTGTTTTCTCAGGCTATCCGTCACCATTTTTAATTCATCAAAACTAACACTATTGGTAGCTTTCAGTGGCTCAATAATTGCCCTCATTGATAAAATTTCTTTTTTCAAACACATCATTTGTTCATTAATTACTTTTTTCATTTCAGCTGGAAAATATCCCAGTGAATGATTGAGGGACTCGAAATTTTTTTCCATTTCCTGGAAATTGGCAGCATTGTTCTTAATTACGGTAGTCAATTTTGCTACCGTGCCTTGGTGATCGTTTTTAACTTCATTGATTGCATTGAAGATCTTACTATGGAACTGTTCAAAAACATTATTTTCTAAACAGTTCTCACAAACAAAGTGTTTAGCAAGAAATGCGCTGTACCAATTTCTGGGAGCATCGATACACGCACCATGAAATCTTAAGTGACAGAACCCTTTACAGGAAACAGTTTCTGTCTTAGCGTCATTAATTACACAAATTTTGGCATTACATTTAAATTCCATGTTTAATATTTTTAAAGTTAATTAGGTAAGTTTTACGAACTTTAACACGATCAGCAATAGTTATTGTTATTTTTTATTGGTTAATTATAAAAATTAATTTTTTTTGATTTATTTTATTTATTTATTATTTTTATTTTTTTTTTTTTTTTTTTTATTATGCTTATTATTCAACTTTTATTATTAATATAAATAAGAAACACAAATAATGCAATCGTTAGCACTATAAAATAAGGTCACTAAAGTTATTAGGTAATTTTAAAAATGTTATTTTGAATATGCGATTTT
Organism: Argyra leucocephala; assembly: GCA_963942445.1. Classification (NCBI taxonomy): domain Eukaryota; kingdom Metazoa; phylum Arthropoda; class Insecta; order Diptera; family Dolichopodidae; genus Argyra; species Argyra leucocephala. The sequence continues at coordinate 72,528,193 of OZ012681.1, read as the reverse complement.
TAAGAATTAAAATTAAATGATTAGCGATTGAAAAAAAGAAAACGCGTGTTTATACACTGAAGATATATTTGATTTGTAATTTAACACTTAAATTTAAATTTACACGCGCAGCCAAAATGTTAATATAAGAATTTTATGTATGTAAAATGCATGCTATTTTTTTTACTTGCATTGCATAATTGTCACGTTACAAATAATTTGAATTCAAATTGCAATATTTGCAAAAAATATTTTTTAATGAATTACAAATAATATTACTAATAATTTAAAATTTAAATTAAAATTGTAATTCGACACTTTTTTTTTAAAAAAAAAAAAAAAATATTTCCTACAAAATCATGATTAATTCTTTAACTTTAAATATTGCACAACGTGCCTTAATTCTTTGTTTAAGTATAAAATTTATAGCACCATTTAATGCCATTTCACAATTTCACAACACCATCTAATACCAGGTTAAAAGTTATGCCGGTTTTAGCGCAAAATCCCATGTATTTTTTATATGAAGGTACAAATTCACTTTTTCGCCATCTTGGAATATAATATTAACTTAAACGGTGACAGACCGACAAATGGACGGACGAATTTATACTGCATATTATATACTTTATACTGTTATTCCATTTACGAAATCATTTTTTCATTGCATAATTATTATTACGTTACAAATAATTTCAATTCAAATTTTTTTGCTATATTTGCAAAAAAAAAATTTTTTTTTTTTTTATGAATTACTAATAATTTAAATTTAAATTGATATTGTAATTCAACACTTCTTTAAAAAAATGTTTAAGTATAAAAGTTTTAATATTTCACAACACCATTTCATGCCAGGTTAAAAGTTATACCGGTTCTGGTTATGCCGCAAAATCCCATTAATTTTTAAATAAGGGTACAAATTCACTTTTTCACCATCTTAGAATATAATATTAACGCTTATTTAAAATAGACGGACGAATTTATACTTTACATTTTGTACTTTATAACTTATAATGTTTTCGTTTTAATTTTTTTTTTTCTAACATATGTATTTTAAATTTTTAAATTAAAGTTTTTAACGGATAATTTTAATTTAAAAAAATAAAAACTTTGATTAATTACTGAAAAGTTTTAATTAAAAACAATAATTGCCTACTTTCGCTTTACCCAGTGCATCAACCTTAAAAACTTTATATAAAGTTTATTGTAAATCAAAAAAAAAATAAACTTTGATTAATAACGGAAAAGTTTTCAATTAAAAAATATGAATTTCTTATTATCTCATATGCTTTTCTACGGAGAGATAAAGTTTTTTAAATTCAAATTTTTTTAACGGACATTTTTTTTTAATTAAAATTTTTTTAACCGAAAATTTTTTATATTAAAGTTTTTGAACATCAAATTTTTTTAAATTAAAGTTTTTAACGGTCAATTTTTATAGAAAACTTTTTTTAAAAAGAAAAGCTTTGATTAATTAACGGGAAAATTTTCAATTAAAAAAATAATTTCCTATTTGCGACTCAATGCACAAACCTTAAAAATGTTTTTCTAAGTAGAGATATAGCTTTTCATAATATAATTTCATTTTTTTTTGCTTTATCCAATTCACCAACCTTTACGAGCTTTTTACACAGAAGGCACATATAATAACTACTATTGTATGACTCTAAGGCAATGTCTGCACTGCCTACAATTTTGTTTCGTATTGCGCTAAGAATACCGTAATACTTTGATGTCCCTTTTAGATGTTCGTAGATGTTTAAAATTCTTTCGACGCTTTTACGCCAAGACCCGAACTCACCATTTTCCCCTGAAAATTCTCTCAAACTTCTGAATGTTTCGTCTCGATTACTACTAGGGGTTGGAGGGATAGGTGTTTCTGTGCTTAGGTCTGCAGTTGGATTTATTCCAATATTTTCAAGAATTGAAGGTTTAATAATGGGTAATAAAGGATTAAAACAAAAAATTTACAAGGAAAATATTATGTAAAAAAAAAATTATTTTGCTTATTCTATGGAATCATTAAAAAAAAAATTATATAAAATATGAATAAAATATGTATCAATTTAATATAGCTCATATGAAATTAGATTTATTATTTATTTATTTTTACTTTACAAAATATAATTATTTTTATTTGATCAAATTATCTTTTTGATTTTTTTTATTTTTATATAAAAGTTTTTGTTTTTATGGACTAGATTCTTGCTAGCCCACTCTTTTATTTTTAGTTCCACAAAATGGCAAGTAAAATCTGCAGTTTCTGTATCGATATCAATATTATTAGTCATTTGAAAAATTTTTTCAAAATATTTATAGTTTTTGTTTTTTTTATTATTAGGCCTTTGTTATTATTTTTTTTTATGTTTATTCTCTTTTTGTTTTTTTATTAATTTTTAGCGCTTTACTTTTATTATTATTTTTTTTTTTTTTACAAATTTGTTGGTTCAAGTTACAAATATATTTATGCATTTGTGGTAGGTCAGTAAAAATTATAAGAATGATTTTTTTAGAATTTAATAAATTGAACTTGACCTTAAAAATTTTATGTAAGCAATATATATATTTTTCTTTTTATTAGAATGCTTACGTTTGATTTCTCCGTACACATGGGGATACTCTCAAAAAATTTACAAACAATGTATTTTTTTCTTTTCTTTTTTTTTTCTTATAATATTTTTTTTTTGTTTATATTTTAATAAAAATGTGACTTACAGTAGCGTTATAGGAATTAAGTTGACCATCTGCAGTATTTTAATTTAACAGAATAGGCGGCTGCTGGTCACACTTCGTGTTTTTTTTTATTAACAACGTGTGGCAGCTCCTTTTTGCAATTAAGCTACTAAGGGGCCTCGTTTCCTATTCTTTTGTGTTAAATTAATTTCGGTTAAAAAACTTACTTGCTGCATGATGTTTCCAGTACTTTTCTTCACTTTGCACTTTTAGCACTTATAGTTTTTTTTTTTGTTTTGAAAGAAAAAATTCAGTTACTGTTTTAAGTGTTTTAATATAATTTTTTTTTCTTTCAAATTTTCAATATTTATAAAGCACAAAGAATTTTTTTTTAATTTTTAGTTCTTATTTAGTTAATTATTTTATTCTATTTTTTTCAAAATTTTGAACTGACACAAGATACAACTTATCATTGAAATTCAACACTGGATGGTCCCTGCTCGGGCGCCAGTTATTATTTACTGTAAAATTTTGATAAAGAAAAAAAATAAAAATACTTTTAATAGTTTTATAAATTTATTTAAAGACAGGATTTGGACCTTCTTCAACAAGATTAGAAACTTGACTTAAAAATAATTCCAAATTTTACAAGTATTTACACTAAAAATATCTTTAAAAAATCAATACAGTTTGGAATTTATTGCAAAATAACCTTTTAACAAAGACAAGTATTAATTGACAAATTTATTTAGAACAAAGAATTAAAAAAACATAATTTATTACAAAATAATCTTTCGATAAAGAAAAGTGTTAATTTGCAATTTTTATTTAGAACAAAGAATTGTTTATGGAAGGAAGTGATTACAATTAATTTTAATGTTTCCTTATTACAAAATCTTTTCTTAAAACTTTCGTTTTTAATTTATATTTGAATGATATCAAATCAGCTATACGGGTGGATATAGCTAATTTAACACCATTTGATGCTTTTGAATTTTCAATTAAAAGATTTTCTAGTTCAACTATATACCATTTTATTTGCTTAAGATTTTCACTTTTTTGGTATATTTTAAATAATGGAATATTATAATTTAAAATTTGTTTTGCACGCACCGACATTGTGAAGCTGTTTTTATGAACTAAATTTTAATTTTTTTTTATTGTAATTATCAAAATTCAGTTTTTGAAGTTGAAAAAATAGTGTTAAAATTTGCTATAAAACTAAATCTAAAAAATAAATGCTGAAAAAAGAAGCTTGAAATAATAACAAAATTAATTTATTTTTATTCTTTATTGGTTTATTGCTAAATGTTCTTGGGACTAAATATCCTGTTGAACAATAGAGTAATTTTTACCCACATATAGGTAAATATTACTTTCTATATTTAATAAATCTAGTTCTTCTTGTGTAAGTATGTCCATCATACTTGGAGGTAGGAAAAATCTACTATTCCTAAATTCCAATAGTAGTCTCTTGCCATACCGTGTTTGGCCAAACCGTAATTTTTCTATTCCATAATATTTATTATGTATTATTTCTCCTACTGTTAGGAGCTTCTTCGGCTTATATGTATTTAACCCACAAGCTGAGGCTACATGGTTAAATTTCGCTAAAACATTAGTGACGTTAGTCACAATGCTGCCATCATGTCTTCTTTTAAGTGGCTGCTCTTCGTATCGCTTATGTGGTGGTTCTCCTTCATATCTCTGGTTTTGATATTGTTGTTGTTGTTGTTGTTGTTGTTGTTGTTTTTGTTGTTGATAATTTTTAGTTGAGGTTTGGTACTCAACCTCATCAATACTCTCGGTATTGATGATGTTGAGGTTGATGGTGCAAACAAGACAACATCATCAATTATTTCTATTGTGTCCTCCATATTTTTAATGTGTTCTTTATAGGAAGACGATTATTAAGTACAGCTTGTTTAGCTCTTTTAAATACATTTTATTTTATTTTTTTTTTATGTCTAATCGAAATATACAAAACCGTAAACATAGAGATTAAATATTTCATCATTATCAACATCCGACTTAATTTCCGGTTTCAAGTCCACAAGCGTAGATAATTTTTTTGGTTCAAACTAAATTTGCTACTTAATCTATTTATTTTGAGTATTAGTAGAGATGGAATTGCCTTTACCAACTCATCTACATAAGCATTTATTTTTGTTTTGTTTTGTTTGTGGGGTCAAAATTATAAAAAAATAAAAAATTATTTTACTTCAAGCTCAATTTTACTAAATAAAAAATTATTTTTTATACTCTTATCAAAAACGACAAACATTAAAAATGTACTACTAAAATTATTTTATGTTTTACTAATAGAAAAAATTATTTCACCATCAATATTTTTATTATAATTTCATCTTATTCACAAATTTAAGATAAGACTTTTTTTCTTAAACCAAATAAATTTCTCTATTCCAATGAAAAAAAAATTGATTTACTATGAACCTCAATTTTACGAAATTAAAAATTTTCAATTCTTGATTTTATTCTCTTATCAGAAACAACAAACATCAAAAATTATTTTTCGTTTTACTATGATTTCATGCTTTTTTACAAATTGAAGATAAGACTTTTTTCTTAAACCAAATAATCAAAAATAAAAATATTGTTCTTCAAAAAATAAAAAAATAATTAAAACAAAAACAATAAAAATAATAGTAGAAAATTTAATTTAACCTAATCAAAAAATTAAAATAAATTATTCAACATGAGTAAAAGTCAGTGCATCATTTGTAAAAGGAACTTTACCTCAAAGAATACTGGTTTAACCCATTAAAGGCCACACGAGTTCTGTTGTTAGAAAAGTAGTAATTTTATAAAAATAAAACAAATTTGATGGCACCAAATCAAAAAAAAAAATTAAAATAAAAAAAAATTCATTTATTTGTCTTTTAGAGAGGTGTGCCAAATTTGGTACACTGGCCAGTTACATATGAAAATTTTTAAAACAAGTTTTTTCAATGCATAATGTTTTTGTACATTTTTCACATTGCCAAAATCCGCGTTTGTGACAAATAACACATCGAAGCCTTTTTTCTAATTTTTTTGGAAAATGATTCAACCCATCCTTTGCTAAACCTATAGGACCAGGCGCTGACTTTGGCACTTGATAAACATTTTTCTTAAATTTTAGCAAATAATACCTAGTTATGTTTCTTTTAAAATTCAGCAGATCCAACTTTTCACCCTCGGAAAATAATATATGAATCTTCCAGGCATTTACAACAGCTGTATCCAACATGGTTGTGAATAGTACCCACCACCACTTTTTGCCCCGAATTGATATTCGATAATTTGACAGAGCCTGATCATGGGCGTCTACACCACCCATCCCACTATTGTAATTTTTATATACAGCTGGTTGATCAACATCAACTTTGGCTTTAACTGAAGAAGACCATCTTTTAACTTTTGCTACTGGTTCAATATAGCCGCAATTGGTAATAATCGTACATGGTTTATTATCATTCCATCTTACCACAAAAATTTCATCGTTTTTTGAAAACATATATTCAAAATAGCCTCGGTTTTTCTTTTGAAATTCTTTAATTGAAGTAATTGGACATTTTTTTGTGCGATTATCCCTTAAAGTTCCTGTAGCTCTGAAACCTTTTTCTTTTAAAGTTTGCATCAAACTGTAGCCCGAAAAAAAATTATCAAAGTACAAAATGTGGCATGATGGATTTTCTATTTCAGAGATCAATTCTAAAACAACTTTCGCTCCTAAGGGTACTTTATCTTTTCCAATATTTACTTTATTCTTACCACAATAAGTATCGAACTTGTAACAATAACCAGTGCTACTTGCTAACATCCAGTTTTTAAACCCAAAGCGGATAGGTTTTCCCCTTATAAATTGTTTTCCACTATGGTGTCCAAAATATTTTACCATTGACTCGTCTATTGACAAATCTCGATGAAAATATCCCCACTGGCAAAATTTTTTACAAAGCATGTTCATTAGCGACCTCACTTTATACATTCGATCATTTGATTCCTCGATTTTAGAATTGTCTGCTAGATGTAAGAAATGTTTTATTTCCTTAAACCGATTTCTAGACATACAACCAGCTACCAACTCTGAACGAAAGTCTTCATCAAGTGACCAATAATTTTCTTGGCGTGGAAGTTGGTGGTAACCTGTAAACAATAATATTGCTAGAAAAGTTTTTAATTCGTCACTTGTGATTTTGAAATTATGGTTATTATTTTGCGAAGCATATATAATGGTTTGTTTCACAATTGATTCTATAACTTCTTTATCAAAAAATTTTTCAAAAATTTTTTGTGGAGCTAACTTTCTTATTTCTGATTGAATTTTTTCCAATTTTTCTGTGAGATCTCCAATATCGTCAGTAAAATTTGAATACTCTGGAAATGTTTTTACCCATTGGAAAGGTGCTGATTTGTCTAATTTCTTCTTCCGCAGTTTTTGTCTTTTTGAAGCTAAATCTTCATTATCACTGTTGTCACTGTCACTATCATTTATATCGTTTGTAACAAATATTTCTATTGTGCCTGGAATATCATTTGGAAGCTCTCTTGTAAACAAATTATTTTCCTCAATATCTTCTTCATCCGTTACAACATCAACAGGTGGAGGAACAATGACACAATCTACTTCAGTCAGTTCGTTTCCTATTAAATTATCCACTAACTCCTCCAGTCCTTGAAAATCATTTTTTCCGTAAAACAACTTCTTCGCCATTGCTATAAATTGCCTACACACAAACAATAATTTTTAATTTTTTTTTTTCATATGTGGCCAGTGTACCAAAATTGGCACACTAAACTTTATCGCTTTCTAAAACTTACCAATTCCAAAAAAAATTTCAAAATGTTTATTGTTGTTTTTAAAGATTTATTTTCAAATTTATTTTTGACACTTACACTACAATACCTTAATTTTAATTTGGTTTTGTACTTCTCACTCTTACTATAAGTCGATCACTAAAAAAAAATTAAAAAACTATGAAACAAGAAACCTTCTAATTATATAAGTAAAACTCTAAATTTGGTTCTTCCCCAAATTTTTTTTGTTAAATAGGTAGCAAAAAACAAATTATTATTAAAGCATTGCCAGGGATAAGTATAACCAGAGAAATAAGGCTAAATTTGACTGTGCCAAATTTGGTACAGTGGCCTAAAATGAGTTAATATGTAATGGGCCTTGCCAAGCACCTCACCACTTAAAATGCGCTGGCATAAGTGAAGCAACATACAATGATGTCATCGCCAAAAGAGTGAGTTGGAGATGTGAAAAATGTCCGTCACAGGCAAATATTACAATTGTTGATGAAGTGGATGTAATTCCAAAAGAAAGTTTTCTAAATGATGTCAACCTACCTGATATCAACATTAAGAATTGCACACTTGAAAGCTTAGCCTTATATATAAAAACATTGGGTGCTGTAGTGATGGATATTCACAAATCGCAAAGTTACATATCTATACAGATGGATGGCTTTTTACAACAACATAAGCAAGTGATCGAAGAAAACAAGTATTTAAAAAAACAAATTCTTGACACGGATATGAAATGTAAAAATCTGGAAAGGAAAGTGAATATACTGGAGTCACATTACGATAAATCTCAGCAAATGAAAAACAAAAATAATATTGTGATAGCCGGCTTACCTTCGAATCTCTCAAATCCAGTGGACACATTGCTTAAAATAAGCGAAAAGTTAAATGCTTAACTTAAAAGTTAGATATTTCAATAGATCCTATTGATAATATATATATGAACAATTTTATACCTACTATTTATTCCAATTTTTTCTTAAGTCATACTAATATTGAAGAAATCAAAAAGGTTATACTTTCTCTAAATTCAAGTGCAGCGACAGGATATGACAAGATATCAACCAAATTTATCAAAAGGTTTTGCGAACCTTTAAGTCGGATTTTGGTCAAATTTATAAATATTTCTTTTGAAACATCATGTTTTCCAAACTCTTTAAAAAAAGCTATAGTAACACCAATTTTCAAAAACGGAAGCAGAAATATTTGTTCCAATTATAGACCTATATCAGTTCTCACAGCCTTCTCAAAAATTTTCGAGATCATAATAAAAGACCGCCTTACAAACTTTCTAAGAAATAACAATATAATTCAAGAAGAGCAATATGGATTTGAACTTAACTCAAATACAACGGCGGCCTGTCTAAGTCTGACGAATTTCATTTCAAAAAACTCGGATGAGGGAAAATATGTTGCATGTATTTTCTTAGATTTGCAAAAGGCTTTCGATTGTGTAGATCATGAAATCTTACTAAAAAAATTTCAATTGATGAATTTTACCGACAGACAATTGCTATTCCTACATTCATATCTATCCAATCGCCAGCAAGAAGTTCGTATCGGTAATGTATATAGTTCATCAAAAATCGTACAAAAAGGAATTCCTCAAGGATCTATTTTAGGGCCAGAATTTTTTAAAATTTATATTAACGATATGACAAAGCTAAACTTAATAGGTTCCTTACAACTATATGCCGATGACGCAGTTTTGAGATATGCCGAATTTGATGAAAGGGAATTAAAAGCTGCAATTGAGGAAGATCTAAAAACAATTAACGAATGGCTTATTAAACATCGTCTTTGTCTAAACGTAAAAAAGACAAAAATTATGATTTTTGAAAATAAAAAAATTAATAACACTTCTTTTCTTCTTAATGGTAATTCTATTGACATGGTAAAGACTTTCAATTTTTTGGGTTTAGTAATTGATACAAAACAAAAATGGAAAGATCATGTTGACCATGTTATCAAAAAAATTTCTCCATACGTATTTGTATTAAAGAGACTTCGAAATTATTTCTCCGTCAGCATGTTATATTCCATATTTTGCTCCTATATATTATCAAACATAGTGTACCTTAATCCAATATGGAGCAGAGCACCCCAAATTACTTTGAGTCGCTTGAATATTCTACACAAAAAAGCCATTAAAATTATTAATAGGTACCCTGTCCTGTTTCCTAGTGACCAACTGTATAATGATCAATACTTGAGTCTTGATAGCATATGCAAAAAAGAGTTATTTATGATCGGATTCAAAATAATTAATAATCATATTAAACATAATTTCATCTTAAATAGAAGAGTAGACATTCATAATTACAATACTAGAAATAAGTCAAATTTTTATTTAAGTCTTTTTAAAACAAATAATCAGAAGAATAATTGCCTCTATAACTGCCTAAAAGTATTTAATGATTTACCATCAGAAATAAAAAATATAAATAACGTGTGCATATTCAAGAAGGAAATAAAGAGGTATATTTTAAATTAAATTAATAAACTTAAAAATTTTTTCATGTAAACTTGATCCATAAGTAAAAGATATTTTTGTTTTCTTTTGCTTTATAAATTATTTTATTTTTTGTTTTTTTTTTTTTTTCTTTTTTGTTTTTGTCTTCTTTCTTCATTTATTATTGAGGGAAGACTTTTAATTTTATGTATAGGCTAAGATCATACTGAATGTATTTATTTTTTTTTTATGCAATATTTTTTTCAAATTATTTGTAATATTTTATTCGTATTTTGAATTAATAAAGAAAAAAAAAAAAAAAAAAAACAATATCAAAATTCTGTGCGCCTATTATTTAGAATTTTAAAAAAAACCATTTTTTTCATGAGCCTTTTCTAAACCGGATATGACGTCACTTCTTAATCTAATCTCTAATCTTATCTTATCTTATCTAATCTTATCTTATCTAAACCGGATATGACGTCACTTCCTGGTTTAGAACCGCTATAGCTATTTATTTTTTCATGGGGGATTCAACTTCCCCTAGTGAATGATCCTTCTAATAATTAGTGAGTCATCTGAAAACTCAATTAAATTTGTAATGATTTATATTGGAGCTTGATGTTTCATTGAATTGATTGTATAGATTTACTTCAATCCGAAATTTCATTTCTTTTGATATTAGTTCTGAGAGAAGCTCGAATATCCATTCAGCTTTATTTTATTTTATTTTATAATTTTTTAATTTTTTGTTATTAACATAGTTTGATTAATATAAGGTCCAAATACAGTAATTGAAATTAAATTTTGCTTTTCAAATTTTGTTATATCATGAATTGAAACAAGAAAATTAATACCATCGAATTTTAAATGATGTGAATAATGTGGGTATAGCTTCTTGTACGATCTAAATGATTTGTCTTTGGATATAAATATGTCATTATCGACCAAGCAAAGCATGCATTATCATTATTTTTCACATTAATACAAGCTTTTTTATTCTTAATTGACTTTGGTAAATCTATATATGATGATGCTGATAAAAATGGTGTATATTTATTTACATTTATGGTTAAATTTATTATTGATGACAAAGCCCATCCACTACCCTTTTCTTGAAATTCATCAAATTTAGAAAGAATTTGATGTTTCAAAGTATTATACAAATCAGATGTAAGATCAGACAACATAACCGACACATTTTCAGTTCCAAGATATTTTAAATCATATTCAGCTTCAATTTGATCCGCTTTAATTTGATTAGTTTCAAATAGATTAGGTTTTAATAGAATAAATTCGCCACAAAAAAACCATATTTATTTTTACACTTGATTGTTGTATTAGAATCTCTTTAATTTTTTCTTCTACAACAGCTCTGCATTTTTCTAAAAATATTTTTGGATCTATGTCAACAATATTAGTAATAACACCAGATTGAATTCGATTTTTAAACGCTGACTTTAAATTTTCCCTTTTTAACTTTTCTTTATAAATTCGTTTTTAATTTATCTTTGAATGATATCAAATCAGCTATACGGGTGGATATAGCTAATTTAATACCATTTGATGCTTTTGAATTTTCAAGTAAAAGATTTTCTAGTTCAACTAAATCTTTTAACACTTCAACTATATACCATTTTATTTGCTTAAGATTTTCATTTTTTTGGTATATTTTAAATAATGGAATATTATAATTTAAAATTTGTTTTGCACGAACAGACATTGTGAAGCTCTGAACTAAATTTTAATTTTTTTTTATTGTAATTATCAAAATTCAGTTTTTGAAGTTGAAAAGATAGTGTTAAAATTTGCTATAAAACTAAATCTGAAAAAGAAGCTTGAGTAGTTATACTATGAGAGTTCTGTGACACTTTTGTGTAAATACCGTCAATAAAAATTTTTTGAAATGCCGTCGTCAAAACATGCTTTTTAAAATTAATATCTCAATGTAGAGAAGAACTTTTGACGAAGTATTATAGGTATTTGCCGAAATTGTTGATGGTAGTCTCACCGATGTGACCGAAGGTCCGAAGTTGTCTACCGAAGCTCCAAAGTTGTCCGCGAAAGTGTGCCGAAGTTCGGAAGTTGTTAACAGTCCCAGAGTTATCAACCCTGAAAAACCTGGAATTTCGAATATAACATAAAATATGTATAGATATTATTGTATTGAGTTCTTTAAAAAGTAAATGACAATCATAGCCCGAAAAATTGTGAAAATAAACTGGAAAAAAATTATCCATTCTAAAATTTAAATTACATACTGAATGAGCAGGTCCCCGATCATTTTCACTCACATTACAATGATCTCGTACTCTGATTTCATCACTAGAAAATTCTTTTTCACAAATATGACACTCTTTCATGGTTTCATGCCTCAATTTTTCTGCTTCTGTTAATTTTAACATTTTGACATTTTTCGATAAATAATTTATAAATAACTGTTCACATCTTTCGACCAATGATGTAATAAATCTCCGAGCACTATTTTCACCTTAAAAAGTAATTATATTATAATATTAACAAAGAAAAACATAAATAAATTTTATACCTGTAAACACGCGATTCAGATTACTAACCCCATCACATACTTATTAGAAGATTATCAAGGTCATCCCATTCAAGGCGGTTTCTATGAGCTAGAATTAATAAAAGCTAAAAATAAAGATGTCTATCTAGTTGAAAAAATTGTAAAAACTAAAGATAATAGAGTTTTTGTTAAATGGCTTGGTTTCCCATCAAGTCACAATTCTTGGATAAATAAAACAAATTTATTATAACCTTAAAAATGTTTATTTTTTTCTTTTATTAATATTATATTTGGATTAGATATAAGTACATATGAATCATTCAAATTATTATGATATTAATGTTAAAGTAAAAATTCACTTTTTAATGTTTGTTTAATTTTAGGTAAATTTAATACAGTATATTCACTTTTGAATGTAGTATCTTCTATAGTCATTTCTTCAACTTCTCCATTACTTAAAATTCTTTCTTTTAAGATATCACGATATTCGATACATTGTATTCTAATTGTTCTTTTCTGAAAATTGCTATCGTATGAACATCTTACATTAATTTGTATTTCACCCTCTTCAAGTATAAAATGCCTATAAAAAATTTCTTTGCTGTTAATTACACCACCAATATCACTTTCTTTTCTAATTAAATCCATCTTAAAAGCTTCAATTGCTTCTTCTACTGTAACATATTGAGGAACTGAATCAGCTTCATCTGAAATACTTCGCTCTGTAATATTCTTTTCTATTGGTAAACTTGTTGTTGTTGTTGTTGTTGCTGCTTCAGGATTTTTACTATATTTTATAAAATCTAATGAGAGTCCGACCTTAATTGTATCATTGTTTGGTCCGATGATATCAAAATTAATATATCCATGTTTCTCTTCATTTAAATAAAAACGAGTAGGAGCTGATTTGTATATATTAAATTGTATTAGATACAAAATGCTAATTAATATGATCTTCATATTGTTTTTTTGTTTTTGAGAGATACTTATTATGAATATCTTTGCAAACGTACACTTCAAAGGTTTGGTTTATTATGAGGTTTTTTATTATGCTACCTGTTATTATATATTCGAAAATTGATAAGTTTAGTTCTCTTTAGGAATCATACTGAATTTTTCAGAATCAGAATTTAAATATATTACCATCAACGAGTTTACTTTATATTGAAGGATCACTTTCTACGAAAGATGGCCTGGCAACAACAAAAACAAAATTAGTTAACAATGCGATGGCATTTCTTTTCGATGAAATACGTTATGAACTGAATGGAAAGGAAATCGACCACAACCGCAATGTTGGAATAACATCATGTTTAAAAAATTATATTTCGTTAAATGAAAACGAAAGTAAAGCATTAATTAATGCAAGTTGGTCACCTACAGCAGCTATTGCACCGAAAGGTTTGTTTTTTAATTTTTGTATTCCATTGAAAAGATTATTGGGGCTAGCTGAAGACTATAAGAATATAATCACAAATGCAAAACATGAGCTAATTTTAACACGTTCTCGAACCGATGATAATTCTTTAATTTGTTCAGATCCAAACGAAAAACCAAAAATTCTACTACTTAAAGTACAATGGCGAGTTCAACATATAACTTTGAATGACACTTTAAAATTCAATATGTATAAAAATATATATATTTTCACTGTTATAAAAATATTGATAATGGATCAACGATGAAATTAGCTTTTAGAAATTGGGATTTATATGAGTATCCCACATTACCATCAAATACAGATCATCATATTTGGAATGTAAAAACAACATCACAACTTGAAAAACCTCGTTTTATTGTATTCACTTTACAAACTAATCGTCAAAATAGTCTCACTAAAGACCCATCGAAATTCGATCATTGTAATGTTATCGATATAAAAGTATATTTGAATTCTGAAGCTTATCCATATGAAAATATGAACTTATTGTTTGACAGAAATCGTTATGCTATTGTATATGAGACATACTCAACTTTTCGAAATAATTATTACAATAATTCAGTTTGCGATCCCTTAATTTCATGAGATGACTTTAAAGCAAATACTACGATTTTGATAATATTATTGACACACGCTATCAAAGTGAGAATCTAAAAGTGAGACCAGTTGCCGTCAGAATTGAGTTGAAAACTTCAGAGAAAATTCCTGAAAATACTACAGCATATTGTCTTGTGCTGCATGATCGATTAGTTGAATTTAGCCCGCTGACTGGTGAAGTCAATAAAATTATATAGTTCAGTTAACATCATTCATCCTACATGATCGATTGTTATATATTTATAATCACTATATTTCTTATAGCAGCCGGATATTGCTTAGGCTGTTTAATTTATCTAGGTTATAAATATATAAAATTGCGGACAACATCATCAAGATCAGTCAATTCAGAGATTTAAAAAAATAAAAATGGAGTATGTAATAATCGATATACAAGGATTTCGAGATAATAACAACAAATTCATTCTAAAAGAAATTGCTGTTCTTACATCAAATGATGAAATTCAACATTTCATAATAAAACCACCTTATAGTTGGAATATTCTGGACTCAAAAACAAAGTATACAAATAATTGGCTCAGAAAAAACCATCATGGGTTCAAATGGTCTGACGGAACAACACATTTTTGTGATGTCATAAATTTTTTAAAAATATTTATAAATAATCGAATCAAAATATATGTGAAAGGTTTGGAAAAAAAGATTTGGATTGAACATACTTTGAAGCATAACAATGTGTATAATTTAGATGAAAAAGATTCTACTAGTTTGAAAATATTGGTTAACCAACAAAATAAAACACATCAAAAATGTGCATTTAAACATAATGGCTATTGTGCTTTTGAAAATGTTTTTTTAATAAAATCGCAGATCTAGACATTTTAATTTACTATGTAAACTGATTAAAACATTAGAAAATCATTTAAAAAGAAATTGTTAATAAATTTTAAATCTGAAAAAAAAAAAATAAAATGTGTAAATCAAAAGAAATAAAGTTTTTTTTTTTTTTAAATTTTAAAATATTTTATTTTTATAATGTTTGAAAATTACAAATTTTCCATAATAACAAAAAAAAAAAAAATATCAACAAAGTTTTCTTTTTTGTTTTTAATTTGAAAGAAATATTTCATTTCGTTGTTTGATATTCTTTTGTTTAATATTTCTATAATTTCCTGTGTATGTTTTACTGCATAATATTTAGGAAGATATGTATAAAATTCTTCGGTATGTAAAATCACACACCGATCATCATCAACATCAGCAATATCCTTTTTGGTTCTTTTTTTTTATATTTTGAAATAGCTTCCCTAATGAGAATTATTGCAAACTTCTTTTGATCTTCTAATTGAGAAATTGGAATATACAACAACTTCTTGTTAATATTTTTTAAAAATGTGCTCAAAATAATATCCTCTTCCTGCTTCTGTTGGTTTTGGTTACTTAAAACCTCCTCCAGAAAGTTGTTTAAGTTTTGGTCGTCTTCCTGGTTTAACTCCATTTTTTATATTTGTTTTTTTGAAAATTTAATTGGAATTTAAAAAATTTTTTTTTTAATGTTAGTTAGATGAAATCTAATTTGTAACTAATAGTTTTCCCAAAAAAAGTTTTCCTATATATACAGAAACCTTATCGATTAAACAATTATATTAACAAATTTTAGTGGTTTTAGCGGTTTTATGTTTTTAATCGGAGAAATTTCAAATGTTAAAAGTTACAAGAAACATTAATGGGAAAGCTTTTAATAAAAAGGGATGTTTGAGGTTTTATAGTACTGCAATTAAACGAATGATTGAAATAATTTTAGAATTATTTTTAAATTGCGAATTGATTTAGAATATTTTTTTAAAATTGCTTAAATTATTAGAGGATGTATGCGGTTTTGCAGTGCTTGAATTTATATATCAAATCTATTATTATGTTAAATTAATTATTTACAAACCGTATAAAAATATATATTTCTTAGAAACAGTTTTGAGGAATATGAAATTTTAATTTTGAAGATATTATGTGGTTTTTATGAGCTCGAAAAATTATTTTGCTAGTTTTATGTTCCCTAAACATTTTTTCTAAAAAGTAATTTTAAGAAATCTGAATTATTCCTTTAAATATTTGTGGTTTCTCATAATTAGTCTTATCAAATTTTGTTTATTCATTCTTAAAACTGTTGTTATTTTATATTTATTATTTTAAATATATTTACAAAATAACAAAAGTCTTACTCAAAATTTTCTTGGATCAACAACAATATAAATTTCTTGGAAAATAACAAGATGAATGGTATCGAACTAATTTTCGAATATTGGGAGTGTTATTTGGGTTTAAGAACAGCACATTGTGAACTCCATAAGGATGAGGGAATGGAACACCTTATTGAAATTAAAAGATTCAACAACCTGGAAGACTTTGCAATTTATATATTACGAAATAGAAGATTAGTGAAGTACTTTACAGGAAATTGCGATACAATTTTATTTAGAAGAAACAAAGAAAATTTTATTTATTAATAAATTTACATTACATAAGAATGAGGAGGCTGCAATTAATTTTTAAAAATATTTCAATTTTGCAATATAAGTAATACAAAAATAGCTATGCTAATTATCATTCAATAATGTATGCCCCCATGAATAAGTTCTTACATTATCTGGTAATAAATATCTCTTATCATCTAAATAACTTAAAGCTATTTTATTTATTTCTTGTGTATAAATTGTATGCAATTTAGATTTGAAAACCTGCATATTTCGGTATAATATTTTTTTATTTTGTAAGCAATTTCTATAATCATCTATATCTAAATTATCAACTACGAACTTTTTAACTCCTTTTGATTTCTTAATAGTTTCATTTGACATAGTCTGTATTGAATACATTTTAGAGCGTAAACCTACAAATTCTGAAATAATTTTCCCACTCAATTCATCTTTAAACATTCCTAAAACTTTTTTGTTTACTGAAGGAAAATTGTATGGATTATTTATATCATAATCTGAAGTATCGAAATATTTATTCAGATCTGATCTAATAGCTTCATAAAAATCTTCAATCTGTATTGTATACACAAAACTATCAGTATCCATATAATTTAACTGAACATTATTTTGAAATTTCGGTTTTATATAATGATAATGAAAATTATACATGAGAACTTTTGATAACTCTAATACACAAAATCCTGCATAAATCGGTTTATTATAAAATATTTTAGTTTTGTTCAATTCTATCGCAATCAAGTCATTTGTAAACGATATTGCATTATGAAAATTAGGTTTTGCTATATAAGCTCTCAAACCTAAATGTCTACCGGTACTCTCCCAACTATTTGCAATTTTAATTTCGCGGTATTTTTCAACATTCTCCATAGTCTTTCCGTAAACTGCATTAATTTGCGTTTTAGAAAATTTTTTTTCAAAATCATTTTTAGAATTTTTCCTATGGAAAGTATTTAGATCAATATACTTTTTAAGCCAATCGGATTGTTTAAATTCTAAAATCCTATGAATTTTACTTAATACTAAACCATTTTGCAGACATTGCTTGAGACTTTTATAATGAATAATATATTTTTTTTTATTTTCTAATGTTGTTAGCAATTTACTCATTTTTCTATTAGGTGGAGGTTCTTTTACAGGACAAAATGGTAAATCATTATGAAATTCATGTAAATTGTGTGGATATTCTAGATCAACCTCTAAAATATAACCAATTGATGAGTTTTCTGAAATGTTATTGACATCGAAATTTGATAACAATGACTCATCAACCCATTTAAAATCTTTATAAGGCAAATACTGCGACATAGCATAACCGTATAAGTTTACAGCATCTAAATATACAATATATTGAGAAGGGTTCTCACTGTTGAATTTTTCCTTCATATATTTATTATTTGCAATAGAATGTCGTAAGGAACACTGACTTATTCCCCCACGCATTCCCTTTTTGATAAAATTATACATATTTATATCTGTGAATAATTCTAATTCTATATTTGTATATTTCAACATTGCTTGCCAAGAAAGTCCTGGTGCGGTATAAAAATTACCAGGGTCCAAATCGTAAATACTTTTACATATTTCACGAAAACTTTCAAAAACGTCAGCTAAAATTAATACATCAGTTTTTAAATAAATTTTTAAATAATCAAACATATTTCTACATTTAAATGCTTGCCACACTAAAACAGCATGATTATAATCAGCATCTGTACATGATGTTTTTGTTAACTGATTATAAAACGAATTTTGAGAAGGTAAAGATTCATATAATTTCCCCCAACCATCTAAATATTCCTTTTTTGTAATTAAATTAGAATTTTCACCAAAATTACTGAATAAAATATCAAGTGCCTCATTCATAAATCGAAAACTATCAAGAAATCTTATAGTAAAACTTTCATTTTCTTCTAATAACAAAATTCTCTTAGAAAGAGAAATGTATTTTTCTTTATTTAATGGTATAATATTTATATCACCGTAAGTGCAATTGAGAACTTTAAATAATAAATGGCAGTCATATCCCGAAAAATTATGAAAAAATACTGGGAAATATGTTGGTTTTCTAAAATTTAAATTGCATTCATAATGGGCTGGGCCCCTATAACTACCACTAAAGTGACAATGATCTCTTACTCTATTTTCAAAATCTAATTCCTTACCACAAATTTGACAAATAGTATCCGTGAGTTGTCTCAGCTCTTCATCTAATGTTAACGGTGTCATGGGTATTGTTTTCAAATAATAAGATTTGTATAAATTTCTGCAAGTCTGAATTAATGACTGAATAAACTCCCTTGCACAGTTTAATCCTGCACATTCTACATATTTATTTAATTTATCATCAAACGAACATTTAATAAAGTATCCAAATGCAACTGGAATATGCTCCTTAATGTTTGTGGTTGATGAACGATCAGGATCTGGAATGCATGTTGATATTGATTTTAAAATACTCTCACAATCTGCATATATTATAAATGGAGCTTTCATTTGTAATTGATAGTTTGTATATTTTAAAATATTATTATCTTCATCTGGTAGTTTGCTAACAATTTTACCACATTCATCTTTATGAATTGTTAAATTTTCAATCTTGGAGAAATACTGTAAACAACTATTGCAGATAAATATCCGACTACTATGCAACGTTAGCGAGCTTCTAATTAATCTGGATAAATCATTTATATAAACAAAATGATAAACATTGTTTTCTTCTATTAACAGTGAATTTATATGATTCTGCTTTTCTTTTTTTGTTAAATAAAACGGACCAATCAATTCATAATCACTCGTTTCTCTTTTTAAATTGACTCCAAAAACGTTGACGCTTATATCCACATTTATTTCCTCAAATATATGGATGTCATCGACTTTTATTGGAAACAATATATCACCAAATTTCACAATTTTTCCATTATTTAAATTTATTTCTGATGCTGATATATCATTTATATTATAAGATGCTGGTTTCCAAGGTAAATGTGTCACTGGTTTCAAGGCAGAAATTAATGCCCATTTAAAGCAAAATTGATCTGAATTACGTACATTAATACAAGCTTTTTTTTCTCCACAGAAATAGGTAGCTTAATATAGCTAGATGCTCTTATTGGTTGATATTTATTTATATTAATTTCCAACCCTACAATTCGAAATAATGCCCATCCGCTATCCTTCTCTTGAAACTCCTCACTTTTCTTTGTTAAAACTTCAACCATTTCATCATAAGCAGAATTAATATCTCCATCATTTAAAATTATTTTCATTTTTGATTGAAATGATTTGATGCTTAATTCCAATTCCTCATCATCACTTAGGATGAAAATTTTACAAAATTAATTAATTAATAATTCTATCCAAACCACCAACCATATCCTCCTCACTAACCACTACCGACATCTATCATCAAACTTTTGCAACCTTCATCCAAGACAACTTTTACCCATTTAAAATACATTCCCAAGACAATTTTGCTCATCGCTTTATACATTAGAACCGCCACATCTATACTACTTATATTGAATAATTTTGCAAATATTTAATATAAATTGAACTACATGGTTTTATATTTAACTAATAATAATATATCTATAAACTTATTAATTTCTTGCTTATCAAATTTAATTTTTTTATTTTTCATTTGCCTTTCCTTTAAATATGAATTTCGCAATAATTTGTTTTGTTTTTAATTACTTATCGAAAATTTCTAGAATGTAGCACACAGCTTATCACCATTGATGTTAAATTTTTTATTTTATAATTGAATGAATAGCATGATTGTGAAATTAATATTTATACTACTACAAATACTTAAAAAATAAAATAAATTCACACAATAACTTTTTTTTTTTTACTTTAAATGACGTATGCTACAATCTACTCCATCTTCTAAATTTGGACTTAGAATAATTTTAAAAAATAACTTCACTCAATAATTTTTCATTTAATTTAAGTTCATGCTACAATCTACTCCTTTGTTTGTTCTTGCTTTTTATTTTGATTTTTAATTTTAATTTAGTTTTGTTTTTAACTTTTTCTTTTGTTTCTGTTTTCAATACTATAGATCAGCGTTTCTCAACCTTTTTTACCCTGCGACCCATAAAATATGAAAAAAAAATCACTCGACCCATTCTAAATAATAATATGCAGATATATAAACAAGGGTTCTTACAAAAATGTAAAGGAAGCGTTTGTAATAAAAGAAATTGATTTAAGTTATTTTATTATTAATGACTTTTTTGTTGTTGACATTCATTTACCAGGTTATTAATTCTTGCATCAATTGATTTACTCAATGCTATTCTTAATGTAGCATCCACATCATCAAGTCTATTTCTGTATTTATTTTTGGTACCAACTAAAGCCGAAAATCCAGTTTCTGCTAAATATGTAGTTGCGAAAGGCAGCAGCTTTTTTATCGCTTTGTCGCTCAATATCGGGTATTCTCTTCGTATTTGTATCCAAAATTTATGCAAATTCTTTTGCATAGAAAATTGCTGTTCTAGTGTTTTATCGCAAGATAGTTCAATTAATTTTTCTTCCTCAGATGCAGATAAAACATTGGTTTCAAATTCTAAAAACGGATTTTGTATCCACATATTACCCAAACGGATGTCATTAGAAGAAGGATAATAAATAAGAAATTTTTCTTTCAATTTTGCTAAATGCTCTTGTATTATGCAACTTGCATTTTGAATTTCCACCTGATTTAAAAATTTTTCTTCAATAATTTGATAATAACATGGAAACATATCAAATTTAGCTTTTTTAGTTCGATCTATCCAGATATCAAGTTTTTGAATAAAGGCTTCTATCTTATTGCATATAAAAAGGTTTATCATAGTACCTTGAATTGATAAATTTAACTCATTAAGTAATAAGAATATATCAGCCAGGTAAGCAATTTTAGCAAGCCAAGTATTACTTTTGAAATGTTCTGTTAGTTGTGATTTCTGGTCGTTTAAAAAAATTTCTATTTCTACTCTCAGGTCGAAAACTCTTTTGAGCACTTTACCCCTCGAAAGCCATCGTACGTGCGAATATAGCAATAAATTTTTGTGTTCGGAACCCATTTCTTCACACTTGAGCGAAAAAATACGGGTCTTTACGGCACTATTACGTATTTGATTTACTATTTTCACACATTCATTTAAAACTGTATATAAATCTTCACTCATATTTTTGGCGGCCAATTGCTCTCGGTGAAGAACGCAATGAGTTTTAATTAAATCTTTATGCGAAACTTGCTGTATTCGACTAACTACGCCTTTGTGTGTTCCAACCATTGCTGCAGCACTGTCAGTACAAACAAACACCTATGCACTTATTCCAAGGAATATTTTTTT
Source organism: Argyra leucocephala (assembly GCA_963942445.1). NCBI lineage: Eukaryota > Metazoa > Arthropoda > Insecta > Diptera > Dolichopodidae > Argyra > Argyra leucocephala. The sequence continues at coordinate 72,505,911 of OZ012681.1, read as the reverse complement.
TTTTTCAAAATATGTGTTGATACTTTCAAAAATTTGTTCAGATGTTGTGAAAGTTAATAATTTTGAAAAGCATAAAACTTCTTCTTGAATAATTTCCAAATCAAAATCAATATACCTCACATAAACTATTAATATAGTATATATTTATATACTATAATAATTTTTTAATACATTTTGAAATCTCTTATATTTTTTTTAGTTTTTTTTACATTTTTATTATCTTTTATCTACTATTTTTCTTATTTTTTTTTTATTAAATTGTTGTCAGAATTCATGTTGCATTTCATTACAAGCCGTTTTACAATGAAGTACAATAATTAGAAATTCCTATATATATATAAATATACTCTTCCTCAGTTCTATAATAGCCCCCACTTGATTTTTTGTTTCTTTTCATAATTATAGGTTTTTAATTACAAAAATTTTTTTCTTATATTTTTTAAAAGGAATCCCCTGACGCCATTTTAGATTTACATTAAAAATTTTCTATCCTAACTTCCTTCTTTTTTATTTGCTTTTTTGTTTTTAGGTACTACCTGTCATGTTTTTTCTTTTGTTTTGTTTTTTTACTATTTTTTAACGTACTTTTTTATTTTTTTTTTTTTTTTTTTTTTTTTTTTTCAAAATGTGTTTTGCCACGACGGCATTAACACAGAACCCTCACAGTATAACTACTTCCCCCATATAGCTATACCATATGCTATAGTTGTATGGAATAAACTATAATAATATATTATATATGTTTTTCACTTCTAATTCAAGTTTTTTTATTTCAAATTCAATATTTGTAAATTTTAAATTTTTAAGATCATGAATGAATGACCGACGACTACATTTGTTGTTGTTATATTTTTAAAGAAATTTAAAAATAAATTCACAAAAAAAAATAAAATTCAAAAACTGAAAATCAAATTTCTAGGTAAATGCAAAATGATTTGAACTTACTTGTATTTTGACAATATTTTTAATTTGTAAAAAGATAATTTAATTTAAATATTCATGGAATTTTGTAGTTTTCTAATTTTACATCTTGGTTGCTTCACAATATCTCTTACAACAACTGCTTAAGCTTAAATTTATTTGGGCTATAAATATATAAAATTACGAGCAACATCATCAAGATCATCCAATTCAGAGATTTAAAAAATATAAAATGGTGTACGTGATAAACGATATACAAGGATTTCGAGATAACAGCAATAAATTCATTCTAAAAGAAATTGCTGTTCTTACATCAAATGATGAAATTCAACATTTTATAATAAAACCATCATATAGTTGGCAGTTTCTGAATTCGAAAACAAAATATACCAATTATTGGTTAACTTAAGATCATCATACATTCAGATGGTTTGACGGTACAACTCATTTTTGTGATGTAATTAATTTTTTGAGAATATTTATAAACAACAATACTGAAATTTATGTTAAAGGGGAGGGAAAAAAGAAATGGATTGAATTTACATTAAATGATAGCAATGTGAGCAATTTAGATGATGATGATCCTACAAGTTTGAAAACATTAATCAATCAACAAGATGAAAATACTAAAAAATGTATATTCAACAATAATGGGTATTGTGCATTTGAAAATGTCAATATTTTGAAATTTCTGGCTCTAACCAATTTTATGTTATATGAGCACGACTTTACGAAGTTTTACCATCATCATCATCTACATCAAATAAAATTTTTTTAATTTTAAAATATAAAAGAATAGGAAAATCAATAAATAAATTATTAATAAAACTATAATATGTGAATGTATTTAATTCTTTTTTTTTACTTCTTAAAATCTTTAAGAGAGTGGTTGTTGAAGAATTGTTATAGAAAAAAAAGTTGAGATTAAGGAATCATTTACAAAAACTAAAATATTCATATTTCAAAAATTCATTCAAGTCAACTTCATAATCTACATCTAAAAAAAAAAAAATTATCTGAAAAAGTAAAAGCAGCACATTTTAAATTAAAATAAAAACAAAAAAATTTTCTTTTAAATTAAAGGTCTGAAAATAATTAAAATATATATATTTATTATTCCATTTTAAATTTTAACATGTATGTATCATTTTTATTAGAAACTATTTGAAATTTATAGGTAATTTCTTTAGTTTCAAGTTTTTTATTAATTCGATTAATAATCGAAGGTTTAAATTTAACAGCATATTGCTGCGGTAGATATGCAAAATAATGGTTCATTTCTACCATAATGCTGACTAATTTGTCTCCTGCTGGTCCATGAAACTTGGAATCAGTTTCTTTAATTCTTGTGATGTACTCCTCGTTCAGCGATAGTTTGCTTATGGCAATATATTTTTTCGCTACTTCCCCATCGTTAAGGCTGTCTGTGAACTCCTCCAAATCTCAATTGTGAAAATTGTGAAAATTCGCCCAGAAGATTCCTTTTAACTCTTGATGAGTTTCCAGCTCCAATTGTTGTTCCACTTAATATTTTCATTTTTTTTTTTTTTGTTTTGATAAAAATGTATGTTCAGTAGTCTAGTTCAACTTTTTTAATGAACTAACTTATAGAAATGCTTCTTTGCTTATACTTTAAGAATTGTTCTTAAGTTTTTAGTTTTATGGTACCAAATTATATATGAAATATTTCAGAAGGTTCATTTAAACAGTTATAATTATTATTATTATTATTCTTTTTGAAATATTTGTGGTTTCTCATAATTATACTTATGAAATTTGTTGCTACTAACTTGCTATAACATATGGAGAACAATTATTCAGAATCTAAATCTTTAATTTTAAATTCTAATTTAATAGAATTATTTTTTTTCGGTATAATACATATTGTAATGTTGTAGATTTCACTTCACTTTTCTCCTTTATGTTTTCACCTTTCACTTCACTTTTTTTTTTATAATTGTTTAATTATTAATTGTTTATTATTATTTTTTTTTTTTTTTGTTATAGGTACTATCTACCAGACTCAGTAGACGTTTGCAATACCTTTAAATTTATTATTTATTATTAGATTTAATTTATTATTATATTTTTATTGAATCTAGTTAAGATTTTTATTGAATTTAGTTAAGATTTTTATTGAATTTAGTTAAGATGGATTATAGTAATCCACCCCAAACCTGACACCAATGTAATGTTGTAGATTTCTCTGACTGGAAATCTTGCTTGTGATTGTGTAGAATAAAAGACAACTTGTCCTTTTGAATTTTGGAAATAGAGTGATTTTATTATTCTTTAAAATACTTTACAATAGTATAAAAATTATACTTAATTTTATCAAATGATAAAATTACGTAATTTATTACCTAATAAATTACAATTAAAAATTATTCATATTCAAAATGAATATGATATTTGTATTGACGCATTTATGTAGGCCAATCAATGAACTTCATTAACAAAGCACTTGACTAATCTTACAAATAAAAATGATTAGTCAAGTATTCAAAATTTAATATGATATTTAAAATTAACTAATAATATAGGTGATTCATTGAACCTAATGAAAATAAAGAAAAACACTTGAAATATTTAAAAATTAATCATATGAAATTGGATATTCATATTCTTGTACTATATGCATTATCAATGAATACATATTTCTATATACATTGTTGGTATGGTATACTGCATATTGACAGCATACTACTACAATATCTTATATAAAATTTCTTTATTAGAAATCTTTTTATTAAAACAATTAAGCATTTTTGTTGTAAACATTTTACCATATTGTACTGGTAAAAATGAATAGAAATCTTGCATTTCTATCATAATGCTTTTTTGTGGTTTTTCTTCCACTTGAAATTTAGAAGGTTGTTCTTGAAGTTTTAAAATGATGTACTCCTTGTTGAGTAGTAAACTGCTAATTGACAGATAATTTTTTTTTTGTTCCACCCCCCGGTTATTTAAAGTTTTGTTAAAACTGAAAATGTCTTCATCCGATGAGGATTCATCAAGCTCTTCGAATAACAGCTTGATGCCTTTTGATTTTTCTGCTTCCTCTTCAAATTCCGGCACTAATTGTTACTTCACTTTAATTTTATTTGTACTGTCAATGATGGTTCCAGAGGATCTCTTCATACTTTTCAGTATAATATTTTTTCTGACTTCTTGGTTTGAAAATTAAATTTTGAATAATTGTAAAGAAGTTAAAATGCAGATATTTATACAGGATTTACAGGAAATGGTTAATTAAAGCTCTTTTTTCATAATATTAATTCATTTTATATTAAAATATGATAAAATTTTTTTAGACCTTATCATTATATTTCATAATATTTTTTTAATTCCAAATGCAAAATATAGTTTTGTCTTATCATATTTTAAAATGAATTAAAGAAAATTCTCAGTATTTATTTACCATTATATGATAATGGTATTTCTTATTTTGTATAGTGTTTATAGGAAATGGTTAAATAAAGTTTTTTCGCAATATTTATTCTAAATTTTTAATCATTTTACATATTTGAGGTTTAACTAAGTTTTTTTATATTAAAATATCATAAAGAATTTTTGGACTTAATCATTATTTATCACAACATTTTTTTTTAATTCTAAATGTAAAATATTGTTTTAACCTTAGTTTTTAAAAAAATTTGGAAACTTTTAATACATAATATTATAAAATTATGAAATATTTTAATCGAAAAACTAAAAAATATGTATGTATATAGAATTTTGGTTAAACATTAGATATATCACGAAAAAAAAAAGAATATAAAAGAGAACGAATTCTTAAAGTTTTCATTCTGAATAAATTTTTCGTTTGATTCACACAATTGTTTTAAATTTTTTGTTATAAAATGCCAACGGAAAGCGAAATTTAACAAATGGGATATATTTCTGAAGGATTCCCAAATGATTATCAAATATGGAAAGCGTTTGACACAGGTAAACTTAAATAAATTGTATATGATTAAAAAATCAAAACTTTATAATAATAAAAACTTTTCGTTGTAGGAAAACCTTGTTTGTTATTCTATAAGTTTTGGGACTTATCTGAATATATACATAATAATGGGTATGACTTTGATTATACCTGCTATAAGCACCCCAAAGAAACAGTATTCAATCTCCATCGATAATTTAATTAATATTTTTACAAATCTTCAGTAGGAATTTTATAGTGTCCCCATGGTAATGTATTATAGCTATGTGGAAGTATATATCTTTTGTTATCAAAAGGGCTTAACGTAATTTTTTTCTGTGAAGTTGTGAATAGCTTATGTTTTTGAGATCTAATAGTACTTTGTTCGTGTATGTACTCAAAATTTTGATCAAGGCAAGTTTTGTAGTCTTCAAATGTTATTTCATTTTTTAAAACAACGTTTTTAACGCCTTTTGCTTTTTTGATTGTTTCAGCCAGAACATCGTCTTTTAGCACTTGAATGGCATACATTTTAGCCCGAAGTCCAACAAATTTATGCATTATTTTACCATTGTTTTCGTCCTTCATCAACCCTAGAATCTTCTTATTTACTTGAGGTATACCGTATAAATTTTCTTCAGGATAATCTGATGTATCGAAGAAATCAATATTTTGTTTGATATCTTCATAAACATTATTAGCACTTATTTGATATATCAAAGAGTCAGTATCAGTATAACATAACTGACATTTGTCATTATATTTTTTCTGCATGTAATCATAATGAAATTTATATAATTTTGTTTTAGAAATATCTAATATAGTCATCCCAATATAAATTGGTTTGTCAAAAACTACTTCTGTTTTCCGAAGTTCAACAGCTGCTAGATTTTCATTAAAAATTTTACTTGAATGAAAATTAGGTTTAGAAATTAAAGATTCAGCGCCATATCTGCCTTCCCAATATTTTATGAGTTTCATATTTCTGCGAAGACGAACATTTTCCATTGTTTTTCCAAAGACTGCATTGCATACTAATTTAAATAGATTTTTTTCAAAGTCATTCTTTGCATTTTTTCTTAGAGTTGCATTTAATTCAATAAATGGTCTCATCCAATCACTTTGTTGAAATTTTAAAACACAATGAATTTTTGTTAATTTCAAACCTGCCTTTATATATTGCTTTAAATTCCTATAATGGACTACATACTTTTTCTTGTTAAATAATGTTCCTAACATTTTTTCTTCTTTAAAACCTGGGGGAGCACCTTTTTCTGGTGCCATAGGTAAATCTTTTTGTTTATCATGAATATCAATTGGATATTCAAGATCTACTTCCAAAATATATCCAAACTCGGAGTCATCTGGAATATTGAAATCTAAATGAGATGGATTATCAACCCATTGAAGATTTTTGTATGGTAAATATTGCGCCTGAGCCCAGGAGTACATTGCATTAATATCATAGTACATTAAATATGAGGATTCCATGTAGGTATATATTTATTGTTTGCTTCTGCATATCTTTTTGAGCATTGCATAAGTCCCCCTCTAATACCTTTTTCTACGAACATTAGCATATCAATATCATCTATTAAATCGATTTCTATGTTAGTACATTTTAACATTGCATCCCATGCTAGTCCAGGAACAGTAAAATAATGTGCTGCATCTAGACCATAATTTTGAATACAACCTTCTCGAAAATTTTCGAAGATATCAGCAAACAAAAGTACATCAATTTTCAAATAAAGATCGCTATATTCACCAAAATTTTTTATTTGAAATTCTTGCCAAATATTTTTAGCATGCTCATAGTCTTTGAAACTTATATGATTTTTATTTAAAGAACTGTAAAATTTATCTTTTGTAGGTAATTGAATTTCATCAAGATTTGACCAATCTTTTATATATTCATATGGAAAAACACCTTTCCTTGTTAATAACTCTAATTTGTTATCACTTATATTTGGAAATTGAGAATGTACGATTGTTTTTTCACTTACATAAGATACTAATTTATCTAATGATGAGGCCATGAATCGAAATGAATCAATAAATTTAAATATAATTTGACTATTTTTATATATTTAATAATTGCAATGTAATTTTCTTTATTATTTGGTAATATTTTAACAGGACCATCTATACTATTACATATATCAGTTATAAGTAAATGAGCATCATATTTGGTAAGATTATGAAAAACTATTGGGATCGTGTTTGAAATTTTATAATTTAGGTTACATCCTTGATGTGCAGGTCCTCTGTAATTTCCTGTCAAATGACAATGATCTTTTACTTTTATATCAGTTAGATTAAATTTTTCTTCGCATATATGACAAGTGGTAGCGATCTTGAATTCTTGAAGTTGTATTAACGTTAATGTTGAAATAGGTTGTGAGTTAATAAAAATAGTTTCAATTTCATAAGCGATTTTTTCTAATTCTTTAGCAAACCACTCAGCGCAATTCAAACCTCTATAGCTTGAATAAAATGATAGTGTGTCATTATAAGATGATTTGAAATAATAACCTACACTATGTGCTATGTGCTCTTGATATTGATTTGTATTTCTAATAATTTTAGATATTGGTTTAAGTATACATTCAAAATCTGCATAAATGATAAATGGAGTCCGTTGCTTTTTCTTAAAGTTTTTAAATTTTATGGTTTTTTCTTTTGGGAAAGTAACTTTATATTCATTAAAATTTTCACAGTTTTCCAAATGAGTTTGTAAGTTAACTTCTTTATTAAAAAAATGTAGACAACGATCACAAATAAATTTTTTGTCTTTATGTTTTGATAATTGACTACCTACAAGCCTGGAGAGCTCTTTTATCCAAACATGTGTTTTTATCCAAATAAAATATTGGTTCATAAGTTTCATCTTCATCAATGTCAACATCCTTCTCATTATTTTCATAACGGTTCTGAATTAATAACAAATTTACGTGTTGTTCTCTTTTATTTTCAGTTAATCTTGTTGGTAATACTTTAATTTTTCCTTTAGTTTTATTAAGTTCATATAAATTTACACTAATTTTATTCATTTCTTCAAAATTTTTTATATCTGATCTATTTATTGGAAATTTAATTCCATTAAATTTTAAAAGTTAAGAATAATGAGGATAACTACTTATTCGTTTAGAATTCAAAGATTTCCTTTTAATTTCATCTGAATACAGTTTAGATACTATCGCCCAAGCAAAGCAGCAGTTGTCTTTATTTTCAATATTGATGCAAGCTTTCTTATTTTCGATTTCTTTTGGTAATTTAATATATGAAGATCCAAGTTGAGGTGTATAATAGTTTACATTTATTACTAAATTTATAACTTCTTTTAGAGCCCAACCTGAGTCCTTTTCTTGAAATTCTTCTAAATCTTTTAAAATGTTGTTCTTTAGATTATTTTGATAGCATTCTACTAAATTTATATCTCTAGATATAACATAATTTTTCGTGTTCATGTTTATAATCCTCAATTATTTCGTCTTTTGAAGTTTTAACGAAATTCCCGCAAAATGTTCCATTCACTTTGAGAAAAGCTTCGTTCTCTAAAATTCCTCTTATATAACGATAAAAAGTTTTTTCACATAGTGTTAAAAATTCTAAAGGATCTTTTAAAGATAAATTGATCATAACAAAGGTCTGAATTCGATTTTTGAATGCACTATTTATAACTTTACATTTAATTTTATTATTAGATTTAACCCTTTTTTTATTTAATTTAATAATTTTTTGTTTAATTCTACTTCGATATCCCTTAGATAGAGCTAGAGCATTTATGATTTTTAATTTTTCACTTGTTTTTCTTGTATTTTTCAACATTTTCGATATTTTTTTAATACATTTTGAACACTTTTTCTTATATTTTTTTAGTTTTTTTACATTTTGATTATGTTTAGAAGCTTTTGAAACTATCTTTTTTATTTTTTTTATTAAATCGTTTCCCGAATTCATGTTGCAACTTATTACACGTCGTTTTATAGTGAAATACAATTAATGGAAATTCATAATATATATATATACTCTTTCTCAGTTATAGTTCTATAATAACCTCACTTAATTTTTTATTTCGTTTCATAATTAAAAACCTATACAAAATTTTTTTTTCTTATATTTTTTAAAAGGAATCCCCTGACGTCATTTTAGATTTGCATTAAAATTTTTCTATTCTAATTTCGTTGTCTTTTTTATTTGCTTTTTAGTTTTACTATCTGTCATCTTGTTTCTTTTTGTTGTTTTGTTTTGTTTTTTACTATTTCTTATCTTACTTTTTCTCTTTGTTTATTTTTGTTTTTAAATTTTTTCTTTTTATTTTGTCTGTTTTTTTTGTTTTGTTTTGTTTTGTTTTTCTTTTTTATTTTGTTTTCTTTTCTTTTTTTTCATTTTTTAAAAATGTGTTTTGCCAACGGCATTTACACAAAATTGTCACAGAACCCCCACAGTATAACTACTAATATATGATTTCAACCAAGGAGACTGATCAAATTCTATAATTCTATGAATTTTTGTTAGTTTTAAACCATATTTCAGAGCTTGTTTTAAATTTCTATAATGAATAATATATTTAGATTTATCATATAAAGTGGCAAGCAATTTTTTCTGTTTGGAACCTGGTGGACATATATTCTCTGAACAAAATGGTAAATCTGAATGTAAATCATGAAGCTCTCTAGGATATGATATATCTACTTCAAATATATAACCCTTAGCATTATCATCAGAAATAGAAAAAATTTTATCAATTGTAAATTCATCAGTATTTTCAACCCATTTAAAACCATTATATGGTAAATATTGCTTCATAGCATATCCATACTGATTATTTATATCCCAATACATTAAATAATTAACAGGCTTCTCTTTATTAAAATTTTCCAAATATTGATTATTCACTTCACAATATCTTTTTGAACATTGTGTTAACCCTCCACGTATACCCCGCTCAAGAAACATTATCATATCAATATCTGTAAGAAGTTCCAACTCTATATTTGTATATAAAAGCATTGCGTCCCATGCATATCCAGGAAGTGTATAATAATGAGCTGGGTCTAGTTTGTGTGTTTTCATTGAAGTAGCTCGAAAATTTTCAAAAACGTCAGCTAACAACAAAACATCTGTTTTTAAATATAAATCTGAATATTCACCTAAATTTTTAACATATAAATCATTATATACTTTTTTAGCATGAGAATAATCTTCCTCACATACATTTTGTTTGTTAAGTTTATTGTAAAAATAATGTCTATCTGGAAGAGTTTCTTCCTTGAACTTTTCAAAGCTATTTAAATAATCATATGGAAATACACCTTTTCGTTTTAGTAAACTAATTTGATTAAATGATAAATTTGTGAATTCTGATTCCAGTATTGGATATTCATTTAATAATGATGAAAGTGAATCTAAACTAGCTGACAAAAATCTAAAAGAATCTATGAATCTAAATTTGATTTTACAATTATCAATATTTTTTGTGAATGATATATATTTTTCCTTATTGAGTGGTAATACATTCACATAACCTTCTCCTATTTTATGAATATCTTTTATAATAAAATGTGCATCATAAGAGCTTAAATTATGAAAAATGATTGGTACAGTTAAATCATCTTTAAAATTCAAATTACATTTTTGATGTGCTGGTCCGCGATATTTACCAGTTAAATGACAATGATCACGAACTTTTTTATCAGTAGAAGTATCAGGACCAGCATACCTATACTACTTTACATTTATTATTATTGAGTGTTTAACTTACCATTTTGTTTCAATTTTTTTTTTTGTTGAAATTGCTTTTGTGACAGGAACATTTGATTACATTTATAACTACATATATAAATATAAATATATCAATAAATATTTTTTAATTACGATGAAACATTGTATATACGGCCATATGTATATGACTGTATCTAGAATAACATATGAATATGTGCATGTGCATATGCCTGCATATATCAATTGTTCTTATTTAACTTTAATAATGATTTTAAAATTTTTTTTCATTATGTCAATTTTTATTAATTTTGAACAGTTAATAAAACTTTTCCTTCTTTTACACATTTATATTATAATAAAGACTTTTTGAAGACTGTAGAGAAGAAATAAGAAATCTTATTATGCTAGCCAAAAAGAATTTTTATTCAAATGAAATTTCTCGAGATTCATATAAAAGGAAAAAACTGTGGGACGTCTACAAAAACGTCATGTTTAACAAACATACTCTGAATACCTCTAATCACATTAAAATGCTGGAATGTAACAACCTTACTATTACTAATGAAGACGACATAGCTGATACAATGAATAACTTTTTCACCAATATTACAGAGGAACTCAATATTTCTAAAAATCCAATACTTGAATCAAATATCAAGAAATATTCACTCTCTTTAATTTAACTCCAACCAATGGTGAAGAAGTCTTAAACGCAATAAATTCCTTAAAATATACGACAGCCATTGGATACGATAACATATCCACTCTTAGTTACTTCCACTCTTAGTTAAATTTATAAATATTTCCTTTCAAACTTCTACATTTCCACAATGCCTAAAAACTGCTATCGTTATAGCTATATTTAAAAATGGCTCTGCTACAGAGAGTTCAAACTACCGCCCGATTTCAATTTTAAGTACGTTCTCTAAAATTTTTGAAATAGTTATAAAAAACAGATTAGACATATTTATTAAAAATAATCACATCTTACATGATGAACAGTATGGTTTTGAAAGGAACTCCAACATCACCTCTGCATGTCTTAGTCTAACAAATTTTGTTACTTCATCAACAGATAGTGGGAAATATGTAGGTTGTGTGTTCATCGATCTTCAAAAAACTTTTGATTGTGTGGACCATGAAATTTTACTCCATAAACATTTGGGGAAATATTCTTTGTGTGAAAAAATTCAATGGAAGGCAAATGTTAATATAAATAAAAAAAATTTTAAATACTCTATAGTATACGTTGATTGGTTGGGTTAATACGTGGTCATTGAAATCAACTTTCTAAACACTTAGGCCTCTCTGATGAATAATTAATTAGGCCATGAAAAGATTATTTTCTATCAGAATCATAACTCAAAATAATGTAATGAAGTTTTTTTTAGGACAGAACATTATCCTTGTGAAAATTAAATTCCAAAAATTACACTATCACCACATGACCAAAATTAAATAAGAAAATGATAATTCGAATTATAATTCAAAACAAAATATTAAAATGTCAATTCGAATTGTTATTTTCAAATATTTAGATTTTCAATAAAAATTTAGTTTTAAAATTTCCAACAGATGGCTTTTTTCTTAATTTAATGGTAAATGAAATAGATTTTACTTCATTAATGAAGTATTTTAGTCTAATGAAGTATAGTCTGTCAAGGGTATAAAACATGAATTAAACTTAATTGATTATGAATTGACACTGAATTAAAAAAAACTATGAGACCAAACAGCTTAGGCTAGGGTCTATAAAAAAAAAACCTAAAATTTTTGAGAACTTATATCTGTATACCTACACATATTAGTTTATTTACCATTAAGTTATGTTAAGTTTTTGTAAATTTTAAATTGAATAAAGAAAGAAACAAAAAAAAAACTATCACTTTAATAATATTTTTATCATTTCCTGGTCCAGAACCGCTGTTAGAGAACCGATACTACTTCTACTACACTCAGGGAAAAATCCTATAAAATTAAAACCAGAGACTATAATAGAGACGTCGAATTGGAGCAAAAATAGCACAGATGTCGCTAACAGTATCGAAATGAAATAATGAAATGATAAAAATTATGATTCTTATAAAATTAAAATTTTCAAAATTCAAAGCAAGCTAAGAATGGAATTAAAAACAAAATACGAAAAATAATTTTTTTCTTCGCAGCTGCGTTATTATGCATACTAAAGCAATTTATATATTCATATAAATAATATATATGTATATAATTTGATTTTGTATGGTTGAGTTACAATCAATTTGAATTAAGAATGTTTTTTGATTTTGAATCCAAATAAAATGAATTTTTGTACAGAGTTAAGAAATTTTGTTGTAAGGTATTTATTCTCCCATTACGTTTGTAACATTCGGTTTTACGTATATTAAAAAGTTTATAATTTTTTAATTTAAAAAAAAAAATACTTTTGACCAAAAATACTTGGGAGCGTGTCATAACCTGTGTTTCATTTGCCCGTAGTATCATTAGCCTGTTTTCTTGCGATTTGCCTGCATTTTAATTTGTTTGAATTTCATTTGACTGGATATGTAGTAATACAGGATTCATGTAGCAAGTTTTTAACAATCAACGGCATCAAAACTACATCTTCTAAAGGTGACTGGTTGAAAGTGCCAAGTCAAGAAATTGAGCAGCCTCCAGCAAAAATAGGTCCGGGTACCGTCTCACAAAGCACTTGAAAAAAATTTTTGTTTGTTTTTCTTCAACATGTCATTTGTATAATGGGTCACAAGCACGATACAAACAAGAGGTTCGGCGCCCCAAATGTCGGGGCTGAAGAACTTGATTTTTTTTGGTGAGTACAATGGCTCTTAAATGCGATGAAGACAGTAGGTGCGGGGTCCCAGGAATTGGGGCCGAAGCCCAATATCATGTGCTTAAATTGTATTTTTCTGAAAAAAGGTTATTAATAATTATTATAAATAATTTTAAAAAATTTTTTTTCGATAAGTCCGAATGTGCGGAAGTTTGGATCAAAGACCATATATTTGTACTGATGACAAATAAACAAAAAATTCAAGGTTTTCGGTCCTGACATTTGGGGCCCGGACCTCTTCTTTTTCTGAAAAATATGTACCTTTATAACTTGAAAAAAAAAAAGAAAATTTAATTCATCTACACTAAAAACGTATTCTAACTTTAGAAATAAATTAAGAAAATTAATGTACGCAGGTTACCTTATTATATTCAATCAATATAATATATTTTTTTTTTTTAATATTCATTATCATTGCAATCTGAACTATCATTCAAATTAAACACACATATTCATTCATATACACAAGATTTTATAAGAATAATGAATAATAATAGCCAATAATATGTATAAGTAGTATAAGTGGTATAAGTAATGTAAATGGTATAAGCTAAAAATAACAATTTTATTTTACTTAAATTTGTACAGGCTACAATTATCTTATTTTTCAACATGGACAACTACCTTTTAATAAATTGGTAGAAATCCTTGGACAAGTATCAGTTTTTTAAATTTAAAAACTGATAGTTAGAAAAAAAAAAATGCATGATATTTTGTTCGCAATTCGACGTCTCTATTATAGTCTCTGTTAAAACTATTTCGTATTAATTCAATTATAGATTTTACTATTAAAATTCGTTAATGGGATATACAGTTTTAAAATAACAATTTTAATCTTTTTAAATCAATAGTTGAAATGTACTATTATTTTAACAGTATTGTCCTGTAAATATCATAGTCTATCACATTATAATTTAATAGTATATCATATTATATTAATGAGTTAAAATATTAAACATATAAATATATTAAAATTAGATTTAACAAAAAGAAAAAATAATCTTAAAATTAATTATTTATAACAATTACAACATAGGTTTGGAAATGCTAGTTAAAATAATTATCATGCCACTATTTGCATAAGATATAAGGCCCAGTTTTGTGTAAAACAATTTCTTCGATTTGATAAAGTGAAACTTTTTGAATATTCAACTTTGTTAAATAGAAACTTTTCCTATAAATTTATCCTCAAAATATTATTTTTTGATACACTTAGATTCGGACAAATCAATGTTTTTGTTTAAATGAAATATTAGTTCTTTATTATAGTTAATTTAGCAAAAATTGTTTATCACTATTTAATTATAATTGTTGAGCACTATTATTTGAATAACGATTATTTTTATTTTTATTTTATATGTCCACTCAAATATAGTATTTAGTGTTCAATGCAAGCAATTCAAGTTCGAACAGGGGATAAATTCTCTAAACAAATTTTTACTTTTGAACAAATATTGCATTACTGGGTCCTATATAGGCTATCTTTAGCGCGTTTTTTGAATGATTTCCGAATGGTATCGTTGATTTTATAGTATATACTATTAAAAATAAGTGTCATTATTAAAAAAAAGCGCGGCAAGTACAGGACACAGTGACAGTATTATAGTTTAACACCATAAAAACAATAGTATGCGTACAATATTTAATAGTACATGTGGTTAACCATACCATTAAATTATTTCTGGTCATGTTATTAAAAATTAACTATTTTGTAACATAGAAGTAATAGTATAATCCAATAAATACAATGAGTAGAACAGTTTTAAATTTGTAGTATTTCTAATAACATTAATGCGGTCTACTATTAATATAATAATAGTATGCATCTTATTAAATCAAAACTACAAAACATATTGTTTTAAACAGAAAACTATTGTTTTTATAGTAAAAACCTATTGATATCCGTCCTATTGAATAAATAACTGTACTATTTAGCATTTAATAGTATGTTTTTCCCTGAGTGTACTTATATAGAGTCTTTGTAGCCTGTCTTCCGTTTCAGTGACTTTAAAATCACTAGATTTGGTGGAAGATTAAGGAATTTACGTTGATTGAAATTATCTTAATACTACTCAAACCCATTGTTTATGTAGTCATCTTTATTATTCTTATTGGACGTAATGTTCATTTTAAATTCTATTTTCAACATCCTATCGCTTAGCTCTTTGATACTTTTCAGTATTTCACTATTGTAATCAACGATTTGCTGTTGTCCATTTGTTCTGTTGCTTTGTATGTATTGGGATAATTGTTGTTTGAATGCACGATATTACCAGTCATAGCATCGTATGTTAAATTTGGTTTAACATAGCTATTTACCATATTACCTTTAACTTGTCCTCTTATTCTTTCTCTCGTTTTGATATTACTGTATAAATTTCCTTGTATTTTTCACATCCCTTGTACGATACAGGATTTCCATTTTTGTTGCATAAAGCACATCTTAATTTTGATTTGGTCTTACAATGTTTTTAATTGAAATATTGCAAGTGTCTGGTATTTTATTTGTATTATTAATATTTTTATTATTATTATTATTATTTTTATTATTTTTATTAATATTATTATTATGTGAACTGCTAAGACCTTCCAGTTACAGAGTAACTCTTTTGTCATCTTTTGGTGTAAATGTGAAGTAATTGATATCTGATTTCTCAAGTAGTTCACATGCTTTTTTGAAATCTTCAATATTGTAGGTATACAAAATATTACTATCCTCCTTTACTTGTTTAATCAGAAAATCTTTTATACCAGTGTTATTTTTTATTAGTCTTTTTAAATAACTAGCATCTGTACTTCCGAAGTTAATAGATGGCATTTTAGTTGCCTTTGGTGCTATTTTAATTGGTATGTCGGTATTGTTGTCATGAGTGTCTTTTATCATTTTCTTTTTTTTTTAGATTGGTGATTCTAGACACATCCTCAATTGTTGTTTCAGTGATTGGTTCAGCCTGTGGTTCAAGAATGTCTGTGATATCAGTAACTGGATCAATGATATTTTCATCATCTCCTGCTATGTCCTCTAGGTCTGCCAGGAAGTCATAATAATTATTTGAAACACGTGGAGTGTAGTTGCCACTTACTAGCATGTTCCTTAATTTGAGGTTATCCTCTTTTAATTTATTAATTTCTTCTGTAAGCTCAAGGATTTTATTTTTATTTTTATTAGCCATGTTGGTGTTACTTTTTTTTACTTTTATTGGTTAACTTTTTATTTTTTAACACATCACATAACTTAAAGTTCACATTGTCTCTTAAGTTAAAATTAATTGTATTGTCATATTTTTTTTTGCTGAGATTATTTTTTGTTAACTAATAATTTATTTTTTGCCTTCTTTTAATTTAGAACAAAAAAAAAAGAAAGAAAAAAAACAAAAAACAGAAAAATTATATTAACTGAAATTTTCTTTTCACTGAGTTTGATTTTCATCGACCGACCGTCTTCATCAAAAGTCTAAAGGACTCGAAGCGCTAAAAAGAAAATAAAGAATTACATTTTTGTGTTAATAAGGTCCTCTCTATTTTTCCTAAACAAAATCAAACTTATTATCTTCACTAATTCCAGTTCAGAAAAAATTATAACAGTATTTCATATAACACATGGATTCTCTTGATAATAATAACTTTGAAGAAATTATCAAAGTAAATTATTTTACTGAGGCTGACAACCTTTCATTGTGTGATAAGTACAAAAACATCATATATTTTAATATACAAAGCCTACGTAATAAACTTTATAATCTAGAAGCACTCTTAGACTCATATACGATTTCGAAATTCATATTATGGTTTTAACAGAGATTTGGTTATCTGAACAAGAAAATCAATTTTATAATCTCCCAAGATTTAATAGTTTCTTCTCTAACAGAGATAAAAGTTATGGAGGTGTAGCTGTATACGTGAGAGAAAATATTCATAGTCAATTTGTTTTCAAAGAAGAATATATCAAATCCAATTTATTAGTGATTAAACTACTCGAGTTAAACCTAAATATAATTGCCATTTATAAGTCACAGGAAATTAAATTTGATGACTTTATTGTAAAAATTGAAGAATACACAAATAATTTTAACAATTCATATGTTGTCGGTGATTTTAATATTGATATCTTGAATCTAAATAATCCTGATGTTAAAGACTATATCAATACCCTAAATTCTAATGGTTTTGTTCGCTACAACAATACATATTACAGAAAAGTTTGCCACCAGATTCGGCCATAATTCCAAAACCATTATTGATCACTTTTTCAGTGATATCCTAAAATATGAATATTTTTTTCACGTAGCAGACACAACATTATCAGATCATCAAATGTTTTTAATCAGTGCCCAAGTAACACCAAATAACTATTAAGGACATATAGAATCAAAAGTTAACCTTTGTCATTCAAAGTTATTTTAAGATATTTAAAAAAACTTGTATATTATTTTATTAATGACGTAAATATCACTTTTTAATTATATTTAAGTAAAATATTGTTAAAAATCAATATTTTAAAATTTTTGTTCTAGAGAAATTCTTTATTTTCCTTTAAAGCTATATTAAATTTTGGAATTGTGAAGTTTTGCAACTTAACTATGGAAATAGTCAGTTTTGAAAATTAAAACTTGGAAAAGGTGAATATTTGAAAATAAGAAAACAATTAAATTTTATAAACAAAAATTTTGGTCAAGTTAATTTTCTTTAATTTACTAAAATTAGTTACTATTTTACAGCAAATAAAACTCTTCACTTTTCAAAAATAACAATATATTAAAAAAAAAAAATAAAACAAACAAAAACTTTTTCAACTTCTTATAAATTAATAACAAAAATTCTTCACTTTTCAAAAATAATAATTACAAAAAATAAATAAAACAAACTAAAACATTTTCAACTTATAAATTAATAATAAATAAATATTTTTTTAAACTATTAAATTTTGATCTTCATGAGCCTCACAAATTGACTCTTCTAGTTCATTTTCTATACTATCTTCGTTCACTAAAAACAGGTTCTTGTAAAACTGTAGTTGCTCGTAATTTTCATTTTGCCAATTTGATCCAAAATGCTTTTTTAAGAGATTATTTACATCCCTTAATTTATCATCTTTTATTTTAATTCCTAAACTTAACTCTGAAAGATCTGTCGACATCAAATTTTTACATTTTTTCATAACGCTTTTGGCTTTTCCTAAGTCAGATTTATATGAATATTCTCCTCTTATAATCATACTTCCACGATTTGATTTTAAAACGATTAGTCTTTTTACTTTACTAAACTGAAAATGCCATTGACCAGGAGCTTTGATTCTATCTTTGACTATATTTTTCCAATCAAAAATTTTTGTGTCCTTTGAATTTAAAAATGTTACGTTTCCGGATTCTTCAAAAATTTTTATATAATCTCCAGGGTCGACTATAGTTTCTTGCTTCTTCACTTTCTTTTCAATTTGTGCGAATACGCGGTCTGGAGGTATATACGAATGACCGGGAACGGGAAAGATTAACTCAATTTTTTTAATGTTGTTTGGAGCTTTATTGTGCAGCCAAAAGGAACACATGGTTGCCATCATCGTATTTTTATTTTGTGCCCCACATCCATCACAAATTAATCTTATAACTTTTTTATTTCTTAAATTTGTGTGACACAAGCGATGAAATACAGCTGATGCTATTTCATTAGCGCCTTTTGGCCTGTCGTTCTCATGCCACACATAAAGAAAAGTATTATCTTTTGATAATTTTGATTTTGACGAACCTTCAACCATACCAAAATTATACAGATATAGTTGTCGACTGTAATAAGCCGATTGGTCGGGAACTTTTGGTAATATCATATTCTTTTGGCAATCAAAAGAAATGGTTTTTAAATCGGGTCGTTCTTCTTTCGCTAAATTGTAGAAAGCGTTGCTTCTCAGAATATGAATTCTTTTTTCAAGACAAATATTATTGATTTTATCTTGATCTTTCATAACTTGTTTTTTTTCTAAAGACAGTTTTTCTTTTAACATTAAACATGTTGAGCAAACATCTTGCGAAGGAAGTTTAAATCCCACGTTAAAGTTTTTGTTAAATATTTCTCGAAAATAGGAAGATTTCACATTTGAATTCAAGTATTCTTTTTAGTAGTGCCGAAATATTTGGTTGATTGATAAAGAACTAGATAAATATTGCCTCTCTGATTTAGTGCTAGAAATATTACGGCAATAATGTTTTTCAATAACAGTATATCGCTTGATAAAGTTTATAATTTCTTCTTTTTTATCTTTATAAAGTGCCGTTTTTCTATCACCTCCACGGTTTTCGATCGGCATAGTTCCTGATTGAAGGTACATTTTACATAAGTTTCGAACTCGGTATTTGGAAATACCTAGGATGCCTAAGAATGCGGTTTGACATACCTTCAAAATTCTGTTCTTAGCATTACGGATCGAATATTCAATACTAATATCTCTAATTGGGCCTTTATTAACTCGACGATCTGTACGAACAGGAGGATATACTCTTAAATAAGAAAGCACAAAAGAGTCTTGCTTTTGTTTTGTTTTGTTCTCAAAATAATTCTTATGAAATTTATAAATTTCTTTGCTTTTTAGTTCCTTACATTTAAAAGTGGATCCTATATGTTTACAATTTGGAATAGTTGGCAGTTTTTTAGGACGGTATCTAAACAAACACCAGGAAATTACGTCTTACAAAATAATAATTAATATTATAGAATCTACCTTTTAAATTTATCTTGCTCTCGCTTCCAGTTAGGTTTATTTATTTTTCGTTTTCTGGTATTATGATCTTCTAAAACAGGAACAAGGTATTCCACTGCTTCCATTCTAAAATCTTTTTTATTTTTATGTAATATAAAGACCAGTTTAAAAGGTAAAACAATTTTAAACTTACCTAATTTAATTTTCAACCTTTCTCATCAAAACAAAGTTTATAACTAAAATGATATGTCAAATTTAAAATTTCGCGCCAAATTTAAACTAATCATCTGATTATTTTAAAACTGACGGAAAAGATTAATATTTGAAAACAAATATTACTTTAACGAATAGGAAATGAGTAATTTTTGTTTTCAAAAGTGTTGTATGGAAAAAGTTTAGTTTTGATGATAAATAATTTTGGAAAAAGTTAACTTTTGAAAACAACTGCAATTTTTAAAATTATTTTAAACTGGAAAAAGTAAAGATTTGTCCACAAAAACTTGAGAGAAGATAGATATTAACATAATACACGAGTTCCATACCTAATCATACGTTTTAACAAAAATGGAAAAGGTTAACTTTTGATTCTATATGTCACAAGTTAAATATCTTCATTACAACGTTGTTATAACGTCGTAAATTTCGAAAAAATAACTTTATAGTGAAAAATGTAAAAGTTATAATTTATCCGTCATTACGACTACAATACGACGTCTTATTTTATCAGTTGTCACAAAGTTATTTTATACCTACTTCACAACTTTTTTTACATTTTATAACTTTGACGCGACTATTAAAACTTAAAAGTGTCCGAAATAACGTTATACCGACGATTTTATTATAACGTCGTAATATCTTATATCTTATAGCTATCTTTTAACTAATTCGTCATATAAAATTTGATATACTAGAGAAAAACGTCAGTTCTTCTACAATCCAGCTTTTATGTGTACATATTTTGTTTTTATTAAATTAAAAAAATAATAAGTGTTAACTAAAATGGATAAATTATTTCAAATAAAAAAAAAACCATTTAAACATTCAACATCATATTATCGAAAAGTCAAAGTTTACTTAAATCAACCTTTAAGTACTAATAACAACAAAAAAGGTAAATACGATAATAAGCTTTGTAAAGCCAACAGGATTCGTAAAACTTAATTAATTTAATTCTATAATTACCATCCAGATAATGATTCCATATATCTATCTACCTACCTATCATCTGCACAAGATAACCAATTTCTTTCATCGTCAAATAACTTCAGTTATCGGTATTGTAATGCTGTCAATAAACAATATTTATCGTTTGAAAATAATCAAGAATCTCCTGACCAGTTTGAAGATAATTCATCATCTGATGAACAAGAAGATAAAAATGCTATTGGCACGTCATATTGTGAATCTTCATTAGAGGAAAAAGTGTATAACGATAATATTTTTATAGAACATTTAAAAATATGGAGCCTAAAACATAGTATTTCACATTGTGCAATTAATGAACTCTTACAACTGCTAAAAACAAATGGTGTGAAAAATCTTTCGAAAGACAGTAGAACATTCTTAAATACACCTAGAGAAGTAAGCATTGTGCCAATGGGCAAGAGAGAATACTGGTATAATGGATTGAAAAATTGTTTGCATAACGTACTTGAAAAAATTGATATTTTGCCTAATTACGTTTCCTTAACATTCAATATGGACGGCTTGCCAGTATATCGTAGCTCCAAATGTGAATTATACCAGATATTCCACCTATTATAATTGGCGTTTATTGTGGACAAAGCAAACCTGAAAGCGCTAAGATATTTTTAACTCCATTTGTAAATGAACTAAAAGAATTGCTTCAAAGTAAACTTAAAGTGAGAAAATACCTGCTCGAAATTAAAATCAAGTGCTTTATTTGCGACACACCAGCTCGGTCTTTCGTGAAAGGTATTAATGACAAACATAATTATTATATGTATTATCTTTTGATGTAATTATATATATACAACAATTATATATTTTATAGGTACGGTTTCTTGCAACCACTATCATGGATGCACCAAATGCATTGCAATTGGAGAATATTATAATGATGGACGCCATATGAGCTGTCCTCGAATTCATTTGCCACTACGAACAGATGACTCGTTCCGTGAAAGGATTGATCCAGATCATCATAAGGACGACTCACCTCTAGAGGAACTACCCATAGATCTAATAAAAGATTTTCCAGTTGCTGACTCATTACATTTGATCGATCTCGGAATTACTAAACGATGTCTTGTTGGTTGGGTACATGGCAGTTTTAATTTTCGTACAAAGTGGTCTGCCAGACAAATAGAAGATATGTCTACCTTGTTAGAAAACTTTAATCTAGTTAAACCCAGAGAATTACACAGAGCTGTTAGAAAACTTGACTCATTGCGATTTTGGAAAGGTCTGGAATTTCGTACGTTTTTGTTGTACGTTGGTCCGGTTGTGCTTAAAAATTTTCTACCAGCAGATGTATATTTCCATTTTTTAAGTCTTTCGTGTGCTATTACAATTTGTTCATGTAAAGCATATTTACCTTACCTGCAAGTTGCCGAAGAAATTCTAAAAGATTACATTGAGAATTTTATTAATATATATGGTATTGACTCTGTGAGCAGCAATGTACATAATCTTTGCCACTTAATAGAAGATGTTAAAAACTTAGGATATCTGCCATCCATAAGTGCATATCCGTTTGAAAGTCTTCTGTTTAAAATAAAAAAATTGCTTCGAACTGGTAACCGCCCACTAGCTTAAGTTGCAAAACGTTTGAATGAATTAGCTCACATTAATTTTTCAAAAAAAAAATATAATGATTGGCCATTTGTTAAAAAGGAATCTACAGTCAAAGTATATGATCTTTCAATATGTGATAGAATTTTCTATGAATTGCACTTGAAGGATGGATTTACTTTAACTAGTGAACCTAGAGACAAATGGTTTATGACAAAGAAAAACGAAATTGTAGAAATGGTAAATGCGACAAATGTGAGACAAAACTTGCACATATATGGAAAAGAAGTAAAAAAAAATCCTGCTTTTTCGATCGACCTTTTAAATCATCAAGAATAAATATTTTCGTGTCATCTACTGAAACAAATCCACCAAGACTCTATTATATAGGAGAAATAAAATGTAAATTATTTGCACTACCCTACAATAACGAAACTGTTTTTATACCAATAATTCTTACAATTGATATTAATTTGTAAATTATTACAAAAAAGATAATTTTTAATTTATTTCAAAAGTTAGTTTTTATTTTCCTTTCTTTTTTTTCTAAATGAATTCATTTTTATTTATTTTTACGAATAATAAACTTTGTTGTTTTAAATTTCAAAGTAATTAAATTTTATTTATATTATCTAAATTTAAATAAAATATAAAAATATATATCTGCAAAAAAACTAAATTACATATCTACATAAATATTACACGAATTATTATCAGTCAGTAAATTCAATATAATACAATATTAAATAAAAAAAAAAAATTAGTTTTAAGTATTTTTATTTGTTAACCCACAGCCTATATAAAAATAAACTTAAAATTATTGTGTACGAACTTAAATTTCTATTTACGATTAAAGCACATTCATCGCTAAAAAACAAAAAAAAATAAATAATTACCATCTTATTTTTGAATAAGTAAAAAACTTACAGAACTTTAAAGTATTTTTATTTTGATTTGTATCATATTTTATAGGAAATCTTTTTTTTTGTCAATATTACGTGTCTGCTTGTGTTCTAGTTGATTACATCTACTTTCTCGGTATTTTAGTATGTTTATTTTTAAAAAATCTTCCATGATATGTATATTAACTTTCGTATCAGCACAGTTAACAACTTGGTATATCATGTCGAAAATTAGCTTGAGACGAATAAAGGCATGCTTAGCTTTCTTTTTAGATGATCCTGTCCAAGTGTATTCCATCAACAATTTCCTATCGAAGAGCCAATCTATTAGTCTATAGGAAACTTTTTTTCCGTCTAAATTTCCTGTAGTGCCATTCATCCGTTGAAGTTCACTAATCTTACATAGATAATTACAATTTTTTTTTTGAAGCTCTCGTCCATTAATTTAAGCTCCAACTGTTCTACCTGCTCGACTTCAGTTAGAGGGAATGGAAATGCTTGGAGTATATCAGGCAAAGCTACATTATTTTCTACCTTGTTGCAATTTTTGAGTAAATCAATAATTTTGTCCAGCTTTGCATTCATTTGGCAACTTAAAATTGCCAATTTTTCTAATCGTTGTTCAACTAGATAAAGAGAAATTTTTTAATTTTATTAAAATATTCACAATTAAGCTATGTATGTATCTATGCATGTAGGACTTACAATATGAGAAATCCAAATTAAATGTTTGATTATTCTCATTACAGCTTTGAGGTTCTTGAAATAAAAATTCAGATGGCTGTGGCTGTCCTGGAGGATCCAAATATATGTCTTGAGTGTATATCTCTTGTGGACTGTTGTGCAGCTGCAAATTATCATTATCATTATTTATAGTCATCATATCATTTTTTTCAAATAAATCATCGTAATTATTTATTTGTGATGCTTTTGATTGAACTACATATTTTTTGCTTCTAGAGCTGCTAAACATTTTTTGTTCTGCTTCTGAATTGCTGCAATCTAGTAGTTGTTTTTCTATTTGGACAGCTTCTGTATAGGAAGTTATATTTGTTCGTTTTACCACACATGGGAATTTATCCCATGTAATCTCCGGCATACTATTTCCATCCTTTCTTAATTTTGACAACATGGATTTACAAGGTGGCCAAGACAATGTTCCATTTGTTACCCACTTGTGAGGTACAGTTGTCAATAAAAATTGTCCATTTTCAATTGTTTGAATAATTTTAAAACCCATTTTATATTTTTTTTATAGTCACACACAAAAATATTAATTATAAATCTTACTTTAGAACAATTTGTTATGGTTGAGAGTGATTATAATTTTTTTTGTTAAATTATTATCTGTCATTTTTATTCAGAGATGCAAACTTAATGTGTTTTCGATTTCAGAGTCATAATACAAAATTTGGTTGAAGTCAACTTTCTTCCCATTTTTCATGAATATTTCTCAGCAAGAGTAGCCGGAGACAATTTGTAGACGCCAAAAACTTCGGCCGTGACTTTTATTATTAGGACAAAATACCTCAGCTAATATAATAAGTTTTTTTTAAATTAAAGCGTTAAAAACATTTGACATTAAAAATTTGGCATCCAGCAAAAGCTGTGCCATCCTACCACTACAAAACTAATAAATTATGTCAGCTTGTTTATGAGAAAGTTCTTCCCATTTTTCATGAATATTTCTCATAATTTAGTTTTCATTTCACAAACTGTCAAGAAATTTTTCATTCGATTTAAAGGACCAGCTTACATCTCTGTATTTGAAATCCGTTTTTATATAATGACGTTCTTTTGATAACTTTTTGGTTATTTATTGGTCATTTTTAGGATATTTATAACTTCACCATTTTATATATGGCGAAAATTATTATTGCAAAATATATTTTGTATGAGAAAATAAATTTTTTTTTTTAGCTTCTAATCCCAAATTTAATACTAACGCGAGTAAATTGCATTCATTATTTTAATAAAGGGATTTGTTTAAAAACATTTTAATTGAATCTGAGCAAATAATAAAAAATAACAAGAAAAAATATATTTATTTTAATATTAAAAATTTTTAAATTTGAACAAATTTTAAGGCCCATAAATTTTTAGTTCAATAAAATGTTTATTTTCTCGAAAAATCTTTAATCGTTTGCAAAAAGATGTCATATATTGCACAATTTTCGTGAAAATATTTACAATAATTATAATTTATAATAATATATTCATATTTATAAAATTATAATATATTAGCATATTTATAATTTAATTATAGTGAGAGAAAAAAGGACAACATTATTGTTAAAATATTTTAGAAATAAAAGTTTTTTTTTCGTTAAAAAATAAATACATACACTGTATATAATAATCTATCTATCTCTTTTATTCTAATTTGGTCGTTTCATAGTCGGTTGAGTAGTCGGATAATAGTTATTTTCACTACGGTACGACTCAACA
The DNA here is from genome assembly GCA_963942445.1 of Argyra leucocephala. NCBI lineage: Eukaryota > Metazoa > Arthropoda > Insecta > Diptera > Dolichopodidae > Argyra > Argyra leucocephala. The sequence continues at coordinate 72,479,713 of OZ012681.1, read as the reverse complement.
ATCATTCCCCAATAACGTAATAATGACGTTGTCTCAAAGTTATTTCAACGTCATTTAGCCGACCAGTAGTTATTTAGCCAACGATAGTACGACGTTGTTACAACCTATTTGTGTTACTTGGGTGCTGCAAGAAAATTAACCACATTAAAGGATTATACATTAAAAGAAAAAAGAGTCTTGAACTACGAAAACATTGAAAGAAAGCTCGTTATGGGCTAATTGTTCTTATGACACTCTTGATTCCTTCGTACAAGATTTGAATATTCTGAACCTTAGTAATACAGAGACAGCTTCACTTAAAATTTCGAAAAAAAAGAAACAATGGGTGACAGATGAAATTCTGAGAAACATCATCTTTTATCAGTAATATACGCCCTTATTATGAACATCGTAGTTGGCCGATAAAGGACTAAAAATATTTATCGGCTATCGTTTATTTTCATATTACGAAACGGTATTCGATAAAATTAATACGTACGATAGAAATAAAAGCTATATAGCTTTTTCTTAAAAAAAATATTTGTAATAAATGTCAAATTGTTTTTAATTTAAAAATTTTTCTATATAAAATTATAAACAAAATGTCGAGGTATTTTTTTTTATTTGGATGATGAAGATGAAAATTATGAACAAAATGAAGGAATTAATATACGGAGGAGCATCAGAGATTCTTCTAATCCTTTAGAATTAGAAAACAAAATGTAAATTAAAAAGAAAAGGAAATCATGCCAATTTTGACATATTTTTCTTAGATTCACACAAAACTTTAGGTTATCTAAAGAAGCATTTCGTGATTTATTAGAAGAAATCGATGATAAATTCAAAGTGACGAAAACTCAACGTGCTGTTCCTAATATAATTAAAGTTGCAGCTGTTCTGTTTCTGTTCTGTAATTTTGTGCACAGGGAAGTTATCAACTAAGTGTTGGAAACGATTTCCATTTAGGTTTATCGCAACCAACAGTTTCAGTTATATTTACTGAAGTTTTTAATGTAATAGAGCGATTTGTGTGTTCAAAATGGATAAACTTTGAGTACAGTGAACGAAGTGCTAAAATATATTTTTATGAAAAATCAGGGATCCCTAACGTTGTAGGATGTTTAGATGGTACCCATATTAAAATTATAAGGCCGAAAGAAGATATTAGACACTTGTATTACAACAGGAAAGGGTATTGTAGTTTAAATGTCTTAATAGTAAGTGTATTAAAACATTTTAGTTAAGCATATTAAAGTAAAATCGTTTTTTTAGGTATGTGATCATAGAATGTATATACGGTACGTAAATGCCAAATATCCCGGTAGCTACCATGGCTCACATGTTTGGAATTTATCAGCTCTAAAAGCAAAATTTGAAAATGAGTATTGCAATAGAGCAACTTATTTGCGACTTCTTGGTAGGCTTAATGTTTTGTACTCGATTTCAGTTTTAAAGAAAATACTTTAATTTTAGGAGACTCAGGATATCCCTTAACAATGTACTTATTGACTCCGTATAGAAATATCGAAGAGGGGTCTTTGCAAGCGCATTTTAATAAGAAGCATACTCAAGGACGAAATATAATCGAAAGAACAATTGGGCTTTTAAAAAACAGATTTCGTTGCTTGCTCAGTGCCAGAGAATTACATTACAGTCCTCAAAAAGCTACACAAATAGTAAATGTCTGTGTGGCGCTACATAATATATGTATCAAATACAATATTCCTATTCAGAATGAAGAAATAGATGATACCTTTTCTGAAAATGAAGAAATCAATGACAATGTTGCAAATGAAGGTAATAGATTAAATGAAGCAAGAAGAATAAGAGATAACCTGTTAAGGTTTATGTAAATATGTGTAACAACTTTTCAGTCATTTAACAAAATTTTTATTTAAAATAAAAAAGATACAAAAATTAAAATCAGAATCCATTTTTTACTAAGATAAAACAAAACGTAAACTAAATCACAATCCATTTTTTAATAAATAAAAATTAATAAGTTTTATACTAATTGAATAAATAAATATGAATTTACGAAAAATTAAAAATTGTTTTTTCTATGTACTTCCTTATTATTTTTATAATTCTTTAGAAATTTGAATTTTTCCTTTTTAAGTTGTAGCTCTTCATCTTTTATTATGTACATTTTCTTAGTATAATCTTGAATTTTCTCTACACCTTTTCTTATATATTTCAAATCATTATTTACTTTACCAAAAAATTCGATTTTAGCTTCTACATCTCTTTTTAGTAATTGTGTTCGTTCTGTTTCTACTACTATACGTTTTCGTGGCGTTCTCTTATTTTGTAGGCTTTCGTCACTAATATTTTCATTCATTTCAACATCAGTATGTCTTTCGATAGGAACTTCTTCTAGTTTTGCGAAATTTGTTTCTACATAAGATCCCTCAAGACCAAAAGCAGAACTGGAAGAATTAGTTGGAGGATCCAATTTCATTATTTTAATAACTGCTTTTTCTACATCCGTAAAGTTGTGGAACTTATTGGGACCACCGCCAGTTGCAAAAACTTCAGTTTTATTTTCAAGAACTTTTTTTTTAATTTAATATTTTAGATCATTCCAAACCTGCAATCGTACAATATATTGTCCTTTGATTTGGCTGAACAAATAAATTTTTACTTTAATTACCCTTTGCCATTTGTCAAAATCTCGTTGAGGTGGTCCTAAAATATTTAATTCTATCGCTAAAGTTTTCCATTTTTTGGTACTAATAACCTTAGAATATATATTTTTGGCCAGATTCATATCTTCTTCGAGAAGCTCTACCATTCGAGCAATTTGCCTTTTATTGCTTACTACTTTATTCCTGTATTTACATATATATATTTGTAATAAACATTTAAATTCCTAAAAAAAATCATCTAAAATTTACTTACATTTTTTAAATTATTTTTTTATCGTCAACAAAATTGAATTCGATTAAAAAATTATAAAAAACTGACAATTTATCATTTTCATAATACAGATTCAACGACTACTAATATTAAAAAAAAACTTTTTTCGATTACGATAAAATTTAAAAATTTACGATATTTATAATACAAACCAAATATTTTTACGAAATATTATCGTTTATCGGCCGACTACGATGTTCATAATAAGGGCGATATTTTTGAAATCATATATGAAAATATAAAAATTAATATATATGTACTATAATTTATATAGTATAATATATATATAACTTTAATTATTCCCATTTACCTCGTGATTCGAAATTTCGCTCTATCTCCGCTAGTTTGGTCAAAAATAACGTTTAAACATTTTCAATATTTCCAAATTTTTTTTTTCATTAATATAATGACCCTGTACATACATAATAAAAAAAAGTGGTATAGGAATGATGATGATGAATCATGATTTTGTATATACACAATTGTATTTGATAAGAACAATATATTTTAAAAACTTTTTATCAGCGTTTTTTTTTTTTTTTTTTGAATAAAGTACTAGCATAATATATTCAGCATATGACCTTGTACATATATAATATTCATAGTGTTCTAGGATCGGTAGTCTAGAAATGGCGTTGCTACACTACTCTGGACCATTGTGTGCAATAACAACTACTTTTTTAAAAGTCTTTCTTGCTTCTAAAATTTGCCTTAGAAAATCTGATATAACATTATTTCTTTTAATATTTGTTCTATATTTGCACAAAATATTTGTCTGATCTTTTGGACATGCTGGTGACTGCTGGCATTGGGGGCATGTTCCTCCACATCTATGACTCTTTTTGGTATTGAACAGAACATGACATACCTCACAATAATAATTACAGCAAAAAGCTGCAGTTAAGGATGTGATAACATTATAATTGCCCTCGTTGTATAATAAATTGAGGTGTTTTCCATCACACCATAGTGGTAGACGCATATTTTAAAACCCCTTACATGCTCCTGAAATTGTCAAAGCTCTGGAATACCGCATCCAACAGCAGCTATTTCAATCTGTGTATCATTTACCAATTTGATGGTTTTTTGACATTGTAGCCTTCCTACATCCGTTCTAGTCTTGACATATTTATGACTAAATGCTAGATAATTTTAAATTTTAAATCTTAAATTTAAATTAATGTAAAATAACACCATAATAAAAATATGTATGATTTAATAAAGTGATTAAAATAAAATATATAATGTAATGAAAAATACAAATAACATATATGTATGTATAAAAATATAATAATAAGAAAAGGTCATAAATTACATAAATTTATTAAAAACTAATACTAACTCTATTAAAGTATAATTAATGTAATAAAACATAATAAAATATAATAGATTAAATTATATAATTTATATTATAATGAATGACATTAGTGATTATTGGTTATTCAAATTTAATAAATGGCATGGAGGTAGCAATCTTCTTTACCAGCTGTTGTGTCTCATTTTCCATTATTCCCAACTCACCTAATAAATTTAACTTCTCAGCATCAGTCCATCCTATATTTAAAGAACCAGCAGCAATAATATACACTTTGATTAGATTATAAATTGCTTCATCTTCTAAATTCGACTTACTTTTATCAATTACTTTTGCTTCACTTATTAAATATCTAGTTGTAGCTTTAATATAATCATTACGAAGTCTTGGTTCTAAAGATCCATAAAAACAAAGAATTTGCTGGTCGAAGCTGGTCTTGACACATTTCCTGTATTTAGTACAGCAACAGTAACTAACAGGAAAAGCTGAAGCTATCCTTGGTAATGTTACTATAGTAGCTCCTTTTCCAGCTTTCAGATTATCTTTAATCATATACTTTGTTTTCAGAGCAGATATTCTTTTCTTACCAGCTTCTGAAGTAGTATCACCCATTTTCGAAATAGCAGATCCTCTCATACAAAATAATATAACTAAATCTATTATGTCTTCTTCAACTCCATTTCCACTTTTATTTATCATATATTTTTGACAATCATTTACATTAAAACCTAGATATTGTAAATCACTTATTTTACTAACTATTGATTCACCAAAATCAGCTCTTGTGACTCTATCTTTAATGTTTTGTAAAGTATCAGCAAAATGTGAAGCCATTTTATCTATATATTTAAAATATTGGACTAAAATTTATATTTTTATATTGATTTTATTATAGGGTATTTCTTTACATCTTTATATTGAATTAGATTGTAAAGTTCGAGTTTTACGATTCTAAAATATTCAAATTGAAAGAAAGAATTTTATAAAAAGCACCGTCTTTGTGTTTCTTTATTACTGACATATTCCGGATACTTGTCTTTGTGAGCTATTGCTGCTATCAAGGCTCGTGATAAACATATGTTATCAGTATTTTTAATAGTAACAATTCCTCGGTGTATCGCACATTTTTCATCAAATGTGTTATATCGTATCCCCTTACCTTTTCCAACAGGGAGCCTTACTGTCGTTACGCCAATACAAAATGTATCTGTACTCAAACCTTAAGAAAATATTATAATAATATAAATACAATATAGATTTTATTTAATATAGCTGACATACCTTCGGAATTACTTATTGAAATATTTTGCTGAACATTTCGCATACATCAGCAAATCTTATTTCATCTGCGTTTCTGAAATTTATCCATCCGGGACCTCTCCTCAAAACTTTCTCCACAGAAGGTTATCCCTATCTTGTCTGTGGGGTCAACATTTTCGGTGATGTGTTGGATAACCTCATTTATACTGTTTTTAACCCATCATATGGGTTCCTCATCCTGAGGTACAGGTTTGAATTTAAATTCGACCTTTCGACCACGTATATTAAACCGCTTAACTACCTTTGTTCTATCATGAACAATTTCCCCATATGGAATTATAACTTTTGAGGCACCTACGGAATATTTGTCCATTATTAATTTCTTGGACATTATTATTGTTTTTATTTTGCTTAAATGTTTTTTATTTATAATTTTCACAATCTTTGAATTTATTATTATTATTATTTTCATTTAATTAATTTATTTTATTATTTCAACTTATTTAAGTTTAGTTATTGTTTTTTTATTTTCATTGTATATATATAGTAATTGATTCGAGGAAGGTTCCGAGTTAATTAAAACAAGATTTTTTTTATTTTAATATTTTATTTTTTAATAAAATTAAGAGTTCTTCACTCTTTTGGTTACAAAAATGAACTAACTTAATAAGTTTATACAAAAACTTATTTAAAAAAAAAATATTATTAAAAAGAAATTTATTTATTACAAAATCAAAAAAAATTATTATTAAACAAAAATTTATTGAACATTACAAAATTTCTTCACTTATCTTAAAATACATAAATTCAATAAGTTATTACTAAATTTTTAAATTTATGCATAAAAACAATAATAATAAAAAAAATAAAAAAAAAATAATATTCAACAAAGAACCAAAATAACGCATATCAAAAATAATGCATCGATAACGAATTTCAAGTGGGTCGGTCGGTCATTTGTGATTAGTAAAACTCGTTTAAGTGGGTCAGTTATTATTTTGTTTACATCCCTCGCTTAACGGCGGGGTTCCGTTCCAGAAAAGTTGTCCGTAAATCGAAATTCCAGTAGATAGGCTATGCCGGTTCTGGATCACTTTACCGCCATCTTGGATTTTGTGACGTCATATTTAGATAATATGGCAACCTTAAAAGAGTACAAAAGTAAAAAGTCCGGCGTGAAAATAGTGTTTTAGGGTATGCGATAACCCTAATGAGTGTTATCAGTGTTATTTTTGTAGTGTGGTTTGTTATCAGAGATTTGTATTTAGTTTTATTGTGGGGTATTCTGAAATAGAAAATGTGAATGATTTTCGTTTATAATGTTAAAGTAGATAAGTGTTGTTGGTATCAGGTAGCTTGCCGAAATTGTTGGTAGCAGGTGGTGTCGAAGTTGTTAGTAGCAAGTGGTGTCGAAGTTGTTGGTGGCAGGTAACTTGCCGATGTCATTGAAGTTGTTGTTAGAACCTTGTATCAGCCACCTTGGACAGTGTTATGAAATTGTTAAAGTATCCTATAGTAGAAATAAATGTTTGTGGTTTGATGATAAGAGAATAAAATTTAAAATTTAAAATTTTTGTTTGCGGTTTTATTGTTTTAATGTTGAATAATTAGAGTTTGTAATGTATGTTCACGCAACATAATAGAAATTTTGAGTAGAGTACCCTACCAAATTGTACGATTTTAAAAATTGAAAAAATGAAAACTTGCGGTTTTAAATATTTTAAAGGTTCTTATCAGTTAGAAATATTTTTATATGAAATAGTTATGCGTAAGCGGAATTGCAGTGTAAAGTTAAAATTCGTCCGTCCATCTGACATCCAAAATAATAAATTTATTATTTTCCTCATCGATATTTGGTATTGAATTGTATGTTTGAAAATCGACTAAACCACATACATAGTCTTTATGCTGTAATTCTATAGGTGGGAAATACTTAGCTGCTAAAATAGATGAGTTACCGCTTAATGTAAGTGTTAGCGACATGACTTGCACTTTATGAATAAGATAATTTGGAAGTTGTAGATACTTTTATTATTGATACCATCCTAATATATCTCATACATAGAAATAATATCAAATTGCCGACGACAAAACATTAAAATCAGAAAAATAATTTATTTAATTTTATCTGAGTAATGCAAAATAACCTTGAACTTCATTTTTGGTCAGCTGATATTAATGTAGGTCAGTTTTTACTATAAATTAAATTTTAAATTAAAAAATCAGTTTTTATCTTTTTTATTTGTTATTCTTTATTCGCTTAAAATTTGCTTTTTTTTGTTTATAGAATTATAATTTGATAAGAAAGCTAAACATAAATGACCACAATTGTATGTATTAAATTTTTGATATGTGTCATAATTATATGTGAGCTTATCTCCCAAGTATTTCACAACTTCAGCTGGTGGTTGTAAATTCACAAAACTATCAAAATATTGTATATTATTTTCACTTTTATAATATGCTACCCAATGAGTACCAGATCCAATAGAATTATCTAAATTTATAATTCCACATTCATATTTCCAAGGTTTGCTTTTAGGTAAATCATCTTTCATGAAAACTCCACGAAAATGTTTTAGATATTTCTTTCCAAAATTGTTTAAATCAATGTTGGTTAGAGCTCTTTTGGGTAGCATATTTAAAAATTTTTTGGTTTCAAGTATAATCCTAGTCCTTTCTTATATGGTTTTAAATATAGACCTTTTCCTCTTAAAGCAATAGCCTCCATTGTTTTATTATGTCGTTCACTTTCATTTAACTGCCTCTTAGCGCTTTTAGCATCATTGACAGCTTTAGCTATACCAGCAGCTCCTCCTGAGAGAGCTCCCACAGCTGACAGACCTGCCAAAATTGGAATTAAAGGTAAAATTCCACCAACTTTAGGTACTGGAAGAACTCTTGCTAATTTTATTTGTTTTCTCTTTTTAGTTACATTTCTTGCTGCTTTCAAAGCAATTTTGATTGTATCTTTTTGACTTGTTGGTTTACTACCCTTAACAGCTACCTTAGCTTCTTGAATAATATTTTTTAATAATTTTTGTTTCGTTTTTGTTTTAGTTGAACAGCCCATTCCAAGTTTAACTTTAGCCTTCATTGCACCAGAAACTAGAAGTGCATTAGCTCTTTCACCTATGCTTGAATCTGTTGCTTTAACTCTTTGCCAAGCCTTTTCAGCTAATATTTTGTCTGCTTTATGACGTTCGTTTGTATCGCGATTTTGTGAATATGCAATATCGTGTTCACGACAAGCCTCATCCAATTGATTAATACCTTTATCACCTCGATATAATCTTTTTTGAAGTTTAGTTCCAGGTCCGCAGTAATTATACCCTGGTAAATGTGTTTCAAATGGTAATTTATTTATAAGCGTATTGATTACTCCTCCTCTACCTTTAAATACCCTTTTACGTCTGATTAATTTTTTATTGTGATCAATCATATTTATGTCTTCGATTAACTATCGATATAAACTGACTGCCTATTACTTATATAAACTTGAATTTATATATATTTTAATCAGTTGTCAGAATGAAGTTTGTTAAAGTGGATGACCCCATTAAAATAAAAAATTTTGATCGAGGAAGCTTTAAAAAGAAAAGAAAGCATGGTGCATTATTACCCGATAGTATCCGGGGATTGATTGTTGGACCGTCAAATTGTGGAAAAACTAATGTTATGCTAAGCATGCTCTTAGACTCTAAAGGTCTTAATTTCGAAAACATATACAATTACTCAAAGTCATTACATCAGCCGAAATATGAATATTTGAGAAAGGCAATAAATTCCGTTAAAGGTATGGGATACAATGAATTTCCAAATAATTGCTCCATCAGAAGCTCAGAAAAATTCAATATTTATATTTGATGATGTTGCTTGCGAGAAACAAGATAGCATAAGAGCATATTTTTGTATGGGTCGCCATAATGATGTTGACAGCTTTTATTTATGTCAAAGTTATACTCGTATTCCTAAGCATTTGGTGCGAGACAATGCAAATTTCATAATTGCATTCAAACAAGATGATTTGAATTTAAAGCATATTTACAATGATCATGTTAATTGTGATCAATTTAAGAATTTATGTTCACATTGCTGGAAGAATAACTATGGATTTGTAGTGGTTGATAAGGATAGTTCTTTAAACAATGGACGTTATAGGAAAAATTTTGAAGAATTTCTTAAGTTATAAATAGATAATGGTTACATCATAACTATTTTAGTTTACTGTACTACATGGTAACATCAACAGCACCAACCGATTCGATACCAGTTCAGTTAACAACACCAACCGATCCGATACCAGTTCAGTTAACAATTCAGATGGTCTGATGGTACAACTCATTTTTGTGATGTGATAAATTTTTTGAAAATATTTATAAACAACAATACTAAAATTTATGTCAAAGGTGAAGAAAAAAAAAAGTGGATTGAAGATACTTTAAAGCATAGCAATGTGAGCAATTTAGATGAAGATGATCCTACAAGTTTGAAAATATTGATTAAACAACAAAATAAAATAGATCAAACAGATCAAACATGCACATTCAAACATCCTGGGTATTGTGCATTTGAAAATGTTCATATTTTGAAATTTCTTGCTATAATGAATTTTATGCTATATGAGCAACTTTATGAAGTTTTACCATCATCATCATCATCATTATCATCTGAAAAGGAGAACTAACTATACTAAGGTTGAAAAAAAAAAATGAAATTTTAAATTGGAATCATTATGAAATAAAACAAATTTTGTAAAATTAAAATTAAACGTTTTTTTATTTTTTATTTTTAATTTTTATAATTAATTATACAAAATGATTTTCATAAAGGGAACTAACTATACTAAACTGAAAACTGAAAAAAAAAAAAATTATGCATACTCAAGTTTTCGAAGTAATTATTACAATCAATCAATTTGGGATCCGTTACTTATATGGTATGATTTTAAAAAAGATGCTATGATTTTGGTAATTGATATTCGGTATCAAAGTTGGAATCTAAAAATTGGACCTGTTAATATAAGAACTGTAAAATAAAAGCCCTAAACCTGAAAATATAAAATATCTGAAAATGTAAAATAAGTTTTGAAAAATAAAAAAATTTAATTTTATATTAATTTGTTTATTTTAATGTTATACATAATAATCAAAAATTAATTGGAAGAATTATATTCTAAAGGATCTAGATCAACTTCTTCTACATCTTCATCTTCAGGATCCCCAAATTTTAGATTGAAAGTTCTCCCAACTGGTCCTTTGTTGATAATGGTATATCCACCATTAACTAGTTTCAAAATTTGCTTGCTGGTCAGATTGTTAAATCTGATTGGCATGAAAATTTTGAAAGTTTTTGTTGTAAGGATATATCTATCCCCAAATTTGGTTTTAATTTTCTCCATTTGTTGAATGGTGAATGCCTTGTTGAAAGGCATTTCTGAAACTTTAATAGTTTCACTTTCGAAATTGAATGACTTATTAAGAGTGTTTAAAAAATCCATTTTATTCCCTTAAAAATTGAATTACTAATGATGTATTTTAAATAATTTCATCTAATTTATATGATTACAAACTCAATCTTTATCTAAAAAATTCTAATGGAAAAGCTTTAAATTAAAGGATGTATATGGTTTAGGTTTTAGATTATTTTATTCTAAGAAAAAAATGGTAAAATAATTTTCTTCAAGGTTTTGTATGGTTTTATTTGATCTAATATTCTATTAATTTAAAAAAATATGTGGTTTAGCTGATTTTTTAGCAAAATGATTATGACACTAATAGATGTATGGATATATGCGGTTTTAAAATTATTTGAATTAAAAATAATTTATAGAGATATACAAGTTATAAAAAATATAAATTAAATTAGTATTCAAATAACCATTGTAAAATAAATATAAAAATAAAATGCCTACAAATAAAGAAATTTCAAAAATGGGGTATTCAACTTATGGATTCCCATTGGATTATCAAATTTTAGAATGTGTTAAAATTGGAAAACCATATTCTGTGATCTATCGGTTTTACGATTTAACAAAATATTGGTTTGATAGCGAACTGGAATTTATGGAGGCTTGCAATATAGCTCCACAAGAAATGGTGTATTGTTTCCAGTGTTTCATAAAATATAATGAAGAAACACAACAAACTAATAGGAAATCTTTAGCTGATAGTTACTCTTTGGTATACCACACTGCAGGTTTTAATTCAAAAGAGGAAGCAGAAGCTTTCATTGAAAATAAAGGGCCGTGTTGTATAAGTTGTGCTGTACGCAGAAATTATTGTAAAATTTTAATACAAGATGATGTTAATGAAAAAGCTGCAGAAATTACAAATTATTTAAAAAGAAGAAATTGTTAAATAAAAGTTAAAAATTTTTATTAAATAAATTTAAAAAAAGTGAAGTACAATACTAATATACATATATGCTTATAATCTAATTTTTTATAAAAAATTTTTTCTTTTTTCTAATTATTATTTATTACAAATTTTTCTGTTCAATATTTTCATTCAATACTTCAAGATAATCTTCAAATGTTATTTTATATTATATCACATTATATTATATTATAAAAGATAAATAAAATAATAAAAAATTTTTTAATTTTGAAATTATATATTTTTTTTTTTCGTTAAATAAACAATTAAATATCTAGAGAATAATGGCCCCACGATATCGTTTTATTTGTATTTGGTATTATATAACGCTTATCATCATGAGGACTTAGAGCAATTTTTACTTGAGTAATACTACCAACATCATGATTTTTAGAATGAATTAAATTTTGCGAAATAGTTTTTTCGCTATTATTTATTAAACAATTGACGTAGTCATCAAAAGTCAATCGGTTTTTTACAACATTACGCTTCACACCTTTAGATTTTTTAGTATGATCTTTACCATCTATTCGCGTTGCATACATTTTTGAACGAAGCCCCACAAACTCACTCATAATTTTCCCATTATTTTCATCTTTCATCATACCCAATACTTTTTTATTTACCAAAGGAATATCCCATACATTATCTTTTGAGTAATCGCTAGTATCAAAATGAGTGTAGCAATCTATTTTAATAATTTCATATATATGGGGACAAATTATTTCATAAATTAATGAATCTGTATCAGTGTAGCATAGAGTGCAATTAGAATTAAATTTAGCTTTCATAAAATTATAATGGAAATCATATATAGTTATTTTAGCTAAATCTAAAATACACATTCCCACATATATAGGTTTATTAAAAAATATTTCCACTTTATTCAATTCTATAGCTACAAAATTTTCATCGAATATTGTAGAGCTCCGAAATTCTGGTTTCGAAATTAAAGCTTTAGCTCCATATCGCCCTTCCCATTTTGTCACTAATTTAACAATGCTATGTTTGCGTACATTTTCCATAGTTTTACCAAAAACGGCATTATTCATCAGTTTATATAAATTTTTTTCAAAATCATTTTTTGATAATGTTCTTAATCTAGTGTTAAGATCAATGTAACATTTTAACCAAGGTGCTTGATTAAATTCAAGTATTCTATACACCTTGGTGAGTTTTAATCCTTGTTTTAAAGCTTGCTTTAAATTACGATAATGTGAAATATATTTAGTTTTATTATAAAGAGTAGCTAACAATTTTTCATCCTTTCGGTTGGGGGCGCAACCATGTTCAGGACAGAAGGGTAATTCATTGTGATAATCATGAATCATATGTGGATATTCAAAATCTACTTCTAATATATACCCGATATTAGAATCATCAGGTGTTTTTTTAATGTCTTCGATATCAATATTTTCACACCATTTGAAACCACCATAAGGTAAAAACTGGGACATAGCCCAACCATATTGATTATTAATATCAAAAATACATTAAGTATTTTGATACCTCATCAGTTTTATAACCTCCCACCATATATTTATTGTTAGCTTTAGAATATCGTTTGGTACATTGACTAAGACCTCCCCGAATACCTCTCTCAATATACATTATCATATCAATATCTGTAATTAATTCTAATTCTATACTAGTATGCTTGAGCATAGCATCCCATGTATACCCCGGAAGCGTGAAATATTGAGCAGGGTCTAGTCCATATGTCTGATTGCATTTTATACGAAACTGCTCAAAAACTTCAGCTAAGAGGAGAACATCCGTTTTTAAATATAAATCCGAATATTCACCCAAATTTTTAACTTTAAATTCATGCCAAATTTTTTGAGCATGTGCATATTGAGTTTCATTTATAACTGTATCATTTAATTTATTATAAAATTTTGAAATATCTGGAAGAGATGTTTCAAAAAATTTGCTTTGATTATCAAAATAATCATAGGGATAAATCCCTTTACATTTTAGTAAATTAAATTGATCATTTGATAAATTTCTATAATTTGATTTTAAAATCGGAAAGTCCGTTAAATAAGATACTAACGCGTCGAGACCACTACTCATAAACCGATAAGAATCGATAAAACGAAATTTGATTAAACATTGATCTATATGTTTAGTGAATGAAATGTACTTCTGTTTATTAATTGGAAGTAAATCAATTTTACCTTCAAAATCTATTGCCAAATTTTTAATAATAAAATTGGAATCATACCCGCTTAAATTATGAAATATTACAGGTACTGTGTGGTTGTCTTTAAAATTAATATTACAACCATTATGAGCTGGTCCACGATATTTTCCCGTTAGATGGCAATGATCATGAACTTTTTCATCTTCATTATCAAATATTTTGTTACATATATGACATGTTGTGTTGTTTTCAAAATTTAAAATTTGATCACTATTTGATCAATTGATCCATTGGTAGAGGACATAGAAAAACAGTTTCTAAATCCTCTGCAAATTGTTTTAATTCTCTGACAAACCACTCTATGCAATCACTACCACGATAAGCTTTATAAAACGATAACGTTGAGTCATATGAACATTTAATATAATAACCTATGCTACATACAATATGATTTTGATATTTATCTAAACTTAAATTTAAATTTTCATTACTTACATTTTCTAACAAGCACTCCAAGTCAGCATATATAACAAACGGTGCTTCAATTTTATTTTTAAAGTTCTTAAATCTTTGAATTGCCTCCTTTTCTGTAGGTAGTCGAATTTTGGAAAAATTTTGATTTTCACAATCTTTAATGTGTACAGCTAGTTTATCTGCCGAGGAAAAATAGTTGAGACAGCGATAATTGTGATGATAACAGTCTTGATAAACTTTTTATCCAAACATAGTGGTAATAAATAACATCATCATCATTACTATCATCATCATCATCCTCATTCTCATCATAATAAATATTTTGAATCATCAGCAAATTAACGTGGATAGTTTTTTTATTTTGAGATAAATATGTTGGTAGTACTATATAATTCAAATTTTTTCCCTTATTCACTTTCTTCAATATATAAATATTAATTGAAATTTCATTATTTTTTTCAAATTTCGGTACTTGCTTTATCGTCATTGGAAATTCAATATCGGTCACATTCAATACAGATTGGTAATGTGGATAAGATGTGGTTCGATTTGCATTAGTATCCGCTGGATATAATGCCGATATAACAGCCCAAGCAAAACAAGCATTATCATTGTTACATACATTAATACAAGCATGTTTTCTTACAATTTCAGTTGGTAGTTCAATATATGAAGAACCTAGCTGTAGTGTGAATTTATTAATGTTGATGACTAAATTAATGATTGCTGATAATGCTCTCTCTTGAAATTCCTCCAACTTCTGTAGAACCACATCTTTTATATTCGTAGAATACCAATCAGCAACATTGGAATTATTGTAAATTGCAACATTTTTAGTATTTATGTATTTTAATTCACAAATTTCGACATCTTGTTTAATAACTTTAAATTCTCCGCATAATACAGCATTAATTTTCAAACTAAGTTCCTTTTTCAAAATTTCTGATATATTTTGTTGGAACAGTTCCAAACAATCTTCCATAAAATCTTTTGGCTCCTTATGTAGTAAATTAACTATAACTGCAGTCCTTATCCTATTTTTAAATGCTGATTCAATAATTCCCCATTTAACTCTGCTATGTACTCCACCGATTTCATTATAACTGGCCCCAGTTTTTTTGTCTGCTGCTGCTCTTGTTTTTATTGTTGTTGTTGTTGTCCCTTTCCTTGTTTTTTCTAATAAATTAAGCTGCTTCAATTGAGTTCGATAACTCCTAATTAAACATAAAGCATTACATAAAGCATGCTTAATATTTGATGTGTCAGCTTTCTCCAACATTTTAGTGATCTCCCTTAAATATTTTGTGCACATTATAATATATAGTTCTATTAGTTCAGGTTGATTCCTTGAAATATCAGCCGATTTCCGAACTATATCAACCAGTTTGGATACTTGCATTTTTTAATTTTTTAATTTTATTTTATAGATGATATTTATAGTTGAATTGTTTTTTACTTATGAAAGTTTTCATAATTGCACTGGAATTTATATTCCATGAAAATTGTAATACTTAGCTTTATCTATGGAATCCCCTTGACGTCACACAAAAATTTATTTAAAATTTGAGAATAAATATACTGTTTTAATTTTCTTATCAGTCAAAATATAAATTTTTTCTTTTGTTTCATATAAAAAAATAACATTATTGTGGTTAATAAGAGCTTTTAAAACTTTTAATATTCTTAACATTAAAACCACAAACATTCATTACATACTATAGGATACCTAATACACACATACATAAACATTCACATATTAAATTATCTATATAGCTATATGCTACCAACAACTTCGGCAAGCTACCTGCTACCAACAACTTCGGCAAGCTACCTGATACCAACAATTTCGGCAAGCTACCTGATACCAACAACTTCGGCAAGCTACCTGCGACCAACAATTTCGGCAAGCTACCTGCTACCAACAATTTCGGCAAGCTACCTGATACCAACAACTTCGACAAGCAACCTGCTACCAACAACTTCGACACCACCTGCTACCAACAACTTCGACACCACCTGCTACCAACAACTTCGACAAGCAACCTGCTACCAACAATTTGGGCAAGCTACCTGCTACCAACAATTTCGGCAAGCTACCTGATACCAACAACTTCGGCAAGCTTCCTGATACCAACAACACTTATCTACTTTAACATTATAAACGAAAATCATTCACATTTTCTATTTCAGAATACCCCACAATAAAACTAAATACAAATCTCTGATAACAAACCACACTACAAAAATAACACTGATAACACTCATTAGGGTTACCACATACCCTAAAACACTATTTTCACGCCGGACTTTTTACTTTTGTACTCTTTTAAGGTTTCCATATTATCTAAATATGACGTCACAAAATCCAAGATGGTGGCAAAGTGATCCAGAACCGGCATAGCCTATCTACTAATTCCGTAAATCGATTTTTTTTTTCGAACATATCATATTAATGTATGTACGTATTGTATACGGTACATATATGTAAAAATAATGTAATATGTATACTAAAAGTGATATGAATTATACATTTTATTAAAAAAGAAAAAATATTTATTAAGATAATAATTCATAAATATTTATTACATAACTATCAAAATACAGTATTAAATACATAAAAATATTCAAAAACAAAAATAAAATTAATTCAGATATACTATTTACATATAAAAATAATTAAAAATAACAAAATTCTTTAAAAACATAAATTAATCCATTATATTACGAACACAATATATTACGATCTTTGAGCATTTATCTTATGATGAACTACTGCAATCTGATTGTGAATTCAAATCCGCTTCAGAGCTGGTATCCAAGTTTTGAATGGTGTCAAAAGTAGTATTAGCTGATGTGGAAGCAACTGGTTGAAAAAAGCTGGTTAATTTTTGTTGAGTTGCCGATTTTATTTTTTCTTTGTATAGTTGCTTGTAACAATCTATAGCTTCATTTACAGCTCGATATACCTTCAAGCTACGTTCGTTATTCACATCTTTTTCGGTCAGGACCTTAATACCTTCTTCGAAATGGAAAAGAGCAGTAGACAGGTCTTTTGTGGAAAGCTCCTGAGAAATATTTGCAATAATATCTTCATTATCGTCTTCTTCAGGTCGACGATTTTGGTCCAACTGTAGCAAATCATCATCGGAAAGACTAGCTCCATGAGCATTTATTAAATCTGTAACATCTGATTTTACAAAATCTTCAAAACCAAGTTGATTACCAAGACTTACTATATTTTGAAGGACTTCCGGAAGAACTTGAACATCAACATCTCATCATTTTCTGGTCAAATTTTTTTCCAAACACCCTTCATTGTAGACGGTTCAATTTCTTTCCATGATTCTGCAATATTCTGTATAGCATCTTTAATATTGTAATTTTTCCAGAACATTTTAATTGAAGCAAAACCATGTCCATCTATCTCACTGGCAACAATTAGTTGTTTAAAAGTTCTTCTCAAATAATATGCTTTGAATGTAGATATCACGCCTTGATCCATTGGTTGAATCAAGGCTGTTGTATTTTTAGGCAGGTACTCAATCCGAACATTATTAGATAGCTCATGTAGATTTACTGGATGGCTTGGAGCATTATCCAGGAGCAAAAGAATTTTATTACTGAGGTTTTTTCTTTTTAAATAAAGTTTGACTTCGGGACAAAAACAGTTTTTTAACCAAGATTCAAATAAACTTGAATTCATCCATGCTTTTTTGTTGGATTTCCAAATAATTGGCAAATGGGACTTATTACATCTTTTGAGAGCTCTAGGATTTTCGGAAAGGTATATTAATAGAGGCTTCAACTTAAAATCTCCAGCTGCATTGCCCCGAGAAGTAGAGTTAAACGCTCTTTTGCTACTTTGAAGCCAGGTGCAGACTTTTCATCCTTAGAAATATAAGTTTTTTCTGGCATCCGTTTCCAGTACAAGCCAGTTTCGTCTACGTTAAAAATCTGCTCCGAAACATATTCTCCTTCTTCTATAATTTGTTTTAATATTTTTGGATAATCACGCGCTGCCGTAATATCAGAACTCGCAGCTTCACCTTTCAACTTTATATTGTGCAAATTGTGGCGGTTTTTAAATTTTTCAAACCAACCTTTACTGGCGAGGAAAGTTTCACTAGCTGGATTACCATTTTCAAGTTTTAATTTTTCAAAAATACTTTTGCCTTTTTCCTGGATCGTCATTGTGCTCATAGGTATATTACGTTGATTATTATCTTCGATCCATATACCTAATAGATTTTCCATTTTTTCCATAATATAACTTCTATGACGAGTTAGTTTTGCAGCACTTCGTGGAGCAGCTGATTGTGATTATGCTTTAATTTGAGCCTTGTTATCAAGTATAGTACCAACTGTAGATCTTGCGAGGCCTAATACTTTTGAAATTTCAGTAAGTTTCTCACCAGTTTCAGAACGACGTATTACATCTAATTTCTTTTCTAATGTTATTGCTTTTCGACTTCTTTTTTTTTCTCCTCCAATAACACGGGTGTTCCCCTTTTTTGGCATTTTATAAGGCCTATTTTTTTTAAAATAAGGTAAGAAAAAAATATTATATTTTGTTTCTATGTAATATATGCTTTCAAAAAATATTCACAGTATCAAATATTTACCTAATAATTTTTTATTACAAACACAAAAAAAATAACTTCTACAAAAAACAAAACAAAATTCTTATGATCGCACTTGCTCAATTACTTGAAGACAATGAGATAATTACATAATTTACATATAAAGACAAAAAGATAATGCGTACATATAGTTGTTGCTAGGCAATACCTGTCTACTACATATTTAAAATTTAAAATTTTCACATAAAAAATATGCAATGTATACACAAAAAACAAAATTTTATGTGTACTAGAACAAATTTTTGTGCATTTTGTGAATTTTTGTACATTTTTTTTTTGCCGTAAATCGAATGTTTTGTACGTTAACAGAGACCGTAGAATAATTTTTCAATTCCGTTATAGCGAAATTCCGTATAAAGAGTATCCGTTAAGCGAGGGATGGGTGTAGTTTGTATTTATTTTAATTGGTTCGGTTATTGTATTTTGTTAAATTTAAACTCATAAATTGCAATATGAGAATTAGATTTCAATTTTGGGTTTTTTGTAATACAAAGTAATGTTTATGATTTTAGAATATTATTTGTTGAGAAAAATGTTGGAAAAATTAGAAAAATTAAGTTAAATGATAAAAAATTCAAATTAAGGAATTTTAATAGGGTAATCTTTCAAAGTAATTGTATTCCTTTGTGGAGATGATATAACTATATATATATAAGTAATATTTTATTTTTTTTATTTTAGTTTATTTTAGTAATTATTTTAGGTTATTTTAATTTATTATAATTATTTTTAGTTATTTTAATATTTTATTTTATTACACTTTTTCTTATATTCAATATAATTTATATTAAAACAAATAATTGGTTTGATGTCATAAATTATATCAATTGCCAATATTGTTATCAACTTATTAGTTATTAGAATTAAATTGAATTTTTATTTTGTTTCTATTTATTTTATTTTTATAATACATTTTTTTTTTATTTTCGGCATAAACTAGTTTATTTTGAATAATTATGAATAATAAAAATTTATTACAAATGATGTATTTTCGTATTTTGCCTTCAATATAAATTTGATTTACAATTCGAAATTATACCTATATTAATTTAAATTTTGTTTTGTTTGTTTGTTTTTTTTGTTGTTATTATAATTTTTTTTTTTTGCTCTTTGAAGTAATATGGTTTACTTAGATTATAACTTAGATTCTTTTATTTTAAAATAATTACAGCTCTTACAACGAAGAATAAAAGGAAAGAAAACAGATTTAATATTATAAATTTAAACTGAATTACAGTTAAAATTTGAATTAATTTTATTTTAAGTAGGTAGTATTATTTTGGATTTACGAGAATAAGTTACTCGTTTAATTTAATGGAAATTTGCTTTGTATTTAAATAATTACGATCGTCGTGTGTGTGTGGTTTAGGATATAAAATGTTCTTCAGTGAAAATATTTTAAATATTAAATGAAGTACATATTTTATTTTCTTAGGTTTTACTACTTTAAATTTACAAAAAAAATTTTTTTGATTTGAAACAAAATTTGATATTAACATGTTAAGCTTTTTCAAAATAATTATTTTAAAGTTCCAAAATTCAATTTAATTTAAAAAAATTTTTTTTTTTTTTTTTAAGTTTTTATGTGAAGTATAAAATTCTTCAAAGTTTTTGATATTACTCTCGGTGATAATAAAAACAAATAGGTTAGTTTTTTTTATTTTTTAAATTTTAGTAACATAATTTTAAATGGAATTATGGACGCTCAGATGTTTACATTTAATAAGCATAAAATAATTATTTGAAATATTGTCATATTGATATGATCAGATGTTAACTGCTTGCTTTTGAATTGAAGAATAAAAAAACTTAATCTATTGCATCATCAAATCTTTCTGTTAATATAGATCTCTTATCCTCTTCATTTGTATTATATATAACAGTTGACATTGAATCTAAACTGCTTTTGAAGATCTTTGTTGTATATTTTTATCATTTTCATCATTTAATACATCTCGAATACTTTTATCAATTTATTCCCAATCATCTTCTTCTGCAAAGGGACAATCAGCAACAAAATGATTTGGTAATTTTCGTGGTCTATAATTTTTATCAAACATAGCTCTAACTGTACCATTAATACTAATATCACCTCCATAAACTTCGATTTTCATATGCTGCCAATCAAAAGGACCTATAGTCAAACTCTTTGGAGAAAATGATTCTCCATTTCGTATTTTTAAAAAACAAACCTTCTCGCCATCTGCTGGTGTCAGAAAAATCTCCATAAAATCATGGAAAATTTTATAATTTGTAATTTTAATTGTTTTCTACTTTTCAGAACAAATACAATATTTATATCTATGACTAATAGTATCAACCCAAAGCATTATTAAGTTAAATGTAATCTATGACAAACAAATTAAGAATGTCTTTTCTTTTTTATTTTACGCTCTCTTTTATAGATTTTTTTTTTAAACTCTTCAGCTTACATGTCAGACTAGATTTGATACTTAACCTATTTAATTTGAGTATTAGCAGAGATGAAAAGTGTATTTACCAACTCTTCTACAGAAGAACATTTTTATTTTTATTTTGTTTTGTTTTGTTTGTGAATCAAAATTATCAACTTAAAAAAATAAAAACTACAACTTTTTTATTAAAATAGAAGACACAACCTATTTTAAATCAAATTTCTTATTATAAAAAATTTTATTTTATTTCCAAGGTCAATTTCATGTTTTACTATAACTTCATATAAGTTTTACAAATTTATGATAAGACTTCTTTTCTCAAATTCTTTGCTTTACTTAACAAAATAAAAACAAAAAATATTGTTCTTCAAAAAATAAAACAATATCAAAATTCTGTGGGCCTATTATTCAAAATTTTAAAAAACAATTTTTTTCATGAGTCATACTCCTTATCTAAACCGGATATGACTTCACTTCCTTTTCTAGAACCGCTATATCTATACTACTGATATGCTCCACCCAAACAAATAATACCATATTGCAATTTTGAATGAAAAATTCAATAGTATATTATCTTTAAAATATGAGTAGAACAAAGTTGTCTAAGACGATAAAAACAGCGTAGTGTTGAACCTAAGTAATGTTTTAAAGCCAAAGAATGTTCAAACCAACTCATATTGTTATCAATTGTGATACCCAAGTATTTAAAATTTTTTACAAGTTCAACTTTGAAACAATTAACACTGGAATACGATCTCATGACAAAAGGAATTCTGAAACGATTGGGAAGAACAATGATTATTAATTAGTTTATGCCTACTACACTCAGATGCATGGAAAATGAAATCAATTTCCGAAGATACCTGTTGAGATAGACTGAAATACATAATTTTTGTTTTATCATTAACTACTAAATTATGTTCAGCAAACCAATTTCTTAACAAATTTAAGTCATGATTAATATCAGCAATCACATTAACAGGACTTACCGAAGTATAAGAACAACCGATGTCATCAGCAAAGTCAGTAAGATGTCCCTTAAAATTTTGACTGAAAATAGAGTTGATATGAATTTAAAAAAAAATTGGGCCTAAAACCGAACCTTGAGGTATTCCAAACTTTTATAGACAGTGGCAAAGTTTTTTTATCACCAACAATTACCCTTTGCTTTCTACAATTCAGATACGATTTAAATCAATTAAAAAATAGCCCCTGAAACCAGCATTAAATAATTTTTTTAAAAAATTATCATGATTTACCATGTCAAACGCCTTCTTAATATCAACAAATAGTCCAGCACAAAACTTTTTGCTATCCAGACCCTTATTAATACAGCCCGTTCCTGTATAACCTTTTCCCCAATGGTGTTTTCGTGACAGCTTTCCAAGTCATAGAAAATATATAATATATTATCTAATTTACGCCTCCTTTTATCAGGTTGTATATAACATTGATAGTCTTGTGGTACATGAGCCATGTTCCATGTTTTACAATAGTACTCTACACATATGTGTTCCCGGTCACTCTTATAGGTTTTAAGACACTTTGTGCACCTTTTGGCAAACTGAACTTTTTTTTTGGCTGATCCACAACCTTTATGGTAGTTAAAACAATCCTGGTCTCGGAATTTTCTATTTCAGTCTTCGCACAAAATATTTGTCTGATCTTTTGGACATGCTAGTGACTGCTGGCATTGGGGGCATGTTCCTCCACATCTATGACTCTTTTTGGTATTGAACAGAACATGACATACCTCACAATAATAATTACAGCAAAAAGCTGCAGTTAAGGATGTGATAACATAATAATTGCCTTGTTGTATAATAAATTGAGGTGTTTTCCATCACAAGCACACTCAAACATGATGTCACAATTCTTGGCACCATATTGGTAGACGCATATTTTATAACCCCTTACACCCAAGCTGGTCTTGACACATTCCCTGTATTTAGTACAGCAACAGTAACAAAAGGAAAAGCTGAAGCTATCCTTTTTAATGTTACTATAGTAGCTCCTTTTCCAACTTTCAGATTATCTTTAATCATATACTTTGTTTTCAGAGTAGATATTCTTTTCTTACCAGCTTCTGAAGTAGTATCACCCATTTTCGAAATAGCAGATCCTCTCATATAAAATAATATAACTAAATCTATTATGTCTTCTTCAACTCCATTTCCACTTTTATTTATCATATATTTTTGACAATCATTTACATTAAAACCTAGATATTGTAAATCACTTATTCTACTAACTATTGATTCACCAAAATCAGCTCTTGTGACTCTATCTTTAATGTTTTGTAAAGTATCAGCAAAATGTGAAGCCATTTTATCTATATATTTAAAATATTGGACTAAAATTTATATTTTTATATTGATTTTATTATAGGGTATTTCTTTACATCTTTATATTGAATTAGATTGTAAAGTTCGAGTTTTACGATTCTAAAATATTCAAATTGAAAGAAAGAATTTTATAAAAAGCACCGTCTTTGTGTTTCTTTATTACTGATGACATATTCCGGATACTTGTCTTTGTGAGCTATTGCTGCTATCAAGGCTCGTGATAAACATATGTTATCAGTATTTTTAATAGTAACAATTCCTCGGTGTATCGCACATTTTTCATCAAATGTGTTATATCGTATCCCCTTACCTTTTCCAACAGGGAACCTTACTGTCGTTACGCCAATACAAAATGTATCTGTACTCAAACCTTAAGAAAATATTATAATAATATAAATACAATATAGATTTTATTTAATATAGCTGACATACCTTCGGAATTACTTTGAAATATTTTGCCGAACATTTCACATACATCAGCAAATCTTATTTCATCTGCGTTTCTGAAATTTATCCATCCGGGACCTCTCCTCAAAACTTTCTCCACAGAAGGTTATCCCTATCTTGTCTGTGGGGTCAACATTTTCGGTGATGTGTTGGATCACCTCATTTATACTGTTTTTAACCCATCATATGGGCTCCTGATCCTGAGGTACAGGTTTGAGTTTAAGCTCGACCTTTCGACCGCGTATATTAAACCGCTTAACTACACGGAAAAAACATATAGTAACATTAAACGAAATTTTTATATAAAAATTGCTATATATTGTTATGCTCCAGATACAAGTTAACAAGCGTAACTTGCTCCCTGATTCCAGGTAGTCCAACCGCTATGGCAACCGCCTGGAGTGGCGTATTCTATACGATCTCCGTATACCTCAAGCCTCTGTCGATAAGAAAGCCTACTCCACCTATTCTGTTCAGGATATGTGGTAGTAAACAATCATATCGGCCTAGTCTTGTTTGTTGATATGGAACGTGTATATTTGTTTCTTGTATGGCTATTATGAGTGGATTGTATTTAGAGAACAAAAAATGTAAGTAGTGTTTATTTGTGTGGAACCCTTGGATGTTCCACTGGAGGATGGAGTGTGGGGGGAATTCGTATTTGTGTTAGGATTAGTGTAAGTGGTGGATTGTGGGTTATGTGTTCTGGGATATATATAACTTATCTTTAGATAGAGTTATTTTCTATCTCCATTTCAGCATCTACTGCTTTAGACGTCTTGGTTTTTTTAAATAATGATGTTAATTGAGGATCAATAATTCCTGTCTTAATAGTTTCGACGTTAGTAGGTCTATTTAAAAGATTAATGACAGGAACTATTTGTCCTGCAGGTAATTGTTGTGGCTGTTGTTGAGGTTGTTGTGATTGTTGTTGAGGTTGTTGTTGTGGTTGTTGTGGTTGTGGTTGTTGTCTTGGTGAAGGATAGCTTTTCCTAACCTCCAAGACAAGGTAGCCTATTTTTACTTCTTTGAGAGGTTCAAGGCAATCGAAAGTGATAGAAATAGCTCCTGAATATTTTGGACTGTTATTATTAATTGGATTTCTATTTGCGAATCTATAAATTTTCAATATGTTTAGATTGTGATCTTGCAAATCCTTCAAAATTTCATCATCCGTAAGTGAAATTAAGTCCCTTGAGTAGATAATGCCCTGCGAAGAGTTTAGTGAGGCTTAATACTCACATACGATTTCAATGTTACCTAGCTTTTTCCTTTGTACAAACATATCGCCAATTTTTCTGTTGGGAACCTCTAATATAAGATTACCATCCCTGTTTGGCTGAACCTTGAATTGACTTGAAGTTTGTTGTAAGTACTTATTGACTAGAATACAATTCAAACTTCTAGGAGTAATATTGCTGTCTTTACATTTCACAAGAAGGAATTTTCTTTCAAAGTCATTTGGCTTAGCATCAATGCTTGGAAAATTCATAGGCGTTTTTTCGGTAGAAATGTGAGTCTTACCTCGTTTACGTTTTACCCTTGTTTCCTCCTCCAGGAGGGCCAGCTCAGAAAACATGTTTTTACTCCCCATATGGGAGCTAGTATTATTTAAACTTACCACTAGTTTAATTTAATAAATGTACTTATGTCCTAATTTGATAATTTAATATAAATTAGATTTTACTTAGTTTAGGTTACACTATGAATTAATTAAATAGTTAGTTTCACTTATACTCTAATTAAAATTAACTAGGAAATTTTTTTATTAATATATTGATTAATTTCAGTATGCTGAGAATTTAATGTTTAACACTTATTTTTCTAATATTTTAAAAATTAATTTTTGAAATATGTCTTATATTAGAATTTTATAAATTTATTGTTTCAATTTTAATTGAAAGAAAAAAACAAAAAAATTAGTTATATTATTTACACAATAATTATTTAAAATTTATATGTATATTTAAAAAAATTTTTTTTATTATATATGTATATGTATTAATTCGATAAATTTTATTTATAATTTTATTTTAATTATATTTTTCGAAGAAAAAAAAAATCACGTTTGTTCTGAATGAGAATTCAACCGTTACTGTTGTATCAATATTTACTATATTTTCTGTCAAATTTTAAAATAAATTCTCAAATCTATTTTATAGCAAAAATTCAGTGTTGCTTTTTTTTCCGTGTACCTTTGTTCCATCACGAACAATTTCCACATATGGAAATATAACTTTTGAGGCATCTTTGGAATATTTGTCCATTATTAATTTCTTGGACATTATTATTGTTTTTATTTTGCTTAAATGTTTTTTATTTTTAATTTTCGCAATCTTTGAATTTATTATTATTATATTTTCATTTAATTAATTTATTTTATTATTTTAACTTAAGTAGTTAAAATACATATGTTCTGGAACCACTTAGGAGTCAAATTTCATAGGAATCAAATTAAATGTATGAGAAAATGACGTAGAGATGAAAAAAAGAGCTTTTAAAAAATTTTATAATATTTTTGATTGTAATAATTATATATTAAATGTGTTTGTGGTTAAAAATAATAACTATAATGTTAGGTGTTATAAAATAGATTTTAATGATAATAGAAATTGAAAGGGTGAGGGAAGTTGTTGAAATTGCATCCGATGAAGTTGTTGTTGAAAGTGGGGATGGGGATGCCGAAGTTGTTGAAAGCATATATTAAGGAGCATGTTTTTGAATTTAGATTGTAAAACGTAAAATTAATATACATAATTATACAAAAAATTGCCTGAATTTAGGCTGACACCAATAATTGAAGATTACATCTTAGATACTTAATTTTCATTTCGACCACAAAATTGCATAACTTCAGACTCAACACCAATAACGCAAGACCCAAGATGGGAAAAAAGTGAATCTGGACCTCCATCTAAAGATACATTGGGATTTGCGCTAGAACCTGCATTGCTATACTGAAAATATTATAAAGGAAAAACATAACAAAAAACATAATGTAAAAGAAAACTATTTTTATTTATCATAATAATTTATAATTTTAATTTTATAATTTAATTATTTTAAATTTCTGCCTTCCAATCATCTAAGATCCTTATGGTGAACCATCGGTTTTCTACACCTAAAACATTTTTTATGCTTTATCTGCCATGTAACTAATTCTGGTAACGCTTCATCCAGATTGTTGAATGGTTCATTCGATGAAAGCATATGACGAATATGGTCGTCACTTGCTCCCACTTTTTTTTGCACCGTTTGCAAACGTGTACATTTTCTTCATAATTATGAAGTATAAAATAATCTGCTTCAACTTTGTAAGTAAACATCTTGCTTGTTTGTTAGTTCATATAAAAGTAATTGAAAGTTCTAATTATTTTTTTTTTAATTAAAGTCTTTAATAATTCAATATTTTAATGAAATCATGAAACCACAATAATATCCTGCCTTTTTTTCTTATATAAAATAAATTTTACATATTGTTTTGGATTATTTTGGAAGTTTTAATAAAAAATTAGATATGATTAAACGATTCCTAAAAATTTTGTTTGAATCTAAATATTATGAAACCTACTTAGCTAGCACCTCATTTTAATGCATAAGTTTTAATAATTTTATGTATCTACATTAGTAAATTATGAAATAAAAAACATTTTTAATTTAGATTTTTTTTTTACAAATTTTTTTTTTATTGTTTAACTACATGTTTGTCATATCAATATTACAAAAATTTAAAAATATATTACAATTTCACAGTATTTCAGGTATTTTATAATGACCCCAAGCATATGTATTAATGTTGTTTGGTAATATATATCTTTTATTATCATAAGGAGTTAACGCTATTTTATTTAATGTTTTAGAATATATGTTATAAAGGTCTGATCTAAATAAATTCATTTTACAGTATTTAATTTCATTATTAAGTAATACATTTGAACAATCTTCTAATATAAAATTTTGTACAACATTTTTTTTTATTCCTTTAGCTTTTTCAATTGAATTACAATTTATTATTTTTTTTTTTTTTAAATGTTCTCTTTATTTTTGCTTTTATTATAATTTCTTAATTCTAAAAGAAACAAAACGAAATTCATCTTATAATTATTACAATGTACATGACTAGTTTAAATACCAGTTCTCACATTTAAATTTAATAATGATTTGTTAATATTACATTATCTATTTTAATTATTTTTTTTAGTTTAAACTTAAATTATTCTATGTAATTTTACTTTAATAATTGATTTACAGTATTGGAAAAAAATTGCGGCTAAAAACCAATTTTTTTATTTTTACATTTTATAATTAACTTACACTAATCTTAACCTAAATATTACAAACTAGACTTAAACTAACTACTCTATTCTATTCTAGCTTAACCTACTCATTTCCAAAAATAAGGATTTTTGTTTATTAATTGTGCAGAATTAGGAATAAATTTATCAAATACGAATATTTCACAATTGTTTAAATTAGCAGTGTTTAAGTCTAGTGGAAGCTTTTTATTTGGTGCGTGCCTTTTATAGTGATAAATAATAGGTACATAGGTACTATTTTCTATATAATTATGTTTGTCTAGAAATACAAATGCCTCAGGTGGAATGAATCCCGAATCGAGTGTACTTAATATGTATTGATCTGATTCATACCATGGGTGACTTATTAGTGGATTTTCTATTGATGTAACACTTCTTTGAATATGATTACGTATGAGACGAATGATAAAATTATCGATTCTTATTATTTTTGCATTTTCGTAAATTGTTTTGTTGGAGAAATAATGCGTGTAGTTAGATGTTGGTTTTCTATTCAGGTTTGTGCATGCGCGTATGCACTTCCGTTCAAATAGCCTTAGATTTTCCATAGTAGAAGCACTTATGTTAAACCATATAGGACAACCATATGTTAATATTGGCCTAATTAAGGACTTGTAGCAAAGTAACTTGACTTTGCTACACAGGATTTTAGAGAAAAATAACCTTTTCAGAGCCATTAAGACTTTTTTTGCTCGTTGAATTTGAATAAGTTGGTGTATGAAACTCCTAAGTACTTAAATCTGTTGGAATTTGGTATTTTAGTTCCATCTGGGGCTTTCAAGTAGAACTTTCTCCAGTTTCCTTTTATTGTGCTATTTGACTTATTTATTGTGTTTCTAAATAAGACAGTTTCGCATTTTTTATAGTTAATTTTTAGATTCCAGCGTGTACTATATGCAACTATTTTATTGAATGTCTGCTGTAGGTTATACTGGGCAACTTTCAAATTGAAATTTGCTGTATAAAATGTTAAATCGTCCGCAAATGCAATGCTGTGATTATGCTCTGAGCGTTTGCTTAGAGAATCAAGCAAGTCACTTACATATATATTGAATAGTATTGGCGAGTTAACTGTACCTTGCTGCAGGCCATTAGTCAATTGGAATTCTTTAGATATATTCTTATTGAGGAAGGATACTCTAAAAGATTTGTTGCGTAACATATTGTTGATTAAGTATACTAGATGTGGAGGATATTTATATTTGAGTAGTTTGTATATAATAACATCAAGCCAAATAGTATCGAATGCCTTTTCAAAATCTATAAAACAAGTTGCTACACATTGACCATTGTTTATATGCCAACATATATCTGACGATAATTTGGTCATAGCATTTATAGTACTGTGTTTGTGGCGAAATCCGAATTGGTTGTCTGGTATGATATTTTTTTTTATTGTTTCTGTTATTAAAGATTTATTAATTAATATTTCATAAATCTTACTGATATTCGGTAATAGGCTGATAGGTCTGTAGCTACAGGGATCGGTGGGGTTTTTCCCTGGTTTTTTTATTGTTATGACAATTGCTTTCTTCCAAGGTTTTGGAAAGTAGCTTAGATTTAGACAATTGTTAAATATTATACAATATTTTTCGATTATTGTGTCTGGGAAGTGCTTTAACACAATATTAGGTATTTTATCGGAGCCTGATGAGGTTTTATTTTTTAAGTTTTTAAATATTTCTCTCAATGAAATTGTTGATGTAAAATAATTGTTATGGGTTTGATGACTTCGTAGATGGTTAGAGCGCACTGTTTCACTAAATGTGGTTATAGATTTTTTTTTGTTCATATGCTTGTTTAATGCCTCGTTAAAATGTAACATTGTTGTATTTATGACTCCATTAATAGGAGATGTATTTTGTGAAGTTTGGTTGTGTACTTGAAATAGATAAGCTCCGTGCGTGTTTGCTATATCATTCTTTTTTTCAACAATGAATTCGTTATTTTCAGTTTTAAGAGACTTTATATTGACATTTGCATGTCGTAAAATTTCAATGTTGTTTATTGGTATTTTGAGTTTATGCGCGCTGTCAGGGTTAAATTTCATGTAAATTTTTTTTATTTAGAAAACAGGTTTTTATTATCATTAGTTTTTATTGATTTGATTTTGTTTGCCCAATATTGGTTTACAGCTATTTTTAAATTTTGGATAATTAATGTTTTAATATTTTGGATTAAGGAATTGAGTCTTATTATATGAGGGTTTTTGTTGTTTAAATTTAACTTATATAAAGCAAATTTAGACGACAGAAGTTGAGATTTGTATCTTATGAGCTGTTTTATTTTTGGGTTGGAGTAAACATCAGTACTATTTTTATTTGGTGAATGTGTTGGGATGGATTTTTTCATGGATTTATAAATTATTGTTTCTAATTTTTCGATGTATTTATCTATTTCGTTACAAGTCAAGTTTTTATAATTTGGCATGTTAGTGATTTCCGGCTCTATTAACAGTTGTTCGTTAATGTTTTTGCTAAATTTATGCCAGTTTGCTTTCTTAAAGATGAACTGGTCATCTGCGTTTATTACAGTTGGAATAAGATTTTCTTTATTAACGTGTAAAATTTCAGTATAAAAAGCTAGATGATCGCTATCATACATTAATGTTTCAAGTCTGTTACTATTGGATGATTTCAAGTGTAATCTAGAGTCGGCTATAATTATATCTAAAAAGGAATTACTTCTGGGAAATGATGGGAGGTTTGAAGTATAAAGTTGTGTTCTGTATGGGATTTGGTTGAAATTTAAGAAATTATTGAGGAATCTCCCTCTTGAATTTGCAGTGGTATTATGGCCAAGATTCATGCTTAGCATTTAAATCACCACATAGAAGGAAATAGTTGTTCAATTGATCAAGTTGTAATATGGCAAACAGTTTTTTTACTTCCTCTTGAAATTTTGTATCTTGGAGAGGTGGTGCATACATAGCTACGATAATTATGTTGTTGTTTTTTCCCATGGGAATTTTTATTACACATACTTCTAGACATTGAAATGTTTCCAGGGTTGAATTAACAATTTTATTGAATTTAAGGTTTTTCTTAATTAAAATTGCGGTACCGCCACCTGCTGTTGAGTCAGGTCTATCATGCCTAATTACCTTGTAGTTTTTTAAATGTAATCTATTATTTTTATTTATTTTCGTCTCACAAAGTGTAGCCACATCTGGGTTATGGAGGTTCAGAAAATCTACTAAGTTTAATTGTTTGTGAAGGGATTTGCATGAATTAACGTTAATTGAAACTAATTTTATTTTATTATTATGTTGCCAATATTGTTCAACCATCAAGATTTTCGAAAAGGAAATCGATTCTTGATGAGTTGGTTTGGACTTCATTTTCCAATGATTTTAGACTTTGACAAATAATATTGACATTCTTGTTGAGCTCTGTTAACATTGGTAGAATTTTACTTAAATTATTGATATTAGGATTCGTTTCTGAGACATTTGCATTACTATTATTATTTTGGCAGTTGCCAGCCAATACATTAGCGAATGATAAATTGGGTTTAACAATATTGTTTATTGCATTAATTTTACTTACATTATTTTTGATTTTATGTTGATTTGAAAGTTGAGTTTTTTCTATTTTTTGTTTGTAAATTGGACATTGTCTATATGATGCAGGGTGACCAGATGTTTTGCAAAGAATGCAGTATAATTTTTCTGCTGGACTATGTTTAGCTATTGTGCAGTTTACTGCTAGATGATTTTTGCCGCATTTCACACATCTTGGATCCATGTTGCAGTTGTAGGCTGAATGGTTAAATCTCTGGCAACGTGTGCATTGGGTTGATCCTGAGCGCAACAGTTTCTCCCATTTGATTATTTGGTTGTCCATACTTTTGATGCGTTGGATGTGCTCTATGTTGCTATCAGGTTCTAATTGGACAATATAAATCGGTAGCTTTTTGTTTTCCGTAACGGATTTTTTTGTTGTAAGTCTGAGAACTTTGGCTATTTTTATTTTTTCAATATTCATTGCTGTCATTGCTACATCATCTGGTTCATAGTTATCGTGTAGTCCTTTTAATATGAGGTTAATTGGTTTTTCGCTTTTTATTGTGTAAGAGCAACACTCCACGCTGGCACTTTTAAGAGCATTGAATATTATTTTGTGATCGTCCGTGTTTAATGCGTGAAGCACATGGCGACCTTTGTAGGTTGATTGTATTAAGAATTTTTCTATTTTTAGTTGTTGCTTTATAAGTTTTTTAATAGTACTAATATCATCGGAATTGATTATAATTGGAGGGATATTTTTTTTCTTTTTGATGGCGTTGTCGTTTTCATTGCTGTTCTTATTTTTAGTTGGAACTTCTTTGTAAAAATTAGTATTAGGTTCCGTCGCAACGGTGTTGATTGGCTTTTGTTTGTCTTTTCTTATTTTTTTTGCTCTTAATACTTCTATGAAGTTGTCATTCTCATCTAGTTTTTGATTTGTTTCCTCCATTGGAACGGCTTCGTCCTCCATAGTTTCGAATACCTGGAATCTGTTGGTATTTGTATTATTTTTTTCAGTAAGCAGTTTATTCATAGTTTCTCTCATTTTCATGAGATCGCGTTTTAGCGCTGCATTATCTATATTTAGTTTATTGATTTTTTGATTTTGGGTCTCTTGGCGTGAGTTACCCATTTTTGTTTTTTTTGAATTTAAAGATTCTTTCGTTTTGATAGATTTAAGTGCATAATTGACCATATGGTCGCACTCTTTACATTATTTTTTAACGCGATTTATGTTTTATTATATTGGTCACTCTATTTTATAGTTTATTTAGGAATAAGAAATTATAATTGTTTTTGATTGATTTTTTTTTTTTTTTTTTTTTGTTTTGATTTATGATAACTGGTTTACTAGTTTTGTAAATTATAAATTTAGTTTATTTTTATTTGATTTATTTTTTTTTTTTTATTAATTAATTATCATCCGCAATTAGTTAACGTCTTCACTCCACAACTGATAATCACAAACTCAAATTACAATTTATAACATCAATAAAGTACATTTTTGATTTAAGCCCTATAAACTTATTTATTATTTTACCATTTAGTTCATTTTGAAAAAAACCTAATTTCTTCTTGTTCACCAAGGGAAAACCATAACAATTATTTGGTTCATAGTCTGAAGTATCAAAAATTAATTTTGTTTGATCAGCTTGTAATACATCTTCTAAAATATCATTATAAAAGTCTTCACTATGAATAGTATAAATAAAAGAGTGTGTCAATATAATTGAGGAAAAGCTTATCGTTACTATATTCTTTTTTCATATACCCGTAATGAAACTCATACATATGATGCTTTGATAATTCGAGTACAACAAATCCTAAGTATATAGGTTTATTATATACTACATGCACTCTATTTAATTGAACAGCACTTAAATTATTAGTAAAAACCTTTATACTATTAAAATTCGGTTTAGAAATTAGAGCTCTAGCACCCAAATGCCAGCGTGCACTTTCCCATGCATCAGTTATTTTAATATCTTTTCTCTTATCAACGTTTTCCATTGTTTTGCCGTACACAGAGTTATTCATCAGTTTGAAAAAATCTTTTTCAAATTCGTTAATAGCAAGAGACCTATGATAAGTATTCAAATCAATATACTTTTGCAACCAATTAGATTGTTTGAATTGCAAAACTCTATGAATATGTATAATTTTAATACCATTCTTAACACATTGTTGTAAGTTTATATAATGAATAATGTATTTTATTTTAGTATTTAAATCTAAAATTAA
Source organism: Argyra leucocephala (assembly GCA_963942445.1). Classification (NCBI taxonomy): domain Eukaryota; kingdom Metazoa; phylum Arthropoda; class Insecta; order Diptera; family Dolichopodidae; genus Argyra; species Argyra leucocephala. Next base: position 72,445,332 of record OZ012681.1, on the reverse strand, counting down.
CTTTTCAGTTTTAGCCAAAGAGGGAACGTTCTTTTCACAGCAAAAAGGTAAATCATTATGCAAGTCATGAAGATTTTGTGGGTATTCTAAATCAACTTCAAAAACATATCCAATTTCTGAATTAGAAGGAATTGCGTTGATATCTATTGTAGGTTCTACCCATTTGAAATCATCATAGGGTAAGAGTTGAGACATTGACAAGCCATATAAGTTATTTGCGTCTAAATAAACTATATATTGAGATGGTAAGTTAGGATTATATTCATCCATATATTTATTTGAAGCTATGGTTTGTCTTAAAGAACATTGGCTAATCCCACCACGAATTCCATTACTAAAAAATTTATACATTTCAATGTCTGTTAAAAGTTCCAACTGAATATTTGTATATTTCAACATTGCCTCCCACGATAGACCGGGGGCAGTATAAAAGTTTGCAGCTTCTAAATTATAAATTTTTCTACAAATTTTTCTAAAATTTTCAAACACATCTGCAAGTAATAGAACGTCAGTTTTTAAGTACAACTTTAGATAGTCCCACATATTTTTACAATTAAACTGCAACTATACATTTTTTGCATGCCTATAATCATCAGATGAACAAGAAGTATTATTTAATGTGTTATAAAATTCATTCTGAGATGGTAAACTAGTTTCATTAAGTTTTTTTAAAGAATCAATATAATCATATGGGAAGACTCGCTTTCTTCACAATAGAGTTAGTTTTTCTTCGTTTGGAAAAAATCTTCTCATTTCTATAAAATCATTACAAGATAAATTTTTTGCTAATGAATCTAAACTACACTGCATAAATCTAGATGAATCTAAAAATCTTATATCAAAATAACTTTTTGATGTTACTTGAATCCTTTTACTTAAAGAAATATATATGTAATTCCTTATTAAGAGGTATAATGTTTATATGACCCGATATTGTATTGAGTTCTTTAAAAAGTAAATGACAATCATACCCCGAAAAATTGTGAAAATAAACTGGAAAAAAATTATCCATTCTAAAATTTAAATTACATATTGAATGAGCAGGTCCTCGATATTTCCCAGTCACATGACAAAGATCTGGTACTCTGATTTCATCACTAGAAAATTCTTTTTCACAAATATGACACTCTTTCATGGATTCATGCCGCAATTTTTCTGCTTCTGTTAATTTTAACATTTTTCGATAAATAATTTATAAATAACTGTTCACATCTTTCAGTCAATGATGTAATAAATTTCCGAGCACTATTTTCACCTTAAAAAGTAATTAAATTATAATATTAAGAAAGAAAAACAAAAATAAATGTTATATCTGTAAACAAGGGATATATGTTGAGCGACGAGTCGAAAGAACATTTTATATAATAAGAAAAGGCTATTGGTGTGTGCTTAAATCTTGTACTGATTGTTGATGAAATATTTGGATTGTTCTCACATGTTTGAATTCGCTGAAGCATACTTTCAGAATCAGCATAAATAACAAAAGGAACATCATTTATTTTGTTATAGTTCTTAAAACTTAAAATATTATCACCTAATGTTGCTGATGGCAGTTTTGTTACTATTTCAGAACATGTAGACTTATGTAGATGAAACAACTCTTGATTTTGAAAATAGATGAAGCATTTCGTACATAAGAATATGGATCTCGTAAATCTCGTTATTTGACTTCTAATTAAGCGCGATAAATTTTTTATCCATACATAATGTTGCATGTCCCCTTTTTCTAACAATAATAAATTAACATGATTCTCTCTTTCTTCCTTAGTATGATAAAAAGGTCCTATTACCCGCCATTCTTTTTGCATATATTCTAATCCATAAACATTTATGTTTATACTTGAATTAAGTTCTTCAATTTTTTCTATCTCACATACTTTAACTGGAAATTCAATGTTTCCAAAATTTAAAGCGTTAACTTTGCAATTCACTAAGTTTATATAATTATTTTCGATGTTTTCAATATTATACGAATTACATCGTTGAGGAGCAGCAGGTAGAGAAATATTCATCGCAGATATCAAACTCCATTTTAAACAGTATTCATCGTCATTTTTTATGTTAATGCAAGCTTTTTTGTTTTTTACACTTGCTGGTAGTTCTATAAAATTTGAACCTTTGATTGGAGCATATTTAACGATGTTTACTTCAATGGAAGATATTTCTTTTAGACTCCAGCCAGAATCTTTTTCCTGAAACTCTTCAGTTTGTGTTGAAATTTTTTCAATCATATCTTCATAAACCTTTTCTATTTCATTTTCTTGATGTATGGGAACCATTTTAGTATTAAACGACTTCATACTAACCATATCTGCAATGTCTTCTTCTTTGTTTTCTATTAATTGCTTAGGATTAATATATTGTGCAAAAAGGTCCATATTAAATTTAATTGATTTATGTAACCATAACGTCTCCTTGATTTTCACAATTAACTTTTGTTTTACATTATTTAAAAATACTTTTAGACACAAAACGCTTTTGTCATCATTTTCACAAATATATGTTATTACCCTTCCTTTATATGCATTTTGTATGCATTTTATATTATCACCAAGTGTAGTTGCCGCCTTTGATTTATGATTATTGGTTCTTTTATGATAAGTCCAAGTTTTTATAGGAACATCAATTTCAAAAGTTGAGCAATATATTGTATTGTTTGTTGAATTAGAAGAGTCCCGTTTTCTTTTTTCTGATTGGGATGGTAAATTTATATATGAAGTCTTCATCCCTTTCACATGTGTTTTTTTATGTGTATTTAGGTTATCTAAACGATTATAACTTTTACTGCAAATATCACATTGAAACACATTTCGAATTAAATTTTTGTTGTGCATATCTCGCATATGACGATTTAAGTTTTGAGTCCGTAACAAAATTCCACAAACAGAACATATACTTTTCAAATTTAAATTATATTAAATTTAAATTAAAAAAAAAAAAAAAAAGTTATAAGTACTTTCCCTTAAGACTTTCGAATTATAACTGAAATTTAAAATTAAATTCTTCGTTCTCTGAAAATTAAATAAAAATTTTATTTTTGTATTCTGAAAAATGTGTAAAATATTCTTTAAAAATCAATAGAAGCAAAACATATATATTTTTTTTAATTATTTTATTTAAAAATTTTGACAATTTAACCACAATAAAGTTTGTATTTTAAAGTATTTTTTATTTTTATTTTTATTTTTTTTTTTTTTTGAAAATAATTATTCATGATCAAAATCAGAATCATCATCAGAATCATCCTCATGATCATCAACATCGGCTTTATCCACATATTTTTCCTGAGAACAGCATTTAACGAATTCCAAATCCACTGTCTTGTTTGTTAAAGATTTTATTGAAAATCCTAACTCTCCTTTATTTAGCGACTTTAGCAGCTTCCCACTCATTTTATTAAATCTTGATGGCAGGAAAATGTTGAATTTGTTGTTGATGCAACACATAACGCTGACTCCGAAGGTGGTGTTCACTCTCTTTGCTCTTATTATATTGTATACCAAATTTAATTGCAGATCCACAAGTTTTTTTAACTCCAAAAATTTATTTAATTTGTTAAGTTTAATTAAAGTTTTTTAAGTTAAGAAACTAATTACTTCTAATTAGGTTTGATTAATTTCGAAGCTTTTTATAGGAAATTTTTTATAATAGTCAGTACATTTTTTTTTTTTTTTCTAGAAAAATTATCCAATTAAATCAATAAATCTTTGTACAGAATACAAAATCTAAGTTCTACATTTCAAAATTAATATTATAGTGCAAATCCAGATTAAATATCTTTCAACAGACTTTAAGATTCCATTAATGGGATAAAGAACCATTTCCCAAATATCAAAACTAGAAGATGATGAAGAACTTCCATCTTGATCTTTTTTCATTTTGGATATTCTTTTTAAATCAATATCTGAGTAAGAATCTATTTCAAATTTAATCTCATGAAACTGTTGGAAGTCAAACTCAGGTTTTGGGAAAAGTGACTGTGAGTCTTTAATATTCTTTATAGAATTTTCTTCACTCAATTTACCCAAACCATCAACAGATTGTGATAAACCTTTGCAAGGTTTCAACAAAATATGAGTTGAATTGTATAGGTGAACTGCTGATTTAGATTTTCGCAAATCTTCCAAAGGATCAGTGGTAATGTTATAATTATAATATAACAGTGATTTCAAAAGTTTTTGATTTGCAATTAATTCCATTTGTAAAAGTTCTATACTATAAAGAGTTTGTAAATTTTCAAATCTGAGTGAAGAATACACACGCCTAAGGTCATTAGAGTGCGCAACACCATCTTCTGGCAAGGAACCCATAATACCTCCTTGTATTTTAGCTGTTACCATTACATAAAGTGAAGATCCACTTATTCCAGTGCCTGTCGACATGACAATTTTATCATCATTTCCTTCTTCCCAGCAAAGAGTTTCAAAGTTTCCTTTTAAACAATGTAAAAATGTATGCATATTTTGAGGGACTGCCAATTCTTTATCAAGCACATAATAAAAACCATTTCCATCGTAACAACTTCTCATTCCTACTTTAATAACACAGTTTGATAAATGTGGACCATGTATTTTTATTGTTTTCATACTATCAATTGTTATTTTATATGTGTCAAATGTGAATACACATTCCCAAGAAGATTTACAACGATGATGTATCCAACTTTGACTTAAATCATATTCAGTTTCTACACCTTCTGATATGAATCTACTTATTTGAGGTTTCAAACATTTGTCTTTTTCAAAACCATCACATTTTCCGTCTGTGCAACTAATTCCTACTTTACATTTTCCCTTTTCTACTTGTTCAATTAAATCTGAATTTTTGAAAGTTGGGTAATATTCATGATATGAACAAATTTCAGCATTTACATTTATTTGAGGTGGGCAATAAAGCATGTTCCCTTTAGCCATGATTCTTGTTGCTTTTAATTCAATTGGAAATTGATATTTTGCAGCATTAATAATTTGCTTGACTATGGGATCATTGTTTTTTGGGTTTGCTATTGTATCTATTAATTGTAACTCATTTGACACATTTTCCATGCAAACCAATTGACAATTTGCCAAATTTAGCAAGTTTAAAATTATGATTAAGATGAACATTCTTTTAACAAAATTAATATGTGTTTTTACTGTATGAGCAAAATAAAACTTTTTGTGGAACTTTTCTAATTGAACGAAATTTATCTAGAATTATGCAAACCGCAATTATTTTTAGCAAACCGTTTTGTATTTACAAACCAAATTCTATAATGCAAAAAAAAAATAATATTTGAGTACTATAAAACCTCATGCATCCTATATTTTTTTTTTAAATTTCATAATTCCCTAACTTTTTATAATTACAAAAGTCTATATAATCTAAGAAAAATTAAGCAAATATTTGAAGGTTTTAACAATCTCAAAAACATACAATCCTCATATTCGTAAATAAAGAAATATTGATTACACTCTAAGTTTTTCATCACAAATGATTGTGTAAACTTTCGTTAAAACATTTGGATAATATAAAACCACATACATCCTAAAAAATTTAAATTGGTTAATTTTATAATATCTATAATAAAAATAATAATAAAAAGAAAACATTTAATTTTAATAATTTTGGTTTTTATTTCAATTTAAAATTACATTCCATGGTTGTTTTATGTTTGATATTTGTTTTTGATTGATATTAATTCCAACATTTGACAGATTTTATATATGAATAAAATTGTTTATATCAGCGTTTTTATTAAATAAACATTTTCTAATGCACAAAACCCAATATGTTGAAATGAACAACGTTTTAAAAATTTTATTTTATGTTGATGAATCAATAACTTTGAGTTGTAGAATCTTGTTCATTTAAATCAGTTATGATTTGTTGTTTTAAAATATTTTCAATCCATTTTTTTTTCTCTTCACCCTTAACATAAACATAAAAATTATTGTTTATGAATATTTTTAAAAAATTGATTACATCGCAAAAATGAGTTGTACCGTTAGACCATCTGAATCCGTGATGATTTTTTGTAAGTCAATTATTTGTAGATTTTGTTTTTGAATTCAAAATATGATAGCTATAGGGCGGTTTTATTATAAAATGTTGAATTTCATCATTTGAGCTCAATATTGCTATTTCTTTTAATATAAATTTATTGTTATTATCACGAAAACCTTGAATGTCAATTACATCATACTCTATTTTACTTTTTCTTAAATTTCCAAATTATCTGCTGATGATAATGGTTCAATAGATTTTATGTATTTGTAGCACAGTATAAAAAAAGAGCCAACAAATGTAATAGATATAGCAATTATAAATATAAGACATTTGATCATGTCTGGCTACTGCTAAATTATATAATTTTATTAACTTCTCCAGTCAACGGACTAAATTCAACTAATCGATCATGCAGCATTAGACAATAAGCTGTTGTATTTTCAGGGATTTTTGTTGAAGTTTTCAATTCAATTCTTACATCAACAGGTCCAATTTTTAGATTCTCACTTTGATAACGAGTATCAATTACTAAAATCATAGCATCGTTTTTAAGATCACGCCATGTAAGTACCGAATCCCAAATTGTTTGATTGTAATAATTATTTCGAAAATTCGAGTATGCCTCATATGCAATGGCATAACGATTTCTTTCAAAGAATAAATTCATATCTTCATATGGATAAGCTTCTGAGTTCAAATATACTTTCAAATCGGTGATATTACAATGATCGAATTGTGCGGGGTCTTTATCGAGCTTATGTTGTCGATTTGTTTGTAAAGCAAATACAATATCAAGTTGTGATATTGTTTTTACATTCCAAATATGATTATTAGTATTTGATGGTAATGTAGGGTACTCATAAAGATCCCAATTTCTAAAGGCTAATTTAATCGCTGTACCTTTATTTATATTTTGATATAAATTAAATTTTAGAGTATCATTTAAAGTTACATGTTGAACTCTCCATTATACTTTTATAAGCTGAATTTTTGCTTTTTCAATCTGATCACCACAAATCATAGAATTATCATCTGATCGAGAGCGGGTCAAAATCAGCTCATGTTTTGCATTCGGGATTATATTCTTATAGTCTTCAGCGAATCCCAAAAGCATTCTTAATGGAATACAGAAATTAAAAAACAAACCATTCAGTTCAATGCGTGCCCTAGATGTCCAACTTGCATTCATTAATTTGATACTTTCGGTTTCATTTAGAGAAATGTAATTTTTTAAACAGGATGTTATTCCAACATTTCGGTTATGATCAATTTCCTTCCCATTCAACTCATACCGTATTTCATCGAAAAGAAATGCCATTGAATTGTTAGTCAATTTTGTTGTTGTTGTTGCCAGGCCATCTTTCGTAGAAAGTGTTCCTTCAATATAAAGTAAACTCGTTAATGGTAAAATATTTAAATTCTGATTCTGGATTTGAATACGAATTATATCGCTTTTGTTGAACGAATTCAAAAATGGTGAATATGTATGCCAATGTGCATTTGTGATGCTTTCATCGAAAACTGGACTTTCAAATAAATTCATCTTAATAACTTTTTAATTTGTAATTTAATTTCAAAAACTGTAGATTTTTCAACGTCATAGCACCACGCTTATTACGTAATATTTGATGACCTTGCTGCTTCAAAGATCTATCAATAATGAACTGAGGAGCATCATATATTGAATATTTATTGGAATTATTATAAACGATCATTATGTGACAGGTTTTAAATGCAGTCTGATTGCTATAGTTTAACCTCGAAAATTTATTAAATTGTTGTTCTGATCAACTAATCTGAGTGTTAGAGAACTTATTCGTTTGACGTTCACAGGTAAATAGATTACATTTTGAGGAACTTCAATTATTTTATAACCTGGACTGACACCAATAGAGAATTCATGTAATGTATGAGCCTCTATTCCATTAATATAAGTTCCATATACGATATTACACTCTACCCGTATAATGTTAATTTTATTTATATCCCCATATAAATCTGATTCATGCCAAACATTTGGTTTTAATTTTCTTCTACTAAAGCCTAAAATCAATCTCTTTATCAGAAAAAACTTCACATTTTAATGTGTTATTATTAGCTTTTATATGAAATTTTTTCTCTTCTGTCTTAGTATTAGAAATTCCCATTTTTTTAATAAGAAACTCTTCAATGTCCTCAATTTCATAGGATCCAGTCGGAATAGTGATGTTATTATCATCAATAATAAATCTATTATTTTCCTCATCGATATTTGGTATTGAATTGTATGTTTGAAAATCAACTAAACAACATACATAGTCTTTATGCTGTAATTCTATAGGTGGGAAATACTCAGCTGTCAAAATAGATGAGTTACCACTTAATGTAAGTGTTAGCGACATGACTTGCACTTTATTAATAAGATAATTTGGAAGTTGTAGATACTTTTATTATTGATACCTTCCCAATATATCTCATACATAGAAATAATATCAAATTGCCGACGACAAAACATTAAAATCAGAAAAATAATTTATTTAATTTTATCTGAGTAATGCAAAATAACCTTGAACTTCATTTTTGGCCAGCTGATATTAATGTAGATCAGTTTGTAGATCGCCTCGATATAATCTTTTTTGAAGTTTAGTTCCAGGTCCACAATAATTATATCCTGGTAAATGTGCTTCAAATGGTAATTTATTTATAAGAGTATTGATTACTCCTCCTCTCCCTTTAAACACCCTTTTACGTCTGATTAATTTTTTATTGTGATCAATCATATTTATGTCTTCGATTAACTATCGATATAAACTGACTGCCTATTACTTATATAAACTCGAATTTATATAGATTTTAATCAGTTGTCAGAATGAAGTTATTTAAAGTGGACGATCCCATTAATTTAAATTAATTTTGTTTAAAACAGAAAATTACTATTATGCCATTCACTTAAATTTATTTTACTTTTCCTAAATTTTTACCTAAGTAAAATTTATCTGACTGTGGAGTTTACTTACTTCTATAATGTAATTTCAAAATTGGTTTTTTGTCTATGTTTTACAGCCCTTGCTACAACTGCCACGTTTTTTTTCCATTCGTATTTTTGTTTTATAGGTGGTCCAGCCTCATTTAACTGATCAGTGAGTTGAGACCACAGCAACTCGCCTTTTCTGCGTCCTTCTAAATCTTTTAATATTCCTTTTGCTAAGGCATTATTTTTTGTCATGAATCTTGTAATGATGTCCAGTTGCTCCTTATTTATGGTTATTTTTTGCCTTAAAAATTACGTGTGCATATAATATTTTATAGTTTTATTTACATTTTATTATTTTAATTTGAACTTGTATTTTAAAATTCTTTATTTTGTTTATTGTTTATTTTAAAATTTTGTAATTGACATGAATCATCATTATTATACATACTACAAACAAACTCATTATTATACAACTATACATACACAAAAATTTGTGTTCAAAAATGGTACCACGTAATTTTTGTTTCGCTGATTTTTTTTTGTTCCGCAAATTTTTTTTTGTTTCAATGCCAAAGTAGCGTTTCAAAGCACATGCTGCCAAAAAAATTTTGTGACGCTGGTGTTTTGTTACAAAAAAAAGCGTTTGTAACAAGTTACGTGCTGCCACCTCGTATTATATTGGTGTATTTCGTGATTTATAGTTAGTACAGTATTTGTATTGATTGACTGATTGAGTGTTCTATGCATTTGTGTCGCTAGCATTTTATCTATGTAAAGGTTTAAAGGGAAAATTTTGTTATTTTTGTGAATTTTATTGGTTGATGTTCTAATATTTAGTCCGAATAAATTTTCAATTGCTTTGTTTTGTACTCTTTGCATCGTTGTAAGATTTTGCTTAGTAGTATTTCCCCAAATCATAGTGCAATACGTAAATATACTATGGAATAAACTAAACAAGATAGTTCGTTTTAGCTCATAGGGTATACTACAATTTATTCTTCTAAACATTCCTGCAATTCTACCACCTTTAATTATCTGACTCGAAATTTGTTCCTTCCAGTTAAGTTCTGAATCCAGTATAATTCCAAGATATTTGTAGGTCAGAGTTTGACTTATAACACAATTGCTATATTTTATAGTGATTGTTGAGTTTTGTTCCTTTGTTTTTACAAGCATATATTTTGTTTTCTCTATATTGACAGTTAATTTGTGCAAGCACATCCAATTATGTATTTTATTCATGTCATCATTGATGTTATTTTCAAGTTGTGCAAAACTTTCAGCAGAATATACTATTGCCAAATCATCGGCACATAAGAATGCTTTTCCACTAATTGCTATAGTGGAAAAACTGCTAATATAACATGAGACTAGTCTAAATTTTTTATGTCACTTTTTAACTCTTTTCCGACCGTAAATTGTTGCCTGTTTTCTAGATAATTTTGAAACCATTTGTGTTCTTTTCCCATAATTCCATGTTCAAATAGTATTCGCATTAGAATTGTTTTGTCAACTGAGTCAAACGTTTTAGTGAGATCGAAGAAAACTATTGATACTTTTTTATTGTACCCTATCTCATGCTGTATTGTTGATATAATATCAAATACAGCACTATTAGTGTTCGATTTTTGTTTAAAACCATATTGAAATCTATTTGTCAAATTCTCAGTTTCGAGATATTTCACTAGTTGATTATTAACACAAGTTTCTATGATTTTACTAAAAATGGTTGATATTGATATTGGTCTAAAATTTGTAATCTCCTCTAAATTACTCCATTGTTTTTGTAAATTAGTACATTTTTGTTTATTTTTAGATAATTAGGCATTTCTCCTTGTTTAAATGAACTATTAATAAGTTGTGCTAGTGGCAACGCTAATTCATTCTTACATAATTTCACTAGATCTGCTGTAATTTCATCTATTCCAGATGACTTTGTCTTTGAATTTTTTAAGTTATCAATAATTTTTTCAATTGTGCTCTTTTCAATATAGTTAAATTTAAATTTGCTTTGTGTTCTAATTTTCGGTGTTTAAATTGTTTCGAATTTATTTGCCATTATTTTTCTTATTGTACTATTTTAATTGTTAAATTTATTCAATTTTTCTATTATTTCTTTATTACTATATGTGTCACAAAATTCATTTTGATTTTCAGTATGCTTATTCGATACAATACTTTTCAAAACAGTCCAAGTTTTTCTTGGGTCATTTGCCGCTTCTCTGAATTTTTTACGTTCATATTCTGTTTTTTTCCTTCTTTTTATACCTGTAAATTTGTTCAACCAATAATGATATTTATCCTTAAAATATATATTTTCATAACTTTGTGTGTGTTTTCTATGCCAATAATTTCGTTTTCTTAACATTTCTAAGCATTCCCTATCAAACCACTTTTTTGTAAATTTAATTTTTTTTTTTGTAACTTTAGTCGAAGTTGCGTTGTCTTTACAGTGCTTAACAATAGATGTCAGCTTATCACAATTTTCGTTGACATCGTCAGTTGAATTTAAACATAAATTTTGACATATGACTTCATTCCTAAATAAATATTTGTTTACGTATTTTTGTTTATTTATTAATTTCATATTATCAAAACTGCAATTAGCCAATTCTATGAAAATTGTATTGTGGTCACTGTATCCAAATGGTAAGTAATTTATATTAATTTTAATCTAATTTATTTACTAATACATGGTCCAAACAATATTTAGATGCAGGTCTTGTTACTGAATCGTCACAGAAAAAGAAACCATTTGACTCTACTATGGTTTTATATAATTCAACAGAGTTATCATGTGCATTACGGATGTCTAATTTAAGTCACCTACAATTACAGAAGCTGCTGTTGATCCTTCGAGTTTATTACCAAGCAAGTGATAAAATTTTTCAACAAGTTCTTTATTCTTTTGTGGTGGTCTATAGAAAGCATTAATATCTATATATTTGTTTTGTAATTTTATAGAAATGCAAACAGCACTATTTAACTCATCGCAATAAATATTTTTGATTTTATATTTAATGTTTTCATACTCCTCCACCTCTACGATTTTGTCTACAAGAGAACACTTTTTTATACTTATTGAGGTTAATTGTATCTAATTCATCCTTTAACACCCAAGTTTCAGTGAAAATTATCAACTGTATTTGGTAAAATATTGAGTCTAAAATATGTTCTATTTCGTATAATTTATGCTTCAAGCTTCTGATGTTGACATACATTATTTTAAGTAAGTTGTTTTATTCAAAACTTATATTTGAGATATTTACGTTGTGTTTTACATGGGTGTTTAATGGTATTTCCAAATTTATATTATTATTGAACATTTAAGTCTTGTTCAGATAAAACTTTGATAATTTTGCTATTTTCAGATTTTCGAATAAAAATTTTGCCATCTTTAACCCATGTAAATTTTAACTTGTTTTTCCTTTTTATATCTCTTGCTTTTTTGAATAAAAGTGAAAAGTAATCTGTGAGTTTTTCATTGATAAAAATCTTATCATGTTTTTCAAGTAAATTGAAAATTTTGTCCATGGATAGCGTTTTGCTTTTCTTTGCCGCCAGGATTTTATTTTTTAGTTCTCTAGTTTTTAGCTTAATAACAATTTTTTCAGACTCACCTGAATGTTTTGACTGATGTTTCACTCTATATATTTGCTTGATCTCGTTTTGATTTATATTAACTCCAATTTCGTTTGTTACTTTGTTTATAAGAGTCAAGATTGACTGTGGGTTATTAAATATCATCCTCAAGTTTGGGAACTCCTGAGAATTCAAGTACTTTTTCGAGTCTGTGTTGCCTGGATCTCTCAATTAAGGATCGGTTGTATTGCACCTCGTTACGCAGATTGTTATTTTCATTTGGAAGTACTATGTTTTTTTCTATCAAATTATTTACTGTGTCCTTAAAACTTTTAAGTTCGTTTTGCAGTTGACTTAAATTGTATTCAAACGAAGATTGATTGTTAATAATATGATCAAGTTTCTTCATGATTGCATTTTCATCTTTGCCTACTGTCTTACTTAAATTTTTATTTTCTACAGCGCTGGATGCCGTTGATCCTATTATATTGGATCTTCGTTTAAGTCTTCTCTGTCCACATCCTGAGCAAAACAATATTTTGTTATTATTGACCAAATATTCGCTAAAACTTTCCTTTTCCAGCCCAGAGCAGGATACACGAAAGAGTTTTTTTGCAATCTCCATCACACTGTATTCCTTCTTTTCTTTTTAAATTTAATTTTGCATTGATTACAATTTTCAATTTCCTTTCTTTTTGACATTTTGACATCAACATTGACAATTCGAAAAACAAAAAAACTTTGTTTTTGTTTTTTTTTTATAATAACATAGATTTTACTTAACAAAACAAATAAAAAATTATTTTATGAAGTTCTTGTACTTTACTTTATAACCGCGTGCTTTTCAATATTCAATTTTTTAATTGTTTGAGTTTATATGCCCTTTTTTCTCTTTTTAATTCACGTGTTTATTTTGTTTCTAATATTTTTGTTTTTTTTTCAACCGAATTAACTATTTAGTTTAATTTAAAACATAGTTTCGATTATAAATAAAAATAATTGTACAGTTTGATGTAATTTTTTTTTTCGAAACTAATTGTATTATTATAATTAATTTACTTAGTTTTCAAATTATTGACCCTTATAACAAATTACTATAATTAATTATTAAGTTATTCACAATTAATTCAGTTTGGAAAATTACTTGTAAGTTCTTTATTTTTTCTAAAAAAAATTTAAATCATTTTTATTAATTATCAAAAAAAATGCCGACTGCGCCAGAGAGCGAGAGCTTAGTCTCCTAGTCTTGTTATTTATAATTTACAACTGCTAGAATACATTACTATAACTTATTACTATAGCTTATTAATACATATTAGAATACTTATTTATAATGAACATTACTATATCTTATTAATGCATAATAGAATACTTGTTTACAATTATCAAAGAATATGTATTGGTAACATGTCGGACGATGATACTCCTATGACAGTAGATATAAGAGTAGAATAGTTCGACAGTGTTACCACTAAAGGTTATATTTTTATATAACAATATGTTTGAATAAATTTTTGTTTAATTTGGAGAAACATTGATATCTTATAACAATTTAAAACAATAAAACTAAATTAAGTTGGATGAAAAAGAAAAGAAAGAACAATAAATTAATTCCTTTTTCTTTTATTTTTGTTCGCCGCTATATGATTTTAAAGCACCGTACCGGTTAACATCAATAATTAAATGATACTAAACATCAAGAAACAAAAATAGGAAACAAAAAAAAAAAGATAAAAAAACATAATAACACCGATAAACTTCTTCGTCACGTTGTTTTGAACAGTATTGATTTATTGATTATTGACATATTAACAATCAGTACTTCTCAAACTGAAGAAACAGTTTTCGCAACATTTATAACAAAATTTAAAAGAAATATAAAATAACTAATTAATTATGAGTTTTAAATGTGATATGCCTGCCTGCAGTATCTTTGATAGGTTCTCCAAAATTGTCATATGTAAGGGATTATGCGGTCGTCACCTTCATCGAACGTGTATTGGAGCACCAAGGGACTGGTATTACCCCTCTTTAGAAGAGTATTTTATCTGCGCTGAATGCCAACAAACTTATTACCAACTTAAATTAATGCACGGCAAAATTGATACTACATTGAAATCTTTGCTAGATGAAAAGGATAGTGTCATTAAAAAACTTGTTGCAGAACTAAAGAAAAATTCCTAAAACATAAAAGAAGCAGCTAAATGCTTGGACTGTTTCGTCTCGAAGTTTAACAACGAATCAAGCAAAACGTCAGTACTCTTAAAAAAATTTCATAATGACGTTGTACTATCATTAGATAATCGTGAGCATACTAAGTGTATGACATTAGATTCACTCTGGAAATTTCGAGACGATTACTTTTCGTTGAAATTTACGTTAAGTACGGAAAAAAATTGATAAGCTACGTGCATTGATAAGCTACCTTGGATTGTTGTTCTTGAAATTAGCTTGTGTGAATGAGGGTTTAGAATTTCTATTAAAAGAGGTTTGTTGAGAGGGTTGAAAATTTCTATTAGAATATGCTTGCTGAAAATTATTAGAATTTCTATTAGAATAATTTTGTTGTAATTGATTAGGATTTCTATTAGAATAATATGCTTGATAGTTAAACTGATCATTATTGTATTGTTGATTATTTTTTAATTTGTGGTAGTGTGCTTGAACTAATATTTGATAAGCATCACTCAATTTATTAGAATTTCTATTTATTATTATGCTACGAGCTGGTTCTGGTAAGTTATTTTTGAAAACTTCTAGTGCAATTCTTTGATTGCTGTCGATCGAATTAGTATCTAGAGTGTCACAATACAACTTATAATAATTATTTATTCTACATAAATAATTGTTTAGGGTATTATAAAAGTGTTCTATAGTAGTAACTACCCGGCATAGCCTTATTTTGTCTAGTAAGACGTCTGGAGAAAGCCTATTTCCCTGGTTATTTTTTAAAATGTTCTTGATTTCAGTTCAGTTTAAAGGACTACCATTTAGCCATCAAGGATCTTTTCGCGTTTCCTACTATTTCATCCCTAATATAGTCTTTCACTATTAATTTGTCGGGCATTTTTTCTATAGCTGGAATGATATTATCAATCCTTTCAAGAAATTCTGGAAGATATGGGTCTTTGCCATTAAACTCTGGTATAGCCTCTATCTTAAATCTGTTAGCGGTATTTAATTCTGCCGTTTTTTATTTTTTTTTATGCCTATATACGATTTTTCTTATTTTAAATTATTAATTAATATTGTCTATTACCTTATATAATATTTAATTTTAATAATAATTAATTTTACTTAAACCTAGAATATATTAAATCTCTCTTTGTTGTTTGGTTTCCTTACTCTTATTGATATGATGTTTTTTTTTCTTCCTTTTTTTTGTCTTTTTTTTTATTTTTTTTTTATTATGTTTGGGTTAAATTAAGTTACATTGACTTATGAAAACGTTATTATTTTATTTAAATATAACCTCACTTCTTTGCTTGGTTAAATGATTAAATTAAATGGTATAAATATTGTATAACAAATTTTAATGTTTTATGTTGAGGAAAGTCAGTTTTGAACTATGTACTTATTTTAAGTAAAATATTATAAAATTGACCAACAGATGGTTTGCGTGTTTGAAAATTTTTTTTATCAACTGGTTTTCAGTTTACTAATTATAATTGTTACACTCAGGATTATATTTTTTAATCATATTTTTTATGATGATCATTTCTAATTAATTATGGTAGATTTTTATTTCTCCTCTTCAAAATTTAAAATGATTAGAGTGCCACGTTTTACTTTCTGGTTGAAATTAACTTGTATTTAACACGATTTTATTTAAACTTTTTTTTGTATTTTATTTTTTTATTTTAAATCAATGAATTTTTTAAATATTTTGTTTAATATTTAACAAAAAATTATATTTTTTTTTTGTAAAGCCGACAATGCGGTTTTTTCGACTGCGCCAGTTATAATTAAACCCTTCGCTAATAAAATAAACACCTTTTTCGTTTGATGTTTAAACCAAAAGTGATTTACATTTATTTTTGTTTTTTATTTGTAACAATTTAGAACTTAAAATTTACTTATATTCTAAGATGCTCTCTTAAATTAACATCATGCGATATTACGGTACTCTATTATTGTGTTTGTAATACCGCATGATGAATTTATCTTTATTTATTTATAGTGTGTATAGATTAACGTTATATTTGGATATAACTATATACAGTAAACAACAATAATTTTACTGTGATTTTAACTTTGCACATTTATTGTAAGAATATATTTTTTTATTTACTCTATACTTACCTAAATCCTATTGGAACAAGGCTTATCAGTATACCTTGAATAAATTGGATATTATACATAAAAAATCAATCAAAATAATACACAATTATCAACGAAAACATCGTAAATATAATGAAAAATATATGAGTCTCCATGATATCTCTCATATATATGAATTATATACGAGATCTTTTAAAATTATTAACAACTTTATTAAACACAATTTTATTCTAAATAGAATGGTAGATATCCATAGTTACAATACAAGGAACAAATCCAACTTCTATTTAACCATATTCAAAACAAACAATCAAAGGAATAATATTGCTTGTTTGAGATTTAAGCATACCATATCATTTATATAAATTTTGAATGGGTCTGGTCCAAGGATTGAACCCTGTGGTACTCCTTTTTTATTTATTTTGGATTTGCTTAAAACCCAATTAATACATACTCTTTGCTTTGCGTTGTCTCAATTCTATTTTGCTCCATACGACAAAAAGTATATTCCGAGATAATCGAAAAAGAAAGTTTGAACGTCAAAGGGAAAAAATTGGTCCCAAAAACTATAGTCGAAATTTTTTTTTTACTTAGAATTTGTTGATTATTTAGCTAGCATTTAGGTAAATTTTAGGTATGTCATTCAAGTACTTTTCGAGATATTTGATATTTTATCGTAGAAAACATAGTGGACAGCTTGCTCCATACCATACAAATCGATAAAAGAATGGTTTTGTCAGTGCTTATGGAGCAAACGTACATTAAGCTCCTATTACTATGGAGCAAATAAGAATAAAAAGTTTATTAGGTTAAAATATACGGTACTGTCATGTACATGGAGCAAATTTGTTAAAAAAATTATTAACTAATAGTCATTGAATCATCAGAATAAAGATCGATTACGATTAATATGAGAAGAATAAATTAAAAATTTTAAGTTTTTTTTTTAAAACTGTACATACTTTAAAAAATTTTATTAAGAAAACTCAAGAATATCTTGTTTTTTATTCAATATTTTTATTACTTAATTATTTTATTATAAGAATATAAACATAACAGCCATTTCACAGCAATTTTATTTTTATGAATGAAATTTAAAAAAATTAAAACTAAAAAACAAACATAATAGAAATTTCACAGCTTTGATTTTTTAAAATTTCTGACAATGAACTTATTTTCAGTATAATATATTGTAATCACAATAATGGTAAAATAATATTTTTGAATTGATCCTTTGAACAGAAGAAATTTCAATTAATTTGTAATTTTTAATATTGTTTTGAAATAGTTTTGATCTACTGGAGTTAAGAAAGGTATTAACGTCATAAAATGAGAAAATTTATTAAAGTTTGAACTTTTCTATTTCTACTCTGTTTTTAATTATTTCAAATTTTAATGTTTCATTCTCACTTCTTAAGTAAATATTTTCGTTTATCAAGGAATCTATGTATTCTTTGAATCCCTAACCTGCCTTTACCTGTTCATGCTGGCTTCGATGTCGTTATTGTAGGGAAGCGAGTTCATTTGGTGTATAATTTCCTCTCTGCCGAGCAAGTTGGTATTTATAATTCCTTTTTTTGCCAGTTAGCCTGCTGTCTTTTATTATGACCAATTCGTTGAACATAATTTGTTCTTGTTTTTCGCCACTTTCCTCTGGAATCTTGTTAAGGACTTGATTGTAATTCTTTACTATTTCGTTTGTCAGTCCCATTACTTCTTTGTTCACCTTATATTGTTGGTTGTTATTTTCAACGATTTAATTTTGGCTCTTAAGAATTTCATCCCAATCGGTTGCGTAAGTTTTCGTTGATTTGTTCCCTTAGTACGAGGAGGTTTTGATAGTTTACTCTTTGTGTTCTGCCGAAGAATATATCGCTTGGTTTTTGTTTGGTTACCGAATGAACGGTGTATTGTATCTATTATTTCTTTATTGTTGATCGGTCCGAAAGTATTTTTGTATTTTTCTAAGATTGTTCTTAGTTGAGTTTTGACTTCTTCATTTAGATGATCATTTCTAATTTCGATGTTATTTACTTGGATTAACTTATTTTGTATTAGTGGAATTTCTATGTCTGATTCAATTTTTAAGATGTTATTTTTTCGATCGATTACTGCTCCTAATTGTTTAAGGGTATCTTCTTCAACTATTCCGTCAAATGATTTCAATCCAGGAAGAACGAAGAAGTGTGCCAATGTACTATTCCGTCGCGATTCTACCAATGCATCTATCGTTTCCTTCGAGTGACTGTCCGTTTTGACTTTGTTGGTAATTAGCGAGAACTGGTGGTTTACCCTTACGTAAAGTTCATCAATGCTGCTTCTTCCCTGGGTAAACATGCTTAATTGGTGTTCTAAAGCTTGCATGTCTCTTTTATCTGCGTAATGCAGTGACAGACATTTCTTAATGGAATCCCAGTCTTCATCAAAAATATTATAGGGAATTATTGTGGCGTCTGCCTCTTATTTTTCCTCTTATGGTTTGAAATGTTGGTTTATTTTTTACCAAAGAATAATCCTTTAGAATGTTTTCTACGCTGCGTATCCAAGATACGTACTGCACAGCGCTTCCGTCGAAGACTTGGCAGTCTCGATATTTCTTTCAGCTTTGTTTAATTTCTCGGTGCTATTGGCGGTTGTACGATTCTTATTGCATTAACATTAGGATTTTCTAAAAGGAAGAGCCTGACCTCCAATTTTTTGGTGAGTTCTATTTGAGCGTTAACTGTCCCAGTTAGTTGAGTAACAGCTTTTTGTAATTCTTCCATTTTCGTATTCTGTTTTTTGTTATTTGATAAAATACCGCTTACTTTGGAAATTATCTTTCTTATATTAATGGTATAAATCTTAAATCTTATATTTACAGTAAAAAGTAAATTCTATCGTATTGTCTTGTTTGTGTTTTCCTTATTTTATATTTTTCTCTTTTTTTAATACTATAGAAAAAAAAAACTGTTTTCTTCATTACTTAACTACTATTTTATAATATTTTTTCTTTCTTTAAACTTGTTTTAATTTTTGACTAATTAATCGTGATTCTATGATTTTACTTTTAAATATTAACAATTATTTTGAAAAATATTTGACTTTATTTGGTTTAAAACCCTTTTTTTAATTAAATTTTTTCTTTTTAGCAATATAATTAAATTTTTTGCATTATACTTATATTATAACATTATACTTATGATTGGTATGTATGGTTCCTTTTTTGCGTGTCCCCGTTCAGACTGCGTACTCGGGTACAATCCATTCGGTGAGAGTAATTATTGTTGAATAGGAGTTGATAAGGTTGTTTTTGTGCTTCTGATTATGTTCCCACGTGAATAATCCTTGATGCAATTAGATTTTTTCATTTGTAATTTTTTTAATAAATTCAAATACAACTATTTTTTATTTGATAAATTCAGATACAACTATTTTTTATTTGATAAATTCAAATGCAACTTTATTACTATATTTTATACTAATTAACTCTAACTTTAACTTTAACTTACAATGTTAAAACAATTAGATTATTAAGAATCAAAAAATGGAAATATTTGCTAAGTTAGCAAATTCCAAAATTTACTTATTTCACACGGGAATTTAAATTATAAAAAAATATAATGCAGTTGTGAAATAAGTCAACAAAATTATTTGAAAAACAAAAGTTTAGAATTACAATTTAGAATATAAAAAAAGAGTTATGTTTAATTTTATGTTGTTTGATGTTAGTTGATTGTGTGCTGTGTTAACTTAGATGATAACACACCAAACCTCTTGACTTAATCAACTATATGTGATAAGTTATGTATATTACTGGTAATAGACCCTATACCGTAAATTCTTATATACATTTCAATAAAAGTATTGACCACATCTTTAGCAGTGTCAAGGAAGTATGAATAAACATTACTAGAACAAATTGTTATAGAGCAAAATATTAACACGACAGTTCATACAGTTCATATTCCAAATAATCTGGAAGTGCAGCAAGTGAAATATATTGAAAAAACGTGCGGAATTCTAAACTTTTCCAATTTGACAAATAATGAAGACTCGGCATTTTACATTACAACAAAAACTTTGAGATTGATGAAATTTCCGCAGCAGTCTACTTGCCTGTGTGGTTTCTAAACTTTCCGTTTCTCCACCCAAATAAACATTAACATTTTTCATAAAGTCTAGATGAATTAAATGCAAATCTTCAGCAACAATAATATCTTTAACCATATCCAATAGCCAGGTCTTTAAGTGGTGAAATTTCTTCAAGATGGCTACTACAAGTTCTATTTTGGAAATCCTGATCTGTTCTGTCTGGTAATCCAGTAGTATATTTAGGGGGTTTCAACGACTGTTACGCTCTAAAATGTATTCAATACAGACTATGTCAAATGAAACTATTAAGAAATCAAAAGGAGTTAAAAAGTTCGTAGTTGATAATTTAGATATAGATGATTATAGAAATTGCTTACAAAATAAAAAATAATTTAACCGAAATATGCAGGTTTTCAAATCTAAATTCCATACAATTTATACACAAGAAATAAATAAAATAGCTTTAAGTTATTTAGATGATAAGAGATATTTATTACCAGATAATGTAAGAACTTATTCATGGGGGCATACATTATTGAATGATAATTAGCATAGCTATTTTTGTATTACTTATATTGCAAAATTGAAATATTTTTAAAAATTAATTGCAGCCTCCTCATTCTTATGTAATGTAAATTTATTAATAAATAAAATTTTCTTTGTTTCTTCTAAATAAAATTGTATCGCAATTTCCTGTAAAGCACTTCACTAATCTTCTATTTCGTAATATATAAATTGCAAAGTCTTCCAGGTTGTTGAATCTTTTAATTTCAATAAGGTGTTCCATTCCCTCATCCTTATGGAGTTCACAATGTGCTGTTCTTAAACCCAAATAACACTCCCAATATTCGAAAATTAGTTCGATACCATTCATCTTGTTATTTTCCAAGAAATTTATATTGTTGTTGATCCAAGAAAATTTTGAGTAAGACTTTTGTTATTTAAGAATGAATAAACAAAATTTGATAAGACTAATTATGAGAAACCACAAATATTTAAAGGAATAATTCTGATTTCTTAAAATTACTTTTTAGAAAAAATGTTTAGGGAACATAAAACTAGCAAAATAATTTTTCGAGCTCATAAAAACCACATAATATCTTCAAAATTAAAATTTCATATTCCTCAAAACTGTTTCTAAGAAATATATATTTTTATACGGTTTGTAAATAATTAATTTAACATAATAATAGATTTGATATATAAATTCAAGCACTGCAAAACCGCATACATCCTCTAATAATTTAAGCAATTTTAAAAAAATATTCTAAATCAATTCGCAATTTAAAAATAATTCTAAAATTATTTCAATCATTCGTTTAATTGCAGTACTATAAAACCTCAAACATCCCTTTTTATTAAAAGCATTAACCTTTATCGCTTTATTATTTTTCCTTAAGTGAATTTTTATGTAAATCTTATAAACTAATTTTATTTAAGTTTTATTATTGATCAAACCATTGAAGTGGCTAAAACAAAATTATAAATTTAAATTATTAATTAAAAAATTAAATAATTAACAAAAAAAAAAAAAAAATTAAGAGAGCTAGTAAAATGAGTGGAACATCAACATCACCAAAAATTTCGAGGCAGCAAGAAAAGCAAGAGGAGCAGATTCTAGTGGTTCATCATCATAATAATATAATGTATGAAGATATAGATGATGATGAAACCATTCTAGAAAATTTTGTTGAGCAAATTATCGGGAATCATGGTGGTGGTGGTGGTACTGATGAAGACCTTTTGCTACAGAATTTTATTGAGGATATTAACAAGAAAAAAACATTTATTCCAATGTCGGAATTAAAATTAAATGAAAGCTACGAGGTGATGAACTTGCGGGAAACGCAATCGAAGTTTGTTAAAAATAAAAAGGAGCAAATGCGATGTGTCGTTTTACATACTACAAATTTTTTTACTTATTTACCTAAATTTTATGCTAACAAACATACAGCTGCAATTGTAGCTATAATAAATAAAAAATTAAATAATAACAAAATTAAATATTTTTTTAAAATAATTTATAAAAAAGATAGATTTATAGATATTGAATTTAAATGTGTAAATTAATAAAATTTGATTTCATTTAAAAAAAAATTAGTTTTCGGATTTCAGATTAGTTTTTTAAATGAAAAATAAAAAAGTGTAAAAGGTACTATTAATAAATTAAATAAAGAAAAACATATTTTTATTATTTTTATTTGTTTTTATTCAATATTTTCAGATTTTTAAATATAAATTTTTTCAGATTTCAGATTAGTTTTTTTAATTTTGATATAGATGATTATGAAACCATGCTAGAAAATTTTGTTGAGCAAATTATCGGGAATCATGGTGGACCTTCCTAATATATCTCATGCATAGAAATAATATCAAATTACCGACGGTAAAACATTAAAATCAGAAGAATAATTTATTTAATTTTATCTGAGTAATGCAAAATAACCTTGAACTTCATTTTTGGCCAGCTGATATTAATGTAGATCAGTTTGTAGAACGCCTCGATATAATCTTTTTTGAAGTTTAGTTCCAGGTCCACAATAATTATATCCTGGTAAATGTGCTTCAAATGGTAATTTATTTATAAGCGTATTGACTACTCCTCCTCTCCCTTTAAACAGCCTTTTACGTCTGATTAATTTTTTATTGTGATCAATCATATTTATGTCTTCGATTAACTATCGATATAAACTGACTGCCTATTACTTATATAAACTCGAATTTATATAGATTTTGATCAGTTGTCAGAATGAAGTTTGTTAAAGTGGATGACCCCATTAAAATAAAAAATTTTGATCGAGGAAGCTTTAAAAAGAAAAGAAAGCATGGTGCATTATTACCCGATAGTATCCGGGGATTGATTGTTGGACCGTCAAATTGTGGAAAAACTAATGTTATGCTAAGCATGCTCTTAGACTCTAAAGGTCTTAATTTCGAAAACATATACATTTACTCAAAGTCATTACATCAGCCGAAATATGAATATTTGAGAAAGGCAATAAATTCCGTTAAAGGTATGGGATACAATGAATTTCCAAATAATTGCTCCATCAGAAGCTCAAAAAAATTCAATATTTATATTTGATGATGTTGCTTGCGAGAAACAAGATAGCATAAGAGCATATTTTTGTATGGGTCGCCATAATGATGTTGACAGCTTCTATTTATGTCAAAGTTATACTCGTATTCCTAAGCATTTGGTGCGAGACAATGCAAATTTCATAATTGCATTCAAACAAGATGATTTGAATTTAAAACATATTTACAATGATCATGTTAATTCTGATATGAATTTTGACCAATTCAAAAATTTATGTTCGCATTGTTGGAAGAATGACTATGGATTTGTAGTGGTTGATAAGGATAGTTCTTTAAACAATGGACGTTATAGAAAAAATTTTGAAGAATTTCTTAAGTTATAAATAGATAATGGTTACACCATAACTATTTTAGTTTACTGTACTGCATGGTAACATCAACAACACCTACCGATCCGATACCAGTTCAGTTAACAACACCAACCGATCCGATACCAGTTCAGTTAGCAACACCAACCGATCCGATACCAGTTCAGCTAGCAACAACTAAAACTTATTGGAAAAAACAAAATGGATGAGAAGCTAATGAAGGAAATGATTAAAGTTAAAAAAAGCCTTAAAAGGAAATATCATGCGTTAAAAACAGGTCGAATTTTACAAGAAGAAGCTTTAGAGAAAACTTATGAGCCCATTATAAACCCAATTAAAGAATTAACTAATGTTGTGAAATACCAGAAGTCTAACAATTTTAACTTGAAATCGGAAATTAAACCTGATGTTGATAATAAATAAAACATTCTTAAACGATGAGTCATCTTTCAATTTAAAAAAAACATCAACGCCTAAGTTGAAACCGGAAGTTAAACCACAAGCTGATAAGAATAGAACATTCTTAAATGATGAGTCATCATTCAATTTTGAAACATCAACACCTAAGAGAGTGGCGCCATATGGATACAATAAATCAGAACTTGATAAAAATTATGGACCTTATTTTGATTTACAAACAAATACAAGTAAACTAGGAGCATCTACTTTTCGAATTGATGAACAAAATCATAACATAATAATTGGTAATGATGTATTCAAAACAAATGATGGATTGCTTGAGCTTATATTTAAGAAGAAACCTGATGATTCAGTTTATACAGAGAGTGATTTGAAAACATATCAGAAAATTCTAGAAACCACAAATGTTCATAGAAAAAATTATGATTCTCTAGAACAAATTAAAGGAAATAAAGGTTATAAATATAAGAATATTATCAGAAAGCTTTATGAGCATGAATATAATACCAGAAATAGAAATAAGAAGGGAGCAGGTCATTCAATAAACAATTTATCAAAAACATCGGAATCATTAATGCTATACTCTGAACAACCAAAACAATATGTCTATTGGGACGATCCGAATGAGTTAATTGATAGATTGAGAATTTTACATGCATCACAACATGCTGGGAATAATAATCATCAAAATGAAATCAATTCTATTCTTGAAGAGCTTAGAGAAGCTGATATAATCGAATAATTATATTAACATATATACACTTGCAAAATGTCTATTGATAAGTTTGGACGCAGTTCTCGCAATCAAACTTCAAATAAATTACTATTTAAAAATTATTCTGCTCTTGGTTTCAAATTAACTGAGGATGGAAATTATGATCTTCAATTTAAAAAATTAATTAATGTTAATCATCCGTTTAACATAATGGATTCCACAAATAAAAAATATGTTGATGATTCAATTGAAAATTTAAAACAATATGTTATGAAATTAGTCAACGAATTAAAAGAAGATGTATTTTTAAAATTAAGAAATGAAATATCACGTGTTTATGGATCTAATGATAAAATGGATGCTAATTTGAAAACTAATATATTGAAAATTAAAGATGAAACTAAAAAATATATGGATGGAGAATTAGCATTTCTTATAAAACATGTAAATGCATTACGAGATGAAGTAATTGTGGTGGAAAGTCCTCGTACTGATATTGTTCGGTTATCAGATGATTCGAAAAAAGAACTAATACAAACACATGACCTTAGAAAAGGAAATTTTTAAAATAAAAGATATACTAGAATAGTTCAATTTAAACTGCTGACATGGATGTACATCGTTGTGGATATTCTTTAAAGAATTTTCTCATTAAGTATGGAGATATTCTTTTAGAGGAGCACTACGAAGAATTAAATCATCATTTCAAATTTCTAAAAAGGTTTAAAGATTCAACATTAGAATTAACAAAGGAATATGGTTATCATTGGAGTATATGTCCATATACAGCTGAAATTGTTGAGGATGTTCCCGAAACATGTGAATGCATCTCAGCTGACCTTATTATAGGAAGGGTTGAAAAACTCATGAAATTGTATAACCGAATAAAAAATAAATAAATAATTAATAGAACTAAAACATGTGTATATATTTTACTTTTCTTTTTACTTCTCAAAATGTCTAAGAGAGAGGTTGTTGAAGAGTTGCACAAGCCAGCTCGTAGAAATTTTAAAAGACGAAGAGTTATTATTAAAGGTTTTGATGATCTTTGGCAAGCTGATTTAGTAGAAATGGGTGCTTATGCTAAACAAAATAAAGATTATAAATATCTATTAACAGTTATTGATACCTTTTCAAAATATGCATGGGCTATTCCCATAAAAAATAAAACTGCTGAAAATGTAACTAAAGCGATGAATTCTATTTTCATAGAATCTAAAAGACATCCAAAAAATTTACAAACCGATGATGGAAAAGAATTTTTTAATAATACTTTTAAAAATTTGATTGTGAAATACCATATTAATCATTATTCAACATTCAGCTCATTAAAAGCCAGCATTGTTGAACGATTCAATCGAACTCTAAAGGAAAAAATGTGGCGAGATTTCAGTTTTAATGGTAATTATAAATGGATAGATACTGTTGGAAAATTAGTTCACCAATACAATAACACCAAACATCATACTATTAAGAAGCGGCCATCTGATGTAAATAGTAAAAACGCAAATGAGCTGTTGTCAACTGTATATAATCATATTAAAATTGCTGCACCAGCAAAATTTAAAGTTGGTGACTCAGTTCGTATAAGCAAGTACAAACATGTTTTTGAAAAGGGATACACACCAAATTGGACAACTGAAATATTTAAAATCAAGAAAATTCAGATTACTAACCCCATCACATACTTATTAGAAGATTATCAAGGTCATCCCATTCAAGGCGGTTTCTATGAGCTAGAATTAATAAAAGCTAAAAATAAAGATGTCTATCTAGTTGAAAAAATTGTAAAAACTAAAGATAATAGAGTTTTTGTTAAATGGCTTGGTTTCCCATCAAGTCACAATTCTTGGATAAATAAAACAAATTTATTATAACCTTAAAAATGTTTATTTTTTTTCTTTTATTAATATTATATTTTGATTAGATATAAGTACATATGAATCATTCAAATTATTATGATATTAATGTTAAAGTAAAAATTCACTTTTTAATGTTTGTTTAATTTTAGGTAAATTTAATACAGTATATTCACTTTTGAATGTAGTATCTTCTATAGTCAGTTCTTCAACTTCTCCATTACTTAAAATTCTTTCTTTTAAGATATCACGATATTCGATACATTGTATTCTAATTGTTCTTTTCTGAAAATTGCTATCGTATGAACATCTTACATTAATTTGTATTTCACCCTCTTCAAGTATAAAATGCCTATAAAAAATTTCTTTGCTGTTAATTACACCACCAATATCACTTTCTTTTCTAATTAAATCCATCTTAAAAGCTTCAATTGCTTCTTCTACTGTAACATATTGAGGAGCTGAATCAGCTTCATCTGAAATACTTCGCTCTGTAATATTTTTTTCTATTGGTAAACTTGTTGTTGTTGTTGTTGTTGTTGCTTCAGGATTTTTGCTATATTTTATAAAATCTAATGAGAGTCCGACCTTAATTGTATCATTGTTTGGTCCGATGATATCAAAATTAATATATCCATGTTTCTCTTCATTTAAATAAAAACGAGTAGGAGCTGATTTGTATATATTAAATTGTATTAGATACAAAATGCTAATTAATATGATCTTCATATTGTTTTTTTGTTTTTGAGAGATACGAATATCTTTGCAACGTACACTTCAAAGGTTTGGTTTATTATGAGGTTTTTTTTATTATGCTACTTGTTATTATATTTTCGAAAATTGATAAGTTTAGTTCTCTTTAGGAATCATACTGAACTTTTATTTAATTATAATTGTAATGATATTTTAGTTTCTCAATCACTTGATATACGTACAGAAGCGTTTCAAAATGATGTTCATGCATTTCCTTAGAAACATCTGTCATATTCAATTTCTCAGTTTGAATCATCACAAGCTCATTTTTTAATTTTCGTAATAATTGTACACGATCAGTTTTATTATTCTTATCATATTTATCAGCTAAAGGCTAAAGGAATAAAAAAACATATTGTAAGAAATTTTTCAATTAATGATTATAGAGATTGTTTATATAAGAAGAAACTATTTTTAAGTAACATATAAATATTTAGAAGTAAAGCACATATTTTATATACACAAAATTTAAAAAAAATATCGTTAAGTTATTTAGATGATAAGAGATGTATTGCAAATGATAATATTAAGACTCAAGCTTGGGGTCATTATAGTATCAGAGAATAATTTAAAATTATTTGTTTAAAATAAAAGATTATAATAAAATTTAAATTATAAAATTTTTTTTTATTATTTTTTAAATAAGATATTGGTACATTACAGTTTTACATTTCAGTTGTATATCGACGATTTCTAATTAAATTGATATGATTTTTCTTTAGATCGTTTTGGTAAAATATACTATCAAAATTTCGAAATTTTCGTTGCAGTGTTCCGTATTTCATGCTATCTACATCTGTAGGAGTCTTTGCCGTGAACCAATATATTCTATCTCCATAAATTTTCCGAATATACCATCTCATTATATATTCTTCAGGATCATTATACAATCTGGTTAAAATTCCTTCATTAACTGCCTTCACCAGTGTAATGTCTTTTAAAGAGTTGGGTTGCTCTATCATTTTCTTTCCAAAACCTTCATTCTTGAACCTTTCCAAAGTTTGAGTCTCCAAATTTTTTTCGAAGTTGAATTGATTGTGGAAAAAACCCTTTGGATCCATTATTATATTTTTAATTATAAATCAAACTAAATAATAACTTGAATTAAACAAGCTTCAAATTCTATTCAACTAAAATACAAACATAAGTTTACATAAGTTTTCTGAACTATAAAACCGCAAATATCCAAAATTTTATAATGATGCAATAGCACATTTTTTTTTTAAGAGTAAATTAAAAAATTATTTCCATGTAAACATCATCAGAAAATTCGGTAGCATAAAACCACATACATCCTATAAAAATTAAAGTTTTGCTATGATTTTTAGAAAATTCACGCAATTTTATCACTCATAAGTAGAAATGTATGATGTTCTTCAAGTTTGATGAATTAAAATTATAAGAGAAAAAAAGTAAAAAAAAAACAGCTCTTATTTTTTAGGGTTCCATAAAACCGCATACATCCTAAAGCTTTTCATGATATTCTAATTGATTTTTACTATAAATACCCGACAATATTTAGTTTTCAATTACTTCAAAAAATGGATCTTGACGAAATAAACTCGTTGATCCAAAGCAAAGTTTTCCTGTAATTTTATACAAAACTAAAGTCTATAAAACTAAATAATTGACCCTTTATAGCTAGATCCCCACCATTTACTTCAAGTTTTATGTGCTGCCAATCTAAAACATATGCGATTAAGTTTATGTTTTATTAATGAAGAATGCTAAACATTAATAAATTACATGTTGGGTATCAGATGGACGGACGAATTTTAACTTTACACTACAATTCCGCTTACGCAACATAAATTCCGAGATGAATTTTTGTATATAAAAAAAAATAAAACAAAACTTTTATTTAAATTTAATTTATGTATAAAATAAATTAAACAAAATCTTTATTTAAATTTTCCTTATTATTATTTCATCAATAATATATCTACTTATATATTTTGTTACTTATTCAATCCACTCCATTCTAGAACTGGACTGTACTTATTAATTTTTTGAAGAAAGCAATTGGTTCTTCGAACTGGTTTTTCATTTACAATCAAATTTCAAAATTAATTATTTAAGAAACTTACAAAAACATCTGCTTCAATAT
The DNA here is from genome assembly GCA_963942445.1 of Argyra leucocephala. Taxonomy (NCBI): domain Eukaryota; kingdom Metazoa; phylum Arthropoda; class Insecta; order Diptera; family Dolichopodidae; genus Argyra; species Argyra leucocephala. The sequence continues at coordinate 72,415,193 of OZ012681.1, read as the reverse complement.
GACAAACAACTAATTTAAATTAAAGTATTTCTTTTTAAATTTTTACATTCAAGTAATATGTATGTACATATGTATGTATAAAGCAATTTGATTAATTTTTTTTTATTATTTATTATCAATAGTTTATTTGAGTAAACAAAAATTTTAGGGTTACCAGATATCCTTTTGCTTGTAACAAAACTAATTTTAATCAAAATAACTTGATATATGACTCCCCCTTTCTTAAGTTTGATGTCCTCCTGGATATCATTAGATTCAGATTTATTTATTATTACGTTACGTTTTTGTTTTAATATATCAGTTTTGTTATTGATTTTTAAACATTTCAATTGCTTTCTTTTTACATATTTTTTTTTTTTATTTATTTGTTTTATTCTCAAAAAGAGCGTTAGCTCATACAGAGTGATTATTATTAGTTAAATTTTTTTAAATTAAATGTTAAATATACATCATAGTAAACAACAAGTGGAAATAGAAGTAGAAATAAAAATATGATATTATAAAAAAGAAAAGAGAAAACATAGTAATAAGATATATAGAATATTTACAAAATAGAAAATTTTTAACAATTATTGAGGAATTATATTATAATTCAATTATTAGAAAAGAAAAAAGAAAATTATAATAATTTGATTAATTAAAATTTTTTATATATTTTTTAAAACTTATATAATCTTTATTTTTGATTGTAGTTGGAATTTTATTATATTCATTGACCGATGTGCTATAAATGTTGCTTATACCTCTTCTTGCTCGAAAATCAGACGCATTTCTTGTATTATGTTGATGAACCTCTGAACCTTGTTGAAGTGTTGTGTTGGTGATTATTTGTTGGTGTACTATTTTATATATATGACTCACTTGTACTAATTTTATTTGATCCTGCATCTTTAAGATCTTAAAGTTCTCATATAAACTGTTAGTAGACGTTCTAATATTTAAGTTGTACAGGTTTTTTATAGCCTTGTTTTGCAAGGTTTGGATTTTTTTCAAATTCTGCAACGTACTTGTTCCCCATATTATTAGCCCATACACTATATTTGAGTGAAATAAACTGAAATATAGTGACCTTTTTAATGTATGTGGTATATTATATGATATTTTTTTGAATATTCCTGCTGCTCTTCTACATTTTTTCATAACTTCGATGACGTGTACATTCCATGAAATATCGCTGTCAATTATCAAACCAAGATATTTAAAGTTATCAGCTTTCTGAATAATGTTATTATTATAGAACAATTTTAGATTTTGACCGATTGGTGCTTTCAATAACATGTATTTTGTTTTGTTTGCGTTTACAGTTAATTTGTATTTGTTGATTACTTTAAATAAGATTTCATTATCTAGGTTGATTTTATTTTCCAATTCCTCATAGTTATTCTCGGTATACACAATTGCTAAGTCATCAGCGTACATAAATATTTTCCCATTCAGTTCTAGGTTAGCAATTTCGTTTACATAACACAGAAAAAGTGTTGGACCTAGCGAGCTTCCTTGTATTACACCGTAGTTAACATCTTCTTTTTTACTTTTAAGTTTCTGAAGCTCCGCGAATTGTGACCTATCACTTAGATAGTTTTTGAACCAATTATATGAAAAACTTCTAACGCCCATATTGAATAGTACTCTTAATAGTATCTTTCGATCCACAGAGTCAAAAGCTTTTGAGAAATCATAAAAGAGAACTCCAACTTTTTTTTTTTGATTTAGGTTTTGCTCAATTAATGTTATCAGATCAAATAATGTTGCTTCTGTATTTGAATTTTTTCTAAACCCATACTGCCTGTTACTAATTATGTTATTTTGAATTAAATAATCAGAGAATTGTGCATTTACCAATGTTTCAATAATTTTGCTGAGGATTGGTGATATTGCGATAGGTCTGAAATTGTTTATATCATTTTCGTCTCCATTTTTATATATTGGTGTAATTTTACTTTGTTTTAGAATTTTTGGAAATATTGAAGTGGTAAGTGATGTATTTATTAGTGAGTTTATATATGGTGCAATCTCATTTTTACATTCTTTAAATACTTTTGTTGGTATGTTGTCAGAACCAGTCGCGTTGGAATTTTTCAATCTCCCAATGCATTTCTTTATCTCGCAATAGTTGACAGTTTTGAATTTAAATCTAATATTTGTTTCGGAGATAGGAATTATTGTTTCTTTTTTTATTTGATTAGCTAATACTTGACCAATTTTACTGTAGTGATAATTAAAATTATTAAGCTTATGTAATTTGTCTGACTCCGTCATATTATCATTTAGAAATTTGCTGTCCAGATTATTATTTGAACTAACTATCATTTCCTTCACATTTTGCCAAGTTTTTCTTGCATCGTTACCACATTTTCTGAATTTTTGTTCATAATACATTTTTTTTTTTGTTCTTTTTAGTTTGGTTAACTTATTCAGCCAATATTTGTAGTGTTCTTTTATGTGATCATTTTGAAAGTCTTTAACTAATTTTTGATGCCAATAATTTTTTGTTTTAATTACATCAACGACTTCATTATCAATCCACGGTTTTGAGTTCCCTGTTTTATTTTTCTTCTTTACGATAATACTACATTTGTTTACTCCATTTGTTAAATAACGATTTAACATTTCACATTTTTCATCTGTTGTTAATATATACTCTGTATTAAAAATAGGTTTCTCTGATAAATATTTTCTGAGTGTATCATAATTAATTTTCGTATATGTTGCATTATTAGTTTTTATTTTATCATTACAAGAGAGTAAACTAGTTTCCACAAACATTATGTCATGGTCAGATATGTCGTAGCTTAATTGAGTAATATCAATATTTTGATTTATATTATTTGTTAGTATGTGATCTAAACACGTGTCGGTAGCAGGTCTGGTTATTTTATTATTGCAGAAGAAAAAACAATTGCAATATATAATATTTTTATATTCGTTTATACGCTGATTATTTTTTTCCAATATATTAAAATTAAAATCCCCAACTATTAGAGTATTAGAATTATTTTTAAGATTGTTCAGTTTGTTATCAAAGATGTGTAAAAAATTATCAATAAATTCTTTGCTTTGTATAGGAGGTCTGTATACGGCCATAATGTGAAAGTGCTTATTAGTTTTTTTTAAATTAATTTTAATTGTTATAAAACTAGAATAATTATCACAGAAAGTTTCTTCTGTAGAAAAATGTATTGTTTTGTGAATAAAAATTCCAGCACCACCACCTTTCCTACCAGATCTACAAGAAAGAACTTTTTGGTAACCTGGAATGTTTATGAATTCTTTTTCTTCATCATCTATCCAAGTCTCAGTAAATATAATAACATGAATAGTATTGGCAGCAGAGTCAAGTAAGTAGAGTACATCATCAATTTTGTGTTTTATGCTTCTAATATTCATATACATAATTTTATTTAAAAGTTACATAGTTACATAGTAAATTAGAAGAAAAGTTGTTTATTAAATATTTATTATTAAAGTATATTATAATATAAATAATTTTTATATTATATTTATGTGTTATTTTGATCTCTTTGATTTCTTTTAAATTTTCAATTTGTTTCAAATGTAAATCTTGAAGATTTGCTTTTGTTTCTACATTTTTTATATTTAAATAATTTGGAAGTACAATATGATCCATTATTCTATTTTCTTTATTAACAAATTCAACATTATTTATGTTTATACTACAATTTTTAAAAGAGATCAAATAATTTTTATTTAATACATATTCAATATTATTATAAGAATTTTTTTTTTTTTACTGTTACATTTATTGCATTTACTACAAGTAAAGTATTAGAAAATACTTCCAAAATTTTGTACATTTTGTTATATTGTTTTTTTTTACAACTTTCAAAATTTTTGTTAAAAATATTCTGAATACATTGATTAGCAAGTTTTAAATTTTTAATATATAATTCATTTTTATTAATATAAATTTTATTTTTGAACTTAATGAAATCTGAATATTTTAAAGCGATTTCTTCAAATTGATCATTTGGTATTTGAACAATTTTTATTTTTGAGCTTAGATTTTTATATAAATTTGGAATTAAAATGGCAAATATCAACTTATCTTCTTTTTGTACAAGAGAACTTTTTATTTCTTTATATTTAAAAGAATCAATTTGATATTCTTCTATTTCTTCTGATGTTAAAATTGACCTAACCATAATACCATGTTTAGCGAACATTAAATTTTCTTGAATCTTCTCAACCTCCTGGTTTAATGTATTGATATTTGTTGTAATTTGTAAGTATTGAAACTGTTTTATTTGTTGTCTATTTGTGTTAGCTACGTTATTAAAAAGGTTTGTAGTGAAGGTTCTATCTGTAATGATTTGTTTTTGTAATGTGTTCAGATTGTCTGCAAGATCATTGTTTATTTTAATTTGTTTGTTAATCGAATCAATTGAATTATGGTTGTTTAAATCGATTTGTTGGAGATGTTGTTCGATTTCCGTTCGATCATCATCATCCATATTACCGAATAACCATTTTAGTGTTGTTCCACCTAAATTTATTAGGCCTCTTTTATGTCTATGTAGAGTTAAGGTATTGATATTGTGCTTAGTTTTATTTATTTGATTTTTTAATTGTTTAATGATAATGTAATCTTCGGGATTTTTAAAGAATTTGTCAATTGATTCTTCAATTTTAGTTAAAGTGTCTTGTATTTCATTAATGTCAATAATGTGTAAAATTTTAGTGTAATTTTGAATAAGTGGTATATCTTGTAAATGAAGGATTTGAAGTCCCCTTGAGTATCAATTTTTTGTAGTGTGAAAGTAGCTTGAATGTTATGTATTAGAAAAAGTAAGAGAAGTGTAATTATTTTCAGAATGGTTGCTTGCGGTTTCAGCAGTATTCCTTGGGGTATTATCTGAAAAATATTTGTATTTTCTTTTTATTCTGGATGGATGAATATTTCTATTATTCTTATCTATTAATTTATTTTCTTTCATTTTACTTTTAATCTTTACGTATTTTGGTTTAAGTTTATGCCTTTCCGCATCTGGATTATGGACAAGAATATTTTCAAGATTATCTGGTTTAAATTTTTTTCTTTTCTCATTTAATTTATTAATAGTATTAACTTTCTTTGTATGTAATAATTCCCTAATTTTATTTAGATCCGATATTTTACCATTTAGAATATCAACAGGTTTGATTTTGATTGTAGAATGAATAGAATTGTTATATTTTTCCGCGGCTAAAAATACTTGGTGTATTGGGTTAAGTTTCAGATTTTGAGATTCTAAAATTCTTAAATGTTCTGTTAGAGTGCCATGAACTCTCTCAATATCTGAGTTACCGGTATGGGATCTTGGAGACGTAAAATGAACGATTATACCTTCATTTCTGCAAAAATCACGAATATTTAAGTTGTTAAATTCGTTATCTAAAACTAATTTATTTGGCTTTCCTAGTATTGAAAAACGTGTTCTAAAAAGTTCTATTATAGTCATTGCGTTTCTATCAGGTAAATTTAATACTACTAAATGTTTAGAAAATTTGTCAATCATTGTTAAGAAGCATAACTTATTACAATAATAGATGTCTCCGTGAACTATTTCATTTGGTTCGTTGGGAGTCTCACTTATTTCAAATTTATATTGTATAGGGTTTCGATCGTATTTCGCACAATTGCATATATTACAGTTATTTATATATTTATGAATAATTTCCTTTAATTTTGGGTAGAAATATTTTTCTCTAATTTCGTTAAAATTTTCAACTATACCGCGATGATTTGAATTTTTATGAATTTTTTCAATTACTTCAATTGCTTTTTCTTCACTTGGAAGGTCTTCTGCTCTAATTGTACATTTATAAAATTTAATTTTTCTTTCCATACTAAATAGTTCCACTATCTTTTGTTGTAACATATTGTATTTTTCATAATTTAGTTCCGAAAAAATACCTATAGTTCCTTTTTTTATAGTACGACGTAATAAATCGTTTAAGTAGTTATGATTTTCTAACTCAGTTTCTGTAATGAATATTTGCCTAAATTTATTATAAATGGAATTAATCTCTTTTTCTTTATTTTTAACAAGATGAATTTGTGTAAAATATTTGTTTACTACTTGCTCAACGATCGGAATGTGGTCGTCCAAATCTTCGACTCCACTATGGATCGTAGCCATGTCAGTATCATTTCCTTGTCTGTTGTTATTTTGAGTTAACCCTGTTAGATATATTTCCTTTTTATTAGTATCAATACGACTCAGAAAATCAGCTACTTTATTTTCTTTACCCTTTATAAATTCGATGTCGAATTCATATTCATTTAACCTTATTTTCCAACGTTGGAGTTTGGAATTTGGTTCTTTTAGGGAATTCAACCATACTAGTGGTTGATGATCCGTTTTAATATTAAACTTTACTCCATATAAATATGGGCGAAAATATTTCGTTGCCCAGACAATGGCAAGAAGTTCTTTTTCAATTGTTGAATATCGAGTCTCATGTTCATTGAGAGTTCGACTAGCAAAACAAATTGGATGTCCATCTTGAGATAAGACGGCACCAATTGCAAAATTTGAACCATCAGTAGTTAGGGTAAACTTTTTTTTAAAATCAGGGTATCTCAATATTGGATAATTCGTTATTAACTCTTTTAGTTTATTAAATGATTGAATATATTTGTTATCATTTACATCTATTTTCTTATCCTTTTTTAGATAATTGGTTATAGGCTTAGCTACAGTAGCATAATCTTTGATGAATTTTCTGTAGTAGCCAGTTATCCCTAAGAAACTTTTAATTTGTTTCCTTGTAGTTGGTAATTTTAATTCCTTTATTATTTTGATTTTATTATAATTTGGTTTGAGACCCTCTGGTGTTAAGATATGTCCCAAATATTCAGTTTGTTTGGAAAAGAAAGTACATTTATCAACTTGAATTTTAAGATTAAACTTTCTTAATCTTTCAAAAATTATTTTTATTGCTTCTATATGTTCTTGCAAGGATGTTGAACAAATTAGTATGTCGTCCAGATATACGACACATATTTTGTTCACAAAATCTCTCAATACATAGTTAATCATTCTTTGGAATGTCGCTAGGGCATTTTTTAACCCAAACGGCATACGAAGAAACTCGTAATGGCCATTAGGTGTCGAAAAGGCTGTTTTCACTCTATCCTTTTCATCAACCAGTATTTGGTGAAACCCTTTTGCGAGGTCCAATGTAGTAAAATATTGAGCACGGCCTAATTTATCGAAAAGAGAGTCGATGTTTGGTATAGGAAACTTATCATCAATAGTGATTTCATTTAGTTTCCTATAATCCACTACAATTCTCCACTTAGGTTTCCCTGAATTATCTAATTTTTTGGGTACAACCCAAATAGGTGAATTGTATGGAGAGTTGCTTGGTTGGATTATACCTTGATCCAACATTTCTTTAATTTGTTTTTCAACATCTTCCTCATGAACTCTAGGAATTCTGTATATTTTAGCGTAAATTGGTTGGGAATTCTTTGTAATGATTTGGTGTTTTATTTCATTTATATGTGTAAGGCGATCGCCTTCTTTAAAAAAAAGATCACTGTTTCTTGAAATTATATGTTTAAGGAACTGGGTTTCTTCTGGGTTTAAATGTTCAGTTTGTAAATTTCTAAATATCTCGTTATGATTAATTTGAATTTTCTCTATTTGAAAGGTTTCCTTATATGGACAAGAGTTTATAAATTTAATTGATTTTCCATTTATTTCGATTTTTTGTTCAAGAAGGTTTATTTTGGCACCGATTGGAGTTAATATATTTTGGCCTAAGATTGCATCAAAAACTTTATTTTTTATGTCGAAAACTTTCCAAGACATAGTGGATTTTTCATTAAATTCTAATGGGGTATCTGTTAAAATTTCATATTTGATGTTCTTACTACTTGATAAAGTGACTAACTTTAATGGTTTTCTCAATTTGATAAATTTATTTTTTGGAAAAATTTTACTATCCATTATGGATATTGCGGCACCAGTATCTATAAGGCATTTTATTTTTTTATTATTAATTGTAAGATTTACTAGGGGTAATGTTGTAGAGGAGGCGATGAATGAAAATTTTTTTCTATGTATGATTTTGGAGAATTTTGGTCCTTTGAGATCTTAATTCTATGGTGATCTATTTCCATAGGTTGAGAAGTTCCAGGATTGTTATAGTTTTGTTCTCTTGTATCTCTATTAAAAGAATTTCTAGTCATTTGACTAGAATTTTGAAATCTATTGTTTTTTTTTATAATTATTAGATTTATTTGAATTAAAACGCCTAAAATCTGTTTGTTGTTGGTATTTATTATCATGGTTTTGTTGATATTTGTTGTCATAGTTATTATAGTTATTAAATTTTTGATTATTATTTTGTTGAGAATAATTTTTATTATAATTATTAGAGTAATTTTTATTATAATTATTAGAATAATTTTTATTATAATTATTATCATTATACATGTTTCTATTTTTATTATTTGTATTAAAATTATTAGAATATTTATATGAATTTGTAATGCCTGTTTGAAGAAGTTCACTATATGCTTCTTCAATACTATTTACATTTTTTGTACGTAAGTATATTGAATCATTTCTATTTATTTTATTCAAAAACTTTTCAAGTATACTAATTTCATTACATTCAGGCTTAAAACCATTAGGTTTTTGAACATCTAATTGATATTTCAAATTTAATTTATCTAATATTATAACTAATTCATTATATAATTGACTTACGGTTTTATATGAGATTTTCTCAGCATCTTCCTTTAAGCGATGGTAGCTTTGTTGGATTCCAAAAGAATTTATTAACTGCTGTTTAATTTGACTCCATGTTGCATTGTTCAATCGGCGAATTGATATTGCTGCTTCCCCTTGTATTTTTGTAATCAGGATTCTGGTAATGTAACTTTTCTCTTCGGCATCGGTGACCATGTTAGTAATTGTTTCTACTTCGTTGATGTAGCTGGTTAGCTCATAAGTACCAGTTCCAGTAAATATTGGAATTGCACGAGCTTCACTTATAAAATCTTTGAGTCCTAGTTTTCCAAAATTCATTGTTTGATTTATTATATTTATTCGTGTTATTGTTTGTAGTTCTGATGGACTTGACGTTTCAGTTTTTGATGTTTCGAGTTCTAAGTTTGATAATTGAAGTCGTATTCTTTCCAATTCACTAATGTCTGATAGTTTTTGTGACATTAGCTATTTTTATATGATAGTTTTAATTTTTACTCTCTGTTGAAATGAATAATAAGGAAAAAAGACTATGTAACTCTCTGTCGAGTATTGTTTTATTTTTTTTTTTTTTATTTATTTAGGTATACCGAAAGAAATAGTAAAAACTATCACTGTGTTAATTTATTAATGTCATTAAATCACTTATTATTTAGTTTATTTGTTTTGTTTTTTATTAATAAGGTTTTAATATTTTTAATATTTAAAAAAAAATATATAATGATTTTATTATTAAAATATTTTTTTTTATAATTTGTAATTTATGATTTACACAAAAACACAGTGTCGGTATCCTACCGACTGCGCCACATAAATTCCGAGATGAATTTTTGTATATAAAAAAAAATAAAACAAAACTTTTATTTAAATTTAATTTATGTATAAAATAAATTAAACAAAATCTTTATTTAAATTTTCCTTATTATTATTTCATCAATAATATATCTACTTATATATTTTGTTACTTATTCAATCCACTCCATTCTAGAACTGGACTGTACTTATTAATTTTTTGAAGAAAGCAATTGGTTCTTCGAACCGGTTTTTCATTTACAATCAAATTTCAAAATTAATTATTTAAGAAACTTACAAAAACATCTGCTTCAATATGACAAACAACTAATTTAAATTAAAGTATTTCTTTTTAAATTTTTACATTCAAGTAATATGTATGTACATATGTATGTAAGTTAAATTTCTTATGCGATTTTCCTTCAAACAGTTTATTGACCGAAGTTATAAAATAAAAAAATACAAAAGCTTTTTCTTCAACAACTTTTTATTATGCTCTTCAATTAATGACTAACTATTTTTACAAAAAATTTCTTTTTTTTATTCTACCTGCAATACCTAATTTCATTGTTGTTGCCGCGTGACCAAAAATGATGCGTAAGCTTATTGTGCAACAAAGTTTATTTTTTATTGCAATTTGATAATTATTGTTTCCCGTGTGAAAAGAATTTGTAATTTTTGAAATTGGAGTAAAGGTTAACGGACGTTAACTCTTCCCCCTCTAAGACCAAATGTCCCCATTTGGTTCATGGCAATGTGGTTTCTAGTTGCAACAGTTGGTTTTGTTGGTTCTGGAGGTTTTACCGAAAGTGACACACCTGCTCCCGAATCATCGATGTCATTATGTTTCTCTTCAATTACTTCTGGCACGTTGTTAATGGTAATCTTCGCCTTTCTTCTGCAAATGATGCCAACTGTTACTAAACAAATTATAATTAGCATTGATGTTGGTCCAATGCTGATGAAACCTATCACACGATGGATGAACTTTTCTTCCTTCAGTAGCTTGATTTCGTGAGTGTTGTTTATGTGGATGTCGTTCATTAGTTCTAATGATAAGTGTTGCTGTAATTCCTTTTTTATGTATTGCGGTTGTAGAACGACGGGTAGCGCTTTGGCTGTTGATAATTCCCTTGAAGTAAATGTTTCGCCTTTTATGATGACTGTAGAGTTATGAAACATTACCAGATAACTTCCATTTACGAATTTCTCCTCTCCTTCAACAGTAATTACTCCTTCGTATTGGTTCAACAGTATTATCCCGTCGGTTAAAACTTCTATAGTTGGAATATGGTTACCATTAATGATGTTGCATGTAGAGTTTCTTCCTTTTAGTAACTTTGGTATGCAGGTAGAGTTTTCTAAGTTTACAATATCATTTTTATTACAGATCGATACAGATTTAATATTTTTACAATTGTTTTTAATTCCATAAACCTTTTTTTGTTATACAATATTTCATTAAAACTAGTTTTTATTATTGTGTTTTTGAATTTTAAAGTTTTAATTATTAACCTATCATAGGTTTCAGAAGTAGTTAAAGGTATTTCCACAAGGTAGAACAAGCAAGTTCCATTTGTTATTATTTTTAGAGTTGAAAAATCAAGTGCCTCTTCGGCATTTAAATAAGGGAAATTTTCATTATCCAAAATATTAGTAATTATTTTAATTTCTGTTTTTGAAAGTAAAATAGAGTTAATTACTACTACCTTAGCCCAGTGTATCGCGTAATTTATGTTGACGACTTCTTCTTTAAGTAATTTAAGTTTGTATTGTATTTTCATAGCAGATTGGTTATTGAATTGGTAGCCTGAATTTAAGTTTTCTAAGATTTGATTAGTGATTTGAGTTATATTATTAATTCTATCGCTAAAAATTTTGTTTATTACAGTTTGTTTATTGTTATTTTCCAATACATTGTTCATTTTTTTCCTGATCATGCTGAAGTCATCATGATCCGGTGTGCCCGCGATCCATTTCCATGTGGTACCAATAATATTAATTGACTTTTCTTTCTATGCATGTAGAATTCATCTAGTAGGTCCTGGATTTGTGAAGCTTCAAGATGCAAGTATGGGTATAGTGGATGGGATCTCGTGCTGGTTTCTTCTAAGACTGTGTTGATTTCGGTCAATGCTTTTCGTAAAATTCCTAGGTTGACTATGTGGATCAATCTGAAACTTCCTTCCTGAATTTTTGAGCTTCCCAATTTTACTGCTACCAAGTGGGATCCACTGTAGTCTAGTATTTGCACGTCCCCTAAATTTTGATATATCAGGAACCTAAAATAACATTTGTACTATAAAAATCTGTAATAATTGCATGATTGTTTGCATAATAATCACTATCATATTAGCGAGTACAACTAGGATTAGTTAAAAAATTTTATTATGGACTTTATGAGAAAAAAAATTAAAATTTAATTGTAATTTATCATGATTTTATATTTGATTTATGCACAACTCTTCCTGAGTTGGTGACAATTGTGGTATGTCTGTTTTCCTTTACTATTTCTTTCTTATAACGAAAGGTTAGTTTTGATCCTATCTTTTTGTTATGCTTCACATATATTGTTTCTCCCTTTTGGTATTGTTTTGGGATCTTCCTTTTTTTATTGTGGCAACTTAAATCCTTTTCCTGTTTCCTTTTTAATTTTCCTATGTTTGTAAGTCGGGTTTCCTCAAACTCTTCTGGCGTTATATTTGGGACCCTTCCTAGAAAGAGTTCGATTGGCTTTTTATTGGTGACTGAATGAATGGTATGGTTATATTCATTCACGGCTCTCTGCAACAGTTCTTCGAAGTTTCTATTTGGCCCTTCTGCTTTCAAGCATCGCATGATCTCTGACAGTGTAGAGTGAAATCTCTCCACTTGTCCATTCACCTCACTCTTATAAGGTGGTGTTGTAAATATCTTGATCTTCATTTCGTCTTCCATCATGGCTCTTATCGTTGCGGAGTTAAATGCTTTTTCATTATCTATTGCAACATTTTCTGGGATGCCGTAATAAAATAAAATGTCTCTTAATGTCAATCTGATATTTTCTATTGACCTTCCTTTAATTGTTCTAGCTTGAGCAAACTTAGTGAGTTTATCAATTGCTGTAAGCGCTAACTTTGATTCAGTAGAAAAAATATCAATATGCACCGTGTGCCCTGCGAAACTTGGAATCGGCGTTGGTTGAATCTGTGGGTTAGTTGGATGTCGGTCATATTTATTTTCCTTGCATACCGAGCAGTTTCTTACCAAGTCTGATACTTTCTTTGCCATTTTAGGAAAATAATATTCTCGTAAAATTTGCTCTTTGTTTTCTCGTGAGTTTCTATGTGCACGCCTATGTGTTTCTAATATTATTTCACTTTGCCTGTCTTCCTGTATTACGTCTTTGACAAATATCCTGGTAAATCTCACTTTATAACCCTCGAAGTGACTAGAATATAACTTTTGGATTTTACCCATGGTCTCTCAGCGCTGTGTTGTGTTGTTGTAAGGGTATTTGTTGAAGATTTTGTAATGAGTCTGGACAAGGTATCGGCTACAACGTTCGAAAGACCTGGCTTATATTTCATTTCATAGTTATATTCCTCTATGATTGACTTCCACCTCTTTAGTTTGCCATTGGAGTTTTTGTTACTTAATGCGAAAGTAAGTGGCTGATGGTCTGTGTAAATCACTACCTTCCTTGTTCCATAGAGAAAATTTCTTAGTGCCCAAACGATTGCCAACATTTCCTTTTCGTTTGTGGCATAAGCTTCTTCTATCTTGTTCAGAGTTCTGGACAGGAAAGTAATTGGTCTTTTCTCTTGAGCTAATACTGCCCCAATAGCATAGTTAGAAGCATCCGTGGTCAATTCAAATTCCTTATTAAAGTCTGGGTATGATAATATTACTTCTTTCGAGATCAGGGCATTTTTCAACATTGTAAATGAATCTCTGGCTTCCTCGTCTAATGCTATTTTTGTCTGTCTAGATTGCGATTTGGACACTCGTCCATCCTCCCCTCTCAAAAGGGATGTCAGGGGACATACCCAGAAATGAGCGCAGTTCTTTTAAATTCGTAGGCGTAGGTAGTTTATAAATTGCTTCAATTTTTTTTGGATTTGTTTTCACCCCCTCTGGTGACACGACAAAACCTAAAAATTCTACTTCATTTTTAAGGAATTCACTCTTGTCTAGTTGGATCTTCATGTTGGCTGCCTCTAATGTTTGAAAGATTTGTTTCAGATTATCAAAATGCTCATCTTCATCCTTTCCAAATATGATGATGTCATCAATATAAACGTAGCATCTTATACCAATGTGGTCTCTTAAGATGTCGTCTAATGTTCGTTGGAAGATTGAAAGGTAATCTTAGGAATTCATACTTTCCATTGTTAACAGAGAAAGCAGTCTTCTCTATGTCTTCCTCTCTTAGTAATATCTGATGAAACCCACTCTTGAGATCTATAACTGAGAAAAGTCTGTTCTTTCCCAGATTCACTAAGACTTCGTTAATCTCCGGTATAGGATATTTATCTGACACAGTTATTTTATTGATTTTTCTATAATCTATGACCATACGAAATTTTTTTTCCCCAGAGGCATCTTCCTTTTTTGGCACTACCCATACTGGCGAATTGTATGGTGATCTTGATGGTCTTATAATCCCGTCGTCTAACAGCTGATTAATTTGTTTCTCTATCTCTGTCTTTAATGCTATTGGATATGGGTAGGATTTTGAGTAAACTGGTTCTTTTGACGTAGTTCTTATTTCTGCTCTGACTACTGTGGTATAGGTCAACTTTTCATTTGGATCAGCAAATAATTTTGTAAAGTTATTTATTAAAGTTTCGAGCTTTCGTTTTTGCTCTTCTTCTAGGTGGTCAGTTCTTATTCTAATTTTATTTACCGATTCTGATAAATACTGCTTTAATGGTATTACTAGATTTCCCCTGAGTGTTAATATGCCCTCTTTTGTATTGATTACAGCATCTAAATCCTTTAAGGTGTCATTTCCGATTATACCCTCGAACGACATTAATTTTGATAATAAGAAAAATTTAATTTTAGGAAAATTTTGTTTAAATAAATCTATGTTGGCGTGATGGGTGACTGGTACGTCTCCACCTATAGAATTTGCTTGAAATGCGTTATTGTTAGGTATAGGATTCCTGATAAGTGTAGGAGTTATATAGTTCTTGTTGGATCCAGTATCTATTAAAAATTTTATAATTTTCCCGTCGCCCGTCAGATGTTCAATGTAGGGCAACGAGGAATTGCCTAATCTAAAAAAGGATTGTTGTTAATGGTAGGTTTGCTGCAATTGGAGGGACAACAATGACTACATTTGTTTCCACTTGTTTTCTCTATTTTCTCCGTTGGCTGGTTTGACTTGTTGTCTGTGATCGCTGGCCGTGTGTAATTAATCCTTTGGGTGTTATATTGGATCGATTGGGATCTTCTGTTCCCAAAGTTACCTGTTTGTTGCTTGTTTGGGTAACTAAGTCGCGAATTTTGTGAGTAAGGTTCGATTTTAGTGTACTGGCGTGAGTTGTCATTCTGTGTTGTTTGTTGAAAATTTCGTTGCTGAGGGTTTTGATGACGTGGTTGGTAGTTTTGGTTACGGTATTGAAAGTTTTGATACCGAGGTTGAGGATTTAGATGACGAGATTCGAAATTCCGGTATTGAGATTGGAAGTTTGGGTTGCTTGTCCTCCACCGGTCAGTGTTTGGTCTCGTGAATGGATGATGTGAACTATGTAATTTGTTTCTTTGTGGTATAGTGGTGGGATGTGTTACTTGACTTGGTTGTTGTGAATTTTGTTTGTTCCCATTCCCGGTGTTCTGGCTCGTTCCATCATCCAAGTTGCAAAATTTTTGGCAAAGATGCAATGCCTGAGGTAGGTCTCTAGGTTCCCTCATGCTTAAGAACTTTGGCATGTCCCCTCTGAGACCCTTGATAAATGTTTCTAATGCTTTACGTCTATACATTTGTATCATAGGAGCGAGACCTTCTGGACACAAGTTCGTTGATGACAGTTTTTCCATGATAAGAGATAAATGTTGATAAATTCCTTTATAGAATTCTTGTATCGTATTGTCGTTTTGTACCATCCTGGTCATTTGGTCTTCAAGCGTACCTATGTCTCGCTGGTCAGCTTAATGTAAATTTAAACAATTGATAATTTTCTCCCAGTTTAGTGTTGTCCCGTATGATTCTAAAGCCATGCTTGCTTCTCCCACTATTTTGTATCTTATTGCGCTAAGTATGAGGTAGTATTTTGTGTAAATAATAATTGCGCTAAGTATGAGGTAGTATTTTGTTTAAATAATAATTTTTATTTGAAATGTTTTGTAAAAAAAAAATAATAATTTTATTTAAAATATTTTTTTTATAAAAATTATAAAAAAATTTTTTCTATAAGCCAATAATTTTTACTAAAAATGTTTTATTTATTTGGAGTAAGAATTGCCATATTTTTATTCATGTAAAAAAGGAGATATCTTCAATAATTTATGGAATTTATTGTTTATAATAATTATTGATATCTCACAAGTTTGGATAAGGTGTTTTGTAGATATTTTGTTAAAAAATTTAGTTATCGATGTTTGTTGCAACAAATCTTAAATATTTTTTCTTTTTTTTTTAAATTTATTTTCATAACTTTCTCTTTATTTAATATTTTGAATTTTCTTTGTTCTAAATTTTTTTTTTCTCTTTTTTTTTTTTTTTTTTTTTTGAACTTTTAATAATTTCAATAATAAATAGTCTAGGGATTTTTCTCCTTTTTGTTTTTTTCTAAGGATACTTTTTGCACCCTCGATCTATTTAATTTTTTTATTATTTTTTTTGTACTAGATTTGCAAATCTTTTTATTTTTGTGATAAATTTCAATTTTAGGCCTTCTTTTTTTTTTTTTTTTTTTTTTTTATATATTTTTTTTGTATGAATCCTTTTAATTTTTTTGAATAGAAACTAAAAATTTATAATATAGTGTAATAATAATTATAACTTACAGTACAATAATTGTTATGAAGCAAAATCTCATTGTGACCATTTGCAGTCTTTAAAATCAGCGGGATAGGCGGCTGCTACACTTATATTAATTATTTTATTATAATTATTATAAGTGAGCTCCTTTTTGGCTATTATTTTAAGCCTACTAAGGGGCCTCGTTTCCTATCTCCTTTGTGCTGTTTTTAATTCGGTGAGCCACTTGTGGTTCGCCTACTTGCTGCGCGTGTTAACAGGATAATTTTTTCTGTTCGTGCTGTGTTCCAAAGGTTTTATTTCCACTAAATTTTGTGGTTCAACTTAATTATTTAGTCTTTATAACTCCACTTTATTTTTTTATTGTAAAATAAACACTGTTTTTATCTATCCGTTATTAAAATTGTGTTGTTCTAATTGTTTAAACGTTTTTCAACACAAATTTCACAAATTTCTCTAGTCTTGATAACGGAATTTTTTGATTTATTTTTATTTTTAAACTATTTTGGTAACTTTTAGTTCACAAGTTTTCTAGTCTTAGTAATAGTATTTATTTTTAGTTTGTTTTGTTTTTATTTTATTTTTAAACTATTTTATAATTACTTAATTTTTTAATGATTTTAACATATAATTATTATTTTTATATTTTTTTTTTTTTTATTTTTTTTTTTTCAGGTATGTAACAAACACTTTCGAACACAACACTCACGTATTATCCTCAGTTTTCACTAAATGGTCCCTGCTCGGGCGCCAGTTAAATTTCTTATGCGGTTTTCCTTCAAACAGTTTATTGACCGAAGTTATAAAAGTTATAAAATAAAAAAATACAAAAGCTTTTTCTTCAACAACTTTTTATTATGCTCTTCAATTAATGACTAACTATTTTTACAAAAAATTTCTTTTTTTTATTCTACCTGCAATACCTAATTTCATTGTTGTTGCCGCGTGACCAAAAATGATGCGTAAGCTTATTGTGCAACAAAGCTTATTTTTTATTGCAATTTGATAATTTGATTTCGCAATAATTATTGTTTCCCGTGTGAAAAGAATTTGTAATTTTTGAAATTGGAGTAAAGGTTAACGGACGTTAAAGCAATTTGATTAATTTTTTTTTATTATTTATTATCAATAGTTTATTTGAGTAAACAAAAATTTTAGGGTTACCAGATATCCTTTTGCTGGTAACAAAACTAATTTTAATCAAAATAACTTGATATATGACTCGCATACATATTTCATATAAGAATATTATTCTAACTGATAAGAACCTTTAAAATTTTTAAAACCGCAAGTTTTCATTTTTTCAATTTTTAAAATCGTACAATTTGGTAGTGTACTCTACTCAAAATTTCTATTATGTTGCGTGAACATACATTACAAACTCTAATTATCCAACATTAAAACAATAAAAACAGCAAAACAAAAATTTTAAATTTTATTCTCTTATCATAAAACCATGAAAATTTATTTCTACTATAGGATACTTTAATAATTTCATAACACTATCCAAGGTCGCTGATACAACAATTTCAATGACAACTTGGTACAACTTCGGCATCAATTCGATAATTTGGGTGGAGCTTCAGTGGACAACGAAGTTCAGCGGCGGTCGCGGTGGCATCATCAACCTAAAATCTATTTGCCGAAGCTGTTGAAGTTCCAACTCTATCAAAAAAACTTATACCCAAATTACAACTTTAACTTCGGCGAGCTTCGGCGCTCAACTTTGGAACTTGGGCGGGGCTTCGGCCACCTGACAGCTTCAGATTACCACCTAAAATTTTACTTCGGCGAGGTTAACAGCTTCGGCGGGGTGGACAACTTCGGCGAAATAAAATATAAAGCTATGGAAGTACTACACCCCGAAACAACGAGACATTTTTTTTTCTTATGGAGGTCAGTCTAGTCCCAGAACCAACTTCCTAGGTGTCCATCAACAACTTCGCCGGTATTCATCAATAACTTCGGCGGTGTTCCCTACTTCAGCTCCAGCTTCTATATCAAACCCAAGAACCAACTTCCTAGCTGTTCAACAACAACTTCGGCAGTGACTCTTTTTTCTACCAAATTCATAACATCTTATTTACAAATTCATTACATCTTATTTTACACATCACAAACTAAATTCTATTTCGTAATACCCCGTAGTGGTGTATGACGTCATTTCCTGGTCCAGAAACGGCATTTCTATACTACTCGTTTTGTAACTCTTTCATCTGTAGTAAGCCACGTTGTCGTAATTGAAAATATATCTTGAGCCGGTTACCACGCCAAACCAAGTGTTTTAATGTAACCGGAATCATCCTCTTTAAAAACCTTTTCCTTTTTTCGGTTTTCTTCTACAATGTCTACCAACAACCTTCTATCACTGGATCCCCATTTATGTAATTGAAGTTGAGCTGTGTTTAACATCTTTATTAACTGTTTTTTTAATTCTAATGTAGCAGCAAAAGTGTTGCAGCCTGTTATAATATCATCAACATAAAAATCTTTCATTGCTGCGGCAGCTAATGGATATTTTATTTCTTCATCACTTGCTAATTTTTGTAAACATTTAGTAGCTAAATATGGAGCTGCTTTGGTCCCATAAGTCACTGTCGTTAACTGGTAATAACGAATCCTATCCTTCGGATTTGATCGCCACATTATTAGTTACAATGGCTGATCTTCCTCAATCTGCCTATACATTTGTTTAATATCTGCTGTCAACACATATCATCTATACGTTCGAAATCTAATTAATATATTAAATAACTCATCTTGTGTTTTTGGACCTTTTAGCATTATATCATTTAATGATAAATTTGAAGTTGTTTTACATGATGTATCAAAAACCACTCTTAATTTGTAGTACTACTTTCTTGCTTTAAAACACAATGATGTGGCAGAAAATAATTCACCATAGGAATATTCTTTTCCTGAATTTCCTTCATATGTCCTAAATCTAAATAATCTTTTAGGAACAATACATACTGACGTTTGAGCTCTGCATCTTTAGCTAACCGTTTCTCTAGATTTAAAAATCTTTGCAATGCTATGTGTCTTGAGTCTCCTAATAATTCTGATGACGTTACTATAGGTATATTTACTACAAATTTGCCTTGACCATCTCTATAGGTTGCTGCTCTGAAGAATTCTTCACATTGTTTTTCGGTGTTGCTAAGTAATTTGGTCTCGTCTACTAATTCTTCAGATTCCCAAAATCTTGCTAAGTCTGCATCCAATTGTTGATTCGTGACACCTACAACTGCCAAACCTTAATTCTGCCTTGTATGTTTTCCAAGAACCATTCATCCAAATACAGTGTCTTGAAGTATTGGTAAATCATGATGTAATTTGAGTCTTCCTAATCGCATAAGATCACTGTACGCTTCTGCTCCTAGTAACATATCTATTGCTTGTGGTTTATTGAAATTTGAATCCGCTAACTCGAACTCTTTTGGAATGCCCCATGATTCGATATCAATAAATATTGATGGTTGCTGACTTATTATTTGCTTGATTACCTGTGCTTCGATATTTAAATTAAACTTCCTTACCCTTGATTCGATTGTAATGTTCCCTTTAACAGTAGTGGGCAAAAAACATGTATTTCCAATGCCATTTACATAAAATTTTCTCCTTTTGGTATCTAGCTTTAATTGCCTCTGTAGCCTTTCAGTGATAAAATTGACTTGTGAACCTAAATCTAATAATATGGGGCAATCAATCCTCTTGTTATTTTGACCTATTACAGAAGCTAGTACCGTGCCTAAGAATACATAATCATCTTTTCCACTAATCGATGAATCAACATTTACATTAGCTCTTTTTGTATATTCTGCGTTGGATTGATTACTTCCCGAAGCCTGATTTGATGTTGTTTGCTCTTGATTCACTGCCCTCTTTCGATGTAATAAGGTATTATGTTTACCATCGCATTTTCTACAACCTTTTGCAAAACATGTCTTTTGATTATGCCCATAGCGAAAACAGTTAAAACATAAATTCAATTTCTTAATATGAAATTCTCTCTCTTGTGGTGTCATCTTCATGAACCGTTCACAGTTATATATTGAATGTCCATTTCCACAAATGAAGCATTTTAGCATATTGTTATTACTTGCTAAGGTTGCAGTCTTTTGGTTCATATTTGTGTACACCTTTGTTGTATTCTGTTGCTGCTTAGTTCCTACCACCTCAAATGCCTGGAATCGCATTTCAATGAACCGAAGAAAATCTTGTATTGATTGAACTTGCTTTGGTCTCTCTAAAGATTGTTTAATATTTATATAAGATGTGAAGTAACATTGGATCCCAATATCCATCTACACGTAATCCTAAGTTTTCTAATGAAAGAATACATTCTTTCGTCGTATCAAGCATCTGCTTGAATGATCTGGCAGACCCAGCTATCAAATGTGGTTGACTTATAAATTTCTCTAATAAGTGTTGATATTAATAATCTCTTGTTATCATATCTATCTTTCAATGTCTGCCAATGATAAAACTGCGGTATCTAGTTCTAGTTCCGTTCTTTTTGACAACAATGCTTTCTCTTTTCTTTGTCTTTTCCTGATTATTTCCGATATTGACCTCTTCTCTTCTTCACTTAGAACCTTTTCTTCTTCATCTTCTAAACTGAGAAGACTTAATGCCTTATTCAAATTTTTTCTTTTATTGTTCATTGAAATCTTTGTATGATATGATATGTATCTTTGTAAATCTTGTAATGATATAGGTGTTTCTACTGAATTAAACTACTGAATTGTTTGCGAAAGGCAGTGATTTTTCGTTATAGAATATTTATTGTTTTCTTATTCCAAATATTTTGATTGATTGCGACTGTGAAATATCAATAAAAAGTAGTAATAAGTTAATCAATTTGTTGCTGTAAAAAATAATTGAATATGTTAAATAAAACATTGAATATGATAATTTATACATTAATAAACTACAAAAATAATATCAAATCAGCTTACCTTGGAAAATGCTTGTCAAATTCGATAGGCATCATTTCTTTAACAACATAAGTGCTATATTTAATCTTTCTGATATGATGTCCTCATTTTCAATTGATAAAAATTTACCAGAATCATCAACAATCAAAAATTTCACATCTTTTGAAGGTAATACTTCAAGATGACAATCACCGCCAGTATCACCACCATTATCACCGTCATTTTCACTTGTTTCATTATTATTCATCATTTTAAACTTTAATTATTATATAATTTTAAGTTTATATTATAAACATATATTAAATAATGCAACTACACAATATAACTTTTTATAATACACTTTATAAAAAACAATGTGACTTTTGATTTCTTACTTTTGCGTCCACGAATTGAGCACTTTGAAACGTTTGATTTTAATTTAAACATTTCGCAATAACGTTAGTTCAATTCATTGTATTTTGTAGTGAAAATTATTACATATGGTGTCAATATTAAGATTCCTGTTTGGGCAATTTTTTACAAAATTTTGACAAACTTAACTTAGGTATATATTTAATGACAAAAACAAAAATGAACAGTGAATTAACATAAAATTTCTTAGTCTATTATTGTTACAAAACTAAAAATGATCAATTCATTTGCTTATTCTAATTTTATATAAAGAAGTAAATATGTATATTCAATATTTCACTAAGTTTTTTCACTTTAATTTCAAGCTATAAATTTTGAAAACAACTGACGCACACAAAAAATGCTTATATACTAAGAGCACTGAACATTTTTAGCCTCAGTACTGATATAGGCTCTGAAATTTTTCAGCAGTTTGCGCTGACAATTTTCAGCAACAACTAAAGCACTGAAAAATGCGCTTAAAATTTTCAGCCCTGTTTTCATGATTGAAAATGTGATTTCACAAGTTCCACATTTACTGATTAAATCGCAAAATTTTACTGTGTATAACAATTTTTTTTCTTTGATAAGATTTGTAAAAGTGAAAGAAATGCTGAAAATTTTTTATCGTAGAATTAACATTCATATTCGTAAATTACACAAACACATTTCTAATAATATATAATCACACATCGTTACATTTATCGGCATGAGCCAGACGGAATTCCCTATGAAGTTCACTCCACCATCAGATAGGGATTCCCCTAAAAGTGATTCTCTACCTTGAGAAACAATTTTCCCACGCTCAAAATACACATGATTTAAGGTTGGAACCTTGTAAAAAATATGTTAGAACACTTAGTGCAAACAATTTTGATCACTTCTTTTTAAATTGATTTATACAAAATTACCAAATTTAACAAATTATTATACTTTAAATTTCAAATTATCAAAACTACTGAATTATTATTTTTAATAAACTTTATTATAACTTTTTTTCGATTTCTTTCATTTTATTTTTTATATCGACCGAACGCCTATGCAAACATATTGATACAAAAGCATAGTACAGACGGATATACATGTAGCGACGCATGTTGCGCTACATGTTTCCTTTTTTGAGAGCATAAAATATGGACTAAAGATTGGTATTTAAAGCGTTTTCGATTATCACATCAAAATCTTTTGAAAGAGCTTGAAGAAACTTCTACGTGTGGATGCATCAACATTTTAAGAACTATTGCAAAAGGTTACCCCATTCATTGAAAAGCAAAATACTTTCATGCGAGATTCTATACTTCCATATCAGCGACTTTAAGCAACTTAAAAAGTTTTTTCTTTTAAACTTGAAACCTGCGACGCGATAGTAAAAGTTTTAAAGGTAAGAAAATTTGTACAAATTGAATTTTATAAACATTTTTATTAATTTTTTAAGTTAATTTAGAAAAAAAAGTTTAATAGATTTTTTAAGAAAATTCTATATCAGAAAATAATTAATTAAATGATGAATGTGGTTCACTATTCGAATAAATTTTGGAGGTTTAAGGTCAACTGGTCAACTCTTGCAGGTGAATTAGTAGAAGTGGATTTACAGTTACAGTTTCTTCACACAATATTGGCGAAAATACCGAAGGTTCTATCCTATATGTTGAAGAACTGTTTGGTGTTGAAACAGACGAGTTTGAGATGCTTTAGATGTGCCACGCAAACCTTTGTATAAAATATCATCTATTGCCTTCATGGCAAAGAGTTGTTGCTCAGGTGATATTTTTTTATATTTAGCAGCAATATATCGTCTTCATCGTTGTTTCGGCTAAGATGGTCAACTGCCTTTTGCACTAATATATTTCTTGTGTAAATTGCTTCTTGTTCTTCAATATTTCATTTTTGTTACTTCTGCTTGTTCTTATTGAAGATCTTGAAGTTCTTGATGTTTGAAAAAAATATCAAAATATTATAATAACGTTATATTCCTTATAACATTGATTGCACATATGTGTCTTAAACAATATTAATTTTGAAGTATTATTTTTGTTGTAGTTACCCAGAGATGAATCCGAATGGAAAGCCTAGCTGCCGTTGACGTAAAACACGTCAACATTCGAAAACCAGTAAATTGTGGATCAGTTTAATTTAATTACAAGAAAAGCTTTAGGATTGTTCTAATGGCGATCACTAATGCAAATTATGAGTTTATCATGGTGGATGTTGACATGAATGCCCGTATATCAGACGGCGGAAGTTTTTCAAGGACGAAAATTTAAGAAAAATTGGCAAACAATACATTGAACATTCCGCAACCCCAAGAAATAACGAAGTTTAATGAAAAGTTACCATTTGTATTTGTTGCAGATAATGCGTTTCCATTAATGGAAAATGTAATGAAACCACATTCCAAAGCAAATTTAAGTGAAGAGGAAGAAGTGTATAATTATTGGTTGTCTAGAGCGCGCGTTGTTGAAAATTCTTTCGTGATTTCTTCATCTTAATCGAGGTTCCTTCAAAGTAAAGTAGGTCCATATATATCATCACTGCCTGCACCGGAGTTTTAGTTCTTTCTCACATTTTTTTAAAACTATTTCGTTAACTAACTGTTTAAAAGATTTTTTTCTTTATATCTTTGATGGTTGAATATAAATACTCTTCTTTGTACTTCTCCAATAATAATTCATATGCAGCATTTCTTTTTGCTTTATTTTTATAACTGTCTGAGCTTATCATTCATAATTCTGGATGCGCTTTATATATTTCCAAAAACTCCAACCAAAATTTCTTGTTTATATTCGAAGCCATTAATCTAATTTTTTTTATTTAATATTTCAATTTTCTGTAAAGTTTAAAAATTAACAATTTCACACACTAATTTATATTTCATATGTCAAAATAATAATTCTTACCGTGTCGTGTGTTTATTTAAAAAATTTACAGCAGGAATGACGAAAAGTATGTCAGCAACACAATTCACTGTCACTCATGTCTGTCATTCCGCGTATCATTCTAAAATGTCAAAATAACAATCAAAATTATTTTGATTCTTACCATCATGAATGACATACATTTATTCAACGCCATCCATTGTGCTATATGGCATGTCGTCACTCATGAATGGCATGCATGAAACATAGTGGATAGGGCGCTTAAATCAGTACAAGTACATACTTATGTGCATACTCTTCAAATTATGAAATATTCTCCTCAATAAGTTGAAAATTTTGAGTAAAATTAATTGAGTTCTTAGAACTATATTTGAGTGTTTTGAGTTATTGAGTTAAAATGGGACGGCATTTTTGGAAGAAAATGATTAACAAATTTTATTCTACGTGAATACTCTATATGAGCATTTCTCAACCCATGGGTCGCAATAAAATTAAAATGGGTCGATTTTTTAAGCGTAATAAAAATAATACTCTATATTATATGATACTTTATGGTATGACTTAATTTTTACATGATTTTATTAAAGTAGGGACAAATTAAAGATTTTCAAGTTTTAAATTATATTTTTTATTCACAAAGCTTAATTTTATATTTAATTAGTATTCAGATTCATAACAATACAAATCGCAATATGTTTTTCCTTATCGTCCGATATTGATTTTGCAAAACCAATTTTCACTTGCATTTGAAAAACATTATTTAGTATATAAAGGGAGCTCTTTTTTATATATTTTTTTTCAACAGGTAGTAATTTTTGTTTCTTTTAAAAATTCACAAAAAATCTTATAACTAAAAAATACTATAACTAACCAAATCCAGATTTTACATTAAAAATATAAGAAGCAAAATGAAAGCATATAAGAGTAAGAGAATAGAAGAGGTATTTTATATCTAAAGCATAGTTTTAAATATTCAAGTTAGTCAAGTATAGTGAGGTGATCAGATTTTAAACAAGGAAAATAGAAAAAAAAATATATATACATATATATATATATAAAAAAAAGTATACATTATAATTCATAACAATTTACATTCAAAAAATTATAATCGATTAGAAATTAATACACATAATACAAAATACAAAAGTACATAATAAACATTCAAAAAGAATAAATAGATAGTGAAAAAATAAAATAGAAGAATAGTACAAGCATGGTATTTTTCAGCTTCAGGAAAGAACTCAATATACAGTAGTAGCTCAATACTTAAATAACTAGTCATAACAAATAGCAACAGATATATTAGATTATTAGAACAATAAAGAGGTAATATATTAATAGTATAATAGTACATATATAAACACAGTAGTAGTATATGTATAATATATTTAAAAACAAAAGGAGAATCCAAACAAGAAAAACAAAAATTAAGAAATTAAGAAATGACATTTAATATAACATTAATATTACGATTCTCAAAATTCAGAAGCCAATATTTAGTATTGTCAATTAAAAAGTAACGGAATATTATAATGAATTATTTTAATGATAATAATGTTTTTGAAAAATTTTCTATGCGAAACAAAAAAACTCATAAATTTTGAACAGTGTTTGAAATTTTATATTAAATAAGCTCTTGTTTTTTATTTTAAAAAAAAATTTTAATTTTAAAATATCGCTGTTGTCCAGTAGAAGAAAACAAAAAGAATTAAAAGATATCCTGACACGTCTCACTGAATTTATTCAAACTAAAATAAAGCTTTTGACAGCGTAAATAAAAAACTAAACTATTTTGATTTCGGTCTCAAGAGTTATTTTATTTTTAGTTTTACCGATTTGCCCAAGGAGCCAAATTATGCGGGCAAATTATAAAATTTCAAACACTGATTTTTAATGAGCTTCAGTTCTGGTAATTAATGTAAGTAAAGTTATACTGTATTATTTTATAAAAAAAAAAAAATCATATATAAATGAATGTATAATAATAATAACATAACAATGTATAAATGATTATTCAAAATTAATATTGTAAAAGATTTTTTTTCAGTATATTTATAATGTTTGAAAAACAAATAGAATGTGCATATAACTCATTTACATCAAAAGTAACATAACACAAATAATTTACAGTTTGAAAGTTTTATTCTCTAATATGAAATTAAGAAATATATTAACAAATAATTAAAACAATATTATAATGCCGTAATATTTAAAAATTTATTGGTTGTTTTTTTCATAATTTGGTTTATAACAATTTTTGAGTTATGTTGTTCTTGCAACAAATGAACGAGCATTGTATAGTATTTCTTTATGTTTAACTTAGTATATTTTAAAATTCCAAAAAATAACAACTTCCACTTTTATCTTAGATTATCAATTGTAAAACTAAATTAATTTAATATATTGATTACAATTAATAAAAAATATTTTACTTTAAACTACAATATTGTTTGTCTTCAAAAGTTTTACTTAAAATGTTTATTTTCATTGGTTTTCTAACTTTGTAGAAAATAAAAAGAGGACAAAATAGAGTGGAAAAATATATGAACATTGTATTGAAATATTTTTTTTTATGGAATTATTTTTGTGAACCTACGTATATTATTATATGTATATTGTATATATGTAAATTTTAATGATTCAAGTTAAATTGTTATAATTTTATATTATTTGTTAATTAATTATATGAAATCAAAATATTTCAATTTGTATTTAGAAATTTAAATGAATTTAAGCTTAAACATTGTTCGTTTGTTAGAAATGTGACTTTTATTTTTATTATTTTTTTGGTTGTTTAAAAATAATATTTCAATAATATTTACAAATAAAATTTATCATACAAGAAAAATGATAAATTAAAAAATTTAAACTTAAGATAAAGTTAATAAAATAATTCAAAATCAAAGAGGTACAAGAGTGCAAATTAATATTAATGTATAGTAAACGAATAATAGACCATTAATTACATATTAAGAAGAATGTAAAAAATGTTTTAATAAGATTTAAAATTGTTTTTAATAATTTTTCTTTAATTGGTAAAAAAATATATTTTAAGATTGATGTAATAATATGAACTTTAATTGAAAACTATTTGATTTTGTATCAATATTTAAAATAAGAAAAAAAACTTTAATTATTTTATTTCATCACTATAACTGTAATTAATATGAATATTAAAATTTTGCGTTTATTTCTTGTTCTACATTGAGACATTTATATGAAAATAACTGCTGCAGAATGAATGCAAAAACATAATTAACATGTACTTGTCACGAAATCTTTACTTTGTTTTGATATTGGAAAACTTTGTGATTTAATTTTTGAAGGAGAACCCACATTTAATTTACTATGTATTAAAATCATCAACACATCAATACGTCACAGTATTGCAAATTATGTCATTTTGTCATTTAATATAAAAATTTATGTAAATAATATAAACTAATTTTCTTTATTATAAATATCGAAAATAACTCAGGCTGTTCCAGGTGCACATCGGTTAGATATTTTATATCGACATTTTAGATTATGTTTTGGTAAACAAAAGTCAGTTAAAAACATATCAAAAGATACTTTTATTGAATTGAATTTTTTATTAAACCTCTGTTGGGTTTTTGAAAAATGTATAAATATTTGAAAACATACATCATATGAGAAATAAGTAATATATGGATGTATGAAGGAATATATGGATATATAAAGAATATTTTAAAAAAAACTGTGATACATTTTTTTCTCATAATCGAAAACAAAAAATTACTATAGCAAATATATTTCACCAAAACTTGTTATCAATAAATTACCGTTATTGGAAAGTTTAAAAGACAAACATTCTTAGATTCACACGTAATTGTTTACAAAAAAATAATTATAAGGACAATAAAATAAATGGATATCCAACGTGTGGTCGTACGGCATTTTGAAAGCTATTCAAGTTAATCCTAAAATAAAATTAACAAAAATATTAGTATCCTGAGAAGCCTATATTGGTTAATGAATAAAGGATCAGAATTGTCTTTGGAAAAAAGGTGCTGCTGTACAAAACTATTCTTAAACGTTATGGTCGTACGGAATTAAATTCTGGGGTGTTGCAGCTAAAACCAACATTGATGTAATTCAAAGATTTCAGAATAAAGTCATAAGAATGGTGGTCGAAGCTACGTGGCTTGTGCCACTTCACTTCACTTCAGTACATGATGAATTATCAAAATACTGCTCAAAGTACAAAAGTAAATTGGCAACATTCTGGTAAACAATCTTATGAGGGACACAGGACCGAGAAGATTAAAACGTAAAATGCAATGCGACCTATAAAATAATATAATAAATAATACATAATATATAATAATATAATATATAATAAATAGTGAAGTGTTATTATAGAATACTTCTCTTCAAGCCAGTAAAAAACACTAAAGTTATTTAACTTATTGAATTGTAAATTATTCAGATTGTAAATATTAAATGGAAGGAAAAAAAAAGTATCATGTATAGTGTATGTGATGATTTCAACTTGAAGAACGAACAGTGATTGTTGCAGAAATTAAATCTGATTGCTTTTGGTCCAAAACATAAACAAAAACTTATTTCTTTAAAATCTATCCAATCAGCGTTTATTTAAGAACTGTATGGAAACTATAATCATTATAATGACTCAATAAATCTTGAAATTTCGTCAAATATATACAAGAACTCAGGATTAAATTTCCAAATTTTTCTATATTAAATTAGTTTTCGAGATAAGCAGAAAAATACAAGAAAAATATTTTTAATAAACTTTAAAGGTTATCATCATAATAAATACTTCCAATATTCACAAATTATTAATTTATTATATTTTACTAAATCAAAAAACTATATTGTTAATCAGCAAAATACAACTGAGCCACAGATTCCTATTACAATCTCAAATGGATTTATTTAGTGCAACACACACTATTACTGTGGATTTGCTCAAACTATTGACATAACTACCGATATTATGCATTATAAAACTGTCGATTTTATTAATTTTAAACTACCGATTTTATTTCCATTAATGAATTGGAATTATCTTGCTTAGATAATTAAATCACACAATTGAAAAGCAGCTTGAAGAAAAACTATACACGACAAATGTTTTATTAACACAAATGTCAAAATTCAATCAATTGATCGTAATAAAATGTGATTTCAACATAGTGACACATAGAGCAACAAAAACGATGTTATATAACGATGAAAGCAGACATACAACAATACATATTTGTTATGCCGTGAAGAAAAACTATAAACAACTCAAAATACAGTTATTAAGTGGCGAAGGGTTAGATACAACAACAAAACGCAGTTATTTGTGATGAAAAAAAAACTTTGGTCAAAAATTAATTTTTAAGTAAAAGTAAATGTTTTAGTAAATATTAAGTAAAAGAAAATGAATATTGTTGAATAAAATTATTGCAAAGTCGAAATTAATTTAAAAGTTGTTATTTATTTGTTTTCTGTTGAACTCTATAAAAATTTCTAGAAAACTTTCTTTGTACTTTCTTTAATTGTATAAAAAAACAAAAAATTTAAAGTAAATAATTAAAAATTAAGACAAAGCTAGATATGAAAATAAAAAGTACAATTTAATTTTAAGGAAAAAACATAAAATTTAATTTAATTAATAAGTTTTAACGTTTAAATACAAAAAATTAAAAAGTATACCAATAAATAAAAAAATAAAAATGTAATTACTCATATATACATAATTGTTTTTATTTCAATTTTAATTTAAAATTTTTTTATTCTTAACCTGTTTTAGCATCTTTTTATTACATCTTACCTTATCGTTCTTTAAATTCTGTTTTAAGAAATTTCTCTCTATAAGACCTTCTCGCACCAATGACTTTTTTATATTGAGTTTAAAATAAATCAAGTTAACTTTTGTCAAATATTCATTTTGTTATATATTCAACTTGTTTTATCAAATTGATATTAATTTCAATTGATAAAAGTCAATTCATTCAATTTCATATAATTTAAAAGACAATCATTTGTTTTTAAGTTGATTTGTCATTGTGTATTAAAAATAACGATTCGTTGTTTTAATTTAAAAACTTTCTTTAAATTATGGAAACTAAACTAAAAAATGTTGGGAAGGAACAAGCTTATTTTTAGCTCCTTGAAATTAAATTGAATTTTTATTTCGGACCACTGAATCTTATCTATGTATATCTTATGAATAGGTTTTTCATAGGTACACTCTACAAAAATGTGCTGAACTCTACAAAAAAGTGCTGATTGGCGTCTGGTGATCACAGGAACATGTAGGTACAATTTTTGACTCTACGACAAACAATAATTTGTCAGTCTTGTAATTATACATTTTTATTTTCTGAATAATAAATACAACTAAAGGGTTTTCCAATAGGGATGATATGATTTTGAAGTGACGTTTCAGCTATTTGTAATATGTCATGATCAGTCTTTTTTTTTTCATTGAATTCAGTAATGTTTACAATTTCATTACAAACGTCGTGAATTTGCTGATTTTTCCTTGGAACAACTTGAAAACGATAACGATTTTATTAAGAAAATCATCTTCTCCGATGAGGCTCACTTTGATCTGAGTGGTGCGGTAAATAAACAAAATTGTCGATTCTGGTGCGAAGAAAATCCACAAACTATTCATGAAAAACCGTTACATTCACCTAAATTGACAGTTTGATGTGGTTTTTGGTCTGATGGAATCATCGGTCCGTTTTTCTTTCGAAATGAAGCTGGTAACACCGTTACTGTCAATGGAGAGCGGTATATATCGATGATAACCAACTTTTTATGGCCGAAATTGGAAGAAATTGATGTTGACAATATTTGGTTCCAACAAGACGGGGCCACGCAACAATTGAATTATTGCGAGAAAAGTTTGGAGATTCGATTATATCAAGAAATTGTGATATTGAATGGCCTCCAAGAAGTTGTGAGGCCATTGTGAGTGTTTAACACCATTAGACTATTTCTTGTGGGGTTATTTCAAATTATTGGTCTTTAGCAATAAACCAGACTTTCTTCAAGCTTTACAAGTCAATATTGAAGGTGCTATTCACGACATACGACTGGATTTAGTGGAAAAAGTTTTCGAAAATTGGGTTCATCGAATTCATTCCTGCAGAAGAAGTTGTGAAGGCCATTTGAATGACGTTGTATTCAGAACTTAACTGTATCGATTGTACTTCACATTAAATAAAAAACATTTTAATTTCCTTAACAATATTAGTGTGTTTTTTTTTTTAAAAAGAAGTCATATCACTCTTACTGGAAAATCCTATATATTATATTTTTTTGTAAACATTTTTTTTACTTAACCAATATCTCTCCAACTCTGAGATGGAATAAAAAGATTCAGAATATACGGAATAAATAAAAAAATACAGAACAGAATATTTGGAATATTCCGAATGAATAAAAAAACGCTTTTCGACAATTTCCGAATATTCCGAATATTCGGTATGAATAAACGAAAACACCAATAATATATTTTTTACAATATGCTGAAAGTTTTAGGTAAAATATTTTTAAATATAAAGATTGAAAATTCTAGGTATGTCATTAATTTTATTAAATATTTTGTTCAATTTCGGTTATTACATCATCATCAGAAAAGTGATAGAACGTAAGCCTATACTGGGAAATAACAACTATGAACTTAAAGGATAAAAGTAAGTATTAAGCAGGCATGAGAGAAAACAAAAAATTGAATAAAGGTTATAGTATTTAGTAAATAAAATAACAAATAAAAAATCTATGTGTGGTCCCTGTTAATGAATTATAATCTTGAAACCAAATTTAAAGTTTAATAAAAATAGATATTTCCATAGACTGATAGACGTCTCACTACAAAGCAGAAAACTCTTATATTTTAAAGAAAAACTTTGAAATTAGTATAGTTTAATAAAAAAAAACTGTTAATGTTTTATTTATCTATTTCTTTCTGTATAATGTTGTATTTATTTACTTTTTTCTTAACGTACCTTTTAACATACCATTTGAGCATTTTATTTGATAATACAATAAATTAATACAAATTTTTTTTTATAGCTTTCAAACATACCTTATAGAAACAAAGAGATAGGATACATTCAGTGAATTTCAAAAATTTCGTGTCGAATGCAACATTTGAAACCAAAAATTATTTTATATAAATTCAAAATGTGGGGTTCACCTTAATAATAATTTAATGGAATATTCAAAAATTTAACAATTTAAAATCTACGAGAATATATGTATACTAGGGGCCCCTGTTCACTAATTATAATTGAAGCCAAATCTAAATTTAAAAAAAAAAACAGTAATGTACGTACTGACATAGACTTCTCACGTAAGTAAGTTTTATTTAGGACATATAAATACACGTCCCTCATATACATATATTCCCTATAGTAAGTGGATAAAATTAGTGGATAAAATTACTAAAATTAAAAAATTTTGTCATTAAAGAGGTATGTATATATATATACATAATACATAATTTTAACAAAAACTATATTATTACTACAAATGACCAAAATTTAGAAACAGTTACTAAAAAAAATAAAAAAAGAAGAAATTAAGTGATTTTTTTTTGTTGTTTTTATATTTTTTATTTTAGATGAATTTGTTTTTTTGTTTTTATTTGACATATCTACATAGGTTCATTTGCAAGTAATTATAATAACTGATTTGTTTTTTATTTTAATAACAACTCGCATATGCATAATGAATTTGGTGAATAATAAAAAAATGTTCAACTGTGTGCGCATTATTGTTTTGTATACAATCTTATATATTATATATATTAGAAGTTCATTAAGGAGTATGAGAATAGAAATAAAATAAAAAGGTGTCTACTGCGCAAGACCTTAAATGCTAGTCAATTATAATTATAGATATTTCAAAGAGAAAAAAAACTAAAAAAAAATAAATAACAAAATAAGAAAAAAAAAAGGAAGTGGTCCATAGGAAGTGAAAAAATTTGGAAGTATGTATAACCAAAGAATATCCATAATAAGAAGGTTCACTGGAATAAAATTTTATAATTTGTCAATGTGTTGGTCACCATTTTTCCAGTCGATTTCCAATATTGTAAGAAATAGATAGTCATAAGAATTTAATTTGTGAGAGAGAGATAAAAATTCAAAATACAAAGTGGAAAAAAAATGAACGAACAATTTTTTTGTATGAAAAAAATATTGTCTTTATTTTTAGTTAGTTAGTTTAATTCCAAATTAAAATTTGTTTCAGCACCGCACACCAAACACTTAACAAGATGATGTTTTCTCAATTTCGAAACATTTTTAAAAAATTGTGTATAGAATAGTTTTTATAAAAACTTTTTTTAAGCGTTAGAGTTGATTTATTTTTAAATATAACATACACTGCTTAATTTTCATATATAATCTGCATTTTTTTTTTTCTAAGTACTTTCTTATATACTAATTTTTTTTTAAAAATACATATCAATAAAAAATATTATTTATTCAAATTTGATATGTTCATATTATTAATATTCAACTTTGTTACCTATTTATAAAATTAACAGGTACCTAAATGCATTATATTACTTATAATATAATATGTATTATTAGTTCATTGATGATTAAAATGCACAATTTAATTTTTCAGAAACTAAAAAGGCATCGGATTGTTCATAAAAAAACAAACCGCTTGATATTCTTTTTAACTACCTATTTCAATACCTGAAAAACTATGTATATTGAAAATACATGAATGATAAAAAATATATTTCCCTTATAAGCCAATAAAATAAAATAATATGATATTTAAGAAATAACATATGTTTTTGAAACGAATATTATTTTATATAGGGATCTGTAAAAAATCAATCATTCAAAAATTATTTATTCTCATACCCTAATAAATTTAATACGTTTATTTTAAAAAAATTCGTACACAAAATTTCAGACGACTGTACATATGAAAAATCTCTAGTGGGCTAAATAAATAAACAAAAATCTCCCGTGGGCTATTTAAAATTACATTGCAAAAATGAAGTGGTTTTTTAAATGGTTTATATCGCACTCTTTCTTTCTCACAACTTCTTACATAAGAAAATATTTACAATAGTTCTTTGCTTCTTTAACTTTTTGTTTTTTTTTTTTTTTTTTTTTGCGTCGATTGGTGGGAATCTTCATAGACACAATGAGCCCCGTAGCTTCCATTGTGTGCCAGATTTTTACTGACTAAACCACACCCCTCCCATTAATACTAGTCCGACGGACTAACCATTAATTTATTTCTACTTTGATTTTCTTAAAGAAAAAGTTTACGAAATTCTATCGTATTAAATCTAGTGGCTTAGTTTTTTTAAGCCTTCTGACATCATTTTGATTATCTAGCAGTTGAGTGGCCTCAACGTTAACATGACCCTCCAGACGAGCTATATGCTTTGTTGCATATCTTTTTATTTCATTTTCTATGCAAGGAATTTTTAGATCTCTGTGCAAATCACTGTTGCGAACATACCAGGGGGCATTTACCATGTTGCGCAAGACTTTATTTTGGAATTTTTGTATACAAAGTACATGTGTTTGTTTGGCACATCCCCATATTTGTATGCCGTACAACCATATCGGTTTGAGTATCTGATTATATAACAAAAACTTGTATAGGTAATTTAGAATTACGACCTAAGAGCCAGTACATTTCTCTATATTTATTTTCAAGCTCAAAGTTTTTCTTTTTGACGTGCTCTTTCCATCTAAGTTTGACATCTAATGTCATTCCTAGGTATTTGCATTGTACCTAAGCATTGTTTTCTTGGGGTATATTGACCCCATTCAGATTTACCATGGTTGATTTTCTAATTTTTTATTTGTAAAATTTACATGTACTGATTTTAACTCATTGAGTTTAATTTTCCATTTCTTTGTCCAGAGGTATAGCTTGTCGCTTGCTCCTGCAATTTAATTGTAGCCTCGTCAATATTTGATCCTACTGCCATCAACGCAGTATCGTCAGCGAATGTAGCTACAGTTATATTTTTCATTTCTGGTAAATCATTGGTGTAGAGCAAATACAGTATGGGACCCAGAATACTACCTTGAGGCACACCCGTTTTAATATCTCTAATAGTAGAATACTCTTCGTCTTGTTTTATTCTGAATAGTCTGTTTTCTAGATATGATGAGAGTATATCTACGTATTGTTTAGGTAACATATTGTTTAGTTTATTTATTAAGCCTCGATGCCATACTTTATCAAAAGCTTGGGCTACATCTAGAAATATGGTAGAGCATACTTTCTTTTCCTCTAAAGCTTTTTCTACTATGTCTGTTATTCTATGAATTTGATCGATTGTCGAGTGCTTAGATCTAAAGCCAAATTGATAATTTGGAATCAGATTACTATTTTCTATGATCAGTCTCATTCGAATCAATAATAGTTTTTCAAATAATTTTGATACTATTGGTAGTAATGATATTGGTCTGTAGGATTTGACCTCATTTATGGGCTTACCTGGCTTTGGTATCATAATTATCTCTGCTATTTTCCACATATTTGGCACATACCTAATTCTTATAGCAGCGTTTATAATGCGTGTTAGCATTGTTATAGCTTTTTTCGGAAGTTCTTTCAGGACTTCCGATGTAATTAGATCAAAACCTGGAGCTTTTTTATCTCTGAGTTTTTTAATTTGTTCAACTATTTCACTCTCTGAAAATGGTGATATAACATTTTCTTGCCAATTATTATTTTCTTCAGTGAGATCATCCGAATCTGTCTCGTGTGGACAAAAAATTTCTTCAAGATGATCTGCGAATGTTTCAGCTTTATTTTTATTATCTCTCGCCCATTCACCGCTTTTCATACTGATTGGCGGGATTTAAGAGATCGAGGTTTTTGTACTCTTTGTTGCTTTCCACAACGAGTAGTTATTTTTTCTTTTAGCTTTTCTTTTCTTTTTTTTTTCATTTTTAAGATCTTTAATTTTTCTTTTAAGATTCTGAGTTAACCTATTTAGCACAGTTTTGTCTGCCGGATCACGCGATTGTTGCCATCTGCGTCTAGCTCTTCTTTTTATTTTTATCATATTAAATATTTCTCTAGTGCAGTTGAATCCTACCGATTTATATTCACAATTTTTTGTATTATTCCATCCAGCATTTTGAACAATTTTAATAAAATTTTCTACTTCAGAATCTATATCACATTTGGATCTTAGTTTTGTTTTTATGTTTATTTTGTTTTCTATTTCTTGTTTAAAGCTAGCCCAGTCAGTTGTCTTGTTCGTTAGCATAGGTTTCGACTGTTTCTTAATAACCTTTTCATATAGACTTAGTATGACTGCAGAGTGATCTGAGTCCAAATCAATGATTATCTTCTAGTTTAATATAATTGGGTGAAATTTTTTTTGTTATATAAAAATCAAGCAGATCAGGAGTTTTATTTCTATCAGTTGGCCAATAGGTTGGCTTACCGGTAGATTGGTAAATGCAGCCTTTTTCTTTTATAGCTTTTCTTAGCTCTCTTCCTTTCGTAGAGGTTACTCTAGACCCCCAATCTATGTGCTTGGCGTTGTAGTCACCTCCCAGGATAAATCTTTCGCCAAGTAGTTTAAAAATGTCTTCAAACATGTTATTCTTTATGTTGTATTTGGGTGGACAGTATAATGCACCGACACAAAGGCTTTGTTTAACAGACATAATTCGTAGCACGATTAGTTGGAATTCATCTATTTCTAGACTAAGTTCCTCGTGGTGCTTAATATCTTTCTTTATTAAAATTGAGATACCACCTCTGGGTGTATTATTCGGATGGTTTGCGCTGTAGCATGTATAGTCATTTATTTTAAGCGATGACTTATCTGTCATATGTGTTTCTGTCAAGAGACATACATCAATATTTTGTGTTCTCAATAGAATTTCCAAATTATTTTTCTTGTTCAGAATACCATTGGCATTCCACGTGACTATACGAAGTGCGTTCTTAACCATGCCTTGCGGATTTATTTTTTGGTGTATACATATATATTTCATTATGTTTGTTTTCTAATGTGCATAGTCTTGTTGAGATTTCACTCATTGTTTTTATCATATTTTGCATCATCTGCATAATGGTATTTTCAGTCAACTTTTGTGTAGAAACTTTATTTTGTTCTTTCGGGTTTCTTTTTTGACTTAGGTTATTTTGTGTTACCTGTGAATATGATAAGCCTTCTACGACTTTTTTCGACGTAAAAGTTTTAGGTATCTCTGGAGTTTCAATGCAATTCTGTCTCTGTGCACTTTTTCTTTAACTAATGGTTTTTTTTTTGTAAATGTGTTTGTAAAAATATCTTGACTTCCAGTGAACCTTCTTATTATGGATATTCTTTGGTATAACAATAAAAGATTTAAAAAGAAGAAGAAACTAGAAGCACAAAAAAATAACTATATATAGATGTCCTATGCCCATATAAGAAAATGATGTTCTATGAGTAAAGTTCACAAAAGAATAAAAATAAAAATAATAAAAGCTTTAGAAAAAAATATAAAATCAAAGACAGAAATAATAAGTCGGTTTCTTTAAAACAGAAAAAAATGTATACTAAAAAGTAAATATTTGATAAGATATCGCTATTATAATGTTTAGTTGGCATTAAACTGTTCTAAACTTTTATCTGACACTATTTTAATGTATTTGCTGGTTTCTGTTTTTCGAACAAATATCTTACCATCTTTTACCCATGTAAACTTTATAGTACCCTTCTTATTCAAGTCTCTTTTGCCTTTTTTAACAAGAACCTGAAATACCTCTCATTTATAAAGACAATTCCAATCGATTGAAAGTTGATTTTATCACAATTTAGTGTCTTATTCCGTTTTTCGTTCATAATGATATTCTTCATTTCAGTATTTGTTAGTTTGACAATTAATTTCTGAGATTCACTTGAGTATTTAAGTCCTTTAGACAAAAATGCACTTTGTATATCATTATCAGTGACCTCAACTTTCAGTTCTTTGAAAATTGAATTGAACACAGGCTAGGCTTGGGATCATTGTTCGGTATTTGAGTTAATCCACTTATTTCAATTGTTTTTCTATATTATTGTTTTGTTTCAACATCTCGATTTCAATTTTATTTTCTTTTATTATTTTCCGGAGAGCATCGTTTTCGTTTTTCAATCCGATAATTTCACTTATAACTATATCAATAGGGTTTCTCAACTCACGAATTTCCGTTTGTAGATCTTCTATATTTTTGTTGCTTGCATTTTGTCGGGAAAGAATTAAATCAAGTTTCCTGGTTGTAGATTCATCTTCTAAAATACTTTGCCCACTTGTAGAACTTGTTGAAGCACTTGTTTTACTACTAATTATCAACTTATGTTCATTAAACCATTTTCTTAAAATACTCAAATCAGAATTAATATCCGCTATCATACTTAAAGGACTGAAGCAAGATCATCTGCAAAACTTTTTAAATGGTCATAATAATCTTGAACAAATAAGAAGTTTATGTAAATTAACAATAAAATCGGACCTAATACAGAGCCTTGAGGCACACCAAAATTAATACAAGTAATATTACTAATTTAATCACTTTCTGCCTTCTTTTTTTCAAATATGATTCAAACTGTTTAATTTTAAAATCTCTAAAACCAGCATTAATCTTTTTCCAAGATAACATCGTGAATAAAAATTTAACAATGCATCTTCAGTAGATACACCTTTCTGAACACTGAACTGCTTAGGTTTTTTCCAAGTAGTCTACCATTCTGCACTTAATTTCTTTTTCAAAGACTTTCGATAAAGAAGAAAGTAAAGAAATAGGCTTGCAATTTACTATGTCTCTAGGATTATCTTTTTTGAAAAGTGATAGGACATTTGCACATTTTAGTACCTTAGGAAAGACATCAGACAAAACGCTACAATTGAAAATATGAGCCATGAACATCAACAATATTTTTTTTTTGTTTTAACTTATATTTTTGAATCTTTCTTAAAAGTGAGAAACTGACTGATATTTGAAAATTTTAGTTTGACCTGCTTGCATTTCATTTCTATACTTGCCTCCGATCGAGGTGAATTTCCAGCTATTTAATATTTAGATGATGTTGAATTACTTTATTATTTATGGTAACTGGTGAGCACGAGTTTCTTCTGTGTGCTTTTGCTTTGATTTATTTTTATTATTTGACCAGGTTTCGACCTTGTTTATGTATTTTTGTAGTTTTAAAGTTTCACAATCTGCATTTGAATTGGACGATAGTATAGCAGTGCCATCAGTATAAGTACAAACTAACACATCTTCTGCTGCTGGTAAGCCAGATGTATAAATTGAGTACAGTATTGGACTTAAAATACTTCTTTGAGGGAATCCTGCTTTAATTTAATAGATGTGTGTCCTTACTTCATTTAATTTTACTTGAAATGTTTGTTC
This sequence comes from Argyra leucocephala, assembly GCA_963942445.1. Classification (NCBI taxonomy): domain Eukaryota; kingdom Metazoa; phylum Arthropoda; class Insecta; order Diptera; family Dolichopodidae; genus Argyra; species Argyra leucocephala. Next base: position 72,375,118 of record OZ012681.1, on the reverse strand, counting down.
TTCTAGGTAACTTCTTATAATATTAGAGAAATTGTTTGGTAGCAGGGCTTTAACTTGTCAAATGCTTGTGAAATACGCAGGAAGACAGCTGAGCAATATTCTTTATTTTCAAATATGGATTTGATTTGCGACACAATTCTGTGAACTTATTCTATGGTCCCATGTTCTGTCTTGAATCCAAATTGGTGTTTAGGTATAATATTGAGTTGATTCAATAAAATTGAACTGTTATTGAGGTAGGTTATAATCTACTTTATAGGGTTCTAATAAAGTATCTTCGTTAGTTTGTATATTTGGAGTAAACACATTTTTAAGGTGGCTGGCAAATGTTACAGCTTTGCATCTTAATATTTTTCCTTGCCCAGTCAACATTTGGTAGAGGAATTGGAGGAATTCAAGGTGGGACGATTGAGTTTCTTTGATGCTTTCTATAGTCAGGTAACAGTTTATGACGGTTTTTTATCAGGATGGCTGTCCCTCCGTGAGTTTTACCGTTTGGATGTTTTGTATTATAAATATCGTATCAACTAGTTCAAGCTTATGTTGGGTTAGTCTGTTTGCGTTCCATATAGCTAATTTTGCATTTTGAATGATAAGTTGAATTAGTGAATTGATGCTCTGCGACATCATTTTCATGTTGTTTTGTATCAATGACATGACATTGTTTCGGATAACTTGGTTAGCAATGACGCGATGTTAGATCCGCTTTGAACAGGTGCCCGTTGTTTTAGGACGTTTGCATATGTCGACCCAAATTCGGATTCATTACCATTCGTAGCACTAGGGTTTATTTGGACTGATTGATGATTAACGAAATTATAATTTGTAATTTTTTTGTTAAGATCCCGTTGTTCTGTTTTCTGTTTGAATAATCGAATTTTTGCTGCATACTTTAGTAATAACGTCTATTTGTTCACAGTCTGCTGAGCTGTGCTGCTTTCCACATATAACACAAATATCCAGTAACTTACAATATGATCTAGTGTGTTTATACTCTAGACACTTATGAAATTGCACCAAGTGGTTCCTCTACCACAATTCTTGTGTGAAGTAGGTTTCTTAGTTCATATATTTTGTGACTGGTTTTACTTTTATTACTTTGTTATTCTGGTTCGAGTTAAATTTTAAACATATAAGTTGTGGAATTTTATCTTGGTTGAAAATATTTGACACGTTTTTTATTTTGAGGCGTTTAAGCTCTAGTTCATCCTTGATTTCCTTTGTTTTTATGTTAGGCTCTATGCCTCTTATTACTCTTATTACTTTTTGACTCTTCAATTGGTATGTGTAGTACGGTTTATTTGTATTTTCGACTACATCTACTACGTTTCTACAGTCAATGCATAAACTGTTTTGCAGGCAATGCTGTCAAAAATCGTATTGAAGTATATCTAAACAGCGGAGAATAGGTTTCATTGTAATCGATACTACATTTTTGTGAAATTCCTTTGGCAACAAGACGTGCTTTATACTTTACAACTTCACCATTTCCATCACATTTTTTTTGAACATCCATATAGCTTATATTTTCGTTTTTCCCTCTGGAAAATCAACTAATGTTCAAGTATTATTTATTTGATGCGATTTTATTTCCTCTTTCATTGCAAGTTTCCATTATTCAACTTCACTACTATATTACACTTCTCTGACTGACCGGCTCTGACCGTAAGGCAAAATTTAAAAGATTTAAGGAGTGAAATAGCCTTAGCCATAGAAATACCTTTAAAACACGTTGATCTAGCTGGACCACTAGTGCTACTAGGAAATTTTATATTTTGTTCTGGTATATATTCTGGGCCAACTAACGTTCCGCTTCCATTACCTTCACTTTAATTTGCTACCGCATCTTCACGGTTCAATTGTGTTATGGTTATTTGCATTTTGTTTTTTTTTTTTCCTTTTGCACACTATCGATTTTAGATTTCTCGACTGGATCTATGTTTGATTCAACATCGTCATTAATCAAGATTTTGCAATTAAAATTTGTTTTCATAAAAATTTAAGTCACGGCTTTTTATTAGCCTTTTGTTTTCTTTATTGATACATCCAACCATTGGTTTCATTGTCCAAACCAACAAATATCATTTTTTGTTCCTTTTTGTCCCATTTTTTTGTTTTTCATTAGGTATGTGTATCATTACTGGGTATTTGGGCAACCAAATAATTTTATTTAACCTACTTCAATTTTATTTCCATAAAACACCTCATCTGGTATTGTATTTCCAGCATTGAGACTTCGGTTTATCAGGTAAGCCGAAGCAGATGCTTCGATTCATAATGTTGGCAACCACATTTTTTGTGGACACAAAATATTATTTTTTGATGTAGAATACCATTTTGCTTAATATAGTTTATATAATCACAGCGGTAACTTTAAAAAGGAATGGGAAGTGATCAAAAATATTTGGAATGAGAAAATTTGGAATACTGTTATAAACGAAATTGAAATTAATGGACCAAAAATTTCTGACAAAATTCAAATTACAAATGAATCTAATGAATATCTCGCTAATTCTGCTACAAACTTGCTACAAGCATATTCACCTAAATGTTTGTGTGATAAAATTGTTAAACTTGTGTTAAAATCTGTTGGATTTTTGGATATCTCACCAAATGAAGTAATGTCAGCTATTTTGTCACTAAATAACAAAAAATCATGTACATCTGACAATATAAATAATTTAATATTAAAAAAACTGCACCCTATATATCAGAAGTATTAAGTCACATTTTCAATTTATCAATTTATAGTGGAAGTTTTCCAAACTCTTTTTTCATGAATATTAAAATTTCTATTTGAATCAAATTTTTTTGATCAAAAACAATTTGGTTTTCTACCTTGTAAATGCACTGAAAATTATGTTCTGAGTATAACTCTCGAGTATAGTATAAACAATAAAAAATTTACTTCAGCTCTGTTTATTGACATTACCAAAGCTTTTGATATGATTGATCACCAGATTCTTTTAAACAAATTAGAATCAGTGGGTTTTAGGTGTTTTATATTAGACTTTTTAACTTCTTTTTTAACAGATAGCACTCAAAAAGTTAAGCTAAATAATATAGTAAGTCAACTCAAAACTACTCACATTGGAGTACCTCAAGGTTCAGTGTTAGGTCCACAATATGTTAATTCTATTTTTCTACAATCTTTTAAAGGTAAGATAACAAGTTTTGCAGATGACTGTTCTATATCATATGGTGAACATAGTCTTAATTCACTAAAACAAGGTATGGAGTTTGATGTAGATTTGCTCAGAAAATGGATCGTAGTTCGTAAACTTATAATAAGTGATAAAACCAAAATAATTGTTTTTAATTTAAGAAATTCTTCTGACATTGATCTAGAAATTAAATTTCATTCTACTGGTTGTGTTCGTTTAAATTATGCTTTTCATTGCAATTGCGATGTTGGCTCATGTTTAAATAGTTTGTGCTCAGTAGGTTGCTTTAAAATTGTATCTGTTGAAAGGTACAAGTAAGGGAGATAGGGGCTACAATTAACATTTTTTTAAAAATGAGTTATAGTTTCTAATAAAAATCTATAGTTATAATTGACAAGCATTTAAGGTCCTGCGCAGTAGACATATTTTTATTTTATTTCGATTCTCGTACTCCTTAATGAACTTCTAATATATATAATATATAAGATTGTATATAAGACAAAAATGCTCACACAGTTGAAAATTTTGTACTCATATGATTTTATTATTCAGCAAATACATTATGCATAAGTGAAATCTTATGAAAATAATAAACAAAAGCAAAAAAATCAGTTATTAAAATTTACATATGGACTTGCAAATGAATCTATGTACATATGCCAAAAAAAAAACAAAAAAACAAATTCATCTAAAATAAAAAATATAAAAACAACAAAAAAACAAATCACTTGAATTCTTCATTTTTATCTTTTTAAGTAACTGTTTCTAAATTTTGGTTATTTGTAGTAATAATATAGTTTTTATTAAAATTATGTATTATGTAGGACGTAGGTATATATATATATATATTATATACGTACCTCTTTAATAACAAAACTTTTTATTTTTAGTAATTTTATCACTAAATGCCACTAACTATAGGGATTATACCGGAAACGAAGCAGTATATGAGGAACGTGTATTTATGTGTCCTAAATAAAACTTACTAACCACAAAACTTTTTATTAAACACGAGTGGTTTCTGCTATATCGTGCGAAGTCTATGTCAGTACGTAAATTACTGTTTTTTTAAAAACTTTAAATTTGACTTCAACTTGAAATATAATTACTCAACAGGAGCCCCTAGTATAATTTCAATAAGCTTTTTTTTTTAAATAATAGTATAATCAAAAAGCTTTTACTTTTTGAAAGATTTTTATTTTAATTGTTAATAGGTTTGTAATAAGAATGTTTTTACAGAAAAAAGTGCCTAGTTACTTTTTGCCCCGTGTTTGGGGCTAATATTAACTGCTCAGGGGTAACTCTTAACTTATGGGGTATTTATTAACATTAATAATTATTCCGTTTATTTTTAAATAAAAACTATTATAAGTTGTTTTTTCTATATTTTAAATTTTTTAAGATCATTTTATTTTGTGTATTTTATTTTGTTTAATTTAATATGCTTAATAGAAAAAATAAAGTAAAGAATAGATATTATAAAAAAATATCGTAAATAGCTATAATAACAATTCAAGATGAAAATAAAAATAAAATTAACGTTATTTCATACTTCAGTGAACATAAAAATAAATTAAATTAAATGATATTTCAGTTTTTTTAGTCAAATATAAACAAAAGATTAATAATATAATACATTGTTTTTTTCTAGTAACACGAAAGGCACAGCACAGTGTCCTTAATTTTTAAAAATTATTTCTAAATTAGACAGAAAAATCGTCATCCGAATCACAATTGATGCATTTAAGCACAAGTATGTTACCCTTTACGCATTTGACGTGTGCTTAATTACGATATATCGAACCCACTCTTCGCCAGAAGTAGATTTTCCATAAACTTTACCACATCCAATGCAGAAATATTCTTCTTGATCACTTTCATCACTTTCATTTAAAATTTTTCTTTTAATTTTTTGTATTTCTTTAGCTTTTTTCTTTTCTTGTATTCTTTCCCTTCATTTGTTCTTGTTTTTCATTTCGTTTGAGTTTGATTCCATTTTTTTCTTCTGCCAATGCAATCTGGTGGACCATTACGAATGAAAAGTTGTGAATATCTGACACGGGGAAAAATAAGCATGGGAGGAACTGCTAATTTCCAACCGCGTTAATCGCAACAATTAAAGTTACAAGTACTCCTCTTTCGGCTGATGTTACGGCTCCAATTTGTTTTTGTCCACGTTCAGCTACAATTTTCTTAGGTTTTTGAAATGTAGTTATACCGGTTTCGTTTACATTCCATATGTTTGTTGCAGCAAACTGATATTTATTTGAAACTAGTTTTTAGTTTTCAAAAAACGGTTCTACATTAGTTTTATTAAATGACGTAGCTCTACTTAACGAAGTAGCTTCAGGTGTTCTAATTGATAATCTAGGATTTCTTTGAATAAATTTTATAAGCCAATCAGGTCCGGACATCTTGTTTATATGCCAAGAAGGTGAAATGTTATTAATTTTTGAAAATTTAGCACATTGATAAGCTAGTTTTCTTACTTCTTTCAGAATCAATCCGAAATAGATACTGGAACTTATTTTTTCTTCTTGTTGTACAGAAAACACTTTTCTTGAATGTTTAAAACCAACACAAATGGCAGTGTCCTCTGTTTTTTTCATAAATTTATACAAAGTGACATGACATAGATCGAAATTTTTTGCCCCTTTACGTAAACTAACTTTTCTTCCAGAACTTCCTGAGCAGCTAGCTCGAAAATTTCTGGCCCCTCTTTTTGTTTTTCTTTTATAATTTTGCATTCTATAAAAATTACAATAATTTAAACTTAATTTTTCTCAAAAACATAAAATGGGGTTAGTACTAACATTATTAAGATTTACCCCGGAAATATATTAACACTTACCCCATTACCTCTTTATATTTATTTCTTTAACTTTACGGAAAAGTTTGTGGCTATTATTTAAAATTAGTAAAAAATATAAAAATTAACTAATAATAGAGCAAATAAATGGAGTTTGGATATAAGACCAACTGTAAACTTACCTACAAATCAAAATCTAATCACCCAAAAAAATTATGTTTTTGACTAACCGTACACCTAACCTTTTCACACAACGTCCAATGACAAACCGAATAATGTCATTCAATAGAGATCTTAATAAAGATGGAAATTAATAAAAAAACTCAACATCTGAGATGGGTGGTATATGCGTAAGTTGAGTGTTAATTCTTACCCCTGTTAATTTAAGCCCCCATCTCCACTACTTGGGAATAATTATTGATAAAAATTTAAATTGGAAACCTCATCTAGATAACTTATATAAATATATGTTGTTATGTGTTAGAAAATTCTTATTCATTGAGACGATATTGTTCAAAAAATATTTTATTAAATATTTATTATGCTCTGGTTCACTCTAAAATGAAAGTATGGTATAACTAGTTGGGGTGGCTCATATTTCAATACAATTGAACCTTTACTAAAAGCTCAAAAATGTATTCGCCGTGTCATGTACTTTAAAAATAGAACCTTCAGTTATTGGCGTCTATTCCAAGAACTAAATATACTGCCTGTCAGACACCTCTTTGCTCATTACTCATTAATTAAATTTTACAAGGACAAACATCATTTGAGACTTCGCAATTCAAACTCGTATAACTTAAGAATAAATTATAGAGTGATAGTCAATATACCTTTCTGTAACAAGACACACTATGAGAAGTTTTACTTTGCTATGACATCAAAATACTTATTATTTGTTAAACTTTGTAAAAAATGGCTTTTAAATATAAATTATTACGAGATTGAACTACTAAATATTTATTATGCTCTGGTTCACTCTAAAATAAAGGAATTGTCAACTGTCAAAGAAAAGTACAAGCAACATTATTTTTGCGCTCTTTAAAATAACTTCAAAATTAATTTTTAAAAAAAATTTTAATAACTTAATTTGATGTAATCTTTCTTAATTTAAACTTTCTAAAACTTAAATTAATATAATTTAAATAAAATAAGATTTTAAAATAAAATATAATATAAAGAAAGTAAAAATTAAAAAAAAATAGAAAAGAAAAACAACAAAAGTAAAAAATACAAAAAGAATAAAAAATAAAAAACATTAAAAAAATAGTCAATAAATAATTCAAAAAATCTCTTATATAAAAATTTCTAAATTCTTAAATATGGCTAATCAATGTGGTGTTTGCAAAAAACTATCATCGACCAGATCAAAAGTTGTGAAATGCAAAATCTGTGTTAAACTCTTCCATATTGGATGTGCTAAGATTTCTGACGATACCTATGAGCTTGTAAAATCGGGAAACATAAGCTGGAAATGTTCTAATTGTCCCACGCAATTGAATGAATCACTTGCAGTGCTTGTGGAGGATGATGAAGGATCTCCAGGTGAATTAAATAAAATGGAAACGAATGACTTGGCATCGTTTGACTTGAGCAACTGCAACATGGAAAAAATGGCTATATACTTAAAAGCTCTGGGGTCCGCTGTATTAGAAATTCGAAGTTCTCAAATTTTTTTGTCCGATAAACTTGACACAGCACTAAAAGAAAATATAGCCATAAAAAAAGAAAATACAATCCTAAGTAAAAAAATTGATTATATGCAGGATCACACAAGGTCATTGGAAGAAAAGTTGAATAGGTTGGAGGGAATTCTAGATGAACCAACATAGCTAAAAAGGAAAAACGATATTGTTGTAGCTGGCCTACCACCAGGTTTGAAAAACTTCCAACTTGACAATATTTTTAACAAATTGGGTGCTGATGTATCCAGCAAAAATCTAATAAGTATAACACCATTAATAAACAAAAAAGAAGGAACATCTGAAAGCTGCTTATATATAGTAAAATTAAGTTCTGATGAAATCAAAAATGACATTATGTCTAAAAAAAAAAAGCTTTGGACCTTTATTCACAGCTGAGTTTAATCTAACTTTCGAAGGTAAGAATAATGAAATATTTTTTCGCCATCATTTATCTTCGCTTCAAAGTAAGCTTTATTTCGAGGCAAAATCAATCAAAATTTCAAAAAAAATGGAATACTTATGGGTCAAAAACAACACAATCTTTTTACGACAAAATAAAAACAGCAAAATTTTTAGTATCTCTAATTTGTTAATGATATTAAAAAAATTAAACAAATATTTAATATTTAAAACTTTTTACTTTTTTTATTCAAAAATTCTTGTAACTTTTTTCATAATTTCACTTATTATTTTTAGTTGTTTCACTTACTACTTTGTTTCCATTTTTGTTTTTGTTGCAATTACTTTGGCTATACAAACATTTTTTTATATTCACTATTGCATTTACAAGTATACCTATACTAATATTATAGTTAAGATGAAGTGGCATATGTGCGGACATATGTACATGTGTATATGTGTCCATATATTCAAGTATTCATATGTCCATATGCCCGCACATATTAAATATTCTTATGTAACTTTAATATTATACAATGAAATTTTTTTGATTATGGCACTTTTAAATAATTTTAAACATTTATTAAAACACTTATTTTTCTTACACATTTATACAATATATCTGCTAAAAATTATTAGATTTCAATCGTTGACCATGAGATACTGTTATTAAAATTGATTAATCTTGGTTTTAGTCCGTCCAATATAAGCTTTTTTAAATCATATTTCAATGATAGGCTACAAAGAGTCAAAATAGGAAATTCTCTTAGTAGTTACCTTACTATTAAAAAAGGGGTACCACAGGGATCCATCCTAGGACCAGACCTTTTTAAGCTTTACATTGATGATATATCCCGACTAAAGCTGAAAGGCTCAATTCAACTGTATGCTGATGATGCAGTAATACGATATTCAGCAACAAGCGAAACGAATTGAGGAGGGATATTGAAAACGATCTAAATAATATTGAAATATGGATTACTAAACACAAATTAAACCTAAATGTAAAAAAAACCAAAATTATTTTGTTTGGAAATAAATTATATAACTCAGAAAATTTCTTTTATAAATCTAAATTAATAGAAACTGTAGATAGCTTTAATTATCTAGGGTTAATTATCGATAAAAAGTTGAAATGGACTGACCACGTGCACCATATTATTAGCAAAATATCACCCTATCTTTTCATATTGCGTAGATTACGGAACTTTATCTCAACCAAAGCATTATACGCAATATATTTGTCTTTTATAGTGTCACACATTGTATATCTCAATCCCGTATGGAACGGTGCGAGCCAGCAAACCTTAAGTCAGCTGGATGTCATTCATAAGAAATCAATAAAAATTATTCACTTCTACCCACGTATGTATCCAACAAATTTATTATATTCTGATAAATATTTAAGTTTCACTAATATTTGTAAACGAGAACTATATCTAGTAGCGTTTAAAATAATTAATAATAAAATCAAACATAATTTCATTTTGAGTAGAATGATAGACATCCATACACACAACACACGAAACAAATCCAATTTCTACCTGTCCTTGTTTAAAACAAATCAACAGAAACATAGACAACTGTCTGTATAATTGTTTGAAATTGTTTAATGACCTGCCGGTACAACTTAAAGAAATTGATTCTTTTAGAGTTTTTAAAACCGGAATACAAAAATTTATATTAAATATTAGTTGACAATAAAAATAAAAAAACAAAAATAAACAAATGGAAAAAAGTAAAAATAAATTATAAATAAACAAAAATAATTGAATATAAGAATATTTTGTATTATTACAACAACAATAAATAAACAAAAACAACTCACAATACAATTGTGAGTATATTAATACTCACAATTTAGCGTGACGCGAGTTTGAAATATTTTCTGTACCAAACGTCTTATAAGTAAGTTTCACTTACAATAATCTTTAAATTTGTTAACAATTTCCGGATGGTTGGAAGATACGGAAACATCGTTAGACAATATAATAGGTTTGTCATCATCAGAGTTTCTGTTTGTGATATTATTTTATAGTAGAGAATATGTAAAATAATAACAAGTCTTATCTCTCTTTATCATATAAATTTCTGAAGAAAAATTTTTGTACTACGCGCCTGATATGAGGACCCACACATAAAGGAAGAGAAAACGGGATGAAGAAAACACAATTCCCATTTTTATTTATTTCTATCTTTCTATGAAATAATTATACATATTTTACTTTATACACTGTTATGAATATCCATATTATATGTAGTTACATATCTAAACAATAATAATATGTATTACTGCATACTTATAGTTAAACATACAATAATAAAGTCAATGATAGAATCACAGAATCTAGAATAAATTCTAAAAATAAATAAAATTTATTACTTATACATTACAAATCGTGAATTGTTTACAGAATACCCTTTTCGGTTGAAAATCATAATTCTATTTCAATTTTGATATTTCTATTTTTTGAAGAAATAAAAAACAGATAACAATTTATTTTTGATACATATATTGTTTGTTAGTTCTTTCTGTTTGTAAGTTGATATTCATTATATAATGTACATATACATTTTAACATAATTATGCATGGTTGATAAATAAAAACAGACAAAAATAACAAAATCAAAAAATTTCTTTGCTAAAAATTTAAAAATATATGTATGTATGTACCTACTTTTCAACATACTTTTCAATTGAAAAAAAAAGTTATATGCATAGTATATTCTACACATGTAGATAACTACTGACATACAGACGATCAAAATGATTTGAAAATTAAATTTGAGTTTGAATTGAGAAAATTTTCTCAACATTTGCGGACGAGTATTATGGCAAGGAGGAAAGTGGTCCTTGTGCAATCCGATAAATGTTACTGAAAATACATTCATTCAATTAATTTTTGACATTTTTTTCTATCGCTCGAAAAATCAGAAATAGTATTTTATAAATCATTTTAATTCTTCATATACTCGGCTGATGCCCTGTACGGCTGCACTCGGAATTAATAATTTCAGTCTTTTTAATTTCTGATTCTGGAAATAAAAGTATCTGTAAATTCAAAATGCTGTTCGCTTCTAGAGCTAAAACAAAACATGTTCTATGGAAAATTTAGGAAGATAATTCAAAATTTCATTTTTAAAATCAATTTTAGTTCTTAATTCCCACCAAATGTTGTATAAAACGAATAAAACTCATGAACGCAAGAATAAAATTCTGTTTTGATATCAGTAGTAGAATAGTATTAACAATATCAACCCTGCTACATACATACCACAATATTTCATACAATATTGTAAAAAGCTCTTTCTTTGCTATAATACCAATACTATAATATAATTTACATCATATGGGATCGTGATATAAAGTATATCTAATGTTACATAGGCATGGGAATGAAAAATTTTTTAAGTGTACATTAACATATATATATATATAATGATATAATGTAATAATGGATAGGGAAGAACATTTGTTTTTATTTACGTTTTTTATAATATCCCTACTTAAACAACACTACATCTTTCATTTTTATTTTTATTTCAGTGCTACAAAGCAACTACACTAAAAAAAACAAGCACGTTTTTATTTCAAAATACTGTATATGCATCTCTTTCATTTGTATTATGAGAAAAATAAAAACAAATTAGGTTGGTTTGGAATTGGAATCGCTTTTGACGACTTTACTTAACTGACTTAACATCAAAGAATATATTCTATCTATTACAATAACAAGTGGCACTCTTCCAAAACTTCCATTTTTCCAATATTTACTTAATGTTTTTATAATTTGTTTGAATAAAAAAAATGCGTTGGTTAAAAAAGATAAACACTATATACAAAAAAGTTTTTACGGAAATTACCATAAGAAAGAGCAGGTACACAATTTTCAGAATTGAACTTTTCACTATGTATTTCGAAAGGCGGGTGTACTTCTTAGTTGTTTACATTTTTGTTGTTGTACTTAATGTAATTTTATATAGGTTTTTATTAGCGGTTTTACTTTAAGTTGATTCAAAATTAGTTCAAGGTGTTTGCAAATAAAGTTTTTTTTTTTTCTAATATAGGAATTTATTAGCGGGCTTACTTTTTAAGTTGATTCAAAATGAGTGCAAATAAGGATCGAAATTAAATTTATTAAATTTAAAGTGATATTTATATATTGTAGCAAATGGGTAAACATTATTTATTACAAATGTCTAGTATATGTAGTTTGAAAAAGGCAGATGGTAATAATGTATTAAAATTTCATCAATTACTGAAAGATTGTGTATTGTTCGTATATATTTAATTTTATTAAATTTTATTTTATGGTGTTGTATTTAAATCGTGTTGTAAATAAAAATTTAGATATAAGTATGAGGTACTTTTCTAAAACGTCAACAATTTGACAATCACTGTTGATGATTTTCGCATTTGATTTTAGCGTCAATGATCTTTGCAATTATTTGCATTTGTCATTGACGTTTATGAAAAGTAAATTGACGATTCGTTTTTCGGATTTTTTTTTGTAAAATTGGGAAAAAAACATTAAAAAAAAAATGAGTGGACAAATTAAATATTTTAAAATAACTATTGTTTTAAAATGGATAAAATTATTAAAAACATTTTAACAAAGCAAATTGCTGAAGAGGCTAGTGGTAGTACGTATAGTGAACATTTATACAAAGAAAAAAAAAAGAATATATTCCTATATTAAATTGTGGCAGAATTTAAAAGATACAAGAAAGATTAAAAAAGTTAAAAAAGTATGCAATTATATAAAAGTTGAGGAATCGTACTCGGACAGTACATTTAAATCACACTTTCGAATGGAACGGAAAACATTTCACGTAAATTTTCTAAAAATTACAAATAAACTATATTTTGATTGTATTAACAGTTCGCATTACTCCACCTTTGAACATTAGTGCTGAAAAAAAAACAAGATTGTAAGTTTTTAACAAATAATTATATACAAATATTTACCTTAACTCAATTTCAGCCATTTTAAATAACACCAAACAATACACTAAAAATAAAAACAAAAAATTTTTCGTTCCTTGCAGTAGCAATAAAACGAATGCTACTTGCGTTGATTTTTTCAAAAAATTGACGATCAAACAGTTTTAGAATTTGTGATTGATCTGCAAAAACGTTTATGAATTTTTGATTTTTATCATCGTCATGTTTTTGACGTTTTCGAAAAGTACCTAATTTTAATATTAATATTTGTAATATTTGTAGGAGAGAAAAATGTTTAGAAGCTATTAAAGATAGATGTGATTTAATTGATCAAAAAACAACAATAAAAACAAATACCACCGAATGATTTTATGATTATAGTAGATAAATTTAAACAATTATAAGTTTATTTAATGATATACATATGTAGATATCTACAACATAACGTAAGAAATTAATTTAAAAAATTTTCTAATATAAGTTATTCCAATATTTAAAATATGATTTTAATTATAAATGCTGTAATAAATGTGATAAAAGTTATTTTATAAAACTGTATATTAACTTAAGAATTTATTATAAGTATAATTAAAAATTTCAATAAAATTGTTAAAGAGCTCAATACGAAACATAAAATTCTAAGTGTGAAAATTTATGAAAAATGTTAAATAAAAAATATAAAAAAAAGATTTAAATATTTTTGAACATTCTTTTACGCAAATGATTTTTAAATTTAATTTTTTCTTGGTAAACATTCTTCAGAAAGTTCATTTAGCAATACAAAATTTAGCATAATTCAAAAATATTAATTTTAGTTTCACATTTTTGGAACACACATTTTTTGTCTTTTTCTCGCATAAAACTTTCTTATTACCATCTTTTTATTTTAATTCTTGGAATATTTTTAAGAAATATAATTTTTTCTATTTCAAGGCCACAAAATTTTTGGAGCAATTGGAAGCATTGTGCCTTTTTATTCTAGATATTCTTTGCTTTACATAGTGATCTCATTTTTATATTAAACTGTCTCTTTCTTTTTTTCAGGAGAATTTTTGAAGATACATTTTGCAAATGTGATACACACATGCATATATTTTTGATATATACATCGTACTTTTTTTCTCAAAGTTAATATCATAATTTATTCATTATCAACATTATCACCATAGCAAAACCAAACAAATTACAAAAATCCTAAATACTAAAAATCTAAAAATCAACAGTTGGATTTGTATCTTTGTTTTCATTTTTCTTGTATATTGTTTGTATGTTCTATTTGATAATATTTTTGTGGCTGACTGAAGTAGTTCTTTGCTCTTTTAACTAATGGAATATCTTAACCGGTTGAATGCATATGTGTTAGTTTAATCGAATGTAGAATTGGATTTGGATCTTGTATGCATAGTTGGTATAGCAGAGCAGTATCGCAGTATAGTTAGTTGTTTTGTTGGTTTTGTATGGAATGTTGTTATTGTTTTTGTAAAAATTGGTTACAATCGCAATTTTGTGTATTTCGTTTCAGATTAGTTTTGCTTTTTAGAAATTCAATTTCTTAGTTGGTGTTGTTGCAGTAAGGAATATTGTTGTGAAATATCAGCATTGGAGAGAAGTGTGTTATTACTTAAGTTAATGTAATTAGTAAATGGTTTTTAGTATAATATAATAAAAAATTAATAATTAATGAAAAGTGAATTTTATCAGCAAATATTTTACCAAATAATATATTAAATTAAGAGAAATTTAAATTGTTTAATTGAAGCGTTGTTAAATAAATAATCACATTTGCATGCAATGTCAGAAAGGTGCCAAAGATTAAAATAAATTTTTAGCAAAGACTTAAAATAGTTTTTTCAAATACTTAATACCTACCTACATCTAAACAGAAAAAAATAAGGTTAAATCCTGAAATAATGGCTATTTTATAAATTTAAATCTCAATTTAATGAAAGTGTTGTGTTAAATAAAAAATAAAAAACTACATAATAAAATTTTGGATAACAAAGTAACAACTGTACAACATCAAATCTCTTTGAATTCTTATTATATAGGTATTTATGTAAAAAGTTGTTCCAATTACGAAATGTTTGATAGCGAGCGCAATTATTTTATTATTTAATTTAACATTTTTTACACGGCTGGAATAAAAACATTTAAAACATTAGAAAGATAATTTAATTTTTTATTTATTTGTACTTTGTAGTTTAGTACAATGAAGTTATGATTTAGCACAGTTGATAAATCATAACTTCATTATTGTTACTTTTAATCGATAACATAAGTCGTAAATTGTTAGAAATAAAAGATGTTTAAACTCATTTTTATATTTTTTTTAAATATTTTGTGTATGAAAGACGTAAAAATATTAGAATAAGAATTTTTGCTTGGTTTTCGAGATCTGTAGCAGTATATTTTTCATAATCATCGAATATATTTACAAAAATGTTTTAAGTGTAACAAAAGTGTTTATAGTTAAGTGTTCTAAATGAAAAAAAAAAAATTAATTTTTTAATTATGTATAAGTACTAAGTAGTACTTAGTTGTATAGTGAATACTTTAACTAAAATATTAATTATGCTTTTAAAAAACATATTTAAAATTTATGTAAAATTTTATTGCCTAAATATCATATTATGATGGTAAAGGCCATACAAAGTATTTCAGCACATTTCAGAATCAAAAACAAAATACTACCTGATACTACTATTTACTTGTTGAACATAGTACAATCAACATTATATTGAAAGCGCGAGCAGAAACTGAAGACAAACTTTTAGTATGTAAGTAGATAATTAATTTCTATACCTACTTATTTAAGTATTTAATTTTTGATTGTATATACATATGAAAATTATTTCTACAAATTATAATTAAATGTAGTAATGTAACAACCGAAGGAGCATGGTCTACTGAAAAATGTAATTTTCAATACAACCACATCGGTTCAAATATAATTTAAAAATTAATAAAAATATAATATAACCATAGAAAAAGTAGTATAATAGAAGTCCAGCGTAGAACAAATTTTTCTGGCAATTTTTTTCAATAGCCTGCCTCGTCACTCTCTTGCTTTTTATTTTTTTCTCTCGATACTGTAATTATAATTTATTAAACAAAATTTCTTACTGTAAACGGTTATTTTATTACAAAAGCAAAAACAAAAAATAATATTTTTTTATTAGAAATCAAATAATAATGAAAATATCCTTTTAATTTTTCATTTTTGGTTATTATTGTGTTTGGGTAATTTAAAATTTTTTTCAGTTAATATCTACCAAAATTTCAAATATGGTTATCATTTTTATCGAGTAGCCTAAGCCTTTTAAGAAAACAAATATTTTATTTTTCTCAATCCATGTAATGTTATAAAATAATTTGATAAATGTTCAATTGTGCGTGTCCGTGTACATATGTATTGTATGCATATGTATATTTATATAATAATAAATTATAATATAATTTTATAATGTTTGAAAATCAAAAATAATTTTTTTTTCCTTATTTGAATAATTGTAAAAATATAAAATTTAAAAAAATTCAAATAATAGGGCACATTCATTCACGTGATGATTTCTAATATGTGGATATATAGTAATGTATGTATAAATTTACAAATAGAATCACATTTTGTTTTTAAAATTTTTTTTTGAAAAGTATTCAATGTTTTCTATATGTATGCATGTACATATGTATATATCGAAATTATAACAGAGTTTAAAAATATTTTTAAAACTAATTATTAATTTTGATAAACTCTTAAGTAAAATATTTTAACGGTAAATTACGGTAACGCTTATTTGAATATTTTTAAAAATGCACAGTTTATCATTAAAGAGAATCTAACAATAATGTCCAAATGCTTGTCATGATATGCTACACCATTTGAAAATATATTGTTGTTGTATAAAAAATGCATGCTCGTAATATTTGCAAAAATATTTCCAACTTGTTGTGCAGATGGATTTCTTAGAACTTTTAATTTTATAAGATAATCTAACATTTCCTCTACGAAGAAATATGGACAATTTTTCATAGTTGTTTTAGTGTTGAAGAATTTAAAGATTTAATTAAATTAAATTAACCAGCAGTTGGGATTATCTTATTACTCATTATATGAAAAAAGTTAAAATCAGAATTATTTGTTGCGTTCATAGCTGCATAAACATATTTACCTACTATATATGACTAAATAATGTTGAAGAGCGAAAATAGGTGGGAAATTGACATTTTTTGAAAAGTGCTGGGATTGATATGAATTATGAAATTTTTAATTTTCGGCAATATTTTTGTTAATACCAATAAAAACATAAGCTCTCCTATAGTCGAACAATTAATGGCAAATTCAAGAAGGATTAACGATAAAAAATAGTCCAATGAGTAAAACTAAATTATTTTAACGAATTCTTATGTCAAGTTTTGTTGACTTTCCGAATTTTAAAAGCTTTTTGCATAAAAATATATGAGAAAATAGATATTTTATAAAATGTAGAAAATATGCAAAATTCCAATAGTCGAACACATGAGTTCCTAATCCCGAATTTTCCGATTCTTAATTTCGAACAGTAGGGTTTTGAGCCAAATAAATTACGTATAATGTGATAATTGCCTACTCTTGACAGTGCTGTCTAACTATGCTTTCATGCTAACTGATCTGAGCATCGAATTATGAAAGACCAAGGTTAGAATCGATGAGATATTCTGCATGTTATACGCGTGACTATTTTTCAAAAACTAGGAACGTATTATAAAAGTATGTCCTTCGACATCAGTAGTTCTTAAATAGGTGTTTGGAGGATATTTATCTAGCAAAATTTTATATGTAAATTCTGGAAATGGAAAAGTAAAGTTTACAAAAAAGCTCTATACCCTGGAATGCGCCTACATCGGCTGGTTGCATTATGTGAGTGGTGTTAGGAAGAAGCGCGTATAGTATTATATCATTTCTGAGCAAAATTCGCTACATTCCATGGACAGATGAGATTTATGACCATCTATTAATAGTAAGACAGGTTTTTTAATTTTGTTTGTGTTGAGCCAATTATTATAATCGTTGGCAACGTAATCGTAAAATGTCTCTGATCTCATCCAACCAGTCTCAGAACGTCCAACTACCCAATCATTTGGCATTGTGTCAATAACTTTTTTCGGTGGTCGCAAATCAGGAAACACTACAAGTGGAGGTAAAATTCTTCCGCAGCAGCAAACACCAAAAGAACTGTCAAATTTTCTTTTTCGTTTGAGAATTTAACTTGCAAGACATTACGATATTCTCTAGGCGCAATGACTGATCCTGTTTGAGGAGCGAAACTGAAAGATGTTTCGTCTCCATTGAATATTTGGTTAGGATTTTTCAAAATGTCTTCAAAATTGTTCTCTTTCAAAAAATGCTCTAGATCAAGGAACCATTTTCTAATGCTACCTTCTGTTACAGCTGCTCTTGCCTTAGTAATTGTTTCCGCAGTTCTCAGAGATAATTCCTTGTGACGGTTCAAAAAATTCTGATACCATTTCTTCCCTGGTCATTGGTTTTTGAAAGGTGTTTTCTATTATCTTCTTTGATCATTTTTTGAACCACATCTAATAATTCATTTAGTTTTTGTGGAAAACCACATTTAGATAAAGCGATAAGCCAATCGGCTAGTTTTTTTTCTTCAATTTCGGTGAGAATAGTTTTAGGACCCATTTTTGGGTGGAATTCTATCGTGAAGAGAAATCACTGGCACACCAAATTGTTAACTTGCTTGCCTCAAGCTCATAGAGTTGCTCCTAATATTGTGTAAGGCAGCAATCAGGGATTCTTCACTGTATAGTTGATAACGTTTCCGCTTCATTTTTCTGCAAAATTAAATTTTTTTACCTTAACCGTTATTTACACCTTAACTTACCTTAATTTTTTAATTATTTAGTTATTTAGTTAAGTTTAAAAAGATTCAATTCTGAACTGCTCGAATAAAGGATTATTAAAGAATTTACAATGTCTTTTATTCGAACACCTTCGAAACACCACGTTCGAATTATGGAACATCACTTTTTTATCATTTCCTAAATTCGAACACAGGTGTTCGAAATTAGAAAACCTAGAAATATTTACATCCCTTTTCCGAACACCCAAAAATATGTAATTAAAATTATTTTTTTATTGAATTTCATAAGCTAAACCGAAAAATAATATATAAACTACAATATAACACTACTTTGAACACTTACTTCTATTTATTTATGATTTATTCACTAATTTGTAAACCAACCGCCACTAATTTTTTTTTTCTGATTCGATATTTTAACTACACGCTCGCACTTGCTTCCACAAACTAACGAATATTTTTGTATTACGTAAAAGCTTTAATATTGTTCAAAAAAGTTTTCTTAAGAAAAATTTAGACACATTATCAAAAAAAAAAAATTTAAAAGTTTTGCTGGGTACACTAATTACTGCCGTTTGTTTTTAAAAATGTTCGACAAATGGAGGTGTTCGAAATTAGGAGAACCTACCCTATATACTTTTAATTAATCAATTGACTTGTTATACTCAAAAATTTTTTGAATCTTTCTTTGAGTTGTACTTTGTGACGTATTAACAAAGTTCTTAAAAACCCTGTCTAGATTGTTCTTTAAATTTAACAAAAACTCATACAAATCAATAAAATTTTAGGTCGAGAAAGTTTGTTCAAAATAAAAAATTTTCCACCAACAAAATTCATCTTTGGTGCCTTCAGACCAATATTAAGAAGCAATGAAAATTAAAGAAAAAATTTGTAAAATTTGCCCCCACAAAACTCTATATGTTTAGTGTTTTGTTTATATCAACCATCGGCAACCTTTTCAACCGATGGGCCAAAATAAATTTTCTGGATAAGAGCATGGGTCACACGGGATTAATACTTATTGTTACATTTTCAACTGTCACAAATAATTCAATTTTAATTAAAACAAGTTTTCAAAAATAAACTTTTTTATTTTTTTACACAATTTTATAAGTCCATTTATCAAAAGCCTATTTGTAATTAATGAGAATTTGGTATTGTTTGAAAGCTTTGAGCAACTCGTTGTAGTTCACCTCAAAGTTGGCTGCACCTGCTCTTAATATTGCATGCAGGTGTTCATCAGTTATTCTACTGCGATATTTGTTTTTTATGTAATTTAACTTTGACAATGTTTATTCGCAGATATATGTGCTTGCAAAAGTTATTATCATTCCAGCAGAAAATTTTTTTAAAAGCGGAAAATCAGAGTCTGATAGATTAGAATAAAATATTTTCAGCTGCGATGGGTCAAAAGTTGATTTTAAAACATCATTGGATTGTAGGTCAATTAACTCCATTTCCAAGTAATTGGGAACATCTTCAAATTTAATTGCAAATAGATTTTAAAAATTCTAAATAGGTCAATTTCTTTGGAACAGCTGTAAAAGTTAAAAAACCGTGTCGAAAACTCATTTTCGAAGATTTCGATATAATCGTGAAATTTGCTATTTGATAAAGAAAGATTCTATTCTTGTTCTAACATTATTGCACAAAAAGGCAAAGTATGTGATTCATTTTTTAAAATATTGTTTTTAAGTAGTTTTAGTTTAATCCGAAAAGCTTTTATATTTGAATATGATTCCTTTTATTTGAAGCTTTCGGTTTAATTCGTTCATTAAAGAAGTCATGTCTATTAAGAATGCTAAATCAAAAAACCATTTTGGATGCGATAATTTTAATAGTTCCCTTTTGCTTTCAACCATAAATATATGTATAGCTTCTTTCAACTGTAAAAACCTTTAAGTGCATTTCCTGGACTAAGCCACCTCACTTCGCAATACTAGATATCGGAACAGACAAATTAATAATAGTCGAGTTTTTTAATTAAGAATTTTAATAAGGGCGAACGAATAAAACTAATAGTAAAAAAAAACACAATGGGCCGCATTTAAAAACCGAATGGGCCGCATTTAGCCCATATGCCACACGTTGCCGGTGGCTGGTTTATATTATCCAATCCATAGTTTAAAATTTTTTATTAAAATTTGAGAAAGAAATAAAAATTTTGATGAGCAAATATCATGTTTTTTTTTTAAATAACGACTTGATTATGAATTGAGCATGTACTATGCTAACATTTACATTTTTCCAAACAAATTAAGCATTTCGTCAAACAAATTAGACAATTTCTTTTTCAAATTAGACACTTTTTTTTCGTTTTTTTATCTTTTTGAAAAAAAATTTCAGAGAAGAACTAAATTTTGCAATCTAAAAAAATTATTTATTTTTACTAAAACAAATCTCTGTCAAAATTGATAACTTAATTTATTAAATGTAAAATGTATCATTTTACAAAAATAAAAAAACTTATAAAAAAAACTGTTTAAATTTGTTTGAGAAAATGTTTAATTTGTTTAAAAAAGGATTAATTTGATAAAAAAAATTTTGTTTGAAAAAATGTTGAATTTGGTTAAAAAAAATTGTTTAATTTGTTTGACGAAATGTTCAATTTGTTTGGAAAAAGCTGAATTTGACTGAAAAAAAGTTATAGATATACATACATATGTACAGCATTATATATTGTTATTGATTTCTAATTTTCTAATAAAAAATATTCCATAATAAAACAACAGTTTACAATAATTAATTTTTTAAATATTTTTGTTATCTGCTATAATTTATTCCAATGTATATATATTCATGCATACATATAGAAAACATTGAATACTTTTCAAAAAAAAAATTTTAAAAACAAAATTTGATTTCTATTTGTAAATTTATTGCTATATGTAATATGTATGTAGTTATGTACATATCCATATATTAGAAATCATCATGTGAATGAATGTGCGTGCTATTATTTGAATTTTTTTAAATTTTATATTTTTACAATTATTCAATTCAAATAAGTAAAAAAAATATATTTTTTATTTTCAAACATTATAAAATTATTTATTATTATAAATATACATACATATGTAAACGCACAATTCAACATTTATAAAATTATTTTATAACATTACATGGATTGAGAAAAATAAAATATTTGTTTTTTTAAAAGACTACTCGATAAAAATGATAACCATATTTGAAATTTTGATAGATATTAACTGAAAACAATTTCAAATTACACAAAAACAATGATAACCAAAAATGAAAAATTAAAAGGATATTTTCATTATTATTTGATTTCTAATAAAAAATATTATTTTTTGTTTTTGCTTTTATAATAAAATAACTGTTTGCAGTAAAAAATTTTGTTAAATAAATTATAATTACAGTATCGAGGGAAAAAAATAAAAAGCAAGAGAGTGGCGAGGCAGGCTATTGAAAAAAATTGCCAGAAAAATTTGTTCTACGCTGGACTTCTATTATAATACTTTTTCTATGATATAACTAATAAAAAAATAATATAAATATTACAATATACAACAAAATATACGAAATAATTAATATAATTTAATAAAAATGACCACATTTCGAAAGGGAAAAGGACCTATAAAATTGGCCTACAGATTTATCTGTAGGATCAACTGTTAAAATAAATAAATAACTAAATAATTAAATTTTATTATTGTAAAAAATATATATGTATGTGATACTTTCAATATTTTTTATTTCATTAAATTTTTTTGGTTTTGTTCAAATTAAAAAATCAAAAAAAATATCAATACAGCAGAAATCGGTTATAACGAACACTCAAGGGAATGAAAAAATTGTTCATAATAACCGACTTTCGTAATAAACAAAATGCATCTAATATGAATTATCTTATTTCTTATAAACTGAAATTAAGAGCTTTATGAAACCAAAATATCGAAAAAAATTTTCAATTTAATTTGTTATTTTATGTAAACAAAACTTTACAAGCACTTATGAAATATACATAGATTAGATCAAAAAACAAAAATTAAATATATTTACACAACAAAATAAAAATTTAAACAAAACAGCCTTTTTCAATCTACATATGTTTGTTTTTTTTTAAAAAATATTTGTTATTTTCTTTTAAACTTTTTTATTTTTTTCTTTGATAAAATTATTTTGTAATTCATTTGCTATTGTAAGAATTGAACTAACTAGAACAACTTTTAATTTATCACATTTGAGAGTAAGGACTTTTTTTAAAATTTTTCGACAGCTTTTACGGCTTTTTCTTTGCTGGAAATTATTTCATTTTCGTCCTCTGTTTCCTCCCCGCTTTCATTATTTTATTCAAAGATTTCTTGTACAATTTCCTCATCATTAGGTGAACTACTTGTTCGTATTTCATTATCGAATTCTATGTATTTGTTCCATGAATTATCATCGATATTAATTTGTTTAGACAAGTGTGCCAATTCAGACACGTCAATAACTATCATCTTCTTCAAAGTTTTCTTGCATATAATCCGTATCAAATTCTGCTTTTTTAAAACAATTGAAAATTGTAATTGGAGTGACTTTTTCCCAAGACTCGGAAAGAAATTGAATTACTTCTGTTATATAGATAATTATTCTTATCGACTAGGTACCAGTGTACTGCATAATACCACTTGAAAGCAAAAATAACTCATTCATTAAATCATAATACAATGCAATACAATATAAAATATTTTGTATGAGTTACTTGGATTTGTTTCATACAAATCAACAATTTACACTTGCTTAGATTTATGAAATATCAATTCATACTTAATATGAGTTGAATATGATTTACTTATTGAGTAAGTATAGCAAGTATGTATAGTGAATATATTGACGATTACAAATGGTGTATTATAAATTATAATGTATAGTATACAATCGTATAATTATAAATTGGTGTCCATATATTTGATTTTTAATTTTTATGTATCTGGTTCTGTATAATTGCTCTTGAATGTATAATATTGTTTTTAATTTTTTGTTATTTGATTTTGTATAATTTTAAAAATTTTTGAATTTCTAACTACCAAAATTTCAAATATGGATATCATTTTTATCGAGTAGGCTTTTAAGAAAAAAAATATTTTATTTTTCTCAATCAATACTGTAATAAAATAATTTTATAATTGTTGATATATTGTACGTGAACCGTTGTACATACATATGAATATTTATTATTTATAGTTGTATAGTTTTCTAAATAAAAAAATTTTCTTTGCTTATTCTTTTTTTTTAATTGAATAATTTTCAAAAATAAACAATTTAAGAAAAAATCAAAAGTGCACATTCATTCATTTGATGATTTCTAATATATGAATGTACATTCCTATTTATATATAATTATATATGTACGTACATGTATATATTTACAAAAAGGATCACATGTTTTTAGTTTTAAATATGTACTATTTGAAAAACTCATTATTAATAACAAAGAGAGAGCCTTTTTTTACGATTTGAATAGATGATCCGAACAGTTGATTCGGATAATTTTATTAGTTCTTCTAATAAAATTATCCGTTCAAAGATCTGATGTTATAGCACCAATACCTTCACCAATACTTCAACTACACTTTGGATTTCTTTTCGAATATTTGCCGGAAAACTGTTGTAGAATGGGGTAATAAATCTTTGACGTCCCCAGAATCACCATTTTTAGCTCCAGTTTTAATAAGTTCTTGAACTAAATTTATAAAACCCTCTCCATCAACTGCAGAAAATGATCGACAATCTCTAATAACCCACTTACAGCATAAATCCAAAATATTTTTTTTTTCTTCAGCTCCCACTTTTTAAAGAATTTTTGTTTCTACATTTTCTTTATTATGGCAAAATTCAATAAAACATTTGTGACGCAAAAGATTTGTAGTTTACTTACCGTTAAATTTCAATAATCCATAACATTTCCGGCAACAAACTGTATTTTCAACAAAGGTTTCATTTTCCTTTTGAATTTCTGAAAAAACTTGCCAATACAATACATATGCATATCTAATAAAATTACTAATGTTTAAAAAACTTAACCCTTTCGTACGAAATGGGAACATATGGCATGGACAAATTTTTTTTGCTATTTTTTGGGTTATTTAGGCTTTAAATAGCACAAAAATGTATTTTTTTTTGGAATTTTGTTTTTTTTTAACGGTAATACAAAGTGTACATTATAATGTACATTTTTCTTCGAAGGCTGTACTTCACCTTCAATTTTTCTGTTTATATTACTTGAAAAAATGCACTCTTCATTTATTTTCATCTAATTTCTAATTATATTCTTTTTTTATTTCTTTTACTATAACAAATAAAATATTATAAATATAATATTTATAAAGCATAAAAGCATAAAACATAAAATTATAAAAATATAAATAGAAATAAACCTGCAAATTTCGATGACATTTTCTAAAACAATCGTTGTTTTTTGTTATACATAAATGTATAATACATTTGTCATGCATCATGGATGTGTTCTACCCTTACACATTGGCTATTTTTATGTTCTTGACAGTAACTTAGATAGATCACCTTTTCGTGCTTAATTAAGTACGGAACTTCAATTTATACTACAATAATCTACAATATTTCGAGCATTTATTTATCAAATTACAGGCTAACTCATTAAATGTGGCAAACTACTGCTATTTTCAGGAACTACGCCTTCTTAAATAGAATAGCTCCATTTTATTTAATTTGTTACCAGATTATACTCTCAATCATTTTTTGTCATTTATTTTATAACAATGACAAAGGGACCAGGTTGAAAAATCTATAAAGCATTTTTTTTTTGCTTCATCGGAAATCGAACCTAAGACTTTTCGGTTGAAAGGCAGGCGCTCTACCTACTGCGTCGCCCAGCGTAGTTTTACATCAAGTCGCTTCCTTTTTATTATCTATATGAGGCATGTGCTCGTACACGCCTAAAGGAATATTCGTAGATAATCTTTTTTCAATTGCATTTCGTCGAGGACAAATTACAAAATTTGGCTGAGGTCTACCTCTTTTCGCGCTAGTTGCTTTTCCGACGTATATCAAGTTATTGATAATATTAATGCGGAAGTCTAATTTCTAATAATCTAAGTCTAAGTAACACTTTTGTTGGATACTGAAAATTTTAAAATCATTTTGATACTCTAACCGAAGTTACTGCAAAATCAAGGAAATGACTGAAGAGTCGCAGAGTCCATTTTCTTGATATAATAAAAGTTCGATAATAGGAAATGCACTGGTCTAATTTATCGACGCCACCCATTCCAGAATTATATAATTTACTTATTTCGGGGCGATTTATTATCTCGTAGGACTTGGACGCTTTGTTAAAGCATCATGCTTCTTCTTGCTCCCAAATTCCAACAAAATTCAAAGCAACATTAACGTATCTGTTATCTTCCCACTTAATTAATGCAATTGAACCTGGATATATGCTTGTTATTAAAAGCTCTAAAAATATTAGTGATACTATTCTTACCATTTAAAGATGTGACAAGATTGCTTGCAACTCTCGGAATTTTTCTCATTTCTTTATCGGACTCAAATAGAGGATTGCAAATAAATCTGTTAAGGCTTACTGTGCCAGCTAGGAAGCTTAAATTGGTTTAAATCTGACGGATCCACAAAATGAGCAGCTCCTTGATAAAGAAAAAAATTGTAGCCCTGGTCAGATAACCCACATAAAATATAAACTTTTATGCCCCAAGGATAAGGCTTTCCTTTTATATACTATAATAACATACTTTTATGTACTATATAACCCTCACTTTCAGGAAAGATAATTATATTATTTTGTTCTTCACCTTCCAATTCGATAATATCTTCTAAATCATCATCAGAATTATTTAAATAACCTACAGGGTTACAAGTTCATTTTCACTCAGTTTTATTTTATTCGTATTCATTTTTCTAAATTGGAACGAAATGAACTTTATAATGTACATAACTTCAAAGAAAAACAGTTTCATTTTACGCTCTTAATGAAATATGTACATTACAATGTACATTAATTTGTGTACATTTTAATGTGCATAGTTTATTTACTATACTGATAGCTATTTGTACATTTTAATGTACATTAACTTATCTTATTAGTTTTACGAAAAATATAAATGATACTAGTTATTATTTTTTTTTATTTGAAAAATTAGTATTTTTCTTATTAATTTCATACACTTTTATACGATTTGAGATCGTAATTATATGCTTTTTTTATAAAACAAAAATCAAGAAATTGGACACTGGTATAAATGCTCAACTTGACTGACAATTAATGCAATAATTTTTGTATTTTTCGTTAAATATTAAAGAAATGAGTACTAGATAATAAATATTTAAATAAAAAAAATTTAAAATTTCATTCAAAATTCGTCAATATATAGTAAAAATATAAAGGTTTTAATTTGTGCACATTACAATGTGCAAATCGTACGAAAGGGTTAAATATTCAATATACTCAATACATTTTCTCTATTCACTATATTTGAAAGTAGTATAATTCATTTTAGCAAGGAATTCAATACAATATAAATACAGATACAGAATAAGTATAATTGATATTTTCACTCATTTCTTATTTGTATTGTATTGTTTGTATATTGTTAAATGTAAGTATATTCATAAGTGTTCACAATAATGAATGGATTTATGCAGTACACTGCTAGGTACTTACATGAATATTATAAATGTATTCCATTCCAATTGAATTGAATTTTTTTAATATGGGCTATTTTGGGTCATTCTAAAAAAATGTATAAGTATTTTTGAAAATTAAAAATAAAAATTTTTTTTTTCTGCATTGAGGACTCAATTATAATCCATTTTAAAGGAAAATTTGTAATCAATTTCGTAGTGTAGGTAGAAGGATGAATTTTAAAAGGTTTTAACAGAAATTTTGGAAATTTCATCTTCGAAGTCGTTTAAAACTTCCACTGCGTTACTGAAATAAAATATCATAAATTAAACAATATTTTTAATTTAATTTAAAATGTTTATTACATTATAACAATAATAAACAACTAAAATTAGAACTCAATGCTCAAAATAAAAAAATTAAAAATAAAAATACTTAAAATCACATTAAAATTTCTTTTTGGAATGTTTTTTAATATAATTTGGCTAAAAAAAGGCTTAACTTCTTTATTCTTTTATTTCGTATTTGTAATGGAGCCAAACTTAAAAATAGTACTTTAAAAATATTTTATATAAAAACGGAAGCTTTTAAAATGTAATAAAAGGCGCAAAGTAACGCAGGAGAAAATTGATAACGAAGGGGAATTTTATCTTTCTTTAATATCAATTGGCTGTTCAAATTGATAAAATATTCTATCACCCTGTATTTTAAGTACTGGATCTGGATTAAAGACTTGGTTATATTGGATGTACGATTTGTCGTTTTGATCGATAAATGACTAATAAGTTTCACATTGATAATGCTGAACAGCTTCAATATTTTCTCTTTTTATTGAAAATAATTGGACAGACGTTTTGCTTTGGACTAATTTTACAAAGCCGATCTCATCAACAATATGCTTTCCATATGTGCTACGATTTTGTCGGTAGTTCTTTTAAGAACTCCTCTGATACCGTCGACAGCCTCTTTCTCATAACCTGATCATTATATATGACCTTGCAATATGTTTTGAAATAAAATTTATTTTTACTGATTTTCTAATAGATTTCCGAAACATTTTAGATCCTAATTCTCTTAAAAATTTTATGCTTACGCTACTTTTTTTTTTTTTTATATATCATTCCAAGTCTATGGGATGAACACCCTAACTGCTTTTACACAGAGACTTGGAATACACAATCACATACAATAGCTTTTCTATAGAATTTTTTGGGTTATATCTACTAATTTAAATGTGGAAAACTATATCTATTGTAGAGTACTTCGCCTTCATAATAGCATAGTTCCATTTTATTTTTAGTGATAACCAAAACTCTCAACTATTTATCATTTATTTTATCCCAATGATGAAGGGTACTGGACCAGGTCGAAAATTCAGAAAGCATTATTTTGCCTTCGTCGGGAATCGAACCTGGACCTTTCGGTTGAAAGGCAGGTGCTCTACCTACTGCACCACCCAGCGTGTTGTACTTACGTACAAAATTATTTTCAACAACCTCTCTCAAGAACTTTTTTTCTTTACTTTTACTTAGAGTTCATATATTTTTGTCCTATGCAACTTGTTAACGTATATAGTAGTTTAATATTTGCCATGCGGTTTGAATGTGACTTATTTTTATTTGTAAATTCTTAATTATTTTATTGGTATTCACTTTAGGACTTTTTTGTGTACATATTTTTAATCATTGATATATTTTTTGTATTTTGTAACCGTTTTTTCAATTTTATATTTTCTTTAATAAGTTTTATGTTATTTCTGTATAGTTTAGACCTAAGGTAAGTGGATATAATACTGACAGTGCACGCGACAAATTCAACTTTAAATTAAGTTCTTTTATATAAATTATAATTATTTTCCCAAAAAAATTGTTTTATCAGAAAATTTAGATATTTAAGAGTAATTTGGTTAAGACATAAATTAAATTTAAAACATTTTTAATTCATGATTTTATAAAATTAGCAACAAAAAATTTTTGTC
The DNA here is from genome assembly GCA_963942445.1 of Argyra leucocephala. Taxonomy (NCBI): domain Eukaryota; kingdom Metazoa; phylum Arthropoda; class Insecta; order Diptera; family Dolichopodidae; genus Argyra; species Argyra leucocephala. Next base: position 72,345,654 of record OZ012681.1, on the reverse strand, counting down.
CCTAATACTGACATGCGTAAAAATTGTTGAGTCTATTACTGACAGTTTTGGTTCCTAATACTGACATAAGTATGCAAAATTTGTTCTTTCAATAAAACACTATTTACTTTTTATTAACTTTTGTTTTATTAAATTCTAAGTTCTTTTAGAATTAAAAACCATTCCTTTTCACGTTTGACAATAAACTGAATTTTCTTTTTACAAAATAAAATATATTTTACAAAAAATATATTTTAACAAAATAAAAAAAAATACTTTCTTTTTCTTTTACATAAATTACAAAATTCTTTATATAGATTTTATACTTATCTAAACATAATATTTTTAGTTCATATTGATTGGGAAATCATTCTTAATACATTAATACAAAGAAAACACTTGACAAAAATAATGCAATTGCATTATTTTAATTTATTACGTTAGGTTAAAAAAAAATATGAAAATGAAATACGATATTAGTTAACATTGAAATTGGGACAAGAGTTTATTTTAGTTCAGATATAATTTTAATAATATTTTAATGTTTTGAAATATTATCTGTTAAAATGCTTATAAGCAAAAAAAAGATAAAAACGTTTAATTAGTCAAGTGATTATTTAGAACGTTTAAAATATGAAAACGTGAATGTTTGAAATATGAAAACGTTTTAAATTATTCAAGTGGTTTAATTAAAATTTATAGGTTAATAAAATATATAAATTATTGGGAAAGAAAGAAAAAGAAATTATTTAGAAAGACTATTATTGGGAATTTATAATGAGTCTATTAAGTGTTTTATTTTCAGGGTATATAACTTGCATAGTAATGCAGTTTCTAATAGCGTTGTAGATAATAAATATAGATGACAAATAAAACGACTAAGTATTTAAGTATATCTTAAATGTATTAAATGTATATTAAATATATTTGATGAAATAAAATCAAAAGTATAGTTCTTAATTGTGGCAACTGGTCTTAGGCAACTGGTAATTCACAGGAATTGGTGTAATTTGCACGCCAGGTGAGGCAGTAGGTAGAGCGCCTGCCTTTCAACCGAAAGGTCCCAGGTTCGAATCCCGATGAAGCAAAAAAATGCTTTATTGGTTTTTCGACCTGGTCCAGTATCCTTTGTTATTGGGATATAATAAATGGCAAAAACTAATTGAGAGTATAATCTGGTAAAAAATTAAATACAATGAAACTATTCTATTTAAGAAGGCTTAGTTCCTGACAATAGCAGTAGTTTTCCACATTTAATGAGTAAGCCAGTAATTTGATAAATAAATGCTCGAATATTGTAGTATAAACTTGTTAAGCATAATTAGTTAAGCATGAAAAGGTGATTCTACCTAAGTTACTGTCAAGAGCGTAAAAAGAAGGATAAGAGCTGAAAATAAATATATAGTTAGTTACCGCATGTTCGAAAATAACTTTTTATTGTGGTTTCGTTAGCTTCATTTCTTAGAACTTTTTCTAAGAAATGTGGAATAAGGATAATGGATAAAATTTTCTAAGAATAATGTAAAAATTCATTAATTTTTTTCTATCGTTTTCCAATTTCCATTTATGAACAGATTTCTTTGATTCTAACTTAAGAGGACGAAAAATACCAACAACAACAACTAGTGAGTGAAAAAGATGAGTTGCACTGGGGTAAAGAGCAATCAATATTATACTTTTCTCCTTGCAAAAGTCACTTAACGCTAATGATAAGCGAGAAACATGCATCTAAGAATAGAAGTACAGGAAACTGAGCACCATTTTCTTTTAAATAAGGATAAAAATTCATTTGCTATGTATTCATAAAATACTTCGCCAGTTATCCATCAAGTATCGGAAAACCCCATTCCTCTTTAGGCATTTTTCTTTTCTTAATGCAAAGGGAATTTTTTTATATTTGTAGACAACCATTGGCGGTGAAATATCCCCAGCAGCATTCAGTACAATAAGTATTGTAAGACACTCTTTTTCATCATTGTTCGTCATATTGTACACGGTTTTTTCACCTGTATACGCTAACACACAATGATCTTTGCTTTACTGACATATGTTTGTATACAATACTGACACCCAACTTTAAGGCCTATTATTGTAATGAACTAATCCTAAAGCTTAGAGTCATATTTAAATCCATATATATTTAACTGATTTTACATTAATTAAATTATACAGAAAATATTTAAAATCATATTAAACAGTTTAAATTTTACAAAAATAATTTCAAAATCTAAAACCTTAATACTGACATATTAAGAGTCTAATACTGAGCTAATATGTGGACATAATTCTGACAGTCTTTATGTTTCCTAATTTATGTGACAATTATTATGAAATACATGTGTTAGAATTAGGACAATAAAATAATACAATAAATATCTAAAGAAAGTAAGAAGAATTTCAAAAAAATATTAAATATTTAATTTGTAATAAGCTTTAAATAATTAATATTCCTTTTCCCAATACTGACATATGTGTCGGTATTAAGAACAGTATGTATATTCGCTTGCTCGTAATTCCGACAAAACTATTTTAATTAAAATTAATAATTAATTTCATGTTTTTAATATAAATACATTTCAGCAATTCAAACTGAATAACAAAACAATGTATTTCTTTAAAAATTAGTTATTAATTTATACTTACATAGAAAATATTACAAAATAAAGGAATTTTAAAATTTAAGCATAAATTTTAACGAATCTTTGCAACAACACGCATTATCACGACCACTTTTGAATTAGAAGCGATATTTCTTTTATTTTGTACACTATCGGGCTGATTTAAACAAAATATGAATCTTGAATATTTGAATTTAATTTTAAAAAAATAAACGGTTGTTTTATGTGAATAATTTTCTTAATTATTTTTAGAATTAAAAAATTTTAATCTATCATTAATCAATGCTTCAAATATTTTTGGAAAACAAGATAGTTTAGATATCGGTCTATAATTTTTTATATTATTTATTGGGCCGGATTTGTGAATTGGTGTGATGCTGGATAATTTCCAGCAGTCGATAAAATCATCACTGTTGAGAGAGTAGTTAAATATTATTGTTAGCGGAACAGCTAATGCAGGACAATTTTCCCCTAAAATAGGTGGTGTGTCATCAGGACCACTGCTTTTGTTTCCATCGAGCTTACTAAGAACTTCTGAAATTTCGTCTTTCTTAGGCATTATATTACCTAAGTCAACAATGGGAGTAACATTAGCCAAACTATGCTTTACATCGGTTTGTTGAGGTGTAATAAAATTTGACCTAAAAAAATCGGCAAATAGAGAGCAACTTGTAGACAGATTACTTGAAACTTTATTTTCTAATTCCATGTGTCGAGGAAAACCACTTATATTCCTCTTTTTGTTTATTGCTGACCAAAAATAACTGCTATCATTTCTTACTTTACACTCCAAGGACCACATATAATTACGAACAAAAAAGAAAGTGGTTTAAAAACTCAAATTCCCTTCGTAATCTTTCAAAATGTTTCTTGTCTGCAAGAAGATCTGTTTTTCGGTATATTTTATGAGCTTTATTTCTAGCATTTTTTAGTTTTAACAAATTACGGTTTAACCATTTAGGATGATTTGAAAATACAATTTTTTTTTTCGGAACAAACATTTCAATCGAATTGTTTATCACATTAATAAAGGCATTAATTTTATTTTTCATTTATTTCTCAAAGAGGAGCGAATGAGCTCTTTGTACAAAGTGTATATATATAAAAAAAAAACAAGATAACAAAATTAATAATTCAGTCTAGTAGAAAAAAAATCAACTCAATAACTAAATGTATAATAACTTAAGCTAACTACACTTGGTTTACAACAATATTCATTAACAATAATAAAGAAAAAAAAAAAAACAAATTGTAAGAAAGAAAGAAGAAAACCTAAAAAAAAAAAACTTATCACTAGAAAAAAAACCCAAAAATCAACACTATTATTTTAAATACTTATTAACTACATTGATTTTTAAATTTTATTTAAATAGAATTCATTTAATTTTTTCTTAAATGTCTAATCTACTTATTATTTTGATTTCATTTGGTAAATCATTATAATTTCTATATCCTAAATTAATTGTATACTGCATCAAGCCCATTAAACCTGATTTTTTATGACATTATTCTAATATTTGTAGTAGATCTTGTATTGTAACTGTGATATTCTCTATTAAATGTGAATGTTGTATTTGCATTGGTATTCTCCGTCAACATCATATGAATTTGAGTTGTTAATTTGTATTTTATATAAAGTAGTAGTGGCAATATATTATGTGACTTGTGAATTGATTTTGTTGAAGTTCTTTGATGATATCCAAACAAATTTTTTATGGCTATCTTTTATATTTTCTGTATTGAACTCAAATCTTTAATGAAAGAGTTTCCCCCTATCTGTATTGCATATGCGATAGTACTATGCAACATGCTATAATAAAGTGATCTTTTCATATTTTGTGGTACTCTTTTCCTAATTAATTTGAAAATACCTGCTATTATTCTTCTTGCTTTTCTTAATTGATCATTTATTTGTAAATTCCAATTTAAATTACTGTCAATTATTACTCGTAGATATTTGTAGGAATCAACTTTCTTCAATTTGTAATTTTTAAAACTAATATTGATATCTTGATTTCTTGTATTTTTAAATATTACGTATTTACAGTTAATTTTGTGTTCATTCATCCATCCACTAATAATTGACAAGTCTTCATTTATATCATTTTCCAAACATACCAATGACTTACTGCTATAAACTATGTACTGCCAAGTCATCTGCGTACATAAAAGATTTTCCATTTAAATTCACATTCAAGAAGTCACTTATATGGCATGAAAACAAAGTCGGGCCAAGAGAACTACCCTGTATTACCCCATACGATACTTTGTTCAAATCGCTTTTTACCTTTTCACATTCAGTAAACTGCATCCTATTTGTTAGATAATTTTTAAACCATTTATACTCCTTTTCTTTGATCCCGCATTCAAAAAGTATTCTCAATAGTATAATTCTGTCAACAGAATCAAAGGCTTTTTTCAAATCGAAAAATTCGTCACTCACATTCTTTTTATCATCAATTCCAGTTTGTATTTCAGAAATTATGTCAAATAATGCTCCTTGTGTACTAGAGTTCCTTTCAAAACCATAACTATTGTTTACTACTATTTATTTTTTCTTTTTCTAAAAAACTAACAAGTTGCTCATTAACATAAGTTTCAATGATTTTAAATGTTGATGAAATGGATATAGGTCTAAAATTATTGATGTCATCGGTATCACCTGAATTCTTATAAATAGGAATGACTCTGCTTATTTTCATTATGTCAGGCAGTTCGGCAGAATGAAGTGAAAGATTTATCAAATTCCTAATGTTTTCAGCTAATTTCTCCTTACAGAACTTTATTAAATTAGGTGGAATTTCGTCTGCTCCTGATGAATTAGTTAACTACTACTTATATCTATTGATTTAAATTTGAATTGATTCTAGGTTCTAGATTTTGGAAATTAAACCCTATAAAAAACTTTTGCCATTTCTTCTCCAACATTACAGTAAAATAAATTAAAAATTATTAATTTTTGTCACTTTATCTTCCATATTCATTGATATGCCAGAATAAAATTCATTTTTGTACGTATTTTGCCCTTTAATTATTTGTTTTATATATTTCCAATTCTTTTTCATATCACCATCTGCTTTTTTAAACTGTTTATCGTCATAATTTTCTCTTTTTATTCTTTTTAAAGTTGTTAATTTATTTAGCCAAAACTTGTATTTTGATTTAATATGCTCAGAATTTTTATTTTGCACTAATTTCTTATACCAATAATTTTTCCTTTCTATTAAGTCAATACATTCCTTATCTATCTACGGTGCTGCATATCTACTACTTTTTTCAGTAATTTTTCTTTCAACGGTAGCTCTTTTCATTGCATTTTTTATTATAGATGTCAGTTTGTCTGCTAAATTGCCTAAATTAATTTCATTGATCACAGCGCCATTCAACTCATTTTTGATTAAATTATAATTTAAATTTTTTATCACCTGATTTTGTTTATTTTTTTTATTTGCATTTATTACATTATTTAATTCAATTATCATACCCAAATGATCTGATATATCATTATGAAAAAGTGAAATATATAGTTTTAATTTTAGATTATTAGCAAGAACATGATCCAAACAAGTATTCGAATCTGGTCTAGTAACTTCCTTATTGCAGAAATAAAATGCATTTATTTCAACAATAGTTTTGTAAGTTTTTATATTTTTATCTATTTTGTTTTTAATGTTGAAGTTAAAAATTTTGATCTCCGTTAGATCATATGATAAAAAAAATATATAAATAAATAAAACACTTTCTTTACTTTTTTATTTTCTTTATTTATTTATGTTGTAACTTAACAAATCTGGTTTTTCCACAGTTAATTTATTTTCTTGTTTTATGATTTTTAATATTTAAATTATTCATTTTAATGTTCTTTAATATTTTTAATATTCCTTTTTCTTATTAGCTTTTAGTTTATTTTAACTTTTTATAAGCTTTTAAATATATAATTTGATTTAACCTTATAAATCTTTAAAATTTAATTTAATTTAATTTTATGGATTTTCAATATTTGATTTGTTTTAACTTTGTAAATTTTTAATATTAAATTTATTTTGACTTTATATATTTTTAGTATTTAATTAGTTTTAACTATTTTTGTTTAAAATTTTAACTTTTAATTTCTTTTTGTTCCAGGTAAGTTGCAACCTGTTTTATAATTTGATTAAATCGTAGGACCTCTCCCGTGGGTATATAAAATAATAATGATTTAATAATTTGTAATGATTTTCTAATTTTCCTTTATTCTTTGTACAGTTTTAAAAGCTTTTCCTAATTTTGTTGATGCAGCGTTTTGTACGTTGCATCATGTATTTTCTGTGAGAATTTATTTTATAAAAATACAAAGCGGGATTTTGCTTTTTGAAATATGAGTTTTATTATTTCGGAATTGCTTTTGCATTTTTATTTGGAATTTTCAAAAGGTAAAAATTTACTTTGATTTTTTTATTTGGAATTTTTTAACAAGTAAAAAAAATAATACTTTGATTTACCGAAAACGCTTATTGTACAAAAAAGTGTTTGTCGGTGGATTTATTAGATTTATTAGGGTTTTCTATTTTTATAGTGGTATTATGGATTTCATCCATAACACCCCCAGCGTTAGTCTGAGGCTCCGACGAAGTATTTATTACAATTTTATTTTTTTTATTTTTAATTACATTTATTAGTTTTTTTATTATTAAAATTGAAATTAGTATAAAAATTACAATGCTTAAATTTACAATTATAATTGTTATATGAACTTCTTTTTTATTGTTTACAATTTCTTGTATATGTTTTCTATTGTTATTAATGTTTTCTATATGAATTTCTTCAAGTTTTACTAAGTTCATAGTTTTATTTTCAATTATTTTTGTTACATAATGTGGTAAAATTATATTATCGTAAATTTTAGTATAAAAATTTTCATAGTACTTTCGTCTATGTTTATTTTACAATTTTCATATCTTATCAGGTTGTTACCTGTAATACTTATATTTAGGTTGTTACAATTTTGGACAATATTAGTTTTTTTTACATTTTTTGTTATAATTATTCCTGGTACAATTTCTACAATTTCTATTTTAGAAAAATTTTTCATATTACAAAATGCTTCTCTAAAGTTAAATATATTTTGAATACAATTATTTTTTGTTTCAATTAAATTTTTCTTTAAGTTTTCTTTTACATTTGAATTATAAACGTTATTACTACTTTCATTTATTAATATAATTTGTTCCTTAAGGGATATTGATTTATTTTGTTTATTTGGTATTGGTTCAATAAGTACTTCGGATAGTGATCCTTTAGAGTATTCTGGGATCATAAGAATAATGATAATTTGTTCTAAATAAAATGTTATGACAATTTTAATGTCTTTAAAAGATTGTAGATCAGGGATCATTTTAAGTTCTTTTTCAGTAAGTATGTTCCTAGAGAGTATGCCTAATTTGCTTGTAAGTATTATTTGTTCTATGTCGTCTATGTGGTTTTTCAGTAGATTGATGTCGTAGTTGATTTGATAAATTTGTTGTATGTAATTAAATTCTTCTTCGAGTTTGAAGATTTTGTTCGTGCTTTGTTTATTAAAAGTATTCAAGTATGTTGATATTGTTTTTTGTTGTAAGTTTATGTGTTGCGTTACGTTTTGGATTTGTTCTGAGATTAAATTATTTATTGAGATTTGTTTATTGTTTTCATTTATCAGTTGCTTGTTGTTTTTTTCTAATGCGTTTATTTGGTTTTTTATAGTTTCCTCGTCGTTGTAGTCCATGGTGGCAGTTATATATTTTAGTCCAGTCCCAATTACGTTAATTAGACCTCTTGTTTGTCTATAGTTTGGTTTTAGGTTATTTAGCTTTGTTCTTAATAAGTTAAAGTTGTGAGTAATTGTATTGTACATAGGTGCGATAAGGTAAGATTTATCTTCCAATATTTTAATGTTTTTATAAATTTCATTGCTAGTGTTTTCGTATTGTGTTGTATTTACGATATGCATTATTTTTTTAAAGTTTTTAATGATTCTTTTGGTTCCCAATTTTATTGTGACGTAACCGTTGTTATGGTCTAAATTTTGTACTTCGATTGTTTGAGACAGTACTTGGGCTATTGCCATCATGTGGAGGAGAAATTTTATTTTTGTCATTTTTACCTGAAATTAGAATTTTCTTTAGAATGTATGGTGAGTGATTGTGATTCGCATTTTGATTTGTAAGAATAATTTTTATTAGGTTTTTGTTATTTTTGTTTTTTTGAATTTGGCTTTAACTGTGGGGTTATCAATGTTTTGATATCTTTTATTTTTTTTTATATGTGTCTTATAATATTTAAGACCTGTGTCTTTGTCTATAACATGTTCTTCATCTATTTTTTCTAAATTTAATTTTCTAAACTTAGCGTGATTTTTACCGCCTCTTGTGTCTTTAAGGAAATTTGTTCCTGACTCTACTTGTATGTCTTCTTTATTTTGATTTATTCTATTGATTATTTTTTCTTTTGTTTTATGAATTTTATCGCGGATTTCTGCGTATTCAGATTCACTTATAGTACCATTATTGAAATCAATTGGTTTGCGATTCGTTGTGGAGTGTATTGTATTGTTATAAAACGATATGATTTTTAATAACTTTTCTTCTATTGTGTCCAAGTCTTTATGTTCGTCGTGTCTTAAAAGTCTGATGTGTTCGTTTATTGTATTGTGCAACCTCTCAACATCTGAGTTTGAGGTGTGGTTGTTGTTAGATGTGTAGTGGATCTCAATATTTTGATTTTTTAAGAATTCTCTAAGGGGTAAAGCTTTAAATCCTAACTCATTGTCGACTATAATTTTTTTTATTTGCCCTACGGCAGAAATGTATTTAAGAACTGCTCTTTTGAATTCAGTCCAAGTTCTCGCGTTTATTTTGATTGCCTGTGCGAATTTGCTAAATTTGTCGATAGCAGTTAAGAAAAGATTTTTGCCTAAAGTATAGAATACATCCATATGAATTATTTGGTTTGGGCCTAATGGAGTTTCTGTTATTTTTAGTTTGTGTTTTATTGGTCTTCTTTCATATTTTTCGATATTACAAATTTCACAATTGTTAATGAACTGTGTTATTCGTTTAAGGAGTTTTGGGTGATAATAATTTAATTGCATCTCTTTATTAATTTCATTTATACCTCGATGGTTGTTTTTGAGATGTTCTTTTTCTATCAGGTTTGCTAGGGTTTCTTCTTCTAGTATGTCTTCTAAAACTTTGTTACATCTAATTATTTTTAACATGTTGCTTTTAGCAAAGTGTTCTTGAAAAGCTTTACTAAGAATGTCGTAAAGTTGCAGGTCTTCTATAAATATAGCATTAAGTAGTTTTGGGTGAAAATGAGACTTTAAAATGGTTATTGCAGTATTTGCGTCCATAGTTTTAATATAGATGGTTTTCCTCGATTTATTAAATAATTTTTTGTTTTTGATTTTCAAACTTCCCGAGTTTGTTTTATAGATAATTATTTGGTTTTTAAATACATTCAACGGCGATTTACTTACAGAGATTTCGTTTTCACTAGGGTTTTCTACTAGATTGACTTCGATGCGTAATAAGGCATCAGCGTTTCCATTTTTGACACCTTTTTTGTATTTTATTTCGTAGTCAAATTCCGATAACTTGAGTCGCCATCTTACGAGTTTTGAATTAGGTTCCTTTATATTGAATAGCCATTGTAAAGGCCTATGGTCAGTTTCTATGACAAACTTACGACCGAAGATGTACGGACGGAAGTATTTAGTTGCCCATACGACTCCTAGTAGTTCCTTTTCGATTGTACTGTAATTTATTTCGTGATCGTTTAATGTGCGACTAGCATAGCACAAGGGATGTCCTTGAGATAGTACGGCACCTAATGCATAATTACTTGCATCAGTTGTCACGGTAAATGTTTTGTTGAAATCAGGATATTTTAATATAGGTTCATTAATTAGTAATGTTTTCAATGTTTGAAAACTTGAAATATATTCAGGATCATTAATGTTAATTTTTTGTCCTTTTTTTAAGTATTTAGTTATAGGTTTTGCTATTTTAGAGTAGTCTTGTATGAATTTTCGGTAATACCCAGTAAGACCAAGGAATTTTTTTATTTGTTTTGGGGTCTTAGGGATTGGAAATTCTTTTACACATTTTATTTTAATAGGGTTAGGTTTTATCCCATCAAGAGTGATAATATGTCCGAGAAATTCGGTTTCTTTCTTTAGAAATTCCGATTTATCTAATTGGACTTCTTGGAGTCTTTTAAAAATTTTTGATAGAGAGTCTAAATGCTCTTCTAATGAAGTTGAAAAGATAATTATATCGTCTAAGTAAACTAGACAGATTTTGTTGACATAGTCTTTTAGTACATAATTCATTAAACGTTGAAATGTAGCGGGCGCGGTTTTTAGTCCAAAAGGCATTCTAAGAAATTCATAATGCCCGTTTTCGACACTAAAAGCCGTTTTATGTACATCATCCCCATTAATTTCAATCTGATGAAATCCTTTTGCAAGGTCGAGTGTGGTGAAATATTGGCATCTTCCCAATTTACTTAATATATCCTCTATATTAGGAATTGGGTACTTGTCATCGATGGTTACCTCATTTAACTTGCGATAATCAATAACAAGTCGCCATTTTACTTTGCCACTGGCGTCTGCCTTCTTCGCAACGATCCAGATTGGTGCAGAGTAAGGTGAAGTACTATGTCGAATAATACCCTTATTCAACATGTCTTCTATTTGTGACTCGATTTCTTGTTTATGAATTTGGGAATACCTATATGATTTGACAAATATAGGTATGTCATTTGTTGTCCTAATTTTATGTTTAATTATATTAGTAAAAGACAAATTTTTATTTTCGTTATAAAATATATTTGGGAATGTTTTTATTATATTAATTAATTGAATTTTCTCTTCTGAGGAGAGATGATTTGTTCTTATTTGTTCCAATAACTGTTGTTCAGGTTGTGATTTTTCTATAATATTAAAGTTGTGATTGTTGACTTCTTCCGTTTTGATTGGTTCGAAGCTTATATGTTTATTACCATCTGTTTTAATTTTAATTTCAGCATCCACTTTATAATTTGTTGCTTCATATATTCCCTCTTTTAGAATGACTTGACCATCTGCGGACTTCTTCTCCGGCAGGTAGGTGAGTCCTTTCTTTTGTTGAACTGGTACTTTCAATTTGTATGTACCTTTTTTTTGGATTGTGTGGTAAAAATTTTCTTCACTATCAGAGAAGTGAAGTTGTGTAGTTCCATATTTTGTAGTAAGGATTTCCTTTTCGAAATCTATTTTTGTTTTAAGAGGAATGAGGACATTATTTCCAATTAGTCCATCGTACCTCTCATGGAAAGGAAGGATATACATTTCTATAGTTATTATAGGGTCTCCAAGTTCTTTGAATAAATGTATTTTTGCTTTTTGTGTCACGGTCACTTCGTGACTTAAAGTTTTTATTAAAATTGGTTTTTCTAAAGTTTCTATTAGTTTTGGATCACAGAGGTTGGGGTTAATAATAGAATGTGTAGCCCCTGTGTCCACTATGAATTTAAGTAGTCTTATGTTTCCTTCAACTAGGATATGTGGTAGACGGTGGTTGAGGCCGTCGACTGAAAATTTTCTGGAGATTTTTCTGTTGTTACTACTTGGTTTGTATTTATGTCCATAGGTTCCGGTCTTTGTGGACAATTATTATTATTATTATTATTATTATTATTGGTATTGTTTCCGTTGGAGTTATTCCTATATGGATTATGGTTGTTGTTATTGTAGTTTCCGTTGGAATTATTTCTATACGGATTATAATGATTGTTATTATAATTTCCGCTGGGGTTATTTCTATGCGGATTGTGATTATTATTATTATAGTTACCGCTGGAGTTATTCCTATGCGGATTGTGATTATTATTATTATAGTTACCGCTGGAGTTATTTCTATGCGGATTGTGATTATTATTATTATAGTTACCGCTGGAGTTATTTCTATGCGGATTGTGATTATTATTACCCGGATGTTGAGATGGGGGAGGCCTGTTCGAGTTAAGGTTTCTGTTAGTGTAGTTCGCATGTGAATTTGGATTTCTTCTATTACTAAAATTAGATTTATTTTTATTAATATAACTATTATTATTGTTGTTGCCACTATTAATGTTTCTTTGTGAAGAGATGGTATGATATGCGTATCCTGCTTCGTATAATATGTCCATTGCCGTTTCCAGAGTTGATGGATTCCGGCAATATAAGATTGAACGCATAGGTTCAGGGATTTTGTTTTTGAAAGTATTTAGTGCGGTATGTTTGTTGTTGGAAACATTTTGGTCTATATTGTTCAGTTGTGCTCCTAAGGCTTGTTTTGTTTTTATATTTAACCTACTCAGTATGGTTTTTATTTCATTATAAAAATCAACTGAGGTTGTCTTAAATTGCACACCTCTAAGTTGGTCAAAGAGGTCTTCAAGACTACCTCGATCACCAAAATTATTTATAAGAATTTCTCTTAACTCAAGCCAAGAGGATAGGTGGTTATTTATTTCTACAACCTCTCTGGCTTTTCCTTTTAATTTAGATTTAATTACATCTGAGAAGATGCTTTGTGCTAATGCATCATATCTCATAAATATTGGTTGAACTTTGTCTACCAAATCAATAAAGTTTTGTAATTCTTTGTAATTACCTGAGAATTCCGGTAATTTATTCAAATATTTTAATGGGTCTATGTTAAGGGTTAATAATGACATTGTTGCGGTACGGTCTGGATTGTCAAAGTTAAAAATGTCAGTTTCTATATACGTCGGGCTGTTGAGTTCTGAACTCGAAATTGTAATGGAATCTAAATTGTCCTCGGAAAAATTGAAACTCTTTAGAGAGGACGAACTATCAGAAGTACTTTTATTTAATTCACTTAAACTAATATTATTTAATAATTGTGTTATATTATTTAAATTTTCACTAACCTTAGTCATATGATGTTGTGTTTTTTCTTCCAGTTATTGATGTTGTATCGATGTTTCACTTTCCTTGTTGTTTGTTGGGCTGGTGTTTCACTGTTGCAATAAATGTTGAAATACTCCTTCAATGTAATGTTCACAAAACTTTTTTTTTATTTATTTTCACGAAATTTAGCTATAGTTCTCTTTTTATTTTCTTTTTATTTTTTATTAAAGAGTTTTTGATGTTCATTAGGTATATATTCTTTTTTTTTTATTTTATTTGTATATTTTTTTTTTTTTTTTTTTTTTTTTTATATTTATTATAAAAAAAAATTTTTATAACGATTTAAAAAAATGTTTATTTATTTAAATATGTTTATTATATTTAAATATAACAATTTTAAAAATGTTTTTAGATGCACTATTAAGTGTAAAAACACAAGTAATGTTTTCTTTTTTTGTTTTCTTTTATTAACATTACTTAGCGCATCCTACCGACTGCGCCAATTTTGATCTCCGTTAGATCATATGATAAAAAAAATATATAAATAAATAAAACACTTTCTTTACTTTTTTATTTTCTTTATTTATTTATGTTGTAACTTAACAAATCTGGTTTTTCCAGAGTTAATTTATTTTCTTGTTTTATGATTTTTTAATATTTAAATTATTCATTTTAATGTTCTTTAATATTTTTAATATTCCTTTTTCTTATTAGCTTTTAGTTTATTTTAACTTTTTATAAGCTTTTAAATATATAATTTGATTTAACCTTATAAATCTTTAAAATTTAATTTAATTTAATTTTATGGATTTTCAATATTTGATTTGTTTTAACTTTGTAAATTTTTAATATTAAATTTATTTTGACTTTATATATTTTTAGTATTTAATTAGTTTTAACTATTTTTGTTTAAAATTTTAACTTTTAATTTCTTTTTGTTCCAGGTAAGTTGCAACCTGTTTTATAATTTGATTAAATCGTAGGACCTCTCCCGTGGGTATATAAAATAATAATGATTTAATAATTTGTAATGATTTTCTAATTTTCCTTTATTCTTTGTACAGTTTTAAAAGCTTTTCCTAATTTTGTTGATGCAGCGTTTTGTACGTTGCATCATGTATTTTCTGTGAGAATTTATTTTATAAAAATACAAAGCGGGATTTTGCTTTTTGAAATATGAGTTTTATTATTTCGGAATTGCTTTTGCATTTTTATTTGGAATTTTCAAAAGGTAAAAATTTACTTTGATTTTTTTATTTGGAATTTTTTAACAAGTAAAAAAAATAATACTTTGATTTACCGAAAACGCTTATTGTACAAAAAAGTGTTTGTCGGTGGATTTATTAGATTTATTAGGGTTTTCTATTTTTATAGTGGTATTATGGATTTCATCCATAACAGTTAAAGTCACCTATTACAACGAACTTGTGAATCGAACTTTTCAAAAAATTTACTAATCTGCGTTTTTGAACCCTCTGGAGGTCTATATATAGCTGATATTGTAAAAATTGTGTTGTTTATATTTATTTTTACTATTATGCTAGCTATACTATTATGTTCATCACAATATATATCATGAACTGCATATTTTAAGGAATTGTGAATAAATCAGTGTTTGAAATTTTATTTTAAAAGGGCGAAATTTTTTATTTTTTCAATAATGCCCTCAACTTTTTATTTTTATTTTTAAATATTGATATCGCTCTTCGGAATAAAAAAAGAGAAACTACTAATTCTACATCATGTCATGCATAAAAATCCTATTCATATAATAATCAGCAGACCAAAATTGCCAAAATACGAAAAAACAGAAAAAGCAAAATAAAATCATAATATTTTTGAGAATATTACGTATTTTCTTATTCCCTTTTTTTCTTATCATACCAACGAAAATATAAAAGGACTATGAATAAAATTGTATAACTCTTAATAACTTCTAATGGGCATTAATTTATTTCAGTTATTATGTTTTTCGCTCTCTTTAAAATATAATTACAAATTATTTTAAACACTCAAGTTAAGTAAAGAGCGCAAAAATAGTTATGCTCAAGTAAATGTTATTTTTATTTTGCTTTTTTATTTTTCTGTATTTTGATCTGATGATATTTTGTTATATGAATGATTTCTATGCATGACGTAATGTAGTATTTGGTGGTAGTCTTTCCTTTTTATTACGAAGAGCATAGCAATATTCAAAAATAAAAATAAAATTTTGCGGGCATTATTGAAAAAATAAAAAATTTCGCCCTTTTAAAACTCTTTTAAAATAAAATTTCGAACACACTAGGTATTATATAAAGTTTGAGTTGATTTGTTGCTTTATAAGTTGTATATGAGTTAGGGCGATATTATTTTTTTTTTCGTTGCGATTTTTGTTTAAATATTTGATAATTAGTATAATCTATAATGTTGTAGATAATGAATAAAGATATCAAAATGAAAATACTGACAACTTTTAGTAGTTCTAAATTTTACAGTTTAGGAGAAAAGTCCTGGGATTATACTACAATTATTTTTATTGGGATTATGTAGGTATCCAAAAATTTATATCTTGATTTTATTTTTTGGTAATATTGAATAAAACAAAAAAGTTTAGTATCACTTTAAAATTTTATTCAGGAATAAAAAAAATAGAACAAAAATAAAAAAAAGTAATATTTTTTTTTTTATTTAATTCACCATCATCTCAAAAGAGCAAGAAATTCTTCTCGTACAATGTTAATTAGGTACATTGGTAATAATTATCTATTATCACAAATTAATATCATTATTTTGAATTAATAAATTCAGCCTAATCATTCAGTCTTATCTTATAATTAGATAAATAAATAGTTAATACTATAACTATAGATCACAAATAAAAAAATTAATCCATTTTTACCTAAAACTCAAATGTGCACATCAACTACTTTTTTTTTTACAATAACCAACAGTGACTCATCCATATAAATTTAAATGAAACTGCAAATTGCGCATGAATTCAAAAGATAAAAAATACACTTAAAACCCTTATTAAAAAAAAAATCTATTACGGTGATAATAATTCAGAATCAGACAGAAACAGAATACCAAAACAAAAAATTATTCCTAGAGAATATCAAAGCAAAACTTATTTTAACCACCACAAATTTAAAATTATTAAATGTTTTTTCTCTCTTTCGAAGCAATAACAAATTTTTATTTTAAATAAATGTATACCCAAAGTAAAATAATTCTAATGCGTTTAAACAAAAATTATCAGTAAGAGAAGTGTTAAAATAATTTCAATTTCTACAAAAGAGAAAAATAATACCTTAACTTTTTGTTTGGTATTGATTATAAAAATGTTTTAGTTATTAATAGAAGCATAAAGAAATTTTTATATTTGTAATAAGAATTGAAACCAAAGGAGCAAAAAAAAAAAAATGGGGCGTTATTTTATTTTAATTTTTTTATAACGCTCTTTAGTAGAGAAAAAAGTGGCGCGCGAGTGCGAAATTTCAAACACTGGATATCAGCACCTCCACCAATTCTATTTTGACGACATGAGAACACTTTTGAATATTGCTTAATATTAACTATTGCTATAATATTACTATCTACAATCCAGGTTTCAGTAATAATAATTAGGTGTATAGTTAGTGCAATTAATAGAATCTAGTAAATAAGTGAGATTATCTAATTTATATTTTAAGCTTCTAGCGTTTAAATAAAGAATTTTAAGTTAATTTTCTTCTTTAATAGTTATTTCATTTATATTATACAAGTTAGTTTTAACATGGGTGTTTAATGGCAAATCATATGATACTTCAGTCGATATGTAAATTAATATCTATGTATTTAAATTAATATCTTGTAAAACTCTTATGATTTTTGTTTTGACTCTTATGATTGAAGTTGTATTTTTTCTAATAAATAATTTGCCACTTTTTACCCATGCAAACTCAATTTTCTTATTTCGTTTAAAATCTCTGGCCTTTTTAAATAATAGACCAAAATATTGTGTAAGTCTTTCATTGATAAAAAAAAGAGAGTCATTTACCTGTGATATTGATTTGTTAAATATATCCATTTTCAATTTCTTCTTTTTGTACAGCAGTCATGAAATTATTTTTCACCTCTTTGCAAATTCTACTATTATATTTTTTGGCTCACCTGATTTAGTAAATTTTGTTCCAGCCTTATAGATATGTTGAAAATCTTTTGATTTCACGACTATTCCAACATTTGCAGAAATTTGTTTGATAATAGAAGCAGGATCTTCTTCAGGAACGTCGATTGCTAAACCACATATTTCCGATACTGTACCGATATTGTTTTATTTTTTCCACTTCGATTCTGTTGTACACCATATCATCCTTAAGCTGGCTGTTCTCATTACGTAATCTTATGTTTTCTTCAATCAATGTATAAATATACCCTTTTAAATCTCTAACCTCATTTTGTAGTATTTGAAAATCAGATCTTTGAGATGATTGGTTGTTTATGATAGTCTCAAGTTTACTGTGTATTGTTTGATTATTGATTGTAGTTTCTGCAACTTTATTTTGTGTTCTCATTTGATGTTGCACTTACCATAATAGTGGAGGTTGATTTTCTTTTTTGGCGCTTCAATTTGCATTGTTGATAAAACCAAATTTTTTCAACATTCTGTGAATATTCACGGATGACTTCAATATCTAATGATGAGCAGTGGCTGCAAAACCACTTTTTACAGTCACCGTCACATTGGAGCCCATTATTAGTTCTTAAATTGATTTTTTTCGTGCACTGGTTACAATTATTGTTATTCTTATAATTTGACATTTTGACATTTTTTTATTGAGTAGGCCAACCGGTTCCAAGATGATGTCCCAGTTTACACTTTCCAAAAATATATTTAATGAATTGTAATTAACATTATTGTAATCATATTGAAAATTGTTAGAATTTATATTCTTGCAAAAGTTTACAATTTTAATTTTAATTTCTAGTGCAATGTGATGCATATCGCTACTTAAAATTGGACAATTAAGTATTTTCATAAATATTAAATAATAAATCGTTACTCAAAAATACTAAATCTAATAGTCTACATAAAAAGTTTCGATATTTATTTATTTGAACCAAATCTAAACTTAATAGTTGATCAATGGCGATATGAGCTGACGTTGAGGATAAATTAAACGGAACCATAAGATTTTCCTCTTCCATCTATTTCCAACTGATATCTGGCAGATTAAAGTCTCCTAAGATGCTTAAATGGCTTTGATCATTGTGAATAGAAATTTTATCTATGTTATTTTAACATGTTTAAGGTAAACATCCGATGGACTGTTGGGCGGTATTTAAGTAACAGCCAGAATTAAAGTTTTGGGTTGTTTCATCTTCACCAAATATGATTTTGACAGCAAGCTGTTCAATAATAGGATCATTAACAGTTAAATTAATTTTAGCGGAGATAAACGTGGATTTAACTGCCAACAATACACCACCTCCTCTGTTAAAACCAGTTGCTAAAGGGCACTGAGTATCATATCTGTACATCAAGTAGTTATTGGAAAAAAGTTCAGAAGACAATATCTTTGTGTAACTAGGTTTCAGTAAGAACTATTATATCGTAGTTGTACTGGGATACAGCAAGATAAAACTCAGGAATTTTTGAACTCATACCACTTACATTTTGGTAGTATATTTGAAGATCATATGAACTGCTTCTTTTATGTAATGCATCTATTTGATTTATCACTTCGACACTTTCGACCATTAGTTGGTCAATGTCGGTTTTTGGTCGTTTTTTGAAATTTGCTTAAACAATCGAACGTTAAGTCCACACGGCCAAATTTTTGGATCTAAAGCAACATGTAGGAAGTTTTCAGGAATACCAACTTTGAAATTTACATATCTGAGTGTAGAAATATCACGATCTTTTTTTACTAACTTATGGACATACAGATCGTTTGCGCTAATCTTAAGTTTATTAGTGATGAGTTGTGCTATTACATTTTTGGATGTGTCAGGTGCAAAACGAGATATATGTAAAATTTTTTTTTTGCAAATAACTTTAATATCATCTATTTTATTTCCTGTACCCGTAAGAATAGATTTATTTAGCGTGGGTTTCTTTTTTGTTTTTACTGTAGACCAACCCTTATCATTTTTGTTACTTGTAAGAGAAACATTAGAATTTTAATTTTCTATATGTGATACATTTGTCGGCATAGTGTTTCCTCCAATTGCAGTATATGATACATTTGACAATATACTACCGCTTAATATTGCATCTGTTTCAGTTATGTACTCCAAAGGATCGATTATGACCTTAATATTATGTTTCATCGATTTTTGAAATTTCGCCTCAGCACTGTTTTTATGAAGTTGAAATTTATCGTTTAATTGATCAGCTAATACGTTGACCTTATTATTAGTAAGATCTCCTTCATCTATTCGTTGACATAAAATAGAAAATATTGCCGTGTTCCGATCAATTACTTTTGAGGCTTTTTCTATAAAATTATTTTGTTGGTCCCTTAACATTTCAAAATCCTTTAATTGATCCGATTTTAGATCTTTGAGATTTTATGGAGTTTAAGGCAATTAGCACAAACAAAATAGTTTACCAATCTCGAGATCTGCCAGTTCTTTTCCAATCCCACACAAACCCCGTGGAAGCGTCTATGGCAACAGCCATTGCATTGTATTGTTTCAGACTTAAGATCTAAATTTGCACATTAAAACGAGGCGCATTTATTAGACATTATTTAATTGTTATGGTATTTACGATTTTTATTAAAAATAAAGTTAAAGATATTTTTTAAATTATGTTTAATTTATATTATTATTTGAGTTCAATATTTACTGCGAAATATGTTTAAACCGTTTTTAACTTAATAAAAAAAAATATGAAATAAAAAACGTTATATTATTTAAACTTTACTTTATTGCACACCAATTATTATAAAAAATGTTTACAATTTTTGATTTGTCATCACAATTTTGATTTATGTTTACATTTTTATTGTTATTCATATTTTGTTATTTTCAAAGGTATTTCAACAAACATTTTTTATGCTGTTTGATGTAATAAGAGTATTTGCATTTGGAAAAAGATTTATTTCCAGACTTGAGGAATGTGAGTTATTTCCTGTATTGAGTGGAATAGTAGAACAATACATAACTTCTCCCTCCTTTAGATTAGAATTCTCCTGAATTCTATTATTATTACATTTAGTATTTAAGTTTTTAATTTTTTTGAAAAAAAAATGCAAATATTCCTATTATTACAATAATAGTTATTAAAATTATGCCCATAATTAGGCCATAAGAGATTTTCCTACGAAAATTTAATTTTTTTATTTTTATTACATTATCTTGATTTTCTAAAACAATTTCATTGAATGTAATTTTATTTTTAAAATTTGTAACATATTGATTTATTGGATAATAGAATCTTTCATTTACAATATCTTTATAGTTTGAAAAATAGTGATCAAGAATAATAGACCCATAAATAATCGAAGTTATGTTCAACCTTAATTTTTTTCGCCTCGTAGTATAAATTTGGTTGGAGTTTTGATAAGTATTGTCGAAAAAACATTTCTCTCTTACCTTGTACTCCCAGATTTAACTCGGTAGTAAAAAGGTGCTTACGGGTACGTTTTTTTCCATGATTTCTTCTTTAATGGATTCATTTAAACATTCAACAACAAAAAGGGAGCTATCCTTATTTATCACTTTTTGCTCAATTTTATTAATACTTATGATATCGGATTCCTTTACGGTTGAACCGATAAACTGGCAAATATCAACAACGGATTTTTTGGGGTTGTTTAAACTGGAAGGTAATCCTGCCAGAATGATTTTATTTTTGTTCTTATTTTGTATACTCAAATCTGCCTGTGCTTCCATTAAATTTACTTTATAGTTCAGATCTTTTAATTTTTTTTCCCGATTCTGTAAGATTTTTCTTTAAAGTGTCGTTCTCGGCTATTATCTGTTTGTTCTCTTTTAATATATTAGTGATCCTATTGTCCAGAAAAATTTGTGACTTATGTATTTCTACTATTATTGTTGTCTATCTTGGTCATCCATTGTACCGAATAACCAATTTGATGTTATTCCAATTGCATTGATTAAACCTCGTTTAGCTCGAAATCGCTTGTTAAGATTTCATTTATTAGTTGCTCAATTTCCATTTGCAGTAAAGGTTTTTGCTTTATTCCTAGCTTTTCTATACTTGTAGAAATGTTGTATAACATATTGTTGATTTCCTGGGGATTGATCATGTGAATTATAATGTCAGTTTGAGTAACTAGGTTTGCTTTATCTAAATTGATTTCAACATATCCGAAATTTGTTTTATTAGAATTAATATCTAATGAAGCGGTGCTAAGTGTTTTTATTAGATTGATCATGATGAAGATTTTCCAAATCTGAAAACTTTTGAGGTCTTTTAATGTTACTAACATGAATATCTTTAAGTTTAGTTTTTCTGAATTTAGGTTATTGTTTGTGTCGATGTGCTTTATAATTTTTTATGAATCCCGTGGATCTTTTCTCTTCATACTTTTCTCTATTATCATTTAGCTTATTAATTTTGTTTAATTTTACTATTTTTAAATTTTCTTTAATTTTTTCGATATCTACTTTTTTATTTTGTACATCACTTGGGGTTTTCATTGTTGCATGGTATCTTTCGTTGTAGATCCTAATTGCTTGTTGGACTAATCTTTTAACACAAAGTTTTTTTTGTTAATTTTCAAATTGTAATTTTTTCGGCGATTGTGCTATGGAGTCTCTCTATATCGGCGTTTCCCGTGTGACTATTTGGTTTAATTAGATGAAGGTTAATTCCTTCCTCATCAAGAAATTCTTTTATAATAATTGATTTGAATTCGTTGTCTGCAATGATTTTACTTGGTTTACCTATTTTAGTAAAATGTTCGTCGTTATCTATAATAGTAGCAAAGTTTCTATCCGATAGTATACAGATCCGAATTTAGAAAATCGGTCTATAATTGTTAGAAATCAATGTTTATTTATTATATAAGTGTTAATATGTATAATTTGGTTTTATTTCTTTGGGGGTTTGTGTGACTATAAAATGTGCTTTTATTGGGTTTCTGTCGTGTTTTACATCTTGACTGATTTCGCACTGGTTTATTACAATTTGAATTAATTCAAGTAGTTAGTTTTGGGTAATAAATTTTATTTTCCAGTTGGTTATAAATTTCCTGATTACCTGAATGAAAACTATCTCAACATGATATTTGAGAGAAATTTGCGGCGGACCTCCAAGACGTCTTTTCCGTGTTAATATAACGGGTAGACCACAACGTGATGGTAACCGTCGTACCAATAGTCAAGATGATACCAAAGATGGTAATCAAAATGGCAATCAAGGACAAGCAAGTAATGGTGATGACGATGATAATAGTGGTACTGGCGATTAACGTAATAGGCGCAGACGCTTTGGTCGTAATCATAGAAAGAATACTGGTGGTAGTCAACCAGACAACGAAGGTCAACAAATTCATAATACGACTGGAGAAAGCAATGCTTAAAAACAATAAAAAAACAAAAACAAAAATAATATAAAATAACAACCGTATATAAGAGAGAAAAAGAGACATTTAAGAAGCACAGGGATTCAGTTGTAAACGGGGAGTAATTACCGTTAATTAATTATTTATTTAAAATATTTAATTTAATTAATTATAGTTACTAAGAGTAACTATACTATTAAATTGATATTTAATATTTTATAATCTGTTGTTATCCAGTAAAGTATTAAAATATTGGTCAAAATTAATTTTTTTTCTCCTTATTTAAGAAAAAAAAAAAAATAACAAAAAAGAAAAAAAAAACGAAACTCATAAAAGCATAAATGCATTACAAAAGATGTAGGTTTAAAAAAAAACTGTAAAACTTTTAAGGTATTTGAGTCTACCGAAAACTCTTTAATTTCTTTTTCTTTTATTTAAATAAATATATTTAAAAATTACAAACAGAAAACAATAAATTAAATAAAAAACAAAAAAAACATGAAAACCTTACAGATATTTGCAATTTGTTTACAGATCTTTGGAAACAAAAAATTGTACAATTATTATAATGAATACAATCTCTTCCTTCCCAGTTATAGCGTCCTCTTTTAAACTGATATTCTCCCAGTTTTAATAGCCATCTCTGATGTTTCGAAAATAGCTCACTGACCACATAATCGCTAAGAACTCCTTATCCGTAGCGGAATAGTTTTGCTCATGGTTATTCAGAGTCCTTGATGCAAGACAAATTGGGTGTCCTTCCTGAGACAATACAACTCCAACTGCGTAGTTATGTTACGTTAATGTGAAAGGTTTTTCGAAATTTGAGAATCTCAGGATAGGATGACTTGTTATTAACGTTTTCAACTTTTCAAATGAATCCACTTAGTTGGGATCATTAATGTTGACTTTAGTATTCTTTTTAAGTAATGTAGTAATGGGTTTTGCTACCTTTGCATAGTCTTTCACAAATTTCCGGTAGTACCCAGTTAAACCCAGAAAACTTTTTATTCCCTTTTGGCTTTTTGGTATTTTTAAGTTTTCTATAACTTTCGCCCTTATTATGAACATCGTAGTCGGCCGATAAACGATAATATTTCGTAAAAATATTTGCTTTGTATTATAAACATCGTAAATTTTAAATTTTATCGTAATCGAAAAAAGCTTTTTTTTAATATTAGTAGTCGTTGAATCTGTATTATGAAAATGATAAATTGTCAGTTTTTTATAATTTTTTAATCGAATTCAATTTTGTTGACGATAAAAAAATAATTTAAAAAATGTAAGTAAATTTTAAATGAATTTTTTTAGGAATTTAAATGTTTATTACAAATATATATATGTAAATACAGGAATAAAGTAGTAAGCAATAAAAAACAAATTGCTCGAATGGTAGAGCTTCTCGAAGAAGATATGAATCTGGCCAAAAATATATATTCTAAGGTTATTAGTACCAAAAAATGGAAAACTTTAGCGATAGAATTAAATATTTTAGGACCACCTCAACGAGATTTTGACAAATGGCAAAGGGTAATTAATGTAAAAATTTATTTGTTCAGCCAAATCAAAGGAAAAAATATTGTACGATTGCAGGTTTGGAATGATCTAAAATATAAAATTAAAAAAAAAGTTCTTGAAAATAAAACTGAAGTTTTTGCAACTGGCGGTGGTCCCAATAAGTTCCACAACTTTACGGATGTAGAAGAAGCAGTTATTAAAATAATGAAATTGGATCCTCCAACTAATTCTTCTAGTTCTGCTTTTGGTCTTGAGGGATCTTATGTAGAAACAAATTTTGCAAAACTAGAAGAAGTTCCTATCGAAAGACATACTGATGTTGAAATGAATGAAAATATTAGTGACGAAAGCCAACAAAATAAGAGAACGCCACGAAAACGTATAGTAGTAGAAACAGAACGAACACAATTACTAAAAAGAGAAGTAGAAGCTAAAATCGAATTTTTTAGTAAAGTAAATAATGATTTGAAATATATAAGAAAAGGTGTAGAGAAAATTCAAGATTATACTAAGAAAATGTACATAATAAAAGATGAAGAGCTACAACTTAAAAAGGAAAAATTCAAATTTCTAAAGAATTATAAAAATAATAAGGAAGTACATAGAAAAAACAATTTTTAATTTTTCGTAAATTCATATTTATTTATTCAATTCGTATAAAACTTATTAATTTTAATTTATTAAAAAATGGATTGAGATTTAGTTTACGTTTTGTTTTATCTTAGTAAAAAATGGATTCTGATTTTAATTTTTGTATCTTTTTTATTTTAAATAAAAATTTTGTTAAATGACTGAAAAGTTGTTACACATATTTACATAAACCTTAACAGGTTATCTCTTATTCTTCTTGCTTCATTTAATCTATTACCTTCATTTTCAACATTGTCATTGATTTCTTCATTTTCAGAAAAGGTATCATCTATTTCTTCATTCTGAATAGGAATATTGTATTTGATACATATATTATGTAGCGCCACACAGACATTTACTATTTGTGTAGCTTTTTGAGGACTGTAATGTAATTCTCTGGCACTGAGCAAGCAACGAAATCTGTTTTTTAAAAGCCCAATTGTTCTTTCGATTATATTTCGTCCTTGAGCATGCTTCTTATTAAAATGCGCTTGCAAAGACCCCTCTTCGGTATTTCTATACGGAGTCAATAAGTACATTGTTAAGGGATATCCTGAGTCTCCTAAAATTAAAGTATTTTCTTTAAAACTGAAATCGAGTACAAAACATTAAGCCTACCAAGAAATCGCAAATAAGTTTCTCTATTGCAATACTCATTTTCAAATTTTGCTTTTAGAGCTGATAAATTCCAAACATGTGAGTCATGATAGCTACCGGGATATTTGGCATTTACGTACCGTATATACATTCTATGATCACATACCTAAAAAAACGACTTTACTTTAATATGCTTAACTAAAATGTTTTAATACACTTACTATTAAGACATTTAAACTACAATACCCTTTCCTGTTGTAATACAAGTGTCTAATATCTTCTTTCGGCCTTATAATTTTAATATGGGTACCATCTAAACATCCTACAACGTTAGGGATCCCTGATTTTTCATAAAAATATATTTTAGCACTTCGTTCATCCTGTTCACTGTACTCAAAGTTTATCCATTTTGAACACACAAATCGCTCTATTACATTAAAAACTTCAGTAAATATAACTGAAACTGTTGGTTGCGATAAACCTAAATGGAAATCGTTTCCAACACTTAGTTGATAACTTCCCTGTGCACAAAATTTGAGAACAGCTGCAACTTTAATTATATTAGGAACAGCACGTTGAGTTTTCGTCACTTTTAATTTATCATCGATTTCTTCTAATAAATCACGAAATGCTTCTTTAGATAACCTAAAGTTTTGTGTGAATCTAAGAAAAATATGTCAAAATTGGAATGATTTCTTTTTTTTTTTAATTTACATTTTGTTTTCTAATTCTAAAGGATTAGAAGAATCTCTGATGCTCCTCCGTATATTAATTCCTTCATTTTGTTCATAATTTTCATCTTCATCATCCAAATAAAAAAAATACCTCGACATTTTGTTTATAATTTTATATAGAAAAATTTTTAAATTAAAAACAATTTGACATTTATTACAAATATTTTTTTTAAGAAAAAGCTATATAGCTTTTATTTCTATCGTACGTATTAATTTTATCGAATACCGTTTCGTAATATGAAAATAAACGATAGCCGATAAATATTTTTAGTCGTTTATCGGCCAACTACGATGTTCATAATAAGGGCGTTTGATCTTGCTTGGATTTGGTTTTAGTCCTTCTTTCATCAGGATATGTCCTAAAAACTCTGTTTCCCTTTTCATAAAGTTACATTTGTCCGTTTGTATTTTCAAATTGTTTTCTTTTAAAATTTGAAATACGTCAGTAATTGCTTTAACGTGTTCCTTGAGACTGAATATAAGTCATCAAGTTTTTGGATACACACAAAATATTGATCGAAGCTATAAGAAAAAATAAAAATAAAATAAAAGCTTTTTGTTCTGTTAGTTAACTGCTTTATTCTGCTATTCAATTAGAATTAATTTTTACAAAAAATTTTCTTTTATTACTCTACTTGAAATACCTGATATACTTGTTGTTGCCGCGTGACCAAAAATTATGCGTAAGCTTATTGTGCAACAAAGTTTATTTTATGTTGTAATTTGATAATTTGATTTGCAAAATAACTATTGTTTCTCGTGTGAAAGGAATTTGTGATTTTTGAATTATTATAAAATTGATGAACTATGATTTTTTGATATTGGAGTAAAGGTTAACGGATGTTAACTCTTCTCCCCCTAAGATCAAATGTCCTCATTTGGTTCATGGCAATGTGGTTTCTGGCTGCAACAGTTGGTTTTGTTGGTTCTGGAGGTATTACCGAAATTGACACACCTGCTCCCCAATCATCGACTTCATTGTGTTTTTCTTCTATCACTTTTGGCACGTTGTTAATGGTAATCTTCACCTTTCTTCTGCAAATGATGACAACTGTTACTGAACAAATGCTAATTAGTATTGATGCTGGTCCAATACTGATGAAACCTATCACACATTGGATGAAGAGCACACATTGGAGTTTTTCAAATTTACAATGTTATTTTTATTACATATAGATATAGATTTTATATTTTTACAACTATTTTTGATTCCATAAATTGCATCTTTATTGTACAATATTTGCTTAAAACTACAGTATTTTCGATTTTTAGGGATTTAATTATTAGCCTATCGCATATTTCTAATGTGGTTAGGGGTATTTCAATCAGATAGAACAAACAAGTCCGTTTGTTATAATTTTGGAAAATCAAGTGCCTCTTCGGCGTTTAAATAAGGAAAATTTTCATTCTCTAAAATATTAGTAATAATTTTAATTTCCGATTTGGAAAGTAACATAGAATTAATTACTCCTGCTTTAGACCAATGTATTGCGTAATTTATATTGACGACTCTTCTTTTAGTAATTTAAGTTTATATTGGATTTTCATGGCGGATTGATTATTGAATTGATAACCTGAATTTATATTTTCTAAATGGTGTTCAATATAGAGTAGCGAAGAGGTTCTTAATCTAAAAAATATTATAGCTAGTTTCATTGCTATTATCTTTGATATGTTTGTGAGTGCATTGGTGTTCCTGATTCCTGGTTTCCTGACTCATTTGTTTTTCATCTCCATTTATTTTCCCATTGGGCTTAATGTAATTAATCTTTTGCGTCTTATTACTATAGTGATTTGAATGACTTCCTTTGTTATTAAAACTTCCTGTGTGAGGGTGATTGGAGTTATTAGGTGTTTGGAATCGTTGGGATGTGCTAGCTGGTTCTAGTTTGGCTGGCATATTGGATGGATTTTCATGCCCTGAATTAGCAAATGTATTTGAATGCGTTGAGTTGAGTTGAGTTTGTTGATATGGAGTTGTATGTGGATTTCATGTTCTCCATGTATTGTTTTGGAAATTTGGGTAGGAACGTTTTCGCGTATCCTGATAATGATGGTTCCTGTTATACCCTTGTTGGTTGGAGTAATTTCTGAATTAATTTTGTTGATAAGAATTATTTCTGCAGTGACTTGGGTAAAAATTGCTTTTATGATGGTAATGCGGGTTTGGTGGTCGAACTGCTTTCTATTGTTGTCATCCATCTGACTGTCTCGGCTATTGGTATTTGTGTCTTCCAAGCTTAGGCATATGCGCAAGGCCTGCGGTCAGTCTTGTGGTACGTTTACACTTAGAAATTTTTGTAAATCGCCCTTAAGTCCCCGTATGAACTTATCAAGGGCTTTATCTCTGGCTTATTTGGTCATGGCAGAAATTACCTCTTGGGGTAAGTTCATGTAATCCAGTTTTTCCAATATAAGTGTAAGATGTTGGTAAACTTCTTTGTAATAGTCCTGTAGAGTGTTATTGCCTTGTCTTAATTTCGTTAGTTGATTTTCGAGTGTTCCAATATCCCTTTTATCGGCATAGTGATGGTTTAAACACTTGACAATTTTTTCCCAATTCAGTGGCGTGTTGTATGCTTCCAGTGCCTGTTCTGCATCGCCTGTTATTTTTTCCCTGATGGTATCCAAGATTCTGTAGTATCTAGCGGTTCCTTTTAAGAGATCGTAAATACCTAAAATTCTCTCGAATCTTTTCTTCCAGGATGCAGAGTTTCCGTTTTCACCAGAAAACGTGCGTAAATTTTTTACCATGTCAACTTCATCATAATTATCATCTTCTAGCGTAGTAGTGCTGAACCCTTCCCTTAATATTTTCCTTGTCTCGGATTGAATCATTTCCCTCATGGTATTAATCATGGATTCTTGACCTCTAGTTGTCGTATTAAACTCCACGTGTCTTACATCGCTTATTTGGGGATTTAGGTTTTCAGGAGTAGATGTCATTACAAAGGGAGTATTTGATGGTTGTGTTTCCATCTTATAAGTGTATAGCGGATTATAGCAAAAACCTTCTTTTATTTATAATAATTTGGTAGTTTTCACGACCTTCTAATCTAGTGAACAACATTAATTTCTATCAATAGTGTTGAAAATCAAGGGATTGTTAAGATTAAAGATGCGACCACAAAGTAAAATAAATCAAAAATAATATTCAGAAAAATGTAAATTTGTTGAAATTTCAGATAAAATTCAGTTAGGTGTTCAGGCGTAAATATTAGTGTTATAAACTTACTAAAAATTCTTTAGTATTATGAACAAAAAATATTAAATTTCCAAAAATTAAATTTATTTTTAAAAAGTTTTCGAATTCGTTACTTGTTCTATCTTGATTTTATTTAGTTGATTTCCCTAAAATTATATTTATTGTAAGAAATATATTTAAACTTGCAAGTTAAATTATTTATTTTATAATTATTTAATAATTTTATAAAAATCTTGATTTTATTTAGTTTATTTTCATTATAATTACATTTGTTGTAAGAAGTATATTTAGACTTAGAACTGGAATTATTATTTTATAAACATTCAATAATTTTATAAATGATCCTGATGGATAATATAGGATTTTTTCAATTATTTTTAAAAATGTTATTACCAGTACAATAATATTTATTATTAAGTAATAAATCTTAAATTAATTTATTTTATTTAAATTTCTTTATTTCAAACATGTATCAGTAATATAATAATGTTAATTGTTTAGTTTGCTAGCTTTTATTTTAATTTCGAAATTTTTAGTTAAATATTTTTATAGAAAAGATTATGAAACTAAATGATCAAATCGTTTATAGTCAGACTCTCTTTATGTTCCTTTGAATTTTTATTTTTTGTTTTTTCTTTTTTTTTGTTTATTTTTTATGTTTTATATATTATTACGTTTTTCCTTTTGAAAAAGTTAAAAGTTATTTTTCTCCCTACAGATGGGAATACTTTTTCTCCTTACAGATGAGGATACGATTTTGAGTTTAACATTTAACAATTTTCTTTAATATTTTTTATTTTTTTTATTTTTGTAATAAATTTGCAAATATTTTTTTTTTTCAATTTTAGGCCTTTTTTTGTTTATATTTTGTTTTGTTTTTTACGTATGGATCCTTTTAATTTTTTTAGAATGAAAACTAAAATTTTTTAAATTGGTGTAATAATAACTATAACTTACGAGTACAATAATTGTTGTGAAGCAAAATCTCAGTGCAACCATTTGTAGTCTCTAAAATCAGCGGAATAGGCGGCTGCTACACGTATATTAATTGTTATAATTGTTATAAGTGAGCTCCTTTTTGGCTATTACTTTAAGCCTACTAAGGGCAGGGCTTAAAAAATTTCGTAGTTATTTCAAGCTTTTACTATTTTGTTACTCTTGCTTTCTAACATCAATTCAGCAAAGGCATAGCAAAAGCATTTTTTTCGTAGTTGTTTTGCTTCCGCTCTGCTGCGCATTTTTATTTCAAAAAGTAATATGCAGGAAAAGCTTTTTCATTATTTTTTTAAATAGCTACAGCAAAATGAGTTGAATACAGCTAAACAGCATTTGCTGTTGCTTTGAATTACTATTCAGCATTTATAGCTCTTTACAATGCACTTTTGTTTTACTATCAGGACCTGTGCCTTTTTGTTCCTTGGTCGTTATCTTGTTGTGTTGTGATTTGATTTTGTAAAATATGTAATAAATATTAATTTTGTTAACAAAATAAAAAGTAAAAATGTCACGAAGAAAAACTAATTGTATTTGGAGATATTTTGATGAGAATGTTGATCTTGGTAATGCGTCCTGTAAAATATGTAAAGCTATCCTAAAAAACAATAGAAATTTTAATTTAAAACAGCATATGATAAACATCCCCAATTATAATAGAAATCAGTTATCAGAAGGAAACATTATTAGTATCAATAATCTAAGTAGTAAAACAAAAACAAAAAGTATTAAAATAGAAATAAGTAAAAAAGTACTTTTTTTTTTTATTTACCACGAAATTTAAATTCATTCAACACAACCACTCTGCATGAATAAATCAGAATACTAATACGCTAATACTATACGATGTATTTGCTTAGAGAAACCAACACAGTATAGCTTTAATAGTTTACTCAGCACAGCAAATAGCTTTTTTTTACTTTGACTTTAAATATTGAAAAGCATTCAGCAAAATTCGACTGTTACTATTAGGTTTTGAAAAGCAAAAGCACATGCGTAGTATTTGTATGTGTAAAAAGCATAAAACTATTACTTTACTTCGGTTAAGTTGTAACAGCAAAGCGCAGTGATAGTTTTTTTTTTTAATTTGAAATGCTGTGATAGTCAGCAACAGCAATAATTTAAGTGCTTTTACTATTTCTGCTGTAGTTTTTTAAACCCTGACTAAGGGGCTTCGTGTCCCATCTCCTTCGTGCTGGTTTTAATTCAGTGAGCCACTTGTGGTTCGCCTATTTGCTGCGCGTGTTAACAGAACAATATTTCCTGTTCGTGCTATGTTCCAAAGGTTTTTTTTCGTTCCAATAAATTTTGTAGTTCAACTTTATTATTTAGTTGTTATAACTAACTACTTTATATTTTAATTGTAAATTAAATAAACACTATTTTTAGCTATCCGTTATTTAAAATTGTATTGTTTTAATTGTTTAAATGTTTTTAATATATATTTAAAATAAATTAATAAAATTATTTTAATAAATAAAATAAAACACTTGTTAATATTTCACTGATTAAGAAAATATATACAGATTTTCTTATATATTTTATTTTAATTTAATATTTTAATAAAAATAAAAAATAAAAATATGAGCCGACATGTTTCGTCCTTTTAAGACATTATCAAGACTCAAGACATTATCAAGACTCAAGACATTATCAAGACTCATATATTTAAGTTTTTCTAGTCTTAATAACGAGATTTATTTTGAATTTATTTTGTTTTTATTTTTAAACTATTTTATAATTTAATTTGTTAATGGTTTTAACATATTATTATTTTTTTTATATTTATTTTTACTAAATGAAAATTTTCTTTTTACTTTTCAGTTATGTAACAAAACACTTTTAAACACAAGACTCACTTATTAGCCTCAGTTTACACTAACGGTCCCTGCTCGAGCCCCAGTTATTAGGACCGAAGCTATAAGAAAAAATAAAAATAAAAATAAAATAAAAGCTTTTTGTTCTGTTAGTTAACTGCTTTATTCTGCTGTTCAATTAGAATTGATTTTTACAAAAAGTTTTCTTTTATTACTCTACTTGCAATACCTGATTTACTTGTTGTTGCCGCGTCGCCAAAAATGATACGTAAGCTTATTGTGCAACAAAGTTTATTTTATGTTGTAATTTGATAATTTGATTTGCAATGTTGTAATTTGATATCTGGAATGGGTCGATGTCTGGTTTGTATCTCAGTTTTAAAGTTGTTTTTATGCTGTTCCAGTCATCAGGATATGGTAGGTTGATTATGGTGTTTTTTGCTTTGCCTTGTATTTTTTCATAAAATATGGTGCCCACCATACATTTTTTTGTTGTTTCGTCATCGGTGGTGGATAAGTAATATTGCAAATTACTTATGAATGAATTTATAGTGATTTCACTTTGACCGGTGAATGTGGACATATCTGATATCTCCTTTTCTCTGCTTGAATTAGTGGCCACCCTACTTTGATACAATTCTAGGGCTGCTGTTAATTGCTCCAATTGTTGTTGTTTTAATTTTAACTCCTCCTGGATGTCAGTGTTGGATTGAGCCATGTTCTGGTTTTTGTTGAATATTGAAGTTCTATCTTTTTTCATGTATTTTATTGTTTTGTTAAATAAATTAACAAAACTAAAATTTTTTTGAAGTTTTATTTTTAATTTAAAAAAAATTTTATTTGTATGTTTATTAATTGTTTTTAATTTCCCCGACAGTGATCGTAAGGGAACCAATTTAATTTCACATATAATTTATTATTATTTTTTTTTAAAAAACTTTTTTTTTTTAATTTTTTTATTTATACGGTTCGTATCACTGGATTGCTTATTTTATTTTTACAATCCTACCGACTGCGCCAAATATGTTTAAATCGTTTTAAACTTAATAAAAAAAAATATGAAATAAAAAACGTTATATTATTCAATTTTACTTTATTGCACCAGAACATAAACTAATTTTATTATTATAAAATTAAATAAAATAAAAGTAAATAAGAATTAGATAAAATTGACGTTAAGGAAACCAGTATAAATCAATTCACAATAGAGTTCATAGCAAAATGTAACAAAACTATTATACACAAATTTTTTATGTTGTTGTTTGATGTAATAGGAGTATTTGAATTTGGAAAAAGATTTATTCCCAGACTTGAGGAATGTGAGTTATTTCCTGTATTGAGTGGAATAGTAGAACAATAAATAACTTGCGCGAAAACTATTACAACAAGTAATATTTAAAATGTTATTATTATAATCAACTGAAAAAGCTTTACTTTAAAAAATATTTTTATTATGATTTATTAAAAGAAACAAAAATGTTATAAATCACTATATGTGGTGACAAAGCTTTACTTTAAAATGTTATTATTATTATGATAATTGTGAATATTAGTTGAAAAATGTTAAACAAATTTTTAACATTAACTTCTGCCACAGCTAGGAATCAAAGTTCAATGAACTTTATTATTAAATTTTAGATTCATAAAAAGAAATTAAATGCAATGAACTTAATTTAAACCGGCGTAAAAGAAAGATCTGTACACTACGAACGAACGATATGACTAACGATTCTTCATGGAACTCTTTAATTTTTTATTAGTTCTGTTTCGTTTCCTATATCTATGGCTAATTTAAATGTTATAACGAATTTAATTTGTCTATCATTAGTAAACAATTCTATTAATTTATTTTGCAAGACTGCAAATTGGTTATAATCTAATTCAGAATATATAGCGGTAATACCTTTTTTGATTGTTCTTCTTAATAAATCATTTAAATAGCTTTCATTTTTTAAATCTTCCTCACTAATAAATTTTTTTTTATATTTGTTATATTTTATAATCACCTCATCTGTTTTATTTACAACAAGATGAATCTGATTTAAATATTTGTTTACTATATTTTCTACAACTGGAATGTGGTCATCCAAATTTTCGATGCCACTATGAATTGTAGCCATATCACTTTCAATTGATTTTTAGTTTGATTCTAAAATATTTATTTCATTGTTTTCTATGTTAATTCTACTTAAGAAGTCAGTCACTTTGTTATCTTTGCCTTTAACATACTCTATATATATCGAAATTAAACTCATTAAGTTTTATTCTCCATTTTTGGAGTTTTGAATTTGGTTCTTTGAGTGAGTTCAACCAGACTAAGGGTCTATGCTCGGTTTTTATCGTAAATCTAACACCGTAAAGATATGGTCTGAAATATTTTGTTGCCATTTTGACATGCAAAAAATGCCCTGTTAGCTTTTTTGTTTATGTAATCTATGTGAGGATTCCATGACAGTTTACTGTCAAGTATTATTCCTAGGTGTTTCCTTTACCATTTCGATAGCAACTCCGTCCAATAAAGGCGGTTGGTAGTTTACTTTTCTTCGATATGTAAAAAGGATGTTGTTTATTTTGTGTGGATTAATACTCAGACCCACGTTTTTGCACCATTTGTGCACTATGTTTATAGCAAATTGCATTCGTTCCGCAATTGTGTTTTCGAATTTGCCTCTGACTAGTAAGACTAGATCGTCAGCATAACTGATACAGGAGATACCTTCTTTGTTTAGAATGGCCAGTAGTTGGACCATGACTATTAGCCACAGCAGTGGTGAAATTACACCTACTTGGGGACATCCCCTTGTTGGTGCTATTGTTAGGGACTCGTTATTTAGTCTTGCGGTTATTTTTCTGCTTTTGAGCATGCTAAGTAGCCACTCTATAGTAGTGGAATCAAATTTTTTAGCTTCCGCGGCTTGTTGGATTATATTGTAGTTGGTGTTGTCAAATGCACCCTGTATATCAACAAATATGCAAGACAACATCTCTTTGTTTCGAAGCGTATCTTTGATTTCATAAATGAGCTCATGTAATGCTGTCTCTGTTGATTTCCCTGCTTGATATGCGTGCTGATTCACATTCAAGGGAAATTTCTTAAGAAATTTGGATTTTATGTGTAAGTCTAATATTTTTTCTATGGTTTTAAAAACGAATGACATTAGACTTATTGGCCTATAAGATTTGACCTTGTCTCCTGTCTTCGTTGCACCTGGTTTGGGAATAAAAACTACCCACGTTTCTCGCCAGCTGACAATCAATCTGACATTCTGAAATTAATTTAATTATCATAAACAATCATTTTGAATAGAGTGAGAAAAACGAGGAGTATTTCCAGAATATGTGGCCGTTATATATATAGTAATTGGTTCGAGGAAAGTTCCGAGTTAATTAAAACAAGATTAATTTAATATTTTATTTTTTTTTTTTAAATTTAAGAGCTTTTACAAAAACTTATTTAAAAAAAATATTATTAAAAAGAAATTTATTTATTACAAAATCAAAAAAAATTATTATTAAACAAAAATTTATTGAGCATTACAAAATTTCTTCACTTATCTTAAAATACATAAATTTAATAAGTTATTACTAAATTTTTAAATTTATGCATAAAAACAATAAAAATAAAAAAAATAATATTCAACAAAGAACCAAAATAATGCATATCAAAAATAATGCATCGATAACGA
This sequence comes from Argyra leucocephala, assembly GCA_963942445.1. Lineage (NCBI taxonomy): Eukaryota > Metazoa > Arthropoda > Insecta > Diptera > Dolichopodidae > Argyra > Argyra leucocephala. The sequence continues at coordinate 72,309,456 of OZ012681.1, read as the reverse complement.
ATTTCAAGTGGGTCGGTCATTGCCTTTTGTGATTAGTAAATATCGTTTAAGTGGGTCAGTTATTGTACTTTGTTAAATTTAAACTCATAAATTGAAATATGAGAATTAGATTTCAATTTTGGGTTTTTTGTAATACAAAGTAATGTTTATGATTTTAGAATATTATTTGTTGAGAAAAATGTGGGAAAAATTAGAAAAATTAAGTTAAATGATAAAAAATTCAAATTAAGGAATTTTAATAGGGTAATCTTTCAAAGTAATTGTATTCCTTTGTGGAGATGATATGATATATATATATAGTATTATTAGAGAATGTGTAATTAAAATATAATTGAATAGTAAAAATTAGTTATTAATTATTAGTTGATTATTTTTCAAGAAGCTTTTTCAATATTTCCAACTTTTTCTCTTGAAAATCTTTTTTATTTTGGAGTTGTCGCTCCCTGAATTTCCTTTTTTCTTCTCGTTCCTTCGCTTTTGCCACCTCTTTAGCTTGGAAATTCGAATTCAAATTAGCACGCATCTCTCTCATTTCTTCTAAGGTGCTTGAAATATTTGATCTTCGTGCTGGGCGTAATGTTGGGTTGATTTCTAAAAATAAATATATTTGCAATATATTTTAAATATAGATAACTTTATTAATATTTTATCTGAAGAAGAAGTTCCAGGCGAAGGTTCTAAATTTACTGGCTTTTCCAAATTGACCGTCGATTTGTCGGCCACATATTCTGGAAATACTCCTCGTTTTTCTTTAAAAATATTTTCCAATTGACTAAAAAAATTTAATGAATTATTAATAATAAATATTCTTTTAAAATTAACATATGTACCTCTGGTACGGGCAAGTTATTTTATCTCGCCCGGTTTTTTTGTTGTGGACCAATACTTTTTTAAATGCTCTTTCGAGACCACGAAATTTCATTTCGGTCTGAGATGCCGAGAAAAAATAGCCGTTTTCGGTAAGTAGTCTGGAAATTGCCTCCCAAAGTTTTTTTTTTTGTTTTCAAGGCAAATGTTTTGTCGACTTTGGGAGCCAATTCGTCATAGATATCTAATAAAAGCTTTATAGCTCCATCTATCCAAATATTTGGCTGATTTTCGATATTTGAATCTATAAAAGAAATACATAGTATAATACATAGTAATATATGCCACTTAATATATTTTAAAAAAAAACAGTATATTTAAAGTTAATAAAATCCTCATCATCATTTTGTTCCGATGTTCCTGGTGTAATTAATGAATAATACAGCTGACTGAGTTGCTCTCGATAACTTTCGCCTAAAAATTTAATCATTATATTGGTTCAATATAAAGAAAACTTAACTTACCATTCTGCAATCTTTCAAATGTTCCTGGTGAACAATTCGCCACCAATTCATTTTGTTTGCTCATTTTTTTTTTTTTTAATTAATTAAAAAAAATTTATTATATTGTAATTTTTATTTTCTAAAATTTTAATTTTATTTGCAAAAAATAGACGCGCGTCAATCACAAAAGTAAATTTTATTTGCATAACCTAAAAAATACAACAACAAAAATTTTAGGAAAATATTGTTGAACTATGTTGAACGAAGTTGAAAACATATGTTTTCTTTCGTTTTTAGGAAAAACTCTCAGTACAGGAATGGTTTTTGGTAAAAACTTGGAAAAACTTGGATAAGTTTTTACAAGATGTGCGTACGGGAACGGTCATATTAATGACAGAATTTGTGACACCAGTATCAATTAGACAGTTTATTTTCTTATTATGGACTGTAAATTTGACTATCGGTAAGGAGTTGTCTGAGGCTGTAATGGAAAATTTTGTTCTAGTGAAACATTTTGTTGGGGTGAAATATTTCTTTGTATATTATTAATGGTAACATCCATAGGTTCTATGGGTTCGTTATTATAATTATTATTACGGTTATTGGTCTGATTATTATTAAAGTTTCTATAATTACGCGTAAATCTAGTGTGATCGGAATTATTAGAATTAAAACGATTCAAATTTGAATTTGAGTTTTGGTTAGTGTTATTTCTAAAATTATTATTATTAAAATTCTTATTATGATTGTTATAATCGTTTCTAGTGTTAAAATTTGTAAAATTATTTGAACGATTGTTATTGAACTGATTATTAGTATTATTATTACTGTTTCTATCGTTATTAGTAATATTATTATTGTTATATCTTTTGTTATTCCTATGGGAGAAGTTTTGATTTTGATTTTTATTTATTCCTGTTTGCAAGAGTTCGAAATAAGCTTCTTCTATACTTTCTACATTTTTTATTCTAAGGTACATATATTATCAGACCTAGGGAGTCTATTTAAAAAAAATTCTAATATACTGTGTTCATTAGTTCTCTGACTAAACTCCATAGGAGAATTTGGATCGAGTTTATACTTAAGATTAATTTTATCTAATATCTTAGAGAATTCTTTATAAATTTGACTTACATTTAGAAATCTAACTGCATCAGCTTGTTCCTTTAGTGTTAGATAGGATTCCTGTACTCCAAATGATTTTTTTTAGTTGTACTTGAATTTCGTGCCACGTTGTGTTTTCCAATCTTCGAATACAAACAGCTGCAAAACCCTTTATTTTGGATATTAATATATTTAACATGTACGACTTCGCTGGATCTGGTGTTAGGCTAATTACTGTATCAACCTGTTTTATAAATGCTGATAATTCAAAAGTCCCATCGGTCAGGAATTGTAATTGATTCCATATTTAAAGCCATATTATTAAATAATATTTTGATGTCGTTTAGGACTTCAAAATCTTCACAACTTGGGGTTGTATTGTTTTTAAATTTTTTTTTAAGGATGATGGTACTTGAATGGATTTTTCATTAAATAGTAAATATGTGCTTTTTTTTTTTTTTTTGTAACTTCTATTGCACTTTTCACAATAGAAGTATTGAAAGTTTATCAATATTTTAAATTCAATTTAACACAGTGATTTTATTTAATTTTTTAAAAAAAAATTTTCAACGTTAGTTGTTGGCGAATCCTACCGACTGCGCCGGTTTAATTATCTGTTAACGTAATATTATAAATATAAAAAAAACAACACTTTTATATTTAAATTATCTTTTATATTTTCTATGTTATACAAATTAAGTTTTATACAAACTTCAACATCAGGAATATTTTCTAGGTCTATAGAGCTCAATAGAGTTTTTTGCTCCATATAATCAATTTTATTTTTTAATGTGTTAACTTGTTTTTTAAATGAAATATTTTTCTGCTCCAATGAAAGTAATTTTTATATGTGAGACTCGTGAATACGTTCAATATTTTTCATCATTTCATATAATGTGCCTAGGTTAATACTAGTTTCTGCTCCATTATTTTTGTTGGTAGGACTCTGTTCAGGCACCGAAATTTCCGTTGCTTTTACAAAACCCGGTAGCAAATTCCGTAGAGAAGTTCCAACCTTAGAAGTGCTGCATTTTTCGCACGTGTATAACCCTTTTTGTGCACTAATGTTCATGCAGGAAAAATGCCGTTGACCCTTACATATTTTGCACTCAGCATATTTTTGATTTCTTTAAATTTTTTTGTTACATTTATTGCACTGCATAGTCTTTTTTTTTTTGTTTTTTTATTAATTATTTCTTTTTTTTTGTTTAAATTAGTTAATTATAATTGCTGATACCACGATTAATTTTTAAATTTAATGATTTTTTTATATGATTTTTTTTAAATTCTTTTAATCGCTAAACTAAAATTCTTATGTATTTACCCCACAATGAACAGAATAAGAATGTGCAATTTTTATTGGTGTGCTATCTGGAGTCTTCATTTGATATATCTGTACTAAATGTTAAGTCAGTAATATTAATTAGGCTGAGATCTTGATCACTTTTCTTGTTTGTGGCTCTTCTGTTGAAATGGTAGAGAATCGGTACATTATTCTCATTTTGTATATATATTTGTATTTATCTAAATATAGAAAACCTTCCGGTGGAATGTAACCTGAATTAAGTGTTTGTGTTATATATGTTTGTTCTGAATAGATTGAGTGACAAATAAGGCTATTTTCGGTAACACTTTGTGCTCCTAAGAACATATGTAACATACACTTCAGACTATTTCTTATATTTTTCAGCTCAAACATAGCAAATTAAATGATCTGCAAAAGCAATTGCTGAATTTTGTATTTATCTGAATTTATAGCATTTAAGTCGACCAGTAAACTATTGATATAAAGAGAAAATAGAATTGACGATGTAACAGTACCTTGCATTAGACCGTTATTTATTTCAAAACTCTTAGATGATTGAATATTATTTACTAGAACCTCAAATTAAAGTTTTTGCTCTTATCATGTTATTAATTAAGATTTTGTAAATTGTATGGCAAGTTGTAGTCTTTTAGTTTTTTTATTAAACCATCCAGCTAAACTGTTGTGGAAGCATCGATTAAATCGATCAATAGGGCTCCTGTAAAGTACTTTTTATTTGTGTTCCAGCAGATATCCGAAACAAGCTTTCCAGCAGCATGAACTGTGGAGTGCTTCTCCCTAAGCCCATACTGTTTGTTGTTAATAAGATCATACTCTTGACAATGATTTATCATATTTTTTTTTATAATCTTTTCATAAACTTTACTTAGATTAGGTAATATGCCATAATCAAATTTGAGTTTTTTGTTTCCTAAGCTTTCTTTTTTTCTGAAAATTTTGTTGATTGCTGGGAACATATTCCTGGAAGGTCTTATTGATTCAACTTTTCTTTTCCAAAATTTATTTATTTCTGAAAATGAGTCCAAGCTGTTTTTAAAAGTTGTTCAATTTGCTTTATTGAAATTTAAAAACTGTTTGTTGCAGTTTGCGTTCAAGTGTAGACTATCTTCTAAATTTGGTATTTCAATTTTAAAAATTAGTGCTCTATGATCACAATCAAAATCGAGGGTTTTCAAAAAGTTATCTATTAAGTCACTGAATCTAGTATCATCGATACAGTAATCGATATCTAACTAGGAATTACATCGTGGGTACGGTTCTAAACTAAATAATAATTGACATTTTATATGTTATACGATTTGAATTGTACCATGAAAAAAGTTTGTTACCTTTTTCATTATTAATACTGTTGTTCCAAGATGTGTGTTTAACGTTTAGGTCGCCAGCAAGCACAATGAAATTGTCAAGGTGTACCAATTTGAGGATCTCAAATAATTTTTGTAATTCTCAAGTAAGAAAAAGGAGCTATCTATATGTGAGCCGTAAGCCGAAAAAAAACAAGTTTTGATTACGTTTCATCTTCAGGGAGATTACACTTACTTCTAAACATTTAAATCCTAACTCTAAGTTTACAGTTCCAAATTTGTATTTATTTTTTATTAAAATGAGTGTACCTCTAATATTAGTCAATTTTTTTTTTATCATTTCTTATTATTGTATAGTCAGTAAAAGCTAGCTTTTGTTTGGTAAGGTTGGTTTCAGATAATAACATTCAGCCCAATCGTAGTTGTCAGTTATCAGTGTACTGACAACTGAGAAAATTTATCAGAAATGGAATCATAGTACTGATACTGATACGTACTGATAAATTTAAACAAAAAAAATTGCTATTGTGAATACTGATAATTTGAAATTTCAAAAATCAGCTGATTCATTGAATTAATTATTTTTTGTTTAGTTTTGTGAAATAAAATATAAAATAAAAGTATTAATCTAATATAAATAAAATAAAAAAGAAGTGAAAGTAGAATAAAATAAAGTGAAGTAATTTTATAGAAAAGACAAAAATATTAGTGAAATAAAATAAGTTTGAAAATTGTTTTTTTTTCAGTAAATAAAAGGAGGTTTTGTGAAATGAAAAATAAATGAAATGTAAATCAAATTAAAAATAAGCTAATTAAATATTGTGGTTGAATCAAACTAACTATCAGTCTTTTATTTGTCATATCACACACCTATTTATAGAAAATATAAAATTAATTCATATCAAAACAAAACCAATTAAAAATTATTTCATATGAAAAAATTGTTAATTGAATCCCGTTCGAATTTTTATTGGTCCTTCGGTTTTTTTCTTTTAGTCTTTGATAATTTTCTTTTATTTTCAAGTTAGCTTTTTTGTTTTTTTTTATTTTAAAATTACACTTAAAGTTTTTTTTTAATCTAAATGAATTTTATTTGACAATTTAAATATTATCCTTATATGCATTGTTTTGTAAATGTATTTTTATCACACAACTTTTTTGTAACTGATACAGATTATTGGCAATTATCAGAAAATATGACAAATTTTAAGCACCCCGATACCAATTTATCAGTGACATTTATAAAATTCACAATCGATCAGAAAAATTTATAGTTCTGACAACCACAATAGCACGTATCAGAATTTCTGAAACTCGTCATAAATACTGATAAATAATACGGATAACTGACAACTACGATTGGGCTGATTATATCAGGTTTATGTTCAACTAGGAGTAGGATGTCGTTTAGTGAGTGTTTCTTTAATAGCTGCGTTTTTTTTTTTAGCTCAACAAACTACTCAAACTTGCACAAAATTGATCACAACTACGCAAGCTTTGTATTTGCGTAGCTCTAAGCAGTTGAATTTGTATATTAAAATTCAATTTCACCACTATAGATTTTAAAATACTCTAGCGTGGAAGTTTTGTACTATACAAAATTTTATTAATTTTATGTCAAAAATTGAGTAAAATAAAAAATGTATACATAGATGGCCATTCAGTTTTGAAGGTTCGGTCGATAATTTTTGTTGCTAATAAAATTCTGAAATATTTTTCTAATTATTACAATAAATATTTTAAATAGTTATATTTTTATACATATCAGGTTATTAGTTACATTTCTTGCCAAACGAAAATGTTGTTTAAACTGATTATCAGAATGTTGATTAATGAATCAGACCAACGCTGTCTTCTCCATAAAGCTAAATGTGCTAAGCACAGGGGCGCCGTGGATTGAGGGGCGCGCCGTAAAGTTGTTAGTCACATTTTCATATTACAAAACAATGCAAAAAAAAAAAAAGTTATTTCCAAAAAAATAAATTATTATTTTTTATAAATTTGAAAAATTTTCCCGATAGACCTCTCGTGGAAAATAATCGATTATATTTTCTTAAACTCTGTCGGCAAGTAATTCGGCAAAATTCGGATTTTTATTCGATTTAAAAAAATTAGAAGACACAGAAATCAGGGCAGAGGCTTCTCAGTTATGTGAAATATACAAGCATGATCTAGGCAACAGTTTAATTGAAGAATGCCTTTATTTGAAAAATTTTACTGCCCATACTGATATTTAAAATTCACAATCGCAAATTTTATTAAAAACTATAATTGATTCCAATATTGAATTCACTTTTCCAAACATAGAAATTGCACTAAGAATATTTTTGAATATAGGATTAGCTAACTGTTCAGGCGAAAGATCGTTTTCGCTTCTTAAAAGATTAAAAATTTATTTCTGTTCTTCCTTGGGACAACAAAAATTTAATAATTTATGTATACTAGCCATTGAGTCTGAGTTTTTTGCAAATACTGACTGTGAAGAAGTACTTTATAGTTTTGCGAGGCAGAAATCTAGGAAGAAAATTATAATATAATCTTTATTTTTTCATTATTATTATTATTATTTTAATTATTTTATTTAATTGTCTGATTATTTTTTTTTATTTGAAAAAAAAAAAAAAATATTAGCCTATTGAATTTTTGTGCGCTAATGTTAATTTAATGCAATATTATTTTTCATAATGTTTTGTTTATTGTTAACCTATTGATTTGTTGATTTATTGCAATAATTAATATATGTGAATGTAACATATATGTATAATATTGTTAATAAAAATAATATATTTTTGCAAAACAGTGTTTTTTTAGGGCGCATTATAGTTTTTAGCACAGGTGAGAACAAATTCTAAAGACGCCTTTGAATCAGACCAAGATGGTGAGGAAGATGAAGAAGAATTTAGTAGTAAACATTCATCAATGCTGCTTTCATCTGATAAATTCTGTATAAATATCTCTAAATAAATTAACTCTATATTTATTAATTTCATAATTTACTTACATCGTACCCTTCCATAATTATATTTTTTTCGTTAAACAACAGAAGAAGTAAATTTTGTAAATTTTTTTTTTAATTACCGCTCAGTTTATTTTTGTCACTTTTAATTAAATTTTACTTTTCTAAACAAAACGAATTTTACACATAAAAAATAAAACGTCACGTCAAACCAGTATAAATTCTGAGGTTATGTTTTGCTCAAAATCTAACTTTTTTCGTTTTATTTACAAACTGCTCAGAAGCGTTTCTGAGTAGTTTGCTCAGCTAAATGAAACGTAACTAATATTAAAAGCTGTTATTTTCAAAGCATCTAAATTAATCATTTAAAGAAAAATTTTCAAAAATAAAACTGATTCTAGATGAATTGGAATTTGTCAGTCCTTCCAGAGAATTGAATCGGTTACAAATATTGTTTAAAGGCAATTTTTGATATCATTTAGTGAGGGGCGGATTTACACATATGCCGCCTTTAGGCACTATTAAAAAAATTGTCTGAAAGTTACACTAAAAAATAAACATTTAATTTCAGTATTGTATTTTATTTATTTATATTTTCTTTCTCAACTTTTTATTTAAAAATACATTAATTATGTCTGTAAATTCAATTTCTTCCAAAACGTCGTGTTCGATATTCATAATGGAAATATCATTTAATTTAGTTTCTTTCATGGTTGATCGGATATAATTTTTGATTCTCTTCAAGCACGAAAAAGATCTTTCTGCAGCGCAATTTGTTACCGCTAGTGACAAATATATTCTGTAAATAATTTCTCTATTTAAAAACAAGTTACCATATACATTTATATATATAAAATTATATTGATTTGCGATGTTTTTTTCAGGCATGTCACTTTTCTCTAAAAGCGTTTTAAAATGTACTATTTCTTCTAATACTACTTCTTCGTCTAAATAACTTTTATAAAATTCGTACAATTCTTTGATTTTATATTTTATATTTATAATAGTATCTGAATCAAGATTACATATATCTTCGAGGTATCCAAATTTTTGATACAAAAAGCTATATGAACCTTTACGCTTTTCTAACTCTTTTATCAAAACCAAAATAATTTGTTTGAATACATTTTTTTTTAAATATTCATTTGGGCTATCTTTAACTGACACATCTTCTTCGGATTCGTCAAAATGCAATTTCCTCTTTCTAATTTTTTTATGCTCGTATGTAGAACTAATCGAAATTGCCAAAGCTTGTTCTTCAAATCTCAAAAAATTATCCTTTGTATCCAACAAGTATTCTAATAAGGAATCGTATAACTGGACAGCAGTGAGAAGATTCATATTAACGGCTTGTAGTTTTTTATTCACTTTGTCAATCCGTTCCAAAATAGTTTTCCAGATCGTAAGCATCAATGCAGTTTCTAATTTTTCAATTTTTCTTAATAATCCTCCTGGTTCAGCACGAGTAGATCCTTTTTCCAAATTGTCAATTTAAATTTCTCTCAGCACATCATATACATCTTTTCAATTTTGATGCAAGGCAGTGCAAGTATCTGATCTAGCTGATCACCGAGTATCAGATAAAGCTTTTGGTAGTTTTTTGTTTGAACCGATTTTTGCTTTCAGTAGGTGGGCATTGGCCTTGTTGACACAGAAAAAAACGAATAAATTTTTTGAATAAGCATGAAAAAGTGCACAGTTTCTGTACAACATTCAGCAGCACATCCACCAACTAAATTTAAAGAATGACAGGCACATGGAATGAAAATTTTTGCGTTTAAGCCATTGTAGATTCCTGACATATTATTAGCATTATCGTAGGATTGTCCTCTGCAATCGGTTAAATTTAATGTATATTGATCAAAAAAACTCAAAATTATTTCAAATATTTCGTGTGCTTTATGGCCAGCATTATCGAAAAATTTCAAAAAACGTTCTACTGTTTTACCGTTAGATATATCCACATATCGAATTATTAATGATAATTGATCAGCGTGAGAAATATCGGGAGTTGAATCACCAATTATGGAAAAATATTTAGTTTTTTTGATATCATTGATTATTTTGTTTCTAACTTCTGTCATATTGTTTTTGACATGCATGATGTGTTTCCAGAACCACAATTTCCATACTTCAGTATATGATCTTTTAGAAACGGATCATATTCCGCGATTATTTCTAATGACATCACAAAATTTCCGTTATGATTGTTATAAAATTTTTCACAGTGTACTCGAAGAGGTAATCCACGACTACATAATTTTTTTATAACAAATACTACTCTTTTTAAAACATTTTTCCAGTAATCTACATCGTTAATAAATTTTTCAGCAAAATATTTTTCAAACTGCCACTTTGATTGTTTTTTTGAATCATGACGGTAGTACAACGGCGATGTGTAGAAGAATTTTCGTGGGATTCTAATAGTTTTGAAATATTTTTCCAATCTGAGCAACCACCCTTTAGAGCAAAAGAACTGCTACCCTTAAACAAATAACAAGGAATACAATATAGAGCATTGTCTGAATCTGAATATGATAAATAATCTCTATCACATATTTCTCCATTTTTTAATTGTTTCGAAAAATTTTGCACGTTTAAACAACGGAATTTTTCACCAAACAGTTTTTTCGACTTCCTAAAATCCATATCCTTATTTAAATTGAAACCAAATTTTGTCACCAAATCAATCGTTGTTTCATTTATATCCCACTTGCCAGGATCATTACTGATTGCCGTAGTATTGCAAGTGTTTCTAGTCGATATTTCAAATGGCTCAACAATGTTTGCAACAAATTCTGGATTGACATTTAAACTAGAACAGGAAGCTGTATTTGATGAGCATGGAGCGTTTTCAATATCGGTCAATACACATTCTACTGGTTTTGGTTGTAATATAGTTTCATTGTTAACGGCAGAGGGTCGTTTTAAGTAAGATTGTATTTTAGAAGTTTGTTCAATTATTTTTTTTTTATTTGCAGTTTTATATTACAGCCATTTAGGTCCGCTTCTCTTTATTATTTCCATTAATGATGTAACTTCCGTCATTAAGCATAGTAAAATTACTATTTATGCAGATGACATGAAAATTTACAAAAAAATTACATCAGCAAGGGACACATCCCTTCTTCAACAAGACTTAAACTCTTTTTTAAACTGGTGTAAAATTAAAAATCTGACCTTAAATATTAATAAATGTGCTTTAATGACTTTCTCTCGCTCTTCCGAATCATTAATGGCTGATTATACTTTTGAAAATAAATCTATTGAACGAGTCTCACACTTTAAAGACCTTGGTGTACTCTTTGACAATAAATTATGTTTCAAACAACATTTAAACGTCATAATAAATAAATCTAACTCCATGCTAGGCTTCGTCAAAAGATTTTCTAAAGAATTCAACGATCCATACGTCCTTAAATCACTTTTTACGTCTCTTGTTCGACCAAATCTTGAATATGCCAGTCAAGTGTGGTCGCCTCATTACCTCAATCATATCCAAAGAATTGAAGCTACACAAAAAAATTTTTTGAGATTCGCACTGCGTAATTTACAATGGTCAAATCCAGTTATTCTGCCACCTTATAGGAACCGGTTAAAGTTATTGGATCTTAAATCATTAGAATCCAGAAGGGAGGTTGCTGATATCATATTCATTATTAAAGTTTTAAATAATGAAATTGATTCTCCTTATGTTAGGGATATGATCCACTTACATATTAACAAAAGAAACCGCTTTAGATCGGAAAATATTTTTCGTCCAATATTTCATCGTACCAATTATGGTAAATATGAGCCTGTTAATAGAATGTTTATGTTAATAAATAAACAAAAACACCACATCGATTTTACATTAAACGCAGCTTAACTAAAAAAAAACTGCACTTTCATATATCTTAGAGTTAGTATAAATTTATAATTTTCTAACATTCTTTGGTAATAAATTACAAAAATGTATAATTGTCAATATTTTAATATTAAGATCTAGAATAATATTAAGCTTAAAATTATATTTTGTTTGTTTAATTTTGTACACTTATGTATATTGTAATATGTTTGTACTAAGCATAAATAAATAAATAAATAAATATTTGGCCATTGCACGATATTTAGCACTACTCAGTCTCTTTCTACCGTCACTCATTTTAATGAACACCTAAATTTCTTTTAAATAAATATTAAATAGTTTAATTTTCAAAATCAAATATACTAACTATGCGGAAACTCGAAATAATCACAACTGCACTGCACTAAATTAAATTCAAATAAAGACTAATAAATGTCTTTTAAATAAATGAACATAAAACTTTTATTTGAAAAATTTAAACTTTAAACATTTTATTTTAGCCTACTTAGTACTGCGATAAATTTGAATTCAAATACGAAAGAAATTTCCTACATAAATTTTTATTTAAAAAATAATTTTAAACATTCCTAGCCAATGTAACGTTTTATTTTATATTTTTATACAATTGAGGTCAAAAATTATTTCAGAAATTTTGCCGCCCATTATTTTTCCAAAAATTTGCCGCCCTAGGCTGGAGCCTAGTGTGCCTATCTGTAAATCCATCACTGCATTCAGTACTGGATTTTGTACTGTATTTGTTTGTGTTGTAGTAGAAGAGTTATTTTCAAATAGTTGAGCAAAACTTTTATTAGGTTTTATTAAAGAATTATTTGTTTTAACAACACGGGATTTTTGTAAATTTAATTGTTTTTTTATCTTCTATTGCTTTTCTAATTTTTGAATAGACAATCTCTATAGGAGGCTGGGTGTCCAAAACTTTTACAAATAACACAGTATGGCAAATAACACAGTATGTGTACCTTTTGTGTTGGTATTTAGAGAAAAATTCTCCAGGTAAGTGATTTGTGTCACATTTAACAGACCTAACTATAATTCATATTACAAAGGCAACATGACCATAACGTTGGCATTTTTTGCATTGTAATATTTCCTTTTTTATAAGTTTGTCCCAATGACTTACTTGGTTATTTATAAACTTAACGTTGTATAATTCTTTGATGGCACTGTCAGGTGTTATTTGAACTAGGAAATTATTCCGGTAATTTAATATTATTACTGATAGAATTTTTCGTCTTAAATCTTATTATTTTGTCAAATATAAATGTTACATTTTTAAGTTCTAGTTCTTCTAAGTATTTCTTTATGTCGTCAGCGTTTTCGCACTCGTGTAGTCCTTTGAGTAAAACTGTTTTATTTTTTTTTTTGGGATTTTTGGGTTAAGGTAAAGAAGTTAGCCTTAACGGATTCTAAAATTACTTTTAGTTTGTTATATATATCAATACTTGTTACATACACAGCGTGTGTATTTTTATAAGTTTGTTTAATATAAAAATCTTTTTTATTTACATCTAAGCTCTTTATTAAAATATCTACTATATTTTTAGGTTCTTGGTCAATTATATTAATGGGTGGAATTATACCTTGTGGCTTTGGATTTGTTGATGTAGTATTCTCGTTCTGGGAACTGCCCGCATCTTTGAATATTGTTTTTTTTTGTGGTAAATTCTTTTTCAGATTGATTGAAGTGTTCTTCATTATTGTTCTGGATTACTGACGTCTTGTCGGTTTTATTAAAATTTTTTTCTTTTATTTTATTTATTATCTCAATGTTGGTCCAAGTGTCTGGACCAGCTTCTTTCTGAGGTTTAACTATGACTTTGTTAAATATAGGTTCAGTGGATGGTTGAATAACATGAATGTCATCACTGCTTTCAGGAAGAGAGATATCTTCCACCAAATCCACATTAGAATTATTTCCAATGGCTTCTGGGTTATTTATTGATAGAATTTTAGAATTTAAATTATATATGGATTGTTTAAGTTTATTAATTTCTTGTTTAAGAAACATATTAAAGAGGAAAGTCTTTGTTTTTTATTTATTATTTTTTTTATATTTTTAGCCATTTTCTGGTTTGAGTTAACGTTATCAGAATAAATTTTAATGCTTTTTTTTCTTTTTAGGTTACTATTTATGACACATGTTTCAATTTCTGAGCCACTAGAATCTTCGCTCATAATGTCAATTGATTTTATTTTGATTATTTATTGATTTTTGTTTAGTTTGTTTTTTTTTTATTACTTTTACAATAAACTGGATTACACTGGTTAATTATTACCCGTAGGTATATTGTAATTATTTTTCATTTCTTATTTTTAATATTTTTGTTTTATATTATTGTTATTGTTTTTAATGATAAGCCATAATTTTTGATACCCAAATTTTTATCCAAAGTAATTAATACGATCTGCCAGCTATGCATGTTAGAATGCAACTGTGACTAGTTAATTCAGTTGTAACAAGATCAAAACAAAATTAAATTGTTTAAAAATTTTAATATTTCAATTCCTTTTGATTTTAAATAATGTAAATTTATTATTTATAGGAACTAATTTTATTTTGAAGTTTTCAAATTTTTACGTTTTGATTGCGTTGCATTTTTTAAATTTCTTTTGTTGTAGGAATTGAATTCCTTGAGTTACTGCCATCATCTTCGGAATATATGTATATTATACTTTTTTCAAATTTAAGTGATTCATAGAAACGGTGGCAGCTTTTTGGTATGGGACCTGATTTACATAAATACTGAAGATCGTCATATTTTGTAAAAATTTTTATGTTAAAAGGTAATTATATAAATGTAATTTAAATAAAATACTCACTTATAGAATTCATATGTGTTGCCGGTTCTCCCTCCATAAAAAGCATCTCGAGGATTTAACGGTGTATGCTGGACCAACGGATGATTATTTGGCAGCTCGATTTCTTCGACATTTAGTTCTCTTTGGTATTCACACCCCCCACATATCAATTACTTCATACCCGTTCTGTTTTTTACGTAGTTCTTTCATATCTTCTGTTCAAGGTATCATTTGGATCGTCATATAAATGCTGATCTCTATTATGATGTAAGCAGATCGGGTGTCCATGATAATAACAACCATGAAATTCGAACACTTGGCTTGTTTCAGTACAGAAACCATCAACTTTTACACCTGCCACAATAGATTCTCTTCCTTTAGCAGCATGCCAAATGTTGATTCCTCGTTTTTCTTCCTCTAATATTAACCATTAAATGGCCTGTTTCGACTGGTTATCTGTATACCTATAACCATTTTTCGGTATCAATCCTATGGTATTCGGCTTCAGAAAATTACGTCTGAATACCAAATTGCATGCTGAAGCAATGGTAGTTGCTTCTAGGTATGGTTCAACATTGCACTCATCTAATAAAAGTTTCCGGAATTTTAACGAGGCCTCTGTTAGGATTTGTACATCACTAATACAATACTCTACAATGTCTCGCTGCATATCAAATTCGTCGTTTTTATGGGTTTCATACCATTTGATAAAAACATCACGATCATCAGGCTTCATTGTATCAGGACTGTAGTATTCCATGGCTGGTAACGGTCCAACATAATTTTCATTTTCCAAAGTGTTGAAATAATGCGAAAATAACCTTTTTTAAAATTATCTTCCAACTCAAATGCTTTTGGCAATTTAGATAATGCCATAGGGAAATAATTTAACGAATCCAAAAATTTTATATTTCCGATTGACATTAAAATAATTTTTGTTCCCCGCATTATCAATTCAGGATTCAGCTCGGTATTCTCCAGTATATATTTTAATATAAATTGGTGATCGTAAGCCTGCCCGGTGTGAGCAATCACAACCACCCTTTTAAACAATTTCCTTTGATTTATTACAAACTCCATAAACCGTGGAACACAATTCTGCCTCAGTATATGCTGGCTTATACAACACTTTTCACAGAGTTTTAAGCTGTTATTCATATTTAAGCATAATGTGCATCTTTATTGAAACACACATAAATTGGGCTCGTGTAGGTTGATAGGACCTATATTTTTATCATTTATGATTTTTTCGCCAATAATTTTTTCCTGGCGGCTTTCCAAATCATAAAATATGTAAAGAACATCCTCTAATTTAGGAGTTCACATATATGCTCCCTATTACCTGCATAAGTTTGAGGCATTTGATACATCTTTTTACTTTTTGGCAAATTGAACTTTTTTCAGCTGACCCTAAGGCCTTACGCTTGTTCATACAATCTTGCCCTCGAAAATTACGGTTACACTCCGTACATAAAATATTGATCCGGTCTTTCGGACATGCAGGTGTTTGTTGACATTGTGGGCATGTTCCTCCACACCTGTGATGATTTTTTGCATTGTATTGTATATGGCATGACACGCAATAGTAGCCGCAACAAAATGCTGCCGTTAATGATGTCACAACGTTGTAGTGCTTATTGTGATATAATAAGTTAAGGTGTTTTCCACTGTTGGCACCTTCAAAAAGAACCTCTCTGCCTTTAGTGTCATACACGTAAACTGTAATTTTGTAATTTTCCAAAAATTTCTGAAGTTGCCGAAGTTCGAATATACCACACCCCTTTCCAAGTATAATAACTTCTGCATCATTTCTAAGTTTAACAGCCTTCGTAAATTGTTATCTTGCTGTATCCTTTCTTATCTTGGCGTAATCACCATCTTTTTCAACGAACGTAATAGCTAACACAAACGCTCGAGGTAAACACATATTATCGTTATTATTTACGGTGGCAATCCCCTTTCGCATTGCACTTTCTTCGGTAAAAGAATTGAATTTTTTACCTCTTCCCCGACCTTGTGGAAGCTTCACCGATGTTACCCCTATACAAAGTGAATCTGTATTTAAACCTCCAGAATTATTCTGGAAAATCTTACTGATCATTTGCCATATATCGACAAATCTGATTTTTCCGGCTTCGCTAAAATTCATCCAACCGGGACCTCTCTCTTCAAAACTTTTTCCGCAAAATGTTATTCCAACTTTATCTTTAGGAGCAACATTCTCTAGAATTTGTTGAACAATATCATTGATACCATTTTTAACCTATGTGACTGGTTCCTCACTTTCAGGCAGTGGTTTTAGCTTGAATTCTATTTTACGACGGCGGATGTTGAAACGTTTGACCAGCTCAGACCTATCTCGAACGATTTCGGTGTATTCTGTGTACGCAGAAAATTTATCCATTTTTTTTTTTTTTTTGTTTTATTTAAATTTATATAATGTTATTATATAATTATTTTATTTTATCTATTTATATAATTTTCACTTTAATTTAATCTTTAAATGTTTTTATTTATTTATATACATATATAATTTATTATTATTTTAATTTTTGTTAACTGGCAATATAAGAAGGAAGCATATGATTCCATTTTAATTTACATTTTATTATAACATTAAACATTTTAATAAAGCTGATTATTGTTTATCAACATAAACAAAAATTTTCTCATATTTATTTCAAACTGATAAGAATTTAAAAAATTTAAAACCGCAAGTTTTCATTTTTCAATTTTTAAAATCGTACAATTTGTTAGGGTACTATGCTTAAAAATTTAATTATGTTGCGTGAACATACATTAAAAACTGTAATTATTCAGCATTAAAACAATAAAAATAGCAAAACAAAATTCTGATTTTTTACATTTTATGTTTTATGCTCTTATCGCGAAACCACAACCATTTACTCTGCATAGTATAGGATATTTTTACAACTTCATAATAATATATTCATAATCCAAGGTCGCTGATACATGTTCCCAACAACAAGAACTTCGGCGCAGTTCACAACTTGGGATTTCGACTTGGATGCGTACTCCTCTTGTATATCGAGAGTGCGACAGGCATTTTATAGTATTATAATAATTGTCAATAGTATATTCTATTTCATTTATTGTGTCTGTTATATGTGTTCCCGTAAGACATATTATTTGAGGATTTTGATTCCCAAAATTCTAAAATTCTAAACTCAGTGAAGTTTCCAAAACCATTAATATTTAAGTAACTACATACAAACTTATCACTGATTACCTTCTCTATAAAAAATATTTCTTTTTTTCACCCTCAATTTTCCTGCTCAGATGGTACAGAGCTTTACACTCCCCACCGCAGTGTAATCCTCGTTTTTGTTTTAATGTAATGTTTTCATTACATGATACACATTGTAAACGAGACATAGTTTTAGTTTTTATTTATTTTTTTTTTCTTTTTATTTTTTTTATTTTATTGTTTTCAATTTGTTTTTATTTAAGGTTTTAATAAAAATTGTATGCTTTTTTTTAAATATTAAATTAAATTTATTTATTTTGTAAAAAATATAATCTTTTCTATTTATAATTTTTGATTGACAGTTTACAAAATTAAGCTATTTGTTATAGAAAAAATTAATCACAATTATTGTTTAATTCAAAGAAATAGAAGTGGAATTTTATTTGTTTACACTTTATTAAAAATTTATTTTAAAAAATTATGTATACGTATGTATTTATAAAGTTAATTTTAAACTGAAATAATATCTTTTAAATAATTTATTGTATTTTATTTTTATTTTTAATTGCGGATAAAAAAATATACGTGTGCTCGCTCGGAAACCATAAAAGAAATATGAAGTTTAAAATGAAAGACATTTCTTTTCAATAGTTTAAAACAATGTAAAATTGCTATTAACCTTTTTTGGCCAACATGAAATAACATATTTGTACACTACTGATAAAATAGAGTCTTGTTTATAGTTCGAATGCACTTTTTGAAAATCTAAAATAAAATCCTCATAAAATTTTATTGCATTTATACAAATAGGTTCTATTTCAGTTGTATGGGGCGTAGAAAGACGAGAAAGAGCATCTACATGTTGCATTTTTGATGCAGAACGATGAAATATTTTATAATATTGCCCAACGTTGCAACATAGCTGCAGCAACAACAGGCATATTTTTATTAGGATTGAAAATTTCTTTTATCGCTTGGTTATCCGTATAAATAATAAATTCTTTGCCGTACAAATATTTAAAAAATTTTGTTTGGTAGCATATATATAATTGCTAGTTCTTGTCTATGTAACTGAGAGTAATTTTTTTCTGCGGTAGTTAAAGTACTACTTGTATACATAACTGGTGTTTCTTGACCTCCTATTTTATGTGACAATACCGCTGTCACTCCATGCGGACTCGCATTCATACATAAAACTATTGGTTTATTTGGATCAAACAATTCTAAAATACTTTCATCGTTCAATAACTTTTTTGATTTTTCAAATTCAGTTTAGGACTCCTTTGTCCAAACAAATTTGACATTTTTATGTAATAAATTATACATATTACTAAACTTTTTAGATAAATTCGGAATGAATTTTCTGTAATAGTTCAACACTCCTAAATATGACTGTAACTCTTTTATATTCTTTGGACGTAAAACCAATTTTATCGCCTCAAGTTTTTTAATATTTGGACTAATTTTATTTAAAGTAAGCACGTGACCACAGTATTCAAATTTTCTAACTAAAAATTTTGCACTTATTGATATTTATTTTTACTCTGTGTTCATTTAATTTTTCTAAAACAATTTATTTTTGCAGTCATCCTCTGAATAACCACCAATGATGATATCATCTAAATAACCCATTACCTTAGAAAACCCTTTAGGTCTGCCACTACGTCATCCACTTGCTGGATGATGATGTTACTTGAATTCCTTCTTCCTTGAAGTATAAAATAGGCTTTACGCCAAGTTTCAGAAATATTTTCGCCGTTCAGGCTGTTGGCACCCAATTTTGCCTTTTTTGTTTTCTTATGGTTTAGCAGAGAATTGCGTTCGTCCTTTTCAAATTTAAAAGTTTGTCCATCGTGGGGAATCTTTTGTAAGATCTCCAGGGACTATCTCTGTCCTTAGACAGCTCCTGGATCTCCGAATTATACCAGACCGGTTTTCTACTATTATTATATTGAAATTTAATATTATATTGAATGGCTCTGGAGGCTGCTATTCTTACCGACTTGGTCAGTATTGCTTGGATTTGCATGAAGGAAATTTTTTTTTTTTTTATGAATAGCCAAAACACTAGGTGGGGACCTTTTATACCGATTGGTACGTTTGGCTAGGGTGGGAAAGGAAAATTTGGAAAGGAGGATGGTAAAAAGGAAGGAGGACAATTACGATCGAAGGTGTTAATGTTCGTCTTGAATTTGTTTAGGTCATTAATATAAAATTTGTCATGTTTTGGGAATACATAAGATGGAATTTGATTCCACATTCGGGATGTTGAAGTTGTAAACGAATTTCCATAACTTGTCTTTTGCCATCTAGGGATTAAAGGAAATTGGTCATGGTTAATTGAATAACGGTCCAATCTGCCTTTGTCTCGTTATATCTAGGTTTAATTTTTGTGTAAGATTGTGTGACTGTCGTATGTTATTAAAATATGGTGGTGGTCATAACCTTTTGGGTTTTTGGTATTAACCTACCTCCCAATCGAATTTATAGGCTATTGTGGTGTGTGATATTGTAAGGTTAGGTGCTGTGTGTGTGCCTCTGGTACTAAAGTGTGTGGATACCGGATTATCTCCTCAGGTCTCACTCCTCGTATTGAAGTCACCCAGAATGACATATGGCGCTGTCAGTTGATTTTTAAGGTCATCCAGGTGACTTCTACGCAATAGCAAGTTATGTTCAAGGTATACGTTCACAAGCGTGACTTGTTCCCTGATTCCAACCGCCCAACCGCAATGGCAACCGCCTGGAGTGAAGTATTCAAACTGATCTCCGTATATTTCAAACCTCTGTCAATAAGAGAACCTACACCACCTATTCTATTCAGGATGGGTTGTAGCAGGCAATCATATTGGCGGAGTCTTGTTTGTTGATGTGGATTGTGTATATTGGTTTCTTGTATGGCTATTATGAGTGGATTGTATTTATTTATTAGCAAGTGTATGTAATGTTTGTTTGTGTGAAATCCTTGGATATTGGTATGGATGTTTGTATATATGTTAGAATTAGTGCAATTGGTGGATTGTGGATTATGTGTTTTGGGATGCATATACTTATCTGTAGATAGCTTGGTCTACTATCTCCATTTCACCATCTTCTAACTTTGTGGTGCTGATTTTTTTGTATAACGTTGTGAAGTGAAAATTAATTATTCCTGTTTTGTTGATTTCAATGCTAGTTGAGTTGTTTGCAATATTCATAACAGGAACAATTTGTCCTGCAGATAATGGCTGAGGTTGCTGTGGTGTGGTTGATGTGTTTTGTTTGTTGTTGTGGTTGTGTTTGTTGCGTTTTGATTTGAGTTTGTTGTTGTATTTTCATTTGTGGTTGTTGTTGAATTTGTTGTACTTTGGGTTGTGATTGTACTTGTGTTAGTTGAATTTGTGTTGATTTTTGTGGTGTTTGTCAAACTGTTTCTGTTGGTTGTGGTTTATTTTATTTTGTAGTGCTAGAGTGTAAGTGTTGAAAGGCGTAATTGTGGGTGTGATTATTTGATTGTTTTGCTTGTTTGTTTGTGTGTTTGTTATATTGCTTTGGTAATATGCAAGAACAGCTTCTCTGCGGGTGCATTTTTGGTCCGTTTTGATTTTCAATATTTCTTTCTCTTTTTGAAATGTTGGACAATTTCTGTCGCTAGAAGCATGTTCTGCGGGTAACTTTTCCTCATCGCAGTTTACACATTTTACAGTAACAAAAATTGTGATGTGGTCTTCGTCTTTTTCATTTGTGACAGGGACAGCACATTTAGAACATATCCCTTGCTTTTCCTTGCAGTACTTGGAAATATGTTTGAGTGACTGGCAATTTAAACATCTTCTAGGTGACGGATAGCTTTTCCTCACCTCCAATACGAAATAGCCTATTTTAACTTCTTTAGGAGGTTCAAGACAGTCGAACGTGATAGATACAGCTCCAGAGTATTTGGTACTGTTTGAGTTAACTGGGTTCCTATTTGGGAACCTATAAATTTTCAGAACATTTTTGTTGTGATCCTGCATGTCCTTCAAAATCTCTTCGTCCGTTAGTGAAATAATATCCCTTGAATATATTATTCCTTGGGACGAATTTAAAGAGGCGTAATACTCACAGCTAATTTCGACATTACCTAATTTTTTCTTCTGGGTGAACATATCACCAATCCTACGATTAGGCACCTCAAGGATGAGGTTACCATCTCTATTGGGTTGCACTTTAAATTGAGTGGAAGCCTGCTGAAGGTATTTGTTTACTAAGATGCAGTTCAAGTTACGAGGTGTGATATTTGGATCTTTACATTTTATAATAAGGTACTTCTTTTCCAAGTCGGAGGGCTTAGTCCCAAGGCTTGGAAAGTTGTTAGATGCTACTTCCGAAAGTATTTGTATTTTACCTCCTTTTTTTCTTTTTACCCTGGTCTCCTCCTCCAGGAGGGCCAGCTCTGAAAACATGTTTTTACTCCCCATGGGAGTTTAGTTTAATAGAGTTCACCACTAATAACTTATTTATATAAAATGAAGTCTTAAATTAACAATTAATATAGAATCAGTTATTTTAATTTATACTGAGGAAAACACCTCGTGGAGAAATCCACTTAACACACTATTGATTAAGTCTAATTCTACTAAATGTCTAATAAAACTAATTATATCTAAGAAATTAACTAACCTGGTTTAAATTAAACTAGGTACAAAGAAAATAAAAAGTTAGAGCAAATACTGAATTTTTAATCTCAGTATGCCTTTTGATTATTGTTTTTCACTTATTTTTTATTTAGCTTAAAATTAATGTTAATTTTCAAATTTTATATTAAAGTTTTATATACAGAGAATCAAAAAAGTTTTCGTACATTTAATTTTTTATTTATTTTTGTGTGTAAAATAGATGCTGTTGCATTTTATTGAAAAAAATTTTAACTCAATTTTTTATGAATTTAATATATTATAAAAATAACAAAATAACAAAGAAGAACAATTCATTTTTCCACAATAAATTAAAAAGAAAACAAAAACTAACAAAAATAATATCAAAAAAGTTTTCGTACACATATGCAATTTCATAAGTGGTATATGTATTTTTTCATACCAACATCAAAATTCAATATTTGGTTTGGTACCCTTTCGATTTTATAACGGCTTCTAAGCGATTTCTCATATTAGAAACCAATTTTGATGTGTCCTCTGCTGATATTTTTTCCCATTCTTTCAGTAGAGCAGATTTTAAAGTTTGTGCCGACGTTATTTCATATTTTCTTATACGACGGTCTAACAAATCCCACAGATTCTCTATGGGATTTAGATCAGGAGACTGTGGGGGTGGATTTAATTGTTTTGGTATGTTAAATATACACCATTCTTTAACAATTTTCGAAGAATGTTTGGGGTCATAATCCTGCCAAAATTTGAATGAATTTTTGTTAAGACCCATTATTTCCACACTATACCTCAAATTTTCTTTTAAAATATTTAAATAACCATATTTATCCATTATGCTTTCAATAAAGCATAAGCTACCTATTCCAGCAGCACTCATACACCCCCACACCATCACATTTCCGCCACCATGTTTTATAGTCGGTATAATATTTTCTTTTTCATATTCTTTATTTGCCTTTCTCCAGACTCTTGTGTGTCCATCGGAACCGAACAAATTAAATTTACTTTCGTCACAGAAGATAACATCATCCCAAAAGTCAATTGGTTTCTGTACGTAGGTGTTAGCGAAATTTAGTCGCTTTTCTTTATTTATTTTAAATTGAGTGGAAGCCTGCTGAAGGTATTTGTTTACTAAGATGCAGTTCAAGCTACGAGGTGTGATATTTGGATCTTTACATTTTATAATAAGGTACTTCTTTTCCAAGTCAGAGGGCTTAGTTCCAAGGCTTGGAAAGTTGTTAGATGCTACTTCCGAAAGTATTTGTATTTTACCTCCTTTTTTTCTTTTTACCCTGGTCTCCTCCTCCAGGAGGGCCAGCTCTGAAAACATGTTTTTACTCCCCATGGGAGTTTAGTTTAATAGAGTTCACCACTAATAACTTATTTATATAAAATGAAGTCTTAAATTAACAATTAATATAGAATCAGTTATTTTAATTTATACTGAGGAAAACACCTCGTGGAGAAATCCACTTAACACACTATTGATTAAGTCTAATTCTACTAAATGTCTAATAAAACTAATTATATCTAAGAAATTAACTAACCTGGTTTAAATTAAACTAGGTACAAAGAAAATAAAAAGTTAGAGCAAATACTGAATTTTTAATTTCAGTATGCCTTTTGATTATTGTTTTTCACTTATTTTTTATTTAGTTTAAAATTAATGTTAATTTCCAAATTTTATATTAAAGTTTTATATATGTATTTATTATTTTAATTTTAATAAATCTAATTTTATCAATTATTATTTACACTGTAATTATATATTAAACAAAAAGGATTATATTATATGTACATGTATTAAATTCAATAAATTTTATTCAAATTTTATTTAATTTTAATTATATTTTCAGTAGGAAATAAACACGTCTAAATTGACAATAAAATTTACGGTGTGTCCGTTTCTAAAACTTTCTGATATGTTTTCAAATCACTCTCTGTATAAACTGAATCATCAGGTTTCTTCTTAAATATAAGCTCAAGCAATCCATCAGTTGTTTTAAATACATCATTACCAATTATTATGTTATGATTTTGTTCATCAATTCGACAAATTCATTCTTTCTACAATCCTCAATTAGTCCAAGCTTATATCTACAATCCTCAATTAGTCCAAGCTATATATTCGTATATAAAGGTATCGTTTGAAACCTAATGTTTGGCTTAACTTAAAAAAAAAAAAAGTAGATGCTCCTAGTTTACTTGTATTTGTTTGTAAATCAAAATAAGGTCCGTAATTTTTATCAAGTTCTGACTTGTTGTATCCATATGATTTTGATGGTGTTAGTGTATTACTTTCAATATTTAGATTTCTTAAAGGTGCCGCTTTCTTAGGTGTTGATGTTTCAAAATTGAATGATGGCTCATCATTTAGGAATGTTCTATTCTTATCAGCTTGTGGCTTAACTTCAGGTTTCAATTTAGGCGTTGATGTTTTTTTAAAATTGAAAAATGACTCAACGTTTAAGAATGTCTTGTCACTATCAACATCCGGTTTAAATTCCAGTTAAAATTTCACAACATTAGTTAATTGTTTAATTGGATCAATAATGGGCTCATAAGTTTTCTCTAAAGCTTCTTTTTTAAAATTCACCCTGTTCTTAACGCATGATATTTCTTTTAAAGGCTTTTTTTTAACTTTAATCATTTCCTTCATTAGCTTCTCATCCATTTTGCTAATCAATCAGTTTTAGTTGTTGCTAACTGAACTGGTATCGGATCGGTTGCTGTTTTTAACTGAACTGATATCGGATCAATTGGTGTTGTTAACTGAACTGATATCGGATCGGTTGGGGTTGTTAATGAAACCATGCAGCACAGTAAACTAAATAGCTATGATGTAACTATTATTTATTTATAGCTTAAGAAATTCTTCAAAATTTTTCCTTTCCATTGTTTAAAGAACTATCCTTATCAACCACTACAAATCCATAATCATTCCATTTCTGTATTCCATTAAGAATGCTTTTGGAATTCGCTGAAGACTATAAGAATGTAATCCCGAATGTAAAACATGAGCTGATTTTGACCCGCTCTCGATCAGATGATAATTCTATGATTTGTGGTGATAAGATTGAAAAAGCAAAAATTCAGCTTATAAAAGTACAATGGAGAGTTCATCATATAACTTTAAATGATACTCTAAAATTTAATTTATATCAAAATATAAATAAAAGTACAGCGATTAAATTAGCCTTTAGAAATTGGGATCTTTATGAATACCCTGCATTACCATCAAATACTAATCATCATATTTGGAATGTAAAAACGACATCAAAACTTGAAAAACCACGTTTATAGCAAATACAATAATGCTTTACAAACAAATCGACAATATAAGCTCGATAAAGACAATTCGATCATTGTAATATCACCGATTTGAAAGTACATTTGAACTCTGAATCTTATCCATATAGTTATTAAATAGTTAAATAACTTCCTAGTTTTTTTAATTTATTTAATCTTTTTCTTCATGTCTCCTTGACACTTAAATTCATACTGCCTCTTTTATTTTTCTTATATAAATCTTTTTTTAATAATTTAACTTACACTAATACTTATGTGCTAAAAGTTTAATATCACAAATACTTGTATTAATTAATGTTAATACTATATATGGCTTACATTGCCGGTAAGGTGTAGGAATTCAACGTAACATCTCCACCCTATCCAACCAATCCGTTTTGATTTTCAATATTTCTTTCTCTTTTTGAAATGTTGGACAATTTCTGTCGCTAGAAGCATGTTCTGCGGGTAACTTTTCCTCATCGCAGTTTACACATTTTACAGTAACGCAAATTGTGATGTGGTCTTCGTCTTTTTCATTTGTGACAGGGACAGCACATTTAGAGCATATCCCTTGCTTTTCCTTGCAGTACTTGGAAATATGTTTGAGTGACTGGCAGTTTAAACATCTTCTAGGTGACGGATAGCTTTTCCTCACCTCCAATACGAAATAGCCTATTTTCACTTCTTTAGGAGGTTCAAGACAGTCGAACGTGATAGATACAGCTCCAGAGTATTTGGGACTGTTTGAGTTAACTGGGTTCCTATTTGGGAACCTATAAATTTTCAGAACATTTTTGTTGTGATCCTGCATGTCCTTCAAAATCTCTTCGTCCGTTAGTGAAATAATATCCCTTGAATATATTATTCCTTGGGACGAATTTAAAGAGGCGTAATACTCACAGCTAATTTCGACATTACCTAATTTTTTCTTCTGGGTGAACATATCACCAATCCTACGATTAGGCACCTCAAGGATGAGGTTACCATCTCTATTGGGTTGCACGGTAAGGTGTAGGAATTCAACGTAACATCTCCACCCTAAGATATTTTGGTCTCCAAAATTTAAATTAAAATTTACTTAAGTATCTAATTATAATTTATTTGAAATTTAAATATTTCTTATTGAGAAAAAAAAAATTTGTTATTATGTTACAGTAATTAAATCTAGTTTTTATCTTTTTATTTATTAATTTTTTTCTTTCTTTTTTTTTTTGTGATATCAATTATTTTAATTTGATAGATTGGTCAACTTTATGTATTTGACGGTCAAAATTAAATTGTATTTTGTATGATTTGCTTATAATCTAATAAATAATTTTAATTATTACTTATTCATTACTTTTGGTTTGAAATTCAAGTTACTTATTTTAAAATTATATTTACTATTTTCTTTTAACAGAAAATTATTTTTTTCTTGAGGGTTGTAAATTTTATTTCAACAAACTTTTACAAATTATTGAGTTTAAAATTTAATCATTTTTCAAAATGACACCATATATAACTCTAAATTTAAAATAAGACCAATGCAAAAATTAGAAACAAAATTTAAAATAAATCTTTAGCAAAAAGAAAAAAAAATTTTTTCTTTTTTTTATTGAGATGTTTGAAGTTTGTATTTTCTTTTACGTTGTTTTTTACAGTATTGTATCATTACAATTTTGTATCTTTTGTTAGTTTGAAAGTTAGTTAGTTTTTTGTATTTGGGCTTAATTTTACCTATTTCTCTATTACATACGACATTTTCATGTAATTTAGTGTTTTTATTTCTATTTTTATTTAGTTTTTCTATACGACTAGTTTTTTATTCCTCGAATTTATGTGCTAGCTTTTCGATTTCATCTCTTGAAATTTCTTTTGTAATAAAATCAACCGGCTTACATTTTGTAGTTGAATGTATTGTTCTGTTGTAAGTCATAATAGTGTTAAACATCTTATCATCTAAATTTATTTCTAACTCGGTTTTGTCTACTTCTAAAATTCGTAAGTGTTCATTTAGTGTCCCGTCCAAGCGTTCAATGTCCGCATTACCAGTTTTACTGCCAGCGGTTGTAACGTGCGATTTGATACCATTTTCTTTCAAAAACAAATTTTTTAGCATTGTGCAACATACAACGTCCGTTGCGCGATCTTACGTATGTAACCTAAATACACCATTCTTTCTTTAATTGCATCATAAATTAATAACATATAGATGAGTAAATCGTATGGGAAGTTTTTAACCTATTATTTTTTAAAGATGATATTAAAGATGAGAACAAATTTGGTTCAGATCTTTTTTAAAAAAACGTTTAACATTATTTTTTATTCAACAATCAATGAAATCTTTTCAAAAATCTATGTACATACATATGTGGTTAAAGTAAAAAATTTATAAGATTATATTATTACTAGGTACAATTATATCCCAGTTTATTGATTAAAACTTTAATGAAATATTTATATTAATAATATTTATAATACAGATTAATATTTATTAATGAAATGATTTTTTAAAAATGAATTTTATTTTATTTTTATTTTATGGATTTAAAATTCTTAGTTTTGGATTTGTTATTTCTATTTTCTTCCGCTTTTGATTTGGTTCTGTCACTATTTCCTTCTTTTCTACTTTCCACGAACAATAATTTCTCAACAAAACTAAAATTAAAAAATCTAACGCTTTTTTACGATGCAAATTGCAATCTTCGGAACTATCAAACCAAGTTTTAAATTCATTGTGTGCATTACAAGCTTCAATGCATATCGTGATTATAGTTTCTTTCAACTGGCAAATTGCTATCATAACATCTATGAAATTTTAAAATATTTGGATATGGAATTTGCAAATTTTAAAAAATAAATCTGAAGGTAAAAGTAAACAGCCAAAATCAGAATTTTCAGAAAATTTTTTATGAAAAATTAATTATTCTGACGATGATGACAATATTTAATAGTAAGATTTTTGTACTATATCAGAGCAATATTTACACGAAACAGTTTTGAAAAGCTTAAACAATACATAGCCTGCAAAGTATCTAATGGAAGTATTGCTTAATAAAATGCAAGTATTTTGTTTAGGATCGCAATTTTCTTTTTGAGATATTTCATATACTCTTTTAAAGAGGCACTGACAACTTCATTATCTACTTCTGAATTAAGAACATTACTTGATAATGTTAAATTCAAGCTATGTCTTAAGTATTCATCATTGTCATTCATCATTGTTAAATTTAATAAAAACAATACATATCATAATAGCTATACACACATGCAAAATTTTATTTCTTTATAAGGATTTCAGCAGGTACTTTTATTAAATCTTCTGTTAATAGCAAAGCAAAAATGAATAAGAAAAATGTACATAAAAAAATGTATAATGTATATGACTATATGCAGTGTTCTTGTTCTCTTTGATATACATCATCTTTGCTTTGATGGTTCTCTGATCAGAAATTAGTATTGCGAAATTATTCCTCCCAACTTTTTTTTTGAAAAGCTTTAAAAAATAATAGGTTAAAAACTTCCCATACGATTTACTCATCTATATGTTATTAATTTATGATTGCATGCAAAATGGAAACCCAAGTCCGATCTTTCAGCTTGTGAATAGTTACATATTTAGAAAATTTGTCGATTGTGGTAAGATACATTACGTTTCTCATTGGAAACCAAATGTCTATGTGTATGATGTCGTTAATTTTTTGAGGTGACTCTGTGTTTTCAAAAGTTAACTTTGGCGGTTGCCTATCATGTCTTGCGAGTGTGCAAATCTCACATTTATTGATCAGTTTCGTAATTAAATATAGCATATTTGGCTAGTAATATAAATTTTTTAGTTCGAGAAATACCTCAGATATGCCCCTATGGTTATTTTTCAGGTGCTCAGATTTTATAATTTCGAGCATTTTATTTTTATCCGAAATATCTTGTAGTTTTTTATTGGATTTCAATATTTTTAAATTTTTATTATTTGCAAAGTAGAGGAGATAGAATTTTTGAAATTTTAAATATCTGGGTATGGTTTGAAAAAATACACATTAATCCTTTTTCGAGAATACAGTGGGTTATTTTATCTAATGAGTGACTATCTTTAGTAACATAAATAATATTTTGACACTTTTTATTCACGATTTTAGTTAGGAATTTTTCTTTGTCACTTAGATAAAGGTATATTTGGTTTTTAAATAAGTGAATTGGTTTCTCTGTTAGACGTATATGGTTCAAATCATCTTCATCGGCACTGTGAATAGTGGCTCCGGTAGATGTGGCTTTATCGTCAATTATTCCATCGTTTATGAAGATGAATTTGTGATTAGAATTGGATTTATCTGAAGGTTGTGATAGTGATTTTTGTTTGTTATTACAGATATTGTTATTATCTGTTTTATAGGAAATACGGCTCAATGCATCCGCGACATGGTTGTCTTTTCCCTTGACATGGTTTACTACAAAATTATATTCATTCAATTTTATTTTCCATCGTTGTATTTTCATATTTGGTTCTTTTAGATTATGTAACCAGACAAGAGGTTTATGATCGGTTTGTATTATAAATTGCCTCCCATATAGATATGGTGGCCCAAATGATGGCTAATAACTCCTTTTCAATTGGGGAATACCTTATTTCGTGTTCATTTAAGGTTCGAGACGCGAAGGCTATTGGATGATTATTTTGGCTCAATACTGCACCAAACTAGGACAGGATCAGAAGTAAGAAGAATTTAAAGTTTTTGAAAAGATTTAACGTATTCATTATCAAGCTTATTAATTTTTGCTTTTTTCTTTAAACATTTGATCATAGAATAGGTTATTTTCGTGTAGTATCCTGATAGGCCTAGGAAGGATTGTATTTCTTTTTGAGTAGAAGGACGTGGAATATTTTGTATAGTAGCCACTTTGTGTGGGTCTGGTTTTATTCCACCTTCAGTGATGATGTGACCTAAATAGTTTGTGGATAACTGTGCGAAATTGGACTTGTCGATTTGGTGTTTCAAATTTTTTTCTCGTAGACATTGTAAAATTTTCTTTAAAGAAAGCATGTGTTCTTCGAGGGAAGCTGAAAAGACTAGTATATCGTCCAAATATACAATACATATTTTATTTATGAAGTCTTTAAGGATCCAGTTCACGAGTCTCTGAAATGTTGAGGGAGAATTTTTTAAGCCGGAAGGCATACGAGTGAACTCGTAGTGTCCATTAGTTGTTGAAAAGGCAGTTTTGTGTCGATCACTTGGGTGGACTTCGATCTGATGAAATCCTTTCGCCAGGTCAAGTGTAGAGAAGTGTAACGACAATTTCCTAATTTTCCAAACAAATCCTCTATGTTTGGTATTGGAAATTTATCGTCTATTGTATTGTCGTTCAACTTACGATATTCAATTACAATACGTCATTTCTGCTTTTGGGAGTTGTCCGGCTTCATACCTTGCTTCAACATTTTCTCGATCTGACGCTCTACCTCTTCTCTATGAACTTCTGGGTGTCTGTATGTTTTAGAATAAACAGGAATATCATTTTTTGTGATTATTCTGTGTTTAATTTCATTTGTAAAGGAAAGTTTTTCATTTTCATTATAGAAAACGTGCTTAAATGAATTGAAAAGTGTCTTAATTTTAATAACATCTTTGTTACTTATATGGGACACGATATTAAGTTTAAATTCATTTAATTTTGCGAATTCATAACTAAATATTTTCGTAGATTTGTTTGGAGAAATTACATATTTGTTCTCGTGATAGAATTCCTTGTAGTTGTTGAGAAAAACTGGAATAGAAGCTTTTGAAGTTATAAGTAAGCGTTCTTGATAACTTATGTTAGCATTTAGAGAGACCAATATATTATTTCCAATAAGCCTATCGAAAGTTTGGTGGAAGGGAAATTCAAGAAATTCAACGAAAACTTTTTCTTCGTTAAAGATTTTGAAGAGAGGAAATTTACATTTGACATTTGAAACAACATTCCTATTTAAAACTTGAAGGGTAATTTTATTATTTATTATACTATACTCGGCACCTGTGTCTATTATGAATCGTAACGTTTTAATTTTAGTTTTAACAACTATATAGGGTAATTGTTTGAGGCGTGTTTCTGAAAATTTACTTGTTGGTTATCTAAATTTTGGTTGTCATTTGCGTTTAGAGATGCATCCATTGGTTCAAGACTTTGGCTTCTATTATTGAGGAGGGTACGATTTGACTGAGTTCTTCTACTGAAATTATTATGGTTGTTGGTGTAATTGTGTGACTGATTTGAAGGATAATTCTGAAATGAATTATTCTTCTTAAAATTATGATTGTTGGCGTGGGCTGAAAAATTTGAATTGTGTGAATGATAATTTTGAAATAAATTGTTTCTATCAAGTGGTAAAATTGTTATTAAAATTTTGCCTATTAGTTACATGAGGTTGACGATATTGGTTGCTTTGATTGTATGCCTATTTTGTGTTCGTCCCCTACCATTTATATCTGGTAATCCAGAGAAATTAAGGTATCCGTTGTTTGAAATAATTGAATACGCATCATGTAGAGTTTGAGGATCTCTATTAATTATAATCCCCCTAACAGGTTCAGGCAAATTTTCCTTAAGTACATCGAGGGCTACTCTATTGAATGCAGTGATTTGGTAAGAGTGGATTCCTGCATTTAACAGAAAAACATTGATAATTCTGCACGATAAGGTATTTATTCTATATCGTAGAATTCTTTGACAGTTGAGGTGCACCTAAGTAACATGAGATTATCTATAAGTTTAGAAGTTGGTATAGTTTCGCCGTGATTTCTAACTAAAACGGTTTTCAGTTGCATACAACTTTCTATTTGACCATTTACGGAAAGTATAGCTTTTGCATTTCCAACTATTTTGTCTTTAATGTGGCCTATTAACAGCTTTTTATACATGTCGTCCGTTAATGTTTCAATCATAGGAATAAATGATTCCATACAACTGATAAAGTCTGCTAAGTAGGCCTGGTTACCGTCGAACGGTTGTACTTGCGAAATGCTTTTGACTAAAATATTAAAACGATTTATTTCTTCTAATTTTTCCATTGTAAATATGCTATAGTATTTTATAGATAACAGTGTTTATTGAAAAAAAAACTTACGTAACAAATTTTATTTTTATTCTTATTCTAATATTATTCTATTTATAATCCTACTTATTTCAAATCTTGTATTTGATTAAAATTAACTTACTTTGGTTTACTCTAGATATCTTAATTTAATTTCTTTTCTATGATGTTGAAAAATTAAAATGTATTTCCTCCACCGTTGAATGTTGCTATGAATTGTTAAAAATATTGATAGTAATAATAAATTATTGTTCGAAAAGGTGCTGGAGTAATCTCTGGAGTAATCTCGAAAATGTTGCTGGGATTGTTTCTGAGAAAAATATTATTGGAAAAAACGTGTTGTTGACAAAAATGTTACTTTAAAAAAAACGTGTTCTAGAACAATATTCTAGAGTTGCGTTACTGTACCAAAATACTTTTAACTGTGTTTCTTAATTATAACTTTTTTTTTTTAGGCACCCATGTGGATTTATTTTTAACCTATAATTATTTTGAATATTATTGGAAATTTTCCAACAAAAAATTTTTTTTTGCTTTTAAATGTTATGTGTTTTCCTGTTTTTGAATTAATTATTTAAAATATTTAATTGTAATGTAAATATATCAGAGAATTTTACTGTTCCATTGTTCTAGAGTACACATGTACCTTTTTCACATTTTTAATTTTATTTTAATTTGTTCGCTTTCATTAACGACTTAATAATTAAGATCAATAGTTTTGTTTTGTTATTCAAAAATTGAACTTTAAATTTCTTAAAGAATTTTACGATTATACTGTTCTATAATTATTACAAACGTACATACTTCACATTTTTTATTTTTTCATTTTAGTTCACTTGTTTTATTAATTTCTTAATAATTAGGACCACTAGGTTTTATTTTATTATACCTTTAATCTTTTTTGTTCTTAAAAAAAAATTTAAGTATGCGACTGCGCCAGTTATTAAATAATTAAATAATTTTCTATAGTTTTTAATTTATTTAATCTTTTTCTTCATGTCTCTTTGACACTTGAATTCATACTGCCTCTTATATTTTTTCTTATATAAATCTTTTTTTAATAATGTAACTTACACTAATACTTATGTGCTAAAAGTTTAATATCACAAATACTTGTATTAATTAATGTTAATACTATATATGGCTTACATTGCCGGTATGGTGTAGGAATTTAAGGTAACAATATGAAGGAATGAATTTATTCTTTGAAAGAAATCGTTATGCCATTGCATATGAGGCATACTCAAATTTTCGAAGTAATTATTACAATCAAACAATTTGGGATCCGGTACTTACATGGCGTGATTTTAAAACAGATGCTATAATTTTAGTAATTGATACTCGTTATCAAAGTGAGAATCTAAAAACTGAACCTGTTGATGTAAGAATTGAATTGAAAACTTCAGTACAAATTCCTGAAAATACTACAGCTTATTGTCTAATAATGCATGATCGATTAGTTGCATTTAGTCCGTTGACTGGAGAAGTTAATAAAATTATATAGTTCAGTTAACACCATCAACTACAATCACCCTTAATGATTGATTCTCATATATTTATAATCACAATATCTGTTATAACAACTGGATATTGTTTAGACTGTTTAATTTATTTGAGGGCTATAAATATATAAAATTGCGAGCAACATCATCAAGATCATCAGATTCAAAGATTTAAGACAAAAAAAAAACAAAAAAAAAATATAAAATGAAGTTTATAATAATCGATATACAAGGATTTCGAGATAATAACAACAAATTCATTCTAAAAGAAATTGCTGTTCTTACATCAAAAGATGAAATTCAACATTTTATAATAAAACCACCATATAGTTGCCATATTCTGGACGCCAAAACAAAATATACCAATAATTGGTTAACTAAAAGTCATCATGGATTCAGATGGTCTGACGGAACAACTCATTTTTGAGATGTGATAAATTTTTTGAAAATATTTATAAACACCAATACTAAAGTTTATGTCAAAGGGGAGGAAAAAAAAAGTGGATTGAAGATACTTTAAAGCATAGCAATGTGACAAATTTAGATGAAGAAGATCCTATAAGTTTAAAAAAATATTGATTAAACAACAAAATAAAACAACAAAAAAATATACATACATTCAAACATAATTGGTATTCTGCATTTGAAAATGTTTATATTTTGTTATTCCTGGCTGTAACCAATTTTATGCTATATGACCAACTTTTCGAAGTTTTACCATTATCGTCAACATCAAATAAAACAAGAAGAAAATATGATAAATAAAAATTTTTAATTTAGAAATAAAAAACAAAAACAGATTTATAGATTTTAATTTGTAATTGTTTTTTCTAAAAATAGTATTTTCTGGAGAGTGAGGCTTGCAATATTTTTTTAATGTTGCCTCAAGTTACACCCAAACACCCATTCTTCACCCATTTGAACATAATAATCATATATCTAACGTCACTTCTAAAGCTATGCCGGTTCTAGCGCAAAATCCAATGTATTTTTATATGGAGGTCCACATTCACTTTTTTTATTTAGAATATTAATAGGAGATCATAATACAAGAAAAAATAATTTCAAATTAAAAAACATTAATCATATTGGATATTGTGCTATTAAAATGTTTATTTAACTATATAAAGCCTTTCAAAATATTGGATTAGAATCATTGAAAAAGTAAATATTAAATACGAAAATATTTTATTTTTACAATAAAGTAGCATAAAAATATGGATAAAAGATCCTATAATAAACGATATGAAAAAGAAGCTTGAATATTTCGTGATAAAAAATCAATTTAAGTCTTCATCGTCATCAACATCTTCAGGATCATCTTTATCATCTATATCAAACTCGAATATTAAATATATAAAATTGCAACGATATACGATAATGTTAAATAAAAAAAAAATTTTATAATATGTTTTTATTTCTATTTTTTCTCTTTTTTTAAATATTATTAACAAAGCTAATTGGATTTGATTATAATTTGTCTGAAAATCATAATTAAGAAAACTTTTGGAGAATCTAAAAATGAGAAAATTTAGTTTTAATAAAAAACAAAATTGTTTATTTCTATTTTTGCTTTTTTTTTGTATATACATATATATATTATAAATTGTATATTATATTGTATATTATAAATATTATAAATTGTAGATTTATGTATGTTTTAAATAAAATCATAATTTATATATAATATTTATTTATTAAGTATTTTATCGAGTTGCTCTGGTTTTATTAATTTCCAAACTCTTGTGTTGTCACCACAAATTATGCAATTCGGTCCATAATCCTCCATGAAATCTTCAGCATCATCTTTGTGATCAAATGCTGCTATTGCATTAAATGCAGTAGACATTATATAGTTTTCTTACTATATTTATTTTACATTTTATATATTTTTACATCCTACTGGTCTCGTTGTTATACTTAGACTAACTTAAACTTAATTCCACTACTTTTAATTATATATTTAGAGCTTGCTCTGAGGACACTACTACTTTTACATTAACTATAGTACCGGAGATTGATGTTGTTTTTCGTGTTGAAAATTTCTGAACTCTCATTGCATGAAAGTCACCACAATTCCATCAAATGTTTTATTTTTAACTTTATTTACTTCCGCTATGTTTTCGAAGCAATTGACGCAATAAACATCTGATCGTGGAAAATTTTTTCAGAATTGAATATGTCACTCTTCATAATCATAAAATCTGTAGCATAAGTGAAAAAGTTTTCCTGATTTTTTCATTTCACTAATACCCTTGACAGACTATACTTCATTAGACTAAAATACTTCATTAATGAAATAAAATCTACTTCATTTAGCATTTAAATTAAGAAAACAGCCATCTGTTGGAAATTTTAAAACTAAATTTTCATTGAAAATCTAAATATTTGAAAATGACAATTCGAATTGACATTTTAATATTTTGTTTTGAATAATCATTTCCATATTTTGTTTTGGTTAAGCGGTTAATGTGTTTTTGAAAAAAAGTTAGTTATTTTTGAAAAAAATTTAAAATAGTTAAAAATAAACTTTCATCATATAAATAAAAAAATGCCTAAAGAAACAAGAGCATGTTGGTCAGCAACAGCTTTAATTTATTTATTCGAAGTTTGGGAAGCATATGCTGAGCAACTTCGTGGGATCAAGAAAAACTTACCCATTTTTATTAAAATGAGTGAAAAGATGACGCAAAATGGGTTTTCTTTGTCTCCGAAAGAAATAAGGGTCAAAATTAACAATTTGACCCAAAAGTAGAGGCTAGAAAACTTTTGAATAGTTTAGATATATTCATACATATTTTAGGTATATACATGAAATCTGAAAATTATTTGCTTAATTACAGAGAAGAGAAAAAAAAATTAGGCTCTGGTGCTTCACCATCAGAATGGCTCTATTATTCAGATGTGCATCAAATAATAGGGTCATACAAATGTAATAATTTGGACGTATTACAAGAAGATTCGGTAAATAAAAATAAAAATTTTGATTTAGGTTTTTATAAAATATTTTCAATTCATATATTATGTAACACAAAGTTTCTTAAAATTTTAGTTTACCGTAGAAGAAATTGAATCTGATAATGATTTCGAATCTGATAATGAACATTCAATTGAAGATTTTCAATTACCAATTTCTTCTTCATCAACACCAGAAATACCCGATGTGTTAATATCACCACCAACACCGTCTACTTCGAGATTACCATCTACACCTGTGACCAAATCAAGTAATAGTAAAACAACTCAAAAATTTCAAATAAATGTATTAAATGAATTAAAAAAAAGTAACGAAATGTTAGAAAAAGAATTGAAAGAATTTAGAAAGTCTTATCAACAAAGTATTGAAATGGACAAGAAATATTATGATGAAATTATTGAATTTCAAAAAGAGTTTCTAAATATAATCTGCATTCTAAATAGTTTGAATATAGGTAAATTCGGAAATGCATTACCATCACACTTCATAATATTTCAGACGCAAAAAAGTAATTTCTCAAATTGCTAGTCTTTTAAATTTAATAGAATTGTATTAGTTTAATGACTAACTAATAAATTTTATTAAATTTAAAAGACTAGCAATTTGAGAAATTACTTTATTGCATCATGCAATTTTATGATGTGTGATGCTGATGCATTTTCGAATTTATCATATGTTAAGTTAGAACAAAATTATAGTTTTTATAAAATTTGTTTATAGCGTTAGAGTAAAATATTTGTATAATAGTTGAAAATAGTCGAATATTTTCCTTTTAATTTGAACTAGTTTCTACTATTATACAAAATTATAATTTTTGAAATGAAATTTCTTTTTTAAAATAAATTATTTTTATTATAACTATTAATTAATTGAATTTGTTTTTATATGAACTGAATTCGATATTTTTGTGATTTAGATTTAAATACTTTTGTTTATAAAACTACTGAAAAAAAGAACAATAAAAAGTGAATTATTAAAATAATTATTTTTACATAAATATCTGGCGATGTTATCTCTTATAATTACGCCATTACTGGTATGATGGGTTATTTGCTCCGAATAACTTCTATTTATTGTAGCTTCCATTGTAATCAATTCTTGCATCCATCTTTGGTTAATATTGTCGTCATGTGCATTCAGAAAATTGTGAAGGACACAACCTGCTTTAATAATTGTATTCGAATTTTCAATATTTACCTCCAGTCCTTTTCCAGGTCTTCTGAACCTTGCCTTCAAATGACCAAATGCATTCTCAACGACTCGGCGAGCAGACGATAGTTTTTCGTTGAATTTTGATGCTTCAACAGATAAATCGCTGCTGAATGGAAATGGCTTCATCATATTTTCGTTCAATGCAAACGCTGAATCTCCAATTAAAGTTGGTGGCACAATACAACTATTAATAATTTTACTTTGTTCTTTTAAAATTGGGCTACTTGTAATAAGGGTCTTGAGTTTCGACGTTTCATACAAGTAGCAATCTCTAACACGAACTGGTGCCCCTACTTGTATGTAAGTAAAGCGATACCTTCAAAAATATTTATACATTTATTTCTAAATCAAAACTGATTATAACTGAAACACTAACCGGTAGTCAGCAACTGCTAATAAGATTGTAGAATACCAGCCCTTAAAGTTGTAATAATCATAAGACTGGTTTTTGGGTGGTGAAACCTCAATGTGACAACCATCTATTAAACAAGTTCATAAGAAATTTTTTACGAAGTTTTCTTATAACACATACCTATTGCTCCAAAACACTGAGGGAAACCAAGCTTATTGAAACCGTTGATACAATCTTGAACTTTCGTTTCAGTAAGCGGATGAAAAAAATCAAAGTGTTTTTTGTGTAAAACAATCCACACAGCTTTACAAAATTCTATAACAATTTCCCCAATAGTTGTTCGTCCGACACCAAAAAGATTTGCAATGCTACGATATTCCGCAGATGATCCCAAGGTGTAAATGGCAATACCTATCCTTTTTTCTATCGTAATTGCTTCTCTAAAAGTTGTATCTTCTTTTCGTAAACAAATTAACTCTTTACAAAGAATTTCAAAAACTTTTCGGCTAACACGAAAATTTTCTTTAAATGTTGCATCGTCCATCCGGGCAACATCTAATTCCCAAAAGGATAATGTTCTATCCTAAAAAAACATCATTTCATTATTTTGAGTTATGAGCCTGATAGAAAATAGTTTCATCAGGGCCTAATTATTTATCAGAGAGACCTAAGACCAACCGAAGTATAGAAACAAAAAAAAATTACTTTTTTCCATATTTGCCTTCCATTGGACTTTTTCATGCAAAGAATATTTCCCAAAAAATTTATTCTTTTTTTCAACAAAATAATTCTTAATAAATAATAAATCTGTTTTTTGTTAAGTTTAATTGTATTTTTTTTATATCGTTGAAGCAATCTTAAATAATTTAACAAGCTAAAATTCAAAATCACTTTTTTATTTTCCATTTTTATTGTTTATAAAATAATATAAAAAAAACTAATAATTAAGTAACTAATCTGTCACCACTTCATTAAACTGAATAAGTTGAACTTCATAATGAAGTATAGTCTGTCAAGGGTATAATATGAAATGTATTAGGTATAAGAATCAAATCGGTACCAACATATTTTATGTCATATCCCATACGAATAAGTTCTGAATCTTTAAACATTTTTGTTATTTTAAATTTATTTTTAAAATTTAAGTTAAAATTGATTCTGCGAAACTTGTTTACACAAGAAATTTTGAAAATATAATAATTAAAAAATTAAGTTTTTGAACGATGTGCTTACATCATTTTCATGTAAAAGTTCTTATCATAACCAAACTATTAAAGTGCTGTTTAGTACTACAAACCGCAAACATCCTTTCATGTTTAATATTATGCTTATGTGTTTTTTCATATACCATTTTAAAAATATAAATAGCTAAGGTTTTTATTTTTATTTTTTTATCACTAAAAAATTATTCAAATTAATTTCTAAAAATCATCAAAGTCGTATACCCAAAATAACCCAATCTATTGTTTTTTTTTCTTCATATTGTTATTTAAACACTCTTTTTCTATAATGTTCAAAGAAAATTTAATACACTATAAAAATAAAACAACTACTTGTTTTTATAAAACTTTATTCTTATTTTTAATTTAACTTTACACTTCAATTTACTTTACCGAACTAACTTAATTATTATTTCATAACATGCATTTCGGTAAGTATTCACATATGTTTTATTTAATACTCAATCTGAATCCTCAATTTTACATTTATATTTCAATTTGAATTTGCAAGAATTTTTGTTTACATTAAAGTTGTTTAGTTTGTTGTTTAAATAAATTACTTTATATGAGAACTTGTGTTATTTTATCGAACCAATTTTTTTTTTATTATTCAACTATTACTTAAAAACTAACTAAGAACATGTTTTATATTAAATTATTAAAATAAAAAAGATTTTAACAAATTTCTAATGTAATAATGGAATTTATGATATATGAAATGGTGATTGGTTCTGTGGAAAAATAGAAGAATCAAGTGGTGAATCAGGTGGTGGTGATGTCGGTGACAAAACATCTCCCTCCTTAAGATTCGACTCCTGGCGAATATTATTTAAATTTACATGAACTTAAGGAAATTTTATTTTAAATTTAAAAAGTAAGAAGAAACAAATTGCGATTAAAACTGATATTGTTATGAAATCAATGTTGTAAGATTTGTGTACCACCTTGTATTAACGTAAGATTTCATTTCTTCAATTTTTTTTGTATTGTTGATTTGTGTGAAGTACAGTGC
This sequence comes from Argyra leucocephala, assembly GCA_963942445.1. Taxonomy (NCBI): domain Eukaryota; kingdom Metazoa; phylum Arthropoda; class Insecta; order Diptera; family Dolichopodidae; genus Argyra; species Argyra leucocephala. The sequence goes on along the minus strand of OZ012681.1, from coordinate 72,268,338 downwards.
ATCAACATGAATTTGATTTTTAATTTTATCAATAATGATATTGCGTTCTACATATGGCAATATTTGGTGATGGTACTCTTCTTCAAAATTTTCCTGTTTGAAAGTTCCTAAAACAATTTTACAATTTGAAAATTTAATTAAATTATTTCCGTTTACTAATATTCAATTTTGTTGTCCACAATTATGGAATAACAAAGTCTCATTCAAATTTTTCGTAATTACAATATTATCTGAAATTGATTTAATTTCTACTGTAGTATTTTTATGGAAATTACATTTCATTTTGTTTTTATTTAATAAATTTGACATACGTTGGTCTTTATAAGCTATTAAATCCTTTTCAAAAACATTTTCTTTCTTTAAATCTTTAAAAAAATTTTGTTTACAGCTTATTGTTTTATCTACATTAGTGCATTCAATTATTCGAGTTTTTTTACTATCCGAATATCGAATAGTTTTTTGTTGAAATATTCGAATATTCGGATATTATTCGAATTATTGTATTTTCATGTAATAGCAAAATACATAGTAGACTGTAGAACCAATAAAGTCAATAAAAGCATAACTAATACCAAAGAAATAAAAGAAGAACATAGTAAAACGCAAAATTAATTATTACCAATTCATTATTTTATTTGAGTTGAGAATTGAGATCCTCTTTTTTAAATATATATTTTAAAAATAAAATTGCATTAAATCTTTAGCGGAACTTTTGGATGCATAGGTAAAATGTTCTGTTGATCGCGGTATAGTTCCAGTTTCAAGATATATAAGTAATGTGGTTAACACTTTATCTCTTCTTTGGTCCATTCTTTTTTTTATTTCGATAAGTAATATATTACTTAAATCATTATCAATTCCCGTAAAAGAATTAAATAAAAATTTATAAACGCCTTCAGCTGTTACAAGTGTTACATTATCTTTACTGAGCTCTTGAACTGCTACTTCAAGTGGTGTCAATACATTAAGCAAGTTGTTTAAGACTAATACATCACTCTCAGGCATAGTTGGCATACCTAATTCAACTAGTGTATGATTAATGCAATCCTTGAGTCGTAAAAATCGTCTAATCATAGAATAGCCATTGAATTCCACCTTGTTTTAACATCAATTAGCAGGCGGAGTTTTTTATTTTCTTGCTTCAAAACATATTCTTGCAATTTGTTATTTTTAGCTGGAGACTTTCGAAACATTTTGACTATTTTTCGTACTTTGTTAACAACAATATAAAGTTTTGTATTCAAGTCCACTAAACAATCTTCTTCTGTAATTTGTAAATTCAAATTGGTATTTTCAATTGGAAAATCACTATAATCAACTGACTTGGTGTCATCATTTTCATCATTAAATGAGCTATAACTATATTCACTATCACTGTCAATTGATTCGGGAGATAAATTATCGTCATTTTCTAAACATTCTCCACTATAAGTTTGTTCTGAATGTTTTTTTTTATACAGCGAATCAACTATTGCTAAATGTAACGCGTGGTTATGACATAGTTGAGAAATAGCAGATATATTATTGCCATATTTCACCATAACCGCTGCGCCATCATGAGTTGATGCAACAATATCTACGTCCATATCAATGTTGAAATCTTTGAGTTTCTGTTTTATATATATTTCAGTGTTTCTAGCATCAGCCTATTCTTTTCATCTACAGTTATTGAAAATTTTCCATTTTCCTTTTTGTATAGTTAAATTTTCACTATCATTTCCTTTTTCATTTGATTATAAAACTCATAAATGTATTTCCATATTGTAGCTTCACTTGCTGGCACCTTGAATTTGTTATATTCAAGATAACCTTTAACTGCTTCTGATTTTCTTATTACATGAACAGACATTCCATCTTTAGCAGCACATCGCGATAATATTGCACCAAGAGATTTTTTATATTTGTTGGTTTAATAAAATCTAAAATTGTGTTATTATCGCTTTTAGACTTTTTCGGCAGGACTTCTTCCACATTTGGTGTTACAATTGTGAGGCCGTGTATTTTCAAATGGTTGATTAAAGGAGTGGTGGTTGATCCTTTGCAACATAGAATTCTCGAACATTTGAGGCATACAGCTTCCTTATTATTTTCGTGTTTTTTAAAGTAGTTCCAAACATCTGACTTTTTTTTACGATACATTATGTGGGCTATAACAAAATAACATCGGTATTTATTTGAATTTCTAATTAAATACTTTCTAATTACCTTTATGAGCTAAGCTTCTTCAAAAAAAAAAATAAAAGATGATCCATCAAAATTCAAAATAAACGATATCAATTTTAAACGAAATGTCAATTAATAATGAAATGACAAGCGAAGATCCGTGCTGCCAATTCTTTTTCTTTAAAACAGCTGATAGAAGCTAGATAATAAATCAAATAGGGTGCGTTTTTTCGCTCATTTTTATCGAGCAAAATTTGAAAAGAAAACCAATAAAAATATTCGAATATTCGAGGATAGTATTCGAATAACGAATACTATGAAATTTACTAAAATATTCGGATATTCGAATATTCGAATATCCGAACTTGAATGCACTAATCTACATCAACATTTATTTCTAATGAACCATTTTTATTTGGAACTTTTTTCTATTATATTTTCAATACAAGATTCATTTACAAATTCTGGAATTGAAATTACAAAAATTATTTCATTTTCTCTAAAAACAACACAACTTTTTATGTATGGAAGAATGTCCAGTAATATTTTTATTTTTGATTTCTTCTTGTCTTAACACAGTTTTAGATAAAATTCCTAATTCACTAGCTAAAATTAACTCTTTTTGTATATCTGTAATTTGTTTTGATAAAATTTTTATATTTTCTATTATTTCGGTTTTAATAATAAAAAAGTTTAATTTATTTGCAATTTCATTGATGTGATTTTCAAAATTATTTATAATACAGATTTATATTTGATTTATTTTGTCTGTATTACATTTTTAATTTGATCTGAAATTTCTTTGTTTATTGAAATTTGATCATTAACATTTTTTATAACTTGCCTATTATTTTGTTTTATTGTTTCTAGGTGATCTTGAATTTCTTTACGATCTTCGCTATCAATTGTTCCAGCTAAGAATCGCAAAGCATTACCAGCTAAATTTATTAATCCACGTTTATTAAGATGATGTGGCATTATACTGTTATAACCTTCTTTTAAATGGTTAAAATTAATTTGATTTTTGTAGCGAGGTAAAATTTCTTTATTTATTTTATAATGATCTTCAGTTGACTCTACAATTTGAATTTTTTTATGATAAGGTTGAAGTTTTTTTTGTCCTATTTAATTTAAGATAATAAGAGGGTTTTTCCTGAAGTCTGTTATAATTGCGGCGTTGGATAATCTTTTCTTTATTTTTTAGGGTAGTTTATTTTATTGAAGGATATTGATCAGGTGTTATAGGTCCGTTTAAGAAATCTATCGGTCCTTTACCTGTGGGTTAATGTATTGTTTCATTATAAACTTTCATACTTTCATACAATAACAGGATTTTCGTCTAATGGCGATCCCTGTTATTTTTCATTACTGTAGTATGATTGTTTTGTGTAGTAAAATGAACATCAATTCCTTCTATTTGTAAGTAATTTTTAAAATTAAAACAATTAAATTCTTTTTCTTGATCAGTAACAATTTTGCAAGGTTTACCAAAGGCCGTTTTTTATTGCATTAGTCCGTTTTTTAGATCTATCCAATTTCTAGATTTTATGGATATAATTTACGCATGTTTTGTAAACTTGTCAATAATTGTTAAATATGGTTTCCCTTTAAATTGGAACCATATGTCCATATGATTAATTTCTAATGGTTTATTGGGCGTTTCTGTGAGTTTAAGGGGTAGTTTTAAAGGTTTGCGTTCGTACTTTGCTGTGTTGCAAACATGACAATTATTTATGACCTTTTGAATTTCTATCTTAAGTTTCGGATAATAAATTTTATCTTTCAAATTAAGGTTACATCATTTATACCTCTGTGATTTGTTTTAGTATGTTGTTCAAGAATGCACTCTTGACGATTTTCGATGTCCTCAAGTACAAAGGAACATTTGTTTACTTTAAATTTCCTATATTTTGAGAAATGTTTCAAATACGTATTTTGAAATAAACTGTAACTTTGTATGTCATCAATCATAACTCCTACTATGCCTTTAACTGGAATATAATCTTTTAAAATATTAATAAAATAATTTTCATCTGGATTTGGATGAATAAATATTTTTCTACTTCTACCAAAAATTTTTTGTTGTTTAAAATTCTCTGGTTAACCAATTTTTATAATGATTTGAGTTTTATAACAATTTAAAAGGTAACTCATTTAAGGAAATTAATGTTATGTTTCATTTCATGGGTGAAGGTAAGGTCATCATCACCTTCGTGATAAAAGGCTTTGTCGAACTGCCTGACTAACTTCAAAAGTTTTTGTTTTGTAACCGAATCTAAATGATTGCATCTAATATCATGTTCACCCAAGAAAGTTTCATTCTGAAATATTTCTGATTCATTCAATATGATCATTGATTTCAGCTTTGAGTGGTATTAAAATGTTATTTCCTATTATACCATCAAATTTGTCATGAAAATGCATCTCTAAAAATTCAATTTTTTCATTAGAATTGAATTCTAGAAATGAGTCAATTGTGATTTTTGTGTTACAAGTTACAAGTAATAGTATTTGTTAAAGTTTTTATCGAAATTGGTGGTATTTTATTTGAATATATGGGATTACAAATTCCCGAATTTATGATGCTCATTGTAGCACCAGAATCAATAATGAATTTTGAGAGGTCTTCCTTTGGACTGAATTTTTATATAAGGAAGAAATTGGTTGTTTCCGAGGCTGTTAATGGAAAATTTTCAATTCTGTTGGTATGAACTCTAGAATTAACTGAGGGATCTACTTTCATTGGTTCTGAGTTTCGAAAATTTAAATTGTGATTTTGGTTGTTATTTGTTCTGAAATTTTGTGTGGGCTTATAATTATTATTGTAATGATTATTATTTCTAAAATTGTTTTGACGATTGTTGCTATTATAATTGATTATTGGAATTTTTGTTTGGATTATAATTATTGTTGCAATTGTTGTTATTGCTATTATTAAAATTTGTTTTAAAATGATTGTTATTACTACTAGGGTTAAAATTTGGATATTTATTGTTAGTATAATTGCTTTTATTAAAGTTTGTTGTGCCTTTTTTTTTTTTAAATTTATTTTACATTTTATTTCTTTTCAATTAATCATAAAACTGATATAAGATATTATTATTTTTCATTAATTATAAAATGTAAAACACATGATGTATTATTTTTAATTGATTTCACAATAAATTTATATTTAATTTTATTGTCGATAATTTTCTTATTCAAAGTTTTAATCATCTCTGGACTGCATTTCTCTGCATATTGTCTGGATATATTTTCCATCTGGATCTTGAAATTTTGATTATTTTTCCTCGATATGTAAAATTTCATATTCCTTACCCAGTGTTAATTTTTTTATTGAGAAATATTTATTGTTAATTTCATCATACGAATCATATTTCCATTGTAATGTCACCGATTTGAAAGTATATTTGAACTCAGAAGCTTATCCATATGAAGATATGAATTTATTCTTTGAAAGAAATCGTTATGCCATTGCATATGAGGCATACTCAAATTTTCAAAGTAATTATTACAATCAAACAATTTGGGATCCGGTACTTACATGAAGATGCTATAATTTTAGTAATTGATACTCGTGATCAAAGTGAGAATCTAAAAATTGGACCTGTTGATGTAAGAATTGAATTGAAAACTTCAGTACAAATTCCTGAAAATACTACAGCTTATTGTCTAATACTGCATGATCGATTAGTTGAATTTAGTCCGTTGACTGGAGAAGTTAATAAAATTATATATTGTGTTAATAATGATTATTGTATTGGTCTGGTTATTATGATGCTTTTCTTTGTATTAATGTACAACTTGGATAAAAAGTCACCCATCAGTTCTGCTAGCAAAAACCAATCAAAAGTTATCTTAATTAACAGTAGTAATCAGTCAAATATCAGCTCAGTTGCCAGAAACCATCAATTGAATACAAGTTCTAATAGCAACATTGAGCGATTAAATATTAGTTCAGTTCAATTAGCAACATCAACCGATCAAATACCACTTCACTTATCATCATCAACTATAATCATCCCATGTGAATGATTGTTATATATTTATAATCACTATATCTTTTACAAGAGCCGGATATGGCTTAGACTGGTTAATTTATCTAGGCTACAAATATATAAAATTGCGAGCAAAATCATCAAGACCAGTCAATTCAGAGGTTCAAAAAAGAAAATAAAAAATGGAGTATGTAATAATCGATATACAAGGATTTCGAGATAATAACAACAAATTCATTCTAAAAGAAATTGCTGTTCTTACATCAAAAGATGAAATTCAACATTTTATAATAAAACCACCATATAGTTGGCATATTCTGGACGCCAAAATAAAATATACCAATAATTGGTTAACTAAAAGTGTAAATTTTTTAAAAATATTTATAAACAACAATACCAAAATTTATGTTAAAGGGGAGGAAAAAAATTTAATTTTGCTGTTGTTTTATAATTTTTCACATCATTTATACCTTCTTTTAAAGTTACCTTGCCATCTGAGGACTTCTTCTCCTCTAAGTAGGTTAGACCTTCTTTCTGATTAACTGGGATGTCCAATTCGATATCACCAGTCTTTTCAATTTCATAACAAACTTTTGTTGAGTGTTTGAGAAGTGAAGTTTTATTTCTTTTCAAAACGTTATTTTCTATTAGTCCGTCGTAATCTTTATGAAAATTGTATATATATGTTTCCATTTTCGTTTGTTGGTTTCCTAGTTCTTTAAATATTGGACTAAAAGCTTTTTGTGTTATACAGACGTCTTCTTTTATTGTTTTAAGTAGAATTTTAGTGTCAAGTTGTTCTATATATTTTGGGTTACATAAATTAGGGTTTATAATAGAATGAGTGGCTCCAGTATCTATTATAAATTTGAGTGATTTTGTGTTACCTTCAACGACTATATGTGGTAAACTGTCGTTGAGGCTAGTGTAAGAAAATTTTCGGGTTTGGGTTTTTTTATTTCGTTAATATTCACGTCTATTGGTTCTGGAGGTTATTGTTAGAGGAAGAATTGTTATTTCCATGATTATGTGAATTGTTGTTGTAAGGATTTCCAGGTGATACTGGTTGTTGTGAATTATTTTGTGAATATCCTGTGTTTGAATACCTATTATTGGGGAAAGTAGTGTGCGTATTAGGATACTGATTTACGCGTTGTTGGAAATTTTGGTTCGGTGAACTGTTATATCTAGTGTTACGAGGGGCTGAAGTATTGCTATGGTTGTTGGAATTATTGAAAGAATTTCGAGGGAAAGAAGCATTTCTATTGTTATTAAACCTATTTTGATTGTTATTTTTATTGTTGTTATTATTCCTACTAGAACTATTGGTGTTATAGTTCCTGGGATTGTTTGACGCATGGTTTACATAGTTACTATTAGTATTATGATTGTTATTATTATTCGAATTAAATTGTCTTATATTAGATTTATTATTTATTCCGTTTCTAGATTTACGGGGTTTCGACAGTACAGGATCGAACGCATTGGTTCGGGAAGTTTATTTTTAAATATTGTAAGTGCAGAATTTTTATTATTACTTATTTGAGTCTGTACAATTGTGAGGTCGTCTTCTGAACGACGTGTTTTAATGTTTTAGTCTCCTCAGGACAACTTTGACTTCGTTATAAAAATCTACGGAATTTGTTTTAAAGATCACAGATCTTAATTGGTCGAATAACTCTTCTAAGCTTGAGCGGTCACCAAAATTGTTTATTAATATTTCTTTCATTTCGAGCCACGAGTTTATGTGATTATTTATTTCTATCACTTCGCGTGCTCTACCACGAAGTTTAGATTTTATTATGTCACAAAATATATTTTGTGCAAGGACGTCATATTTTAGCATTTTGGGATTAATTCTATTTATTAAAGGGGAGCTTACTTAAGTATCCTTTCGATTAGGTCAGTTAAATCTTCGATACTGGTCTTCATATAATATGTTATGGGGATTTTAATTATATTGTTTGATAATTTTAAATATATAAATTTTAATTATAAATTTTGTGACATTCGATAAGTTTGTAGTTTCTGTCAATTTTATGTCATTATATTTATGACAATAATTGAACAAATTAGTTTTTATGTATTTATATTGAAATGTCATGGCGGTTAGTTAAATTTATATTTTGACAACTTATTAAAACTTATTTTTGTTTATTTATTGAAAATGTATTTATTGTTTAGTTAAATAATTAAATTAGTTATTTAATTGTGTACTATCATTTATGAGAAATTGAAAATATAATTTTTGTTTGACACCTTTTTTTTTATAAGAATAAAATGTTAATTGCCTTACTACTTATATGTTGTATTTTGTTGATGGGTTGAAACTTTTCTTGACTGAATGTATCTCCGTTGGTTCAAGTTTAAAGATGTAAAATTTTTTTTGAGGTTTTTTCACTTTTATTTATGAATTTTAAATAAATTTTTTTTTGTTTTATTTTGTTTTGTTTTTAAAGTACTTATTTTTTTTTTTTGACAACAACTTTATTTTTGTTCTAATTATTATTATATTGGTTTAATTATTATTAACTTGTTTTAATTATTATAAAATTGTTTTTTCTTATTATTTTTTTATTATTAGTCCGTTTACCACTTCTTCTGGCTTATAAAGTCTTAGTTCATTACTTTTTTTAATGAACTTTTGGTGCGGTTTAAGAGTTAAAACGCAAGCGTGTAAAATGATGCACTTCTTTTGCTTTATTAATTTTTTTTAATTTTTTACATTGCTTAGCGCATCCTACCGACTGCGCCAATTTTCAAACGGATATTTTATATTAACAAAAAAAACAACAATAAATAAAACGCAATATGATTATTTAAGTATTACTTTATTAAAATTTTTATTTAAACTCTTTTATAGTTATTTATATATATGTAGTTATATGTGTTATAGAATGTTCCTTGTATTTAATTTTACTTTTATAATTTTGCTGATGCAATGTCTAGACGTTGCATCAGGAATTTCATAATATTTTATTTAATAACAAAAACAGGAAACAAATAAATATTTGGCTTTTGCAATTTTATGTATTTCGTGATTTTGAAATATGATATTATTTTATTATGTAAAATTCCAAAAGTAAAGAATGTTTAGTTTGCGAAAATTGTTATGCGCGTGTAACTTAATTAAATAATTTTAATAGGTGTATTGTGGTTTGTAATGGTATTATAGGTTTCGCTTTAACCAACTGAGCTAACATCCGATTTAAATTCTTTCACCAAAATAGAAAAATAAAATAAAAATTTATTCGTAAAAAGGAAATATGTGTACATCTATAAGATGAATAATCAGAGAATGCCAGAAAAAATAATTCTACTCTAAAATTGTTATTGTGTGTTGTGTAAACCAATACATGCAAGTTTTTTAAAAGCAATTTATTTTATATATATAACTAATATAAAAGTATTATATTAGTTATATTTTTTTTTTTTTTATTTATTTTTCAACATCAAATATTACACCGAAAAAAAATTATTTACAAAAACGGTGGCTATTTCCTTATTTAACTAACTTAATTTTAATTGAATTTTTTGTTAATTTTCGTTCAGATTTTTACTTTAACATTTTTCTTATAATTTATATTTATACCAAGTTTCCACTTAACTTATGTATTTTTAATCTTTGCTAAATATTTATTTTTGGCAAAATTTTACTAAAACCCAAATTAATTCTTACAAAAAAAATCTTACAAACTAAAATAAAACTTAACTTATCCTAACCTAAACTTAAAACTATTTTGTATAGTTAAACTATCCTAATCTATTTAATTGAGCTTCCTCCAACCACCAGTAATCCACTTTATATCTTTTGTCCCTATCCGGGATGACTATATCAAATTTTAATTGATCCTGATTTAAATTTCGAGGATCAAAATCTATAATTTTACATGTAGCCCGTCTATTATAGTGAAATAATATTGGGACATAGTTTTGGTTTTGTATATAACCATTCTTATCTAGATAAATAAAGGACTCTGGGGACACAAAACCTTTCTGTAGGCTATTTTTTATGTATTCATCATTATGATAATATACATGTGATATTAAGCCATTTGCTGTATTTCTCATTGCTCTGTCGAAATGCCTACGAATCAGATTGATAAAAAAATTATCGTATATGTTTATATTAGCTAATTTATATATAAACTTGTTAGAATAATATTTTTTAAAGTCTGATTGCGGTGTTCTATTTTTCCCCAAACAAACTCTAATGCATTTCCGTTCCATTTTCCTAATTTTTTCCATATTACTAGCACTTATATTATACCAAATGGGTGCTCCATATGCCAGTACTGGCCTTATAAGTGTTTGATAGGCTATCAATTTTACTTTGGGCTGGATTGTTTTATTGTAAAACAACCCTTTCGCTGCCATTAGAGCTTTAATGATTTTCGAAATTGCGTTGTCAACTTGATTAGTGAAATTCAGGTTGTAACTTAGCAAAATTCCCAAGTACTTGACTTGTTTCCTGTTCACAATGTTTTCATTATTTGGAGTTTTTATATTGAATTTTCTCCAATTCTTTTTTAAATTGTGGTTTACTTTGCCTATAACATCTCGGAATAAAATTGTTTCGCATTTATTAAAGTTTATTTTTAAACACCAGATCTTGCAGTATTTTATTAGAATATTAAACATCTTTGCAGTTTTATTTTGGATTTCTCTTACTGATTTATTTGCAGAATACAGAATAATATCGTCTGCGAAAGCTAAAACATAACTACTACCTTGTATGCGTTTTAATAACTCTATCAGCTCTATTATGTATATTGAAAACAGAACTGGTGAATTTACCGCTCCTTGTTGTAATCCATTTTCGATGCTAAATATTTTATTCGCTGTGATATTATTATTCGCCATAACGAATACACCCTCTGACAACATATCTTGTATTAAGTTGACTAACTGTCTGGGAAAGTCATAATTTAGTAATTTATAAACTAAGCCGTCTATCCAAACGTTATTAAATGCTTTTTCAAGATCAACCAAACAGGCGCCCACACCCTCTTTTTTATTTATGTGCCAGCATATATCTGAAGTCAGTTTTGTAATTGCGTGAATGGTTCCATGACCATGCCGGAATCCAAACTGATTTTCAGGCAGGAGATTTTTCTTATTAAGGAAATCGTTAATTTTATCATTAATTAACGTTTCATATATTTTTCTGGTATTCGAGAGCAAACTAATTGGTCTGTAGTTATTTGGATTATTTGGATCTTTTCCAGGTTTATTTAACATTATTACCTTGGCTTTTTTCCAGACTGTAGGGAAGTATGAAAAATTTAAGGCATTGTTAAATAGGATTACATATTGTTCGATCAACTTATTACTTAGGTTCTTCAATACAATGTTTGGTATACCATCTAAACCAACTGAAGTTTTATTTTTTAGTTCATTGAATTTTTCTGTTAGTTCGTTCAGATTAGTAAAATAAGAGTTCTCATAATACTGTTCTGATGACTTATTATTAGCAGAGAAAGGAGTAATAGAAATATTATTTCTTTTCTCTTCTTCGTTATTTTCTTTAAACGTTTTTGATGTATTTTCTACATGTAAATGAAACCTGTTATTTGTTGGCATTGTAATTTTGTGTGTTTGCATTAAAAAAGTACCTAATACATTTTGTATGTCAGATGGGTTTTTTATTATATACTTGTTTGTCGAATTGCAAGTAAGGCTATTAATATCAATATCATTTTGTACTAGTACTTCCTGTTCGCTGCAGTCTATGTGCAAACTAGATATATCGTTCCTTTCTTTCTTTCTAAAAATTTTATTAATTTCAGAAAACATATTTTTATTAGAAGGGACTATTTTTTTAAATCTGTTTGTCCAGTATTTATTAACTTCAATGTTCACTTGTTGTTTTATTAGACAATTAATATTCTTTAACAGACTTTTCATTGATTGAATTCCATAGTGAGAGAAATTCAATCTTTGCTTATAAATTAAGTGTATATCGTTTAAAATTTTGCTTTTTATTTTTAAAAGCTTTTTAATAATAACAGAACTAAATTTTTGTGTGCTATTGTAATTATTTTTATATATTGGTATTGTTTCTTTGATTGTTTTTTTTATTATTTCTTCTAATTTCTCTAAATGATAGTCAATATATGGGATTTCAATATTGACGTCATCTCTTATTTTGTGTCTGGAACTCGTATACATTATTTCATAATTCTTATCTAAGTACCTGCGAAATTTCTTCCAATTCGTTTTATGAAATAAATAATTATCTCTATGTATGGGTATTTCTACACAAAAATTATTATTATTTATTTCAGCTGTTAAACAAATTGCATTATGGTCACTATCATATGGTAGAGTTAGTAACCGGTTATGCAAATTTTTATTTTTTATTCTACAATCCATCAGAGCTAAATCAATGTATGAATTCGCTCTAGGATATGTAGGTGCATCTGGAATTAGTAATTCGCATTTGTAAGGAATTTGTTCAGTTTCCAGCCAATTATAAAGCTGCAAACCTGAGTGGTTGTTAGAAGTATTATGCCAGAGCTTATGTTTAGCATTCATGTCGCCCATAATGATATAGTACTTGTTCGGACTACTTAATTCCAAGTCTTGAAAAATTTGGTGTAGTTCTATCTTGAATAATGAGTTATTATTGTAGGTCGCATATAGTGATATTATAAATAGTAGCTTGTTCTGCTCTAAATTTAGTGAGATGACGCACGGTTCGAGACATTTAAAATTATTAAAATTATTATTATTTATTTTTTTATACTTTAGACATTTTTTTATGCAAATGGCAGATCCGCCACCATTATTAATTCTATCATTTCTTATTATTTCATAATTTGCTAGATTAAAAAAATGTTTGGTTTTCAGCTTTGTTTCTACTAAACATGCAATATCTGGTTTATTTTTTTCTAAGAAATGCGTTAGAGAGAGTCTTTTGTTATGAGAAATTAATGAGTTGACATTAATTGATATTAATTTCAACTCATTGTTATTAGCGTTGATTACTGATGGTTGGGCGTTCCACATACTAATTCAAACAGGTAGTCTATTCTATCAGCATTTTCTTTAAGTTTAATATTAATTGTATTAATGCTATTTCTTATTTCTAGGAGAATTTTATTACTTAAGTCTATATTATTATTATTATTAGAGTTATTGTTCATTATGTTGTCTTTGTTATTATTTGTGTTATTATAACTTCTTACCGTGTTAGAGTAACTTATTTGCGGCGTGATGTAGTTGTTGTACATGCTTTGCCTTGCTAATATTTTTTCTTGTTGTTGTTTTTTTATATTTTGTTTTAATTCTTCCCGTTTCTTGTAAATGGGGCAATTTCTGTATGATGCTGGGTGTCCATTTTTTCTGCACAAAATGCAGAATAGCGATTCTCTTGGGTCTTTACTCTTTATTTCGCATTGCCCAGGTTGGTGGCTTTTGCCATACTTTACGCATCTAAACTCCATATTACAATTTGATGCCGTGTGCCCAAATCTCTGGCATCTAACACATTGTGTTATATCTTTCTTTTTTAAATTCTCCCTAATATCACTATGGATTGCCCCTGGTGATAATTGTACTATGTAAATCGGAAGATTTTTTTTTTCATTTATTGCTTTTTTTGTTTGTATTCTTTCTACTTTTTCAAGTTTTGTTTTTTCTGTTTCGAATTCTTTTAGTATGTCCATCACTTCGGTCGGCTCATAATCTGCACATAAACCTTTCAGCACAAGTGTTATTTTTTTTTCTAGTTTCGGTGTGAACGTGAAATATTTGGTATCAGATTTTTTAAATAAATCGCACACCATTTTATAATCATTTATATCAAATGTGTAAATCACTATGTGATTTTGATTAATTTCTTTTATTAAAAAATCTTTTATTTTTAAATTAATTTTTAAAGTTTTTTTAATACAATTAGTGTCTGCGTTGTACACACTAATCGGTGGCATTCTAGTTTTTTTTGGCTTTACATTCTTTGTCTTTATCCCACTTACAGGTTCATTGTTTTTTGTTATTTTGGGAATCACTTTTTGGATACTATTCTTTTTAATTGCATTTTTTTGGCTGAGAATTTGAATAAAATCATCATCCTCCTCTTCATTTATGCATGTAGAAGCACATGTTGAATTTTTATCAGTCGGCTCATTAGCCGCTTCACAATCCATAACATTATTATTACTATTTGATATAGTTTTGTTAATTAATTCTTTTAGTTTATCTATTTCTCCTCTTAGTTTTTTGTTCTCTAGTTTTAAGTCGTCGACTTGTCTTTTTTGCTTATTGCTAGCAGCTTGGTTCTTATTGACCCGTGCCTTAGCCATTATATTTTTAATTTTTATTTTTCTATTATTATTGACTCGATCAATTAAACTTAAATTATATTTTAGTTCATTTTTTGTTTTTTTTAATTCTAATTGCATAAATGCAATCAAAATAATAAATGTCAATCACTACTATTGTAATAAGTATACTCCCGTTTTATAAAGTAAAACAAAAAATAAATAAAATAAAAACTAAAAATTTTCTACCCAAGTTTTAATGTTTTATTCTTTAATTTTTATTATTTGGTAATATTATTATTAATATTTTGTTTTATCACGATTTTACATTAACCACTCTCCACCGCGTTCTCTAACGGACTGATATATTAGTTATATATTTATCAATGTGTTCAAATTAACATGTGAACATAGTTTACAGTTATATTATTCATATAAAACATCATTTATTCATAATTTCAAAATCATTTCTAGAATATCCATATCTACATCCATATGTCACAATTAGAATATTTTCATTATGCATACACACTATGCATAGATACGATTTTAAAGCAGCTGAGAAGAAAAAATTTTGGTTTACTTTTTTTTTTGTTTTTATAATAGCTGTGTTCTTTTCATACGGTTCAAGGCTTAGGTTTTATTAAACTAAAAAGAACAATATAGATTAATGATATGAATAATTTTTTTAAGTCGGCAAACCTGTTCATTGAATTATTAAAAATTGCTATTGAAAAACTACGCAAGCGCTACTCGTGACAAATATAATTACTAAATATTTAAGAACTGTAAAAACCAGATAAACATCTGGGTTTTGAATGGTTATTGCATTTTCATATTAAAGTATTTTTGTATTGTATTTCTTTATTAGTTTTTAATAAAAACTTTTATAAAATCATTGTAAAAAATTCATTACTTAGTTTTTTTATTATCTATTTTGAGTTTAACAATTAGACACCAAAGTTTGCTGTCAATTTTTAAAAAATTTGACTGTTCTGCTTTATTAATTTTACTAACATATATAACCACCCCTCCGGTATGTCTTGAATTTATTTATTTATTTATTTATTTATTTCAATCTACTTGGTAGTCCCTTACAGATTTTGCTTATAAAATATTTAAAACTAGCTGAGAGTTTGCAATAGGTTCGGAAAAACCATAGTTCGTTCTATGATTTTGAAGATATAAAAATCTTTGGCTTCTGAAATCGCGCACTGGAGCTTAGATATTATAAAGGCGAAGAATAGATGGACATTTTATTCTGCCAGATAAAATATCATAGGAAAACCTCACGGATGCAGCATTTCGCCTAGCCTCAAGAGTAGAAAGCTTAATAAGTTGACATTTAGCTAAATATCCAGTAATATAAGGTTGCCAGTTGAATTTACGTAGGCAAAACCTAATCATATTCGTTTGAACAGACTCTATCGGACAAGCATATTCGAGGTGAGGACGAACAAGTGCAGTATATAAATTTTTGAATGTATAAGGATCAGAAAATTGCTGTGAGTTACGCTTAATGAAACCTAACATGGAAAAAGCTTTAAAAAATGACATGTAACTGCACTTATTAATATTAATGGTAAGGCCATTAATGTTACACCAAGAGTAGAATTTGTCAAGATCCTGCTGCAGGAGATGGCAATCTTCGTCCGACTTAATAACCGCAAAAAGTTTAGTATCGTCAGCAAACGATAAGATCAAAGCCTTAATATCGTAGTCGATATCGTTCATAAACAATAAAAATAATAGTGGCCCCATATGAGTTCCTTGTGGAAAACCAGACGTAGCCTCAAAGCTATATGACGTGCAATTTTGTATTTTAACGCAGAGTTTACGACCAATCAAATAAGATTGAACCCATAGAAGGAAGGTACCATGAATACCAAGAGGCTGAAGTTTAGAGAGTAGTAAAGAGTGGTCGTGTCAAGGGAACAAACAACTTAAAACCATCCCCAATAATGCGATAAAATTCAGTTAGTAGTATAGATGTGGCGGTTCTAATGAAGCGATGAGCAAAATTGTCTTGGGAATGTATTTTAAATGAGTAAAAGTTGTCTTGGATGAAGGTTGCAAAAGTTTGATGATAGATGTCGGTAGTGGTTAGTGAGGAGGATATGGTTGGTGGTTTGGATAGAATTATTAATTAATTAATTTTGTAAAATTTTCATCCTAAATGTATGCTAAAATTTTCAATGGGGGATCAATGTATGAAAAGATGATGTATGGAAAATATAACTTTTTCATCCTGAATGTATGCAAAAATGTTCAATGGGTTTCTAATATATGGAGCGATGATCATATTTTCATCCTGAATGTATGCAAATTTTTGTTTAGAAAGGTGTTTTTAAATATTTAATTCCGAAAGTATTGAAAAAATTGCAGGCTAATTTGAATGAGGGTTGTGACTTGGGATTGAATTGGAAATAAATAAAAAATTTAACTTTGGAATCAGTGGTGGTGGCGGCGGCGGTGGTGATTTCATGAAACGAGGTTAAGCTTTAAATAAAAAAGAAAACAAAAAAGTAATTATGTACTTACGTACTTAACTCTTTGTTAAAAACATAGGGTATTATAAAACCACATACATCCTAAATTTTTTTAAAAATTTCATAACTAAGTCTAATTATGAGAAACCTCAAAATATTTATATAAATATTAGGTATGATTCTTTAATGATATTTAAAAAAAAAAATAGTTATAATTGTAAACTTGAACTGTGCAATACATATTACAAAATATTCAGAAAATAAAATAAAAAAAAAAAATAGAAAAATTAAAATGGAAGCTAAAAAAATAAAACAACAATTCAATTGCTACGTTTGCAAAAAACGGTTTGTAAATGCATTTAATTTGAAGAGGCATATGAAAATTCATAGATATTGCATAAAATGTGATATTTTAACGTTAAATTGGAGCAGTCATTTGAGGACGAATTTACATAAAACGAATGCAGCTGAAAAGTTACAGCCTCACGTGAGAATAATAAGGGAATCATTTGAAAGTAGGATTCAAACTTTCCTAATTGATAATCTTGATGAGGCGTTGATTGACCCTCATGTGTTCTTAAAAAAAATCAAAGAAGATTTTGTTGTCATTCTTCGAGAATCCTTATTAAAACATCAGGGGTTCAAAGTGAATGTTGAATTTTTCGGTGAATATGGTAAAATGGTTCCTGGTGATGATGAGGAATTGGAATTAAGCATCAAATCATTTCAATCAAAAATGAAAATAATTTTAAATGATGGAGATATTAATTCTGCTTATGATGAAATGGTTGAAGTTTTAACAAAGAAAAGTGAGGAGTTTCAAGAGAAGGATAGCGGATGGGCATTATTTCGAATTGTAGGGTTAGAAATTAATATAAATAAATATCAACCAATAAGAGCATCTAGCTATATTAAGCTACCTATTTCTGTGGAGAAAAAAAAAGCTTGTATTAATGTACTGTAGGTATCTTAAAAACACTACACTTATAATAATTTATATTCTTTATTTTTATTGAATGAAACACGTCTGTTCACCTCGAGACTTTATTAAAAACTGTCTTTTTATCTTACTTAATACTGTACATTAATTTTTCTCTTTTTTTAATTAGTCATGGAGCCTACAATTCGGCCTTCCTGACATGAAATCGCCTCGATTTCAAATATATGATTTGTACAACATTTAAATAAAATTTATTATATACACATAAGTAAACAAAAAATGTAATATCAGAAAACAATATGTTGTTTCAGTCAATTTAAAAAACAAAACATAAAATATGCAAGTACATAATCATTGAAATACTTGAAATTTTAAAATTATTTAACTATACCCATAGGTATATAATATACGTATACATAAATATATATTTTTCATAACAAAAATATTAATATGTCACATGAAGAAATTCATATGTATATATATTTTTTTTTTTTTTTTTTTTTTTTTAAAGATCTAATTATATTGACACGTGCCCATACTGAACATAAGGTTTCATATTTGCATGACTAGATACCCCTTCATATGGAATTCTAGAGATTTGTAAATTATCTATGTCTTTTATAACATAACGATCGTTATGTAAAATTTTTATCACTTCATAGGGGCCTTTATATTTAGGCAAAAGTTTCTTGTTAATTCCTGCTGTAGTTATAATATTCTTAACCTTAACGTAATCTCCTACCTTGTATTTATTTGGTTTCTTGTGATTCCTGTCAAAGTAAAATTTATTTATGTTTTGATTCTTAATGATATTTTCACTTGCCTCCTGTCTAATTTCTTTTAAATTTACTGGATTGTTGTTTAATACATAATTTTCCAAATGTTCTCGAACCCTATCATTAACCCATTAAAGGCCACACGAGTTCTGTTGTTAGAAAAGTAGTAATTTTATAAAAATAAAACAAATTTGATGGCACCAAATCAAAAAAAAAAATTAAAATAAAAAAAAATTCATTTATTTGTCTTTTAGAGAGGTGTGCCAAATTTGGTACACTGGCCAGTTACATATGAAAATTTTTAAAACAAGTTTTTTCAATGCATAATGTTTTTGTACATTTTTCACATTGCCAAAATCCGCGTTTGTGACAAATAACACATCGAAGCCTTTTTTCTAATTTTTTTGGAAAATGATTCAACCCATCCTTTGCTAAACCTATAGGACCAGGCGCTGACTTTGGCACTTGATAAACATTTTTCTTAAATTTTAGCAAATAATACCTAGTTATGTTTCTTTTAAAATTCAGCAGATCCAACTTTTCACCCTCGGAAAATAATATATGAATCTTCCAGGCATTTACAACAGCTGTATCCAACATGGTTGTGAATAGTACCCACCACCACTTTTTGCCCCGAATTGATATTCGATAATTTGACAGAGCCTGATCATGGGCGTCTACACCACCCATCCCACTATTGTAATTTTTATATACAGCTGGTTGATCAACATCAACTTTGGCTTTAACTGAAGAAGACCATCTTTTAACTTTTGCTACTGGTTCAATATAGCCGCAATTGGTAATAATCGTACATGGTTTATTATCATTCCATCTTACCACAAAAATTTCATCGTTTTTTGAAAACATATATTCAAAATAGCCTCGGTTTTTCTTTTGAAATTCTTTAATTGAAGTAATTGGACATTTTTTTGTGCGATTATCCCTTAAAGTTCCTGTAGCTCTGAAACCTTTTTCTTTTAAAGTTTGCATCAAACTGTAGCCCGAAAAAAAATTGTCAAAGTACAAAATGTGGCATGATGGATTTTCTATTTCAGACATCAATTCTAAAACAACTTTCGCTCCTAAGGGTACTTTATCTTTTCCAATATTTACTTTATTCTTACCACAATAAGTATCGAACTTGTAACAATAACCAGTGCTACTTGCTAACATCCAGTTTTTAAACCCAAAGCGGATAGGTTTTCCCCTTATAAATTGTTTTCCACTATGGTGTCCAAAATATTTTACCATTGACTCGTCTATTGACAAATCTCGATGAAAATATCCCCACTGGCAAAATTTTTTACAAAGCATGTTCATTAGCGGCCTCACTTTATACATTCGATCATTTGATTCCTCGATTTTAGAATTGTCTGCTAGATGTAAGAAATGTTTTATTTCCTTAAACCGATTTCTAGACATACAACCAGCTACCAACTCTGAACGAAAGTCTTCATCAAGTGACCAATAATTTTCTTGGCGTGGAAGTTGGTGGTAACCTGTAAACAATAATATTGCTAGAAAAGTTTTTAATTCGTCACTTGTGATTTTGAAATTATGGTTATTATTTTGCGAAGCATATATAATGGTTTGTTTCACAATTGATTCTATAACTTCTTTATCAAAAAATTTTTCAAAAATTTTTTGTGGAGCTAACTTTCTTATTTCTGATTGAATTTTTTCCAATTTTTCTGTGAGATCTCCAATATCGTCAGTAAAATTTGAATACTCTGGAAATGTTTTTACCCATTGGAAAGGTGCTGATTTGTCTAATTTCTTCTTCCGCAGTTTTTGTCTTTTTGAAGCTAAATCTTCATTATCACTGTTGTCACTGTCACTATCATTTATATCGTTTGTAACAAATATTTCTATTGTGCCTGGAATATCATTTGGAAGCTCTCTTGTAAACAAATTATTTTCCTCAATATCTTCTTCATCCGTTACAACATCAACAGGTGGAGGAACAATGACACAATCTACTTCAGTCAGTTCGTTTCCTATTAAATTATCCACTAACTCCTCCAGTCCTTGAAAATCATTTTTTCCGTAAAACAACTTCTTCGCCATTGCTATAAATTGCCTACACACAAACAATAATTTTTAATTTTTTTTTTTCATATGTGGCCAGTGTACCAAAATTGGCACACTAAACTTTATCGCTTTCTAAAACTTACCAATTCCAAAAAAAATTTCAAAATGTTTATTGTTGTTTTTAAAGATTTATTTTCAAATTTATTTTTGACACTTACAATACAATACCTTAATTTTAATTTGGTTTTGTACTTCTCACTCTTACTATAAGTCGATCACTAAAAAAAAATTAAAAAACTATGAAACAAGAAACCTTCTAATTATATAAGTAAAACTCTAAATTTGGTTCTTCCCCAAATTTTTTTTGTTAAATAGGTAGCAAAAAACAAATTATTATTAAAGCATTGCCAGGGATAAGTATAACCAGAGAAATAAGGCTAAATTTGACTGTGCCAAATTTGGTACAGTGGCCTAAAATGAGTTAACGTCACCTCTCTGAGCAACGCCGAATAGCAAAACACTAGGGGACGAGCCTGTACTCCTTCCAATAGTATTGTTTAAAGAGAATTCGATTTTACTTAAATGGTTTGTCCAGTCATGTGGTTCGATTTCGCTTTCTTTGGATAGCATAGTTAACATTCTATTCACTCTTTCTACCTGTCCGTTTGATTGTGGAGAACGCGTTGCGACCTGAACATGTATTACCTCACTATCAGAACAGAAATTTAGGAATTCGCTAGAAGTGAAACACGATCCTCTATCTGAAATTATCCGTTTCGGTTTACTATAGTACATAAAATATGAATTAAGACATTGTATAACTTCTTTCGTTTTTGTCGTCTTAACTGGAAATAGTTTGGTGAATTTAGTAAAACTATCTACTACAACAAGAATGTATTTTTTTAAATTTCGAACTCCTGATACAAGAGGGCCATAGTGGTCAATGTGAATCGTGTCAAAAGGTTTGTCACCTTTTGGAATATTGTGTAATTCGCCCTCCTTTCTACCAGAAGGCACTGAAAAATATATACACTTAAGGCAACTCTTATTATATTCTATAATCTTTGCCTTCATTGAAGGAAACCAATAAGTTTTTCTAAGGTATTCGTACAATTTATCCACCCCGATGTGGCATAAACTATCATGATGAGTTTGAATTACTGATCTTTCCATCTGAGCTGGTACATAAAATAAGACAGAATCATTAACCTTACGATATATAAGGCCATTAATCATTTCGTAAAGGGAATGTTGTCTCCCTTCTAACATTTTCGAAATATCCCTAATGATAGGATCTCTAGCTTGAGCTGCAGCTAATGCAAATTCAAAAGAATCCGATTCCACTAGTAAAACATCATTTTTCATAAGTAGAATATTGTGGCATCTACTTAGGGCATCCACGTGGTGCATTTTATTAAAATCCCTATGCTCTACCACATAATCAAAATTTTGAAGCTCTAAAGCCCACCTAGATATCCTAGGGTTTAAGACTTGTTTATTTAGCGTTAGTGCTAATGATTTACAATCCGTCACGATTTTAAATTTGATTCCTGTGAGGTAGATGTAAAATCGTCTAAGGGCGTAAATCATAGCCAGAGTCTCCAATTCATAGGAGTGGTATTTGGCTTCTGCGGAACTAACTCTTTTGGAAAAATAGAAAACTGGATGGAATTTATTATCCGATTGTTTTTGAAGCAAAACTGCCCCGAAACCTAAAGAACTAGCATCGCAATGGAGTTCGGTTTCTGCAAGTGGAGAGTAAATACTTAAAACAGGCGATTCTAACAATTTTTCCTTCAAAAGTTCAAAAGTTTCAACTTCATCATTTCCAAATTTAAATTCTACATTTTGTTTCAACAAGTCATATAGAGGTTTTGATAAAATGGAAAAATTCCTAACAAACTTCCTGAAGTATGAACATAAGCCTAGGAAGGAATGAAGTTCCTTGACATTTTTAGGGATTGGGAAATTTTTAATAGCAGCTAATCCATTGTAATTTGGCGCAATACCAGCTGCACTAACTTCATATCCTAAATAATTAATTTTTTCCTGCATAAATAAACATTTGTCGAATCTAAGTTTCAGATTATATTTGAGTACAAGTTCAGAAACCTCTTCTAATATTTTAAAATGTTCATCTTTAGATTCAGTAGCTATGAGCAAGTCATCTACATAAATCAATAATTTATCTTCAGTTATGAGTTTCTTAAATATGAAATTAATGTAACGTTGGAAGACAGAGGGCGCATTTTTTAGCCCAAATGGCATGCGCAAATATTCAAACTGTCCCAAAGGGGTCACGAAAGAAGTATATGCCACGGATTCATCTGCCATTTTAACGTGATGAAAACCATTTTTTAAATCTAGTAGGGTAAAATACTTTTTTTTTGTAATCTATCTAAATGATCCTCTATTAGAGGCAAAGGATAATTGTGTCTATCAAAATCAAAAGGTACTCTTTGTCATCTGAAACTGTTTTGAGATATATGCAAAAAACTTGTTATTTCTGTATTTTAAGTTCAAATTAATTTTGAAATATTACGTTTTATAAAAAATGGCTTTTAGATCAAGAAACACTTTACGTTTTAAAACTAGTATCAGAAATAAGGAAGTAAACTTCAATTCAAATTTGGAAAAGAGCCATTTTGAAACTAAATTCTGGAAAAGAGCTATTTTGAAAATAAATTTATGGAAAAGATCACCTTTTGCAAAAAAAATTTACGATACATATTTTGATTATAGAAAAATTGAATTATCACAAACAACATTTTTATTCATAAAACAAAAACTAAATATAAAAAAATATAAAAAATAACCAAAAAACATAATATTTTTAAAAGCTAAAAAGTTAAACATAAATAAAAAAAAATTCAAAATTCAAAAATGAAAAGAATTCAGTAAACTTTTTTCTTCAAAACAAAAAAATAACAAAAAATTTAAATATGAAAATCTAAGTCATCAAAGTCACAACATGTACCACAAATTAATTCTTCTTCTACAGGTGTGTCGGTTTCTAATTCAGTGGAAGGTTTGTCAATTACATGTTTGTAGAATTCAAAGCCTTCCAAAGTGCGCCAATCTTCTCCATAATGCTTTTGTAAAAGTTTATCCACGTCTTTGCGTTTGGCGTTCTTAATAATTGGTTTATCAGTAATTAATTCTGGTGTACAATTACTGTTCAATCTTTTCCCTTTTTTTAAGACTGATCGAAAAACTCCCAAGTCAGCTTTATATGTTGTTTCCCCTTTAATTACGAAGGAGTTTGATTTTGTACGCTTGATTTCAAATCTTTTAGTTTTGTTAAATTTAAAGTGCCAATCTTTGGTTGGTTTTAAATATTCAATGGCTAGGTTTCTCCAATCTTTTACAGGACATTGTTCAGTACCTAAATTCAAAATTACACCACGGTCTTTGTATAAATCAATATAATCTTTAGGCTGCAAAATCACTTCTTTTTGACGAGCAATTTTTTCTAACTGAGCAAATACTCTATCTGGAGGAATATATGAGTGTCCTGGCACTGGGAAAATCAACTCAATTTTTTTTACTGTTCTTGGAGCAATATTGCAAAGCCAAAACGAACACATTAAAATCACTGTACAGTTCTTATTTTGACCTCCACATCCATCGCACATAAACCTAATTTTGTTTATTTTATCATTGAAAGATGTACTGCAGAGTCGATCATACAAAGCAGATGAAATTTCATTAGACCCTTTTGGACTAATGTCTTCGGTCCAAATATAAAAATACGTATTTTCTTTGGTTAGCTGTGATTTTGAAGAGCCATTAACAATACCCAAATTATATAAATTAAACTGGCGACTGTAATAGGCAGCCTGGTCCGGTATCTTTGGTAAGATCATATTTTTTTGGCAATCAAATGAAAACATGGTCATACTTTCACTTTCTTCCTTCGCTAAATCAAAAAATGCTTTTGAACGGAGCTTGTGAACTCTCGATTGTATCATAAGTTCATTTTTTTTAGCAACATCTTTTTCAATCTGTAATCTTTGATTAAATAAAATACAAGTTGAGCACTTATCTGTTGATGGCATTTTAAATCCAATATTGAAGTGCCGATTAAATATATTTCGAAAAAAGCTGTTTTTGACTTGGAGATCAGAAGGATGGTTCTCAGTATAAAATTTGTACATTTTGTTGACAGACAAATATCCAGACAAGTATTGTCTAACAACTATTTTTGCTCGACAATAATGTATTTCAATTGGTTTATAACGTTTAATGTAATTAATAACTGCTTCCCGCTTTGAAGCATAGACTGAAGTCTTTCTGTCGCCTCCACGGTTCTCTGGAGGCAAAAGTCCAGTTTTAAAATGATTTAAACAAACTCTGCTAATACGTTTTCCTGATATCATTAAAGTTTTTATAAAAGTGTCTTTACACACACGAATCTTCATACCTTTTAAATTTTGTATGAAATGTTGGCAACGATAAGATTTTGAAGTACCTCCTTTTCGCCTATCTGTTCGTTTTGGAGATTCAATACTGCTATATGCTATTATGAAACAATCTTGTTCCTGTTTTGATTTGGATTTATAAAATAGTTTGGAAAAATATATAATGTCTCTTCCTCTCAAAGATTTACATTTAAAAGTTTTTCCATTGTGTTTGCAAGTCGGAAATTTAGGTAGGTTTATAGCTTTTAATCTATGTTAATGAAATATAACATTGCAATAGTTATTAATTCATTATTCTATAGTAATTTAATACAAACCTTTCTAGTTTTTGCTTCTCTCTTTTCCACTGAATTTTATTGACCGATCTTTTTCTTGCTTTTTTGCCACTACCTGATAAATCCTCAATAACACCGATTGATTCCATTATTAAAACCGTCTTATATCTCCAAATATTTAAAGAACAATGAGTAGCACGTTCAAATTAATGTCAAAATTTCCGCCAAAAAGACACAATGGAAAAGATACCATTTGAAAATTACATTTTCTCCTCATATGTTTTTTAAGAGGAAAAGATCCGTTTTTGAAACTTATATTTTATTACGGAAAAAGTACATTTTGAAACTGACAAAAATTGAAAAAGAGCCCTTTTTGAAATTGACTACATATTTTACACGAGCAAAACTACTGCTAAAGGTACCATTTTGAGCTTGAATTAATATTTAGATGACGTAAAAGTACATGAAGAATAATGTGACATTTATAAGTTTTTTTTTTCATTTTATGGAAAAGAGTACCTTTTGATTTTGATAGACACAATTATCCTTTTGCGTAATTTTATTTAATTGCCTATAATCTATACATAACCTAAACTCTCCATTTTTCTTTTTAGTAAGTACGATCGGTGAGGCATAGGGAGAGCTACTTTCTCGGATTATATTACGAGCTAACAAATCATCTAATATCCTGAGTTCCAATTTATGAGTATAAGGTGATTACCAAGGTGGTCTTGGTGTGCAATTAAAAATATTATTGTGACCACAGAGTTTAATTTTCATTTCGAATGAACCTTCTAAATTAAAGATATCAGAACTATCTGTATAAGGATATGCTAATTTCATAATTTCAAAAACGCGTTGTTTTTCGTCATAATTCAAATTATCGTTTATATTTAAATCAATATTATTATTATTTTCATGGCACGTATCAATATTTAAAATTTCTTCTAAAAAATTATCGTCAGTACAACTTTCATTATTAATATTTTCGTTATTTACATTTTTCTCATCATTCTTAAAATTATTTGTTTTTGAATTATTAAAAATTAATTTTTCTTCACATTTTCTTATAAAGTTTCTACCTAATACAACAGGCGATTTCATAGTAAAATTTTCAACTACATATAAATTCAAATTTACATTTCTGTCACTTACTTTAATTATACATTGAATTTTACCTAAGATGTTTAGCTTGCTATTGTTGATACCTGAATATTCGTCCGTCGCACACTCGTCCGTTCTTGAGATTATAAAAGATGGCACAAAACATTCTTGTATGAAGCTTATCGGACTTCCTGTATCCAATATTGCATTGGGTTGTAGTTCAATTATAACGTCTTTTGAAAAGTTTGCAAAAGAAAAGCTAAAATGAGACGAGAAATCATTAGCAATATTTACCATCATGTTGTTTTGTGATTGTTGTTGTTTCTGATTATCATCAATAACCATGACAGTTTTTGATGACCGGTTGAATGATGCTTTACCATGCTGACAGTCGGGGGCTAAATGACCAGTCTTGCCACACTTAAAACATGAGCCCCTTACTCGTTTTGGTTCAGGACAATTCTTTACCAGATGTCCAACTACGTTGCAATTAAAGCATTTAGTTTGAACATTTGCAGGATATTTTGAACTGTACTTGGTTGTTGATAATGTCATTAGATTATTCGATGGGATTTCGTTGCTATATTGTTTCATTTTTTCATATTTTCGTAAAAGTTGTTTAAGTTCAGCTATGTTTGATGCAGTTAATAGTAACTGCTTGTTGTAAAGCGAATCAGGAATACCATTTATGATGTAATTAATTAAATCTTCTTCACCAACATTACCAACCGAGACAATTTTTTGCATAGTTAGTGTGTACTGATGAGCACTTTCTTCTTTACGTTTTTTCCTGTTTCTTAATAAATTATGAGTGTCGGCTGATGATACAGTATGATCAAATTCTCTTAACAGTGTTGATTTTAAGTTGCACCATGTATTACAACTTGATGATCGTAAAAAAAGCTTGGCGGTACCCTGGAGAAGGCGTCTTGAATAGATATATGCTTGCTGATCGTTCCAATTGTGCAAAATTTTAGCTTCTTCAAAGTTTCTAATCCATTGTCTTATTGGGTAATTATCATCTCCAGAAAAAACTGGAAGTGATTCCTCGATGTCTTTAAAACTAAATGACGAGTAAGATGTATTTTGCTGGATTGTGCATAGTGAATTTAACTTTTCTTTTAATCTAATTATTTCTTCTTGTCTTCTAATTTTCTCGTTTAATTCGTCGACCTTCCGCTGCCATTCGTCATCATTTAGATTATCATGTTCGTCACTATCAAAATCATCATCGGCCAACAAATTCAACGGGAAATATTGTTCCAGCCTCGCATCATCCATTTCATTGACGTGATCTTGAAGACGTGATTTTAATAAAGTTAAGCCCATGATTTCGAGCCCAAATGCACTTAGCTTTTCCTTCAAGAGGGGTACAGTGGCATTTTGTACAAACCTCTCAGCACGTGCCTTTGCCATACTATACTTAATTTTCCAAAAATCCTAATTTTCAAAATATTTGGTTTTTCTTATAAAGACCAATGTAACGAATAATTACGCTTAAAAATTTTTATAATAAGTGCTCCGATGCCTTAAATTTTTAAAGATTTTTTTTCTTAAACCACGTGCTAATCTTAACTTCTTAATTTTCTTTTTACATAAAACTGATTTTTCTTAAACCACGTGCTAATCTTAACTTCTTGATTTTCTTTTTACATAAAACTGAGAATTACATTTACATATAACTGAAAATACAATTATTCCATAGAACCATTAATTTTATTCATATAAATATTTGTTCAGATCCCACTTCTGAATTTTTGTAGGTATCTTAAAAACACTACACTTATAATAATTTATATTCTTTATTTTTATTGAATGAAACACGTCTGTTCACCTCGAGACTTTATTAAAAACTGTCTTTTTATCTTACTTAATACTGTACATTAATTTTTCTTTTTTTTTAATTAGTCATGGAGCCTACAGTACGTAATTCAGATCAATTTTGCTTTAAATGGGCATTAATTTCTGCCTTGAAACCAGTGACACATTTACCTTGGAAACCAGCATCTTATAATATAAATGATATATCAGCATCAGAAATAAATTTAAATAATGGAAAAATTGTGAAATTTGGTGATATATTGTTTCCAATAAAAGTCGATGACATCCATATATTTAAGGAAATAAATGTGGATATAAGCGTCAACGTTTTTGGAGTCAATTTAAAAAGAGAAACGAGTGATTATGAATTGATTGGTCCGTTTTATTTAACAAAAAAAGAAAAGCAGAATCATATAAATTTACTGTTAATAGAAGAAAACAATGTTTATCATTTTGTTTATATAAATGATTTATCCAGATTAATTAGAAGCTCGCTAACGTTGCATAGTAGTCGGATATTTATCTGCAATAGTTGTTTACAGTATTTCTCCAAGATTGAAAATTTAACAATTCATAAAGATGAATTTTGAAACGCTTCTATACGTATATCAAGTGATTGAGAAACTAAAATATCATTACAATTATAATTAAATAAAAGTTCAGTATGATTCCTAAAGAGAACTAAACTTATCAATTTTCGAATATATAATAACAGGTAGCATAATAAAAAACCTCATAATAAACCAAACCTTTGAAGTGTACGTTTGCAAAGATATTCATATCTCTCAAAAACAAAAAAAAAACAATATGAAGATCATATTAATTAGTATTTTGTATCTAATACAATTTAATATATACAAATCAGCTCCTACTCGTTTTTATTTAAATGAAGAGAAACATGGATATATTAATTTTGATATCATCGGACCAAACAATGATACAATTAAGGTCGGACTCTCATTAGATTTTATAAAATATAGTAAAAATCCTGAAGCAGCAACAACAACAACAACAACAACAAGTTTACCAATAGAAAAAAATATTACAGAGCGAAGTATTTCAGATGAAGCTGATTCAGCTCCTCAATATGTTACAGTAGAAGAAGCAATTGAAGCTTTTAAGATGGATTTAATTAGAAAAGAAAGTGATATTGGTGGTGTAATTAACAGCAAAGAAATTTTTTATAGGCATTTTATACTTGAAGAGGGTGAAATACAAATTCATGTAAGATGTTCATACGATAGCAATTTTCAGAAAAGAACAATTAGAATACAATGTATCGAATATCGTGATATCTTAAAAGAAAGAATTTTAAGTAATGGAGAAGTTGAAGAAATGACTATAGAAGATACTACATTCAAAAGTGAATATACTGTATTAAATTTACCTAAAATTAAACAAACATTAAAAAGTGAATTTTTACTTTAACATTAATATCATAATAATTTGAATGATTCATATGTATTTATATCTAATCCAAATATAATATTAATAAAAGAAAAAAATAAACATTTTTAAGGTTATAATAAATTTGTTTTATTTATCCAAGAATTGTGACTTGATGGGAAACCAAGCCATTTAACAAAAACTCTATTATCTTTAGTTTTTACAATTTTTTCAACTAGATAGACATCTTTATTTTTAGCTTTTATTAATTCTAGCTCATAGAAACCGCCTTGAATGGGATGACCTTGATAATCTTCTAATAAGTATGTGATGGGGTTAGTAATCTGAATTTTCTTGATTTTAAATATTTCAGTTGTCCAATTTGGTGTGTATCCCTTTTCAAAAACATGTTTGTACTTGCTTATACGAACTGAGTCACCAACTTTAAATTTTGCTGGTGCAGCAATTTTAATATGATTATATACAGTTGATAACAGCTCATTTGCGTTTTTACTATTTACATCAGATGGCCGCTTCTTAATAGTACGATGTTTAGTGTTATTGTATTGGTGAACTAATTTTCCAACAGTATCTATCCATTTATAATCACCATTAAAACTGAAATCTCGCCACATTTTTTCCTTTAGAGTTCGATTGAATCGTTCAACAATGCTGGCTTTTAATGAGCTGAATGTTGAATAATGATTAATATGGTATTTCACAATCAAATTTTTAAAAGTATTATTAAAGAATTCTTTTCTATCATCGGTTTGTAAATTTTTTGGATGTCTTTTAGATTCTATGAAAATAGAATTCATCGCTTGAGTTACATTTTCAGCAGTTTTATTTTTTATGGGAATAGCCCATGCATATTTTGAAAAGGTATCAATAACTGTTAATAGATATTTATAATCTTTATTTTGTTTAGCATAAGCACCCATTTCTACTAAATCAGCTTGCCAAAGATCATCAAAACCCTTGATAATAACCCTTCGTCTTTTAAAATTTCTACGAGCTGGCTTGTGCAACTCTTCAACAACCTCTCTCTTAGACATTTCGAGAAGTAAAAATAAAATATATACATATGTTGTAATTTTATTAATAATTTATTTTCTTATTCGGTTATACAATTTCATAAGCTTTACAATTCTTATCATAATATTTTCAGCTGAGATGCATTCACATGTTTCGGGAACATCCTCAACAATTTCAGCTGTATATGGACATATACTCCAATGATAACCATATTCCTTTGTTAATTCTAATGTTGAATCTTTAAACCTTTTTAGAAATTTGAAATGAAGATTTAATTCTTCATAGTGCTCCTCCAAAAGAATATCTCCATATTTAATGAGAAAATTCTTTAAAGAATATCCGATTTGATGTATATCCATGTCAGCAGTTTAAATTGAACTGTTTTAGTATTCTTTTAAAAATTTCCTTTTCTAAGGTCGTGAGTTTGTATTAGTTCTTTTTTCGAATCATCTGATAACCGAACAATATCAGTACGAGGACTTTCCACCACAATTACTTCATCTCGTAATGCATTTATATGTTTTATAAGAAATGCTAATTCTCCATCCATATATTTTTTAGTTTCATCTTTAGTTTTCAATATATTAGTTTTCAAATTAGCATCCATTTTATCATTTGATCCATAAACACGGGATATTTCATTTCTTAATTTTAAAAATACATCTTCTTTTAATTCGTTGGTTAATTTCATAACATATTTTTTTAAATTTTCAATTGAATCATCAACATATTTTTTATTTGTGGAATCCATTGTGTTAAATGGGTTATTAACATTAACTAATTTTTTAAATTGAAGATCATAATCTCCGTCCTCTGTTAATTTGAAACCAAGAGCAGAATAATTTTTAAATAGTAATTTATTTGAAGTTTGATTGCGAGAACTGCGTCCAAACTTATCAATAGACATTTTGCAAGTGTATATATGTTAATATAATTATTCGATTATATCAGCTTCTCTAAGCTCTTCAAGAATAGAATTGATTTCATTTTGATGATTATTATTCCCAGCATGTTGTGATGCATGTAAAATTCTCAATCTATCAATTAACTCATTCGGATCGTCCCAATAGACATATTGTTTTGGTTGTTCAGAGTATAGCATTAATGATTCCGATGTTTTTGATAAATTGTTTATTGAATGACCTGCTCCCTTCTTATTTCTATTTCTGGTATTATATTCATGCTCATAAAGCTTTCTGATAATATTCTTATATTTATAACCTTTATTTCCTTTAATTTGTTCTAGAGAATCATAATTTTTTCTATGAACATTTGTGGTTTCTAGAATTTTCTGATATGTTTTCAAATCACTCTCTGTATAAACTGAATCATCAGGTTTCTTCTTAAATATAAGCTCAAGCAATCCATCATTTGTTTTGAATACATCATTACCAATTATTATGTTATGATTTTGTTCATCAATTCGAAAAGTAGATGCTCCTAGTTTACTTGTATTTGTTTGCAAATCAAAATAAGGTCCATAACTTTTATCAAGTTCTGATTTATTGTATCCATATGGTGCCACTCTCTTAGGTGTTGATGTTTCAAAATTGAATGATGACTCATCATTTAAGAATGTTCTATTCTTATCAGCTTGTGGTTTAACTTCCGGTTTCAACTTAGGCGTTGATGTTTTTTTAAAATTGAAAGATGACTCATCGTTTAAGAATGTCTTATCATTATCAACATCAGGTTTAATTTCCGATTTCAAGTTAAAATTGTTAGACTTCTGGTATTTCACAACATTAGTCAATTCTTTAATTGGGTTTATAATGGGCTCATAAGTTTTCTCTAAAGCTTCTTCTTGTAAAATTCGACCTGTTTTTAACGCATGATATTTCCTTTTAAGGCTTTTTTTAACTTTAATCATTTCCTTCATTAGCTTCTCATCCATTTTGTTTTTTCCAATCAGTTTTAGTTGTTGCTAGCTGAACTGGTATCGGATCGGTTGGTGTTGCTAACTGAACTGGTATCGGATCGGTTGGTGTTGTTAACTGAACTGGTATCGGATCGGTTGGTGTTGTTAACTGAACTGGTATCGGATCGGTAGGTGTTGTTGATGTTACCATGCAGTACAGTAAACTAAAATAGTTATGGTGTAACCATTATCTATTTATAACTTAAGAAATTCTTCAAAATTTTTCCTATAACGTCCATTGTTTAAAGAACTATCCTTATCAACCACTACAAATCCATAGTCATTCTTCCAACAATGCGAACATAAATTTTTGAATTGGTCAAAATTCATATCAGAATTAACATGATCATTGTAAATATGTTTTAAATTCAAATCATCTTGTTTGAATGCAATTATGAAATTTGCATTGTCTCGCACCAAATGCTTAGGAATACGAGTATAACTTTGACATAAATAAAAGCTGTCAACATCATTATGGCGACCCTTACAAAAATATGCTCTTATGCTATCTTGTTTCTCGCAAGCAACATCATCAAATATAAATATTGAATTTTTTTGAGCTTCTGATGGAGCAATTATTTCAGAATTATTTGGAAATTCATTGTATCCCATCCCTTTAACGGAATTTATTACCTTTCTCAAATATTCATATTTCGGCTGATGTAATGACTTTGAGTAAATGTATATGTTTTCGAAATTAAGACCTTTAGAGTCTAAGAGCATGCTTAGCATAACATTAGTTTTTCCACAATTTGACGGTCCAACAATCAATCCCCGAATACTATCAGGTAATAATACACCATGTTTTCTTTTCTTTTTAAAGCTTCCTCGATCAAAATTTTTTACTTTAATCGGTTCATCTACTTTAACAAACTTCATTTTGACAACTGATTAAAATCTATATAAATTCGAGTTTATATAAGTAATAGACAGTCAGTTTGTATCGATAGTTAATTGAAGACATAAATATGATTGATCACAATAAAAAATTAATCAGACGTAAAAGGGTGTTTAAAGGGAGAGGAGGAGTAATCAATACTCTTATAAATAAATTACCATTTGAAGCACATTTACCAGGATATAATTACTGTGGACCTGGAACTAAACTTCAAAAAAGATTATATCGAGGTGATAAAGGTATTAATCAATTGGATGAGGCTTGTCGTGAACACGATATTGCATATTCACAAAATCGCGATACAAACGAACGTCATAAAGCATACAAAATATTAGCTGAAAAGGCTTGGCAAAGAGTCAAAGCAACAGATTCAAGCATAGGTGAAAGAGTTAATGCACTTCTAGTTTCTGGTGCAATGAAAGCTAAAGTTAAACTTGGAATGGGCTGTTTACCTAAAAGCAAACCTTGGAAATATGAATGTGGAATTATAAATTTAGATAATTCTATTGGATCTGGTACTCATTGGGTAGCATATTATAAAAATGAAGATAATACACAATATTTTGATAGTTTTGGGAATTTACAACCACCAGCTGAAGTTGTGAAATACTTGGGAGATAAGCTCACATATAATTATGACACATATCAAAAATTTAATACATACAATTGCGGTCATTTATGTTTAGCTTTCTTATCAAATTATAATTCTATAAACAAAAAGAAAAAATTTTAAGCGAATAAAGAATAACAAATAAAAAAGATAAAAACTGATTTTTTAATTTAAAATTTAATTTATAGTAAAAACTGACCTACATTAATATCAGCTGACCAAAAATGAAGTTCAAGGTTATTTTGCATTACTCAGATAAAATTAAATAAATTATTTTTCTGATTTTAATGTTTTGCCGTCGGCAATTTGATATTATTTCTATGTATGAGATATATTAGGAAGGTATCAATAATAAAAGTATCTACAATTTCCAAATTATCTTATTAATAAAGTGCAAGTCATGTCGCTAACACTTACATTAAGTGGTAACTCATCTATTTTGACAGCTGAGTATTTCCCACCTATAGAATTACAGCATAAAGACTATGTATGTGGTTTAGTTGATTTTCAAACATACAATTCAATACCAAATATCGATGAGGAAAATAATAGATTTATTATTGATGATAATAACATCACTATTCCGACTGGATCCTATGAAATTGAGGACATTGAAGAGTTTCTTATTAAAAAAATGGGAATTTCTAATACTAAGACAGAAGAGAAAAAATTTCATATAAAAGCTAATAATAACACATTAAAATGTGAAGTTTTTTCTGATAAAGAGATTGATTTTGAACGAGAGGATACAATTGGTGGAATATTGGGTTTTAGCAAAAGAAAATTAAAACCAAATGTTTGGCATGAATCAGATTTATATGTGGATATAAATAAAATTAACATTATACGGGTAGAGTGTAATATTGTATATGGAACATATATTAATGGAATAGAAGCTCATACATTACATGAATTCTCTATTGGTGTCAGTCCAGGTTATAAAATAATTGAAGTTCCTCAAAATGTAATCTATTTACCTGTGAACGTCAAACGAATAAGTTCTCTAACACTCAGATTAGTTGATCAGAACGACAATTTAATAAATTTTCGAGGTGAAACTATAACAATCAGATTACATCTAAAACCTATCGCATAATGATAGTTTATAATAATTCCAATAAATATTCAATAAATGATGCTCCTCAGTTCATTATTGATAGATCGTTGCAGCAACAAGATCATCAAATATTGCGTAATAAGCGTGCTATAACGTTGGAAAATCTACAATTTTTAAAATTAAATTACAAATTAAAAAATCATTAAGATGAATTTATTTGAAAGTCCTGCTTTCGATGAAAGCATCACAAATGCGCATTGGCATACATATTCACCATTTTTGAATTCATTTAACAAAAGCGATATAATTCGTATTCAAATCCAGAATCAGAATTTAAATATATTACCATCAACGAGTTTACTTTATATTGAAGGATCACTTTCTACGAAAGATGGCCTGGCAACAACAACAACAAAATTGACTAACAATTCAATGGCATTTCTTTTCGATGAAATACGGTATGAGTTGAATGGGAAGGAAATTGATCATAACCGAAATGTTGGAATAACGTCCTGTTTAAAAAATTACATTTCTCTAAATGAAACCGAAAGTATCAGATTAATGAACGCAAGTTGGACACCTAGGGTACGCATTGAACTGAATGGTTTGTTTTTTAATTTTTGTATTCCATTAAGAATGCTTTTGGGATTTGCTGAAGACTATAAAAATATAATACCGAATGCAAAACATGAGCTGATTTTGACCCGCTCTCGATCAGATGATAATTCTATGATTTGTGGTGATCAGATTGAAAAAGCAAAAATTCAGCTTATAAAAGTACAATGGAGAGTTCAACATATAACTTTAAATGATACTTTAAAATTGAATTTATATCAAAATATGAATAAAGGTACAGCGATTAAATTAGCCTTTAGAAATTGGGATCTTTATGAATACCCTACATTACCATCAAATACTAATCATCATATTTGGAATGTAAAAACGACATCACAACTTGAAAAACCACGTTTTATTATATTTGCTTTACAAACAAATCGGCAACATAAGCTGGATAGAGACCCCGCACAATTCGATCATTGTAATATCACCGATTTGAAAGTATATTTGAACTCAGAAGCTTATCCATATGAAGATATGAATTTGTTATTTGAAAGAAACCGTTATGCCATTGCATATGAGGCATACTCAAATTTTCGAAGTAATTATTACAATCAAACACTTTGGGATTCGGTACTTACATGGCGTGATTTTAAAAAAGATGCTATGATTTTAGTAATTGATACTCGTCATCAAAGTGAGAATCTAAAAGTGGGACCAGTTGACGTCAGAATTGAGTTGAAAACTTCAGAGAAAATTCCTGAAAATACTACAGCATATTGTCTTATGCTGCATGATCGATTAGTTGAATTTAGCCCGCTGACTGGTGAAGCCAATAAAATTATATAGTTCAGTTAACATCATTCATCCTATATGATCGATTGTTATATATTTATAATCACTATATTTCTTA
Source organism: Argyra leucocephala (assembly GCA_963942445.1). Classification (NCBI taxonomy): domain Eukaryota; kingdom Metazoa; phylum Arthropoda; class Insecta; order Diptera; family Dolichopodidae; genus Argyra; species Argyra leucocephala. Next base: position 72,231,681 of record OZ012681.1, on the reverse strand, counting down.
TAGCAGCCAGATATTGCTTAGGCTGTTTAATTTATCTAGGTTATAAATATATAAAATTGCGGACAACATCATCAAGATCAGTCAATTCAGAGATTTAAAAAAATAAAAATGGAGTATGTAATAATCGATATACAAGGATTTCGGGATAATAACAACAAATTCATTCTAAAAGAAATTGCTGTTCTTACATCAAAAGATGAAATTCAACATTTTATAATAAAACCACCATATAGTTGGCATATTCTGGATACCAAAACAAAATATACCAATAATTGGTTAACTAAAAATCATCATGGATTCAGATGGTCTGACGGAAGAACTCATTTTCGGGATGTGATCAATTTTATGAAAATATTTATAAACAACAATACCAAAATTTATGTTAAAGGGGAGGAAAAAAAGAAATGGATTGAATTTACCTTAAATCATAGCAATGTGAGCAATTTAGATGAGGATGATCCTACAAGTTTGAAAATATTGATTAAACAACAAAATAAAACAGATCAAACAGATCAAACATGCGCATTCAAACATATTGGGTATTGTGCATTTGAAAATGTTCATATTTTGAAATTTCTTGCTATAATGAATTTTATGCTATATGATCAACTTTATGAAGTTTTACCATCATCATAATCATCGGTTTGGAAGTTTAACAAAAAAAAATTAATCACACAATATTTAAAATGAGAGTTAACTCTCAATTCGATTCATCAACATCAAATAAAATCTGTAATAATATGAATGAAACTAAAACTTTAAACTTTTTTATTTTTCTTTTGTCATATAAATTAAAAGATACCTAGGTATATACAATATTTTTTTTTTTTTTTTTTTTTTTTTTTTTTTTTTTTTTTAAACAAAAAAGAAAAAATGTTTAGTTTTAATAAAAGTTAAATAAAAAATATTGTAAAATTTTAATTTTATCTGTTTTTTATTTTTTATAAATAATCATTTTGGATTCTGTGCTTAGAAAATGTTAATCTAAGTAATATTATCCTATATAACTAGAACAAATATTTGAAATTTATCAGTATTTAGAAAGAATTAAGAAGGAAGTATTTAAAACAATGGACAAGCGTCAACGCAATAAAAGTAATTTTAAATACAACAGCCCATCAAAGACATCTACTTCAGTATCATACACCGTTTCGTGCATGAAATCATCATCATCAACTAGCATGTACGCTACAGAGAAAAAACAAAAGGATAAGAAAGGCAATTGTTGTCCATTGTCATAGTTGTAATTATCAATTAATTGCTAAATCTGTTAAATCTGTAAAATATCAATTAAATAAAAAAGAGGTTTATTAAAAATCAAAATAATTTTTTTATTATATTTCTTCGATAATAAATTTAATTTTAGCTGAATTATTTTCTTTGGATATTATTACAAATTTATATAAAATTTCTTTATTTAAAATTTTTTTATTAAGCTTTTTAATTATAATTGGCGTAAATTTTTCCGCATAATTAATAGGCAAATATGTATAAGAATCGTTCATTGATAAACATATGCTCTTTAAAGTTTCACCGTCTGGTTTAACAAATTTTGATTCTTTTTCTTCAAGATTTGTTATGACAAACTCTTTGTTAATTGGTAAGTTTGTCATAGAAAAATATTTCCTGTAGACTGGAGTATTGTTAACTTCGTCTACAAAATTGAACAAATCTTCATTGAATACATTTTCTTCTGCATCACTGACATCATCATCATACACAGGAATACTGTCGAACTCCATTTCCAAATTTCTATTTAATTTTTTGGGCTTTGTGTCTTTTGATGTAATAATTGTTCCAGATGTACGCTTCATTGTTTTTGTTTTTATTTTTTTTTACTTTTGTAAACTTAAAGAAAGTTTGCTTTATATATTTAATTACTGATATATAGTTTTCTGTAGTATTTGGTATTATTGTAACAGGTCCAGAAATACTATTAGAAATATCAGTAATTAGCAAATGTACGTCATATTTACTTAAATTATGAAAAACCACTGGAATCATTTTAACGCATTGATAATTTAAATTACAATCTTGATGTGCTGCACCCATGTATTGCCCTGTTAAGTGACAATGATCTCTAACTTTAACGTCAGTTTCAATAAATTCTTTTTCACATATATGACATGTTTTGCTTAAATTAAATTCATTGTATTGTAATTGATTAAACTCTCTCATTCGTTTTGTATTACGAAAAATTGTTTCAACATCATGAGCAATAGATTCTAATTGTTTAGCAAACCATTCAGCACATTTTGTACCCCTATAACTTTCATAAAAGGATAATGATTGATCATAAGACGTTTTAAAGTAATAACCCACACTATGAGCTATATGCTGATGATAAAGATGTGTGTTTGAACTTATTTTAGAAGAAAATGGTTTCAATATACTCTCAAAATCTGCATATATAATGAATGGATTTCGTTGTTTATTTTTAAAATTTTTAAATTTTATAAATCTTTCACTTGGAAATGAAATCCTATATTCATTATATTTTTCACAACTTTTAATATGCTGTTGAAATTTATTATTATTATAAAAAAAAAATGAAGGCAACGATCACAAATAAATTTTGCTCCATTGTGCTGTGTAATATTTCTTGCTAATAGTCTAGATAAATTTTTTATCCACACATAATGATAGCTTTGATTTTCTGCATTTTGCTCTTCGTAATCCCTTTGCAATAATAATAAATTTACATGTTGTTTACGCTTGTTTTTAGTTAACCTTGTCGGTAGTATTTTAAAATTTTTACATTTTTTTTTCTAACTCTAACTCATATATATTTATGCTTATATCATTGATTTTTTCAAATTTTTTTTATATTTGGTCTGCTTACTGGAAACGATATTCCATCTAATTTTAAAACTGTGTTATAGTGTGGATAACTATTTACACGCGAACAATTTATTCTCCCATCAGTTACAGGATAAAGAGCAGAAACTATTGCCCATGCAAAACATGCATTTCTGAATTTTTTATATTAATACAAGCCTTCTTGTTCTTAATTTTTTCTGGCAGCTCAATATATGAGGATCCAATTAAAGGTGTATAAAAATTTGCATTAATCGTCAGATATATAGCACTTTTTAACGCCCAACCTGAATCACGTTCTTGAAATTCTTCTAGGTCTTTAAGAATAATATTTTTTATATAATTGTCATACCATTTATTCAAATTTGTATCCCTGGATATAACTTCATTTTTTGTGTTCATATATTTGTACTCTTCTACTGTAGTATCCGAAAGATTTCTTACAAAATTTCCACAGAATTTTCCATTAACTTTAATAAAGTGTTGATTTTTTAAAATTTTATTTATTCTAAAACAAAATATTTTTTTGCAGGCATTCATAAATTTAATTGGATCTTTAAACATAATATTACTAATTAGAAATGATTGTATACGACTATTAAAAGCGCAATTTATTTTTTCACATTTAATTTTATATCTGAATCTTTTAAATTTATTACCAATTTTTTTTCTATTCTTCTCAAGTTTTGAACGATATCCTTTTATTAAACTTATAATATTTATAACTTTAAATTTTTCACCTATTTTTATATTTGTTTTTAACAGTTTATAAAGTTTATTAATATATTTATTTAAAATTTTAATAGTTTTGTATTTTTTTATTGGGTTATTTTCTTTAATACTAATAAGTTTTTTAGTATTTTCAAATATATTTTTAACTTCATCCATTTTCTGTCTTAACTTTTGTAATAACAATTCTTAATTCATATAATTTTTACAACTTCTCATTAACCTCACTTTATTTCGCCTTCTATATCAGTTACTATTTACAAGATTGTATTTACTTTACTGTATACTTTAACTGTATTCTTTCAACTAACAGTAGGTACATTTAACATACCTAAACATACCTAAATAAAGTTGTGAATAATAACTATTTTTTTTTTTTTTTGTTCTCATATAAGAACATTTCTAACTGATAAGAACCTTTGTTTCATATAATAATTAAAAAACAATTTCTTATTGTAATGATATGATTTCATAGGTACATTTAACATAAATGTACGATTTTCATACAATTATGATGACTTTTGTTTTTTTTATTATTTTTTATTTTCAAGGTTTATCATTCATTTTAAATAGCTCATTAACTATTTTTTTATTTTTTATTTTCAAGTTTATTTTTGATCCTAAACATATGCAAGAATTTTTCAATCATACTTTCAAGTTTATTTTTGATCCTAAACATATGCAAGAATTTTTCAATCAAATTTTCAAGTTTATTTTTGATCCTAAACATATGCAAGAATTTTTCAATCATATTATGCACATCCCAAAAGTATGCAACCATTTTTCAATTTCCATTTCCTGTCGCAGAACTCTCATAGCTTATCTACTCACGACAGTTCATACAGTTCATATTCCAAATAATCTGGAAGTGCAGCAAGTGAAATATATTGAAAAAACGTGCGGAATTCTAAACTTTTCCAATTTGACAAATAATGAAGACTCGGCATTTTACATTACAACAAAAACTTTGAGATTGATGAAATTTCCGCAGCAGTCTACTTGCCTGTGTGGTTTCTAAACTTTCCGTTTCTCCACCCAAATAAACATTAACATTTTTCATAAAGTCTAGATGAATTAAATGCAAATCTTCAGCAACAATAATATCTTTAACCATATCCAATAGCCAGGTCTTTAAGTGGTGAAATTTCTTCAAGATGGCTACTACAAGTTCTATTTCGGAAATCCTGATCTGTTCTGTCTGGTAATCCAGTATTGGGAAATGACATAATTCTATTATTCTCATTCTCCAACCAGAACACATTTTTTGTATCCATGAATGCAACATTTCAAGAATGCTCTGGCTGAGGAGTCACAGATGAAACATCTGACTTTGATTTTCAAATGATGCCCATTTATTTGAAGGTCAGTATTCAATAATTATTTCAATTTATTCACAAATGGTCTATATCAGGGGTGCCCAAAGATCATGGAATGAATGGCCAAAATTTTACGAAAAATAAAAATACTGGCCCCAAAAAACAAAAACACAATTTTTTGTATATTTTAATCCCGAAAAGAATCTTTCGCAGTTATACGTTGTACCGAATAAAGAAATGATCTTTAAAAAAGAATTTCTTATATTTGGATAATTGGTTTCAGTTAAGTAAATTTTTAGGAAATTGCTTCTATTATTTGAAAATGCCTGCTTAGCTGACAAATCAATTTGCAGTTCTAACAATTCCAACTGAATTTTTAAATAATCTTTAAATAATTTCAACTTATCTACAAATGATCTGATAAATTTAATAGGTTGAAGTGAATTTCATAAGACGTGGCGCCGGATAGAATTAGCAAAACCCGATCTTTGGTCTTTGCTGTGGCTAAAGTTATTGATGACTGGGTTAACGGAAATTTAAAACCAGCCCGTGCAAACATATTTTTCTGCGCATTAGAATCTATGCGCGTTAACTCGCTATTATTGGCGATTAGATCCATTGGCAATAGGCTCATGGATTTACTGTCAGTCGCCCAAACCGAAACGGCTTTAACGCGTATATCAAAATGACATGAAGTAGATTGTCCAGCTGTATCTGGTACGTTGTTAAAACCAGCTTGTGACCTTAAACCAGTTCTAAGGTGTTCCAATATTACCTTATACTCATCAGGACTCACTGAACTCACGCGTATTATTAAATTTATATTGTTCCATGGTTGTCCCACAAGAACGGGCGGCATTTCAGGAGGCATTAATTTATGCCCATTCAATTCTCGCATGATATTGCGATTGGCATAATTTGTGCCACTACTACTACTGTTAGAACCAAAACCATTAGGTGAGGCTCCCGTTCTCCATCTCTGCATATTGCTGCGTGACATATTGAGAGCAAATGCTCGTTAAATTTCTCCTGATTAAATGTAAATTTATTACTATTTTAACGAATAGATGGATTATATATATAATCAAAGCAATAATCAAAATTATTGAAATTACTCTTAACACTTTCAAGTCCTTGTCAGTTATTTCGAAAGGATAATCGTTTAAAGTGTTATTAAACATAAGTTCTACTATTTCTAAATCTATCTATTTATTTATAATTTATTATACACAATAAAGTTTGCAATTACTAGTGTATTAGGTGATCATTAGTTAATAAAATGGGTATTAGGTGATCATTAGTTAATAAAATTTATACATGTCAACTATGGTCGAATCCTTACCTTGAAGTTTAACATTGAGTTAATTTAAGTACTTCGTTATATCAACATAAAAAGCAAGGCTAAGAATAAAGCGATTCTTCCTGTATTACAATTATTATAAAATATTCTAAAATTTTTCAATTTTGGACAATGGTTTTCCTTAAATCTAGTTTCTTGAATGCCAAAAACGTATGAGTTATATTTTTGAATTAGTAGTTTAAATTCGTCAATATGGTTGTAAAAACCATTACAGTTCCATTGAATTAAATTAAAATTCGGATTGATCATCTTCAATATCTAATTGTGACAACACTTCGGAGGAATTGCTGTCTGTTTCATTTAAATTATTTATATGTTTTTTATTATCTTTAAGTTTTTTACTTGTAATTTTTTGAATTTTTTTTAATGTTCTTTTATTTACATTTTTATAAAAATTAGAATAGTAGTTGAAATCAATCTGGTTATCTTTATCTCTATTTTTTAACTGTGTGATTGCTGTTAAGAGTTCCTTACTTCTTTAATCATGTATATGGTTCCCTTAATATTCTAATACCTTTTGCTTGAATTCGTCCCACTTTCCCAAAAAATGATGTGCATATAATTTATTAAAATCTATGCGAATCTATAAAAAATAATAATAAAAATTATAAAAATTATTGGTTTTTGATTGTTGAAACTTACCAGGTCTGGGGCTCTTGCGTCTTTATAAGCCAATCAGTAAGAAATTCCAAATTAGATTATGCTGACTGTGAGTTTTCTTGTCCTATCATGTTTTTCCCCATTTTTCTTTAACTCCATCCCAATTAGAAACATCTCTACTAAAAGACGTTTTAAATGAATTTAATATAAAAGCGGTCAATTTCTTTCAATTTCAAGTTTTGAACAACTTGCTGCCGGTGATGATGTTGATTCCTTATTACTAATTGATTCAGAAAAGGGCTGCAACCACGACATACTATAAATACAAATAAGAAAATTTTATAATTAGTATTCATTCAAAAATTCATAAAATGTTTTTCGCGAAATTGTGCTCTTAAACCAATATTTTTAATTGTATCTCTTATATCTTCCGACGACAAGTACTGTAAGCTTTCAAATGTTATATCACTCTCTAAAATAAACAGTTTATAAAACTTTTATTACAATAATTAAAATATGTTTTAGCATAAATATATAACGACTGCCATAATAATTTTACATTTCCACAATACAAATTTCAAGCAAGCATTTTAAAAAAATTTATGGTGTTCTAGTAGTATAAATACATATCGTCGCCTAAGATTAGAACTATCCTAAGTCCCATTTTGCAAATTGTGCAGGAGAGTGATTTTAAGTTTTTTAATCATCGGTTCTCTTAAGATTTTAAAATGAGACAAAATGTACCGTATACAATTTATTTATGTGCGACAACACCATTTTTTATGCATAAAAATTAAATGTTGCTATTTCATATTTGAAGAAATTAACCCAGATTATTCGGCGGGCGTGTTTGTGGGGCGATTTTAATAATTTTTGGTATTTTGTGTATTTTTGGGCTAATTTTTACAAAAAAAAAAAAAAAAAAAAAAATTTTAATTTAAAGGTGGTTTTTGAGACCGTACTACCTGTAGTACGTTAGGATAATATACATCTGCTGCGAAGTGAAAAAATTATAAGTATTTTATTTTTAATAATATCAGTTCATTTATTATTTAAAACAATTTATATATAAAAAAATAACAAAAAATAATAAAAAAAAATACTTCATTATATTAAAAAACAATTCATTATAAAAAAATAACAAAAAATAATAAATACTATATAAGTAGGAACTTCAAGTACTAGGTACATTATTAGTCTTTTTTTAATTTTCATGTTTTGTGTGATATTCTACATTGCATTTTACATGAAGAGGTACATCACATTTTAAACAGCGCGTTGTTGTTCGATCATGGCAGTATCTACATCGTAACTGCTTCGCTTTTCCATCTGATTGACGAGGAATTTCAGTGAGCAAATGGTCTAATCGATCAAATCGCGTATCATGTGGCATCATTGCTCTTCCCGAAGGTGCTCCAGGTACTCCATAAGTTGTTAACAAAGCCGTTGCAATACGGCGACGGAATGTTAAATGGTCCATTTTCCCACCCATTTCTCGGTGTAATTGCCATGCATTATGCTCTGCCAAATCAATACAATGACAAAATATAGGGAAGTACCATTTTTTGCCGCGAATAGATACGCGATATAGACTTATATTTTCATCTGCACGATCAACGCCCCCCATATAAAGGTTATATTTGTGAATTAATTTTGGTTGTTTGACATTCACATTACATTTTTCTTTCTGGGATCTCCGTGCAATTAATCGTGCAGGTTCAACCGAATGTATATTTGAGGCAACATTTACAGCACTGCTGTCGTTCCAACCACACACAATTAAATTATAATCTTTGATTTTACGATAATCATACCAGCCTCTTTGTTTTTTTTTCAGTTCCTTCTTCTTTGGTAAAGGACAGTTACCTAATCGGTTTTCACGTATTGTTCCTGTGCCTTTCAATTGGCGCTTTTCTAATTCAATTAATAAAGGTAATGTGGTGAATAAATTATCAAAATAAAGATGGTAATTTATGTCTGATTCTTGTTGAGAAAGAATATCAGCATAAGTTAACACCACGCTGGGACCAAGACCCATTTCCTTATAAGCGTTGTTCACAAATGTTCCTGCTCCTTGGTATGGTTCCAACCAAATAATATAGCCTTTAAAAGTTGCTCCAACCCAAAATTTATACCCATATCTTATAGGCTTTCCATGAATATATTGTTTACATCCGTGTCGACCGAAATATGGAACCATTTGCTCATCAATGCTATGTTGTAATACCTTGGGAGCATTCTTTTGAAAATTTTCATTTAACTTTCGTAATAGAGGTCTAACTTTTGCGAACTTGTCTGTTTTGTCAAGTCTATCATTATCAACGAAATGGAGATATCTGAATATGAAATCAAATCGATCTCTTCTAATGGAATTTGACACCATATCGTTGTGAGAATCTTTTGATTTTTCCCAGTACATACGGCGTCGGGAAACAATATTATAACCACTAAGTAGTAAAACTCCTAAAAAACATCTAATTTCATCCGAAGTTATATTTCCACTTGCATTGTTTTTCTGGGCATACTTATTGGAATGATGAACAATATCATCAACAAATATGTCATCAATAAATTTAGAAAATAGTTTCATAGGATTTGGTAAATTTTCTTTTAAATGATCTTCTGGAACTAATGGCTCGTTCTCAACAAGATCTTCTTTTTTCCATTTTAGAGTAGCTTTATCAAATTTCCTTTTTTTATATTCGGGCAACAACGCAAGTGGAATATCATTTTCATCTTCAGAAGAGTCTTTGCGTTGTACTATCTCAACTTCAGCATTTAACAGTAATGGGGGCAAGTTTTCTAAATTTACTCTGTCTTCGTCACCAGAATCCTCATCAGTTAGATCATTATTAGCATCATAACCGGGAATAATATTTATATTGTAAGATGTGTTTTGTGATACGTCTTCATCATCTTGTTCTAAGATATCAATTATTTCGTTTAGTGTAATATCACTGAAAAAAATTATTAAAAAAAATCATAATATTATCATACCTTATTATCCTAATGTACTATATATAGTACACCTCTATATATATCAACAAAAAGCAAAGTAGAAATTATTTTTTATATTATTTTATATTATATATCAATTATAGCAACAATTTACTTTAAAAAAAACACTAATATATAAAAAAAATTATAATTTTGGAATTATATTTTCTTACCGATAACACGCCATGCCATGTTCACTGTTTTGCGAATTCTATAAAACTGATTAATTTGGCTTACAAAAAATCACTCAATTATTAATAATAGACAAAACATGTCAATGCACGTTTTGTTTGCTGTTAAATATTGTAATATAAACACACAACCGTATAAAAATAGGATGCACCGTTATTCCGCTATACTCAAAAATGTTGCTGTACTATACATAGTACATTCGGATAATCTGGGTTAAGGACTTAAGCTTTTTTTGAATCAGAAAATTTTGGAACGAAACGATATTAAGTCCGGTTTTATAGACTTAGGATAATTTGTTCCAACTTTTTTAAGCTTACTATATTTCTGCAAGAAGTTGAACCTGAACATAGAATTAAAACAATATCAAAAGCAAGTCGCCAATTTTATTTTTTATGATTCTTATTTATTGTTATTATTAATTAATAATAATTTATTAATAAAGTATTTTAAAATGAAAATAATAATACAACAAAAACTAAAAACTTGCTTTAATTCATTGTGCGATAGAAAATTATTACTATTGCTTATTTTTGTTCTTGAATAAAAATTAATGAACTAAAATAAATTATTAATGCTAATCACTATCGCTATCACTATAATTCACAGCTTGCGTTTTTAATAACAAAAAAAACAAAAACAAAACTAGTGCATTTATTCGTTTCACAAGACAAATATAAGTAATAGTAATTTATAAAAATTAACAAAAATAAAAAAAATCTTATTCGCTATCGCTATCACTATTTACAACTTCTGTTTCTGTAAAGGTAAGGCTTTTGTAAAATAGTTGATAAATTGATGGTATTATTTTGGTGTCGCAAAGATACATGAGTTCCCGGTATTTCACTTTAGCAATGGCTATTGGCGTTATTCTTAATGGCTTCAGTTGATAACTTTTTAAATCGGGCAAGGATCCTCGTTCCTGTGTGTGTGTGTGTGTGTGTGTGTGTGTGTGTGTATGTGAAACATCTGAAAGAGATTACTCTGCTAAAACGGGAACTTAAACATAATTGATAATCAATAAGAATGAAAATTATTTTCTAACATTATTTTATTTATTTTTCTTTAAAAATTTATAAAATTGATTGTAAATTTCCGTTGATTTTAATATTTTAGCAAGTTCTTTGCTTATTTTATTTATTGCATTTAAAACAATAAGGTCCATAATTCATAAGGAAATGTTTCACTTCTTCATAGTTATCAAATCCCACAGTGAAATAAAATGCTGTATAGTCTATATCTAGATTTTCTTTTGCATTAGTTTTTTTGATACTTTCAAAGCACCTATCACAGTATACGCTCTCACAGTATACGGTTTCCATCTGATACTCATGACATGTTTTCTTAAAATCAGCACTATTAAAAATTCCTAGTCGTCTGTCGATGAATTTATAAAAAATGTTATATGGTTTCCCATTATCGATAGCATCAATAATTTTATAAGATAATGAAAATCCTTCTATATTATATCCTTGTTTGATAACTTCTTCTTGGTCAGGCATGTTGTTATTCAATATTGGTTGTTTTGATATAAACTAATTAAAATTTCAGAAAAAACTTCTAATTTATACTTTTTCTGTTAAAAAGATAAAGCATAATTTGAAGAAAAAAATTTTTTTTTGTATTTAAGTTTTAAGATAATAAATAAAAAATAATAGAACAAATTTTAAAATAACTTTACATGATCTTCTTTTTTTATTGAGGAATTTTATAATGACCCCACGCATCTGTATTACAGTAAAGCCCGGATAAGTGCACACCAAAAAATGCACGAATACGGAGTTGCACATAACCGATACCCCTTTAAGAGCTTTAAAATGTGCACTTATATGGATCCCTTCTTAAGGGCCTTAAAATGTACACTTATGTGGGTCCTCTCTTAAGGGTCTTATAATGTACACTTATGTGGGTCCCCTCTTAAGAGCTTAAAAATCTGCATTTATCGATACCTATATACAAAATATTTTAGGAAAAATTATTTATAAAATCAAAAATTGCATATATTTTTTCGGGTTTATTTTTATTTAATTGTGTGCTAGAATATATTTTTTTTTTTTTTTTTTTTTTTTTTTTCCAGATAGTAGTAAATCATCGAAAGAGGCTTCAGGGACTACCTATTACCGGGGAAGGCAGTTTGAAGGACTGTGGGACTTTAACCCACTAAAAACTCCTATCATTATTGCAACATTAAAACTAGTCTTATAGACTAACCATTAATTTACATTTAACTCAAAGAAACATAGATACCTTTGATCTACCAAAATCCAATAGGGTTTTAATAGATAAAAGGTTTTAACCTAACTCAAGTGGTCTTGTTCGTTTTAGTCGCTTCACAAAGTTTTGATTGTCAATTAAGCTAGAAGCTTCGGTATTGACATGTTGGATCAGACGAGTTTTATGCCGTGCAGCGCATTTAATTATTTCGTCTTTTATAGATGAGATCTTCAGATCTCGATGAATATCGGCATTGCGAACATACCATGGAGCATTGACTATGTTGCGCAGTACCTTATTTTGGAATGTTTGGATAGTTTGAATATGGATTTGTTTAGCACATCCCCATATTTGAATACCGTATGCCCAGACTGGCTTCAATATTTGATTATACATCAAAACTTTGTTATAGGTCGAGACCGTAGAATTCCGCCCAATCAGCCAGTATATTTCTCTATATTTGAACTGGAGTTCTTGTTTTTTGATTTTTACATGCTCTTTCCATTTCAGTTTTGCATCCAAGGTCATGCCAAGATATTTGGCTTTATTCTCGTATGGAATCACGACATCATTAATTTTAACTGAGAGAGGAGTTACTATGTTTTTATAGGTGAAGTTTACATGACTAGATTTGGCTTCATTTAATTTAATTTTCCATTTTTTGCACCAGTTGGAAATTTCGTCATTAGCTTTTTGCAGTTTGTTTGTAGCTTCTTCTATAGTAGAACCAACTGCCATCAACGCTGTGTCATCTGCAAAGGTTGCTATTTTTATATTTTCTACATCGGGTATATCACAGGTGTATAACAAATATAAAATTGGACCCAGTATACTACCTTGCGGTACTCCAGCTTTTATATCTCTTAGAGAGGAGTATTCATTCTCATTTTTAACTCGAAAAACTCTATTTGAGAGATATGATGAAAATAATTGAACATAATTTTTAGGGAGCAAACAACTTAGCTTTTTGATGAGTCCTTCATGCCAAACTTTATCAAAAGCTTGGGCTACATCTAGAAATACTGAAGAACAAATTTGTTTATTTTCCAGTGCCCTTTCTATAATGTCTGTTATTCGATGTACTTGATCTATTGTTGAGTGTTTTTGCCTAAACCCAAATTGGTGATTAGGTATTATATTCCTGTTTTCTATGAGGGGTTGAATCCTTCTCAATAGTAACTTTTCAAACAACTTCGATATTGTAGGAAGCAAAGATATCGGCCTGTAGGATTTGGTGTCGATAGCAGGCTTTCCTGGTTTTTGGATCATTATTATCTCGGCAACTTTCCATATACTAGGTACGTGTTTAAGCTTAATACAGGCATTCATTATATATACCAAGAGTGTGAGAACTTTGTTGGGTATATTTTTTAGCACATTTGAAGTTATTAAATCAAAACCTGGGGCTTTATTTAATTTTAGGTTTTTTATTTCCTTAATTACTTCTTTTCGACTTATTAAGGGAATATTTATATCTTCATGGTTATATATTTCAGTTAGATCAATAACAGTGTTCATTTCATTGGGCTTAAAAATTTCAGCGAGATGATCTGCAAAAGTGTCAGCTTTTTCTTTATCGCTTCTTGCCCATGAGCCATCATTTTTCCTCAGTGGTGCAGAATGCACAATAGACTTCTTCATTTTACTCGTAGCTTTCCATAAAGAATAATTTGTTTCTTTAGTAGCTGTTAAATTTTGTAGGTAATAATTCAGAGATCTATCATTTAATTTCTTTATTTCTCTCTTTAGCTCCTGACTTTTATTATTAAGATCCGTTTTGCTGGATGGGTCACGCGTTTGTTGCCACCTCCTTCTCGCTTTTCGTTTCTCTTTTACCATGTTAAGGATATACACCGGATATCTAGGGCTGATTTTTTTTGATTTTTTTGTCTTAGTACTACTCCAAGCTGCAAACTGGACAGCTTGCATAAGTTTTTCAGTAGCAATTTCTAGTTGTTCCTCATTGTCTAATGTTACTCTTAAGTTAATTTTTTCTAGCAGAATCTTTTTGAAGCTTAACCAATCTGTAGATGAGTTGGTTAAAAATGGTTTACAAGATTTTTTCACTATTGTTGTATTTAATTTTAGGACGACAGCAGAATGGTCGGAATTGAGGTCATAGTTATCTTCTATAGATGTGAAATTAGTTGATACTTTTTTCATTATAAAAAAGTCTAACACATCAGGAGTTTTGTTTATATCTGCAGGCCAATATGTTGGTTTTCCTGTTGAAAGAAATAAACAACCTGTTTCTCTCAGCGCCTCTCTCAGTTCTTTACCTCGAGTAAGGGTCATCCTGGAGCCCCATTCTAGATGTTTAGCATTGTAGTCACCTACAAGAATAAATCTTTCACCTAATTTCATTAATAAGCTCTTGAACATATGTTTTTTAATAGCGTGATTGGGCGGGCAGTACAGCGCTCCTACGTTGATATTTTGCTTTGTGCACCTTATTTGTACGGCTGTGAGTTGCATTTCTGTACTTTGTATGTTACAATGTTCATGATGGGTAATAAGATCATTTACTATGACCGCACTACCTCCTTTTGGTAGATTGTCAGGGTGCATTGTATGATATACTTTGTATCCACGAATTACTAAATTGTGCCCCTTTGTTAGATGGGTTTCTGACACGAGACAGACATCTATGTTTCGTAAGTTTAGGAACATTTCCAATTCTTGTTTTTTGTTGTTAATGCCATTCGCATTCCAAGTACATATAGTGATTTTGTCCTTATTCATTATCTAATTGAGTTATGTGGCATATCAGGATACTTAACAGTATACCTACTTTCCAAGTTATCTAATCTTAGTGAGATTCTATCTACCAGACTCATTAGTTTTTCCATTGTTTTTAATATAGTTCCGTTCTGTTCTTTTTCTGCAATCAATTTCGTATTTGTTGAACGAGCTCTTCTCGGAATTTGATTTTTTGACGAACGAGTTCTTCTCGGCGTTTGATTATTTGCATTTGATGAATAAGCTATTCTAGGTGTTTCATCAGCAGTGAAATCTCGATTTTTTTTCATATTTTTATTGCTTTGGTAGACATCTTCATTGAGTTTGCCTTTTGCTATGGCAGAATAAGTTACTCCCTTTATTACTTTCTTTGATATAAATTTTCTTGGTTGTTGCCTTTGAACTAATTTTGGGTAAACAGAGTTTCTCCTTTTCTGAAGTTCTTTGGCAATAAGACATCCTCTGTAATTTGCTGGATGAGACTCTTGGCAGTTGGAGCATTTTGGCTGTGAAGTTTTCAGCTTATCGCATTCTGCTGTTAAATGTTTACCAGCACATTTCACACATATAGGCTCCCTATTACAAAATTTTTGCGTATGATTATAACGCTGACATCTTTTGCACTGAGGAATATCTTTGCTTTTTCTCAGAGGTTCAATATAAACTATCATGTTTTGAATATGATTGATTTCGTAAATTTTTTTCATGTCTTCCTTACTATCAAAGATAAGCATGAAAATTGGGAGTTTAACAGTTACCTGTTTATCATTTTCCTTGACTTTCTTTATCATATTTACTGCATTGATGATATTGAATTGCCTATTATGAAGCTCACTTATTATATCTTCTGGCATGCAAGATTGGTGCAAGCCGCGTGCCATGACTTTTATTGGTCTATTTATTTTGCTTTCATAAGTATGCCATTCGTATTTGGTATCATTGAGATCTTTAGCTAGATTTCTATAATCCATTTCCGTCTCCAGATTTATTTTCAGCTGCTTATTGTTTAGCAATTTTATTTCATATTTTATATTTTTAGCTTGCATCATTTTATTTAATGGTTTGAAATCATTTATGTTACTTATGATTAGAGGTGGAATTTTGGTTTTCCTTTTGCTCACAAATTCAGTTGTTTTGGAGTTTTTTTCTTGATAGGTTTTTGTTAAACCAGATGGTGACGATTCAACTTCAGGTGAAGAAGTAGCTTTTCTTTTTTTATTTGATCTTTTGTTTTTTTTGAGCAGCCAGTCAGTTTCTCTGCTCAATTCATCTTCATCCGTGAAATATTCTTTTTGCTCGATGATTTCATTTGGTGCATTACGTTTTTCTCTTTTTTTCAAAGCTTCGTTTTCTGCTCTTAATGCCGAAATTTCTTTTTTTAGTGACATACATAATGCCTCTATTTCGCTTAGCCTCTTTTGGAGTATATGGTTTTCGTTTGGTTCTTTATTATTTTGACTCCGTATATCAATTATTGGCTCGGTCATCCTTGATGGCGACCTTGGAACCCTCGCACTCTTTTTAAAAGGGTTAATCAGCTTGTCTAAATTGTTGTTCCCCACTGGCGACTCATCTGAAAGTCTAGTACATTCAGCCAAGCCCTCGCCGGCAGCCGTGGTCTCTGCCGACACTTTGGTAGATATCCCTACCGAGTTTATTTTGTTATTTAGACTATACATTATTATTTGTTTTTATGTTGCATTTTATACCTCCTGCCAGGTGATTTTAACTGCCGCCCCTCTGGGATCAGCCGCAGACCAGGGAGCCGCCTATTTTAGGTCAAACGCTTCTGGATTTTTTTTTTTTTTTTTTTTTTTTTTTTTTTTTTGTGCCGGCACTCACAATTTCAATTACCATAGATCGCGTCCGCGCACGTGCTAACCAAATCGATTTACTTAGATATTGCGCCAAGTGTTCGCATTCACCCGCTCTCGTTAGCCTTACAAGTTACCAGGTGGTACCCGGCAGATAACTATGTTACCTACCTTCGAGGAGGTGAGAGTCGGATTTGATGGCAGAGCTGTAGATGTTTTACCAGATGGCATTTCCTAGTTTTTATCGGAAACATAGGTTAGCATATGTTCCGTCTAGAGCCTTTACCACCCTTTTACCACCCTAGAATATATAAGATTACAAAAACAAAACAAAATTCATTTTACAAAATTAATAATTGAATTCAATAAAATTTAACAAAAATATATATGTAAATGTATTTAAATTTAATAGGAACTTTTCAAATATGGGAACATTACGTACATTTATGTACATATTTTAATTCATAATAAATATTCAGTTATACTTTTTTGAATTAAGCTTTCATTTCCAATTTTATGAAGTTCTTGCTCAATTACTTCCATTACATCTAAAGTAACATTTTTCGTTTCAAAATAATTTTGAAAAGTTTCAAACGCCGTTAAGGCTTGTTTTCTAGTTGATGATATTAACTTATCATCATTTATGTATTCAATATTCTGTCTGTATCTTCTTCATAAGGATTTAATATTTCTTCAAGTATTTCATGTTCACTGACCTACCCAAAACAATCTACATTCAAATCACAATCAACGTATTCACTGAAAATGGTTTCATCTATAGGTATTTCAATTGTGATGGGTTCATCTAATACATCATTTTGAACTTGACTTTAGCTTTCTAAATTTTCAAGTAAGAAACCAGCTTTTTGGAAGCAATTGTAAATTGTAGATGGTTCTACAAGGCAATAGGAACGTTTAATAATTCTGAATGCTTGTATAATATTTATAGATTTACTGAAATCTTCGATTGATATATCATTTTCTATAGCAAGAAGTTGTTTTCTGACAAGAGATTGTCCCTAATATGACTTAAAACAGTGAAGAATTCCTAGATCTGATGATTGGAGAAAATATGTAGTATTAGCAGGAAAAAAGTTAGTTTTATGACATGCCGCATTGTCTATCAATAAAATGACTTCTCGGTTTTCTTTTTGCATTCGTGAATTAAATTGTTTTAGTATATCCAGAAAAATGTTTGTATTCATCCACGTTTTTTTTTTTGAGATAAATATGGGATAGGAATTTGTTTTCCTCTCAAGCAACGAGGATTTTTATATTTTCCTATGGCAAAAACTGCCTTGTCAGACCCATCCATATTGGTCAAAAACAACAGTGTTAATCTTTGTTTGTCACCTTTAAATCCCGATGGTGCTGCTTCTTTACGAGCCAAAGTACCTCTAGGTAGAGCTTTAAAGAACAAGGCTGTTTCATTATAGATATTTTTAGGTAAATAATCTTTGATTAATGTTGGAAGAACATTCGTTTTCCAATCATCTGCATTAACATGATCTGCTGAAAGTTTTTCACCTTGGTTTTTCTGGAAGTGAATAGTCCCTTTTTTTTGCCATCTCCATAGCCATCCGTTTGTCAGTTCAAAATTATCAATTTGCATCATTATAGAATTTTTTTGGCCTGTTCCATTATCATTCTGCCAGATAAAACTACATTTTTACTTCTCATATGATTAAACCACTGGGTACAAGCTTTTTCAATCTCTTCATTTTGACTATTTCTTAAGCGTTTACGTGATAAATTTTTATTTTCTTCAGCAATTTGTTTCAATTTGATTCTATTTTTCAAAATTCTACCAATAGCAGCAATATTGCACTTGTACATACTGGCTAAAATATTCCTTGGACAATTCTCTTGCTCTGCCTTCTTAATTATTTCAAACTTTTGTTTAATTGTCATTGTAGTTATTTTTTTGGATTCCATAGTTGTAAATCTAATTAAAACCAAAACCCATTAATAATTTCTTTTTTAATTTTTATTTACACAAATCTGTACATATGTACTTGCTTACAGTTGTAATCAAAAACTTAAATGTATTTTAAAATCAGGAATAACTAGCAGGATTATGTATGCATGTCATTATGAAAGCACAAACTTCAAATGATAACTTTTGTCGCTTGACAAACTGTCATATACATTGTAGAATCTAGTATTGTTCTTGTACGCGAAATGTACTAAAATTTCTAAAAAAAGTTACAATTTTTTTCAAAATAAAAAATGCCCTTTAGCGAGGAGAAATACGGCAAAATTTTATTTTTGAAACAAATATTTGGATGCAATTATAAGGGTTATGTTTTTATCCGTGAAGCAGTTAAACGATAAAAAATAACATATTAGCTACAATATGTACATGGTGTTTGAGTTTCTTGTACTCTTAAAGGGGGATTGCAGTTAAGCGAGAAGTTCTTATTCGGGTTTTACTGTATAACTTACTGATAGTAAGATCATTCTCCATTGATGTTGATGTTATTTTAAATAGTAAAATTTTGATTTTGTTTTTTATAAGTTTTCTTACTTAACATTGCAATCCAAGAAGAAGTTATTGAGCATACATTTGCAACATCATCCAGAGTTGTTTCAAACTGGAAAGGAAAATATTAATCAACACTAATTTTCTTCATAAATTTATCTTTTTAAATTTAGAGCTCAATTACATATACTTATCCTTTATATATTACAAATTTAAATTTACATTTCTCCAGCAGCTGATCAATGGCAGGCAATGCAAAAAAGGTTTTCTTAATCGTTCTATCGCCGTTCCAAACTTTCATTAGGTACTTTTTATCCATGTTAAAATTATTAAAATTTATCTTTTAACACATTTAAACATTATGCTTGAGGCAAACTCGACGTCGTAGAAAATTCTTTATGCGCAGAACGGCGAAAGTTAATTTAACCAGTCAAACTGAACGGCGTTAAATTACATTTAAATCTATATGTTTTAAGATGTCAAATGTCAATTGTAATTTTTTTACTTTATTGTGAACATTTTCTGTACGCTTCCTAAAATTAAATATTCTGTTTTTTTAAATTTTTGGATTTCTTTAAATAAATTGTGTTTTATAAACATTTTGTGGTTTAAATTGTGTTTTTTAAACATTGCTAAACATTTTGTAGTTTAAATTGTGTTTTAAAATTAAATATTTTGGATTTTTTTTAAATAAATTGTTTATTTTAAAACTTTTATAAAGGTTTTGTGCTTAAATTTTTGTGTTCTAAAATTATATATTTTTGAGGTTTTTCAATTGCTTCTTAATGGACTATAAAAATGTAGTTACAATTTCATTTATAACCATTAGCACTGTATAGATTTAGCATATTTTTGGCTACATGAAGCAAACAGATCAAGAAGATTTTACTGTAGACTGTAGCAATTTTTTTTTATTTAAATTAAATTTTGATAAATATTTATAAAAGTAATTATACAGTTTATTTAAAAAAAAGTTTTTACTTAATAAATATTTTAATAAAATATTTTATATATGTATTAAAAACCAAACTACATAAACTATATTTACTAACTTTTAATTGTTTCAAAACACTTATTCAAAACACTTATTTCCATTTTTCATATGTACTTACTAATTTAATTTTCCAAGCACTTATTAATTCTGTCAATTACATTTGTACCATCAAATGTCATTTAACGCCGAAAAAGTTAAACTTGATTCAACTTTTATTTTGTTCGCCGAACAAACGCAGTAGAACGGCATCGAGTTTGCCTACTTATATTATTTTCATAATATGATTTAACTTTTTTTTGACAGTTCGCAGATCATACGGCGTACAGACGCCGTCGAAATTGCCTCGAGCTTAAGGTATAATATTAATTATTAATAATTTTTGAACTTATATTTAATTTAATTTTTACTTAACACAATCAAACACAACTTAATAAGATGACTTTCTATTGACAAATGATGATTTCACATCAACAAGCCTGGTAAAAAAAAAAGAAAATTAAATTTGGGTTTATATTTATAATCAATGCAATATTAAACTCGTAATGGAAAGTTACAGTTTTTTTGCGAATTTAAACACATATGTGTAATATTTTATGTAAATTTACTCTTCTCGATGTAAATAATACATAAAATTAGTAAAATTACTCTTTTGAACGATTTTTTTTAGTTTTGCACAGATATTAGTTTATTTTTACATCTTGCCTGTAAAATTCGTATTGAAAATTACTCTTAGTATCATTGTAAATTTACACAACTCAACCTTAATTTTTTAGAGCGTAGAGAAAACGTATTATTTGATGTCAAAATAAGTTATAATTTAAAAAACGTATAAAATTATATGTATTAAATATGAATTTATATGGAATTCCGTCATCATCCTATTAATTGGTTCATATTTACCATAATTAGTCCGATTGTACTGCAAGTTAAACATATTAGCAGTTCTTAGTTTAGAATGGGAACAATAATTAAGTTTAGCAAACAATTGAGGAGACGAAATGTTGCCTTTACTTAACTCAATTAGAAATACAATATCAGCAACTTTACGCCGTTTTTCGAGTGTATTAAGATGAATTTAATTTAGTCGATGTTCATAAGGAGGTAGTCTTAAAGGATCTTTTCAAGGAAGAAGACGTAAAGCATATCTAAGGAATTGTCTTTGAACCGATTCAATTCTATCTATGGGAACACCATAAAATGGACACCAAACCTGACTAGCATATTCTAAATTAGGTCTAACTAAGCAGGTATCTCTAGCCCAACGTTTAATAAAACCGAGCATAGAATTAGCTTTGTTTAAAATATCTGAATAATGAAGATGGAATGAAAGTTTAGTATCGAAGAGTATTCCTAGGTCTTTAATTGATGTAACCTTTGGAATACTTTGGCTATTAAAAGAATATACATAAGAAATTGGGCATAATCGTCGTGTAAGAGTAATATAAGCACATTTATTGACATTAAGCTGCAGATTATTATACGAACACCAACTATAGAAACGATTCAGATCAGCTTGTAACGCTAAATTAACAATTTTTTTATAAATTTTCATATTATCGGCGTAAATTTTAATATGACTATTAATTAATAAAGATGAAACATCAGAAATAATGAAGAGTAAAGGACCGAGATGACTTCCTTGAGGCACACCTGTGGGAGCTTCGAACTCAGGGGAAATTTTCGATCTAAACGAAACACTGTAACTACGACCAGAAAGGTAAGAATGAACCCAATTAATAAAGTAATTAGGAAATCCTAATTTACTCAACTTAAAGATGATAATGTTATGTGGAAGCAAATCAAAAGCTTTGCTGAAATCTGTATATATTACATCCGTTTGAAACCCATCTTCCATGTTATTAATAAAGGCAGATGTTGACTCAACAAGATTAGTAACAGTAGATTTAAGCTTTACAAAGCCATGTTGAAAAGGTGATACGAAACAAGGACAATGATCATAAATAGAATCAAATACAATAACTTCAAATAGTTTAGGTATAGAAGAAAGTTTAGCAATTGGACGATAATTACTTACATCATTTTTTAGATTTTTTTTGTGAACTGGTCTAATTAGGGCAGTTTTCCAGATTGAAGAAAAGATACCAGAAGTTAAAGAAGAATTGAATAATAAAGAGAGAGGACCACATAGTGAAGACGAACATTTATTTAAGAATAGGTTAGAGATGCCGTCAGTACCAGGACTAGGATAATTATCAAGCTTTAATAAATAATTGAGTACCACATTAGAATCTATATGAATATTACTCAATGTAGTTTTAGGAAAATTCGATAAACGGCCAAAATTATCTTCGTTTATTGAGAAAGCAGCCATAGAATAACTAACAGAGAAGAAATCACGAAAAAATTCAGAAATGACGTTAGAATCACTACTACTAGAGCTTTTATAATTCATACACAAAGGATACTGATCACTTTTTCTTTTCGAGTTAACGAAAACGAGTTAACGAGAAAAAAAGATTCGGATTAGTCTTAATATTATCAGACATATCTTTTACATAATTGGAATATAAATTATCCGACATCATCTTAAATTCATTAAATATATTTAAGAAAGCATTACAGTCAATGTTATTATTGCTTTTAATAAATTTACCCCAAGCTTTATTTTTCTTATTTTTTTACTTTTTAAGGTTTTTGGTAAGCCAAGGTAGACTAGATTTGTCACTATTGTCAATAACTAATGGAACATATTCTGAAATAGCAAATTGAATAGTTTTATAGAAATGATAAGCTGCGACATTTAAATTAGAAGAAGTCATAAATGAAAAATCATAAGAACTTAGGTAGTTATTAATAGCGTCAAAATTGGCTTTAAGAAAATTAAAACGATAAGAAAGTGCTGAATCAACTTTGGGAAATATAAGAATCCAAAAAGAAAAACAAATAGGAGGATGATAATCATCAATTTCAACCAGTTCAAATGGAAAATTAATGATGTTAACATTATCCCAATTTCTCGTAAATAGCAGATCTAATTGCCTACCGCGATTATTACAAATTGAAGATATCTGTTGAAAATTAAAGGAATTAAAGGAGTCGATTACAAAGTACTCTGTATTACTAACTAAATGAAGTGGAATCAATTAGGCTTCCTCGTCACGCAGAACCCATTTAATATTAGGTAGATTAAAATCTTCGCAAAGAATTATGTCATCATTTGTATTAAGTTTAATAACTAATGAATCAATTTCTGATATATATTTGGTATACACATTAATATTGGACGTCGGAGATAAAGATTAATAATAACTTAATTTTTTTATTGTGATTCAATTTTAACAGCAATTATTTCTAAAATATCGGTAGAGTGGTGCTAAGAAAATAACAACAGCGAAGAACAAAAAGTATTTTTAACAGCTATTAATACACCTCCACCTTTTGGAACATTATAAGATAGAGAACAATCATACCTATCTTTTCTATAAACAGTGTAAGAAGAAGGAAAAATTTCAAGGCTATTTATTGAAGAAGTAAGCCAAGTTTCAGTTAAAACAAATAGATCAGAATCTAATAAAGCAGAATTTAGGAAAACTGTTTTAGTTATTGTACGTAGACCTCTTACATTTTGATAATAAACAGATAATTTAGAAGGATCAATTTTAGAAGAAATAGATTGCGTGAGACCGATGATAATAATTTTCATATTAAATAAAAAACGTCTTTCGTCTTTAAAGGAATGCAAAAAGTATTTTATTATTTTTAATTCGCTTAATCTATTACATACTTAATACTAATAATCATTATAAAACACTATTTATATTATGTAAATTAAATAATATTACCATTATAAACTAATACTAAAATATTTTTTAAAAATTTGAAGAAATATGTTCATTAAACCGTCGTATGATATTACGGTACCTTATTAGTGCACTTGTAATATCAAACGATGATTAGTTTATATTTTTTATAGTCTAGGAGAATAGTTCATATTTTTGTTATATAACAGATAATTAGATTTATTCTCTCTTAAGGGAGAAAGGGGACGAAAAAACTTATCGTGGTTTTCTCTCACACGTTGGAAATAGTTAGTTATATTAGACGAGATATGTGAGGCAAAGGACTGTAAATCAGTCAAAGTATTTTCAGTGGGTAGCCCTTCTTGTTGAATTGCTATTTTTAGCGAAGTATTTGTTTTACCAACATCATTAGACTTATCGTGAAGATATGCAATGTAGAGTCAGACATTGTCATAAATTCTGCTGTCCCTTAGCCTGACTAAAACGTGCCTACAGCTATTATTATTGTCATGAAGCGCTTTTTGAGTAAGTTTACCAACAGGCGACAAAAGAGGATTCAACTTCGGTAGGGCAGTATTTGAATTGGATAAGGGAATATCCTCTGAGTTAGCTAAGGGAGGATTAGCTTGATGTACAGAAGGTATAGAAGAAGAATTAAATTTAGAACTGGTAATTTGATTAATGGTCGGTTTAGTTAAAACTAATTTAGAAGGTTTGGTTTGCGGTAAATGATTTCACCTTGAACAAAATTTTGATATTTGTTGAACTTATCCGAAACCGACTTTTTGAATTTAGAAAATTTATTGCTTAGAAAAGAATCATTAATATGTTTATTTTTAGATATTTTATGATATTCTTTAGAATTAATAGGAGATGCCTTATTATAATTATTAATTGCAATAACATTTTTTGACAGTTTAAAAAATCATTAGTATTAGAAGTGATTTTATCACTGGTTTTATGTGTGTTGCTATTCAGAGTAGGAATAGCATTAGAGTCAGTTTTAGTATTAAATTTGTTAATATTGGTTTTAGTATTTGGGATGTCAATTACATTAGAAGAATTAATAGAAGGAGCAGGAAAAGATAAATCGAGTAAATTTTTTAAAGAAGTATTAGTGTTTAATGAAGGTTTAATTTGTTTATTTGCTTTTAAATTCATTTTTAAATAATCTGTATTTGTGCTATTATTGATATATGTGCCATGAGAAACTACTCTAAGATCATTATTATTATTATTATTATTATTATTATTATTACCTTTGACTTAAGTTTTTGATATTTTAGTGTCCGGTGTTATTTTATTCCAAATGAAGATGTTACTGGTATGGTGCAATTTTTTAATATTTTGAATCGATCCGGATAAAGAGAAGCAAAGATAATTTTTTTTAGTCATTTTGATCCTTTTAGGGGGTTAAATTGACACACGTTACATTCTTGATGTTGAATTCATCATTTATAAATTTCAGCAATTTGTTTCCAATAAACGAACATGGAACCCCTTTAAGAAAGATAGATGTACTTGTATCTTTTTTAACTGCAGATAAATGGCCAATATTTAATTTATTAATTCTATTTCTCCATTCATTTACAGTCCATTGCGTTCTAAGTTTATGCAAGATAAAAGGTTCAGCCGATACATCTATAGGAACATCAGTGGAAAATTCAGAATCAGTTTGAGTACTTATCTCCTTTGTACGATTGGCTGAAGGAATAGTTTTATCTGCATTACCAAATTGTTCTAATAAATCTATCAGAAGATTATTTGAAGATAAGTGAAGTGATTCCATTTTATCCATAATAGAACTGAATTTAGTAGAGATTACATTTTCTAATGAAGTATAATCTGGCAGTCTATGAAGGTGACTAGGACCAGCTTCAAAAGAGTATATCACAATATTTTTCAATTCTCTAAAATGACTGGGCAGTACAGCCAGCAAATCATTTTTTAAATTACAGCTAATTTCAGAAAAGTCACAGTTTCTATTGGCATTGCTATAAGTGAAAATGTTATTGCATAGCGAATCAAATGACTTAGTCATATCCTGAAATGCATTAGAATTACTGTCTAATACACTTTTGCTTTTAGTGATCAATCCAGATTTTGCAACATCAAGTTCTGTTAAAAGGTTTTGAATGTTGACATACACATTGTTTAAAAGTCCCTCGATGTTCTGACAGTCTTCACAGATGAAAAATAAGTTAAGTGATGGATGATACCAGTCTCTATTAAGACCCAAGCAGACTCCATGTAGCTTTCTTTTACAGAAAGCTTTACAAATGACAAATTTGCTTTTATTGTCATTGTCGAAATAATTAGCCAAATTAGATTTATATGCCATTGTTAATAAAGTTAAAACAAAAAATTAGATTTAATTAACAATTTATTATGAATTTAAATGTAATTGGATATGGCAATAATATTTTTTTTATTAGTTTCAAAATATTTATTTAATTTGACTGTACAATTTTATTATAATTAAAATCACAGTAAGTATCAATGAAAACAAAAAAAAAAACAAAAAAATGCTTATTTAACAAAAATTTAATTTTAATGAACACTTAGTATGAGTGTTAATTTAAAATTTTAATTTTGATTAAACTTTTGTGACTGGTCCTTTAGGTTCTTATTAAAAAATTTTTTCTTATTTTTTCTTTTTTTATTTATTTTATTGAGAAATTAAAGCTAAAAAAATAAAAATTAGAGAAAAAGCGAGTTGAGCAAAAGCGTGTTAGTAGGTACTGGGGCGGTTGAGCCTGGGAATTCCGCGTTAGAAAGAGACAGAAGATATGCTATCGCTATTTCACTTGCACTAATGTAAATTAGAATCTCAGGGTAGAGAAGCACTTTTGTTATCTCTCAGGTGTCATCCTTATCTCTTTGATCTTGCTGCTTG
The DNA here is from genome assembly GCA_963942445.1 of Argyra leucocephala. Lineage (NCBI taxonomy): Eukaryota > Metazoa > Arthropoda > Insecta > Diptera > Dolichopodidae > Argyra > Argyra leucocephala. The sequence goes on along the minus strand of OZ012681.1, from coordinate 72,204,773 downwards.
TTATTGTTTACATTTCTGTAGGTCGTTGACCTTATCATGTTATTGTTATTGTTTACATTTCTGTATCGCTTGCACTAATGTAAATTAGAATCTCAAGGTAGAGAAGCACTTTTGTTATCGTTATTGTTATTGTAGCTGTATCATGTTATTGTTATTGTTATCTTTGGCGCCATGGTAGATGACCTTGATTGAGTAGCTGGTGACGTCATAGGTAACTCCAGCTGGCTCATGAAAAATGTGTATGATGAATATATTATATATTACATGTGGGTGTGTGAATAATGAACATGAATTTTTTTTTAAAAAAATTAATTGTTTGAACGAGGATTTGAACTCGGTGCCTGAATGATTAACGAGAGACCACGCTAACCATTCAGCTACCAAGCCATTTAGAATTGTTGATGTTATTTGTGTTTATAAATATGTAAATGGTTGATATGGTATTAAAAAAAAAATTCTATAAATAGCTTTTAATATCTCAAGGTAGAGAAACACACTTTTGATAAAGTATTATGGAATTGAAATGAATATTTATAATGTAATAAATGTCATGCTGGTTAAAGGTCCGAGGTTTCCAAGCACGAAAATTGCTCCAAGAACCTCCAACCGAAGAACCCCGCCGAAGAACCTCGTCCAAGAACCCAGGCCCCGCACACAAGTCGAAGTTCCCAAGTTGTGAACTCCGCGAAGTTTTGAAGCCTCCGCCGAAGTTCTTGTTGTTGGGAACATGTATCAACGACCTTGGATTATGAATATATTATTATGAAAATGTTAAAGTATCCTATATTATGCAGAGTAAATGGTTGTGGTTTCGCGATAAGAGTATAAAACATAAAATTTAAAAATCAGAATTTTGTTTTGCTGTTTTTATTGTTTTAATGCTGAATAATTAGAGTTTGTAATGTATGTTCACGCAACATAATTAAATTTTTAAGCGTAGTACCCTACCAAATTGTACGATTTTAAAAATTGAAAAATGAAAACTTGCGGTTTTCTTATCAAAACATTTCTGTTTGTTTCCATTATTTGTTAATATAATAATATTTGATTCTCATCTAGAGTTTGTATTCAAAACATAAACAAAAGCAAAAATTAAAATCAAGAATGGAAACAAAAAAAAAACAAAAATCAAAATTGAAAAAATAGTCGGTAAACCAGAATTTTTAAAAATGTTCTCAATTTAATGAAATTTTATGAAAATTATGATTTTTTTTTATTAAAGTTACATCATAATGTTACAGATAGCCTATACATGTCTTCATTCATTCAATGGTTATATATTTTCAATTATTTCATATAGGGTACCGCTGTTATTCTATTCTATTCCTCGTAAGTAATAAAAAAAAAATCCTGAAAAATCTGAAATTTAATAAAATAATGAAAAATCATAAACAATCAACATTATTTTACATATTATAAGTTTTTATTTTCAATTATTATTATTATTCAATTCTAATATATATATATATATAAGTATAACTTAATATATAAAATTATTCTTAGTCAGATTATAGAATTATTTCCATAATACTACTACTAACACACCTACAACCAAAAAAAAAAATATGAATTTAATTTAGCAATAAAATTACTTTTATAAAACTACACTTTTTTTTATTTTTTTTATTCTTAACTTCTAGGTTTGTGCAGATATATTGTATAAAATTATCTTAAAAATTAACTTAAACTATTCTAGTCGCGATCTTTTATAACCATACGGTTGTGAGCTGTGGTCAGGAAGAAATTTACGCTTCTCCAACCTTGGTCTGTAAATTTTAACTTCAGGTGTTGTAACAACCTGGTGATCCTTTGTTCGCCTGATAGCCCGAGACAGTATTGTTATCTCTTCAAAGTTTTCAGGGTTTAATACTGCTTCCTTAATACTATCGAAATTTATCAATTGAGACACCTCAAAATTGAGGCAAATTCCCTTGACCTTGCAAGCTATACGTTTGACATTATCTTTAGTGCAAAATACCTCATAGGCATAGTTTTGGGGCCACCGCTTACAAATTGAGTTATATAACTTCCAATGCCATAGCCTTCTAATTCTTCGGTCATAGTTCCGATAAATTCTCCTGTTGGAGGATCATATTCTCCTTTTCGACTAATATATATGACAGAGTCTGTGTCATAATAAAGTACACGTTTACCAAGTTTCTCCAAATAACTATACAGTTTAAGTCGAGCCAGGGTAGTTGTATACGCTGCTATACAAACATTTACCGTTGATAACATTGGTGCTGCTTCCTCTTTATATTGCCAGTTCACTACAAGATTTTCCTCATTAATTGGAAGAATATGGTATACATCTAGAGCTGGATTTGTAAGCATAGCATACAATTCTGAGGGCTCATTTATAATTGATGTTTTCTGCTGATTCTCTTTCTGTCCGAATTTTCCCCAAAACGAATTAAGCATTAATTTATGATGTAAATAATGTTTGGTCAATACCTCAAGTTAATAAAAAAGTTGTTGGTTTAATGAAAGATGAGTTAAATGGTCGCATATTGTCTCATTTTGTTGCTTTGAGAGCAAAAATGTATGCACTTATGGTAGAATATGAAGAAAAAACAAAAAAAATTAAAGGTGTTAAAAAAAAATATTGTTAAAAATGAAATTTGTTTTCAAGATTTTTTAAATTGTTTAAATGAAAGCATTGACAAATTTGTTGTACAAAATTTAATCAAATCTAATCATCATAATGTACATTCTATAGAACAAACAAAACTAGCCTTAAATGCTTCTGATGATAAAAGATATATTCAAACCAATAAATATGAAACATTACCATGGGGCCATTATAGTATTATAGAATAATAATTGTATTTAGGATTAAAATTGAAATTTAGTTTTCATAATAATAATAAAAAAATCATATTTTCAAATATTTTTTATTTATTCTTTAAATTATAATACAATGTTTGAATTTCAGATAATTTTAATATTTTACATAGTTTTTCAGTACCACAATTTAAACAGAGTGGTCCAAAATCTTCTATAAAATCTTTAGCATCTTCATGACAGTCAAACGCTGCTACAGCATAAAATTTCACAAAGGTTTGCCTTAAATTTTGTCCTTTTGAAATTTCCATGTTTAGGAGACATTCTTCACAAAACACCGATTCTCTTGAATTTTGAACACATGCTTCCTCGAAAGTGTGGTAATCCTCACCATTAAAATTGTTGTTTTGCAAATCATAGAACTGATATGCAACGCAGCAAACTTTACCGGTTCCAAAGGCTTCCTTGATTTGATAAGAATTTGGGAAGCCCTTTTCACAATATCCCATTCTTTTTATTTCATTCATAGTCCACATTATTTATATGTAGGTATTTTAGTTTATGTTTATTTCAGCAGAGTTATTTGAATACTAATTTAATTTATATTTTTATGAAATGTATGTCTCTATAAATTATTTTTAATTCAAATAATTTAAAACCACATACATCCTCAAATCTATAAGTGTTATAATCATATTACTAAAAAATCAGTAATCAAATTGGGAATAAAATCAGACAAAACCTCAAAATTTATTTTTTCAGATTTCACTTTATCATAATCGTATTGCTTAAAAATCAGCTAAAACCACATTTTTTAATTCATAGAATATTCGATAAAATGAAATATTTACTATTTTTTCTTAGAATAAAATAATCTAAAACCTAAACCATATACTTCCTTCAATTTAAAGCTTTTTCATTAGAATTTTTAATTAAAGATTGAGTTTTGTAATTCTATAAACTGGACGAAATTATTTAAAATACATCATTATTAATTTGAATTTTATACAATTAAGATGGATTTTTTAAACAATATTAACAAGATTTTCAACTTCTCAACTGAAACCATTAAGGTTTCTGAAATGCCAATTAACAAGGCATACTCTATTTATCAGATTCAAAAAGTAAATACCAAATACGGGGATAGGCTTATCCTCTCAACAAAAAAGTTTAAAATATTTTTACCCATGAGGTTCAACAATTTAACGAATAAACAAATACTAAAATTGGTAACCGGGAGATATACCATCATCAATAGGGGCCCTATAGGAAGAACATTTAACTGTTATGAAATACCAAACGTTTGATAATTCAAAATTGAAACCAGAAATCAAGCCGGAAGTTGATAAGGAACAAAAAATTATGCTGCAGATTGATAATGAGGATGAGTCATTTGATAATGTTGTTGTAACAACACCAAGTATAGAAAAAATAGATTTTGAAAAATTTTCAACACCAACATCTGGTAATAATAATAAAAATACAATGTTTTCATCTAAATTTTCTCCTACATATGGATATAATAGGTCCGAGATTGATAAGAGTTATGGACCTTATTTCGATTCACAAGCAAAAACAATCAAATTAGGAACAGCTAATTTCCAAATTGATAAACAAAAGCATAATATATTAATTAACAATGAAGTTTTTAAAACAACAGATGGATTAAATGAACTGATATTTAAAAAGAAGCCAAATTCAAATATTTATACAGACAATGATATGAAATTATACAAGAAGATTCTAGAAACAACAAACGCTCACAGAAGAAATTTAAAACATTTTTGAAATAAATATTTATTTTAATATTATAATATGAATTAATAATTAAATTTAAATTTAATATACATTTAATCATAATTATATTTTTCTCTTAATTAATATCCATAATACTATAGTGACCCCACGGTAATGTTTCATATGAATTTTCAATTAAGTATCTTTTATCATCATGAGGACTTAGAGCGATTTTTGATTGAGTTATAGAGCTAATAATATGGTGTTTTGATTTAATTAAATTTTGTGAAACATATTTTTCAGTTTTGTTATTCAAACATTCAACATAATCATCAAACGTTATTTCATTTTTCACAACATTTCTTTTTATGCCTTTAGATTTTTTAATTCTATCTTTTCCCTCCACACAAATAGCATACATTTTGGATCTTAGACCCACGAACTCGGTCATTATCCGCCCATTGTTCTCATCTTTCATGAGACCTAAGACTTTTTTATTAACATTAGGAATATTATATATATTATCTATGGGATAGTCACTGGTATCAAAATACTTGTAACAATCACGTTTTATATCTCCATAAAAGTCGGAGCAAGTTACTTCATAAATAAGTGAGTCCGTATCAGTATAACATATGGTAGAATTGGATCCAAATTTTGGAACCATATAATTGTAGTGAAAATCATACAATGTAGTTTTTGCTAAATCTAGTATGCTCATACCCACATATATCGGTTTATTGAAAAAAATTTCACTTTTATTTAATTCTATAACAACAAGATTTTCATTAAAAATTGTAGATGTTTTGAACTCAGGTTTTGCAATTAAAGCTTCAGCTCCATATCTTCCTAAGCATTTCGCAACTAATTTTATAATGCTATGCTTTCTAACATTTTCCATGGTTTTCCCAAACACAGCATTATTCATTAACTTAAATAAATTTTTCTCAAACTCATTTTTAGCTTCTGTACGTAATTTTGTATTTAAATCTATGTAGGATTTTAACCATGGGGATTGTTTGAATTCAAGTATTCTATGAATCTTTAAAAGTTTTAGGCCATTTTTTAGAGCTTGTTTTAAATTTCTATAATGAATGACGTATTTGTTTTTATCGTGAAGGGTGGCCATGAGTTTATTTTGCTTCGAGCTTGGAGCGGCGCGATGTTCGACACAGAAAGGGAGATCTTTGTGTAAATCATGAATATTTTGTGGATATTCTAAATCTACTTCTAAAATATATCCTAAGGATGAATCATCATCTATATCATTGATATTGAAATCTTTAATTTGCTCAACCCATTTAAAGCCACCATATGGTAAATACTGAGACATAGCCCACCCATATTGATTGTTAATGTCATTATAAATTAAAAATTTAGAAGCTTTTGATGGGTCAAAATCAGGCATATACTTATTATTAGCTTTTGAATAACGTTTCATACATTGGCTCAAGCCACCACGAATGCCTCGTTCTACAAACATAAGCATATCAATATCAGTTAATAATTCTAACGTCTTATTGCTATGTTTTAACATAGCATCCCAAGTATACCCCGGGAGTGTGTAATAATGTGCAGGATCTAATCCATATGATTGATGGCAGCTTGAACGAAATTGTTCAAAGACATCTGCTAAAAGAAGCACATCAGTTTTAAGATACAAATCGGAATATTCACCTAAATTTTTAATTTGTATAGCATCCCATACTTCATGCGCGTATGTATAATCTTCTTGACTAATATCACAATCATTTAGTTTGTTGTAAAATTTATCAATCGATGGTAACACGTTTTCTGAAAATCTATCAAAATTATCAAAGTAATCATATGGATATACACCCTTCCGAGTTAGTAAATTAATTTGATCAGAAGTTAAATTTTTAAATTCAGATTTCAATATAGGAAATAATGTTAAGTAAGAGGAAAGCGTGCTTAGACTACTACCCATAAAACGAAAGGAATCTATAAACCGGAATTTAATAGCGTAATCTTCTAAATGTTTGGTGAATGCTATATACCTCTCTTTATTGATTGGTAATAAATCAATTCTACCATTTATACGTGTTGCTAAATCTTTAATAATAAAATGTGAATCATAACCACTTAGGTTGTGAAAAATAATGGGTATTGTATGACTATCTTTAAAATTAATATTACATTCTTCATGTGCAGGGCCTCTATATCGCCCCGTAAGATGACAGTGATCCCGCACTTTCTTATCATCATCAGTGAAATAACCTTCACATATATGACACTGAGTAGCATTTTGAAACCCATAGTTTTGGTCTTCAGACAAATGGTCCATTGGGAGCGGACAAAAAAAAACTGTTTCTACATTTTCAGCGAATTCTTGAAGCTCCTTAGTAAACCATGTAACACAATCCTCACCACGATAACTTTTATAAATAGATAATGTGGGGTCATAATCACACTTTATATAATATGCTATACTACAAGGCTTATGATTTTGATACTTATTTTTATCATTAACCGGTTCCAATATGCACTCTACATCAGCATATATCACAAATGGTGCTCTAATCTTATTCTTAAAATTTTTAAAATTTAGATTTTTTTCTTCTTCAGTTGGTAATTTAATTTTACAAAAGTTGAGTTTTGCACAATCTTCCATATGTGTCATCAATCCATTTTTGGTATAAAAGTAGTGCAGACATCTTTCGCAATAATGCTTCTTCCCATCATGCTTAGAAAGCTGTGAATTATAATATATATTTTAATTAGTTAATCATAATTAACTGAAAATAATTAATTAAAATATACCTGTGAGGAGAGAAGTCTCGATAAACTTTTGATCCATACATAATGATATATTATAGGCTCATAAATATCGTCGTCACTGTTTTGTTTCTCATAGTTAAATTCATCATAATCATTATAGTACTTATTTTGAATCAATAATAAATTGGCATGTTGCTGCTTTTTATTTTCAGTCAAATATGATGGTAAAGTAATATAGTTTTTACAGTTTTTTTTCAAAATGTATACATTAATAGATATATCATTCTGCTTTTCAAATTTTGGAATTTGGTTTAATGTCATTGGAAATTTAATTCCATCTAAATTTAACTTATGTAAGTAATGTGGATACTTTTCCATACGCTGGGGATGTTTTTCAACTGGATATAAGGCTGACATAATAGCCCAGCCAAAACATGCATCGTCATTATTTTTAACATTAATGCATGCTTTTTTTCTGCTAATTACAAGTGGTAATTCAACATATGAAGAACCCACCATAGGAGTAAATTTATTTATGTTAATAACTAAGTGGTTAATTGCTGAAAGTGCCCATCCTGAATCCTTCTCCTGAAATTCTTCCAGCTTCTTAATTATTGAATTTTTTATATGTTCAGAAAAAACTTCATCAATATTGGTGTTATTAAATATAGAATGGTTTTTCGTGTTCATATATTTTATTTCAGTAATTTCCACATCACCATTAAATTTTTTAAACTCAGCACATAATATAGCATTTACTTTCAGAGCATGTTCTTTCTTTAGCGCATTATTTATACGTCGATAGAACAATTTGCCGCAATCTTCTAAAAAATTATTTGGCTCCTTATGACGAAGATTAATTATCATTCCAGTTCTCATACGACCTGTAAATGCTGATTGAACATCTTCCCATCTCACATAATAGCTTAAATAATTATTCCTGGTTGGATTTGATTTTTTGTAACCTTCACTTAACGTATAAAAAATTAACAAAATATGTATGATGTATTTCACAATCATGTTATAGAAGTATATTTCATTCATATGTATATGTAACTAAATTAAATTTATTCTTATACATCGTCGTGCGGGAAAATGATTGTCGTATGTTAAAAACTATAGTTCTGAGTAAATTAAAGTCAAAGTTTGAAACATTATATTTCGAATCCTACACGGAAAAGTTAACTTTTTTTTGTAATTTCTAAATAGTAAATTTTATATACTTTCATTTTTTATGCAAAAGTTATTAAAATTTTGAATTTTAAATAATAAATTTGGATAAAAATTGTAGAATGAGAATGTCGTATGTTAAGTTTTCGGCAAAAAATTTTTTTCAATAGTACATACGACACACATACGACAATTGATTTTCAAATTTATTTTATAATTTGTCGTATGTTTCTGTTTTTTATATGTTGAAATAATATAACATTTTTTTTTTTTCAAAAACAGGGATGAATGCAAGTAATTAAATGTACAAAATAAATACCATAATTATATTTTTAACCTTTTTTATTATCAAAAACTTCACATTCAATGTTTAACTTAAAAATAATATAACAGAAATACTTTCTAGTCGATATAATATATTAAATAAACTTAAAAAACAACTTCTTGTAGAATAACTCAAAAAATAAAAAAAAATTAAAATATGTAGTCTATACTTCATCACAGACAATTAATTTCAAAGTCTTATGTTTTTAATAATACCTAAAAATAAAGTCCCTTTTTTGACATTATTTCAATAGGAGTAACTTAAAATAGTGTTTCTTATAATAATCTGTATATTAATAATAATATACAAATTATAATACGCAAAGTAATATTTGTTAGTTTTTATAAAAAACGAGGCGGTCGCTTTAAATATTCAATAGAGATTTAAAGAACTGTTTGTCTTGATTAGGTAAGAACGAAAGCATATCCTTAATGTCTTTCAGTTTTTCCTTGCAAATCGGTTTAACAGAAGCATTTGTCAAAGTTTGACTGAAAACACTTTCAATTCCTTTGCTAAAACGGTTTTTATAATTTTTATTGATACTGACAATATTAAATGAAGCATCTCTTGCATGAACCTTATAGGACACATTTGACAAATTATTTTGTTCGTATTTAATAATTTTGACCTTAGTAAAAGGTACTTGTTTAAAACACAGTTCTGAAGCCTTGCGAGAGAAAAGTTTAAAATCCAATGATTTCATCTGAATAATCTTGAGATTCACGTTTTCGTACTGCATGTTCTTTAGTAATCGTATCAAACTTAATGGACTTGGTATCTCAACATTTCTTAAGTATTTTTCCAGGACACTATGGATGCAATCCACTTCTTGAACTAAGGAATGACCTGGTTCTGAGAATTTCTGGGTAATATTCGTCAAATTTTTATTGTCGTGAAGAAGCTGTAGCAAACCTGTGGCCATTATTTGGTTGCGATTCTGTGGTACGCAAGAATCACTCCATAGAACGATTTCTGTTATTAATGGATTATCGTTTAATATGCGTTTAATTATTTTGATAAGTACGCTAGCCATATCATTTCCTGAACGACCCATTAGAGCTTCATTCCACAAACCACAATATATTACATTCTTTGAATTTGGTAAAATTAAAGTTGCTGTTAGGTTAAAAGTTGTAAGTTTCCTTTTATAATAAAACGATGATGCATATCCTTTAGGCAAAGGCAACACATTTTGCAAATCAAAACAAATTACAGCCTTTGCCGAATCCAAATTATTCTTGTCAAAATTCTTCTCTGCCTTCATAAAACGTTTATGTTCGAGATGCAATTCATAGTCCGATTTATTAGTATCATTTGGATTAATTTTAAATAATGCACACTTATCACATTGGTCTTTTTTGGGTATATTGAAACCAAGGTTAAATGAATGATTGAAAATATTTCTAAATACTGTATCGCTTACAGGATTGCTTACTTTTTCTTTGTACAAAGAAAATATTTTGAAAATGCTGAGATGACTCTCCAGATATTTTCTTTCAGTTTCTGGTCTACAATAGTGAGATTCGATTGTAGGAAAACTATTAATATGATCCTTAATCTCTTTTATTTGACCTTCACTAGTAGATTTTCTTCCGCAGTGTTGTTTTTTAGATGGCAGTTTTATTCCAGTTTCATTACTTGTGTTGTTATTAAAGTAATAGTATATACGACGTTCACTTATATCTAATGTGTTTAAGAAAAACTGTTTACAAATTTGAAAAATTCGCCCTGCGCATTTAAAATAATAATCAAAACTGCACTTCTTTCTATTTTCGCTTAACAAATTTTTATCTGCACGTCTAATTTTGCAATCACGCTTTTTTACGAATTCATTGTAAAAGCAATTCTTTTCTTCGTCAGATAACTTCCAAAATTGTTGATGTATAAGTGACCTTTCATTATTGTTTATATTTTTGTAACATTGATAAAAACATGTTGGCTTACAAGATGGGCCAACAGACCTTCCTGATATTATATTTCCTTTAGAGTTAGTGTACTCCTTTCCACTTTGACGCAAACGTTTTCTTACATTTTGTTTCCAGGTTTGCTTTTGTAGTCTTCGTTTTCTAGTTTTTACCGTAGAGGGTGTTTGTGTTGCAGCTATTAGAAAAAGCAAAATTAGTAATTAGTATTACAATGTTAGTTGTAAATATCCCATAATATAGCAGTAGTTACACAAAACTTACAAGATTCTGAACAATAATTTGAAGGCAACTCTCTCAAATTCGGACTAGAAATCCGAACATCGTCAATAAAACTATCATTTTCTTCATTCACAAAAGTAGATTCGTTGATATTTTCAATCACAAAAGTAGGATCGTGTACAGTATCATCACTTGAAAAATCATTATCAGTTCCTAAAAAAATATATTTTCAAATAAAAATTTAAGGCTTTCATATTATATTTTCTAGTTAAATAGCGAACCTAAATCACAACTACGCGCTTGTTGTTTCTCGCCATCAAATATCTCGCTTGCCATTGTCTAAAAAGAGAAATATTTATTTACAATTTTGCACATGTGTAAAAAAAAACAAATGCAATAAAAAATACAACGCAATAAATTTACTTACACAAGAATTTCTTCCGGTATATTTTTCCGGTGATTGATCCATTCTGTTCAACGATCAAACAAATACTGAATATAAATTGATCGTTTTAATGCATTTGTCTATTAACATACTACAATATAATACTCAGTTTTAAAAATTTAAATGTTGTATGTTATAACATACGACAATTTGTCATCATAAATTTATTTAAAATGTTGTATAGTAAACATACAACAATGTATTTCTGGAAAGGGCAAATGTATGAGAATTTTGTTGTATGTTACATTTTCAAGCTACATTCGACAAAATAATATTCAAAATGTAACCAATGTACCACATACGACAAATTAAACTCTCCACATCTTTAAAACGGAATAAGATATCGAAAAACCGATGACATCGTTAAAAAGAGCAAAAAAAATTTCTGAATAAACAATCAATATGTCAAATTGTCAAAATCTTAACATACGACAAACATTTACTCGCACGACGACATGCCGATTAAATAAACAATCACCAATAAGGTTTTTAATTAATTTTTCACTATATCCAAATAAAACATTATATACCATTCATTTCATATATGCATATCAGCAAAAAATTTTTATTTTTTCAATTTCATGAATTTCAGGAGGGTACCATTACTAAATCATATACTTTCATTTCTTTTTGTTCTTATTTGATTAAAAGCTTTCAAGACACAAAATTAATATTCTAAGCTGGACTGTATCTTCAAATATCATTTGTATACGCTTATCAATAGAGCTTTTTATTTTTCAATTTCATTATGAATATCAGTAGGTAAATGGATACTTTAGTTTGAATTTTATATTCTTTTTGTTTTTGCTATGTATCTCAAGCTCTCTCAATATATCTTTATGTATTAGTTTTAGTAAAAATAAAATAACATTTCTTTTACTCTAAATTCATGCTACAATCTACTCCATTTTCTAATTATTGTACTTAGAACAATTTTTTAAAAGCATATATTCCGAAATTTTGGGGTATATAATACAATCTACTCCAGTTGCTAATTATTGAACTTAAAATAATTTTAGGAATGCAAATATTCATAAAACCAACAGTAAAATCACACACATTTATCATACTAAAGATTTTTTTTGTTTTTGTTTTTTCTTTATATTTTACTCTAAATGAAAAAGCTAGTTGTAAACACGAAAGATACTCATATGGCAATGGCATTTTCAATTTAAAAATTTTTTATTTTTGTTTTTTCTTGTTTAATTTTTATTATGTATCTCAAGTGCTCTCAATATATCTTTATGTATTAGTAGTTAGTTAGTTTACTTTAAATTCATGCCACAATCTACTCCATTTTCTAATTATTGTACTTAGAATAATTTTGTAAAAGTACCAGTCTTATTTTACTTTAAATACATACTAAATCTACTCCTTTTTCTAATTATTGGACTTAGAATAATTTTATGAAAACTTATTAAAAAAATTACAATTATAATAATTCAAATTCATTACTCACACACACACACATCATTATATAAATATTAATTAATCATATTCTTATTTAAAGGAATTATATTCTTCTTTAACAATGCGCGATGGTAAAACTGGAAAATATTAATAAGTAGATAAGAAATCCCTTCTCCAACAACCAGACTTGTAAGCACTATAAGAAAACCTTCTCCAACAGTCAATGTACCGCAATTAAATTTCGCTACAACGGCCACACTGAAAAAGTGCTTTTTTGGCCTCCTGTATATTTCTTATGGACATTTTGGGCTAGAACTGTCATAGCTATACTACTCGTGTTAATAAATCGGTAGACTAAGGTAGACTGGTTATGATTAACGCATTATGATAACGCAGTCTTCAATATATTTTGAAAGGTTATCTAAATTACTAAAGTTTATGGTATATCTAATGAGTTTTTGAAACATTATTTTAGTGCTTTTATTATTATGCTTAGAATGGGAGATACTTAGATGAGATTTAAATTGATTGACAGGGTACTGAATTGTTTTAAAGAAATTTGTACTTGACAGTTCACTATGAATAGTGCTATTAGTTTCGCTGTAAGTCATATTATTAATATATTGCCTCGGTAGGGCATCGTCCACATTGTCTTCTTTTCCAGGTTTGTAATGGAAGGTAGGTGAGAACTTTTTTTTAAAGTTTAAGTTTAAAATTCTTTATTCTCAATAAGTACAATAAAACTTGGAGCAAGATTGGAAGCACGTCTATCTTTTCTAAACACTAAAAAGGAAGATTGAAACAATTCTAAGTCATTGATAGTATGAGTTAACCATGTTTCTGATAGTGCATAACAGTCAAAATCAAGCGATATGGAATTAAGATAAACAGATTTGGTTTTTGTGTGTAAACCTCTTACATTTTGATAAAATAGAAGAAAGTTAGTTTTCATAGGAGTGGTATTGAGTGTTAGAATATTAGTATTGGATTGGATAGGACTAAGATTGAATTGAACTAGTGAGTTATGGTTAGGGACGAGCCGACTTCAACCGTTTTACGTTTGAGGAAACAAACACGCGAAACGTTTCTAGATCCTTCTTTACCCTATCACAGGATAATCCTAGAGTATCGTGATACGAAAGAAAAAGTTTCAAAAGAGCCCGATAATCAGATGGCAAGCCTTCCTGTTGAATTAGAACGCTGGTGTTGATTTTGGTCTTCCAACAACACATACACTATAAGGATGATCATGTAGATACGCAAGGTATAGTCGCACATTATTATAGAATATCTATTATTGCTAACTTCAGCAGTATTTTGAGTTAGTTAGTGGCATTAAGGGGTTGATGAAGTTTGGCGATTTTTTGGATGTAGAAGCTTTGGGGAAGTTTATGGGAGCACCAACAACAAAAGTTTCTCCCTGTATGAAGTTTGAGTATTTATTTTTCTTATTGTTGTTGGTATTATTATTTTGTGGATGAAAATTAGGGCTTTTATTGCCTTGATAGAGAGTTGGTGTTTCACCTCTTTTGGCATTAGTAGTTTTGAAGATTTTAGTGTTTTTTTTATAATTAGACTTATCTGATGTAAGCTTATTCATAGCATGTATGGCGGAATGATTTGCTCTGAAACCAAATTAATTATTAGGTATGACACCTTTATCTGCTGAAACTTTATTCAAATATTTGTTAGTTAGTCTTTCAAATATTTTACTTATGTTAGGTAACACACTAATTTGTCTGTAGCTTTTAAGGTCTGTAGAAACCTTTCCAGGTTTTTTTATTAATTCTATCTAATTTATTTAGTTTAGTATAAAATATTAATTTTCATTTAAATTTCACCAATTATTAAGTTTAATGATCTGATCTCCACGACTATATGTGTGTGACCAACATGGCTATATTAGGAATAACTATGTTAAGAATATTGTCCGGTCCCACAGATATTTTGTTATTTAGTTTTCGAAAAGCGTCATATACATCCTCCAGAGTGGCGAAAAAGTTATTATTATTTTGATTGGTAAGTAAAGAGTTGACTTTCATATTGTCACTAAAATTAATTAAAGTTGTATTGTTTAGAGCATCATTATTTTTTAAGTTGAGAAACTGCGTTACTGTTTCATTTGTTAAATTATATTGTGTCGTATTAAGTGGCGGAGCGATATTTGAATGATTATTCTCAATTTCACAACCAATAACATTAAGAATATCCTGTTTGTTTGAAATAATTAAAGTGTTATTATGGGCAGTGTTCTGATGAGCTGAACTTATATTGATTGCGCTGAGTAAGTGAGTGTCGTTGGGGTTTATTTCCAATGACACAACTTCATTCATATTTTTATTTCTGAAAATTTTATTTATTTGTGGGAACATGTTACAGGATGGAATAATTGCTTTAATTTTTTTTTGCCAATGATTGCTTATAGCTTTTCTTAAATTTTCTTTTATTAAAATATTTAGGTTTTCCAGAATGGATTTGGCTCTAGAATACAAGGGATTATTTCTATTTTGAGTCCTCCTATAAATATTTTTCATGGCGGTCAAAATCCAGCTTTTCTCTTTGTGTAATTTTTTCAAAGCTATAGACATAAATTTGTTTAAGGAATTGTCCGGTTTAATCTTTGGTGCTACTGACTCGACAGAATCAAGAATTAGTTTAGATAAAACTTTTAAATAGTCATCAATTTCAGCATTACTTAAGTTTTTATTATTTGGAACCAAGTTAGTCTGGCCATTGGTTTTTAACATATAGCTTAACTTGAGTTTTTTTCTACATTTATCCCAATTGATGGAATTATAATTAATTTTATGAACCTGGTCTTCGTTTTTGAAAATTAGATTTTCGTTTAGGTTAGAGTCAAACTCAATTAAAATGGCGTCGTGATCACTGTCATAAGGCAGGATTTTCAAGTTACGTGAGTAATAATATCTAATCTACTCTCTGCTATGGCTAAGTCTAGATACGAATTTGAAGGTTTATAGGATGGTGAATTGAAACTATATAATTTTATTTTGTAAAGGCATTCATTTTGGTTAACCCAGTTATAAAGAAAGTTTCTTCTAACATTATTTTTATTGTTAGACCATGGGGATTGTTTGGCATTTAGATCACCAGCGATAACGTAATAATTTTCTGGTTTATTCAGTTTGAGAATCTGGAAAAGCTGGCTTAGTTCAGTATTGAATGTGTTGGAGTTTTCGTACGGTGAGTAAATTGAAATAATTTTTATATTTTTATTATTTGACAACTTTAGGGATATGGCACATGTTTCAATACATTTAAAATTATTTAGGCTTGGAACATTGATATTACTAAATTTTAAATTGTTTTTTATGAGAATAGCCGTACCACCACCTTGAACTGAGTTACGTCTGTCTTTTCTAATAAGGTTATAATTTCTAAAATATATCTTATGTTTTGCATTTAATTTAGTTTCACTTAGTAATAAGATATCCGGCTTATGTTTCTCTAAAAAACTTAATAGAATTAACATTTATAGCTATTATTTTAATATTCACAAGATTATTAGTACAATTGTTCATTATTATTTTCTGAAATTATATTGAACAGAAAGTCTATTCTCTCAACTTGTTCATTTAGTTTGTTAGTGAAAGTGTTTTCTAACGAATTAACCTTATTTTTCATGATATCTAAAGCATTTTTATTTCAACTAATAAATTATTAGTAACATTATTATTGCCAGACATAGTGGCAGCATTATTGGTATTATTTGTATCAGTATTTGTATTGTTATTTCTGTTATTTTTCAATAAATCCGAACATTTTATTTTGGGGGAGACAAAATTATTAAAGGGGAAAGATCTCATTGCTAATTTTTCTTTATATTGTTCCTTTTTCAGCTGAAAAGCATGAAAACCTGACAACCTCTATAGGTGGAAGGATGACCCGTATTTTTACATAAAACACAAAATAGCTTTTCTTTATTTTCGTTTTTGAATTCCAACGAACATTTACCTGGGTCATGCTTTTGGCAACCTTTGACACATCGATATTCCATTTTGCAATTAAACGCTGTGTGTCCAAAACACTGACAGGGCTTACATTGAGTGAAATCCCCTTTTTTTAAATTTTCCTAAAATATTACCTGATTGTACAGGTATTTAATTTTCCGAATATTGGCAACAATACTATCAGGGCTCATCTGTACAATAAATGTAGGTAATAATCTATTATTTTATTTTGAAATAGTCGTTTCTAAACGAAATACTTTTACAAAATTAACATTTTCTACGTCTAATTTTTTTAGTGATGACAAAATATGTTCTGGGTTGTCACTTCCATTTAGGCCTTTAAGAACCAAATATTTTATTTTATTTTCTTTGGGTGTAAAAATTACAATTTATTTTTTCTAAAACATTTTTTATACTATTGTAACTACTTAAATTGTCTACTATTATGACGTGTTTATTAGAACCTAGCCTTTTTATAAAAAAATTGTTTATATTTAATTTTTCTTTAATTATTTTTTTTATTATTATTATTATTATTGAATTGACCATAATTTAAATTATGGCCAATTTTGTAAGCACTAGCTGCAGAGGCTTTCGGCTTTATTCTTTTTATATCATTAGGGTTTTGATCAAATACATTTAAATGTGGTAACTTACTTATTTTGTTTATCTCAATATTAGAAATGTTGATGTTTATTGCAGCTGTTGGTTGAGAACTTGATTTATTTTCTTGATTTTGATCAATAATGTCATTTATATTGTTGTCATTATTGTTGTTGTCATTTATGACCATTTCACACTCATCGTTATCATCATTTAAAATTTCAAACTGGTTATTATAAATATTTTCATTATTATTATTGTCATTATTATTATTATTGTTGTTATTTTCTTTATTTTTATAAATCTGATTATTTGATTCATCTAATTTTTTTTTTAACGCTTTGTTTTCCTTTTTCAGGTTTTCTAATTGTTTAAGAATATATTTTTGGCTCTAAATATATTCTTATATTTACAGCTCTTCATTTTTGAATTTATATTCTTATGCTTTTTGAGAACCATAGAAATATCATTTTTGTTTATAATTTTATAGTGGTCATTGCCACTAAATTTAGTCATAAAACACTTAAATTATTGTTTTTATGTTCACAAATTATTTTAACTTTTAATATATTTTGTTTTTGTTTTTTTTTTTAATTACTTTTACCTCTGAGAAAAAGCAAAGATATTCCTCAGTGCAAAAGATGTCAGCGTTATAATCATATGCAGAAATTTTGTAATAGGGAGCCTATATGTGTGAAATGTGATGGTAAACATTTAACAGCAGAATGCGATAAGCGGAAAACTTCACAGCCAAAATGCTCCAACTGCCACGAGTCTCATCCAGCAAATTACAGAGGATGTCTTATTGCCAAAAAACTTCAGAAAAGGAGAAACTCTGTTTACCCAAAATTAGTTCAAAGGCAACAACCAAGAAAATTTATATCAAAGAAAGTAATAAAGGGAGTAACTTATTCTGCCATAGCAAAAGGCAAACTCAATGAAGATGTCTACCAAAGCAATAAAAATATGAAAAAAAATCAAGATTCCACTGCTGATGAAACACCTAGAATAGCTTATTCATCAAATGCAAATAATCAAACGCCGAGAAGAACTCGTTCGTCAAACAATCAAATTCCGAGAAGAGCTCGTTCAACAAATACGAAATTGATTGCAGAAAAAGAACAGCACGGAACTATATTAAAAACAATGGAAAAACTAATGAGTCTGGTAGATAGAATCTCACTAAGATTAGATAACTTGGAAAGTAGGTATACTGTTAAGTATCCTGATATGCCACATAACTCAATTAGATAATGAATAAGGACAAAATCACTATATGTACTTGGAATGCGAATGGCATTAACAACAAAAAACAAGAATTGGAAATGTTCCTAAACTTACGAAACATAGATGTCTGTCTCGTGTCAGAAACCCATCTAACAAAGGGGCACAATTTAGTAATTCGTGGATACAAAGTATATCATACAACGCACCCTGACAATCTACCAAAAGGAGGTAGTGCGGTCATAGTAAATGATCTTATTACCCATCATGAACATTGTAACATACAAAGTACAGAAATGCAACTCACAGCCGTACAAATAAGGTGCACAAAGCAAAATATCAACGTAGGAGCGCTGTACTGCCCGCCCAATCACGCTATTAAAAAACATATGTTCAAGAGCTTATTAATGAAATTAGGTGAAAGATTTATTCTTGGAGGTGACTACAATGCTAAACATCTAGAATGGGGCTCCAGGATGACCCTTACTCGAGGTAAAGAACTGAGAGAGGCGCTGTGGAGAAACAGGTTGTTTATTTCTTTCAACAGGAAAACCAACATATTGGCCTGCAGATATAAACAAAACTCCTGATCTGTTAGACTTTTTTATAATGAAAAAAGTATCAACTAATTTCACATCTATAGAAGATAACTATGACCTCAATTCCGACCATTCTGCTGTCGTCCTAAAATTAAATACAACAATAGTGAAAAAATCTTGTAAACCATTTTTAACCAACTCATCTACAGATTGGTTAAGCTTCAAAAAGATTCTGCTAGAAAAAATTAACTTAAGAGTAACATTAGACAATGAGAAACAACTAGAAACTGCTACTGAAAAACTTATGCAAGCTGTCCAGT
The DNA here is from genome assembly GCA_963942445.1 of Argyra leucocephala. Classification (NCBI taxonomy): domain Eukaryota; kingdom Metazoa; phylum Arthropoda; class Insecta; order Diptera; family Dolichopodidae; genus Argyra; species Argyra leucocephala. The sequence continues at coordinate 72,185,362 of OZ012681.1, read as the reverse complement.
TTGCAGCTTGGAATAGTACTAAGACAAAAAAATCAAAAAAAATCAGCCCTAGATATCCGGTGTATATCCTTAACATGGTAAAAGAGAAACGAAAAGCGAGAAGGAGGTGGCAACAAACGCGACTTAAATGTTTTTATTGCTTCGGCAATAAAAAATAAAAACAAAATTTCACTTTTTAAAAAACAAAATTTATTTTTATTAACTGTACTCTTCAGAGTTCAAACTAAAAGTAAAAATACAAAAAGCTTTTATTTAAAGTTGTTTTAAATTTGTGGAAACATAAATTGATGTGTTTGCAAGTTTTTCATGAGAATCACAATTTTATTATTTCTCATAAAAACTTGGTTTATGCAAAAATATGCTGATTTAGATTTTATTAGGAATTTCATAATTTTAATAAAATAAGAATAAGTTATATTAATATTAGAATTGTATTTTAAAATTATTATGTGAAGGAAATGAAGTATCGTCTTTCGAACTCAAGGTTTTGGGTTCGTTAATCTTCATTGACGTAACTCCTCCTTCGCTTGATTTGAGACTCTCCTGAGTCGACATATTAAATTTTATTTTAAACAATTTATGCTTCCAGACTATTGTTACAATTAATATTATTATTATTACTATTATACAAATTACAATTGATTCATATATAAAATTAGTTTTTTTCTGATATTTGAGTTCGACAATTTCATTTAAATTTTCAAATTGTTTTAATACAATGTCGTCAAAAATCAATTCATTATTAGCATCTTTTATATTATCCATAAAATTGGGTATTGTAAAACCCTGTTTAAATTCTTTTTGATTATTTTGTATAGTATGATTATTTATTTTAATAGAACAATTATTGAAATTTATTAAATAATTTCCTTTCATTAAAAACTTTCTTTCATCACAATTACTAGAAAGTTGTACATTATTTTGATTTTTTGCTAAAACTAGTCCCTCTTGTATTTCAAAAATTTCAGATATATTATTAAAAGACTTAATACAATTAAGTTTAGTTATACAATTTCTTAATAATTTTAAATTCTTTAGATCAGTATTTTTAACATAACTATAAATTTTATTTTCATATTTAACAACATTTTGAGGGTTAAAAGTAAATTCTTTATTTGTTTTATTAGTTATAGGAACTAAAAGTGTATTTTGTAAAACAATTATTTCTTTTGGAATTTTTATTACAAATATTAAATTTTCTTTATTATCAATTAATGTTCCTAATTTAAGGTTTTGTAACTTATTAAAATCTATATTATATTCATTTATTTCTTCATTTGTGAGCAAATTACTATGTACAATTCCTAACCTTGCTGAGAGAATATTGTCTTGTAAATGTTCAATGTTATCTTGTAAAATTTTTAGTTTCAGTACATAGTCCGTATATATTACTTGTTGAAATAAATTTTTATCGTTACTTCGAATTATGTTCAAACTGTTTGTTACGGTGGATCTGTCCTTTTCTATTATTTGTTTAAGTTTTGTAAAAGTTTCGTTAAAGTTTTGATTGATTTTTATTTGGTTATTGAGATTATTAATGACATTATGGTTATTGGAATCGATTGTTTTGAGATGTTCTTCGATTTCCTGTCTGTCAATGTCGTCCATTGTTCCATAAAGCCATTTGTGAACAGTTCCGACAAAATTTAATAAACCTCGTTTTTGTCTGTGGGGTATCAGTGTTTTTATTTTATTGCGAATAGTTTTAATTTGAAATTGTAGAGTAGTTGCCTTGTCTTGTAAATCAGTTTTATTAATGTTAGCTTCTAAATTATCTAAAATATTTAAAATTTCATTAGGAAATGTAGAATTGTATTATAATTTTTTATTATGTTGACTTCATTGAGCTTGATTTCTGCGTATCCTACTTCTGTATTAATTAGTTCGACTGTAAGATGTGCTTGGGCAACTGTCAGCATCGTTAGAAGTAACAGTGTTTTGAATGTAATTTTTACCTGCAAATTTTGATTTTCTTTTAATATTAGAAGGGTAAATGTTTTGAAGTTTCTGTTTTGTGTATTTTGGTTGCTCTTTATGCCTAACACTTTTATAGTTTTTGATATATCCCTCACTCCTATTTTCTATGTATTCCTCTCTATTTTTATTGAGTTTATTAATGTACTTGACTTTTTCGTTTAATAACCTATTGTAAATGATATTCTTATCACATTTTCCTTCTTGAATATTGAAGGGTTTTTCTTTAGTTACAGAATGGTGGCTGTTATTATACCACTCTATGGCCTTACTCATTTTTTCAATAACACTACTCTGTTTGTTTTCGATTCCTAGCATTCTTATTTTTTCGCTTAAAGTATTGTGTAGACGTTCGATGTCTGCATTACCGGTGTGATTGTTGGGTTTTACTAAGTGTAACTCTATTTTTTCGTTTTTTAAGTAATCTTTTATGTTGACACTTTTAAATTCATTGTCTGTAATGAGTTTTTCGAAATTGCCCTTTTGAGATTTGAATTCCCTTAGTTTTTCAATTATTGTTTGATTATTTCTGTCAGAAAGATAAAAAGCTGTAGCAAATTTAGAAAATCTGTCAATAAATGTCAAAAAGTTTGCTTTGGAATTAGTGTATACATCCATATGAATTATTTCTTTAATATCTTTAGGGGTTTCAGTTATGTGAAATTTGGGTCTAATCGGATTTCTGTCATATTTGACTCTACTACAAGTATCACAGTTGTTTATAAATTTTTGAATGAGAATCTTTAGGTTAGGGAAATATATTTGTTTTTTCAATCCCTCATAATTTTCATTAATCCCAGTATGTCCGGTTTCGAATTTATGATAGTTTTCAATTTGTTTATAGTTGTCCTCTTCATTTTCCATGTCTTTAGCATGAAATGAACACTTTACAAATTTTAGGTTTTTAAAATCTTGAAAAAGGTCAATAATTTTTTGCTGTAAGATATTATACTCTCCGTCGCTTAATTCTGAGTATATACCTATTTTTCCTATTTTTACATATCTGCGTAAAATGTCAGTAAGATTGTTTTTAATGTCTTCTGAATTAATATAAATTTTTCGATTTTTGTGTTTTATTTCAAGTTCATTTAATTTGTTATTTGTTAATATTAGTTGGGTTTTGAAACGGTTGACTATGGAATCTAATATTGGTATATGATTATTTAAATTTTCGCTTTGCGAATGAACAGTTGAAAAGCTTCTGTTTTCATCTTCATCTACATTGTTGTTCATTGAGATGTCAGAGAGATTATCATCTTCAGATTGATTTACTCCGACTAAATTAATTTCATTGGTGTTGTTATCAATTCGACTTAAAAAATCGGCAACCTTGTTCTCTTTGCCCTTTATATAATCTATATTAATGTCATATTCTCCAAGTTTTAATAGCCATCTATATAGTCTTGGGTTGACATCTTTTCCTCTAGTTTTGGCGAATAACCACTTTAGTGGTTGGTGATCTGTCAGGAGATCAAATTTTACGGCGTATAGATAAGGTCTAAAATAATTGATTGACCAGACAATTGCGAGAAGTTCTTTCTCAGTGGTGGAATAGTTTCGTTCATGGTCATTAAGTGTTCTGCTAGCGTAACATATGGGACGATTGTCCTGTTGTAGTACAGCTCCTATAGAAAATGCACTAGCATCAGTGATTAGTTTAAATTTTTTTCTAAAGTCAGGATATTTTAAAATTGGGGCTTCAGTTACTATTTGTTTTAATTTTTCAAAAGAATTTATGTAGTTGAAATCATTTGTGTTTATTTTGGAATTTTTCTTTAAATACTTGGTCATTGGCTGAGCTACCTTTGCGTAATCTCGAATAAATTTTCGGTAGTAGCCGGTGATTCCAAGAAAAGATTTTATTTGTTTCTGAGTATGCGGTAGTTTGAGTTTTAAAATGTCAGAAATTTTCTTTGGGGTAGGCTTCACTCCTTCAGGGGTTAAAACATGACCAAGGTACTCGGTTTCCCTTGATAAAAAATTACATTTATCAAATTGTATTTTCAAGTTGTGTTCTTTTAATTTAGTAAATATTTTCTTTAGACTATCTATATGTTCTTCTAAAGAAGTACTGAACACTAAAATATCATCCAAGTAGACGACGCAATTTTTATAAATATACTCCTTCAGGACTGAGTTCATGAGACGTTGAAAAGTTGCCGGAGCATTTTTCAATCCAAATGGCATTCTTATGTACTCGTAGTGTCCCAATGGAGTGGAAAAAGCGGTCTTTTGCCTATCTTCTTCCTGTACTGAAATTTGGTGGAACCCTTTGGCTAAGTCCAGGGTTGTGAAATATTGGGCTCTCCCCAACTTATCTAAAATATTTTCGATATTTGGAATCGGGAATTTATCATCTACCGTTACCTCGTTCAGTTTGCGGTAGTCGATGACAATTCTCCATTTCTTTTGCCCCGAATTGTCCATTTTCTTTGGAACAATCCAAAGTGGGCTGTTGTATGGAGAGTTACTTTCCCTAATTATTCCTTGTTTTAACATGTACTTTATTTGCTTTGATATTTCTTGTTCATGGACTTGTGGGTACCTGTATATCTTACTATATATAGGTGTATTTGTTGTTGTGATTATTTGGTGTTTTATTTTTGTGGTGCTAGTTAATTGATCTCCTTCTTTAAAGAAGAGATCTTTATAACTTTTTAGTAGTTTGGTAAGAACTTTTTCTTCTTCAGAATTTAAATTCTTGAAAAGTTTATCAAATTCTATTTTGCTACATTCTAATTCGTTAACTTCATTTATATCGAAGGGACAACTGTTTACAAACTTTATTTTATTGTTATTTATTTCCATAGTATTATTTTGCATATTAATTATTGCTTGTAATGGTCTTAAAAGGTTTTGCCCTATTATGGCATCAAAGTTTTTATTTGTGAGGTTGGTCAATTTCCAAATTACAAAAGCGTCCTCATTAAATTCTATAGGTAAATTTGTTTTTATTTCTTTATTTATATAAATTGTTTTGTTGAGTGTATTAAAAGCAATAGGGTTTTTTATATTAATTCTTTTATATTGGGGAAGTTTCTTAGAATCTAAAAGACTAGTAGAAGACCCTGTGTCAATCAGGCATCTTATTTTCTCTTTCCCAATTGTAAGATCAACTAGCGGTAAGTTTGTTTTTGAGGTATTGATAGAAAATTTACCTCTTGTTGGTCAACATGGTCAACTTCCATGGGTTCTGTTTGCCTATTGTTAGTACTTACCCTACTATTATTAGATAATCTAGATTGTCCAGATTGTTCAAATTGTCTAGAATTGTGGTATCTGTTGTTATTGTACTGTCTATAGTGAGGATTTTGGTTGTTGTAGTTATTATTTTGATAATTGGTGTTATTATAACTGTGATTGGAATTTCGGTTACCTAATTTTGTTTGGCTAGAATTTGTATTTTGGTCAGTATTGTTCTGGTAGTTTCTGTTATGTCGAAATTGATGTGTATTTTGTTTATTATTTATATTAAAACTATTTGAATTAAAATTATTTTTATTAAAATTTGTATTTTTATATTTTTGAAAATTATTTACACTTTTATTCTTATAAAAATTGTCTCTAATTAAACCTGATGTTTCAAGTAAACTATAAGCCGTTCTCAAACTTTGTACATTTCTACTTAAAATAAATGACGATAAATGAGGGTCAATATTATTTATAAATGTTTGTAATATAATTGACTCATTTACCATTGGACTAAATTGTGTAGGTTTTCTTACATCATATTCGTATTTTTCGTTTATTTTATTTAATATATAGAGTAACTTATTATAATATTCACTTACTGTGTACATTTTAGTTGCGAATACTTCTGCATATAGTTGGTGGTAACTCTCCTTTACTCCAAATACATTAGTTAGTGCTGTTTTAATTTGGATCCAATTTGGGTTGTTTCCTAACGTTCTTATTACTTCGAGTGCTGAGCCTTGAATTTTATTTATTATTGTTCGTTGAAAAACGTACTCCTTGATGGCTGGATGTTGGTCGAGTAGAGGTACTAATGTATCGACCTCTCTCAGGAACGATGTAAGTGCATAGCTGCTATCACCGTTAAATTCATGGATTCTCTGACATTCTTTCATTATATCATTTACGGAAAGAAGGTCGGAGTTGTTTACCATGTTTTCACCACTATTTTCGTTGCTCATGTTGTTAGTTATTGTGTCACTTATTAACTTTTTTGGAATGTAATATAGTTCAAGTTTTTCACTTTTATTAGAGTTGTTTTTTATTTTTGGCATATAGTTGTTTTATATGTTTTTTTTTTTGTTAATTTTATATTTAATTTTATATAAGTTTTTTTTTTTTTTTTTTGTATTATTAAATTATTTTTTTTTTTCTTATTTTATGTTCGATCACGAAATTGCTTATCTTCAGATAGCAAAGTTACCGACTGCGCCACTTAAATGTTTTTATTGCTTCGGCAATAAAAAATAAAAACAAAATTTCACTTTTTAAAAAACAAAATTTATTTTTATTAACTGTACTCTTCAGAGTTCAAACTAAAAGTAAAAATACAAAAAGCTTTTATTTAAAGTTGTTTTAAATTTGTGGAAACATAAATTGATGTGTTTGCAAGTTTTTCATGAGAATCACAATTTTATTATTTCTCATAAAAACTTGGTTTATGCAAAAATATGCTGATTTAGATTTTATTAGGAATTTCATAATTTTAATAAAATAAGAATAAATTATATTAATATTAGAATTGTATTTTAAAATTATTATGTGAAGGAAATGAAGTATCGTCTTTCGAACTCAAGGTTTTGGGTTCGTTAATCTTCATTGACGTAACTCGCGTGACCCATCCAGCAAAACGGATCTTAATAATAAAAGTCAGGAGCTAAAGAGAGAAATAAAGAAATTAAATGATAGATCTCTGAATTATTACCTAGAAAATTTAACAGCTACTAAAGAAACAAATTATTCTTTATGGAAAGCTACGAGTAAAATGAAGAAGTCTATTGTGCATTCTGCACCACTGAGGAAAAATGATGGCTCATGGGCAAGAAGCGATAAAGAAAAAGCTGACACTTTTGCAGATCATCTCGCTGAAATTTTTAAGCCCAATGAAATGAACACTGTTATTGATCTAACTGAAATAAATAACCATGAAGACATAAATATTCCCTTAATAAGTCGAAAAGAAGTAATTAAGGAAATCAAAAACTAAAATTACTAAAATTAAATAAAGCTCCAGGTTTTGATTTAATAACTTCAAATGTGCTAAAAAATATACCCAACAAAGTTCTCACACTCTTGGTATATATAATGAATGCCTGTATTAAGCTTAAACACGTACCTAGTATATGGAAAGTTGCCGAGATAATAATGATCCAAAAACCAGGAAAGCCTGCTAACGACACCAAATCCTACAGGCCGATATCTTTGCTCCCTACAATATCGAAGTTGTTTGAAAAGTTACTATTGAGAAGGATTCAACCCCTCATAGAAAACAGGAATATAATACCTAATCACCAATTTGGGTTTAGGCAAAAACACTCAACAATAGATCAAGTACATCGAATAACAGACATTATTGAAAGGGCACTGGAAAATAAACAAATTTGTTCTTCAGTATTTCTAGATGCAGCCCAAGCTTTTGATAAAGTTTGGCATGAAGGACTCATCAAAAAGCTAAGTTGTTTGCTCCCTAAAAATTATGTTCAATTATTTTCATCATATCTCTCAAATAGAGTTTTTCGAGTTAAAAATGAGAATGAATACTCCTCTCTAAGAGATATAAAAGCTGGAGTACCGCAAGGTAGTATACTGGGTCCAATTTTATATTTGTTATACACCTGTGATATACCCGAAGTAGAAAATATAAAAATAGCAACCTTTGCAGATGAGACAGCGTTGATGGCAGTTGGTTCTACTATAGAAGAAGCTACAAACAAACTGCAAAAAGCAATGACAAAATTTTCAACTGGTGCAAAAAATGGAAAATTAAATTAAATGAAGCCAAATCTAGTCATGTGAACTTCACCTATAAAAACATAGTAACTTCTCTCTCAGTTAAAATTAATGATGTCGTGATTCCATACGAGAATAAAGCTAAATATCTTGGCATGACCTTGGATGCAAAACTGAAATGGAAAGAGCATGTGAAAATCAAAAAACAAGAACTCCAGTTCAAATATAGAGAAATATACTGGCTGATTGGGCGGAATTCTACGGTCTCGACCTATAACAAAGTTTTGATGTATAATCAAATATTGAAGCCAGTCTGGGCATACGGTATTCAAATATGGGGATGTGCTAAACAAATCCATATTCAAACTATCCAAACGTTCCAAAATAAGGTATTGCGCAACATAGTCAATGCTCCATGGTATGTTCGCAATGCCGATATTCATCGAGATCTGAAGATCTCATCTATAAAAGACGAAATAATTAAATGCGCTGCACGGCATAAAACTCGTCTGATCCAACATGTCAATACCGAAGCTTCTAGCTTAATTGACAATCAAAACTTTGTGAAGCGACTAAAACGAACAAGACCACTTGAGTTAGGTTAAAACCTTTTATCTATTAAAACCTTATTGGATTTTGGTAGATCAAAGGTATCTATGTTTCTTTGAATTAAATGTAAATTAATGGTTAGTCTATAAGACTAGTTTTAATGTTGCAATAATGATAGGAGTTTTTAGTGGGTTAAAGTCCCACAGTCCTTCAAACTGCCTTCCCCGGTAATAGGTAGTCCCTGAAGCCTCTTTCGATGATTTACTACTATCTGGAAAAAAAAAAAAAAAAAAAAATTACTTTTTGGAATTAATCGATTGAGGTTTAATTTTTTCACTTCAATACAACACGTCCGATCACTTCGAAGATTGATCAATCAATCCTCCAATCAATGTACTAGTAGCAGATGATGAGTGCATGACTGATTAATTTGATTGTGGGTATGACCATCATTGAGGTGAAGTGTTTGCGTGGGAGAACAGAATGTGATAACAACGGTATTTGGTACCATGAAATGGCTTATGTGCAACATCTTCACACATTCACAATGAAAAAGACAATTACAGTCACTGCATGCTACTTTATTAGTATTATTGCGTTAAATTTTTTCTTTACAAATAATGCAAGTCATTGTAAAGAATTTTTTTTTTTTTTTTAATTATTTAATTTAATTAGAACTTTGAAAACAGAATTTTACACGAGATTTAATTTATTTAGTATTTATTAATGTTTTAATTGTTATATATACTCTAATATTAAAAAAAATTATAAAATAAAGTTAAGCAAAATTCTTATACGTGTGTACCCCACAACACATGAAGAAGAGCTGTGAACTGTGAACTGTTATATAAATGCTCGCAATCTCTTCAATTTTGTATTTGGGTTTTTATTGGAAATGGCAAATGTTAACGGCTGATGATCCGTGTAAATATGGATATCGTTAATTTCATATAAATAGTTTCTTAATGTTTTGAGCTTAATGTTTTTGTTTCTTAATGTTTTCAATTGTTCACACAATTGCGAGAAGTTCTCTTTCGTTCGTCGCATAGTTTTCTTCAGATCTTGAAAGGGTCATTGTTATAGTCTTTCGTCTTGTGACAGGATTGCACCTATGGCCGCGGATGAAGCGTCGGTAGTTAACTCGAATGGTTTTTTATAGTCAGGGTATTCACTGTTTAGTGATTCAAGGCATCTATTGTATTTTAACTTTTTTTGACTGATTTGTTCCTACATATCCATTTTCACCTCGTAGGTGCTTGGTTACTGGTTTTACGATTGCGGCGTAATCCCGGATGAATCTCTTGTAATATCCCGCTAATCCTAGAAAGGATCGTAGGGCTCTTAAGGCTTTGGGAGCTTCATAATTTATTATGGCTTTAACTCTATCAGGGAATGTTTTAATTTCATTTTGGGAAACGACAATCCAAGGAATTCTACTTCTAACGTGAAAAACTTAGATTTTTCTGGTGACACCGGCATTTCAGCTTCATAAAGTAATTTTAAAATTGTTTCTACGTCTTCTAAATGTGTGTCTTCTTCTGGTGAGAAAATTAATATATCGGTCCTTTGCAAAATGCTAGGAGCATTTTTCAACCCAAAGGGTAATCTACAAAATTCGTATTTTCCGTTGTTTATATTGAACGCAGTCTTCTGTTTGTCCTTTTCGCATAATATGATTTGGTGAAAAGCAGATTTTAAATCTAACGTGGTGAAATATTTCGCTTTTCGATATAGGTTGGCCAGAATGGCCAAGGGAGAATTGGATCTTTGAATAATTTTATCTTTGAGAAGTGTGTCTATTTCCTTTTTGATAAGATCAGTGGCCAAGATAGGATATGGATAGCTTTTGTTGTAAATCGGCTCTTCTGTAGTAGTTTTAATTCTGGCTCTTATATGTGTGTTATAAGTCAAACTTTGTTTAGAATCTACAAAAACTTTGATATTTATTCTTATTAAATTTTTGAATTTTGTTTGTGTTTTCCTGTGCTATGAAGTAGTGTACCTTTTTAAAAATCAATTTTAGCGCAAATGCTTTTTAAGAAGTCATAACCAGAAGTATAACGTCAAATGCTTTGAGAGGTGGTAGAAGAAAAATGTTGTGGTGTGGCCTAAAATATTAACTTGACATTTTTTTGTGATGGAATTACTTCCGTTCACGGACTTAACTATGAAGGGCTTATCTACTGGCGAACAGTCATTTGGAAATGCATGGTTTTTAATATAATTTTTTGAAGTTCCTGTGTCGATTAAAATACGTAGCTCTTGACCGTCCTTACAAGTTTTAGTAATGAAGGGTAAGAGAGAGCTTACACTAAAAAATAGTCTTCGTCAGTTGTATCATCTTCCGATATACTTTCATAATGGAGGTTAGAAGAAGCTATTGATTTGTTATCATTTTCCTGATTACTTTCTTCTACTTCTGAGGTCGGCATGTAATTTAATTTTTGTTGTTCTTGGAGAGGTACTTTGTCTGAATTTAGTTGAGTTCACGAGTTCGTTTAAAATTACTAGGAGGAAATGTAGTGGGAATTTTATTAGAATGGTTGTGATGAGGTTGCAGGGTATTGCTTTGGAATTGGGATGTTCTTCTAAAGTGAGAGCTTCCTGGATCAACATCCATTGGAGTTTCTTGGTTAAAGAACCTAAAGTTGGTTTAAATAACTTGTGGTTTAAATATCTGGATTTTATTACCCTTTGAAAAATTACCAGCGGCAAATGTCATCGCCTATGATTCACTTCTAATTCTTGCGCGGTGTCGAGAGCGGTTGGTAAGTCAGTGGGTCTAGTTGAAAACAAGATATCACATAAAGGTCTGCGGAGACGCGATATGAATACTCTAAGAGCCGTTTCACGGGTACGCTCTATAAGTGCCATCATTAACGCTTTGTTACTGGTATTTGTCATAATATTTTTGTTTATGATGAGTGTTAACTGCCTGTCTACTGTATCGTAATATTCCGAGACTGTAATAAGTCTCCCTTGTCTTAAGATACTTAGTTCTAAAACATGCAGCGGTCGTTTGTCAGAATATGTTTGGTCTAGTCTGGCGAGTATGGCATTAAAATTTAGTACGGCTTCTAAGATTGCATTTGCGGACCCCGTAATCTTATTGTGTAAAATTCCCGTCGCAACGTAATAAATTTCGGAGCCTGGGCGTATGGTAATTCATCGCAAACTCTGCATCGATTCTGCATGCCGGATAAGCGGTTGGATCACCTAGGAATTCCGGTAGAGATTTCACAAGATCTAAGCTTGTGTGAGAATCTTTAATTCCTTGTTGAATTGAAACTGGTTCTAAAGTTTCTACCGGTACGGGCTTCAAGTTCTGAATGCTAGCAGACAGATCGTTGATCTGTGCGGAAAATCCATTTTTAGTTCGTTTTAAAACGGCTTCAATTAGTTCTCTTACTTGATCTTGTGTGATACTCATTTTGGAAGTTACAAGAGCAGTAAACAGTTTGTCAATATTTTATAGTAATGGCAAGATTACAATTTAATTTAGTATCTTATTTATTATGAATGTATTTAAATTATTTATTTAATAGGAATTTATTTAATAAAAATTTTATTTAAAATAATTTGGTTAAAGATAAATTTTTAATTTATGTTAATATCCTGAACAATTTGTAAATTTGCCTTTTTATAAAATCTATTTATTAGTATATTTTGTTCTATAATTTTATTGTAATTTTTTTATTTTGACTTTAATTAATAAAAAAATCAAATGTAATCATTTTTCTACAAAACTAGTAATTTGTTAATAAATTTCTTCACAAAATTATAATTTTATTTAATTATAATTTTTTTTGAATTTTATTCTATTAAAATTACGTAAATGTAAATTTTTTAATATTTGTTTTGACTGAAATATTTTATATTTTATTTTCTGTTTTATTTAAATCACTTAAATTTAAAAAAAAATGGAACTTTAAACAATCATGGAACCCACTTCTTTTTAGGAGGGTTTTGTATAAATTGCAATAAATATCTTTATTATTAGTTAAAATTAAAGTTTAATATTTGACTCAAGTAGTTTCAAAATAAAGGTTTTTTTTTTTAAATAATCAATTTTGACTTACAATTGGTTCATGAGTTCGTATGGCGCACAGTGACGGCATGTTGCTACAGGTGGTTTCCTGGATCTTGGTGAATTGTCCCTACATATAGCCTGATGTGTTTTTTGATGAGTTGATGCTTTCTTTTCAGCTTCTTTGTATCTTGTAACACTTTGTACACTATGCGTGTTGGGTTCCAGTTAATATTTTTATAAATTTTTTATATAATAATATTAATAATTGAATATTAATAAATGTTCAATTGTTTATTATTTAAAAAAAAAGACCGTTAAATTGTTGACTTGATTCTTTCAATAACTTTTCTTGAGTGTTTTTACAATTTACTTTTTAACACTTATAAGATATCAATTAAAATACAGAATACAAAAGCTTTAATAATTCAACAGTTAGAAAACGATTATTTCCGTGAGAATTTATTTAGTGGAATTTATTTAGGTACAGGTGTTAACTTACACATTGATGTAGATCATGCTAAATAAGAAACAATATCATATATACTTAAAAAAAATGTATTCATGTTTTTTTTCTTTTTCCTTTTTTATAATAATTTGTGTTAGATAAGAAAGTTAAGCATAAGTGTCCACAATTGAATGTATTAAATTTTTGATATCTGCTATAAACGTTGTAAACTGTTAGCTGATCACCCAAATATTTTACAACTTGTTGTGGTGGTTTCAAATTTCCGAAACTATCAAAATATTGAATATCATTTAAATCTTTGCAATATGCTACCCAATGAGTGCCAGAACCAATGGAATCATCTATGTTTATAACACCACATTCATAATTCCATGTGTGTGGTAAATTATCTTTCATAAAAACCCCTCGGAAATAATGTAAATATGTTTTTCCAAATTTATTAATATCAACATCAGTTAGTGCTCTTTTGGGTAGCAAATTTAATGTTTTTTTTGACTTAAGAAATAAACCAGGACCTTTTTTGTGAGTTTTAGACATAATCCATTTCCTTTTAAGGCTATAGCTTCCATTGTCTTGTTATGCCTTTCACTTTCATGAAACTGTCTCTTGGCATTATTATCATCCTTAATAGCTTTTTCTATACCTGCAGCTCCACCGAAAAGTGTTCCAATAGCTGAAAGTCCTGCAAATATTGGTATAAGAGGAAGAATTCCCCCAGTTGTTGGAACTGGAAGCACTCGTGGTAGTGATTTATTTATTTTTTTATTTATTTCATAAAATCTCATGAGAGCTTAAAGCTCATATAGAGTGTAACATATATAAATTAAAACTTAAATATAGTCAAAATAATTAAACAAAACAATTATCAAGTTCAGTGCAAATATAAAAATATCTTCATATACATATATAAGCCAATATATTCAAAATATAATATATATTATAGGAATTAAAGAAAAAAAAATGAAAAAAAAACAAATTACAAAAGATAGTTTAGTTTATAAATTCAAAGTAAAATAATGATTCCACAACAATTATATATTAAAATAATTATATTGTTAAATTAATTTGAAATGCTCAATATTGCTCTATGTATAGATTTTTTACATTCATTTTTAATTTTGAAGTACACAGATTTTTCATAGAATCTGGTAATTTGTTGAAGGCAGAAGAAGCTGTATTAATTATAGGTTCTAATCCTTTCAAATTGTAATTGTGACTGGCGATAAATCTTAGATGGCTGGCTGATCTCGTATTATGGCTGTGTATGTCTACATTTGTAACTAGTTGGTTATTCGATTTTATGTTGCTTGTTCTTATACTGTTAATGTGTAGAATCTGGATCATTTCCTTAAAGTCTTTTACTTTTAAGATCTTGTAATTCTTATGTATTGTGTCAGTTGGTGTTCTAGCATGAAGCATAAATAAATTGTTTATGGCTTTATTTTGAATGAACTCTTGTTTACGATGTTTAGTAAGAGTTCTAGCTGTCTTTGGAGCCAATTTGATAGCATCTTGATTATTTTGCGGTTTAAATGTTTTAACTGCTAATTTCGTTTCTTTGATTATACTTCGTAATTGTTTCTTCTTTGGTTTTTTTGTTGATATTCCCATACCAAGTTTGAGTTTCGCTTTCATTGCGTTTGTAACAAAAAAACCTGTTGTACGTTCACTAAGGTTAGAATCTTTTGCTTTAACTCTTTGCCAAACTTTTTCAACTAATATTTTATCAGCATATTTGTACCTAGTTGTTGCAGTTTGTATTGATATTACGAAACTAAAATAAGAATATATAAATACAGTTCTCTTTATAGAAGTTCTTCAGTCATTATCATGAAGTTTAAAAAGACAAGTGGCACAATTAAAGTAAGAAATTTTGATAAAAAATTTGAAAAGATAAAAAAAAGAAACAGACATGGAGAAATTTTTTCTGACAATATTCAAGGTGTAATTGTAGGACCATCTAATTGTGGAAAAACTAATGTTATGCTAAGTCTGCTGTTAGATCCTAATGGACTTAAGTTTCAAAATATATACATATACTCAAAGTCTTTGCATAAACCGAAATATAAATTTTTAAAAAATGTAGTACAACCTATAAAGGGAATGGGATACAATGAATTCTCAAATAATGATGATATTATGAAACCATCTGAATCAAAAATCAATTCTATATTTATATTTGATGATGTTGCTTGCGATAAACAAAATAGTATACGAGCACATTTTTGTATGGGTCGACATAACAATGTTGATAGTTTTTATTTATGTCAGTCATATACCCACATTCCTAAACATCTTATACGAGATAATGCAAATTTTTTAATTATATTCAAACAAGATGATCTTAACTTAAAACATATTTACAATGATCATGTTAACTCCGATATGTCATATAATAAATTCAAAAATTTATGTTCATACTGTTGGCAAAATATTTATAGCTTTTTAGTTATTGATAAAGATAAAACATTGAATAAGGGTCGTTATAGGAAATTTTTTGATGAACTAGCTGAGTTGTAACAAAACAAAACACATGGGAACATGGGAACAGAGCAGTTCATAACAGAGCAGTTCATAATAGAGCAGTTCATAACAGATCAGTTCATTATTTAATTCAGTTTATAACAGAGCAAATCAAAGCGGAAAAAGTTACAATTATGAATAAAAGACTTTGGAAAAACTTAATTAAGGCAAGGAAGAGTCTTTAACAAAAATTTAGAGCTTTAAAAACAGAAAAAATGAGCCAAGAACAAACTTTAGGAGAAACATTTAATCCAATTGTCAAACCCCTTAAAGAACTAACTAATATTGTGAACAGTACCATCCAACAATACTTTTAGAAAAAATTTTGAATCTAAAAAAAATGGATCTTATGATGATAAAAAAACATAACATTATTTAATAAAGAAAATAAAATGTCAGTCAATGACGATGATGATGATGGTGACATTAGTTTTGAAATATCCATACTCAATTGTTCAAAATTTATGACACCTTTAAAGCGTAACAATTCTAATGACAGTACTTTTCTTTTACATTCATCTTCGATATCAAACAACAACAGCAACACTTCCCAGTTCGATATGATTTATGTTCCCTTTTTCGATACAAAATTAAACATAAGAAGATTAGGTAATTCTTAACTTAAAATTGATGAAATAAATAACAACATTATCATTGATGATGAAACTTTTATTGGGACTCAATGATTGTTTGATTTTATTTTTAAAAAAAAACCTCTGATTTATACTAATCAAGATTGAAATTAATTCATAATGATAAAGTCATTGAATCTGTTTGAATACTAAACAGTTTGTAAAAGTGATTAAATAAATAATATTTATAAAGTATTATTATTCAATTTCATATAACACTATAAATTTTTAAACATTTTTGGCATATCAAATAAGATATACAGTTTTGCTATTTGTAAATTGTGTTCACTAAGAAATGAGTAAGTGCAGTTATGTCATAACACATGATTTGAAGTATGCGTTTCATCTATAAAACTTTTTGTGAAGAAACAGATAACTGAAGTTATCCATTTATGTAAAGATCAGGAAAAACTTAAAATTGATTATAATTTAGAACTAAGTCAAATTACTCGTATGAATTATATTGTACGTTTTTAAGGAAGTTAAAATAAAAAAATTAGAACGAAAATAATAAATAAAACCTACATTATAAACAAAAATTTATTTTAAAAATAAAATAACATAATATAACATAATATAACATACTCACATAAATAACTTAATAAAGTATAAAAATTACATCAGTCAACGTAATGACACTTTCAATTGCTTATCTTAAAACATAAAAAAATTAAAAATTTAAGTCAAAAACGGAAATGAAATTTAATTTTCTTCTTCGTCAATAATGTCGTAGAGATAATTTTCCGTCATATCATCGGTGATAAAGTTCGGACAATTTCGTAAAACTTTCAATGGTGGTATTTCGCATCGAGTTTTTCCTTTCATCATGTCTGCGAATACACGATTCAGCATCATATCTAACTCTGTATTCCAATTTACCAAAATTATCTTTCGTATATTGTATATTACGTATTTCTTTCCATTGTATTTTTTCATTTACAACATTTTTGGTATTTGTTTTTAAAATAGTTTTGGCCGCACTCTTAAAATCAAAAATATCCTTTGATGACATTGCATAAACTTGGAATGGGTTTTTTGTTCGGCAAGATGCAATTAGTTAATGCCAATCATATGGATGCCATATTTTTCCCCCATACTTCCTTTTTGCTTTTTGATCTTTGTTTATTTCAAAGTATTTGTAGATACACGATGCCAATTTTATTTGGCCATCTACCACTTATATTTTCATCCCAAATAAAGCAGGTGGTTTCATTACGTGAACAATTTCTCACAGTCAAGTTAAATGTCCATAATCACCTTTTGTAAAATCTACTACCCGATTTAATCCAAGGTGTCGGTAGACACTTGTGTAAATCAAAACATAATACGAACCAATTTTTTGCGAATCAGCTTTGTCCATTCTTTTTTGGTTGAATGCACTTTCTGCTAAATTTTGATGTACGTCCATTTGTGCAGTAATCTCTTCCTTTTTTTTAGAACAGGTATCTACCATAGACTTTTTAAATTTTAAGCCATGGCTCTTAAAAATTCTCCTATATGTTTGGTAACTTACACAATTATCTGATTTTATTTCTTTGTATAATTGATACATTTTTTGTAAATTTAATCCTATTGTAGATTAAGTTGTAGATATTTTTTATTCGAATAAGAACGATCATAGTGTGATATATATGTTGGAAATAATTTGTTATGGCTATTCATCTTGTTTTTTTTTATTAGAATCTATGGCTTTTTTAAAACCACCTCTTCCTCGATTATCTTTGATTAGACTCTTGTTTATCATTTTTTGACAAATATAATTTATGAATCCTGCTTTTTCACCAAATATACAAAGGAAGCAAGATTTACATACTTTTATATAATTTGAATCAAATTCAACATGATATTGTATTGTATTTTCTCTGTTTTTTAAAGGAGATTTTAAATTAGTAATCCGGCATTTACTACCAATTGTCTTTAATTTATTCATATAACCTTGAGCATAAGAACCCAGATTCCAATACTCTTGGGAAAGATTTTCCTGAATGTCAACTGATAGTTTTTCCTTACACTTATTTGGACAACTTTTCAGGTTTTTACGTGATCTTGCTGATATCGTTTTATTATTCCATGGAGATATGTATTCACGTCCTAAGTTTCTATTAATTTTTGCATCTGCTCTACTATTTTTCTTTTACTGTTTTTGAATAGTTGATATATCAAAACCTAACAGTACATTGTTCTCTTTATTACCATTGTCTTCGTTTAAAATACCTGTAATTTCAGTATCGCTTTCATCTGGAAAGAGAAATGGTATGCATATTGTGTGAAAGTTTTTTCTTGATTCTTGTTGCTATCATTTTGAGCTAAAAAAACAGTTGAATAAATTTATATTGCATAATCTAAAAATAATGATCTAGCTACCTAAATTAGAATCTGTTTGTTTTTCCACTTTCATCGAAAAGTTATTTAGATTATTTTCTGAAGATGTCACAATATTTTCTAAATACAATGTAAATATTTACAGATCAACAATAACAATTTTTATAAAACAAAAAATAAGTAGGTAGCTACCTGAATTAGTCAAATCAAGAATTTCAATTGCTGTACCCTGAACTATTTCACAAAATTCTTCAGAGCCACCAAAAAGCTCTCGATATAGCTCTCCATATTATTGAAGAAAATATAAAAATCTTTGATATAATACTACTTAAATACTTAACTTATTACTTGAAATATTAATTATATTGGACCTAATTTTTTTATCTAAATTAATACGTCTTCTTGTATTAAAAACAATAGTGTAAATGTATAACTTCCAAATATGTTGAATAAATTTCAAATCATAATATGATAACTGCACTTGTATTCTTGTTAAAACATGATACGACCGACAGTTAAAATTTGAAACGTATAAGTATATAAGTGAAGTTGTTTCATTTTCATTTTGTTGTAAAGCTGTGAATATCAGAATATTATGTCGTTTCAAAAGTGTATAAAATGCCATATATATTTTTGAATGGATGCTTAGGTAATGTATGATCTCCATTTTTGGATTACTGCAGATATATAATTTTGTTAGAATAGTTTTAGAAAAATTTGTTAGTTATACGATTTTTTAAACATTTTTTTTTTAATTACTAAAAATATTTTAATATTTTTTTTTTATTAGAAAGAGCTAAAAATTTTTAAATACTACTGCATTCATAAGTCATATCTGTCAAAAATGCAGTTATCATGTTCTTCCAGAAAACCCTAGATTGTTTTTCTCTCGCTAGATGTATGATAGATAGATGTATGTGATGCCATAATCAAAAACCTGAAAAATGAGTTTTTAAAAGTAAGTAAGAAACATGTAATAAGTAACAACATGTAACAATAAAAATCAAAAATAACTACACAGTTTGAATTTTCTTTTTTATATTTATTCGGATTCTGAATTATTAATGATTTTTGAAATAGCTTCCTCTAAAATATTTTGAAATTACTCCTTGTTCGGGTTTGCAATTACTTGAACATCAATAACTCTCGAATTATAATTTGGTGCCAATAATGAAGTTGAAGTTGGAACTGAAATGGATGGTGTATGCATATATGAAGATTGAAATGTGATAACGAATCTGAAACGGAGCTTGTTGATGGTGATCGTACTCTATAAGAAGCATATGCAGAGTATTCTGGTGATGGTGGTTTTTCATACAATTCTATACCATTAAAATCATTTTCTACAAATTTCGACATACGTTTTTCATTCTCTGAAACAGAACCAGTTGATGGTGATCGTATCCTATAAGAAGCATATTTTGATGAAGATAGAGCATATTCTGTTGATATTAGCTCTCTAAAGTTTTCGGTATCTGTATCATAATTTTCTGCGAAAAGCCGTTTTTCTTCTAAAATTTTCCTTTGTTCTTTAAATTTATTTCCTAATACGTCTAAAATTTCTATTTTTGCATCTTCAAATAAATCATCAAGAGTAATTTTTTTCAATTCCGTATACATAGATATTTGCAAAATTCTTCCGTTCCAGGTGGTTCACATTTTGATGACAGTAAATTTTGCATAATATTTAACGCTTTTGTTGCTTCCTTATGCAAAGTATCAGTCAATTTGCTTCTTTTTTTCTGTAAAGAGATATTAAACACGTATAAATATATAAGTATATAATATGTGCATTAAATATTAAATTTTATTTTTCAGTTTTCAACTATAAAAGACCAATGGATTCCCATTGCTGAAGATTTTGAAAAGAGATGGCAATTTCCTCTATGCCTCAGTGCTTTGGATGGGAAGCATATAAAATTTCAAGCAAACTTCTTCTTCTTCATTTAGCGTGACCTAGAGCCTTCTTCGTGATATTCCTTCATTTAAATCGATCTTCCGCAGAACTCTGCCAATTTTGTACATTAATTTTTTGGCAGTCATTTTCGATATTATCTTTCCATCTGATTCTTGATCTGCCTCTTGCTCTATTATATAGTGGTCTTGTTTTGAAAATTCTTTGTTGAGGGCGATTTTCGTTCATTCTTATTATATGCCCTGCCTATCTTAGTCGTTGTGCCTTTACAAACTTTACAATATCTTCATGTTGTATTTTATTATTGATTTCTTCGTTATTCCTTCTTTGATATTCTCCGTTTTGTAATCTTTTTGAGCCAAAGATTTTTCAGATTATTTTTCTTTCGAATATACGTAAATCTTCTTCGTCTCTTAATGTAAGTGTCCAGCATTCACATCCATATGTTACTTACTTACTTACTTAGGTGGCCAACAGACCATGTAGGTCCTGGGCCTGACTCATCAACATCCTCCATTTTTGCCGCTCACGGGCGGATTCCCTCCAGTTGAAGATTCGAAATTGCTTTAAGTCTGCCGATATTTCGTCTCTCCAACGAAGGTTTGGTCTGCCCCGACGTCTTGTACCCTCGGGTCTGGATTCGAAGATTCTCTTGGCTGAAGCATTTTCATCCGCTCTAGGTTTCCGAGTCACTGTAGTCTCTTGACTTTCATTTTCGTGACTACCTCCACCTCATTGTACAGCTCATATAGTTCGGCATTATATCTTCTCCTCTAGACCCCATCGTCGTTTTCAGGACCATATATCCGACGAAGAATTTTCTTATCGAAGACACCAAGCAACCTTGCCTTAGGCAGTGTCCATTATTTTGATCCGTAAAACAAAACCGGGAGTATGAGCGTTTTGTAGATTTGTACTTTGGTGTTTCGAGAGAGGAGCTTTGACCCGAGATGTTTTGATAAACCGAAGCAGCAACGGTTTGCAAGGGTTATTCTTCGCCGTACCTCCACATTGATGTCGTTTGTGGGATTAACACTGGTTCCAAGGTAGGTAAACTCCTGAACTACCTCCAAGTTATATGTGCCGACAGTGATGTTTTGACCAATATGATGTTGAGAGGTCTCTTTATTTGTCGACAACATATATTTTGTCTTATCCTCATTTACTTTGAGACCCATTCGTTTCGCCTTTTCTTCAATCTGGGTGAAAGCCTCGACGACTGCCCGTTTTGATCTGGCGATGATGTCAATGTCGTCGGCATACCCTAGTAGATGAACAGATCTGAAAAATATAGTACCGGCCGTGTTTATTTCCGCTCGTCGCACTATACGTTCCAGTACTAGATTGAAGAAGTCGCATGATAGTGCATCTCCTTGTCGAAATCCGGTACACGTCTGGAAGTAGTCAGAAGTGTTACTTCCAATCACCACAGCACATCTCTCCAGGATTTGTCTAAGTGCGAACATCTGGTCGCTTGTTGATTTTCCAGAGCGAAAGCCGCATTGGTAACTGCCAATAGCAGCGTCACAATAGGCTTCAGACATTCGCACAAAATGTTGGACAAGATCTTATATGCGATATTTAAGAGGGATCTATAGTTTTTACAGGACATGGCGTCGCCCTTTTTGAAGATGGGGCATATAGAGCTGGTACTCCAGTCACTAGGCATGCTTTCTTCCTTCCAGATGTTGCCAATGATTTGGTGCATGCAGTTAACCAAAACATCGCCTCCAGCTTTAAATAGTTCAGCTGGAAGTCCATCAGGTCCAGCAGCTTTGTTGTTTTTCAGCTTGCTGATGGCTTGGCCAACAACCTCTACAGTGGGTGGCGAGGGGTTGCTGGTAATGACTGGTGATGGTGTTGCTAGCACTTGTTGTTGTTGTTGCTCTCCATTTCCATTTAGCAGCTGGTGAAAGTGCTGCTTCCATGTCTCCAATAACCCTTGCGTTTCGGTAACCAATTTTTTCCCATATTATCTCTTAGTGCGTGTGTAGCGAGTTTATAGCCAGCTGCCAGTTGCTTGGCTTTTTTGTAGAAGTTCCGCACTTCGCCTCTATCTCTATGAGATTCGATATTTATGAGCAGATATTTTTCGGAGTCTCGTTTTTTCCGCCTGATGAGTTTCTTCTCATCTCTTCTTTTAGTCTTATATTCTTCTTTCGCTGCTTTGTTCTCCGTTGCAGCGCTTTTTTATACGCCTCGTTCTTCTTCAACGTTTTTGATGCACATTCCTTGTCATACCATGGATTTCTGGTGTTTCGTGGTTTGAAGCCAATTGTGTTTGCGGCTACCTCTTTCACGATACTGGCACAGTTTTTCCATTGATCATCAATCGAAGAATGGTTTGAAGGAGGTGTGGCTGTTCAGTTTAGGCTAATTTGCTCATTAAAGCTTCTGGCTATCTCGGGCGACTGCAGGCTACTAATGTTAAATTTGGGATTATGATGTGACTACACTTTTTTAACATTAGGTATTCTGGCTCTGAAAAGTGCTATAACCAAAAAATTATCAGAGTCGATGTTAGCCCCTCTGTATGACCGTACTTCCAGCACCCACGATGAGTAGCGTGCGTCAATCATAATGTGATCAATTTGATTGGTTGTACGGCCATCTGGAGATAGCCAGGTGGCTTTATGAATATCTCTATGGGGAAATTTTGTGCTGCTTATAACCGTATTATATGCCGCTGCAAAACTGATCAATCGGTAACCATTATTGGTGGTGTGTTGATGGAGACTATGTTTACCGATTGTTCTGCCGAAAATTTGCTCTCTACCGAGTTTAGCGTTGAAATCTCCTAGCACAACTTTTGCATCATGTTGGGGGCAAGCTTCGTATGCTTTTTCTAACGCGTCATAGAAGTCTTCTTTCTCTGTTTCTTCTTTTTCATCAGTAGGAGCACGCACACATATTAGGCTGATGTTTTAGAAGGCGCCTTTAATGCGGATTATGGCTAGACGCTCGTTAATTGGTTTGAAATCAATAACATTTCGTCTTAGCCTGTCTCCGATTGCAAAACCGCATCCAAATATGTGGTGTTTTTCGTGGCAGCTATAGTATATATCGCATTTTTGTTTCTTAATTATTCCGGTTCCTGTCCAACGCAATTGCTGTACCGCAGTGATGTCAGCTTTATACTGCGTGAGGACATTTTCCAATATGTTAGATGCAGTTGGGCTGTATAGTGTTCGAACGTTCCAGGTGCAAATTCTAAATTCAAAATCCTTACGAGTTCCGGGTCTGTTTCCAATTAATCCATCCATATCCGAGGCTGGTTTTAGGTCTTTCATAACTATGTTTTTTTTATGGGTTAGGTAGTTAACCTAACGCCAACCTTCGATCTGAAGGGTTGTTTTTGCGCACTTACAATTTTGGCCTATCGTATAAGCGGATGCTGTATAGGATAGATTCCGGAGGTCACCACGTGGAGCTAATGTAAGCATTTGCTCAGGAACTTGACAGTTGCGCGTCTGAGTCAGCGACCGGTCAGATGTTACCCTTTCAATCCCAAGCCGGACCATCCGTATGTTACTATTGGTTTAATTATTGTCTTATATATCATAAGTTTTGTTTGTCTAGTAAGAATTTTGGATTGTGGTAATTTTTTATTAACATAGTAACTTCTATTTCCTAAATTTACTCGATCCTGTATGCACGAGTGCATACTGTTGCCATTTTTTATTAGTACACCAAGATAATTAAAGTTTGTGACACCTTCAAAATTAAAGTTGTTGATGGTAATATTTTGTGGTATTCTTTGATCGATTTTCCTTGTCATTTTCATATATTTTGTCTTGTTTTCATTAATTTCAAGACCAACTTGTCTTGTCTTTTGTTCTAGTATAATAAATTTTTCTGCCATTTTCCTATAATTTTTAGCTACAATTGCTATATCGTCAGCGTAGGCGATAATTTTGAAGGATTTTGTGAATATATTACCGCCTTTATCAATTTCCTTCTTATCAAATTCCAGCCATTATGGCGTCCTTTTTTATAAAAGGATACTATAGGTAAAATTATAAGTATAAATAATAAAAATATATTAGACAAGTGTGGATACAAATTAATGCAAGATAGTTTATAAGAATAGATTAGAAAAAAGTAAAATAAGTTATATATTTCAGAAAACTAAAAAACTTGGAGACATCGAAGTTGAAATAAAAGAATTAAACACCTTAAATAAATCCAAAGGCATGATCTTTTGTAGGGAACTGACATCAGTACCAGATGAGGAACTCGTGGATAACCTAATGAAAGACAACAAGAATATTGGTAAGTCAATGTATTGGTTTAACAACAGCGAGAAGCACTTTATTTTTCGCTGAAAAATAAGTCTACCAAAAGAATACGAGTGTAGAGTTTTTCCCTTACGTCTATTACCTCTTTCCTAAAACTAAAAAAAATACAGCAGAAAAATAATATTCGTGTAAAAACCCCCATTGGGCAACAACAATGTGTGTTAATCAAAAATTAAATTGAGAACAAACAAATATACTACTTTCTAGTCATACAATGTTCGCTCAGTAGTTCAACTTGAAAAAAGAAGCATGTTTTTCCCATATCTCTATCATTATTATCACTGACGTCATTTCCTGGTTAAGAAACGTTTCCTGGTCCAGAAACAATAGTCTAGAACATTTTTATAGAAGAGAACATTTTATATAAGAATTCTAGAACATTTTTATAGAAGCAATAACATAAACACAGAGTGGTTTGTGAATATTTTGCACATTTTTATATAAACATAATATCCACAACAAATTTTAAAAATTATTATATCAACAATGTTTCAAATTACCAAGCAACATAATAGTTGCGTTTTTATTGCGAATAGTAAACAAAACGAAAAAAAAAATAAATTTAGGAGTAAAATATAATCTCGGGATTTCACTATTTAGTTTCTGATGTGTAAAATGCATGTTTTTCTTTGAAAAATCAACTTTATTTTAAAATAATAAAGAACAAACTGATGGGTAATTAAAGGAAATTTAAAAATTCTTCTAATTAACGTAAAAAATATTATTTATAAATATGGACGAAATATTCACAGAAATTATAATACTACCTAACTGTCAAAGCTCAATGGCCATCTATTGATTTTTTATTTTGCTATTTTTTTTGACATAAAATTAATATAATCTTATAAGTTTAAAAAAATTCCGCTAGAAGTTTTCGAAATCTCTACCGGAAATTTTTTTGTAAGTCCGCAATTTCATCTACACATTTGTATAAGCTGCGGACTTGTTTGCAGATTTAACTACTCATAAGTAGTTGTCAGCAAGTCTGCAAGCTAAAAAAAAACGCAACTAATATCAAGCAATACAAATTCAATTAGAAATTAATAAATCCAATTATAGCTGTATATAATAATTTGCTTCTCTTATCAATGTTTTCTCTAAGCTAAAATAAAAACAAAAAACTACAAAACGAACAACAATAACAACAACGTTTTTTAAGATTGTTCAAAAATTAAAGTTTTGAAGCTTATCTTTATTATAACTGACGTCATTTCCTGGTTCAGAAACGCTTACTGGTCCAGAAACGTTTCCTGGTCTAGAAACAATGGTCTGGTACATGATTAGTTTAACTACTGAAAAAATTAAAATAAAACATTAGTACTAAAGTTTATCAAGATCCTCAATGCAACTAATTTTTATTTTAATATGACCTTCTGTTTTCTGAGAAATATGTTAGAATTTCTAACCCAAACGTAATTATAACCTTTTTTCTTTTTTACCTGATTAGCCCTTTTGAGCAATGATCTATAATAAGAAGCATTGATGAAAAATTTTTCGTTTTGAAGTTGTTTCCATATATTTCAGCTAATGGTTTATTTTTTATCGACTGCTTCTTCCTCATTAGTTTTGCCTTGTAATCCATGTTAGTAAACTTTACGTGAACAATGTTTTCATTATGTTGATTGGTGCCAGTACCAAATTTATGAGTTGTTACAAAGCACTCAGAAATTTCTCTCTCATTAATTCTTTCGCCCATGACATCCGAGAATAAGGAAAGAACTTTATATTTTACATTAGCTTGGTCAACTGTAGATATTACACAAACCGAAAAAAACTTTTTAATTCTCCTAAAAAACGCACTTTTTTTTAGCAAAAATTCATTTGACTAAATAACCCATTTCTTCTAATGAGACACTTTACAAAATATATTTTTTGCAAACTATTCTTTTTACATAATATTATAATTAATTATGTTACATTTCTGAAAAATTTTCTCTAGAAGAACTATCAAAATAACTTCGTTTTGTCAAAGCAGAAATTTAAAGATTTCAGCTCGGAAATCCACCTGTATTAAAACAAAATATATATATTTTGTAAAAGACATGATTACTAAAAAAATTTAAAAAAAAAGATGATCATAAAGAAGCTAAGTTGTGGATAAAATACTTCAAACAATTTCTGAATCAGTAAGTTTTCCATGACATTCTATAAAGTCATCGAATCGAATATAATTTTCAAATTCTTCTTGAGACATTTAAAATGTATCAGTAAAATGTTCCATTTCCTTAATTTCAGTTTTTTGTTCACCTTATGTGAAATGTAATTATACCTTCTACTCAAAATATGGTATAAATGTAATAGTAATTACTTTTTTGAAACAATTTTCAAAAATTATTGGTCGGACTAACGACCACGCATGTTTTATCATATGTAAAACCGTTGGAATTAATTGATTTACCAAATTCAGTTGTTGCTTTTCTTCTTTCAATGGCAGCAATTTGTTTTCGGACTAGGGTTTAACAAAAACCGAGGTTTCCCGAAAACCGGTTTTCGGTTATGTAAAAATCTAAAAATCGGTTTAAACCGGTTCTCGGGTTTCTCTTCTTGCCGGAAAAAGAATAAAGCAAACAGGTTTTTAAACACTTTGTTATTTTAAATTTCTTAAATAATAATAATAAAATAGTTTAACAAAAAGAATTCAAATTTAACCAAAAATACATTCAAAGGAACTTTTAAATGTCTGTTGAAACAAAGTAATGTTTCAAAAACAACTAAATTACTTAGCGAAGAATCGCCAACTAAGCAGAGAACGAATTTTCGTTGCAAAATTTCCTGCTGTTCAGAATGTACGTTCGCTTTCAGTTGAAGTTGGTTTTACTGTTCTTGTTGCAGTTTTTCAACATTTATTTTATTTTGATTTTTTATTTATTCTTTTTATTTGACGACCTTGGCTGTAAGAGATCCTGATAGAACGGTAGAAATTTAGTTATTTTAGCTTCTGTAGAGATTATTTCTTCCCCGTTTTTAGTTAGTTTTATTCCCGACGAATTTTGCGAAGTGATTAATCTATTTATTTGCTTGGATGCTTGTGGCGAGGGTTTAATTGCTTTTAGTTTACTGCATAATTTCTCATTCAAAAAATTTTTTAATCTTTCATCTAGGATTTTACGTAAACAGTGTATTTGAGATTCTAGTGTTTTGTAAGCCCTGCACTTTCTATTAAGGTTTCTATGGAAAAAAAATTTTCAGCTCTTTTTGCCATCCATTGTCGTTTAACTTTCATTAAGGTCTTCAATACAGTGGGGATATCTTGAAATTTTCTATTATCCTCCTTTATTAACTTTGAATGTTTATTTGTAACTCGATTCACTACATTTGTGAAAGTTTCTATATATCTATTTCTTCGTTTGAGAGGTTTCTAAGATGAGGTGGCGATAGTTCTTGTTCTGAGAACTTTTCATTAACGTGTGTCATGGCAGTG
Source organism: Argyra leucocephala (assembly GCA_963942445.1). Taxonomy (NCBI): domain Eukaryota; kingdom Metazoa; phylum Arthropoda; class Insecta; order Diptera; family Dolichopodidae; genus Argyra; species Argyra leucocephala. Next base: position 72,157,310 of record OZ012681.1, on the reverse strand, counting down.
ACCTCCATATATCTGCCAATTTGTTTCTTTAATGGATAAGTATTTTTTTGGATCTTTTAAGTGAAGTTTGAAACTTCCAAGAGAAAGTTCCAATTCTATTCCGTAATGATCCGAGAAAGATGAGAATGTTTTACACTTATAGTTTCTGTTAATATCATTGATCAGATTCTCTGATTGTACAAAATAGTCAAGTATCGAGGAGCCGTTGGGGTATGTTACTGAGAAAAGAGATATTAGAGTCAGTATATTTCTATCAAAATTGTCATTTAACCACTTAAACAATATTTCGCCATTGCGATTATTTATATTGTTCCCAAAGCTAAAGTGTCTTGCATTTAAATCATCTCCTAGTATGTTATAGTCATATCTTTTCCATAGGTTGTTTAATTTTTCTAGGGTTTCTCTTAATATGGGTGCTTCACATTGTGAGTATTTTTTAGGTGCGCAATTAAACTGCTTGTCGATGATCCTTTACGTTTCATTATTTTTCAGCACTTTGTGCATTTGGCTTCTTGATCATTGCATTTTTCAAAATATTTCCATACCTCGGATGTGGAGCTGTTCTTAGACATAACGTAAAGGGGTTTGTTCTGGAAATTTTTAGATAATAAGTTTTTAGAACAATATATAAAGAAATTATAAGAAACAGTAAGTTTTTTTACAAGTTTAAAACATTAAACAACGAATTAATTAAACTTGGACCCTTGAACGTCAAACAAAAATTAAAACAAAACAAAATAGTGACATTTAATATAAATTAAAAATACCCTATAAACAATTTAGCGAACTCGCCTTACATCATCGCACTCGCACAGAACAGACAGCGCAATAAATTCACAAAAATAAAATAGCCATAAGGAAAATTCAAAATTTTCTGTATCTATAAACCAGTTTTTTTTCAGTATAAACCGGTTCGTTTTTTTTGAGGAAAAATTCATAAAAAACCGGTTTTAAAAAACCGGTTTAAACCGACCGAGAAATGTTATTCCGTATGATCCCTTGTTAGGGTTAAATGCTTGTTTTTAAACACCGAGGACTTTTTGGTTTTCCAATTACAATTACGTTTTTGTAATCCCCGGTAGCATTACACATGAATAGTAGATATTAGTATTAAATTATTCGACGATGATGTTAATATTATTATTGTTGTTGTTGTTTGTGTTTTTGTCGAAATGTAAGACAAGTTCCTACATATCATTTCGTTGATGATGTTGGCTTGAATGTCTTATCACTATTAACACCTATTTAATTTGATTCTTTTCTATAGCCTCAAGCCTCAAGCAATTCTTCATAATCATATGCAGGAACATGATGTCTGACTGATAAGAATTTTTGTAATTCAAAACGCAAATTTTTATTTTTTATTTTAAATGATGATGGAAATACAGACCAACACCATTCCTCACCCAGCAAAACAAAATTATAATTTTTTTTAATTTTATAAAAATGTTTATTGTTTAAACAAAATTCTTTTTAACATTTGATAACCATAAGAGCACAAACATTAACTACATACAAATACTTAAAGACATCATGTCTATAGACAAGCTCAATCCAACCTGACTTATGGTTTTTATGTTCAATTCATAAGGTGTCATAGTTCTGTACATACATTTTGTTGAAGTTCTATCAAGTTCCATCGCTCAAGTTCTATTCGTCTCATGATGTATCTGAGATTTGTGTAACTTATTGCCAAAGTTCTATCAGGAATTTTATTCGACTTCATCCAGAAAATTCGACTTCATACCATTTTAAAGGCAATCTGATACATTATTGCAACAGCAGCTTCCGTGGTGGACATTCATTTTCAATTTAGGTGTTGGAAGGATATTAGACCAACTTCAGAGTTGAGGAGGGTTCCGGGGGAAACTATTTGGGACCTTCGGTGGAATCTGCAACGAGGCTAATAACATCGGACATTCGGCGGGGATGACATTCATTATATTCTAAATAAATTTTTAATTCTATAATACTTCGTCAAAGGTGCTTCTCTATCGTGAGATATTTAAAACTCTTTGAGTCAAGTAGACCAAAGTCCAAATCCTTCATTGAAACATTTAATTTTTTTTTTATTAATTTTATACTTATACTTTTGTTACAATATTCATATTAATTATATTTATAGAATTTTTAATACTATATGAAAGCATAATATACACAATTAACATCAACACCTTTAAACGGCTTGGTAGGTAAATGGTTAGTGTGATCGCTCTTAATCATTCAAACTTCATTCAAAATTTGGTTTTTTTAAGTTATTATAACTTTTATACATATTAATATTTCTCATAAATCTCATATTTTCCGTCTCTTTTGATTCTACAAAAAGGCTTTTTATTTACTTTTTATTGTATTGTAAGGTAAATTTATATTTATTTAGAATTGAAAATTAGAATTTAATTAAAAGCTTTTTTACAATAAAAGCTAATAAAAAATACGAGAATAAAGGCCTAAACGCCTATATACCGGCCCCGACATATTAGAGGTCACCTTCGTAAGAAAAAAAAAATAAAAAATAAGTCATGAAAAATATTCAAAGTATCAAAACAAAACAAAAAAAAAACAAATACACAATAATAAAAATAATAGTTATATGTCAAAATGAAAGAGAAAGAAAAAAAGACAATTGCATACATTTAAAGTTCAAATATAAAAAAAAATTTTTAATTAAATTTTAATTAAATACATTTTAACTTCAAATAAAAAAAAAATTAATTAAATTTAAAACAAAATTTTGAAAAAGTGCAAAATTTGGAAGAATATGCAATACAAAAAAAATAGAAGTAAAAAACTACAATTCAAGAATCATAAATTTTTTGATATTACTAGAAATCTTATTATTATAATAAGCACTTATTTATTTTTTTAAAAAAAGAAGTTATATAATGTACAGATTGTAATATGTATGTACATTATATTTAAAGCTTTATGTACAATTTTAAAAAATTTTAAAATTTTAAAAAGCAAAATAATTTATATTACTTATACTTTAACCTTAATTTTTAATTACATATGTAATTAGTTTTGAATTTTAATTAATTACTATGCACTACTAACATTATTTTTATAATTATACATTTACATAAATATAAATATACATTTTAATATTTTGAAAGTAATTCAGTATAATGTAAAGTAATGCTTACAAATCGTAACATCTAAAACATTTAAAATTTAAAAAAAATGGTATCCACCATACTTTGCATGTAAATGTATTAATACGAAAGCATACACAAAATTTTATACGCTAAATCATATCGAATAATATGTTGATTACACAAAATAAATGGTACAACAATAATATGTTTAAAGCTTTTGTATATGCATTTAAGATTTGAATACCTACCCATAAAAAATAATAAAGAATAATTAATTTATTCCTCTTATTGTAAGTTTAATAAATTTTTGTACAATTTTAGTAATTATTAATTAATGTAAAAGTAAAATTTTAATGTACTAAATTTTATAAAAAAAAAAATAAATTAATTTTTTATATTAAAATTAAGATAACATTGCTAACCATAACTGTTTAATGAAAAGGATTGTTAAAAAATTAATTGTTCGATTTTTCTCAGTATATTAAAAAAAAAAAAATATTTGGAAAAAAATGAAATGTACATAAGTACATTATAACAATATAATAATAATATATAATAATAATAATAAAAAAAATTTTTATTTCATTAAAACCTAAAGTAAACCTACATATTATGTAAATTTAAATTACAAATTATATAAAACACTATAATATGAACCAATAAGATTTAAAATTGAAATTGAAAAATCATTGTCGTTTGTTAAAAATATGACATCTATTTTTTGTTATTTATTTAATCGTTTAAAAAATAGCATTGGAATATAATTATTGAAAAGTAAGATTTAAGGAAACATTATAATATTAAAAAGCTTTTAAGATTAAGATTTAAGTTATTAAATAATACAAAAATAAATTGTGCAATAGATGTCTATTAATGTAGAATAAGTTTAACCCTTTAATAGCGTCGTGGAATATTGTTGCAATAGCGTTGGGAGTCCATTGGGCCCCACATTATATTGATAAATTAAAAAACATTAATTTTTATTGATAATAGAAATACTTATTTATCAATCTGCATTCATGTGACGACTGAATGAAGGTACTCAAAATTTGAGAGAGATTTTATTAAAAAGACGTTAAGAAAAATGAGAGTAAAATTTATGTGTTTTTTTACAACGCTATTAAAAGGTTAATAAGAGACCAGTGATTTAGATATAAATGAATGTAAGAAATGTCTTAACGAACTTTAATTGAAAAATTGTATTATTTGTTCAAAATAAGTATACAAAAATTTAATTATTTTATGTCATTATAACTGTAATTTAAATTAATGTCAAAATGTTACATTTAACTTGTTGATTTACTCGGATACATATACATACATATATAAAGATAGCAGCTAAAGAAAGAATAAAGATAATTAACATGTCCTCGTTAATCAAATTTACAATATATTCACAATTATGTTAACAATTTTCAATTTCAACAATTTCAAGTTTACAATATATTTTTACAATAATACTTTTACAATATCGTTTTGATGATTGCAAATTATCCAAAATAGTTTTGATGATTGATACCGATTTTAATTGCATCTATTGCAAAACAACGATTAAGCCTACATGAAATAATAGGTATTAGAATGATAATGATTTAAGAAATGATTTACCTATAATGTTTTTGAAATTTATAACTAAAATATGTTGTTAAATAAAGATATACAATAGTTATTAAGAATAGAATTTTCATGTTTTGTATTTAATTAACTTTTGGTGGATAAGGAGAAAAATCAGAAAACATACATTTGGGTTATCGTCGTCAACAATTACTTGCGCTATTTTGTTTATTTCATTATCCCACAAATAAAAGAAAATATTATTGTGACTATGCTATTATAATACAATCAGAAACAATCTAATTTGTCTTACAATCATGAATGGATTAATTTATTGGAGTACTCTCAAATAATATGTAAGTTACAATGATGATAAAATAATATGTAAGCTACAACTAATAGGTTTTAATCATCCTACTTGAATCGATTTTATTAGTTTAACAACTTCCGATTTAATTAGTCCTAAGCGAAAGACTTTAGTATTGATACTGCAATGAATTGAAATTTTTTTGTTTATCATACAATTTAAAAACAATGAATCGATAAATTATATAAATAAGATGTTTATTAAAAAAAATAGTTCAAAAATTATTATAATCAATTACAAAATAAATTCTCCCGTACAAAAATAACTTGCATATAATTTAAAAGGCAGTATTGAAATCAACACAATGGAATAATTAGTATACTATCCAACAGTAATCTAAAAAAAATACGATCAACTACAAAACAAATTCGCTCGTCTACAATGAACTTGCATACAATATAAAAAGCAGTATTGAAATCAAAAACGTGAAATAATCAATATACCATCTAACAGTAAACCAAAAATAGTTATAATCAACTACAAGCCAAATTTTCCTGTACATAAATAACTTGCATACAATTTAAAAAGCATTATTGAAATCAACAAAATGAAATAATTAGTATACTATTCAACAGTAATCTAAAAAAAAGTATAGTCAACTACAAAACAAATTCGCGCGTCTAGAATGAACTTGCATACAATATAAAAAGCAGTATTGAAATCAAAAAGTGAAATAATCAATATTCCATCCAACAGTGAGCCAAAAATAGTTATAATCAACTACAAGCCAAATTTTCCTGTACATAAATAACTTGCATAGACTTTAAAAATCATTTTTGAAATCAACAACATGAAAAAATTAGTATACCATCCAACGGTAAGCCAAAAATAGTTATAATCAACTACAAGCCAAATTTTCCTGTACATAACTAACTTGCATACAATTTAAAAAGCATTATTGAAACCAACAAAATGAAATAATTAGTATACTATCCAACAGTAATCTAAAAAAATTACAATCAACTACAAAACAAATTCGCGCGTCTAAAATGAACTTGCATACGATATAAAAAGCAGTATTGAAATCAAAAACGTGAAATAATCAATATTCCATCCAACAGTGAGCCAAAAATAGTTATAATCAACTACAAGCCAAATTTTCATGTACATAAATAACTTGCATACAATTCAAAAATTATTATTAAAATCAACAATATGAAAAAATTAGTATACCATCCTACAGTAAGCTAAAAATAGTTATAATCAATTACAAGCCAAATTTTCCTGTACATAACTAACTTGCATACAATTTAAAAAGCATTATTGAAACCAACAAAATGAAATAATTAGTATACTATCCAACAGTAATCTAAAAAAAATTACAATCAACTACAAAACAAATTCGCGCGTCTAAAATGAACTTGCATACGATATAAAAAGCAGTATTGAAATCAAAAACGTGAAATAATCAATATACCATCTAACAGTAAGCCAAAAATAGTTATAATCAACTACAAGCCAAATTTTCCTGTACATAAATAACATGCATACAATTTGAAACACGGTATTGAAATCAACAAAATTAAATAATTAGTATACTATCCAACAGTAATCTAAAAAAAAATACTATCAACTACAAAACAAATTTGCGCGTCTAAAATGAACTTGCATACAATATAAAAAGCAGTATTGAAATCAAAAACGTGAAATAATCAATATACCATCTAACAGTAAGCCAAAAATAGTTATAATCAACTACAAGCCAAATTTTTCTGTACATAACTAACTTGCATACAATTTAAAAAGCATTATTGAAACCAACAAAATGAAATAATTAGTATACTATCCAACAGTAATCTAAAAAAAATTACAATCAACTACAAAACAAATTCGCGCGTCTAAAATGAACTTGCATACGATATAAAAAGCAGTATTGAAATCAAAAACGTGAAATAATCAATATACCATCTAACAGTAAGCCAAAAATAGTTATAATCAACTACAAGCCAAATTTTCCTGTACATAAATAACATGCATACAATTTGAAACACGGTATTGAAATCAACAAAATTAAATAATTAGTATACTATCCAACAGTAATCTAAAAAAAAATACTATCAACTACAAAACAAATTTGCGCGTCTAAAATGAACTTGCATACAATATAAAAAGCAGT